>OW203660.1:15020000-17520000 GCA_934044485.1 Apeira syringaria
CTTAAGCGTTTATCATCTACTAGTTGTACTCCGCGGTTTTACCCGCGTAATTGATTGATGATAATGATGATGATGATGATGAAAAGTAGCATATGTGTTATTCCGGGACTTGAAGTATCTACACTATATACCAAATTTCATTCAAATCCATCTAGCCGTTTGAGCGTGAAGGAGTAACAAACATACACACATACTTCCGCCTTTATAATATTAGTAGGAATAGGATTTCGCCGGTCAGGGACGATTTGATCAAGATGAAATCACGACTACAATGTTGACTGGTACTCTAAAAGATAGCTAGCAGTAGTTAGCTAGCTGCCTGTACATACTGTTTGTTTTGTGACATATTTGAACCTAGCTAGTACGAGTAAATAACGAGGGTGAGGAACACTCACAACCCCAAGGCATCTCTTAAAAGGTGTATTTACTATTTTATTGTGATTTTAATTGTTTTACAATACTATGGCTGTGTATACAAATGTGGTTAATCTAGCAGGCCTAGTATTCACACTGACAGAAAAAAAATTATAATAAATAATATTGGGGTTCACTCCTTAGATTTTCTGTCATAGATGTCTAGAAAATCTAAGGAGTGAACCCCAATATTATTTATAATATTTTTTTTTCTGTCAGTGTGAATACTAGGTTTCCATCCACAATAATTACTATGTCTTAAAGACTCAATATCGCCAGATATTAATCGTTTTGTAGTCGGAAAACCACCATTGACAGAACTATTTCAAGAATGATATATAACGGTTTCGACCAAATAGTCGAACTAAACATATTAGTCAATACGAGTGCTCGCTCTGCGCCATAAAGGCTCTGTTTAGATGAAACAGCAATAAGACCTGCAAGTCACCGCCCAACATTACTCATTCAAACGAAGGTACTGTCATGTTTCCGTACCACTTATGTTTAATGGAAAGTTTCGATAGTTACAAACAAGCTCTTTCCTAACGACACGCCTCCCTAATCGACGTACTTATTATTATTGGAAAATTATGGACAGCAAGATAAAAGAGTGGTTAAAACAGTAATTTTGTCTTTAGGGCAATTTATTTTTAGATGTCATAGCTTCTTTATCGAATACCTTTAAGTAGAATGACTGAGGGCGCATGTTTATAACGATGACATACATTTTATTATCTTTTCGAATCGATGAAAGCTTAGCGGTGGGAGCGTCAGCTGTCGAACCGACTGACGCTGGTTCGATTCCCACAAACGAATTGAGCCGCCGGTGAAGGTAACACTGTTATAAAATTTTCAGCATGGTGGTAGGGTACTTTCGAGAACTCACCTAGTTCTATTAGGGTACTTCCGTCACCAAGTTCTCAGGCAGCAGTCCTTGAGAGCCAGTAAGCGTTTTAGGTCTAGCGTGATAACATCTTCGACCACATTGTTACTTACGACCAAGTAAGATAGTGGTCAAACGCTAGATGTATACAGTAAGTATATGAAAAGCGGTTGAAAACAAGGGAGATTATTTATACAGTTGTATATCTTTTCTATGTGCACTAACCTCAGAACTTCATTTACTTCCTTTTATATCATTATTTAGGCACTGGTATGGATAGATTATCTAGTAAAAAGTACTAAGGTTGTCTTGCACCAACAAAATTATACAATACAATACAAATACACTTTATTGACACAAAAAAAAACAGAAATTAAAAAAACAATATTTACAATAAGAGATGTTCAATAGGCGGTCTTATCGCTAAGAGCGATCTCTTCCAGACAACCTTTGGATGGAGAATAATTGATAATAGATAATCTCGGAGGGTGGTGTGTCTAATAAAATATTAAATAGAATTCAACATAAAAAATAATAATAAACATATTTATACATACCTAATATATATTATTAATTATCCGCTGTTACTAAATTTGATATTTTTATTTGAAGATCGGCGGTAATCCCGGATAATTTAGTCGGTTCAAGACGGTTTAAATAGTAATTCACAGAAAACCTAGCGTTTAAAGAGGTCGACTTCAAGATTCAGTGTAGCCAATGCAAAGAATTTTTTTCAGTACAATCATATCAATTTTAAGATGTAGGTACTGTAGACATGGGCCCAACGTTACATAACGCAGATCAAAATCATGCTTTCATCGACATGCCTAAAGAGAGTTCTTGAGTACTTCGGTCACATAGCCAGAAAAAATGGTGACTACCTAGTGAGGCTGATGATCACTGGCAAATTAAAAGAAAAAAGATCTCGCAGTTCGATGAGTTGGTCCGACCAGATACGCTCCACACTTAAAATTCCAGTACATGAGGCTCTGTAAATTCGCTGACAGCAACAGATCGATATGGCTACCGAATATCCAGGAAAAATATTTAGTGGAGGTGTTCACGACCCTCAGTCATGAAGAGAACGACTAACGGAGGAGAGACTGTACATATGTGCTGGACACCAAGAGTTCACAAAAGAACCGGTCTCTCTGTGAGGAAGGTTCCGGCCCCAGCAGTAGCAACGAATAGAGCTGATTATTCTTATAGGTTTAGCTTTGTTATCTCCATAACTCATTTTCATGGCGACACCTGTCTTATAAAAATAGTAGTTCTAATACTTCTAGTTTATAATTCTCGGAAAGCAATTGAACGTGTGAATGAAATTGTTTGATTTCTCAAGAAATTACTACGGTTTCAGTTTTCAGATTACGTGAGCTAAAATGTAACAATGAGTATGATTGAATCATAACTTTAACGAATTCCAACAAATTGTTACCACATACATAATTATTTCTAAGAAACAGCTTTGTTTACACTTCATCGAATTATTTTGCTGTATTTTGCTAGTTATTTGATTTAAAGTACCAGATATATTTTTTTGTTCCCTGTTTGTAGGACAATGCTTTGTAAGCGCATAGCAACAAGTTTGCGGTCATTTTATCTGTGATTTCATATAACTCATCTCGGGAGAAGTTTTTTAAATTTAAAGCACACAAGACCTCACTTTGGGAAGAAAACGATTTACAGGACATTCTTGATTGAAGTATATCACTATCTCAGCTATATTCACTGCTAGACATATGCCTCACCCATTGATTTCTACAAGGACCGGTTGGAAGCGGCCCGCATCCAGCCCTTCCCCGCAATCTTAGTCAGATCGTCTGACTACCTGGTCCTGGATTTTTTAACTACATGGTTTAACGTATTTTAATGTTTATCTTTTTCTACCCAAGACTTAACCAAGCCCAAGCTTAATTTATGATTATGGTTATCAATATTATCAATTTTAATGAAAAAAAAACACCTAGCATAGAACAATATAATTTTAATAAGTGTGATAAAATATAAAAAAATCTAAATTCAAAGGAAAACACGTAGGTTTATAAATGACAGCTGCTCTGAGGTAAACATTGAAAATACCTCTTTTTAACACGCCTTTACTAGCTTGGTATGTTTTTGAAGCATGCTAAAAATGTGTGTCGGCGAAATTCAAAATACCTTGTTTTGATATCTTTCTATAAATAAATAGTAATATCGTTATGTTTAGCAGTGGACGTCTTACAGCGTTAAGGATAATAAACTCTTACAGAATGTAGCGGACTAAGGTATAATTGGAGTCTTGTTATCAATAAAAGACATTAGCTCATTATAATATATTTAGACATAGGCTGTATTAGACTTCCGTCTTAAGTACAAGACTACTTAATTTTACAATAATAACCTCTCAACAGAATCAATAAGCCTCGTACTTAAAGGTTTCTCCAATATTTCCCACAAACATGCTATTTGAAACGTTCTGAAAATGTCGACAAAATTCAACGCTCTGTTTACCAAAACTCGAAAGAAGATTCCAAGGGCGTACTCCTAAGTTTTGCTGGAGCTTACGTTTAAATTCCCAAGACTTTGATAATAAAATTTTGAGCAGAATTAAACAACTTTTCCCATCCATCCGTTTACGACACCCGTTGGAAAATATTTCGGTAGCTCCGCAAAATGTCCTTCACTAATTCATTACGATACCAATTAATAATCGTTTTATGAATTAATCACTGTTGAAATCTTCAGCAGTCGGTGACATAAATTGGTTTACTTGTTGTGCTTTTTGAATCACTGTCATAAGTTGACAAATCTGAAAAGCTCATCATGGGCAAATGAATCCGAAGGTACCTAACTTTCTTGGTGTACAAGTAAGTAAGAGCCTAATTGAAACATGAATAATATTGTATAACAGTTTCGGTAACCTGCATAATACAAGTGTTGTTCGAATGCCGGTCTGCCGCTATATATATATAGCCTAAACTATTTGAAAACAGAAGATCCAATAAAACCGCATATTTTGTAAGTTTCTTGTTTTTCTACATATTTATAGTGTAAACGGACACTCATAGCATTTCCCCATATACACATGCACGCCCCCATACACACACTCCTCTACACACACACTCCACACTCTCGATACACCACTCACCGACATTTCGTTACATCCGTGCTTACCTACACCTTATCTATTAATTTCCAGTTTATTACTACGAATGTATAATTGCTTTAGCGATATAATATAATGCTACCCCAAACCTTTGGTAGATTCAGCAGTCATATTTTTTGTTTTGTCAATAAAACATTTTGTCTATTTAAGTGCTGATCACGCTACACTATGTTTTTTGTAGACTTAATCCCAACGGAAGGCTGTTGTCTGTGACACAGTGTTTTCTGCAGGCAGCAACGCATATGTGGCACACGCATATATGGACATATAGATACAGAAGTCAATATGCAAACTATCTATGATTAACAAAGTCTGTTATATAATAAGTATATCAATAAAAAAAATCGATATGTATTAAAATAGGATTTTTATTTTCTAATAGAAAATAGTGCGGAAGTCTTAAAACACACTTTAATCAATATTAGATGTAGATACAATGATATTATATGTGGTATATATGAGGTAGATGCGCGCGGAAACTGAGGCGGCAAAATTAAGTCAATTGTAGTAATTTTCATTGTGACGCGTATTTCAAGCGCAAGTCTAAACATATAGCTATCCTTTTCTATATTATTTGTACCGTATTATCTGTCGCAGTAAGCATGTTTTTGTCGTAAAAGAACAAAATCTGAGCACCGCGCAGTATGAATATACGCCATCTTGTGTAGATAGGTATAAGAATAAGCCGCGGAAATTCCCAGCTAGTAATTGTAGTACCACGTCAGTTATGATTAAGTTTCCTTTGACGAAATTTGAGAGGATTCTCGACGAAAGGGATGCAGTAGGTATTCATTTCATAATCCTGTCTGTCGCAGATTAGAAACAACGCGACTAATCCTATGAATTATATTAATTGAATAGTCCTTTATACTGCGGATGATACGTTTTCTCTCTATAAGCAGGTTAAACTTTGAGACGCAACCAACTTAATGTGGTTTATTAATTGAGAGTACTTTTCTAGGTGTAGCAATCTTTTTTTTAATAAGCGACTCAAAAAAGGAGGAGGTTCTATGTTTGATGATGACTTATTCCTTGCTAGCTTCACTATCTTTTTACACTATCTCACTTGATGGTCAGTGGCGATGTGGTAGAAGGTATGATCACGTTCGACCTAAAATTACTATTGGGTGTTATTGTGAGGTACTATTCGAGTGCCCTACGATAATGGTGTTGATTTGATAACGATGTTGCCTCCACCGGGACATCAAGCTGGTTGAGATCGAACCAGCGTCCTTCAGGTTGACAGCAGACGTTTCCACCGCTAGGCTAAGATCTCTTCAAACACATCTAACATATTCCACATTTAACTCCGATCAATACAATACAGGTTTAATTAAAGCTAATTTTCTCACGTACCCCGAACAAGCTTTTAATTATACCGACACCCTTTTGATACCCCAATGAGATTCGCCAATTTCGACAATTAATACAAATTGTCTCGACTAAATTAATTTCTAAGGGGACCATAATTTCCCAAAAGTTAAACGTTGAAAATGTTTTAATCAACCTACCCACCACTATTATTAAACCTGAGTTTTATGATCACTAAAGACAAGTAGATTTTGGAATTTAATAGAGTAAGTAAAATCTTTTTTGTGATGTAGAGCCATGTTTTTTTTTATGATTCACGTAGAGGGTTTCATGGCCGCTGCTTCCCGTTCCTTCGATGTATATTTATCTTGTAAACCACATATTACGATTTATGTGACCGTTAGCTAGTAAAAGTTAAGTTATGGTTGATATAATGCAGATTTTCAATGTTTTATATAGGATTTTTATAGCTTCGGTACGGTTCAATTCAAGATTACAAACTTAAATTTTATCTTTCTATTTTAATATAAATATAATAAATCAATGCCGGCAAGATGCTTTTGCTTTAATACAACAAAGTTAGATACATACATTCATGCCTCTTTCCCATAGGGGTAGGCAGAGAGCACAGCCTTCCTATGATACCGACACACTTTCGCTTCATTCAATATCATCAGATCTTTACTACAAGAGCGTCGGAGTATTCTTGATCTGGCTCTTTCTTAGAACTTCTTCAATCTCATTTGTAAACAACTTTTACATCATCTATTATTGTAAATAATATTTAGCACCAATAAATTTATTCTTTATTTCCGAACGTTTTGAACAAAGGTTGAATCGGATGTTTTATTTAAAGCTAATTTACTGACATCAATAAATCAGTTAACAACAACAATACACATAATATGCTTTGTAACAGGTTTTTAAATATGAGAGTACTAGAATTAGATAGCTAGAAATAAATAATAAAAAAAATTACCCAAGCGATAGCTAGAAAGTTTCTGAATTTTATTATGAAGGGTTGAAATCGGCTACTAGTGGTGGTAGTGGTACTTAAACCCACGACTCTTTGGAGGATTCGTAAATTCAATCGTTATTTTTTTTGCATTTACATAGTTTCCGGTAGTCCGGACATTTTCTTTGATACATAATTTTGAGTCCTTTTTGATGCATACTTGGGCAGAAAAGTTGAATTGATGATCAATTAAAATTGACAATTCTAATTTCTAGATGGTGTAATACGCATTTTATGTCATATCTGCCCATTATCTATTTCGTAAAATGTCAACTAATTGGCCTTAAAAAATATCCAAGCGAGTTAATTATACGTTTTGTGTTTCAAATCACTCGTATCTCTTGTTTAAATTATTTCATATTAATTCCAGGTTGGTTTGTGTAAATCAGCTACTAATATTCGAATTTCTCAAAACGTAAACGCAAGTAAAATAAGTGACTCAGAACTCTTAAATAAACTGTGTAATTTTTGTACCATACGACTCCAAATAGTTAAACACTACCGTACAATTTTATCACGATGAAAGTCAATTCTAAATTCAAACCTGAAGTGCGATTCAATCCTGGCCTCAGCTATCATCGGGTCTTTAAAGCAGTGAGAAGTTACTTCGAAGATTAAATTTAAAACGTTCCAGTGATAGATCGAGCGCTCCGCAAGATCGCAGACCGCAATCACCACTCGACGTTAATTTTGTTGTAAATGTTTCGTACAATTAAAGTTGAAACAAGACATCAAGGGATGGCGTGGGCTGGCACAAGCCTGCCAACCGCTTCCTGAGATACCCGGCATACCGCAATGGGGCGCTTATAATTAATACTATACGGAACACTTTGTATCTATTAAGTATTCGTGGATCTAGTTGTCAGGAAAATGCGATAGCAAAAGAGGTGACTGTTTAATGTGGCCTGTTTGGATTAACCTTTTTGAATAAACCATTGTGTCCTAGTTTATAATAATATCATACACACCACTAGGAGACAAGTTTTTGTACCTGGTATAATTAATTTCACATGATTTGTTGTAGTTTCTTGTACTTGTCTAGAAAATTCTCATTCTATCATGGCTTTCGTCAATCCATAAATATTTGTGTGACCGAGCTTCGCTTGGCGCCTCCCCGGAAAATACATATAATTTCATTAAAATAACAATAAACACAACATTTTTTGTAACATTAATTATGTGGGTAGTCATATATTTATGCGTTGTGCACAATAAATATCTTTTCTTAATTTATCTTTCTTTTATTTTCATGAATAACCACGAAAGCAGCGGTGGAGCGCTGTTGCGTTACATGAATTGGAATGGTAACTAAAGTCAGTATTTTTTTTAATGATTAGTTTATTATTAAGAAGTACATGATACAATACACAAAATGGACTGAATATGAGTAAAAATGTAATTTTTACTTATAACGGACATCAAAATTGGAAAAGTTACTGTTTTGGGGATTTTTTATACCTCAGAACTCTGTCCTCTATAAAAAGGTTAGTATACTTCATCTCTCTTTTAAATTGACACAATAGAAATTTCAATAAACTCGGTTCTAACCATCTATTTATTTTCAAATAACTTTATGTACCATGTATCAGAAGTCGGCTTTTAATAGTTTTTGCACTGCGTAATCATTATTCATAATTACATAATAGCACCATTTATACTAGAATTTACAATTACAGCAATATGAAGCAGAACTAAGTCTTGGTAGCCGAAGTAGGAATCACTATCGCAGTCGTAACTTAGCCGTACCGCAGCGTTAAACAATTGAACTCTGCACTCACTGCCGTTTATCTAGTACAACTGAGACACAGATAAATAATAGTTTGTACGGACGGTACGTGCGTTATTCATTGTTCATACAAATGCGACATGATCACTGTGACGCAAGTTATTGTTCCAGGTACTACTACACATTTGACCAGGCCCTAGAAGTAGTTTTGATTAAATTGAGCTTGAACTTAAGTTAAGGCTGATTGAGGTTACTAAGGTGTTAATACAGTCAGTGCTGTATATGTGAGGTTCTGTGTTACCGTTTAATCATTTGTAAGTCCAACATTATCAGAGGAGTTTACACGTACGATCCAGGTTGATCGACGTACTGCTCAGTCATACATTTTATGGGCGACCACTAATGGCATGGCATTGCACAATGGCAACCACCATTCTTAACAGACCGCTTTCATGCTTCGGAGGAGACTCTTAGCCGTCACTTCCAGTTGTACTCTAAGGATAACCGTGGTTAGGCCATGTTGGAGGCGGCCTGAAAACTGCTACATTGGGCAGGCCTAAAGCCTATGCGCCAACCCACATTGGCCATCGTGGTAGAATATGTCCAACACTCCTCTCTCTTTCCCGTTCCCGCTCGTGTCAGAAGCGAGGACGTACTGGGCTGAATATGCAGACAAAATGACTCTTCGTACATCTATCGTTATTAGTTTCCGCCTGCCTAGACGACCGTCAGACAGATTGTAGTAAAAAATTATTATCGTCCGGTTATGGCTGTTCAAAATATTTCATAAGCGTGTCGTTGAATTTTAAATAGACTATAATGCATGTGCATATATTTTTATTGAAATTTCTTCATGCGGTGACTGGGACGCAAATTGTACCTGCTTCAGGCACTAATCACATTATTATATATTGTTTTTATTTGTTTCACACTTAGACCCCCACACTAGGATTCCCTGTATCGAGGGTGGCATGGACACATACAATTACAGCATACAAACACCCAAGACCCGGGACAAACATCGCACGAATGTTTGCCCCTGCCGGGACTCGAACCCAGGGTCCCGACGACACAGAAGTAAATATCACTGACCACTGCGCCACGGCGACCATCATCAATTGTCAGTGACGCCTAAAGCGACGAAAACCGAACGCAAAACCTCAGCATTTAACATGCATATTACTTTTCTTTCGAAAATGTAATATGCTTGATGTGTGTTTTATCATACTATTCTTTACCTGTCACTCAGGTCCACTCCAATCATACTTTTCATAGGCCTCATAAAAAATCTAGTTGAAATAAAAATTACCGTAATTGGAATGGCAAAGTTAAAACAAAAACATTATCGCGAGGTTGTCCCGACAGTTTAGGTAAATGCGCGTGTAAATATGTTTAAAATCTGTTTGAGCTAGGAATCTATGGAAGAGAGCAGAGCGGTTAAGGATAGGTCCGACGTTAACAGTGGTCACGGTCAGACTGAGCGGGCACGTGATACAGCGCAGCACTAGAATATAAACGAAAATAATTCGTACCCATTGATGTTTTACTAAAGATGACGTATATTCATACTGCGCGGTGCTCAGATTTTGTTCCTTTACGACATAAACATGCTTACTGCGACAGATAATACGGTACAAACAATAAAGAAAAGGATAGCTATATGTTTAGACTTGCGCTTGAAATACGCGTCTAAATGAAAATTACTACAATTGACTTAATTTTGCCGCCTCACTTTCCGCGCGCTTGTGCGACATCTTCATATAAACATATAATATCATTGTTCGTACCTATATAATAAAAAATCATGAATATAGCAAAAAATAATCCTAACTGTTTCTATGAGACTGTGCCATCGCCCATCACCTACCCAACAATCTAAGTTTTGTATGAATATTCTTATTATTTTGGAAGAAATGTGAAAAAATCAAAGCTGTATCTTTTGCACATGAATTTAATTTTTCTATCAAAAATTGCTATTAGCCCCTATCCTTACCACACGACCTTAAGTAAAATCTCAAAGAAGATACGTTATAGTGTAATTACATCTTCAACCCCATCGTCATTGACCATCAAGTGATATAGTCGTGAAACGTCCATAGATCGTCCTTAGAATATACACTCCTTAGGTACATAAGCGTACGGCTTACAAATGTCAGTCTGGCGTAGTCTACAGCTACAAATGCTCATACACATTTATTTTGTGCCTTGAATGCACTCTTCTTCACAACAGTTACCCCACATCCATATTTAATTGGTGAAGAATATTTTTTTTTTTTTATTTTTTTTTTTTCTCAGCACTTAAACATCCACTGCTGGACATATGCCTCCCCCGTATAGGGGGGATTTGCCAATACTCGCCACGCTTGGCAGGCGGGTTGGCACGCGCAGTATGATTTCCGATCCTCAGAAGGCGATGCTGCCCACCTTCTGGTACGTGATCCCTTAGCCGACTCTTACGGCACCCACGGGAGGAGATGGGGGAGTACTATTCTAGGCCGGTACCACCACAATAATAAACGAAGAAAAAGAAACGGCAGGCTATCCAAAGTTCGGACCGGCTGGATCCGCTGGCGTATATGTTACCAGCACTCTGTATAATTCGGTATTCTATACAATACCTAGGCAATGTATAGAATACCGTAAAACACCCTATTCGCAGCCGGCAATGTGTGTAAAAGACGAAAGCGAGGAAGGGGGAGCCGTGCGGGCAGGCAGTAAACAACCGAACCTACCTTTAAATAAATATCGTGATTAATTAACTTGATTGTTCTAAACCTGGCTTAATAAGTGGTAGAGACCTTTAAAAACCTGCTCAAATTTAATTTCAGCTTGTTGAAAAGCTAAGCCATGAAATAATATTAATTGTTCTTTATTACCCATACTTTCTCGCTTTATTTGTTTTATGACGTTAGTAGATCTATAAAACAGTTGAAGAAAGGAAAGTTATAATTAGCGTGCAAAACAACACACTTGTTAATATCTCCGGGGTCAAATACAATAGCTCGTTCTTCACAGTGAAAATAACCTACATGTGAACAACGCATCATTGTGGGTTTTGCAAGTCTACCTGAGGTCATCTTGCATGTGAGAAAATAGATTCAAGTTTTTGCTGTATAAGGTCCAATTTTGAATGTACTGTACTTTTATAAATAACTATATGGTAGGGTATAGAATAGTACATTGATCTGCAAATTTACCTTATAGAGGTACAATATGTATATTATTATAGGAAGCGGAGTGTACCTGAAATAGTAGATTATGAAACTGTTTCATAGTAAGAGTTCTAATACGAGATAGTATTACATGAATGTTTTAAGACCAAATTGTCTAAGTCTCATATCAAATATCAGATCTAAGTCTCAAATCTCTTCTTCTTCTTCTTCTTCTTCTTGTCCTAATTCCACACCAGATGGGGTCAACTCAAATGTTTTCCTGTTTCATTCTCTTCTATCATTAGTCGTCTCAGTGCTCACACCTTTCATAAACATATCATTCCTCACACAGGACATCCATACCTTCTTCGGCCTTCCTCTACCTCTTTATCTATCCACATTCATGTTGTGTACTCTTTTTGTTATATGTTGTTCATCCCTCCTTATAACATGACACACAAGTCTCAATTCATATAAAATAGGTAAACATATTATTGTGTGCGGTTGTTTCTTCTGAACGTTTCATTTTATAATAAGTACACTAAAGAGTGTTTTGCTTGAAGCACCGTCACATGTCTGTTTATTCGCTTACTTCTTCAAAATCATTTCACATAATGGCAGTGTACTTACCAGTTCCAGCCTGGATAGCTACTATTTTCAAGTTTGAAGAACAGTCAGCAAAAACATTTTATGAGATGAGTGTGGGTGTTTGTTGAGATAAACACGATACCCGGGGGGTTTTGGATGTTTGTGTGCTACATTTGTGTGCTTCCATGCCCTCCGCGGAAACTCTAATGCGGGGGTTTGAGTGTGAGAAAAATACAGCTGTCTGGGGATCCAGTCATCATTCGAGGTCTGCCGTGACTTAATTGGACTACATCTTCACTAACCATCTAGTGACATGTTCAAATTCAAAATGTAACCTTCATGAACTTTTCTATGGTGAAGATTTTTATGTAGTCCAAATACGTCTTGAGGCTCGAACCCGCCGCCATCACAACACCTAGATGTAAAACTGCAAATCAGTTTAACTTATAACTGACCGGATATCCCTGATATAACATGGTTAATATTTAGATATGGTACATCCTATTTAAAATCGTAATATGACGCGTGCGAAACAAAAAAAAAGAAACAGGCTCACGTCGCTAGTTATCTTTTTTAAGAGAGATGACACATGGAAGACAAGGAAAAGAAGTTTCTGCATTAGATACCAATTTGTTGATAATGCTGAAGATATCCACCAGTTACACGCTCGAGCCCGCCACCTGGCTCGGTCTAAACTCCACGATGAAGAACTGCAAATCAGTTCGAAACTAGTCGGAGAGTAATTTTCCACCAGATATCACGTGAGTCCTAGCCGGTTCTTAAATAATAATGATGGAAGAAAGTGGCGATACTTTACAAACTTACATATCCATAAGATTGACTCGATCTAAATCTGTTTTTATATGTTACTCTTAAAAGACTACTCTTGAAATTTTAAATTTATTTTTCATTATTATCATTACAAAACTCTTATCTTTCGACGTCAAATACACAAATTTCTTTCCCACCATAAGCCAGAATAACAAAGTAATACTATAAAAATACGTTACACAATCTGAATTCGATTAATAACTCGATTTTACAAATAAAAAGCAGAACTAAATCCAAGAAAACTATAATAATTTCGAACATTAAAAAATTCTGTACGCGTTATCGTGTATGACCGTGACACCATGCGGGCAGCGTGCCCATTGTTGCACGGCTTTGTAAAGAAATATAAAATGATATTAGTGGACAATACGCAGGGAACAATAGAGTCCAGTGTGGTTTGTAATTTGTAACCGCTAATTCACTGGATTGTAATGTTAAGTGAGAATATGTTCTAAATGTAGTGTGAAGAGATGGAGTTTAATGTTCTCAAAAAAGGATGCGGAAGAAGTACCTAGATGTATGCACCACAAAAAAAAAAAAAAGAGTCTAAGTTAATTTTATCTAAACTATAGGGTTCTCGACCTTATGTTAAAATTACCTTTTAAGTGTTCTTCAGAACGCATCGCAAGCGTCGTACACCTTCCTATTGAAATGAGTAAAACCTATAAAATTGAGTACTTACATTATTGCAAAACGGCATAAAACCAAGTCTGTCAAAATTTGCGTCAGCAAAGAGTTTTGCTTATGGAAAATTTAAAATTAAGACTTAAACTCAGCATTATAATATGCTTACGTGAACTAATCTAGAATAAGAGATTTTTTTATTGTGTATCGCATTAACGCTATGCTAGGCAGAACTAATCTAGAATCAATCTAGAATAGTAGAACTCACAATCTAACAATTCAAGACGCGTTTCTCGTATCGTTCATCTGAATGGAAACCGGTCGTAAGCAACTCGTTCCGACTACAAAGGTTGTATGGCGGCCTCCGGTCAACAACCCTGCTGACCGACGCCCGCGCACCTTTTTATTCGCTAAAGTAAGCTCTTACTTTGCCTAACTTGTAGGTAGATTGTAAGATTATATTGAATATTTATTATATAATTCTACCTGGATTAAGTTTAATGAATATTTGTACGCCTGTTCAATCAATAATTGAACACAAATAATTTGATATATTTATCTATATTAAGTATAAGAAAAATCTAATCGATACTGTAAAATACTACTACACTAGGTGATGTCGATGGTCTCTTTCATTTTGAACGCTGTACAATAAGCAGCTCAAATAAATTATTTTATCTAAAATATACATATTTTAATCTAACAACGCCCTTAAGCAAAATATGTGGGTTACCTTAAAATACGCCTAATTTTAATGACCTGGTAATGACAATTTATTAATTCATTATATTGCTAATAAATTCACTCACTAAAATACAAACACATATTTATTTTACTTTAAGATAGAACGACATAAATAAACGAACCCATTGGCTCCAAACTAGTTTTCACTGTGTTTTGACTCCCTTCATTTATCATGTAAATCACAAAATTATTTCAAACACGCAGATTACAGAGCAAATATCCGCCGGCTTCGCATTTGTTTGCTATCATGATCATCAAACAAAGTTTTGCGACTTCACTTATAACGATTATTTTTTTAAATATGTACTGAACATTTTCTACAAAGATCACACATTCGTATAGTAGCGCCCAATTTCAGTTATGCATTTGTCGGTTAGTAACTGAGCAAAAGTCTGTGGCAGTTAGCATGAGCAAGCCACGTGGTTAGGATCACGTGTGTTTTTTGCCGTTTTCAACGGCTGTCAAACTTGTCTTGTTTAATTATAAGCAAAAAATGATTTCATTATAACCGATTGAACGAATAGGTGATAAGTGAATGAAGACTTACTCGTAAAAATATAAAAAACTAGCTGCGCCCCGCGGTTTAACTCGCGTGGTGATGATTGATGATGGTGATTATGATGATGATGAAAAGTAGCCTGTGTTATTCCTGGACCTAAAGTATCTACACACCAAATTTCATCCACGCCGTTTTACCCGCGTGGTGATGAAAAAGGGTGATGATGGTTATGATGAATATAAGCCTATGTGCTAATCCAGGGTATAAGCTACTCCCATACCAAATTTCATCCAAATCCATTCGGCCGTTTAGACGTGAAAGAGTAACAAACATAGATCCGTACTCACAACTTTCGCATTTATAATATTAGTAGGATAAAATATTTCCTAAGCAAACCGTTAGAAGACGTGTTCTTGAGTGAGAGACAGTGAGAGAGTGAGAGAGTGTACATCGGCAAATGCAGTGTAATAAAAATATTACAGGGCGATTGGTTCAATCCTGCGCTATCACGCGTATAGATAAAGCTTTTCCTGGTCAGTTAAAGTCATGTTTGCGGTGGAGTAAAGGTATAAAACGAGTTATGTCATGAATATGATAACTGTATGAATCACGATACGTTGCGTGTGGTTGGTAACCGCAGACCGATTGGGTGATCTAATACTTGGAAATGCATAAGTATAATGCAGCTATTTGCAACGTGATTGTTGAAATATCTTTCTAAGAAAACTTTTGACGATAATAGTATTTGATCATTTAGCAATCATTTAGCGATCATTTGAGCATGAAGCACGAAATAAAGCAGACGGGCTACATGATGACAAGCTCATATGCATAGCACAGAGAGTCAGTGCAAAGTAAAATGCACTGAAGGCCCCTATAAAACTCTCCAGTTTAAGAATCCCATATGACCACAAAACTATTTTTCTGATATTGAATTTGAATATATTTTTTTAATTTGACTGGGCGGTTGGCGCAGTTGGTAGCACTCTGCCTTCTGAGCCGCTTGTCCCGGGTTCGATTCCCGGACAGGTCAAACATTTGTGTGCATGAACATGTGTTTGACCTGTGTCTGGGTGTGTATATGTATATAAGTATTTATATATCAGTTATCCAGATTATCGTAGCACAGGCTCTGCCTAGTTTGGGACCTGAAGACCTTATGTGAATGTTAATAAATAATAAATAAATAAATAAATAATAATATAAAGGACGGAATATAATTCTACATTTTGTATTCTTTTCTCAGCTATGTGCGTCCACTGTTCGACGTATGCCTCCCCCATATAGGGGGGATTTGCCAATACTCGCCACGCTTGGCAGGCGGGTTGGCGAGCGCAGTATGATTTCCGATCCTCAGAAGGCGCTGCTGCCCACCTCCTGGTACGTTATCCCTTAGCCGACTCTTACGGCACCCGCGGGAAGAGATGGGGGAGTACTATTCTAGGCCGGTACCACCACGGCCACATTTTGTATGCGCATAGCAATAACGGTCGGTAGTAGAAACTATCAAAACAACTGTTATATATATTATATAGTTTTGTGAGTAAAACTCGCAATGGCTGTAAGACTGGAATGTTCCTAAAGATCAGTTATACAGATCTAGACGAAAGATGCCGTGGGGTACCGGCTTAGAATAGTACCCCCCCATGTCTTCCCGTGGGTGTCGTAAGAGTCGACTAAGGGATCACGTACCAGAAGGATGGGCAGCAGCACCTTCTGAGGGTCGTATTTTATATACTGCGCTCGCCAACCCGCCTGCCAAGCGTGGCGAGTATTGGCAAACCCCCCCCATTATGATTAAACAAAATTCGACCAGGCCCCCAGTCCCCGGCAGCTCCGCTAATGCTGGCTCCGGTAGCGGCCAGTGTAACGGTGGAGCAGGGGGTGCTAAGAATCTCCGGCAGATTCCCGGCTACCACTCCCTGAAAAAACGACCTCTGGCCCTGGTAACACACAATATAAGATCTTTGTTGGCAGACGAGAAGATCGTCGAACTGGAAGAAGAAATGAGTATGTTACACTGGGATATCTTAGGGTTATGTGAAGTCCGTAGAGAGGGTGAGGACACCATAACTCTCAAATCCGGTAACTTGCTCTACTACCGGGAAGGCGACCAAAAGCCCCACGGTGGTGTCGGATTTCTCGTTCGCAAGTCCCTCGCTAACAACATCATCACCATCGACAGCGTTTCGAGCAGGGTGGCATACCTAATACTCAGAATATCAAGCAGATATTCGTTGAAGGTCATTCAGGTATATGCACCGACCTCGAAACTCGGAACCGATGAGGAGGTAGAGGCTATGTATGAGGACATTAGTAGGGCCATACATACCTCCAAGACCCATTACAATGTTGTTATGGGGGACTTTAACGCAAAGTTGGGCGAAAGAAGTGATGGAGAGTTGAGAGTGGGGCAATTTGGTTATGGACAACGGAACCCTAGGGGACAGAGGCTGGCCGACTTCATGGAGAAAGAGGGACTCTTTATGATGAACTCTTTCTTTCAGAAGCCGCCTCAAAGGAAATGGACCTGGTTGAGCCCCAACGGTTCCACAAGAAATGAGATCGATTTCATCATGACCACCAAGAAACAAATATTCAATGATGTCTCTGTGATTAACATGGTCAAAACCGGTAGTGATCACCGCATGGTAAGAGGCACATTGAATATTAATGTTAAACTTGAGAGGTCCCGTTTGATGAAATCCACGCTCCGACCTCAAAATGTCCATATCCAAAACCCCGAGAGCTTTCAACTTGAGTTATCCAATCGCTTTGCTTGCCTTGAGAACTTTGCGTCGGTGGACGAGACCAACAACAGGTTTGTAGAAACTGTCCACGAAGTGGGGTCTAAGTTCTATAAGCCCCGCCGTACAAATAGACCTCAAAAACTCTCCAGCCATACCCTCGACCTCATGGCTGAACGACGCTCGTTGCAACTGCAATCATCCGATGATGCTGCGTCATATAGGCAGCTCAATAGACGAATATGGAAATCCTTGCGACACGACATCCGTACCTTTAGTACAAATCGTATTAAAGATACGATCGAACGGAGAAAAGGCTCCAAAGTGTTTGCAAGAGACAGGTCTATTGGGCAAAGCCAGATGACTAAGCTGAAGAGAGATGATGGCAGTATAGCGTCGACCAAAGCAGAGGTGCTTGGAGAGATCGAGAGGTTCTATGGACAGCTATACACTTCGGTCGCTAAACCTGTTGACAGCTTGGCCAAAGACCCAAGAGCCAAGCTGACCCGGCACTATACCGAAGACATCCCGGACATCAGCCTATACGAGATTAGGATGGCTCTGAAGCAGCTTAAAAACAACAAGGCACCGGGTGACGACGGAATCACATCAGAGCTTCTGAAAGCGGGTGGATCACCGATACTGAAAGTCCTTCAGAAGCTCTTTAATTCCGTTGTCCTCGAAGGGTCAACGCCGGAAGCATGGAACAGAAGCGTAGTGGTGTTGTTCTTTAAGAAGGGTGACAACACATTGCTTAAGAACTACAGACCCATTTCGCTTCTGAGCCATGTTTACAAGCTGTTTTCAAGAGTCATCGCGAATCGTCTCGAACGCAGGCTTGATGACTTCCAGCCTCCCGAACAAGCCGGTTTCCGAAAAGGCTACAGCACCATAGACCACATCCATACGCTGCGGCAAGTTATACAGAAGACCGAAGAGTATAACTTGCCCTTATGTTTAGCGTTTGTGGACTATGAGAAAGCCTTTGATTCGATCGAGACGTGGGCGGTGCTTGAGTCTCTCCAGCGGTGCCGTATTGACCATCGGTATATCGAAGTGCTGAAGTGTTTGTACAATAACGCCACCATGTCGGTCCGAGTACAAGAGCAAATTTCGAGGGCGATTCCATTGCAACGAGGCGTGAGACAGGGAGACGTTATTTCTCCGAAACTGTTCACTGCCGCATTGGAAGACGCCTTCAAGCTCTTGGAATGGCAAGGATTCGGCATCAACATCAACGGCGAGTACATCACTCACCTTCGGTTTGCCGACGATATTGTGGTCATGGCAGAATCCATGGAAGACCTCAGCACGATGCTCGAAGGCCTCAACAGAGTGTCCCTAAGGGTGGGCCTTAAAATGAACATGGACAAGACGAAAATTATGTCAAATGCCCATGTTGCGCCCGCCCCCATATAGAAAGAAAGAAAGAAAGAAAGAAATTTATTTGTAACATTTAAAGCATACAAAAATAACAAAATGTACAATTACAAATGTTACAAATCGGCCCCAACTCAGCAATGCTGATTATAAACCAGCGCTGGTCTTCCGTTGGGACCGGTTCGTGACGTCACAGTTCTTCTGTTTGCAACAGTATATCCTATATTAAAGGGAATTGGAGGACGCTGTAATTATATATAATAGGTAAGTACAAGTAACACTTATATTATAAATAGGGAAACTAAATATCATTATTAACTATGTGAGCAAAAATTAAAATGAAAGTATATATCAGCACAAAAAAAGAAAAGCAAAAAGTGAAAAAGTATTGGAAAATTGCTACGTTAGTCAGATATAATAAACTGTGATGCAATGAATTTAAAAATATTAATAAACGAAAATGGTAACGTACGGCGATACTCAAAAATACAGTAGGTACAATATGGTATATGGTATATTTACAATATACTTAGGCACTGTTATATCGCACTTGTGTCGTGCCTTTGTGTTTCTTGGCACTTTTGATGCTCATAAATAAAAGTTTTTAGCTTCATTTTAAAAATATTCAAATGTTGCAGGTTCCGTATCGGTGGTGGAATATTATTCCAACATTTGGACGCCGCGTAGCGGAAACTACCTCGAAAAGCAGCAGTACTATGCCGATGTGTCGAGAGCTGTTTCGCGCACAGACGGGATCCAAGTGGTCTCTGACTTGACACCCAGGACAATTTATCAAACAGATACAATGGAGTTTTATGTTTCAATATACCAAATAGTAATGTAGCAAGGTGTAGTTTGCGACGATGTTGCATTTTTAAAATCAAGTTTTTGTTCAGATATGGACTCACATGAGCTCTAAAAGGAATGTCAAAGCAGAAACGGGCACAGGCATTTTGAACCCGTTGTATAAGCTTTTGCGTTCTAGAGAGCAGACGGGGGCCAAAAACCGCATCCATGTAATTTAATTGAGACAGGACAAGTGACTCCACCAGTTGTATACGTAAGGTTTCCTTAATATAATTCCTTAATTTGTACAACACTTTTAGTTTAAAAAAGGAAGTGCTCACTGCCTTTCCGATATGCTTCTCGTATCGCAAATCACTATCCATATGCAAACCTAGATTACGTGCTTCATGCACACGTTCTATAGGCTCCCCCATAAGTTTAATGTTAGGTAATGAATTAATATTTGCTAGTTGGTTTTTACTACCAAATAAAATATATTTTGTTTTTTTAGGATTAAGCATAAGGCAATTATTTGTGGCCCAAGTGGCTATGTTTAACAAGTCTTCGTTAAGGTACCTTATTGCACTATCAATGTCAGATGGCAAGAAAGATATATAAACTTGTATATCGTCCGCATAAATATGAAACTTACAATGTTTTATATGACTATGTACATCTGCAGAGTATAATATAAAGAGGATAGGTCCAAGTATAGAGCCTTGAGGAACTCCTCTTTCTACAGACAGTATGTTAGATTCCAGAGTGTTACCGTCATTGTGGCTGATCTTTACATACTGGAATCGACCAGTGAGATAGCTGTTAAACCATTGTAAGGCTCTAAAATCAAACCCATAAAAACTTAATTTGGACATAAGCAAGTCAATATTTAAGGAATCAAATGCCCTAGAAAAATCGAGTAGTACTAGCAATGTACACATACCCTTATCTTGAGAACAGAGTATGTTGTCCGTTACATCAAGCAAAGCAGTCACTGTGCTACGTCCTTTTCTAAATCCTGATTGCACTTCAGGTAAAATATTATTTTTCTCTAGATAAGATGTTAATTGTGAGCAGACAGCTTTTTCCAAAATCTTAGACATACAAGGTAAAATACTTATAGGTCTAAGATCATTTAAAACATCAGGATCAGATTTCTTTGGCAATGGACGCACTATTGCTTGTTTCCACATATCAGGGAATGTTGAAGTGTTGATTGATGTATTTATCATATCTTTTAACGCGTCTAGTGAGCAAGGAAACGTCATAAGAAGCATATCTAAATTTATTTTGTCGCAACCGACAGCATTTGATTTCAAACTGTTAATTATTTTTATAATTCCATGTAAGCTGACAGGCTCTATGTGAAATACTGCATCAGAGAACTTATGAAACTCAAGATATGTTAGGCGTGATATAGATACATTAGAGGTACAAGGTAAATTAAAAAAATGGCAATTCAACACGTTAGGATCATTAAAAACAGCAGGTAGTTCTGTGTTTTTTTTAGGCAATAAGTTATTTTTAAGATTTTTCCACAACAGTTTGGGGTCTTTAATATTGCAATTAATATTATGTTTAAAATACGCCGATTTTTCATAAAATAATGCTTGGTTGACAGTTGATTTCAAAGACTTGTAATATGCCTTTTTACCGTCTGTTTTGGTAATATGATAAGCCGCTGAAGCCTCATCGCGTAACTTCATCATGAGTTTTATCGTGTCTGTTATCCATGGATGAGAGCGAGTTTTAATGACAATCGATTTCAAAGGTGCATGAAAGTCAAAGAGTGCCACCACACTTTGATTAAAAACGGTAACCATTTCGTTAACATTACTAAGTGTTCGTATCAAATCCCAGGGTATCATTCTTAAGTCAGTACAAAATTTATTGGAGGAAATAGTTTTTATGGGCCTGTATGTTATAATATACGGCTTAGGCTTATCGCGTTTGATGTTTAGTTCACAGGTTAATAAACAGTGTCCAAATAGAGACCCCACGTGGTCCAAAGTTATCTTTCTAATATGCAAGTCAGTACAGACGATATCAATGAGTGTCTGGCTAGTATCTGTAAAGTGAGTTGGCTCATTCACAAACTGTGATAGGTTGAGAGAAGATAAAAACGTCATTAATTTATTTGTATTGATATCACTTTTAATTAAGAAGTTTATATTAAAATCTCCCAGTAGTATTAAATTGTCATGGGTAGGAAGAGACGTGATTGAGTCTGTAACTGCATCAAAGAATAAATCTACATTTACCCATTGTGGACGATATGCGGTGCCTATTAACAATTTTCTACCGTTAAGGGTGATACTGAGCCACATCTGCTCAACACACTTGTGTAGTGGATCTACCGGGTGACACAGCGTACGCACGCTAACATTATTTTTCACGTAAAAGCCGACGCCACCCCCACGTGACTTATACTGGCGAGTTCGAGCTATGTGGCGCAGTCGATAGTCAGGAAGAGAAGGGGCACGCCCTTCCTCCCCTCGTCTGAGCCAGGTCTCATTGACGGCTAAAATATCGAGGTCATTACGAGTAACAACAGCAATGAAGTTATCATGATTGGTGCCGAGGGAACCTGCATTATATAAACCAATTTTTAGTTGTTTGTTAATCATTGTCATATGCGAATAGCGTCTCAAAAAATAATGATGGCCATAGATCACAAAAGTCACAAAATACACAACGAAATACAACACTGACAAGAAATATATCAATACTATAGTTTACAATTACCATTAACAATAAGTTAAAGCAAATATTATCATATATGTTCAATATATTACTTACTGACAATACAAACATGACCAAAATGCTGGAATGTTTCAGCATCGGCATGTATATAAGATAATAATAATTCAAAAATATAAAATATGTACTGTATAGAAGACATAGGTGACCTGATTCTGAAATGCAACTAAGTAGAACATATAAATGACAGGAATATATCAAGCGTGCATCAAATTGATTCAATTTCAAAAACACGCCGGACATCGGCCTCTGTGCGTAATATGTATACCTGTTTTCCATCACCCTGCCTCACGTAAATGCGGCCTCTCTTGGTCCACGAGTACTTCCAATTTAGTTTGCGACAAGCTTCTCGGGCACGATGAAACAACTGCCGATTGGTCTTCGTCAGCCGTTCGTTAATATAAATCCGCATGGGTTGACCCGCTAGCCCGATGTCAGCTGTTGTAATATTACGGCGTACCCGCGCAGCACGCAACAGGTCGTCCCGTAGTTGCCGGCGTGCCAGCCGAACAACAACACGGCGCGCGCGACCACCACTGCTTGAATTGACCATTCCGACACGCTCAGCAAAAACGATATCGCGATCGTCCAGTTTGATTCCCAGTTTTGTAGCAAGAACTGTGACAGTGTGAATGACATTTTCCCCTTGCTCCTCGGAAAGATGCCCTATATCTAGATCTGCTAACAGCAAATCCTGATCACGGTCGTTGAGCTCCAGCTTTAGGTGAGTCACTGTCTGCAGCAATTCAGTGAGTTCCCTCGATCCAGATGACACCTCTCTTTGTTCAATCACCTCAAGCCTTCGTTCAAAATCATCCATGCGTTTTATTATGCCTGCAATGGAAGAATGGAATTCCTTACGAAACTCACGTTGTTCAGCCATATATTCAGCAAATTCACGGCGTAGGTCCTGGACATGAGAATCTCCGCACAAAGTCATAACATCCGTGGGTTGCGAGCTAAGCGCAGGGACCGTTTCATGGATGGGCGGGGAAGCGCAGGGGGTCTCGCAAATACCCTTAACGGGAGTCATACTGTTGTCACCTTTGCGATGATTTTTCTTGCATTCGGGGCAAACCCAATCCTTAGGAATTGATGCGCTATCGGGAATTGCTACGCACCCTTTATGAAATAGGCAGGGACATGTACTACATGTGGCGACACCAGACGACGGTTTTAGGAACTTCCCGCAAGCTGTACATTTAGCCATTCTTAAGTCAATCACAAAGTTGTTGTTTATGTAATTGCTTCGGGATTGACTCGCTAGATGACGCAATATACCGCAAATGTTTGTAGCAAATCTTTAAATGTATGTAAGCCAGTTTTCAGACTACCTACAAATCTCACTTAAAAAGTTTGTGAGGGTATTCACTTCAATAAATTCACAATTCTTGATATTACGTATTTAGATTATGTATTTATGCACTAACCCGAACACAGTAGTGCACACCAACACTTCCACAGTTGCTTAAAACGTATTAGCACACACTAATACAACTGTCGCAGAAAACCAGCGCTATTTTGTATTATTGCGATAATAAATCTATACAGAGGTATACTGTTGCAAGATCGTCCGTGACGTCATCTCCCTAACTAGGGAGATGACGTGTATATCAATTGGGAACTCGACTCTCAAAGTTGTTGACCATTACATCTACCTAGGACATACAGTCCAATTAGGTAAGTCCAACTTTGAGAAAGAGGCCAATCGTCGAATCCAACTCGGCTGGGCAGCGTTCGGAAAGCTCCGAGACATCTTCTCGTCCAAAATACCGCAATGCCTGAAAACGAGGGTCTTCGAACAATGTGTGTTACCAGTGATGACTTACGGAACTGAAACGTGGTCTCTGACTATAGGCCTTCTGAACAGGCTCAGAGTCGCACAACGAGCTATGGAGAGGGCTATGCTCGGGGTTTCTCTACGTGATCGAATCAGAAATGAGGAGATCCGTAGAAGAACGAAAGTCACCGACATAGCCCAGCGGATTAGCAAGTTGAAGTGGCAGTGGGCAGGGCATATAGTTCGAAGAACCGATGGCCGTTGGGGCCGAAAGGTTCTCGAATGGAGACCACGGACTGGCAAGCGCAGCATAGGACGGCCACCGACTAGGTGGACAGACGACCTGACTAAGATCGCAGGCAAGGGCTGGATGCGGGCCGCTTCCAACCGGTCCTTGTGGAAATCAATGGGGGAGGCCTTTGTCCAGCAGTGGACGTCCTATGGCTGAGATGATGATGATGATGATGATGATGAGACGAAAATTGGTCACACTCAACTCAAGTGCCAATCCCAGAGAGCACCAACAAGGAGTGGAAACATAACTCTCTCTTAACACTATAAACATCCACTTTAAACTTAACTATACATTGCTTCATAAAATACAAGGCTTGTACTTGAGCAGAGATCATGTTAACAATACTTATAGGTGGTGTTCTTTATCGCCCTAATGTGTAGGGTGAGATGTCCCGCCCGCGTTATGGAGTAATGTTAGGTGGACAGGGAATAGGTGATTTCATGCGATATCTATCCGGTCTGTAAGATCGAGTTAGGGTTATTTGTATCCGACAAGCGATGGAATTAATTTTATGAATGGAATGTCGCAGCAGCGGCACAAAATGAGTCTTAACCTCCAGTACCTAATACGAGCCTCCACTTATTTCTGTCCTCAGCCAAAACAATCTAGTTCGCACAAGTCTTTCTTGACTTCATCGTTCTATCGGTACATGGGACGGACGACAGGACGATGCCGGTTCGGCCGTCCCAAATCCACTCGCTTCACTGAGCGATCATCTTTCATTTTCTCTAGATGGACCAGCCAGTCGAGTCTACGTGATTTTTGTATATATATTAAATACAACATAATAAAGTAAATTCTAAGTAGCCCAATATATTTTGAATGAGGATATACTTATATAAGATCCATACGGCCTACGTCTTGTTTTAATTTATGAATAAGTGTCTATTGTAGAAGTTAGTAAGGTTTATTTACATATTTGTGAATGTGCACTTGAGTAGGAGTGTCAAAATATACAAAGGGGCCAATAACCTTGGACATAAGTTGTAACTTTTGCCTGTGACTCAATCTCCGTTCGCACTGATTCAATCAATTTATAAACTCTCTATTGGATAATTCCTTGGATATTTAAAAACAATCTTGGTTACACTAGACATCCATCATCATAGCCACAAAACATTTTCTTGAAAAAATAAACCCAAATCGCGTCAGGTGTGTCATTATATATTTTTTTTCCCTCGATTTGTTCAGGACCTAGTCATCAGATCCTGACCTGATCAACATTGGACCACCGGGAAAGACTCTTTCAAACAAAAAAGTACTATCCAAAGCGGTCCAGGCGTGTTTGAGTAATCGGATAACTTACATTAAAAAAGTTAAAGATTACAAAGAACATTCTTCTTTTGTTAAATCGGAAAAAGTTAATATGAGTGATGGTTTGATTATTTCTTCTCACTAACATCCCCACAGAAATTTATTAAAAAAATAAAATACAAGTTGCATTAAGATAAGTAAGATCTTCATGCAACTTAAATGGCTAAATTCAGACTATAGTCTTATTATGATAATATGAATATTTTAATATTTTGGCTTCGTATACGAAGCCAAAATAATAAAATAAGCTGACATAAATAAAAATAACTACATATTTAAGATGAGACAATCATAAGCCTCTAACAATGCAACTGACCAGCTTACCATAATAAAAAACCTTTTTTACTTTTACAAAAGTAGCTTTATATTCAATTAGGTACTTAACTTCTAAGTAAGCAGTCCCATTTTATTGGAAGACCCAAAGAACGAGCCTCGGGGCTTAGCAGAGGCCTATAAATAACGAGACCAACAATATTTTCCACTTAAAAACATTTTGTCTGTGCTGCCAGCCTGGAAGAATTTCCTGACTTTTGGCGCTATCAAAGCTTCAGAGGAATTTGGATTTATTGGGTATTTCTCATTTTTAGGAATTTGCTACTGACTGGATCAATTGACATTGTGTATATTTACCTATTGTGTATATTGACTTGACCGCAATAAGGAAGTCGTAAGATAGATGAGAGACGTAACACTTTTCAATTATTGGAGGGTAATTCAAAAACAGCTTGATCGATTTTGATTAAATTTAGTAACCACACCGTCGATACTTCTGAGGTAACAAACTAAAAAAACAATACAGTACAATTGAGAACCTCCTCCTTTTTTGAAGTCGGTTAAACGCGCAGTTTGCGCAGCCTATGATATCCTTAAAAACTGTCCCAAATTAGTTCAAACAGATATAAATGCTTATACGATAAATATAATCATAATATGTCGTGCTTTATATAATACGACATCACACGGGTAAAATTTCACAATTAAAAATTATTAGGTTCCCTTACTTTTTAAAAATATAATATAGCCTCATTCACCCAGGGATAGCGAAGGGTCCTAACAGTGAAAGAATTTTTCAAATCGGTTCAGTAGCTTCGGGGCCTATTCAATGCAAACAAATAAACAGAAAATCAAATATTTCCTCTGTATATTATTAGTATATATAAATACTCCATAGTAAAAATATCCGCCAAGCAATGCGGCGTATGGTACTGGTAACACATCCATCATTAAGAGAAAATGGCTTCGCATTAACGTACACATCGCGTGCTAAGTAATTAGGTCGCCTTTCTTCATTCATAAACTGTTTTAGAATATGGAAGTGTTTAAAAGAAATATTATAATTACTCGGTTCTATAATTAGTACTTTGGCCTTTTCATAAAGAATAACTTAGAGTAACTACAAGAACAGGAAGTTAAAATATTGTTAAATTAAATTGCCGTTTTGCACGCGTGTCGATAAATAATTATCACACTGATTTTATAAAAGCGATAGTTTGTGTGTGGATTTGTAACCACTTCATGCTTTAACAAATCTTAATGAAATTCGAAATGTAGGTACTTTAAAAGCTAGATTAAATCATAGGCTATTCTAGTTAGTATTTCAAAAAACAACAATTCCTCTGGGATTATAACAAAACACAATTTATAAAAATGTTTGCTATTCACGGAACACTTTCAGGGTTAGCTCATCACTATTTCTAACTTCTAGTTGCGGCCCGCGGTTTTACCCACGTGGTGATGATTGATGATGATGAAAAGTAGCCTATGTGTTATTTATTCCTGGACCTGAAGTATCTAAAACCAAATTTCATGCAAATCCGTCCAGTCGTTCTGGGTTAATTGAGCAACAAACATCCATCCACCTATCCAAACTTTCACATAGTGGGATGACAACCACAAAATTTCAACCCGTTTTTTAAGCAGATGTCTTAGTATTTGTTTAGCCTAAACACACCGTGACCAATTTAGCTGCATAGTAAAATGTCGCTTGCAAATTTAAGCTGTCATTCCGAGCAATTCTATTATTATTTTATACGTCGAGGACAAGCAAAATTGAGCTTTATCTTTAGTTTGTAGCGTGGGGAATACGGGCGGTTTAGCGTAAGGTAGGTAACCACAGTGTGTATCAAGACAGTGGGTTATTGTTCTAAATCCTGGCGTTATACTTAGAATTGCTAGTTATATTAAGCATGTGCCGTGGTGGTACCGGCCTAGAATAGTGCTCGCCCATCTCTAACCGCGGGTGCCGTAAGAGTCGGCTAAGGGACCACGTACCAGAAGATGTGCAGCAGCGCCTTGTGAGGATTGAAAATTATACTGTGCTCGTCAACCCGCCTGCCAAGCGGAGCGAGTATTGGCAATTCGCCCCTATATGGGGGAAGCATATGTCCAGCAGTAGACGCCCCATGGCTGAGAGAGAGAAGCGCCATCAATCCTATTTAAATCAAGAACAGAACAGAAATGTTAGTAAAAATGATAAGGTGGATATATCTATTAGTTTCCGTCCTACTAAAACCGACTCTATATGCAACGCTTTCTTTCCTGTTTCCGATTTCATTTTATTCAAACATAAATTTTGGAAAAATAGCAGCATAACCACATTTATTTAATGAAGTAATAAAAAAAATAAAGAAAGTAATATTTCAATGTATAATTTTAATTGATTTCAAAAAACTAGGATGCTAGGCGCTACTAAAATGCTGGCGGCATTGCCACGTTGTATTGCAATGCAATCTTTAAAGTTTTCAATAACATAAAGGGCAGCGTTTTGATCATGTGTTTCTTCGAATGTAATATTATTCTGTAGGTACTACATTTGGTATTCTACCAGTACCTATTGCAAATCGTTAACAATTATTATTACACAACTATATTAAGAAGCATGCTACACAGTAAATAAGCATGAGACAAACATAAGTGTGTTGAAAATTGGAAAAAATAGAACGTTATTTTGCCTGTCGTTTTTAGATGTAAACTAATTTCATCATCAACTTAAGGCGAAGACTAAGTAATAAGCATACAAAATGCATGGGTACGCTTTTTATCATTAGTTAAAGTACCTACTTAAAATCTACAAGCAGCTTTGTAAGACGTTTTACTGACAACACTGTGGCGCTAAGCGCCTAGACTAGCCTTTGAAACCGGTTTCGGTCGTGGTCTGCTATTCACGACTCGCTATTGTCTAGTGAAATCACTTTGTGGTAAGTACGGCGTAGTGACTCGACTTATAAAAGACTTTACTAGTCCGTGCTGGCTTTATTAAATTAAAATCTAAGCTGAGACCCAACTGAGAATATAAGTTTCTAAGACGGTAGAAACATTGAAAAGGTAAGATAGCGAGCTGGGAATTTAGATACGTCCAGGAAAGTTTAATAAAGACCAAAGAGGTCTAATAGAAAACTGAAAAGTAATTGCACTCTCGTTTCAATTGAAAATATGTTTAACAATACAATTCTGATAACTTCAACATCAAACTCTCCGGTGCTGCAGAAAAGATATCGTAAAAATAATTTATTCAAAATGTAAAATAAGCACTTACGCTGCCAAAATAAACATTTTTCGCGCTATTTTTTTTTCGTGTTATACATCAGTTTAACCGATATCCATCGTGATTGTCAAAGACTAGTAGTGAAAACATAAATGAGCTGTTTAAAACCATTTTACTGTTTATGTTCCAAATAATTCTATTGTAGGTATAGTACCTCATACACACAAATTAAACCCCGATGGGTTGGGCGGAGGAGGCACCTTTCCATCTGCCACAATCATGACATCATTAAAGCGAGGTTTCCCCGATAGCTTAGGTATAAATCAAATTTATCTACGATGTTTCTAACAATGTAAACAATTGACGAATGACGAATGATACGTGCGTTATTCAATTGCTTATACGAATGCAATACGATAACTGTGAAGCAAACTATTACTGCTTTAGGTACTGGCTCCGATTTGGATGCGGTTATCATGAAGAGAAGAGAGAAGACTATTATTGACTGGCCGGTTGGCGCAGTTGGTGGCACTCTGCCTTCTGAGCCGCTGGTCCCGGGTTCGATTCCCGGACAGATCAAACATTTGTGTGTATGAACATGTCTGTTTGACCTGTGTCTGGGTGTGTATACGTATATAAGTATATACAAGTATGTATATAAGTATATATCAGTCATCAGGTTACCATAGTAAAGGCCCTGCCTAGTTTGGGACCTAAAGACCTTGTGTGAATGTTGTCCCATATTATTATTATTATATTAGCTAAAGATATGTCGATATTCCCTAAAATATCTTTATCCTTGAGGAATTAAGTGCAGCAGGTACAGTTTTGGCGATCGGCCAATCTGTGCGGGTGATATCTACGTCGTAAAATATAAGCGCTACACAACCCGATAACAGGGTCTATTATCACGATACACACAGTAATATTAAAGCTCTGAAATAATCTGCATGTCCAATAATTTAATTTTTTATATAACCAAAATAAAAATAATCTTAGTAAGCAGTGATACTTTACGCGACGCTAAGAGAAAGCAGGGACTTTAATTTTTATTGTAAAATATAACGCCAAATCATACATTCGGGATCTAGTGGCTGATTGATCAATCGTGTAGGGGAGGTGTTAGTGTCATTATTGTTAGTTCTTCGCTGCCGAGGCACGCTCGCTTCGCTCGCTCGACTCGCGAGTTTTGCTGTCGCAGTTTCAACGTGACGTAGCCAAGTGATCTGCGCAATGACCTATTGCAATGAAGCTTAAAAACATATTATTTTCTTAGCGTCCCGTAAAGTACACCCAACAAAATCTACAAAAACTAAATATATAAATGTTTTTCATCATTTAGAATAATTGTTCATTCCAAAACAATAAACAGACAATGTGGATGACTATGCTCTCACGAGAGGTCACGGTAAAGGTAAAATCATAGTTATCGCGGGTGAAACCGAAAGGCAAAACTAATAATATTTATGTAAAATAAACAAAATCATATTATTTTGCATTAATTCAGCGATTCGCAGCTTTCTTAGTTAAGACATTCAAATTACTTCACACCGACACTATGTTCATGATTACTAATATGACTTACGTGCTTTTTTTGACTTTATGTGATGCAATTTTAAAAAAACTGCTCTCTTGCGTTTTTATCACATTAAATTGAGTCTTTCTAGAATTATTATTCTTAGCGGAGGTCTGAAGCCTAAAGATATATTGTCACAATTTGTCAATACAGTAACTTCACCTGATGTAAATGCGAGATGAAACGCGAATATCACAAAAGCAGGATTTGAGCGCTCAGTTGCATTGATAAGCTTTCTTTTCAAAGAAGCCTTACAAAAGAAGATAAGACGACCTACTCGTTCAACGTTTGTTAATAGAAATAAGGCTATGTGCAGATCTCGTATTAACTTTTAACTCCGTGTCTTTGAAACGTAACAATACGGCAGTTAGCGCAAATGTTGATCGACACCTTTAGATATACATAGTAGATATTACCTGAAAATATATGGTGATTTATCATCATCATCATCACAGCCATAGGACGTCCAGTGCTGGACATAGGCCTCCCCCATTGATCGCCACAAGGACCGGTTGGAAGCGGCCCGCATCCAGCTTTTTCCTGTGAATTTACTCAGATCGTCTGTAATATGTTCAGCAGTGGACGTCCTATGGCTAAGATGATGATGATATTTAAGTCACTGTGGATTAATAATTGGGACCACCGTTTTTCGGCTCTTCTTTCATGACACGGTCAGTTATCATCCACAAGCACGTCAGACACAAAAGCGACAGTTATGTGTTTGTCACCATAACACAATACACTACAAATTACAATGGAGCGTACAATCAGCCTGTAGGTACACTGTCTAAGTGAAACGGCAAGCATGTCAAGGTCTAATAATGGTACCGACGTTCTAACTGGTTTACAATAAATATGTTACAAAAGAATGTGTTAAGACTCAGTGGTATGATATAGCTTGGTACAGTTTATGAGTTTCTTACGAGTCATATCGTTTACATGGACTGTGAACATTTTTCAACCGACTCGACAATACGGAGAGTTTTTTTTATAAATTCGGTAAAATATATATTATTTAAAACTAGGTGTTATTTCTATAGACTATGTAAACCATTTCATTTGCCAATTAGAATGAAATCTGTATATATAAAATGAATCGCTATTTCTTTTGGTCACGGTATCACGCATGAATGGCTTGACCAATTTAGATAAACTTTGGTATAAATATAGATGGGATCTTGGAGAAGGACATAGGCTACTTTTTTCCTGGAAAAAGTATGGTTAGCGGGGAAAACGTAGTACACTCGGGTGAAACCGCGGGGCGCAGCTAGTAGTTATTATACATAAAAATAAGCTTTTATTTATTGTTTTAAGTAGATTGAATAGGACTTGGACTTCTTTCATGCTGTGTTAAATATGAGATTACAAGTAAAAGTCTGCTTAGATTAAAAGACAAAGACAGTGTATATATTTTAAAGTTCATTCTTAGACAAGCTTTTGTTGAAGCTGTGATTCATAAATCAAAACAGGTCTAATGATGGTATTTAAGTTACGTGAACAATGTTTCGATATTGTATATTATCGTTTTTACTAACCTTTAGGCCACCCTATATGAAATAGTACAATGGAATCTATTATGTAATTGTAGAGCGTGCTAATCGCCCAATTAATAACGTGTGTAATTTTGACAGCTAAGGTAAGGTGAGGTAATACCAACGAAACAGCGCACGCGAGTATGGTCGTTATTTTAATGACCTTCGATATTTGCATCGAGTGCATGAAGTCCGATTCGGCTGGTGAACCCGTTCGCCTTAAGGTACGCGTCCACTGGCACCAATTTTATGAGCACAGTTATGTGCGCCTGCCAAGTTGTCAAAGCATACCAAACATTAATTATATTTTTCAAGAATTAACACGTAAACTATAGAAATAAATAGACATTTTAAACCTATCGTGTGTATTTCTAATGATATAAAAAGGCCCGTTTTTTATCATTTCGTTCGCTCACGTTTAATTGGTATCAGGTTAAGGCCGACGACGCGACGTATGAGTAGGGCGTCGATTTTCATAGGCCTGAGCCGCCTTAGGTTAACGTCGCGCATCGAAACATTGTCGGCTTTAATCCGATTGATATAAAAAAGAAATTCCTCAATTTTAATGGTTACTACTTGAACTGGGGCAAGACGACTTTAAGATCGATTCGAAGAACTAATTGAAGATCCAACGTCAGAGACTAGTAATTTGCAAATCACAGTATTTACAGGCAATACATCGCAGACAGTACGATATTTTAAAAAAACTTTGTAAATTGATTCAGGTATATTCGCGGTGTGCAAACAGGCCCAGGAATTTATAAAACGCCGATAGGGTTCGCGCACCGTAATCCGATTATACATCAGCAAAAAGAACTGACTCTAGCGCAGATTTGCCGATACAGTGCACCCAGTACCATAAAAATCACACTGCAACAAATCCGTGGGCTTCGTCCGACCCAGTGGACGCGTACCTTTAAACCTCTCGCCTGCAGCAAACAATTTGATTTCGTAAAATCCCTCTATATAAAATGTAACTTGACCACTATTGCGAGTCGACCGATTAAGGGTGCTAGAATGTAGGTTGAGCATTCATTACGTTTAATTTAGATTAGACGGCAACTGTTCATGTAATTAACCTCTGATTAGCCTAGCGGCTGCAAGAGAAGTAAAAATATAAATTGGACAAAGCTCCGACTTGTTAACATTTTATTTCACATAATTTGTTAAATTCTTGCAAATATCCGAGTTACTGGCATTGGATAAATTAATTTAGACGATTTTTACGAAAACAATGGCTGTTATTCTGTTTAACAATTATTTACAATACGACCTCCAATATTAGCCGAGTCTTAGACAAGCGGTAGTTAGGTCTAGTTGGCACTAAATAAAGTAACGACCTATTTTACCTAAAACTACCTCCATTTATATAAATACAGGGTGTCCCAAAAGTCAACGTCCAACCGAAAACCCAAGCTAGGCCTAGTTGTGGGGGCTCTCAAAAAAAAAGAAAAAAAAATCTATCTCATGTAGTTTCGAAATGACAGCCATTTTTCTTAAATTGACACCCTGTGACGAGTTTACGACTACTGGGGCTACAAATGAGCTCTTTTATAATTTTATTTTTGTGTGGAGTAGTCTTAAGTGATGCTCCTACAAATTCCAATTCATCATTTGCACACAACTTCATTGGAATTTCAGAAAATATCCGTTTTATACCGAACCATGACGTGAAAATGACTACATCACTAAACTTTGACAGTCTGTACTGAAAAAAAAATCTACTATGCAATTTCGGCAAGTGCCCTTAAAAGTTGGCGCATTTAATGGGCTTTCCAAAATGGTATAATACTTACTAAATTATTTCTTAGACGACGAGAAAAAAAAAATTAAGAAAGTCGATATTTAGCTTATTATTAGTTAGTCATAAAACTTTCTCAAAATTATTCTAATATCATCTAGGCGTTCTGTAAGGTATAATTAAAGAAAGAGACGAAGAAAAGTTAGAGCGGGATAGTAACGCTACTAAAAGAAAGAGACGAAGAAATGTTAGAGCGGGACGGAGAGTGACGCTACTTGGTGTCAGTGAATTTTTGGGATTGTTTAAATAAAAGTCAATTATTAAAAATCGAATGTTTATTTAAATCATATCAAATGTTCAAATTGCTTGCCATCAGCGCGTATGCACGCCCTACACCTTCTTAAAAACGATCGTGTAATCTGGCGGGCGAAACGTCTGGAATTGATGTGATCAGCGGCATCTTGAATTCTCTGACGCAGTTCCTCTAAATTTTCAATTGGTTTTTGGTAAACAATTTCTTTGACCGTTCCCCAATAAAAAAAATCAATAGGATTTAAATCCGGGGAACGGGGGGGCCACGTGATCTGACCGGATCGACCAATCCACCTATTTGGATATTCTTGATTAAGGAATTCTCTCACTGGGCGCGCATAGTGGCATAAGGGCACTTGCCGAAATTGCATAGTAGATTTTTTTTTCAGTACAGACTGTCAAAGTTTAGTGATGTAGTCATTTTCACGTCATGGTTCGGTATAAAACGGATATTTTCTGAAATTCCAATGAAGTTGTGTGCAAATGATGAATTGGAATTTGTAGGAGCATCACTTAAGACTACTCCACACAAAAATAAAATTATAAAAGAGCTCATTTGTAGCCCCAGTAGTCGTAAACTCGTCACAGGGTGTCAATTTAAGAAAAATGGCTGTCATTTCGAAACTACATGAGATAGATTTTTTTTTCTTTTTTTTTGAGAGCCCCCACAACTAGGCCTAGCTTGGGTTTTCGGTTGGACGTTGACTTTTGGGACACCCTGTATATGTAATTTTTTATTACTGTCATTCGTAAGCGTTACTAATTTGGACTATAACGTAACCTTGTAAAAATTGTTATACATATGTATATGTAATATACGTTACCACGTAGTAAGTTTGAGGTTTTGTGAGTCACGCTCATCCAGTGATTAAAAGCTTCGATTTTGTTCATGTTTACCTGAAAAAATGGAAAATTATTAAATATTAAATTTGCACGAATTGAGCATACGGCTTTTAGCGGACTGTTTTTAGGCGCAATGTTATTATGTAAATAATATTGTTTTTTTTTTTTTAGCCTCACACTCAGACCCCCGCACTATTCCCTGTATCGCGGGAGGCATGGACACACACAATCACAGCACACAAACATCCAAGACCCGGGACAAACATCTACACTCTTCGCACAAATGTTTGCCCTTGCCGGGATTCGAACCCAGGGTCCCGGAAACACAGAATTTATGTCGATGACACAAACCACTGCGCCACGGGACAGTCAAAAAATTTCTACTTGATTACGATTTGCTTTTCAAGTTGGTGTAATGAAGAAATCAAGTGGCACGCAAAATCATTTCGTAGTCCACGCGGGTGAAACCGCATGGTGCAGCTTATTGTATATAATCTTTAGTCAGCAAGTCAAAAGGTAGGTATTTTTAGATACCGCACTCAAAGACTTATAAGATCAGTGTGGCAGAACCATTTGCATTCCACGAATTCAATTCATTCATACAGTATATGAACTACAAATAGACTTGACCAAAGCTGTCAAAATCAGCCTTTGTAAGCCGAGCATATTGCCATATTTAATAAGACTTAGCCCCTGCTCCGTTCAGAAATGTTAGGCGAAACTAGTAGATTCGTGTCTATAATATCCAAGACGGCCTTGAACTAGACGTGGTACACTCAGTTTCATACGCCGTACATAGGTACTTAACGTATGTACTAATATATCAATTTCTAATAACTAAAAGCTGTCCGTCTGTTTGTTGCCAATAATCTTCGAAACGGCTGGATCGACATTACTCTCATAATATAATCTACATAGGCAACATTTGACAATTAATGTAATGAGACTAATGAGAGAAAAGATGTTAATTGTAAATACGAAAGCTCTGCAGGAAAATAAACCCATGATATTGCGAGTTAGGATGAAACCGCAGGGTGGAGCAGGTTTGTACAATAATTATACACAAAACACACCGTATTTGATATTTCCCTTAGTAATTAAAATTAATTAACGACTGCCATATTCTTTGATCTGTATCTCTAGGTTAACTGTTGTTTATTAAATAATTTGCTTTACAAAGGGAATCTACATAGATAATTATTAACCACCTATACATGAAGTTTCCTTATCTGTGATAATTAAACATTTGTATCGGCTTTCCAGCTTCAACCGTCAGTTACCTAACTTACAGAACGGAACAGAACAGAAGATATTCCAGGACGTGTGTGTGTGTGTGTGTGTGTGTGTGTGTGTGTGTGTGTGTGTGTGTGTGAGTGTGTGTGTGTGTGTGTGTGTGTGTGATATCGTATATTAGAAATATAACACGGAATTTTCAATTCATTGTTGTAAATGCAGTGTTATTTTTTCTATTATTATAAAATTTTCTTGGCGCATGCGGTGTATTTTTTATTGGTGGGACATGAAGAGATAAGAAAAAGAAAGTTTGCTAAACGTGCTACATGCACCACCAAGAAAAAAAACACCGCATGCATAGGTAAGGACTTATAAGTGATTTCACTCGAAATTCGTGTAGCAATCCAAATATATAAATAATAATATTATGTTTTCATAAATGTGTGCTCTGGCTGAGATTCGAAGCTCGGCCCCAGAATCACTAGTCAGGTCACTGATCACTAAGCCACGACGTCACCTTCAACGAGAATTTAGAAAAAAAGAAAAAAAATCGTCACTCTCATGCGATTAAGATATTGGCGGACCGATAAAGCAATAACAAAAATAAATGAGAATCGTATTTATTGTACCAGTTGAGTACACAACTTATCTGTATCATGTCACTTATATCCTTTGAAATCCCGTTACACGGTATCGAGGGCACGACCGAACTCTAATTTGATTAGTGTGTACGCGTAGGAACCGTTCGTACTGTTGAACTTTAGTAATATGGATTTGTGCTGCTGATTTGTTGTTTGTTTCTTGGTTTTCAGTTGTTTATAATACATCATTTGGGATTCAAAATCTAGATGAAATTATAATTAGATGTAGGCAACTCGATGAGTTGGTGCGAAATAGCTTGTTTGCTAGCCGAGTGGAACCTTTTTTTTTTTTATTAAGACTGAATAGATCTAGCGTTAGATCACTATCTCATTAGATGGTCAGTGACGATGTGGTCGAAGATGTTATGCTAGACCTAGAATGCTCATTGGCTCTCAAGGACTGCTGCCTGAGCACACTATGTGTTTGGTGACAGCTTTTCAAACTTGAGGGTGGTAGCTAGCCAGACGGGTATTCGAAAGTATCCTGCCACCTTGCTGGGAATTTACCTTCACCGGAAGCTCAAGCTGTTGTTGGGGATCGAACCAGTGTCCGTCAGTTTGACAGGCGACGCGCCCCCCGCTGAGCTATCATCGCTTCATATACACAATCACTTTTACATAAGTACCTAATATTTCTACAATGTGGCACTATTTTCACATATGTCCTTTGAATACGCAGAGGTAACCTGTGTATACTACATACAAATATATAAAATTGAAATGTTTTAGATTTGTATACCTTCTTAAAATCCATACTAATATAATAAAAACGTTTGTAACTCTCCAAACAGCTGTTCTGGTAAGGGTCGTATTCCCCGGGTGTTCGCTTTGACTGGTATCAGCGTGCTCAGCCAACGTCATTTCTGGCATGTCTTCTTGTCAGAAGATCAGAATTAAGGTAATAAAAAACAATCGCAGATAAAGTCCAACTTGATCGCAGGGTCTTTTACTTAGATATCAATCACACACAAAATACCTTAAAGATCGGTCAAGCAGTTCAAAAGGAATAAGGAGGTAATTATAATTGTGTCTAACAATTACCCCACTGAGGAATGGTAACTGGCATTAATTATAGTACCTACCACTGTGGTTAAACATTCCATATAATTTTGGGCTGGCATATAGGTATACGGTATATGTAACAATAACACTAATTTGGAAAAAATCTATAGCTATTCTAAAAATTGTAGGTATTTGTTTTATGTTTGCGTATAAATGTCAAAATGTATTCAAAACATCCTGTCAGCTTGTTGCAAAACATATGATTTCTATGAACCCCTATCTAAAATGTAACTAGAGGGTATTGTTCGGATTCGCCGAATCGATGTTGGTAAACAACGTATGCTTCTAACGCAGCTTTACAGTAAATAATGCCTACTCACAAATAATACTAGTCTTCTTATCCAAAGGTGCCGTATAAGAACCTTACCAGACTTTCAAAGACAACGCACAGTGCAGTGGCGGGAAAAATCTACAAACCTTACAATAGCGTTCAGCGTAGCGGTAGCGTCAGGAAAAACAAAGCAACAACCCATTATGAGGCAAATTATTCGGCGACTCATAATAGAGCTTAATAATGCAGAACTTATATATCTGAGTGAATGTAACCAAAGAAATCTCTCATGAATAATTTCTCATGTATATATTGTTCCCGGCACCTGAGTGGTTAAACATTAAACCGGACATAGAGTGAAAATAATAGCGACATGTCGTTTCCGGGTTGCACCACTTTTTGTCACCACAATATAAACAGCAGTATAATACAACGGTGAATAAAAATACGTGCCCGAAATCGTATAGTAAATGTCAAATACTAGTCATCATTCATGAAGTCTTTATTAGCTCATATATTAAATGATACCCTATAAGAGACCCATCGAATATATTTACAGCGACAGTATCCTTTTATGGAGCACCTACTTATGGATTCAAGTTTATTGTCGTGCTATCTGTACATGCCATAATGGCGCCAATGATTAATCCAATACAGGACAGCCGATCCTTCATGTGACTCAGCTGACCACGAGATCGTGACTGACTCACGGACACATGACTCAATACTTCCATCCCTTTCAATCGTTATAGTGAAGAAAAGGACAGGGTCTTCGAGAACGCAAGTATCGAGTTGAGAGTGCGCTTTCATAAATCTGGGTCGTGAAAGATCAAATTGCTTTGATTTCTAATTCCGAACGGTAATGTACATTAGCGTCTTATACTCGGAACTAATCAGAATTGGTATTATTTGTTACACTCATCCGTTTTCTATGAATCAACTTCTGGCATTCAAGTTGCGCAATAGCAATTTCCGCCTCGAGAGAGCTTAAGGAATAATAATTTGTGCCGAATTTCATGCCAGAAATTAATAGAAACAATTTAAGAAAACAGAAACTTCTTCTCTTTCACCTCTATAGTTATAGAACAAATCAGTTATTTTTGAAAGTTCGAACTCGCTTCGCTACGTAAAATAAATTTAATTCAGTACAAACTACAATGTTATCTTATCTACGACCATTTCTTTTCTATTTACGAGACTTTTAATGATACGCACTGTAGAATGTAGATGCGGTTTCAATGTTATTATCGTACGAATATTTTGCCGAAAACTATTCAAGCAAATGAGTAACTGTTCACAGTCCAGTACTTTTGTTAAAACTAATATTATAAAAAAGTAAAGTCTGTGAGGATAATCTCTGTATCTAATGAACCGATTTTGAAAATTCACTTACTCATAGAGCCACGTTATTTGTGTCATAGGCTTTCATCATCATCATCATCAACATCACCACACGAGCGAAATCCTCGGGGCGTAGCTAGTATTAAAATAGAATAATGTATACGTTTTTTTTTTTTTATTGGGAATAGACAAGCGTTTGACCACTATCTCACCTGATGTTAAGTGATGATGCGTTCTACGGTGGAGCACGCCTGCCAAGAAAAGATACCTATTTACTCGTGACTTGAAGACGTCGCCTGGAGAAGATCATAATTTATTTCTTTAAGTTTAAATTTCTAGTTTAACTAACCCAACGGTTGAACTAAAACTTCAACTCATATACACTAATATATAGAATACAGAAATTCTTACATATTATAGGTTCCACAACAGTGGCCACAAAAAATCACATGAAAACGTTACTCCAAGCTGGCGTAAAAACATCTAAAAGGGAAAATATAGTGCGCGAACGCGACGCCGCGGTAAACATAGGCAATATGTCAAGGAAAGTGTCGTAAAAACATATAATAGCATTATTAGGGTAGGAAATACGAGGACCCTACCAGATTACTGGGCTTGGATTGTGCGGGTACAACTAATTGTGATGAACGAGAGTTCATTGTTATTTTTTATACTTGTGTTTGTACGTTACTTGCACTTAGTCAAATGTTGGTATAATTGAAGAATTAGATACGAAATGAAATTATGGTACAACTTGACATGTATATTAATTTACCATAGTAAAATCCAACGCTGGAAGGTTTCCTGAAATAATTAAAATATTCATCAGTCAATAGATTGTCACTCTTCATCCCCTTTACATATGACTGATAGATGAGTAATCTAATACTTATATTATAGATTATTATATATATGTGGTATCCGGCATTACTCACGCTTATAGTCGAAGTGTCGACTTAGGTTTCGAGCATGTCCGATGCTCATCCTCAGGTGAGTTTACGCTGCCAGATCGCGGCGACCACCAGTCTATATTATAGAGGTAAAGTTTGTGAAGTTGTATATAGAGGGTAGTTTTTGGACCTACTAAATCGATTTTAAAAACTCTTTTACCTTAGAAAGCCACGTTATTTGTGGTTGTCATAGGCTCATTATCATCATTTCGACCACCGTTTTACATCACCACGCGAGTGAAACCGCGGGGCGCATCTATTGAAAGATAAATTAAAGGGATCCAGTCGATTTCAGAAGCAGTTGACGCATCTTAAAATAGCGTTGTAAGCGCTCTTCAACCGGGAGGAGAGGAGTTTACAATAACTAACTCAGTAACATATAAAAGTTTAACTCGGGCCGTAGACATTACACGTTACAGAAGTACTGTTGACAGATTCATCCTCCGTCAAATATGACGGATGAATGAATAATGAAGTAGAAATTTAAGGGACTCAGTTGATTGCAGCAGAGGCCTAAAGAGGCGCACATGCTCACATATCCACAAACCTTCGCATTTCTAATATTATTTAGTACTTTCTAATCAATTATAAATGCAAAAGTTTCTGTGTATGTTTGTTACTTCTCCACGCTCAAACTTTTTCTTTTTTTTTCTTTTCTCAGCTATGTGCGTCCACTGTTGGACGTATGCCTCCCCCATATAGGGGGGATTTGCCAATACTCGCCACGCTTGGCAGGCGGGTTGGCGAGCGCAGTATGATTCCGATCCTCAGAAGGCGCTGCTGCCCACCTCCTGGTACGTTATCCCTTAGCCGACTCTTACGGCACCCGCGGGAAGAGATGGGGGAGTACTATTCTAGGCCGGTACCACCACGGCACCACGTAACACCGAATTCGATAAAATTTGGAACGGAGATAGTTTAAGTCCTGGATTAACACATAGGCCTCTTTTATCCTGGAAAAGTATAGTTCCCGCGGGATAATTGAGGTAACGGGAAAACCGTAATCCACGCGGGTGAAACCGCGGGGCTCTACTAATAAGTTATACGCAAGATAAATACTGTAACTGGTGTAGTCTGCTTTGTGATTTCTCTCTACACCAGGCAATAAGGTGACGGTGTACCTCAAATGGTGGGAGCAAATCTCTAGCTCATAAAGGACTTTGAGGTAGTACAGACGAGAGCTAAATCTGAAATACAGGTCGGTGGACCGCATAAACTAGTGTTCACCTCCATGCATATGAAGCTATTTTGAATGACTAATTGGAGTTTGTGGAGCTCGTGTTCTGAGCTTGACTTAGCACTACCGAAGCGTGGGTCATCAGCAAGTTTTGTAAATTTCCATCTATTTTTTTTTTTGATACATTCAACTTTGCTATTTATGCGGGCTCGGACGACTCATAACGAATTTCATTTTGTCATATTTTGGTAGTGTAGCTCTTATGATAAGAATGAAATAATAATTAGGTACTCATTAATTAATCCTGAGTTTATATTTTGCGAAACTTTTAGCAATGATATGAGGTCTTCCTTCTTCTGAAGACAGGTATATCGCAACATTTTCAGAAAGATTTTTAAAGGCAAGTACGTCTAGAGTATACGTACAATGCGCAATATGTTCTATGCTTTAATAAACAGCTATTATTTTGAATTAAATCTAATATCTACTAACAATAAATGTGAAGCCTGATAAGAGGCTCCAATAATGTAAGCTATTAGAAAGTGTCTATGCTTGAAACTTACAAATGCATTAACTCACTGTAATACATTTACGAAGGCAGTCCAGTCAGCTAGTGGTCTCAGTCTACTAAGTCAGGCATCTATCCCCTACATAGTTTAGACTTGCGGCGGGTTTGAGATCTACTATTAACTATGAAGTTATCTGTGCCAGCGGTTTAGGAGTACCGAATACTCGTAGCAAACTGAAACTATGTACCAATCGTTAGCTTCTAAATATATAAATAATATATACATATACTCTGCACCTGGCGCATTTGTTTTTAATTTGATCATATTTAAGTCGTTACTACTACTACTCACAATGATCGAATGATTATAATACAAAAATAGATACGTGACTTCAAACTAAAAAGAACAACGGGTATACACACATCCCCACGCAGATACACACACTCACTCCCTTTCCCTACCCACACTAACCTACAAACACATCCCACACCTCCTCCCGCTGTCAAATATCAAAGAAATGTAAATATAAATTGTTATATACCTATTTAATGTTCGAACAGAGTTATTGTCAAAATATAAGAATTTATTATACAAATTACGGTAGATTTGCTATTAGTTTTTTTTTTATTCACAATAGGCATGCGTTTGACCACTATCTCACCTGATGGTAAGTGATGATGGGGTCTACGATGATTCACGCCTGCCTAGAAGATACCTGTTCACTCGTGACTTAAAGATAAGTTAATCGTACTCCGAGCCCCAAGATACAGGCTTTCGCCTAGTTTGGGTCTCAACGCTTATAATGTCTTGAAATACCGTGCTCTTTGCGAAATAAAACTTTATTATTATTATTATTTCGCGCTAAAATGCCGTCAATATTTTGGGAAGTTTGTCCCACTGGTACTGGCTGTTATTTTATTAGTAGCTATGTTTTTTATTCTAATGTACTATAAATGACGATATATAATATAAAATGACGACCCCAAAAAATTATTTCCATTTATACGTCAATTGTTAATTTACATGCGAACGAGGAATAGTCAAAGAGTATCTGTTTGAACAGAACGAGGTCTGTAATTGTATATGGCTTTATACAAAGGTGAAAATATTAAATTACTCAAAGACAAAATATTCTCGAGTTGAATGACAATTGGAGGTAAAGTTCTATTGTTTTACTTTTATTCCGCTGACATGAAAAACGTAAAATGTGGTAAGTAACGGCGACGTCAGGCATGAACAATGCTTTAAATGTCAGTCAAATGTTTTTGGCTGCTCAAAGTATATTGTCTACAGGTTTTAATATAATGGACACTAATATTAAAACTCACGTTCATAATTACTTTACACTGTTTTTTACGGGTATAACGTGGTACTTACGCGTAGTCGATATCACGATCGACAATTGTTTCGGCTTCTTCCGGAAACCTTCATCAGGATCTTGTCGACAATTGTCGATCGGGATATCGACTACGCGTAAGTACCACGTTATACCCGTAAAAAACAGTGTCAAGTAATAATGGACACTCTTAGTCAAAAACAATGCTATTATTTAAAAAAGGCAGATGGGGCACTAGCTTTTCAGGCGTGAACCGCATAAATTAGATTCATCGACCTAATTTGCTTTAGTCGCAATCGAACCGGTAGTTGTAAATCACGTGTTGGTTCTCACTAAAAAAAATTAACACTAAGCCGTAGGTTATAATTAATTACCTTAAGAGTTTGCCTATGAGAGTGGCATGATCATGTCTGATCAAACCCTCTATAATTTAAGAAAGACTTTTTTAACACAGCATATTTTTATAATTAAGGAGAAACAATGTCTACCTGTTGATTGATCGGAAATCATACTGCGCTCGCCAACCCGCCTGCCAAGCGTGGCGAGTATTGGCAAATCCCCCCTATATGGGGGAGGCATACGTCCAACAGTGGACGCACATAGATGAAGAGGAAAAAAAAAAAAAAAAAAAAAAAATGTCTACCTGTTTGTTCAGAAATGCACAAATAGCCGGTGTAAAACTAACAGTTGACTGCAGCTTGAATAGTTCAGCTATATTGACGATCGTAACTGCGTCCTTGGTTCCTATAAGAAAGTTTTAGATTTGACTTTTAGCTAAATTCTTTAATTAACATTGGCTTTTACTGTCGGATTGTTAGTCAATAAAAGTAGGAAATCAAAAATGGATTCGATTGAAATAAAACATTCGATCTGCAGTACTTTACACACGCAAGGATAAATAAAAACCTCCACAAATCGAGCTGTACGAGCAGCAGCGTCTATTTTTAAGTATTACTGCACCAGCCAATATCATATTTCGATCCCTGCAAAATCTAATATCTCTCAGCAATCTTATCTCTCCGCTATATCACCGACAGACACCTCCATAAACCAAATGAAGAAGACCTGTTGCTTCTCATATTTTTACAGGTGTTAATTCCAATATCGTCGGTCAAAATAAACTGGTAATGTTTTTCTGTACGAGTTTAACCTTGAACAAATGCAATTACGTATGCAAGGTGCGTTGGAATGTCAGTAATAGGTGCGCCGTAACATGTGTATGTTGTTTTCTTAAAACGGGTACTTTTGCAATGGTTTAAAGTAGCTATTCTTATAGCGGTTACTTAATGAGTTAAACTTGTACGGTTTAAATAATAACTACATTCTCCTACTTAATAAAGTAAAAATTAAAAAATACTCTACTCTACTTAAATTAATAAGGCTCACGTTGTGTATTATATTACAATCATAACGAATATTTTTATTTATTTATTAACATTCACACAAGGTCTTCAGGTCCCAAACTAGGCAGAGCCTGTGCTATGGTAACCTGATGACTAATATATATACTTATATACATATAGACACCCAGACAATATCATGTAATGCATAAGATTTATGACACTTATTGTTTTATTTTCTTATTTTTATATACTTACTTATTTTATTTATTTTTAAGCTATGTAACACCCCCGTTATTTAAATTTCTTTCGATCCTCTCCATGCAATGGTTCCCTGGTAGAGATCACTTTTAGTGATAAAGCCGCCCATTGTCACACCCTATGTAAATTTATGTTTATTGTAAATATTATTTTATATTTAAGGTGTAACAATAAAGTATTTTCTAATCATCTAATCTACTTTAATCAATATATCCAATATATCCCTTAAATTAACTAGAAAAAGAGATTCATTATTTCATAATCTTTATGTATTTCATATGTATATAGGTTATTTTAATGACGTAAGTGTTGATTTCATCATCTAATAGAGTGAAAAGGGGTTCGAGAGTTCGTATAAGTCTCAAAGAAATACAAGCTTACCACCGTCCCATAACGAGAAAATTATTGTTGAGCTTGCGTCGGGACACCTACTATTTTTCCCCTCAAACTTACACCCTCACTAGAATCGCCTGTGCTGCAGGCACGGACACAACAATCGCAGCACACGAACATCCAAGACCTGACACAAACATCCATGCTCATCGCATTAATGTTTGACCGCCAACCTAGGGCGGGTTCAATTCCCGGTTACCTAAAGTCATGTTACTGACCACTGAGCCACGGCGAGAGTCAATAACCACTTTTCATTCGTCATAAATGTTTTGAATTGCAATTCCTAGAAATGGGAATAAATTATTTGATTGCTTTCCTAACCTTTCGTCATTTGCTAGTTTCAATATGAATAATATTTTTTCTAGCGGACTCTCAGAGTACCCATTACTTTAATGGGTTTCCATTGACTTTGTTACGTAATGCTCATTATTTAACTTCGTATACTTGCCGAACTCTTTTAATTACAATTTTGCCGGTACCAATATTTTCTTAAGGAAATCGAACAAGCGCCTCAATAACAATGTTGAAATGCTTAGTTTGTGTCCGTGGCAAACTTTTACCGTGCCCAATAGCTTACCCCCAGGTGTAGAGGGTCTCATGCGTTTCGTAACTTAATGAAACAGTGATTCAAATCAATAATATTATTTCGTGGAAGCAAAGTTAGAAATACACAGCATGAAGTGCGGAATAGACGATGAGCTCGTAGTGGAGTTTGTTAAACCTTGGAAGAGGAGAACCGCGCACGGACCCGCTAATTCTCAGTATAAGGAGCAATATAAATATATAAACCTAAACCAGAACCTAGGAAATAGTCGCTTTAAAAATAAATAAATAAAAAATATATCATGTACAGTTTGTGAGTTACATCTTTACGAATTGTTTGTCTAAAGTTACATATTTAAAATCAATATAGTTTAAGAGTTAAATCTAATTTTGATTTCTTAAGTATTAATCCCAATTTTAAATAATTTAAATTTTAAATAATTTAAGTTTTAAAACGACATGATTTTCTTAATTTTCTACACATTGTTTTTAGAGACAGGATTATTTTAAATGTTGAAATATAGACAAATTATAAATATATATATTTTTAACTTGTTTATGCTGAGTTTTTAAGGAGTTATAAGCCTATTAAATGATGTGTAGATTATATGAAACAAAATCGGACAATATTCGAAGATAGAAAAAAGGCTTATCTTTTTGTATAGACACGGGGGATCACTTTTGTATGTATTACGGGGTATATAATCCTCTTCATGGTGCTTAATGGAAACTTAACGGATTTTAAACATGCTATTCTTACGAGTCAACTGTGTTAAGAAATTACTCCTGGGCCATACTATAGATGGGTCACCGCTAGTGGTATTATTTTTCGTAGGCATTTATTACTTTATAATTAATAATATCGCTCTTATTACTTCCGATACATTGTATGTATCTATCGACCTTAGTACAGTGTACCCGCGATATTCCACTAACCGCCAGAAATGGAAAAACATCGCTAAGCGAGCTGCTACCCTGGACAAGGACGTCAGCGAGGACCTCCCACCTGCCGTCACTGTAACCAAGACCACTCTGCCAAGAGTGCACGACTAAGAAGAATACATTGTATGTAAAATAGCTGGTCCTAAAATTTTTTGTACACATACAATGCATATATTTTCTGAAAAATAAAACAAATGTTTACCATACTAACTAAAAGTTCCGCCATATCTGGATACACGATTTTCAGCTTTTTTAAAAAAAAATATCGCGTGCCAGGTCCTACAATATCTTCAGTAGAAATTGTGAGACCTTGCATACCAGTCTGTGAACTTTCCCTTTTCTCTGATGAGTAATTATACAATTAATTCAACAAGGCACCTAACATTATGGCAGACGTCGGAACTTTGTTTTCTTAACAAATGATAACAATGAGACTTTCTGCGTATTCAAGGTTCTTGTTTCCACCTCTACAGGTTCTTTTTTATCTTTATCGTCATTATTTCTTCATATTTTGAGTAAACGTAGTTCAAAAATGAAATTTCATTTTATCCCGATGGTAACGGCGCATCCCATGATATTATTAGTCAAAGTAACCTTTACGGAGCTGGTGCTCAGGGCATTGGATAGCTTGACTGTTAAAGACCAGAATATGCATATTGCAAGCAAATACTTTTTGGAATTTATTAATTAATCACTTATATACGGTTTACTAGCTACGCCCCGCGATATCACCCTTGTGGCCTACGGTTTTCCAGCTGCCCCAGCTATCCAACGGAAACTATATTCTTCTCATATTTATTTAATCTTTAGCACCGCGTCGTCATTTATCAGGTGAGACAGTGGCTAAAGTCAAGCTATTAATACATCTTTTTTTTATCTTACATAATAAAATCAAATTATTTATATTAATTAAAAGTCCTGTAACAGGCTTCAAGGTTCTCACACATACTTAATTTCATGTGGCTACAGCATCACTCCGACGTAATGATAAATCAAAACAGTAAGTCGAAGTTCAATTTGAAGCAAGTAATAAAGTTTGATCTAGAAATAAATTGGAAGCCGTCAGCTTTATTGCCGTATTTTCTGTCTTCTCTTTATCTCCTAGTCAAAGCAAGTATCCATCCAGAATGTATATAATATGTACATATGTTACGCAGTTTAATTCAGACTTGTTTAATAAGATTTTCTAATTCATGAGACAGATTTTTAAAACCAACTAACGTCTGCTAATTGATGCCAATATCTATGATTGATGTTTCATTATTTTGGTACCTTTCAAAGGTAGCATAATTAAGGGAATTGAGGGAGAAAAACTAGCTGAACGCGCATTGTAAGTATGCATAATATACAGCCAATGAATTCAAGACTTATTAGGTCGGTTCTTCGAAAATATATTCATTACGATATTTTGAGATTTGAACAGCGCCAACAGATTCTTGTAGCAGCAATAACTTGCGCCAATGTTTGTGCCGTATAATAATAATAATAATATAGGACAACATTCACACAAGGTCTTCAGGTCCCAAACTAGGCAGAGCCTGTACTATGGTAACCTGATGACTGATATATATACACTTAAATACATACTTATATATATACTTATATACATATACACACCCACATATAACAATCGAATAACGCGACTTCCGTACGTGCAAACTATCAATTATCTGTATCATAGTATCAATTACCGTGACAGTACTGAGTTCAATTGTTTTACATTGAGCAACGTGAAAGCTACAATTTTGGAATCATTCGTGCTATGGTGACTGGTCAGGTCAGCAAGTCAGCGTCACCGACAGTAATAATATAATTTAACAGAAATTCGTATAAGACGAAGTTTCATTTTAAAACACGTCATAGAATTCCAGTTTTGCTATTGTAGATACTGTTTGTTGTCTGCTTAATCTTAGGTCGAAGCAATCTGACGGTCGCCGTGGCGCAGTAGTTATTGTCATTGACATGACTTCTGTGTCCCCGGGACCCTGGGTTCGAATCCCGGCAAGGGCAAACATTTATGCGATGAATGTAGATGTTGCCCTGGGTCTTAGATGTTTGTGTGCTGTGATTGTGTACGTACATGCCTCCCGCGATACAAATAATCCTAGTGCGGGGGTCTGAGTATGCCAAAAATAAAAGATAAATTGCTTTGAGTACCCATTATCAAAGTTAGGTCTAGTTAGATACTTTCGCGTGTTTGTTATTCATTAGGGAACACCGGAATTACGACTAGTGTCATGATTCAGTTTTTCTTGTGTTTTTGGTAAATGTTTTTTTTTTTAACTCGAAAACTGTTAATATTTTGGGCATTCCTCATCAGTGGCGGAATGTTACTACAACATTTAACGCAGCAGAACTGTTTTATTTGTAGAAAGCTGCCTTGCGCATTGCCGCGACCCAAATGACCTCCAACTCGAAACCCAGGATAATTTTTCATATAGTTAAGTTGGTGCCTTGAAATTCAAGACACCAATACGCAGAGAGACCAAATGTAGCTTATGTTTTATTTCACACACATTCATGGAACATTTTTAATTTTTTTCGTCGTTTCGTATAGTTTTTTTACGGTAACAATTTTGATGTACAAAATTGTCTTGGAACATACAGTAAAACGTCAATTCTGTATCTTCTAATATATTTTTAACTCAAAGTTCAAAAAAGGATCAACACTCAAAGATAAGACAACTTAACTTAACCGCCCTGTTATTAAAACCTCTTCACATAATTATTCTACTCACTTTAGTACTGAACCAAATTCACATTTTGAAGCTATTATAGCTCAGCGGTTGGAGCGTCGGCTGTCAAACTGACGGACGCTGGTTCGACTCCCACCAACGGCTTGAGCTTTCGGTGAATGTAACACCGTAATCAAATTCCCAGCATAGTGGCAGGGTACCTGCCTGGGTAGCTAACACCTTCAAGTTTGGAAAACTGTCACCCAACATATAGTGTATTCAGGCAGCGGTCCTTGAGAGCCAGTAACCGCTCTAGGTCGTGAGAACAATGTCACATTGTAACAGACAAGTCTTAACATTGTTCAAACCAAACAAGCTTGATACTCGATTCAATCAAACTTCTTGGTTTTGCTAAATAAAGTTATCTTTAAACATGATCAAGTCTGTAAAGTTGACATGACATAAAGACGATGCACTTGTTTACAACAACCACTTTCCAACTTGGTCACCACAACTAAGTTTTGTGATAGGGTCCATAAAGATCCCATAATAAAATAACAGTAGTTGCTGCACTGACTGTACCCGGTAGGCTCGTATTTCATTAGGCTACATTGCATGACATAATATAATATAATAATAGTAGTAATATGGGACAACATTCAAGGTCTTCAGGTCCCAAACTAGGCAGAGCCTGTACTATGGCAACCTGATGACTGATATATATACTTATATACATATACACAGCCAGACACAGGTCAAACAGACATGTTCATACACACAAATGTTTGACCTGTCCGGGAATCGAACCCGGGACCAGCGGCTCAGAAGGCAGAGTGCTACCAACTGAGCCAACCGGACAGACATAGTCACGGTAATCAAAAAAACGTTTGCATCAATCACTTTTTTTTAGTGTACACAAACGTATTGTTTTGTTAGTTTAAAACTGACCTCATTAAAATATTTTACTTTACATATTTGGTAAAAACTCGCTGTCATCTATAGTAAAATGTCGCAACGTCACCATTTTACGAATAGATAATGTAGGTGTAGGTCGCTGGAGCTTATTCATCAAAAAATCCCACGCGAACATTATTTGGTATTCAACAATTTCGTGTTTTTGTTCAAGTTTTACTAATTTCATTATTGTTACAAATTTACTACGGCGCGGTAAAGTGGAACAGAAGTTTGCTGACGGCCACGAAAATTATTTGGGTCGTTGATTTCTGTGTTAGGGCGAATGTATGTAAATGGAAATAATGTTTAGTGAACTTTAACAAACTAATACACGCATAAGAATAGTATATTTATGAAGTGAAAAGGAATACAATAAATTATATGTAAAACCTAATACACATATAGGGGGTTAATTTTAGTCGCCAAGAAATCGGATGCATAAAACGACATATTGCATATATTTTACTCGTCTTTCATTAAGATAATTTTTAATTACACTCAAACACACACAATCAAAGCATACACACATCCAATAACCAGACTAATACTACTTATCCCACAAATGTTTACCCCTGCTAGGGTTCGAACCCAGGGCCTCGTAGACCCAAGAAGTCAAGAAGTCATGTCACTGACCACAGAGCCACGACGACCGTCAAATTTCCAACAGATTTATCCAATTAAGCGAAAACCACAAAGTGCCAGATAGATATCAAGATAAACAGCCCAATTTATTACCAGAAGCATTAAAACTTTTCCAAGATCCCCTTTTGCAGTCACTTGACCTCAGGAAGTCAGGTTTTATATCCCAAAAGTAGTTTTTCCTCATTCTAACCAGGGTAATAGAAAAGTATTGCGGTGGTAAGTCGTTTATTAGGAGTATAAGGTTTAAAATTCTTTGATTTCATAATATGAGCTCGTTAAGTTATAGTTCTTACTGGCGTAGTTTCACGCAAGTGGCACGTGTGTGGTAGAAAATTAGCTAGTATTCCAATTCCTCAGGTTAATAACGGTACATTTTTTAGTACATACGATGCGAAATCTCGCGTGTTTAGACCAATAACAGACTTATACACTTGGGTATTGAGTACGCGTACCAACGCAATTGGATCCTTACACCCCAACACACTGAGCCGTTTGCTTTTTAATCGAATTCAAAAAAGGAGGAGGGTAAAAAATAGTTTTTTAAATGTTTGTTAATTCAGAACTTTTGACTGGGTGAATCGATATTGATGATTATTTTTGAAAGCTGGTGCTTCCCGTTTCGAAGCTTTTCAATTTCATCAAAATCAGTACAGGGTTTTTTTTTAGTTACCTTCCAATACAATACCTGAAAAGTATTACGTCTACTTGGACGACATTATAATTGCGGGTGAAGAAATCGGTAAACATACACAATGACAATTGATCCCGTGAGTGGCAAAGGTCGCCAAAAAGGATTAAAAAAAAGTATACAAGAAATGGAACCGACTTGAACGCTGGAAAGTGTGAAATACATTACAATACATAATTCCGAAGCGATTACAGTTCAGCTGTGGCAGCGTCGCCTGTCAAACTGACGGACGCTGGTACGATCCTCTCCAACGGCGTGAGCTACCGAAGAAGGGAACGCCGTTACCAAATTCCCAGCATGGTGGTAAAGTACTTTCAAGTACCCGCCTGGCTAGCTACCACACTCAAGTTTGATAAACTGTCACCAAACACAGTGTGTTGAGGCAGCAGTCAGGACGTGTTCAGGTACCTAAATAAACAATTAGTAAACATCATTGGTTTGACTGCAAACGTATGGATTTGAGTGGCGCCTTAGGTTAAAAATAGGTATTTTTTTAGTGCCATTGCCCGAAAGCCTACGGTCTGATGAAGGTGAAACGGCCAACCCCACGGCAGTAAATTTGACACTCATATATAAATTACATCGTGAACTCAGATTGTAACCTCGACTGACGCGAACAATTGGTTTCGTGGAAAACCTTTATCCAAAATATACCATGAGCACCATCGCGAACGCAAAATCCATCATGCTGGCCCAAGTGAACACTCTTTTCATAAGGGGCGCCTCGGAAAAATTTCATGTAAAGTAACCATAACTATTTTTAAAAAAGACAGGATTTCTTTTTTAAAATGCAATAGAATTTAAACTGATCCATTTCTATTCTACTAGCAAAATACTGACATTTACATCCGTTATTTATGTTCAACTCTTTATGTACGCCCAATTAAATACAAAACTTGGATTGTAAATTAGATTGTACAGATAAACATACGCCTTATTAGCCTAGCTTTAGAATTTAGCATTCGCATTTCGCATACAAGGGTTATTAATTTTCATTACTAGAATGTAGAGAAAAAGTTTAGTATTAGTTTTTCACTCAGAAATTTTGAAAATGGCAGCAAACCTACAAAGTTGTAGCAGAGTTGCGAAAACTTTCTGCGCTTGTTATGCAACATCATCTTGTTTAAAGTTTCCCTCGAAGCATAGATCATATCATAACTTAACCAACTATTGATGGGTAGAGCAAGTACTCTTCATAAGTGATGAATAAATTTTACTCTTATGTTTACACCTAGTTTAAAGAGTCACGCTGCCATTAAAAACGATTCAAACGACAACTGAATTATATAAAAAGGTATTTATTTTGTAGGATTTTTTTCTACTTTTGATATACCCGATGTTCCGCTCGACATATGCTAAAATGCATCAAGTAGTTTTCGCTCCAGAGCGTGCCAAATAAGTATACAAACATAGATACATACATATGCACATATAAAGTGAAACATCGTAACCCTAACTTTCAGCGCAGTCTGTGTAAAAGTTTTTCATGTATCTGCCTAGTTACGCAGATACATTAACTCTTAATAGCATAACGCAGTAGTGCTCGCATTTTCGTGATTATTTATAATTCTGACGATATGTGATTTACGCGTGCAATCAAAGCCGTATCACATTCGATTAAGCTTCTACTCGTTCTTATATCGCAATACTGTAAGCTTTAACTAAGCCTTAAGCAGAATGACAAGGAAGGCGTTCTAAATTATCGAGCACTTACTAGAGATGGTGACTCGATATGGCCTCCGGTCAGAATCGATACTATCCAACTGTGCGGTCCATAACGATACCAGGCGGTTAACGTACGGTGTAACTATGTGGGGTAAAGTACGATGCTATACTCAAGACAAGCTTCAGTAAATAGGACGCTTTCCCGTATCTAGTTTATCGCAAACTAGAAACAGAATATTAACAAGCCCTTTTAAATTTCGAATGGCCAACTTAATAATACTTATCACCCTTACGTCCTTGGTGTTAGATTTCAAGATGAGCTATATTTTTTTAAGTTGTGGTAATCTACGATTTCAATATGGGTTAATGCTCGGGCCGCAAATTATTTGTGTTTTATGCACGTAAGAAACATGCATGAAACAATGTAAAAATTATCTGTGGCTGTAAACCGTGCTTTCAAAGACTGTGTGGTAAAAAATAATATTAAATCGCAAATTTTCAGTATTACATACATCTAAGTCACAATATTTTTGAAGCCGAACAGATTTTTTATCAGAAGCTAACAGTTATAGTTATATATTAATAAAAATCTAGTCCTGAGCTAAATATTAACGGTAATGGATAAGCACATTGTTTTTAAGGTAAAAGAAACATTTTCTTTTTGTCCATTTATACTTACGATAATAATCACAAATTCGGCCAGCGTAAAGTAAGAACTATTAAATGTGATTTAAGGTTAAAATTATTACTTATTTAATTTTAAGTCTGCTAGAATTTATTTTACCCTTGAAAAGACTTCAACTTCTAACATTGTGAGTTAGAGATCTCCCAGTTATCTTACTTCCTTTCACAAACGCATCAAAATTAAAAAATCGTGAATACATCTCTTTAAATAACTCTTTAATAAGGATTACTTCAAGTCGCGAGTGAATAGGTTTCTTCTAAGTTTGCGTGCTCCACCTTAGCCCGCGTCGTCGCTTAACATCAGGAGAGAGGTCAATAAAAAAAAATTAACAAATGTGGATGTAGAAGAAGGCCGAAGAAGATAAGCACTGAAATGACTAGAGATAGAATATAGTGGAGAAAATGATGTGCCGACCTCACCTAATACGCGATAAGGACAAGAAGAAGAAGATCTAAATAAATTAATCTTGACGGTCGCCGTGACGCAGTGTTTAGTGTCAGTGACATGACGTCTGTGTCTCCGAGATTCTGGGTTCGAATCCCGGCTGGGGCAAACATTTACTTGTGCGATGAGTGCACATGTTTGTCCCGGGTCTTGGTAGTTTGTGTGCTGTGATTGTGTCTGTCCATGCCTCCCGCGATACAGAGAATCTTAGTGCGGGGGTATGAGTGTGATAAAAAAAATCTTATCAACCACTAATTTATTTTACACTAGCTCCGCGTACTTCTTAAAGTTATTTATTTCAAGAACCACTAAGAAAGTAACTCCCCAACACAATTATTTGAAACGGAATACGTGGAAACTACTATCGAATAAGGAATCTTCAGTTTCCAATCCAATTTGCCGTATTCCCTTGCGTGTTTTAGTGGGAAACGATTTATTTTGATTATAGCTGTTCGAGCTGAGGAAAACAAGCAATAAATTAAAGAAGACGTCTTAATTAGGAACAGTGTTTCTAATGCCATTAACAGCGGTGATGACAGACCCCTGGTAGGGGATATTGATGTGTCTGACGGTGTGGATTAGGATCACTCAATTTGGTGAGAAAAGTTGAACGACATGGCATCAATGGCTTTGATTGCACGGAGAAATAGTTCTAAAAGCTAGTATAAAGAAGATATAAAGTTATATTTTTGAAGAGATTATACGAGTTGTTATGTTGCAATGTTATCATGTCACAGTTATGATTCTAAGGGTTTAGATATATACTATATAGATGTAACGATTGACCACATTTCACTTGCTGTCAAGTTACTATGTGTGGTCGAAAGTGGAGTCACGCTAGAGTGTTCGCTAACATCTGGAATGTTACCTGGCTCTCAAGGTCAACTGCCACGCATTGCTGACTGCTTTTTTAACCGACTTAAAAAAGGAGGTTACTTAATTCGACCGTATATATGTTTTTTTTTATTTGTTTTCCGTATATATGTTTTTTTTATTTGTTTTGTGTGTTCGAGGATAACTTCGTCGTGTATGAACCGATTTTGATAAAATCGGTTAAAACGGGTAAAAAAAAAATTTTAACTTCAAGGTAAGCCCACTACACTGGGTACTGGCCCAACTACAATGCTTCAATAAGGTCTTATTAACAAAAAAAAAATACAATCGCCGGTATTATATTGGCACGAGGGTACCGAATTAATTAACAATATTCAATTTTACTTCGTTCTTTGACTTTTTATGTTGGGTATATATTAATGGCGAAACATTATCGATAAAAAAATTTAATAATTAACATTTTTTGCAGGCAAAAGGCAATGAATTAAAGGTCAATTAAAGAGGTAGCTAAGGGCAAGGGAAAAAAAGAAATACGAGTAATAAGTATCTATTAGTAGGTTTCAAAATATTTTTTATCTATATCTGGGAAACTGATAAAATTTCCTGTGAAAATATCAAAAACCTTTTCATAAAAATCATCATGGCTCATTATCTTAACAAAGATAATTTAGGCCAGGTTAGGGGCGAAAGCTTTTGCAAACAGAAGAGGGTCAATAATAAGATTATAAAACGAAAAGTTCCGAGTTTTCCTATTACGGCAATTTAGGTCATTAAAAATGGTAGCTACAGCACAAGTCCCACATTAAAAAATCTTTTACGGCAAAATACGCGACATTAAATATGAAATGTCAAGCAACCATGATCGACTATTTAATGTTTCACCATTTGCTAAATACATATTTGATTATTTTCAGTTTATTTTGTTTAAAGTCCTACTGCATCTCTATTAAACTTTAAAAAAGAACACTTATGAAAAAGATTCAAGAAGGTTGAACAGAATTCGAATTCATTTGCTCATTATATTAGTGAATATAATATTTTCGCAATCCCACATTTTTCCTACATCACAAATTCTTACGGTAACGACAAATGAGCTTGTATTGTGCCGTTCAAAAATGTGATTAGTAATTATTCTTTTTAACCCCGCAGGTCATCTGTAAAGTATATATTTGCATTATTTTAAAAAGATTTGTCCCGCCCTCTCTGCCTGTAAACACCCGCGAGCCTCTGTAATGTCATCGACGCATGTTAAGCCCTTCAAACGGTTACAATAGAAACTGCTGCGATAGTAATTCCTGCTTCGGCTACTGTAGCTCCAGATCGAATAATCATCACAATCGTATCGCAGCGCAAAATAATTGATTTTAGTACCTGTCACTTTATTAAGTACAACTTTGACACAGATGCTTGTTTGAGCGGTAGTTAGATCATTTAATTGTTTACTCGAAAACGATATGTACTCTTCGACATAAGTTCTTCCGTTTTTCGTGCTTCGAACATATCATCGATCTGGTGTTGCTAACATAAGTATAGTATTAGTTGGGGTATTATTATTCTGTTTTTGCTTCCTCGGACTTCATTGTAATTAATATTGTAACTTTTATGAACAGGATTTGCATAATGGAGGACCTTTTTCAAACTATGAAGTGTCATTATTTTATTTTGCATGGCTTGAATACATAATTAGCGACTTCCTAACAACAACATATTTAATAACAACGGCGCTTTTATATTGTGTAAAAAGCTATTCGGAGTACTTTTTGTGGTACATTCTCAGTATTGTAATTTATGCTCATTTTTGTGGGAACATCTTGCATCATTATTTTTTAATTTGTTATATAATAAAAACTAACTTTTTGGCAATGTAAACTACTATTGCTTCGGTTTTTTAGAACAAAAAGGCAGTTTTCGGTTTTAGAAAAAAAACAACTATGAGATTGTTTTTTGTGCCAAAGTGTATTTTTTTCCACCTTATATCTTCTACCCGAAAGCAGTAGTAATTTTTATTCAATATATGTTGAACCTATAAAGCACATAGCATAAAATAGGCAGTCTCCACGTTTTTCTTCCCAGTAGACTGCCTGTCGCTCTCAGGTCGCGCTGCAGCACTTTTGATCAAAATACAGAGCCCGATGACGTTTCACTTTGTACATGACGTTATTTTTTTTCGACTTATATTAGCGATATCGCAAAGGCAGAAGGCAAAATCCTTGAGCAAGCCCCATTTTCATATAAAAGAAGAACGTGTAAGAGTAGAAGTGTAAAAATTCAACTTATATTTCAGACTTTGAAAAGACAACATTATTGACACTTGAGAAGCAAACTGTGAATGCTTTCATAAGTGGCCTTCCGGTCCTCAATCCCATGCCAAACCTGATACTTCCATCTTGAGTCACAAAGACAGTCAAAGTCTTGCCATGAAGAAGAGTTTACAAAAGATAGATTTTACTTGAGTGAAATTAGAGACGTGGTGCCGAAAACAGTATATATTTTCGCACTTTCTGATGGCACAATATTCTTAAGATGTAGACCGTGTAGTGAGGTTTCTAAGAGACTGTCAAGCCCTCAAATCCAATTTCTAACCTGTTGCTCCCATCTTCAACTCGTCGTGGAGTTATGCGACCGTGAAAGCCTCACCGTGAAACTGTGGTTAAACACGCGAGATTTTACTGCCTCACCTTAATGAGGGCTGTGTAACGCAGCCTTGATAATTGCTGCCGTGCGGACTATTGTTGACAATGCAGATAAATTTTGATGTATGATTTTGTGATACCTTTGAACAAGCTATAAATTGTCAAAGCGTGCTAAAATTTTTTTCATGAAAGGTATGGAATGACTTTTAAAGTTGTATTAGGTAATACCTAATTAACATTTCATGCTGTTGCAAAATAAACTTAACTTTTAATAATTATTTTCGGCATAAAACTATAGAAAGTAACTGGTATAGGATATATATTGGTTATGATTGTTTCGTTTGTTGAGTTATATTTGCAGGCAATTGGCGGACTCGAATGATGTTTTGCGTACTATTGATGTTTGGCATATAGACTTATCCTTCTTTCTTTAAGATTTCAGGTTGTACAGAAAATGGCTCACCAGTGGAGGATACCAGTGGGTTGGTGTTGACTGCTCAAGTCTTCAAAGATTTCTAATCAGTATTTAAGTAGCGTGTATAAGTGGTCTGATAAGGAATGACATCCTTACCACGATAAAAGACAGAAAATTAATCAAGTTATGCGTTTAACATTTTAGGTTAACAGTTGATGAAAAAGAAGCTGTAAATAAGTTTAATGCTTAATCTGAAGTCAAATAATTCGTCAGATATATTTCGTCGACGAATGTAAAGTTCTAGATATTCTCTTACAAATCAAACATGATCCCAAGTATGATTTGGTGCGAATTTCAATGAAAGGTTAAATTATGTAGGTCGGACTAACTTGATACTGGAAAAATGGTGAAATTCCCCCAGAACTATTTGCCATACGATACGAGACGGGACGTGACGGGCTTTCGTAGTAGCGAATTAGCGAACGTACACTAGAACTGTTGAGCGCAAACCGGCAAAAAATATTATCCGGCAGAAATATTTCCGTTACACCTACCTATTCACATGATGTGTATATTTATTTGGCAGTCAGGTATCTAATTAATCTACTACTACTAATTTAAGTATCGTGTAAGTGAAACCATTGTTTCTGTATAAAGTGTACAATATCATTGTAATGTTATACACACGCCCTCAGTAACACTTTTGTCTATGTCACGAATAGCAGTGACGGTCAAAAACGTAGTCACTTGATTTATATATACATTACTTACTCTATCGAGTCCAGAGTAAGTAATGTATATATAAATCAAGTGACTACGTTTTTGACCGTCACTGCTATTCGTGACATAGACAAAAGTACTGCAAACTACTGCAACTTATGCGACCGTATATTTAAGACAAAGTTTGGCCTGGCGAGTCATATTAGGGCGCACGCCAGGAAGTAGAAATAGGTCGCCGTTGTCGAAAACGACAAGGAGGACATCACATTACTTACTATAAATAAGCCATGAGTATTGTAGCATATCGTATATATAATTAAATCTTCGTATATAGCAAATCGATAAATTATTTTGATGACCTTCCTATTTCTGAAGGGTATAATTTAAGCATAAGATGTTCCTCTTCATGCTACTTTCTGATTAGGCTTATATTTTATTATTAACCTACTGGTTTCAATCGCAACTACTAAGTAGCGACATGATTTACTTCCCCAACACTGTCTTTGACAGACTGCCACACCAGCAACGATAAATATATCGTAAAATACATCTTACTCATGATAACGTTTTTCTTTCCGGAAAAAAACCTTACCGGCTAAATAGAATCCGGCCAGACCAGATACCGTCACTTGGTACATTTCTAGCTCGTATCTTGGGAACAATCTAGACGGAAACACTTTGTCTAGGGTCGGCTCGAGGGAACCATGATAATGGAGGCTATCTGCACCGTTTTGGAGTATTGGACATGAGCTAGTATCGGGAGTTCGCATGTGTTTGATACTGTTAAGGGTTATGTTATATGATATACAGATAAACCTTCTTCAATAAGACTGGGTTCGAGTTTTGAACTGAGTATAAGGTTTTTTTTTAAATGTATGAATGCAGTTTTTCTTGTCACTAAAACCAATGAAATGATTCTTAAGTACAGATCTTTGTATGTTCAGACTTGCCCATACTAACCAATCTAAATTGCCTACCCTGTATAAGATTCTTGCCGAGGGGCACTGTAGTAACTTTTTGTCGACATTCAGTAGCAGTTATTAGCTAAACGGTTTTCAGAGGATGGACTAGCAGATTTTGAAACGCGGCGTTATGATTTGAATTATTTTTAATATCCTATCAGTATAGTCTAATCAAAGGTATGGCCCAGCACAAGGGGTGTTAGATACAAGCGAGCTCGTAACTAGACAAGTGTCTTGATGTTACTTTTTTTTAGTGTTGGCTTGTACCTTAGATTTGACTGAGAAGAAGGCTCTTGTTCTAGCAGTGGAAACGTTTTGGGCCGTTAAAGCTTAACTGACGTCAGTATCGTTCAGTAGGCTATCACCACTACGTACCAACCTACAATCACGACCGCTGTGAGTGACTCAACTCGACATAAGGATGAAACTTTAAAAAATAAGTTTCCGTCTTCATTAAATTTCGTCACTCACTATGACTCATTATGCGTAATTTTTGGTTGATGTAATCAGATCGTTGCTTTTAGCTTTGTTGACTTTCTCAAAACTTTCGGAACTTTTCGCCCAATTAGCGGCCTCGCCTCATTTCTATCTGCTGTGATGAATCATAGGCGAAATGTGTGTATTGTACGGGTTTAGACTTATTGAAAAGAAGATCGAATATTCTGCCTAATTTTATCATTATCTATATGCCAAAATGGACGGTCACAGCTTGCAATATATTATTTTGACACCTGTATTATAAACCTGAGTACAAATTAAATAAAATATGAATTTTAAATTTTACTTTCTTTAAACAACTCGAATTTAAGAAACGAAGTCTGAACTACTAATACGAATATTCTATTTAAACACTCATATGGTGAGAAATAAATAGGTATTTTATTTATTCATTTTCTTTCAATCCAAAATATACGGATTACTGGTTAAGTCGACCTAGATCCAGTCACCAAGCACACAGTGTGATCAGGCTGTAGTCCTTGAGGGCCAGAAAACAGCTGGGTTTAGCGTGATTAATTTCAGGCGAGGCAGTGGTCAAACGTAGGCTCCTTTACTCACCTTTAAAAAAATGTTCGACCGCATCGTCACTGTCAAACGAGAGTGATCAAACGATAGATCTATAAAGTATAAAAAATCCTTTTGAGGGCATCTAAAACTCCTTAATAAAGTTATTGCACAAACAGTACATAAGTTGTCCTTATGCTTCCATACCCACCTCAATGACATTCAGTCCACTCGTACCGAGGGAGCTTTGATACCCTGGTCACCCTGTACCGTACCTCCAAGATGTATAATTACCTGGAACAATACAAGAAACAAACATAAATATTTGCGAAGGTTAGCAAGAATACAAGCTGACTTCTTTTACTTATCCATGGATCATTTTATTTAAATTAAAAATAAGTGGGTCCTTGGCCGATTTTAACAAAATTTCAATAAAACATTTTAAGCTTACACTTAAACTTTTTTTTTTCAGCCTTGTGCGTCCACTGCTGGACGTATGCCTCCCCCATATAGGGGGGATTTGCCAATACTCGCCACGCTTGGCAGGCGGGTTGGCAAGCGCAGTATGATTTCCGATCCTCAGAAGGCGCTGCTGCCCACCTCCTGGTACGTTATCTCTTAGCCGACTCTTACGGCACCCACGGGAAGAGATGGGGGAGTACTATTCTAGGCCGGTACCACCACGGCCAGTTTAACTTATAAGACAAAATTGGACTAAAATAAATATGAAAACCTATAAATAATTAATACTGACACTTATACACACTCATCAGGTTACCATAGTACAGGCTCTGCCTAGTTTGGGACCTGAAGACCTTGTGTGAATGTTAATAAAAATTAAAAAAAATTGGTTGTCTGTAAAGTCGGTTTACGGACGATAGATTTACGTGATAACGACATAATCATGTATGACTTTGACTGACTTTGACATTGACATTGACTTTGACTGACTTTGACTTTGACCTTGACCTTGACCTTCACTTTGACTTTGATTATATTATCTAGATCTAGATAAAACTCAGGTGGAACGTTACGCGGAATGTTACCGTTACTATTTTTCATTTTGGCATTCATCAATTTATAAAACGTTATCACGTCAAAAACTTAATCTGAAAAAGCAAGCGTGGAAAGACTATCAAGGTTGTAAATCAAGGTTGTCTATCAAGTGTGTCAATTACAAGTCATGTAAAAATGTAAAATTATTATTTTTTTTAAATACTAGATGCGTTCCGCATTTTTTCCCACGCTGTGGTATGTATATGAAAACGAAAGTGTCATTTTTACTATTGTCCTCGCAAATTTTACGTGTTTTTCTCTCTATAAGAACCTTCCTTGTGCCATAACTAAAATATGAAAAATAAATAATTGCCGAATTAGTCGAGATGTTTTCGAGTTTTGAGTTTAAAAACAAATTGGGAAGTAGTCACTCTTTTAACTTGTTTAAATCATATTGAAAATAAGCTAAAGAGTAAATAAGTATGAGTAAAGAAATTGTAAATAAGAAATTAAAAAGAACTATGAAACCGAAGTTAATGAAACTTTATTTAACATACTGTATAGATCTAGCGTTTGACCACTATCTGATTTGATGGTCAGTGCCGATGTGGTCGAAGATACGCTAGACCTAGAATGCTTACTGGCTCTCAGACTGCTGCCAGATTGACACACTATGTGTTTTATTACAGTTTTTAAAACTTGAGAGTGGTATCTAGGTACACGAAAGTACTCTACCATCATATTGGAAATTCGATAACGGAAGGGAATTTCAAGCTCGAGCAACGGGATCGAACCAGCGTTCGTCAGATTAACAGCCGACACCCCCACTGCTGTGCCATCAACGCTTCATAGGAGCAATCTGAAAGTATATCCTATCATATATGAACATATTTTTGAAATCTGATTTGAAATGACGTTCAGAGAATACAAAAAAAATATTTTAAAAACAACCGAATTGTTAACGTCTTACTCTTTTGGAAGTCGCTAAAAATAAACAACTAAAAACTTTCAAATTTCTAATCAAAAATACCAAATAGTGCATTGTTATTTTACAAAGCGCTGCTCGAAAATGGTGGCCATATTTGCGGTTTTTTAGGAACTACGGGGAGCGTAATAGAGTGTCATAAATAAAAATGGCCGCCGCCCGTTCTAACCGACGTTCTCACATATTTTTGGTTAGCACGAAACGGCTCGCCTTATTTTATAAAATTGACGGTCTAAACGACTCCCGTAGGTGTAGGCAGAGACCACAGCCTTCCAATTGCTATGTTCTAAGCTCCCGTAGAAAGTAGATTTGACTTAAAATGGCAGTTATATGTCGAGTGCAATCGTCATCATTATCATCCTAGCCATACGACATCCACAGCTAGACATAAGGCTTCCCTAGCTAACAGTAGTTAAAAAAATTAAGCAAGAAAAAATTGCAAGTATTGTAGGTACTTGGGAAAGCTACATCAAATAAACTCAGTTTAAAAACTGTGAAACCGATTTATCTAAGGAACATTAATGATTGAGAATAAAAGAGTAAATATACGAAGTTATTTAAATATATATATATATATATGGAATCAATGTGGAAGTAGTATCTATTCTAAGGATTTTTTAAAATTTCATTTGTAGTTATAAATTGCTGGATATATTAGATTTACATATTACGGACATCAAACATAAAAATAATTAATTCAAGGTAGTTGAGAACCTCCTCATTTTTTGGAAGACTGTTGAAAACGAAAAAGCGTTTATTGTTATACTCGGAAAATAGTAATGAGTCATTAATGAGGGCTTGCATTCGAATTTTGAAGGTGGTAAGTGAGAAATCGGGATTGGGACGTGATATTATTTTCAACCAACCCGCATTTGTTAATTTGCCTAATTGACAGGGAAACGCTTCCCCGCGTTACCGCCATTTTCGTCCGATGTTTCGTAGTTAAGTAATGAATGTACGATGAGATTTTTATGTTAAATAATTGTGATTTATGTACTGTAAATGTACTCGGATATAATTAAGGGGCGTCGTTTCGTTCGTTACCCTTTTTAGGGATCTGGAAACAAATGACAATCTTTTCTGTTAGTTTATATTTCTAAAATTTTTAACTTTTTTACACACAACCATTACTACACATACATTAACAACTTTTCTTGGAATACCCCAGAAATAATGGTTTTTTTTCTCTCACACACACAAAGATTCCCTGCATCGCGTAAGCCATGGACACAAATAAGCACATCTGTCATCAAATATCCAAGACAAACCGACAAACATCGTTGTTCATCACATACATTTTTGCACCCCTGCCGGGATTGAACCCGGGTCCCGGGGATTTTTCACAAATTCTGTTATCGAGACATATGGATGCCATAGGCCTTTGGAAGTCACTAGCCTCAACAATGACCAGGTTTCTTCGCGACACTTCAACTTTTTAGCCCAATCAGCCAGGTACAAGATATCTTTATTGCAAAAAAAGGCAAACGCTTTTTAAACATTTCCTAATTATACAAAACAATATTAAAATAATCATGTACAAACTACACATTTTTCCTGCGAGCCCCAAACTAAGCATAAGACCAGTATCTTGAGACCCCAGTGCAATTTATCGTAACATACTTAGTGTATAGTATAAAATTCACATATTGTGATGTGGTACAGCGGTGGCTACAACTTCTACTGTAAAAATAAACCAGCTCTAACTACAATGTCGTTGTCATTGTTTAGTCTACTGTTTTCGTGATTTCTGATTCGGTGACTTAGCAGAATCCCTTTGCTCAGGATTTCTTCACGCCATCGAGACAGCACACTGCGTCTGTAAGCTTGCTTTTGACATACAGGACCCATAATTATTAGAAGCTCCGTTTCGGTATCTTAGTGACACAAACTGATCGAACAATTGTACCTTGAAGCATTTCAATACTTTCATCAGCAGTTAGTAAAGGAAATTGAATGCCTAGTTAGCGCAACTTATCTCTTCAATTAAAATTTACTACTAACTTAATTGTATCAAGAAGTAGTGTAGTGTGTCCTCTTTGTGATGTATGTGATGTGTACGGAACTACGGAACCAGTAGAGAAACTCTCACTTGGCCGGTTTCATTCAGCGAACGTCAAGGGGACATGAAAAGAGGTTGCCAGGAAATAAAAATATTGCTTGTGTTAAATAACAGCCATTGGTCGGAACTTAAACAAACTCTGTAAAAAGCGGCATAATTAGGAGGAAATAAAATTTACAGCCAGTGGAGAAAATATATTGACCTAGATGGGTCAGTATTAAATTAAGCTGTTAAGCCGAGAAGGCGGCCTAGTAAACTGAGCCTTTCATTCCTTTTTGTAGCTTGCTAGGATAGCGATGTTGGGGATATATTTTAGACAGACTTTAAAAAATTACTCAAGTATATTTGTGTGTGTTTCCGCGAATGATTCCGAGAAAAATATACAACTAAACTTCATTTTACTTTTAAGCTTCAAATGCAATTTAATTTGTTGATCGAACAGTTTGACTTTGTAAATTTGTTAAATTGCATTTGTCAAGGCCTAATTGTTGAATGATTCTGGATTACCAGATCTCTATTACAGTTATATAGTTAAGTAATGATTAAGTGAACTAAACCAGGTAAATTCTTGTTGGTGTAACTGGCATCCTTCAGTGAAGTTTGGACACATTCTTCCCTTGAAGAGCCCATCTACGTAAGTACTCTACTGTACTATATGTACATAAGTACGTCTGCATTTACGACTGCATTATTTTATTCCTATCATATACCGGCACGGGCGTTCATAAGATTTTAATGAGATTATCGTCCGCTGCAGCTGTCCTTTAAAGCTTATGAAGATTTATTATCCGCGGCAAACGAGAGTAAATGGCACTGCATAATCAATCCTTACAGGATGACAATTTAATCTGCTGTGTAAGTCCTTCGAATAGCATAGAGTTCATTAACTTGCTGCTAACTATAAATTAAAATGTCACTTTGATTGACTTTCAACTAAAACGCAATGTTTTTAAATATAGTTTGTGTAAGGTGGTAGCGTCAAAGGTGAACAAGCTCTTGAATGAACTGTTGAGGACAAGAAAATTAAGTCTTTACGGGGAGAAACAGCTTTGCTTTAAGCGTGTTTTATTAAACAGATTACCTTTTGGCGCGCTTACCGTTAGGTAATATTTATACTTTTTATTTAGCTTTACAATTAACTTATCCTTAAAAATCTTGAGAATACTTTGTTTTTATAATTTTGTAAAAATCAATAACATTTTACATAAAAACTAAACACTATTTATATATAATTTCTTTTTGTATAACCCAAATACTTAACCTATACCGTAGCAGTGAAGTGTCATATCCAATTTTTCACCGTATACCCACTTCCTTATGTAACGCAGTAACTGTGTATTGTAACTAATGTAACAACTAAGAATGCACTCTTAAAATGTCTAAAGTATGAAAGTGACTATGTAATAATAATACTATCAAAGGTAATCAACGAGGTACGTAACGTTTCCAGCTTTTTAGGTACCTTCCCAGCACAGTTATTTAATTAAATTCCGTTTTTTTACATTTAGGTATAGTTCTTGTTTTGTACATATAGTTAGTTTTAGTTGTAGTTATTTTTTATTTATAGTATTTATGGTTTATTTTGGACATTTTCCTGTTCCAATTTTTAATGATCATTCATAGAAATGCGTAACTTACTAGTATAGTTTAGTTTTTATTGCTGTCGATGTAAACTTTATTTCAACACATTGTTAAAAATATATTATTATATATGTTTCAAAACAAATCTAATGAAAACAAATAATTTATTTGCTTGAATTTAGGTACGAAAGGGTCTTAATTTAGTACGATGCTCTTATATTCCAACCTTTGAAGGTGTGCAAATTACGTATTATGTCATTTAAATAATTATACAATATTATATCACTGATACTAAATATTTTAGTCACTCTGCATATTTCGTCGAAATTAATCATTTAGGAATTCCTCAAATCTCTATCAAGCAGCAAATTTCAAAAAGTTATATTAGGTATTTTAATAACGCAAAGTACATTACAAAACAGGTGCTAGAGAACTCACAGACGTCTAATTCCAATATTAACAATCCAACAATGCGAACATGCAATTTCAAACCACAGACTCTAGTGACCAGAAACAAGTAATGGATATCAGTACGTGAGACAATGCACAAATTACCACAGACCATGCCCAGTTGACGAATTTAAATGCGGAACACGCGATTTTCATTCGCCGTGTTCACTTCCTGAGACAGTATCGACAGCGCTAAAATATGCAAGATCGAAACGACATTCGGTTTTAATCTCAGATTTATTTTAATCTAAACGAAAAGAACGTTTTTCAAATTTTGATTTCGGTTGAATATTTAGATATTGCCTTCCCTTTACGGGACTAACATTATAGTTAATTTGGCAATTAAATTGGCAGATAATTTATAATCATTGAGCCAAGTTGGTATGAATTCAGACGTTCGACCAGTATTTGTCATCAGTATTTATCAGTGTATCACATTGCTATTTAGTAATATCTCAAATAACTAAATTCTAAATTTATTATATTTAGGGTTCAAAGACGCACATAATATTAAATTCTCAAAAAGTTAATAAACTCTAGACAAGACTCTTAATACATTTTTAAAAACATTATAGATCTATCATTCGACCACTATCTCGCTTGATCAGTGACGACGTGGTCGAAGACGTAATCACGCTAGATCTAGGATGTTAACTGGCTTTCAAGGACTGCTGCCTGACCACACTGTTTGTTTGGTGACAGTTTTTAAACATAAAAATGGTAGTTGGCCAGGTACTTGAAAGTACAGTACCACCATGCAGATTAAACACGCGTTCAAAAATAAATTCAATTCATTTCTTGACTTCATGCGTTCCAGTTTATATGCCACTGACCTAATGCGTCCATCATGGCAGTATCCTAATATATATATTCACCAACAAACAAGGGACCGCAGGGTGAACGAGTCATATCCAACAGCCGTACTCGAGCTAGCGTAACGACGCAATGTTCCATAAAAACTGAAGATAAACTCGCCTTACTTTTATCACTATATATTTCCACTGTTGGACACGAGACGGTTATAGATATTTTTTTGCATGGCAACTAAAAACGTGACATAAGATGAAACTCATTGAAAGCTGAAGTTTCTTACAAACAAATTTCAACCTTGCCAGAGCTGACACAAGTGTATGTAACATTAAACTTTTCATAATTAAGAACTCACACTCAGATCCCCGCACTAGGATTCCTTATATCGCGGGAGGCATGAACACACAATCATACAAGCATCTACACTCATCGCACAAATGTTTGCCCCGGCCGGGATTCGAACCCAGGGTCCCGGAGACACAGTAGTCATGTCACTGACACTAACCACTGCGCCACGGCGACCGTCAAATTGACCGTGAACACGTAAAATCGGCTTTTTGACGAAGAATATCACAAACAAAATCTAAATACTAAAAAAGTAATTGACGCGATAATGTTGATCACAGAAATACACACAAATACTTTTTGTTTTATATTAGGTTCTTATATTTAGCCACTTTAAAGCAAAACTGATCAAAAACCCGTAAATTTTTTCTTATTCGTGGTTATGATTCCGGAACGTTTCACAAATGTTTAATAGATAAAGGGGCATTCATTACAAAAATTAATCGCCGGTTTACAGTACGTATAACTTGTATTTAGGTTGTCAATTATATTTTGGTGACCCAAATACTAATTTATACTAGGCATATCCTAGTATCAATTTATATTAAAAATGCAACTTTGTACACAGTCAGGTTATCTCCATTAAGCTAGGATACATTGCTTAACCAATTTAAATCAATAAACTTAGGTAGTCACAAGAGCTTCGATTAAACAATATAACAAATCCAAAGCCTAATTCTCGTGTGTGAATGGAAACATGGGGTCATAATCTAGCCAAGTAAAGTTGTTTACTACTCGTAAACGTAATCAATAAACGTAAGTTATGGAGCGCCCGACTTTTCAGTGGTGCTTATGACCTAACCAAATATGGAAGCGTGAAATTAGGCAATATTATATAAAAAGATGGGTTATGAATTTTATGAACGCTAACTTTATATTGCGTAATGAAAAATTATGGCCATCGTGTTTGGCTCTTTATAAATAAAAAGTTTGTTTTTGTTTACTGCCAATCCCAATGGTTTATGTAATGCATACACAATATACATCTTTTATTGAATATAAGCATCGTCATAAACGTCAGTTATATGATTTCGACTGCTGGTCCAATAATAAGCCACCCCAAATGATCTCGATACATTTGGACCTATCTAAAATGGAAGTAGCCCTATAGTTAAATGTAGTTTTAAAGACATGGTACCATCGTAACTAACACAGACAATGGGCCTTCAAAATTGCCTCGATGAATAGAGATACTTTGAACAAAGATAGTCTTAGTTGCCTTAAGGACAACTAATTTTAGCATTCCTCAGCAGACTATCATAATTTGGATCCCTTCATCGGTGGCGATGGCCGTGAAGATAGAATACTTTTTTTTTCAACACAAATACTACGTACTATATGCTTTTTCACTAGCTAACCACGAAGTAAGATTTGTTGTGGTCTACGATCGATCTCTACCTATAGTGAAACAAATATTTAGGCAATTAACCCCACTCCTTAGCACTCCCAAGCTCCACTCCTATGCATTTTAAATATGGGAAGACAGACAGACAGACATACAGATACCAATATATATGAGATTATAAGATTTTTAAGCCTCGGTAGTTTCTAGCTTGAAATGAAATTTCAATAAATGGTAGCGGATGTCTCATCTACGAGTCTTTATGAGAAATGTAAGAAAACCGTTGTTCGAATTAGGAACGTATACTCGGATCAGTCACGCTTGAGAAATTGATATCGGAATCGTGAGATGCTAGAATTATTAATAGAAACATTACAATATACATCTTATCTATAGATACATTGGAGTTATCTATACGCTGCCAATAGCCAGTGGATTGCCCATATGCTGTAGTAGTAGCTGCAGTATTGTATTATTATTTTATCTTTACAAAGGCACCATATTATTATTTAATTTATTTTTAAAAAATCACAATTCTACGACATATTGTGTTTCAATGGACAATGTTTTGCTTAAGGCGAGGTTTTCACGACAGTTTAGGTAAATAGCGCGCAAACTGTTTAAAATAAACTAGGAACGTATGGGAGAGCAGAGCGATCAAGCATAGGTCCGACGCCTACAGTGGTCAAGATCAGAATGAACGGGTGGACAGACAACGCGGACTAGCAAACTGAGGTCACGTGATACTGCGTGGCAATAGGTCTTTAACGAAAATAATTCATATATAATAAAAAATCATGGATATAGCAGTAATAATCCTAAACATTTCTAGCCTATACCATTACCTACCCAACAATCTAAATTTTGTATGAATTTTCTTAGTAAAAATATAAGAATATTAGAATAAATAGATAATAAAATATTACTAAATTGGTTCAATAACTATTTAAATTATTTTTTTACAACCTTAGTATTGATGGCAGGGTGGTGAAAATACGGGTAGAAACAGAACAGCTGGCTTACTCTTGGGATCAGTTTCAATGTCAATACAATTCTAATCTTAATCGGTTGCAATCTCATTTAATGTCATTTTGTATATAGGTATGTCAAATCCCATAGAACTCGATTCCAATCGTGCGTTCAAGAGTATCAATCTATTGAAATTACAGTTTACTATCGGAATCGAGTATCAAAAGTGAGCCCGCAGAATATTTTAAAAAAGATTTCATGCTTGTGTTTTGAATTAAGGTCAAAGATCTAAGGTATCCATCAAATTGAAATTTGAATATTCCAAAACTGTCGGGCTCATGTCATCGCGAGGCCGAGACGCGAGATAATTTTGTTACCAAGCTCCTCAATAAATTCATTTCTTCGAATCTCAGGGAAAAAACAAGTCTCAAAATGAAAAGAAAACAAGCAGGTGGGTAGGAATGGAAAATGGGAAAATTCGAGCACCTATTTCAGATTGCAGATTTTACTCTCTTCGCGAAAACCTTGGAGCAAGCCGTCGTCGTATTCATTTGAATTAGCAATTTGCCTTTTCGTTTTCTTTTTCTTTATATTTAAACCTCCATTTTTGGGATTAGGACGTTTCGAGTCAGGTCAGGAAGCAAGGTCAGGAAATATAGGGAAAAGTACAGTAACGCGAGAACTGTCAGACAATTTCCAGAAGCAAGCTGTCTAAACAAGGCCGGTATCATTTTATCCAACGTTTGCAACCAATACTGATGATAATATAACACTGATAGTCCGGTTGATTTACAAAGACTTAAAATAAAATACATACAATATGGTAAATATCCCGATAATAACCTTAATTCTTGCATTAATGAAGTTTATCCTTAGTGTAATATTTTTAAAAGTTTTTGCGATTACTAATAATATAATTACGTAGTTAAAAAAGTAGAAGCTGAATACTTTTAAAAGAAATAGATTAGACGTTAGAAGCTTATTTAGTTTTGGATTCGTCTGCGCGCGACGCCGCAAAGGCTTTATTTAAGATTTTTTTAAAGTAGTAAGTTTTGTTTGTAAATAAGTTTAGGGTTAGACGGAGCTGGCATATCATGTTAGGATAAGCTCCTAAATAAATTTTGATTAAAAAGGATAACTCTTAAGCTACTCGTCTGATCTTGATCAAATTTAAATGGGACAAGAGAAGTAGCAGCTTTCAAATAAAAAAAGTTCTTCAAAATCGGTTCACCTAGAACAATCTAGGATAACATTTAACACATCAAAAAATACTTTATTGACAAAAATGTGGTACAAAAAAATAGAATAAAACCCCATTAAATTGTTGTTACCGTAGTAGCATTACCATCCTCTCCCTTTCCAAAATCCCATTATTTGGGTTCGGGTATCCCCACTTTCCTATGCCAAGTCAAACGATCTTGGGTTGTCGATTCTGGCAATTGGGCTTTCTGGAGGTCTCGTTCTGTTGACCACCAGGTAGATGTGGCATCTAGGTACCTCTTTTCTGTTCAGGTAGGTTAAGTACAATTTGTACCAGGTCTTCCCCTTAATGGCATGGTTAGCCTAAACATTCCTACTGCTGGGACACGAGCCTTCTTCACCGAGAGGAGTGTAGGTCATAATCCACCACGGGCATATGTGGGTTCGTGTTAGGCCAGTGGCTGTGACGGAATTTTTAGGCCATTCAACCTCTGACATAGTTGACTGCAACCGGGACTAACGGTTTAACGTGCCTTCGAAGCAAGAAGAAAATTACAAACGCCTCCAGCGGTCACCCAACCTAGGTGTGACAGAGCAGCGCATTGCTTAACGAACTTGATCGGTGCGTAAATTACGCTACGCTATCGTCAAATAGATTATTAACTAGAGTACTTTCAAGCAGACTAAAAAATCCCTAATGACAATAACAATGACGACAAAAGCATTAAAAACGCCTCTTCCGCAGTTATAAGCCATAAACAGGCTTCATTGCGACAACAAGGCAAAATAAAATTTAATAAAAATTGCACGAGTGACCCGTTTGGCGCACTACCAAGTTCGCACTGACACCAAACTGTTCTGAAGGCAATCCGAATTGTTTTCGAATTGTAAAGCGCTAAGTAAGTGCTTTGAGCACTAGGAATTCAACGGCTGCGGTACACCCAATCCAATAAAGTTAAGTTGTTGTCAAAACGAATTTGGTGCTTGTACATTGTTAGGCTGTTTGCGGAATCTCTCGAGACTTGATAGTATGACTACGTTGACATTCATTTGAAGAAAAAAAGTGAAGTATAGAGCCTATTGGGCATCTTTAAAAGGATTCTATTCATTATTAACAAATAAATATATGCAATTAAAAAAAAAATATAAATCTTTTCTTATTTAATACTTAAAATAATTATCTATATAAAAAGGTGTTTTTTTAAAAAAAATTTTTTTAAAGTAGCTATTTTGCAGTCGACACTTAATATATTTTATTGTTCCTTATAGTAAGAATTTACGGATTCGTGCGCGCTTTACTTCTTCCTAGGTTATCGGGTCTTAAAAGCGCCTAAAATAATTTTGTACTACATCAGCAGCATTCAAGTATGAACCAAACTTGTAAAATTCACTGTTGCATTGTTTAAATTAGAATAAGAATAACTTTATTTTATAAATTGTTAAATAACTGTTGTAAAATATATCGTTAATCTAAGTGACACTTAAAATGATATGTATCTTCGTTTACATGATTCCGAAACGCTCAAGTCTAATAATTATATATAGTAAGTAGGTACAACCTATATTTGTGGTTCCGAAGTTAAACTCGGTGAATATATGCGAATAAAAAAGTGACATTCAACCGGTAAAACAGTTTGACATCGAATAGAGCAAGCGAGATAAGAAGATTCGGCGAACGTAAACGAGTGAACGAGGCGGATATACAACAATTAAGTAGTTAATTACTGCGCAGCTGCGTTGCAGGCAGCGTCAGAGAGCACAGACGTATCCTGTGCCTGGTGTACTAACCTTCGAATAGTCAGGTAATACCACTTTACCTTTATCCGTCCATTTATTTGACTGTCTAAACAAATTCACATTCACACAAAAGGCAGCCTACGTGTATAAAATGTTACAAAGGCATTGTTATAGGTTATGGGTTTAGTTTCCTAAAAATTGCTTTTTTAACTCTCGTCACCCATTCAATTTTAGAATCGGTTTATCGAACGAATATTTCTCGTTTAAAAACTTTTCACATGATAAATCAATCTTGCAAAACCAGTTAGTTATGTTGTAGTAACACGTGTAACAGTAGTATTCCAATCAACATTGTAGTAACACGAAACTGAACGAGAAATCAATACTGATTTGGATATTCTGTCCAAGTTTTATCATAAGTTTGAAAAACTGTCATCAAACTCAGTGTGTTCAGGCAGCAGCCTTTGGGAGCCAGTAAGCATCCTAAGTCTATAGTGATATCATCTTCAACCACGCCACTGATCATCAAGTGAGATAGTGGTCAAACGTATGTATGTAACAGTATAAAAGAAATACATATTCCTTATGTTCATATTCAGTTTAGGAGGTTTATTTACTTTAATAGAAATACCTACAACTGAAAGAAAGGTGTTATTGACGGAAGTATTATGAATGACAATAATGGATGTACACACAAGTAAAAACATTAATACACAACAGCATACACAGTTTGTTAGTTTTAACTGTAAATCAGTCTTTATGTATGGAAAACATGGATCGTTGAATTTTTATTTTATTAATTGTAATGTGATTCTACTATAATCTACTAATGTTATATATATATATATATAAGGCTTCGAAATGTGGTGTTTGCGGAGGATGGACAAGCTAGACAATTTTGAAATGCGCAAAGTCTCCACTTTCGCTCAGCATTCTTTTTATCTAACGACAACTCTAATAAGGAGGGTCGGAGTATGTCAGAAAGAAGATATTCACTAAGGCTCTGTACTTACAGAATAGTACAATCTCGATTAAAAAGCCTAAATTCGCGAAGAGAAGTGCGATGACGGCCGCACTTCTCCAATAAATTGTCAGACAAAATATCCACCCTAAACGAGGTTGTAAATCGCGTGGGTGCCTTTTCATGTAATATTGTATGACCAACTAAACTATTCACCGTTTTTATAGCCATCCAACATCCTCTCTCATATCTTGTAGACCGCGATGGTAACCGTACAAGAAATCAAAACTTACACTTCGGCAGGAATGAGGGCATTGCTCCACTTTTCCGGCTTAAACCGGTTCTGGGGGCAACTCCGACTGCTACTTTACGGGGCACGGTTTACTGATGATGAGTGTTTAAAATGTTTGTTTAATTTTAATTTATACTTGTCATAGATATATGCTTGCATGCTTTGAATCATTTTGAATTCCACTTCAACTGTTCAATTTCGTCGTGTTTATTGTTGCAATGTTTTTTCGTGACTTTTAAGTTAACCAATTATTTTTTATTCAAATTGAATGTCCACTGTTCTAGGAGAAATATGATAAAAAAGGAATGCTCATATTGCATTATGCTGCAAATCTGTGGGTAATAACCCAGTTACACCATCAGTAACGGTCAGGCGGGGGCGATCTTAATGCCTATTTCGTTTGTTTGATCATTGATTTTTGTCACGCACTATTGAACAATGTTCATTTTTGTAAGCTCCATGAAAATTCATTTGTCTTAAAGCGTGCCTTTGCACCAGTTACATTTACAAGAAAATATTATCTAAGTGAGTCAATCGACAAGCCCGCGAATCGCTAAATTAGGCCTACGGTCACCTTAATGGATAAAACGGGCTTTGAATTGAAGCTCTCTTTTTTAAATTTTATCAAACCCAATCAAAAAGAATAGTTTTAGAATCTAATCAACATGCCTTTCTGGTAAGCCGAATTAAAAAAAAATGCTAATCGTGGAGAAGTTAGGATAATGGGACGAATGATTAAAATTATTGTTACATCGATCCTCGATAAGTATGCAAAGTTTGAAAGTAATCCGATGTTACGAAATTGGTGAAAATAACGTAAAAAGATTACCCGTCACATACAGGCGAAGCTAATAATAAAAAACACTGCTGTCGGTATATCTGAAGACCTTTTTAACGATCCTATTTTTAAACCCAATTTAAGTACAGACTTGTGTTGAAAGCACGAAAGATAATAAATAGTCCTAACCTTCCCCCTTTAATGGACTCTATTTTTAGACTAGCGCAAAACTACGGCTTTATTTCACTATATCGGTTACACCATTTCGCTGCCGCCAAAAACTTTTAGCACGAAAAATGGATTAGTTTTTCTGCCGGATACATTTAAGTCGCGATTGGATAATAAATAAAATGGAGAACCAATCATATCACGCGATTCGTGTCACCGCAACCGTCATATACCGCCGTTGCATTCGTGACCATAGTGCATCTAAGACTAAGTGTCCTTTGACTTACTTGTTATTGACACCATTACGTCATAGCAACAAAAGTGGGAGCATTTTATTCATTGTTTCATATATACTCTGGGGATTGTTTGTAACCGACTTCAAAAAATAAGATTACTTAATTCGACCGTACAGATATTTTTTATGTGTGTTCGCGGATAACTTCGCCGTTTATGAACTGATTTTGATGATTTTTTTTGATAGAGTATACTTCCGAGATATTGCCATTTATATTTCATCAAAATCGAACCAGCATTTTAAGTTACGGTCCGATAACTGAAAAGTGCTACGCATACCTCGATAATATCATAGTTGCGGTTGCAGACATCGGTGAACATACACAATCCCGTGAGTAGCAAAGGCTACTGAAAAGGGTGAAAAAACATATTTACCAAAAAATGGAACCAACTTCAACACTCAAAAATGTCAAATAACTTGTTGAAGTCGGTACCATGATAGTTCACAAATGTAACTATCATCACAATATTAGTGCTCATGGTACCGAATTCGAAAAGTTATTTCACACATACCACACACATCACACACACCGCAACTATAATATCGTCGAGGTAAGCGAAGCACTTTTCAGTTATTGGAGTGTAACTCAAAAACCGCTTGTCAGATTTTGATGAAATTTAAATAGGACCACCACGGAAGTATACACTATCAAACAAAAAAGTCATCAAAATCGGTCCATAAACGAAGAAGTTATCCGCGGACACACATAAAAAAATATAAAAAAGAAACATTATACGGTCGAATTGAGTAACCTGAGTAAAAATATTAAAAAATCACCAAAATCGGACAATATGCAAAGATAGAAAAAAGTTATTCTTTTTGTATGGACACGTAACGGGGTATAGAATCCTCTTAAGACCTGAGTCTGTGACTCATTGGTGCTGAGAACGCCGTTTGTTTATGTTTTTATTGCATTGTTGTCATGTGAAAACATAACAATCTGACTATTGTATCGGAATAAATAACAATGAAGCCTATGTAATCGATTTAGGTCCACAGTCATTCACATCAGTCTATTGACGACCATCGACATATTATTATGTGTTCCGAATCGACCTACATTGATGAGATTACTTTGCATTCATTATTTTCGCTTATAGGAAACATAAACAAAGAACTTTCACAATTCATTTGCAAAGTGTTTATGATGAGTCTAACTAATGGTAGGTTTAAACTAGAACTGAAGCTAGCGTTTGTCCAGTCATTTAAAGGCCGAGATTTTGTCATTTATGAAAAACTTTTATTTATTTTATAATATTAAATATAAAAAAAATCTACATAATAGTGAAAACTATTTCCGTTCCGTGCTTTAGAAGTTTGAATATTGTATTTTATAATAAAGTGGACATTTATATTTCATCTCACGCTTATTTTCCCGCTCTAGGATTCCTTGTTTCGCGGAAGGCATGGATACATACAAGCATTGAAGATCAGGAACAAACGGGGTTGAAACGATGACAACTCAGCGGTGGAAGCGTCGGCTTTCAAACTAACAGACGCTGGTACGATGCTCACCAACGACTTGAACTTCCGGTGAATTGAACACCATTATCAAATTCCAGCATGGTGGTAGGGTTACAGCTACTAGGTTTGTGATAACATCTTCTCCAAGTCAGATTAAGTGAGATAGTGGTCAAACGCTTATGTAATGCTTATCACAACTGCTCCTGCCGGGAGTCGAAAACAAAGCCCCGGTGAACAGACGTCATCACTTACCACTAAGCCACAGCGACCGTTTTAGAAGACTATCGTTTTAGCAATGCTATTTTGAAAATTCGAACAGCGGAGAAAAAAGGTTGCTCCATTAAACGTAGCAAACGTCAGCGATGTGAATGAACATACTTCTTCCGTGTTTTACTTATTCTCGGTACGAGGTCGTCGACCCGAAGACGGTGAATTACGAAGTCGAAGGACGAGAGCAAAACTCGACTTATCATTCTCATTCAGATTGTAAACGAAAATGAAACTTAGAACGTCTTTTTAAGGCTAAATAGCCAAATAGACAATTTTGAGTCTTTTCAGCTTATTATGTTGAAAGTCCTACGTTCTGGAATAAACTTAAAAAAATATCACTTATGAGAACAGTTAATGAAGGTTAATTCTGATTGAACAAAATTTGCTAATTTATTAGTAAAAAATATTTTAGAGCAACTATATTTTTTCTTAATAAAAAAATCGTGGTAACGACAAATGTGCTTAAGCTGTGTCTTACGCCGAAGAAAGGAAATTAAAAAAGTCTAAAAATATGATTAGTAAATTAATCATTAACATAACATAAAATACTGTTTACTCTGTTTACTCGCATATAATTTGCAGTACGGTCCTAATATAACTTTGCAGGTTCTGTTACGCACTTGTGTGAAATGTTACGCACGTGTGTGTGTTATGGCTTTATGTGCAAGTGTGTTGAAAACGGATTTAAGCGAACACAATGTTTAATGCTACGTACATTATAATCCGTGAGAAATAGTTTCGAAGCGGTCATTTCGAGCCTACTCCATTACCATCTCAAACAACTGGGAAAGTTTTAAAGTGATAGTTACCCCATCAAATGTCAAGTCAAACCATTCCATGTCCGAGCTGTCTGATGCATCCTTTGCGTGCGACTCACTTGTCATTACAAATGGACAAATCGTCGTCATCCGGCGTGAACGTATCCATATCGAGTAACAAATTGAGGTGAAATCTCAGTTTCAATATTTCAAAATGAGCAGTTTACAACTGTATAATACACTTGGAAACTGCTTATTTTACAAATTGCTTAAAATACACAATGAAACCGGCCTTTATTATATTATTAAAACTTAAAAAAAAATTGTCATGATAACCGGGAATTTCAATGACTGAAATTAAACGTTTATTTGAATGGCTAAGTCGGCGGGATCACAATTCATATATAAATATTTAATTTCAAATAAAAAACTTTTGGGCTGATGCCGCGGCTTATTCGGTGGAGCAATTCAAGCGACGAAAATATGCTAAACCTAGGTAGTGGTTGTATCTAGTTGTTTGTTGTGTTATGCCCACATATTGGAACCGTTTGGGTCATAATATTGGTTCCGTGGGGACGGGGAGCTCATGAGATTTTCTAAAACTTATGATAGCGTTTGGTTGATGCGACGCGTGATCAACAAGCTAGCACATAATATTTGGCTCAACGAATCAGCATTCTAGTTCATCAGGGCACGGTGCCAGTTGGTAGCGGGCTAGAGAATTTTATCTATCTATTCTATAGGCTGACAACAGCTAATTTATTGCTCAAATGTTATTGTAGGTATTAGCTGTGAGTTATATTTCTTAGGGTTAGTATGTCGATCAGCCTACGCGTTAATCACCAACTTAAGTTACCGTTTGATCTCTTTGCTATAACTTCTTTAGGCTTCTGTTGGTTTTATTTTCAAGTTTTATACGAACACATGGAACTACTTGGAAGCCGACTAAATCTGACAGATGCGCACCAGATTAAAAGGTAGACTGGCTAACAAAAGAGCTGATAAAAAAAGGATCGAGGCAAGTTTAACAAGCATTAAAATGAAGTGTTTTTTACGTCGCGACGGCAGCAGGTGGCGTTGGAGCGCTTGCTATTGGTCGGTTCAAGGGCATACTACCCTTAACTTTGGATGATACGCTTCGTTTCCGACAAACTTGGCTAGTCTTTATGAAGTTTACATGCGACGTAATATCTTTCCTGCCGCGTACAATTTTGATCGAATCTAACCCTACAAAAATACTATAGGCACTGTCACGAGTCATTCAACTAATATTTTGTTAGCGTTTCAACTCGTTCATTTTATGGAACTAGGGTCGTATGTCAGAATGTAAAGCGGCAATAAAAGTAACAATGTTGCCTTTCCTTATAACGGTAATAATGTACTAAGTTATGTGAAAATTACACGCGGCGAGCGCGTAATCTCAGGGGCGTTTTCTCAGACTATATCAAGTACAACACAATACACATGAATATATTATGAATGACTGTTCTCATCTCTGGCTTGGTAAGGTAAGTACCAATTGAAATCTCTAGATTATAAGTAGGAACTAGAAGATTATCGGTAGCGTCTCATTGTTTAAATATAGGCTTTGCAGCTTTGCGGCGCAGAGTTTCTTAGTGATCGGTAATTTACAGTTAACTGCATGAGATGGCATTGGTAGGTTCCCAATTGCAGCCCATCTACGTCAGTGTAAGGGCGACATAATATGTACACATAATACACATTGCTGTTAATGAGTTCCTTGCATGATTTCCTGCGCCTCTCTGAACAGCAATAAAAGCGGAAAGTTGGCCGACGGCGATCGTTCGATACCGTTCGATCTTGGACCATGACTCACCGCGAAATCGCAACAAACTTGCGAAACTGTATTGCAACATTTAGAGAACGGTTTGCCATTTGTCCTAAACATTTGTCTGTGTTGTTACATTTACAGCTAAGCTAGTTTAGGACAGGTTTATTTTATGCAGGTACAAGTTATATACTTGTAGTAAAAAACTAGCATCAAAAATAAAATTAATGGACAAGGACGTTTTATAAGGATACAGGTACACAAGTATATGAACAGGCACTTGTCAGTAGTTAACTTGGACCCCCCGAAGGAGGGAGAGGATGGCGTGACCCCTCTCTTCCTTTCCAATTGGATGGAAATAGAGAACAGCCTACTGGCCAGGGGGAGACCGTTAGGGATGTATCCAGTCTTTTAAGTCTAGCGAAGATCCCTCCTCTTCGGTCATCAGTATCGTATAATGATCGACGGCGAGAGGCCGGTAGATGTAAGCTGGTTGACGGCGAACGGTCGGAGGAGGTGGTGACCTTCTACTGTGAGATAATCGCGACGTGGTCTTACAGAGGGAGGCCGAGACGCGTGAGAAGGAGTGCCCGATGAACGCTCCTTCTTGTGCTTCGGAGAGCGGACACCGGGTCCGGACTCTATCTTCTGATGGAGCCCGCACGCCGTCTTCGCTGAAGCCGGGGTGGTATCCATAAAGGATATTTCCGGGTCAAAAAAACAACAGGCACAAATCAGTAAAAATAAAAAATAATTTAACTGAGTGGGATCCAAGTGAGGTGCAAGATTCGTAATCTACAATCACAATCGAGCTTTTAAACTTTTGACTACCAATGTCGTTGTAACATGTAGAAACCGGCTCTTGTCATCATCATCATCTCAGCCATAGGACGTCCACTGCTGGACATAGGCCTGCCCCATTGATTTCCACAAGGACCTGATGGAAGCGGCCCGCATCCAGCCCTTGCCTGCGATCTTAGTCAGGTCGTATTTCCACCTGGTCGGTGGCCGTCCTATGCTGCGTTTGCCAGTCCGTGGTCTCCATTCGAGAACCTTTCGGCCCCAACCGCCATCGGTTCTTTGAACTATATGCCCTGCCCGGCTCTTGTAGCCTCGTACAATTGTAGGCTTGTACTTGCAGCTTTATAAAATAGGGTCTAGATTTTATTTAGAACGTAATTTTTCAACCTATATACTTATATACCTGATTGCATATGAATATTTTCAAGCATATTACTTTTATTATCAAGTTTAGAGTTTTTATCATAAATGTAATCAAGCAATATAGTATGTAACTTCAGTACACAACATTGTAACTGCAGTGCCTACATTTATCTGGCAACACTATCGTAGCTCGGCCGCCTTCTGCTCCATTACTCGAGTTAAGCGTTCTACGAATCGCGTCGATTGTTGGTTTATTTCCGGTGATCGTGAAGGGTTTTTCGTTCTGTTCACGATTGCTTTTAATTATTCACAGCTTACTATTATTGCGAAAATCCCATTTTAAAAAATAACTATCCTATTTGATCACTTTTAATTGGTTGTTTGTAGAATATTAAAAACCTAAACAAAACAACGAAGGTCTAATGAGAAACGCACTTCGTTTACGGCGAGGTCGGCACTACATGTTTTTATCCTCCATTCTCTTCTATCATTAGTCATCTCAGTACTCACAACTTTCATAAACGTATCATTTTTCAAAGAGTCCCTCCATGCCTTCCTCTACTTCTATGTCCCATCCATATTCTTTATTATATCCATTCTAGTCACACCGCACATCCATCTCAACATTCACATCTGTCACATGCACTTATTGTAAGAGATTATAATTATAAGTAATTACATCATCATAATCGTTAATTTATTGTATTTCAATAAGCATAAAATAAATAATAATTTTTCAGTTATCCATTTTTTTTATATGGAGTTACTAGATCACCCGGATCTAGTAACTCCATATAAAAAAAAATGGATAACTGTCAAGTCTACTAATTTCATGTTCAGACTCAGTCTAGTTTATGTGCTAACAAACTATGAGAAATTAAGCGCAGTGTCATTGAATCTAAAACTGAATCAATGTTGATTTAATATGGACGAATTAAAAACAGCATACTAACAAAGCTGTCAAAATAAGCCTTTGTGAGCCGAGCATATTGCCATACTGAACCTAACATTTGTAAGTAACGACTTATTAATATACTTTGCTGTCTTTAAAAGAGTATTATAAAAAAAAGAGTATGATACTCTTTTTTCATTAGAGTATTTTTCTCTCTCTCTCTCTCTCTTTTTACTGGCCCAGTGAATATATAAAAGTGTGAAAAAAGTCCAACAAATGCTAACCTCAGTCGTGAGAAGAGCCCTCAACCGCTGCTGAGTGAGCGATATTGAAAAAAAAACAAATTGTTAACAGTAGCGAAGTTGAAATATGTAAACAAACAGAAAGTTATAAAATTCCGACATTAAGTATCTACCGATTTAGTCCTCTTCTTCGAAGTTGTCGAGATACCTCGGAACTTCGAAGGGGGCTTTAATAAAATTCCTCTGTTCACTTGGGTAAGCTGCCATCTTCGATATTTAATGCTTTCTGATCAACAAAATATTTGAAAAAGCTAATTCGGTGCCGTGAGAATTTCTTTGGCTTCTTATTTTTGTTTGAGTCGCTAAGGGAATTTCGGTTGAGTGTTCTGGCTCATGAACAAATTAGGTACCTAGAGCTGTTCAATTCAATTGGAGACTTTTTTATTCGTATTCATACTTTCTCTCTCGTCATTTAAATTCATACGTACGAATGTACGTATGTACACGTATGTACGTATGTATTTCAAACACATTAAAAAATAATTTACATTTGTAGCTGTGTAATGAACAATCCAACAACTGCGGGACCTGGAGCTCATCGGATTTTCCAAAATTTACCAGAGCGTTTGATCGATTCGACGCGTGACCAAAATGCTGGCACATATTTGGCTCAACGAATCAGCATTGCAATTCAACGTGGCAATGCTGCTAGCATTCTGGGCACGCTGCCAGCCGGTAGCGGGTTAGAACATTTGAGTTATCTATAGGCTACCAATAGCTAGCGGATTGCTCAAATGTTATTGTAGTAGCTGCAGTATTGTAATTAGTTATTAGTGTTTAATTTTAATAAAGGCATTTGCCACATCAAAATAATGATACTTATTCGCATTATATTCGAAATAAATAAAGGCTGATTATAGGTACATCAAAATTTGAGTTAGATCGCGAGTGAAAATAACTATGCAAATAACAATATGCGGTTTGTTTTTAATAATAAGTAATAATTTGCCTACAAAAGGCCGAACTCGATGCTCCTAAAAATACTTTTCATGTTGAGAAATTCCGCATTACATTATAAATTAACACGTCTGATTAATAAGCCGGCGCCGCCGTCCCAATCTAGACTTGATAATAAAAAATTTGTTGCTCATGTTACATATAATATACATAACATACTTCTGTATGTTCTTCTGCATGTCTTCGCGTAGATATACGTATACCGTAGCCGTCTTGGGCAGTGATCGATCCATCGCTGCCAGCTTATGCATTGCCCTAAACTTCTTTATAACATAGCTTGGCCTTCTTGTCTGAAGTGGCATACTAAAAACTCCATTTAACTAATTGTCATTTTTACAATCCGAAGTTTAATACATCAATATCAGCAATCATAATATCTTGCCAGTCGACACGCCCTAATCGTTTATCTGCTGATAAGCCCCTATACTATTGTCTAATCTGTGTCTGGAGAGCGATAAAGTAATTGATTTTATACTTCATTGCTACTAGCCGATTAAGAACTTTTTGGATTTGAATGATAGACCGGAATCAATTTATTGGATATACTAAATAGTTTAAGCAAAAACTTTTAAGACATTATTGAAATCAATTTTGTAAATAGTGACATAGTCATGAACGGAACAAGAGTTTTGAGACATGGATGAACTCTGGTGATTTTAATACGAGAATGGACTTTCATTTTATCAAGTCGACGATCCATACTTGCACTGCTGTTTCGTTATCCTAGCCATTTTGAAGGACTTTTTTAGCCATGCCGTCATACAGTGCAAACTTACGATGACTTATGTGAATCTTACATAATTTATATTGTTCTTGTAGTTGAGGTTTGGTGGGTGCAGGCCGGCGGCACCCACCAGATAGAAATGGCAGAGTATAACTATAGGCCGACAGCAATAATTTAACATTATATTATATATTAATAGTTTATGAGAAATATATCGAGACATAGGGCCCGTGGTGACCGGGAGTACATCGGATTTACCAAAACTTATCATAGCGTTTGATCGATGCGCCGTGTTATCGAAATACTGGCACATATTTGTCGCAACCGATCAGCATTTGGGCACGCTGCCAACTGTTAGCGGGTTAGAACATTTGAGTTATCTATAGGCTAACAATGGCTAGTGGAAAAAATCAATGCTCAATGGCTCAAATGTTTTTGTAGTAGCTATTGCTATCGCAATTAGTTATTAGTATTTAATAATAATAAAGGCATCGGCCCCTTATTAAAAAATGAGACATATTAAGGGTTAAATTTCCAAAAGGTCAATTGTCAATTAACTAATATAATAATTGGAAATGAACTAAACACTTTATTTATTTTGTGAATAGACTCGTTTGGCAGATGATCGAAGCCATGTACTAAAGAGTTTTGAACAAGAAATGTACTAAATATTACTCATTACAGATGTATAGCTGTGAATAATTAGTAGGGATTTTTAACAATATAAATACTCAGTCTAATAATGTGCGGGTCATCTTAGTGCTTCGAATATTGTGAAAACAATTGTATAGACATCAACACTATAGTAAGTACTTAATTTACATATAAATATATTATGTACTTTAACATTGCATATAATGTATATGTAATGTTAAAGTACCAACATAGTCTACATATAAATTTAATACCTAAGTATACAGTATACATAAGTACATAATTGTAAACAAACCAGGTGCGCTTGTCATTACTAAGGTATGTCAAAGCAATTTCAAAACATATGCTTACCAAAACAGCATAAGTAGATCGATGCAATTATTTCACATATCAATTAAATAAATAATACCGAAATTATATTGAAACTTACGCAGCAAACGATATCAATTTAGCGGCAAAATGATATCAAAGCGAAAATATTTCTGCACAAGCTGCGAATGGGAATCATCACAATACGAGAATCGTTATTGTTTATGTAGGGTTGTCAAAAGCAGGAAGGTAGTCCGGACTCAACGCAGCGGGAAGTGCCATCCCTGGAAACACCCCATACCCATAACATGTCACAGTTTTATGAAAACATGTGTCTGACGCGAGACGCGTGTCTGAAAAAAACAACCCGAACGTTTCATCCTGTTAACGTCGAGCTGAATATGTAAACAGGCGTAACTTTAATAATTTCTTCACGAGCTATATGCCCTTCTTCAACTGTTGATGTGAGATGTTTTCTTAATCGAGCAGATAATTTTGTAATAAAGTTATGTTACGACTGGGTCGTTAATGACTGCTAATGGTTGAGAGACAGCAAAATGTAATTATGATGAATGTTCCAAATTCGTGATTGATGTTTAATAGGAGCATTGAGACGCTGGTGACATTACTAATGGATGGACAACAAATTATTTAAATCGAAATTAGTGGTTCACATAGAGTGGGAAGGGAAGTCTTGGGTTAGTACCAATGGAATGATCTTGAACCTGTATGCGAAGCTTCGCATTATGTATGTAGATTCGTAGTAATAGTACAATAAATTGTACTATTAAAATTATATGATTATTAATGCACTTGCTGAAAGTTGCAGCGGCACCAGTAGCTAACAGTCTTCTGACTATTGTGCTTGAGTTAATGAGAAGCTACGACAGTACGAATCCTTCAACTATAATATATAACACAGTAGGTGTTAGCCGGCGTGTAAACTATTGTCACAGTTTAGGCGTAGTATATCCGCCATTGTGGTGGTCCTCACTAAAACCGACTACTCAAGGGATCCAAATTCTCACTGAAACTGTTGAATGTAATTTCATCTCAGTGAAACGGTATTATTTGTGAGAAATTAATGATAGAAAATCGGCAAATCTACCCTCCGAAAGCTTAAGATTGCTTACAAGGTCCGAGCTGAAAGTCTTCAAAACTACTAATCTAATATTTCACAAAGCACTACGTGAAAATGGCCTTTATCTATATAAATTTTAGAAGCAGCATTACTCATTTTCCTCCAGTTCAAAGGACCACGCGCGTTTAAGCTTCCAGTCACGAAGTGCTAAAGCCGAATACAGAATGGCCGGTTGAGAGTTGCTGACCTTTATAAGTTCAGTTAAACCAGTGGATTTCTTGTGCTAGTTGTAGAAATGTGGATTTCATATTTGTGTTATGGCAGCAATTTAAAGCTCAAATTGTTTAGTTTAAATCAGCTGCCTATGGGTTGGAAAGATGTCAATATAAGTCGTAGAATTGGTATAATATGCTGTATGCTTCAATCTGGAGCGAGAGTTTTACCACTACAAAAAGCAACAACGAGCCCTGGAGAGAGCTCTGCTTGTAATTTTTGAATTAGGTATGTATTTAGATATCCAGAGGAAGAACGAAAGTCACTAACGTAGCCAATAAGTTCAAATTTCAGTGGACCTGGCACATATCTTGTAATAATGTCGGCCGATGGGGTCAAAAGGTTCTCGAGTGTAGACCATGGTCTGAGGTTAGCGGTTAGCACAGCGTAGGAATTACACCGACAAAGTGGACAACCTGCCGAGGATCGCAAGAAGATGGGCCGCTTCCAACCAGTGCTTCTGGAGATCAGTGTATATATCAGCTATAGCGAATCCAGCAGCAGGGGTCTTTTTATTGCTGAAATGATGATGACGATACTTTGAACACGCGTTTAAAAAAGTTTGCCATTTTTACATTACACACAAACACTTTTTTTGTCTGTTTGTTTGCATTGCAAGTAGAACAGAGCATTGTGATCAGAGCGTCTCCTCCAGCAAATATCGAGAAATAAATAATTCTCAAATGGTAACCACATTATAAAAGTCGAATAAGGAATTCTTAGAGACTAAATGTTTTTAAAATTGACGTTACCAGAACATATATTATATATGTAGCTCTTCTTATTTCACTCAACGACTGGTCACCTAAGGCTACTGTTCACCAAAATTGAAACGTCCGATTATCAATTAACCGTTGATTACTGACTTTATGGTAAAAACTGTTTGACCGACGGTTAAATTGATAATCGGACGTTTTAAATTTTCGTGAACTCCACCCTAAAGTGTTCTAGCATTGTCAAAAGACTTAAATAATAATAATGTACTAATCGTTTCGAGACCGCAAGGAAGATCACCTATGCGATGGACCGATCAAATAAAAACAGCGGTTGGCGGCCCTTTGCATGAATGCAGTAGACTGTCGTCTAATAGACAGCGTTGGCGAGACACTGTGAGGCGAATAACATCTGCCCCAAAATCGAATAGTACTTCATGATGACCACGACCGCTCTGTCAAGAGTGAAACGATAGAGAAGAAGAATCGTTTCGACCTTGTTTCAATAGGATCATGGTAGGAACGTGATGAAATCGCATTGAAAACCTGTAACTAGTACTCCTAATGAATGGTCATTTACAAAACGATCCATGTCCCAGGATAAACGAGTGTATCATTCCTCAAGCAAATATCAAAAGATAAAGTATTTTATATCAATTTGCGCATTCGTGCAAAGTATATTTAAGTAGCCTCGTTCCCGGTCTTAGCTTTTTAATGGCGCCATTTATGGAGGGATGGAGGTGAAATATCCGTATTAAAGAAGAAGGACCAAGAATTCCTTATAAATTACACTCGGGAGCCGAATACTCTTGGCTACTAAAATTAAAGCTCAAAGCATATTCGTTTGTCACTACAATAAAGGTTAAGTCATCTTTTTGGCATTTGAAAAGATTACAGAGAACGCAATTGTAATACCATTAGCTCGATTCAGCGATTCGAAATCTTGGTTGAGTGCGAATGGACATTGATTGGCCATTGTGGTCAGCAACAATAAGCAATCACACCGTTCATACGGCTCTAGTGCTAATAGTGGTGGCGCGAAACGTACTTCATTCCACGGCACTCGTTATGAGGGCACTTCACTTTGCTCGTCAGTTGTGTATGACACATACACTTCCATAATTTCAGCAGCAGTGGCTGAACTCCGGACAAAGTGAATGACGGTCGGTAATCATTTCGACCTTACACCAACAACGTTACATCTGCTTTTGTATGAGCGAGAATGATCTATGTGGTTGTAAAACTTTATGGGCTTAAATATGCATACTGTTCTTTAAGAACTACTTAAAGAATCGAAGGATTGAAACAATGGGTAATGTTCAGAATTCCCTTTATGAGCGATGTGCAGTCCCTTGTGAAAATTTCCATCAAGTTTACGAAATAAACTTAGTGGACAATAGCGCAAGATAGAATAGAGGCGCTTACCTAGCTTCAACCAAACTCACAACGAACGATTGTGTTGCCATTGCGACGTTTCATTTGCTACAATATTATAGATGTGTCAAATATTTAGGTAGCGATAAGGCACACTATTTATTGCTGAGCATTCGTGATGAAGCTTATTTAATTATGTGATCTTAAAATTTAGGTGATATACTAGCAACACCGATATTATCTAGAATGACTCTTGTATGCGTCCCTGCTGGTAGCATTATCATATGAGCACTTCAATGGATCCACGCTACGTTTTCTCACGGCTACAGTCGTTAGGTCGAGTTGAAGACGGGTTTAATAATTATGTAAACACTTACGACTACCTACCCGTAGATTTTTTTTTAATTTTCTTGTAAGTTTACAGTATTACATAACCAATTTCGATGTGATTTCTATATGATCGACCTGTAAATATATACTATCAAATGAAAAATAATTATTCTAATCATTTTATATGTAATAAATAAATATATACGCAGGTCTGAGGTAATATACATTAATTGTCCTATTTTTCGAGAAATCGGTTAAAACTGACAAATTAAAAACAATAGCCTCTTTTGGGCCTGTGGTCACGTTATAGCCCATATATATACTGAATACACTAAGAATACCCTTGTCACGAGACAGAAAACGTAATTAGATGATGCAATTGTTTACAACTTGGTATTCGTTCTTGTGTGCCGTAATTGGCGCCATAACTGACCCAATAAAATGATCCAGCGAGCCATCAAAGCATTAACAACTGGACAGACAAACTAGTTTCCACGCTTTGATATCAAGCCCCCATTGTGAAAGCAAAAAGCAATCGGAAGTGATCGAGAACCGCTTCAACGGATTTGAAAGACGACCAGATTCTCAACACGCCGTTTTCTATTTTTTCTAACATTTACGTCTGCTAGAAAACTTTATCGACATAATAAATAGGAGTATATAGATATACTGATTATGGTATTTAATATATTTAACTAGCGACCCGCTCCGGCTTCGCACGGGTATAAAATATATAGCCTATGTCATTAATGGATGCTATTATACATATAAACCTTCCTCTTCAATCACTATCTATCAAAAAAAACCGCATCAAAATCCTTTGCGTAGTTTTAAAAAATTAAACATACATAGGGATATAGGGAAAGAGAAAGCGACTTTGTTTTATACTATGTAGTGATAAAAAAATTGGTAGTATTCGTTCTCGACGACTGTAAATCTCTTTTTTTACTAAGAATAGGCTCGCGTTTGACCCCTATTTCACCTGACGTTAAGTGATGATATGGCATCGTAGACCGCATCAAAGTCGTCTGTCCGGAAGATACCTATTTACTCTTGACTTGACACCCCGATTTGTATCTTTGGAATTCCGGAAACATAGATTTGACAATGGACGCCACTCGTATGACTATCGCCACTATGCAGGTGGAAACAACTTTGTAAGAGATCTCAAAAAGTAATAGCCGTTTTCAATGGAAGTATACACTTATTAAAACTTTTGAAAATATATCTTCCAAATATAAGGGGAATGAATAAGCAATATGTACACATACAATGTTAACTGGATCTCAAATAGCCCCAATACATTGGAGGGTTCATTGGCATTCTTTGAATAAACTATAAAGAGTTACCGTGCCTCTTTAAAATTCTGTCACTAGAGGCAACCCGAACTCTAGAGCGTTAAATTTTATTTTTAAAGCTGGCAATGGTTCGCTTTGCGGTAACTGTGCCCTAGGGGGGCGTACGCGCGATGTTCGTTTAAATGCCGTTCATTGTAAAGTGCACGTTATTAATGACGACTCCTGATCGGTAAGTCAGGGAAAATTGGGGTTAAACCGGCTTATTATAACTGTTGCAGTTCAGTTATTAAAAATAAGAATGGTATGTCTCTATATGCATACAAGAACAAGACCTATGCCTTACTAGCCTAGTGTTTCGTCTTTGTCACTAATATGACAGACGTTGAAAGAACGGAACGTAACAATAAATTGCTATTCGGAGCTTAAAGAAATATCTGTATTCTCTCCCAGGTATTATAGAATTAATGAAATTATAGAACATGGATATGTGTACCTATTTCAACAGTACAAGCCCACAAAAGAGTTAAGCAAATTGTGACTTGCTTAACTTCAATACAAAAATTTTCTATGATTTTTCAGTTATGGTCTGTCTGTTATAATAACACTAACAGACTTTAACCGGCCCTGACTAAACCTAAACGTGGTCGCGCGCACTTCCACGCGATCCTTGTGGAAATCAATGGGGGGACGTTATATGGCTGAGATGATGATGATAACACTATATGTGGTACCTTAGATGACATCTAGGTATATCTGGTTCCGGCAGACGCAGACATAATAACGGCCCTTAAAATACGTCAGTACACATGACCTATTTTTGCACATATTATTATGTAAATTTCACTTACAATGAGATACATAGAAATGTACAAAATTTGCATAATTTATCTGTTTTATAAATGAGTATTTCTGGGTACGTAAATGATAGTCGTATGTGTTTGATGAGGTGTTCATTCAGCAACAGCAATAGGAAGTCAACTTCGGCCTGTTGTTGGGGGTTGGACTGCACCCCAGGGGCGCATATCGACGATGTACTTCTAATAGGGATCTATTGTGTTTGCCCCAGCTTAATTACAGCTGTTTCGACGATATTCTGTATTGCCCCATGTTGGGCGCCAGTTTGATTAAAGTAACTTCCGCGAACTTGTTTGGGAATTTATTAAACCAGATTATTAAGAATGAAATAGTGTGATTTTATAAAAATCGCTTTACATTTTTAGAGAAAATATAGTAAAATTCAAATTCAAATTCAAATTCAAATAATGTATTCATCAAAAATTATTACTAATAGATATTATCCTAAGTTACAAAGTTACAAAATTTAGTAATAGTAAGTTACCCATATATACACCTAGGATGGTCGTTGGTAGCTGTACTAGGATTCCCTGTGTTACAGCTACCGCGATTCCAGCCTCTGGACAACATTAAATAATAATCTATAGTTACTTACATAATATATTTTAAAATGAGATAGTATGGGTGACGCTAGAATTGAGTATTGTTGCCATAACCATAGCAAGACGACGCGCGCGGCGCGTGCGCCTGCAGTCGTCATAATGAAGTGGATAGAATGCACAAACATCAGCCGAACCAGTGGCTGTGGATGCACCTACCTACGTGTGTGGCGCAAAGTCATAAGCGATAGCGATTTAAACAAAAATTGGTAACGCTTAATCGATACTTATTATTTTTACTTATTTATTTTAATTTATGGTTATAGTAACAATTTTACAACTAATACTTAAATAGTACATCTATTAATGGCGTACATAAAATAAAAATTAAAAAAGATTAATAAAATTAAAATTAATTATTTGAAAAATTTGTGTGTAGTATTATGAATAGAATATTTTAACTAAATTCGAAAGTATTAATATTATATTAATACGTAATATTAATTAATATTATTATGTATTTTCGTACAGAAATATGAAATTAGCACCTACAATCTTCATACATTACATAGACTACCTATTACAGTAGTTGTGTAAGTTAACAATGCAATATTTTAATATATATAAATACAAAGTTTTTTTTTTTTTTTTTTATTGAATTATAGCAAATGAGACTGTGATGCACGGATGGGGGGATTTCGCAAGAGGGGGTGGTTTGGGAAATGGTATAATGATCCCTGAACTTTGTGAGAAATTATGACTCTTAGTAATATTATATCATTTAGGAATAGCAATAAGATTTTCCGTTTCATTATATGTTAAGCTTTGTAAATACAAAGTAATTGTCTTTTTACATTTTGTTTTTGTTAGGCAGTATATATCAAGAGAGTGACTAATTCGTTGGTACAGATATGGGCCCAGAAAGCATTCATGTCTCTGTGCTAGTGCCGTAGAGAAACCTTCTGGTATGATCAAATTGTCCTTCCTGCGTTTTTTCTCATAGTTTGATTTGTTGAAAATGGTTTTTTTGTGGGTATTCATGACAGACTTAATTATATAGATTTGCCTCACTGAAGGTACTTTTGCGTCTGAATATAGTTGTGTAGTAGGGAATTGAAAAGGTTTTTTTAACATTACTTTTAGGACTGCTCTCTGTGACCTCTCCGCTCGTAGGATATAGGTTTTATATGTACCTCCCCAAACAGTAATACAGTACGATAATATCGAATGACATAGAGCAAAGTAAATAGCAGTAATAATTGTCTTATCAAGGTGTCTTAAGCGTTTGAAAATAGCTATAAGTTTTCGTGTCCTTCCACAAAGAGCTAGAATATGTTCCTGCCAGGTCAGTCGATTATCTACGGTTACACCCAGATATTTTATCGAAGAAACTCTTTGAAGCTGAGTGCAAGCGCAGGAGTTTGCGTCATTACAGAAATGAGCTCGAATGCTCGTATTTTCATGTAAGGGTTGGTCTATCACTGAGTTAGAAAACGTTAGGTATTTTGTTTTTAATACATTAAGGGTCAAAAGATTACTTCTTAACCAAGACATTACTTCATTAAGACCTATCTCAGCTGATTTAATGGTTTAGTTGGTTAGTAAAAGAATAAGTAGAGATAAATAGACTTTTCTAGCGCTGCTCCTACACTTAATTTCATTCTGACTGTGATGCGCTTGACTATTTGCTAAATAGATAATTTTGAGTGTTTTTAGCTTTTTAATTACAAGGTCCTATATGTCTTATAAACTTGAACATTACGAAAACCACACTTCTCACACCGATACCGCTTTATGTAGAAGCCGAGCGAGGCTACGTTTAGTAGTTGACGTCCAATGGCTGATATTTTGGCTAAGATAATGATGATGTAATAGCCGTTGCTTTGTTACGTATGTAAGTACTAGCTGCGCCCCGCGGTTTTAACCGCGTGGTGACGATTGATGATGATGATGATGATGATAAAATCATCGTCGCCGTCGAGCCGTTTGAGCGTGAAAGAGTAACAAACATGCATACATCTATAAAATCTTTCGTATTTTTATCAATAGTAGGTATAGCAAAGTTTTTTTTTTCAATATTACCAATTATTTATCTTATATGAAACTGAAACTGCCTCCCAGTAACCAGGTTTTGGAACTAGAGCGCGTTCAATGCAGCGACATAATAATAAAAAAATTCCAATATTAGACAATAAACTTAAGTATACATTAATTTAAAAAAAGTTCTAAAGAGAAGCAAAACTCATCGGATCGGATCAATAGATCATTGGGTCGGATATATAATTCTAGTGTTCTCTCTTTGAATTTTTCTATTTCTGTAGCAGTAAAAAGTTATGGACTATTGGAGGGAATGGAAATACATTACAATATATTAGAGCTACTGTTTTTCAAAAGCTATAACAATCAATGTTGCACTCGTTGCAATTCGCCGCTTAATCCAGAGGAAAGTTCGTAAACATGGTACAATGTGTTTCGTTCTACATTTAGTTCACTACAAAGAAATTATTGTAAAACTATTAACTAAATGTAACGAGTAATACGCGTGTATTAAATCGGCTTGTATTTAGTTATGAATTTTTACCGTCATTTTAATGGTGAAAGCAACTTTGTAATTGATATTTTTAAAGATTGTTTTTTTTTTAGGTTTTGGTATTTGTTTTCAAATGAAAAGAACATCTTTAAAAAATATGAAGCTGTGTCATGAAATGGTCAGATTTTAGTTAAGATAATATGGTTATTGTATTTTTTGCAAGTGAACACCGTCACGCAATATAATAACAAATTCTTCCGCTTGTCCCACGCCAGGTGGGGTCGACACAATATGTTTTTCTCTTCCACTCCCTTCTAACCCTAGTCATCTTAGAGTGCCTGGGCATCTTTCCTTCCAATTGATTGATTGATCATTTGCAACCCGTTATTTTCTCTAATTATTCGAACAGACGTTTTAATCTCTTCACAATACGTAATTCCATATGTTTCGTACTGGCGGTCAACGACGCGTGTGTAGTTACGATATGTTCCCCTAACGTCCTTTACTAATAAAGCTGTCCAAGAACGCACCGGATAAGTTTTTTGGTACCATGTGTTAGAAAACCAAACAGACAAATAGGGCATAGTGTAATATCACGTATGTATTTCGCAAAGCTCGTAATTCACCCTATCCCGCCCATTGGCGACAGTGAGATTAACAGTCTGCAGAACAATGCAGAAAACACAAATAGTCTGGACGTTTGAATTGGTTCTCTCTAGGACTCCTAAATTTCCCCACTTGAAACGAGGGCAGAGATAAATCTTTAATTAGGTTAGGAGTTAGCCTTTATTTCTAACTTTTATTACGGCTCCATTTTAGTAAGAAGGATAATTGAGAATCGATGGATGAAGTTCTCAAGAAGTTTTATTTCTCCAGATCGCCAGTCTTTTTAAGAGATCTCTGTGATTCGTGCAATCTAGGGGTAGCTTTTTACAATCAATATAAACAAATAAAAATAATTATTTTTAATTAAAAAATGAATACGTCTTTATGAAGTGACTAAACTGTACATGAAATTACTTAATCAATAAATAAACCACGGCTGAAACGAAACTATTTCTCTTTACAAACACATTTGCCAAAAGCAGACAACTTACTAGGTAATATCGACTGTGGGTAGGTAATTCGATCATGCCTGGGAGTTGGCAGCGCCTGTCAAGTTAAGTACATCTAATGGAAATCCTGTGTTCTTCTAAGTAGACGGCACGCTGATGCTTTTATACTCACTACGATACCTCATCTAGTTCCGTAAATATTATATCCACATGAGTGTAAAAACGTATGTGCATGCCTTAATGTAAAAGAGTTCCTATTTCATTAGGTACATCAGGATGATCATACTTAGAATATTTAGGATACAATCATAAGAGAAAGAAATTATTCAAAAACAAAGTAATGTAAGCAACAAACTTGGTCCCAATTTCACATGTAACGTGTAACCACAACGCTTTTAGCGGAACTGGACTATAAGATATTAATTAATCATTCGCTTAACGAGCCACTTTATACAGGTCTATGCAAATATCGAAGTCAGCTTAATTTAAATAAAGATCATATTAGCGCGCTGCGATGTGACTGTTACGCCCGATATCTAAGGTGGAAATTCAAAACATCGTTTGCAAGGTGGCCTGTGTATAAATAACTTGAACATAATGAATAACTAAGTAATCTTATAATACCATAATTTCAAAATAACTGAATAAATATGTAAAATGCAAAGGGCAACATTAAAAGTTGTTACGAACTCAAAATTTTGCACATCGCTTTCTACTAATTCTTTAGGGGAACGCATGGGTAAATTTTATTAAAGGTCTGGGGGCTTTAGTCTATTCAATCTTGGTCTACCAGTAGATCGAAGCCAAGAAAAGTAGACAGTTCCTTAATTAGACTTAAGACATTTAAATAACCTCAATTGAACTTTCAACTTGTCTGCACCTCCAGGGATCAACTTTGATGTCACGTGAAATTGTCCCTTTCGAGGAACTTGTGCCTCATTTCTGAGACTCCCAACTTTCTCTAACAACTCGTCGAAGTAAATATCGTCTAATCTGTGTTCGTAGTCCCAACCAAACTGACCTTTCCTTCCACTTCGCCTGCAATTAGCCGTCAGCGTCAAAACCGCCAAATCGTACGAGCAATTACCGGTAAATTAAGCCAGAATTGGAGAGCCGTCAAATTCGGAAAAGTGTAGGTCGCGTGTCCGCTATCCAAGTTAGCGATGGAGTTTGTTACAACTTGAACAGTTGCGCATCTTTTACGAAACGAGTTTTACGGGTTATTAGAATTCCGTTAAATTAAATTGAAATGTGTTGATACATTTTCAATTTAAACATTTGAACATCACAGTTTGTTTTGACACGAATGCATCAAGCAACTCATTGCTTATTTGTAATAGAGTGTTTTAACAGAGGTTAATTTTACTATCCTATTATTTTTTTTAGCCATTAGGCTTTTGTAGCCTACATTAGTATTCTACTGGGTAAACAAAGAACTCTTAAGACAAAGATCCTCGGTCATAAGGGGTCCTACTCTATGTTTATTTTGCCAGTTTGCGGTTTCCAATTAAGAACTCGCCTCGGTTATCGTTTCAATAATAGCAGATATCACTTGAAAACTCATCCACATATTATTGACTCAGAGTCACATACTGTGCGATTCTATCAATCGTTTTTGCCACACGCTTCATGTGAACGAGCTTCCTCCCTCAGTATTTCCGAGTAGCTAATATATGATAACAGGGATTCTTCAAAAAATTTTTTTACCAAAAATGGAACCGACTTCAACACTCAAAAGTATGAAATAACTTGTTGAAGTCGGTACCATGATAGTTCAAAGTAACTGATATCAAAATATTGTGCTCATGGTACCGACTTCGACAAGTTATTTCATACTTTTGAGTGTTGAAGTCGGTTCCATTTTTTGGTAAAAATTTTTTTTTTCACTCTTTTTAGTGACCTTTGTTACTCATGGGATCAATTGTTATTGTGGTATAGGTATGTTCACCGATGTCTTCACCCGCTACTATAATATCGTGTAGTATTAGCACGCATTTTTCAGTTTTTGACTTGTAACTCAAAAAGTGCTCGTTCGATTTTGATGAAATTTAAATGGGACTACACGGGCACTATGTTTTAAATAAAAACAGAATGATCAAAATCGGTTCACCCAGTCGGAAGTTATGCGGTAACAAACACAAATAAAAAAATAAAAAAACACACGGGTCGAATTGAGAACCTCCTCCCTTTTTTTGAAGAAGGTTAAAAAGAAAAGTTTACAGTTACAGTTTTATTTTAACAGGTTGTATGATTAGACAGCAAAATCCTAAATTAGCACATAATTTTTTACTTTAGAAAATATTCTGGGCATAATATCGATAATCTGCTTTCAGTTAGCTACAGTTCTATAACTGCTTATCATTATACTAAGTTAGTGTTGTACAGATCGAGTTGTACCCATTTCGTTATCACAACATCGATAAGAGTCAGCCAACCCTCGTCAAACATCGTTCTCGTGTTAAGAATTTCTTGAAATTGTGTGTACATACGTAACCTATTATATTTATATACTTTATTATTAAAACATTTAACGCTAAGAAATGACGAGCCGCACCCGGCGAACTGTTTGTTCTACCTACTCGTTTTCTAGGGCTTCACCGTAAGTTCGTACTAGGCAAACAGTTTTAAAGCTGACTGCTTTGCACCATTTTCAATCCGCAAAGGGTTGATAAATGTTTAGTTTGTATGCCTGTCTATTGTCGTGCTTGTCTTAGACCTGAAACTAGAGATGCTAATATAGTTCTTGTGTAGTTTGATTGAAACGCGATTTTGCAAGGATTTGTAAGGGTATGTTCGATTGAAGCCACATCGAAGATTTAATGTATCTTTGCGAAATGCAGTTGGAACTTTCTGATTTGAACTCGGTTATTAGTTTCTTGATGGAGCGCTCACTTCTCACAATAAGTCTGTTCAGGAGTCGGTACTTTAGACGTAAATCACCTATTCAACACTTCAGAATTGACTCTAATATTCATAGTCAACAATTCAAATGCGTTTCGAGCCACATCCATTGATCAAGTATTTTTTGAAATTATTTTGTTAACGGTATGAGGGTAATAAATTTCGTAACAAGGATATTTTACGTTTAGCTAGTTATACTTAACTAAGTATAAACACACAACGCGGTCTTTTTTAAGACACAACGATCGAATTCAGCGCGCTTTCGAATCGAATAGAATCAAGGGAGGTAGGAATCTTAAAACTATTCGTATCAACTCAAAGATAAGACAATACTATTATATAACGAGTATGTTATCGCAGAACTGGTGACTAATTTATACTACATTGCAACTGGATATAACAGATATCATATAATTCAACAGGGACACCAACTTCTGCATTCGATTTATTGCGGTCGCAACAATAACTTCATTATCACACGTATTGGTGCCTGAACCAATTTATTGGCGCGAAAATTAATTTTCGCTGCAGCCACAGAATACACAGTGTCTTTTTGGGCGCGTTCGCGGATGGCATTCGGTTAAGCTGTATTTTGCTCCGACTGCTGATTAAGCTGTTTGAACGTTTCATTCGACTTAAATTTACGAACAAGATTTGATCAGGGTCGTTTACGTAAACCTGTCAGATTAATTTGTAAATAATAAGACGAAGACCTTTCTACGTTTTGTTTGGCGATTAAACGGTGTCATTTTTTATGATTGTTTTTTTATGATGATTTTGATTATTGTTTTCTATTCATAGTTCTAGGTCAACGGAAAATACCCAATAAATTTTGATTCCCTAGTGTTGTAATATACGTTTTGTGCGACATAAACGGATGTATCTTTTTTTTTACGTTAACTTAGAAGTTTGTTTTTTTCACCCTTGATATTTGTATGTATCCATACGTTGCATGCCTGCCAACCGAGTGATTGAAATGGTCCGGTAGCCATGACGTCATGCCTCAGGCAGTCGTCGTGTCACAGAAGCCATACGCAGTCACCATTGTAAGCGGACGCATAAAACGACTGCAACTAATAAAATGTGAACCATTGCTGCTTTAGTTAACAAGTTGAGTAAACCTCCACGCAACGTAGTAACGCTACGTTTGAAAAGTTATTCTTTTCTACTGCGAACTTGTTTAATGAAAGCGTTATATTGCTGTTCAGTTTTATTACCAGTTATAGTTATTAAAACGAAAACGGCAATGGGTGTTACAATATCATTGGATGTAAAAGTTGTTTTTAACAGCCAGTGGGTAAGGTGAGTGCAAGAAACATAAATGAAGGGTAATGAAATGAATGACTTATTGTGCGGGACAGGAAACTATTATTGGTGGTTAACTATTAGCAGTCAGGTTGAGTTACGAACTTATACATTACAGCGCACTAACAGTAAGGGTTTAATTTCGTAGAATCCTATTTATTTATATAAACTAGCTGTACCCTGCGGTTTCAAACCCGTGCACTACGATTACCGCACGGGAACAGCATTTTTGTCCGGGATAATAAGTGTATGTAATTCCAGACTATGATCTATTTATAAGCCAAATTTTATCCAGATCGGTTCAGCCGTTCGGGTGAAGAATATTGCATGAAAGTAACAAACTTTCATACATCCTTTCTCAAAATCTTTTCGCACAAAACAGATAGGTAAGTACTATCCGTTTACAATAACAATGGGATGACATGTACCATCGGCAACATTACGAATTTTCAATGTATAAGGACTATAAGAAGTATTTGATGTGGAGCTGGCAAAAGATTTTATGCCAAATAAAGATTTACAATTTTTTTATCGTCGTTTTAAATAAAGAATATAATGGAAGTTGTGAAATATGAAATTAATGTACTTTTATTAAATAAGTAAATCCCCGCTATACAGGGAATCCTAGTGCTTGGGCCTGAGTGTGTAAAAAAGTAAATGTTCTCTTCTGTAGACGCAACATTTGATCCTTGAATCGTCTTCACCTAATTTTTTGGCGAAGTCATCATGAGAGTTAAGAAAACTTTGTATTTTTGTATAATGATAATGCTTGCGATTCCTCCGAAACAATGTAAAACAAAAATTACTCCATTTAAATGTTTCATTGTACATAGGAAGTAGTTATTAAATAGCTTTGTTTGAGATTTTATTTTAACTACTAAGTCAGAATGACCAATATCACGATGAAAAAAATATTATTGATGTATATCCGGCTTTAATCATGCCCGAAGTCTAGTTCGAATCTTTGACTATAAACGTGAGTAAAGCCGGATACTATACATCTATATAATAATTTGTCAACTCACGAGAACTTCCAATCAAAAATGATGAAAAAATTCAAATATCTCTAATATCAATCACATAACTAAACATTTGGTAAGGACGATGCCAAGTGCATAAACTGCAGCATATATTCAGAAAATAAAATAGGAGATTTTTATTTTAAGTTTTTGCACCAGAATCACCATTATGTTACAGGTGAGGTATTAGGAAATGTAATAAACGTTTAGAAAAGTCGATATTCACAAAAACACCACGTAGGCAAAGGTAATTGAATAAAATTACCATTGCCAGAACATTCAGTTAGTTCATTCCGGGCGTCTCCAGAAATGCAGTCAACTTTTCCATACAAATGTTTTACATTCACGCTACCAACTTTCAGAGCTTATATCACGTCACTATACACACTATAAAGCAGTAGCAAAAGTCAAAGCACATAAAATGAAAAGCAATAGACTGCGTACGATCCTTCGATCCTAAATATAGTAACCTTGATACCTTGAGTTATCTGAAATAAATACCATTGGAAGCACGAACAATTTTATTTATTTAGAAAGTGAATGATCACATACCTTTTGTACAAAGCTGAAGCAGTTTTGTACAAAAGGCAGAAATAGGTGATCCGTTTCAATGCTATATGCTATGCTTCAATGATAGCATTATAATTTCTCCACGAGACTGATAAAATACCGTAAACATAGTAAACGTGATCATTTTTCGTTGTTTTTAACATGTACAAGTTTTGAATCATACGATGATTAATTAATTGCGAGCTAAAGAACAAATTGGTAATGTTTATATGAGACATGTATGTAGGTTATATGACATAATTATTGTTCATATACTGCTTATACCTCTTTCTGAATGGGTCAATCACTAAGTTTCAATGAATATTACTACGAAAGAAACCACAATGTATTTTCCTGTTTATTTCATTTTTAGTTGTTAAGTATTTAATGCCTATTTCATTCATATGGGGGATTCATACGGGTGAATTATTATTGAGTCAAGATCCGTGCGCACTAAATCAGGTTTTTAATGTAATGATTAATATTCTGATAATTGTGTAGTTTGCAAACTATAAGAATTTAAGTACTTACAAATATTGTAAGTAAAAAATTAAACCACTGGGTGGGTTCAACCTACGACTAGAATACCGTATCTGTCGTTTTTCTGACCCAGCTATAGTAGCACTACACAAGTTGTCCGAATTTGTTCCTTACTACACTTTACATCTAAAGAGGTGCTTTTTTAAGACAGTATGGAAATGAAGACTGTAATGTATTTAAGACATTAAAATTTATTAAAATTAACGTCCAGTACTGTACCACTTTCGATAAAAATGTAGGGGACCAATTGGAAACAGCCATTTCTAAATAAAAAAAACTTGGTAAATTCAACAGATATGTTAGGAACATACATGACAAAAACAATAAAAACATTCGAATTAAGAACCTTAACCTTTTTTAAAGTGGATTATAATAAAAATGCCGCAAGCTTGTATACTGCCACTAGTCACGTTTATAACGTCAAAAACCTATTGAAAGGTAGTAAGTAGTTATCCCTTGAGTTTTGCATGCGTTCTGACTTCCATTGTTCTCAAGAAGGCTTTGCTAACTCCAAGATAGGTTAAGTCGGTAATACAGACTTCATAAAGCATAAAGTAGGCTTTGTGTTAGCTACTACATGGTAGTTCTAATTTCCATTGAATATTGCATGTTAAGTTGAGTCTTAGTTTGATTGAATACGAACTATTCGACTTTATCGTATTTGTTATGGTACATTTGTCTGTCGCTGTTAGAATTGCCTTCATGTTTACCAACCTATAATATAATAAGGAGTGGAACTCTTAGAAAAACAAGATTGAATTTACTTCCTATAATGTTTAGTATAGTTAATATGAAATAAAAATACACATGCGCAAAATTTGGTAATAATATATATAACGGGAGTGGAACTCTTAGAAAGAGAAAATTGAATTTACTTCATATATTTAGTAAAGTTAATATGATATAAAGATACACATGCGCAAAATTTGGATATATATGGATACTGAATAACGCCGGGAGGGCTGAACCGATCTAGATTACATTTGGCACCGAGATTAAGTATAGTTCGAAGAACACATTAAGCTACTTATTATTCTAGCCAACTAACAATTCCTGTAGGATAACTAAGTAACGGAAAATCGTATTTCACTTAACTAGCATAACTTAAAACACCTTTTTTATATTTATTGTTAAGCTTAAAATCCCCCCAATCAATTGAGATCTTCATAAAACAAGCAGATTAAAAAATAAATAATAATTTGTAGCTTTAGAAGCCGAAAATCCGGTACAGTTCACTGACCTAACGTAATTATAAAGGCGTTTAATTGTCTTTAAAAAAATATTTACTATCTTCGATCGAGCTAACATACTTTCGCCAGTCGTCTAAGGTTACCCCCTATTGTTCGGTTAATTCGAGTTAACAATGGGTTGGGTTACCTACGTCGTGGTCACGATCACCTTTCACCAGCCAAATGACGTTATCGGCCATCTTTGATACATCACAGGCTGGCTATTGTAGCACTTGTTATTGTATAACCGCTAACGGTATTCGGTGAGTTCATGAATTAAGGTTAGGGCTTGAAGGCGGAGTTTTTCACGCCTTTTTGTGATATAAGTAGGTACACCCATCAAATACTATCTTCCTTATTCGTACCTACACTCTTGATAGTGGTTGTGGTTGAAGAAGTTGAGCATTTTCAGCAACATTTTCTTTAGTTATTGCAGCTCTTGCAATGAGTCTCCACTCATTGCGGTCTTAGCGTCTCTGGTCCTTTTAAATAATATAGGTAATATTAGACTTAGGTTACCTAGACCACGTCGTCACTTAACATCAGGTGAGACAGTTGTCAAACGTAAGCATATAATGTTTTTAAAAATGGTATACCATATATATATATATATATGGTATGGTATATATATACAAATAATAACTAGTTATTGCGTATTCATTTTAAGCAACTTTAGGAGTCTTTATAGACAATTCTTTTTTGGTCGTCGTGGTAACACTGACTTCAAATCCGCGGCCTTGGTTTCGAATCTTGGCCAGAGCCAACATTAATGTGTTGAGCTTAGATGTTTTGTTCTCGGGTCTTGGATGTTAGTGCAAGGCGTTTACCTTGTATGTCTCCATGTCTCTCGGGACGACAACCCGGCGACTGGCTGCATCTCAAAAACCGCAATAGGCAGTCAAACAGGTGAAACTTATGGCAGTGTTATTTTAACTATATATATATTAGGTCTCCTAGGGTCTCCATCTCAGAGGTATTTTCTTAAAAAAAATAAATAAGTAGAGTGCAATTGTGGATATACGAGGTGGCAACTGAAGGGTAGGTAGGTATAATAGTTGAATCCAGTATCGCCCGGCAAAAATGCGAGTTCACCGGCAGTGTTCTCAGTTCTAATCAAAATACCTACGTGCCTTTGTATGTACACAGGTATATATATTATATAGAAATAAACAGGTTGATTAAATAGGTACATGGAAATTACCTATAGGTATTCTATTTGTGTTACAAAGATGCACCTACGTAGGTATTATGGCAAGATATTCTTAGAGAAACTAAAAAGATGGTAGGTTCGAACCCATTAGGTATAGGACTGACTATTATTTAGGAAACTTTTTTATACCTAACTACATAGCGAAATTGTTTTTCTATTTATTCAACTTTACTTAAGGTTTTATTACCTAGGTACCTACTTACCTATCTCGTTCCGGGATCGGCAGCTAGGTTATCTAGGGTAGATATTATCTAAGTACCTATAACACATAGGTTGTGCCCTAATAGGTACCTATCAATCCTAGTAAAAACAATACAAGTTGTTAATCACTTACCTTACTTTATTATACCACTATTAGCGCCCCGCGTTTTCACCCGACTGGATTACCTACGGTTTTCCCGGTACGTCAGTAATTATTCCATGAGAACTTACTTTTTCCGGGATAAAAGTTTCAAAGTATAACCCATCGCCATACAAAATTTGATCGATATCGGTACAGCCATTTGATCGTGAAAGAGTAATAAGGGTTTAGAATTATTTGCAAATAGGTATCTACCTATTTCCGGGATGAAAAGTCTAAACTATCTCTACACCAACGTTCATCGAAATAAGTGCAGCCGCGTGAAATAGTAACAAACATGCATTCATACGCAATGCAAACTTTCGCCTTTTGAATAGAAGTGATATTGGGACGTTATAAATAAGCAGGCGGACCGCCTGCTTATTTGTAACGGTAAGCGATTACCGTCGCCTATGGATATCTGTAGGTAATACTGGGGGTAGGTACCTATTACGATAATTGTATTGTTTGTGATTGCCGAATTAATAAGGATTTTAGTTTTTACAATTTACGCGCATTAGTTACAGACTAGTGATTCTGACGTTCAATTAAACTATCTAGAATAGGTAGGTACCTACCTAGTGTTAGGATTAATTATATTATAGTTACCTAGGTATAGTAATTTATTATGACACTTATGAATTATGAATGACACAACTAAAATGACATCTCTTTACTTAAAATGCAGCAGTTTTAAGTAAAATGAGTCACTCGTTAGGTACCTATGTACGACTACACGCATTTGAACTACGACCCTTATCACCTCTATCCTTTTTTCCGTTAAATAAGTAGATACAAACTTAAAGAAGTTTTACTTTTATTTATTATATGACCAGATGGACAATATAGGTACGTACTTATATAAAGTTTACTCAGAATTTTTGGAGAGAAATACCTAGGTAACATAGGTCCTACACTTTCCTACCCTCCTTTAAATTCACGGGCACTTAAAGTCATTTACTATCATTAACTATAATTATTGTGCACATTTATTTTACAAATAATCAAAAAACAATTTACTAAATAAGATATTTTGTATCTAAATAAATTCTTGATATTACTATTTACCTGGAACTCTCGGCATAATATCCAATGTTACTACACTAGAGTAGGTAGGTACTACCGATCGAGTGTAGTATTAAGACAGTTGGTAATATGCCACCTGTCAGCCTACCGCATAATAATAATAATAGTGGATAGTGGGTCAATGTAAGTACCTATGTATGTACTACATTATATTGTAGTCACACCACAAGATCCATTAATATTATCAGCCGGTAGCCACTTGAGTTTATCAAGAAATTATCTATCTGCTTCTAGTGAGTAATTTGTTTCGCGGTAATAAGTGTAGTACGAACGACATACATAAATGATACTAAGTAGGTACCTGTAGGTAAATAATATAATAATAAAGTTGATGTCACGTCCGTTTAGGTACTTGCTTTGCAAGAGAGCCAGTGGCAAAATAATTCCTAGAAGCGCACAAAAGGCATTTAGAACAAAGGCGCAACACTACCAGAGCACAGGTAGAAGAGGTTTTTACCTTTTGTGTACTGCGCTGACGCCACCGCTAGCGAACACAGCAACAACGCCGCAAACATGCCCCTCTCACTCCCGCGCACGTACATGTTCCTCGATCCCATTTTATTACAATTTCAAACACGTCACTATAGTAAAAACTTGTCACCAACTTCAATCACGCTCTCACGATGTCTTGTAGCACATAACACGCACACTATCACACTAAATAAACGCACACCCATTTGAAAAATGTTCGTTTATCCGATAAGGTAGCTTGCCGTTTCACAAACGTGGGACGAAGCATGCAGGTAAAAATGAGTAAGGCTGTGAAGTTTCAATGACTTAAAACTACTAAAACAAAGTGTTTTGCGTTGTTTAAGCACTAAACTTTGCGTCCGACACGGCAGTTCTACACGATAATGGGTTTGGAAACTTCCACATATTTTCGTAAAATAATTTCGAAGTTGAGAGCGGTACGGGCGCTACGCGAAACACGACCGCTCAGCGCAGCGTTCGCCTCAGACTGGCGCGAAGTGAGCGAACAATCAACAAGTTGCGAGAAACGCGCGAGGCCGGCCGTTTGCCGTTGCGTTGCGTGCGCTCAGAGTCGCACTCGGAGCATGCGCTTTCCGTTCCTAAGTTCATACCAGTTCGGTCAAACAATGTTGACACCGCCGCCTTCCCGCGCCCCTCGGGACGCATCCGTGCGCCGGCCGGCAAACTTCTCAACCGGTTCGTTTTCGCGCAAAAACGAGAAGACAGGACCTCGACCCCCGTCTACATAATATCACTAGGAATTACACATACCTACACTGGTGCTAATCCTGGTATTGTACGGATATAAAAAGCACTAGGTACCTACGTAATGAAAATGCCTACCAAGGGTGTATTGTGTTATATAAACATACTACAATCTCAGAATAAAAACGCTAGCCGCTAGTTGAATGTCGCTGTTTAGCAAAAAGGCCAGGCTGTTGAACGGCTGCGACAGATACCTACGTACATAACGAGCAACTGTCAATTAATAAAGGTAAAATACCACTTGCATTCACTTCGCGCGTTCTTCATTTACCATTATTTTCGCGCTACTTTTATAACCATTTATTTATTTATATATACCATGTTTCATCCAAATCCTATAGCCGTTTAGGCGTGAAAGGGTAACCAGGACCCAGTATTATGGGTATCTTAGCACCAGAAACTATAAGGGGCGGTTTATTTGACTAATTTATTCATATCCACTATACGTGTCATTATAATGCAAAATGTTGACTGAATATTTTAGTAAATATTGCCTCTGTTTTCAATTAGGAATGTTTTTAGCGTAAGTATATATGAATTTTAGAAAGCAGTTAGGTATAGCAATGATATTATATGTTTATATTCATTGAGTTCATTGAGTTCTTTTTTATGGCATATGCTTTTATTAAAATAAAACATTAATAAGTACCTAACTACAATACTTCACTTACTACAATAACATTTGAGCCATCTACTAGCTATTGGTAGCTTATAGATAACTCAAATTCTCTAACCCGCTACCGGCTGGCAGTGTGCCCAGAATGCTAGCAGCATTGCCACGTTGAATTGCAATGCTGATTCGTTGAGCCAAATATGTGCCAGCATTTGGGTCACATGGCGCATCGATCAAACGCTCTGATAAGTTTTGAAAAATCCGATGGAAACTCCCGGTCCCCACGGGCCCAATGTCTCGACCCCAAACGGTTCAAATGTGTAACCACTACCTAGGTTAGCCTATTTTCGCCGTTTCAATTGCTCCGCCGAATAAGCCGCGGCGCCAGCCCTAACATGTGTCTCGGGAAGATGTGACGGCGCCAAAGTGTCAACGCATGTAGCGTCCCAAGCTAAATTAATTCTTATGTGAACAATCTTGAAATAATTATCGTTGACCAATAGCTACACTTTATTGCAACACCACAAAGAGGTTTTACTTATTATAGGTATCAACAATTAACATTCAATGAAACAGTCTTGTATTCCCATCGGGTTAGAATCGCCATTTCCTTGACAGCTTCCAGTCGGTGATCGGTGTGGAATATTGTCTTCATTCTGCGAAATTATTATTATTATTATACAACATATTCATATGTTATAATTTCTTAGGAAAATGAAATAATATAGGATAATGACCTCAGAACTCTGAGGTAAAAATGGACACGTAAAAATATGGAATGGAGAAATTCCTTTTTTTTGTAACTGTTGAAAATAATGTCAAACGAATTATAAATTATTCATCCGTCAATCGTTTTAGGTTATCATCATTTCACCCATATTTTTACTTGCCAGTAAATTTGATTAAAAATAGCTTCAAATAAAACTTATTGGAATCAGGGGCGAGAGCCACAGGTGCGATGGCCACTGGGGGCCTAATCCCCCAGTGGCCATTGCACCATCGCACATCGTGGCCACGAACCCTAGAGCGTGGCTAAACATCTTACATCAGCCAAGGGTACATTTTAGGGAATTATTTTCCGAAAACCTCATGTTTCAGTAATGCATAAGCTAAGGGATTCATGCTAATAAACAGATAGATAATTAGAGAAGATAATTAGATTATTATTTTCTGTATAATAATAAGGGTAAGAGTATGAAATTTCCCCTTGTATATGAATAGATAGATCTACCTATATCTATACTTTGAAATGACATAAAACTTTCATGGTTTGAGATTTTCAATAGAAACTTTTTTCACGTGTATGTATGAGATTCTTCTTTTAAAAAAATTGTGCAACAATCGATATTTTTATTATTATTTTTTAAATTCAAGTTTGAAGTGAAACATGGATTCTTCGCAAATTCGAGTCAATTTTGAATACAAGTTTCAACGCGGAAATAGCGCTTGAGAAATGGCTATGTTACATTTTAGAGAAAAAAACGAGTTTTAATTTTTCAATTTATACAATTTTATACTTCAACCTATAATATTTGACGCTCGGGCTTCGCTCTTCTATTTCATAGTAGGTAACTTAGATGAACTTGTAAAATGTAAAGCATATTGTTATCCATGTATACATTTCACACACGGTTTCAAAATGTAGCAGCCATCCGATTCTGAACTCTTCGATAACTAACCGAGCCGCTCTTGAACGACAGAGGTGAAAGGGGATTTCTTATTCGCCTTAATCGGTCATGCTGAAGTGATATTGATCAGGAGGGCATACTTACAGAGCCATGAGGGAACCTCTTCTGTCTGGACCGAGTCTGGGCTCCGATCCCGCAGTCTCCAACGTCTGGTACGCAGGGTGACCAAGCACCCCACTCGCCAAAGCAGTTAGGACTTTGCGATAACTCTGCTGTTCTCGGTCCCTCGTCTGGTTCGCTGTAAAATATTGTATAAAAGAGCATTGTCGGATTGTACCTGCGTTGATAATTAGATAATACTTGTTGTCTTTCTTCATTCGTGTCTCACCACCCATACCATAGATAAAGCCTTTATTATTCTTCTTCTTCTTTTTTTATCCCACACTAGGTGGGCTCGGCACAACACGTTTTTGTCTTCCATTCTCTTTTATCATTAGTCGTCTCAGTGCTCACATCTTTCATAAACATATCATTCCTCACACAGTCCATCCATACCTTCTTCGGCCTTCCTCTACCTCTATATCCATACTCTTCCGTACTCTTTTTGTTATATGTTTTCCATCCCTCCTCATGACATGCCCATACCAAGCCAATCTATCCGCTTTCAACTTATCATTCACTGGTGCTACTTTCAAGCTTCCTCTGATAATACTCATTCCTTATCATATCCATCCTAGTCACACCACACATCCATCTGTACCTGTACCCTGTAACACAGTTCTCAACTAGTACTGGGACAGAGGCTCGTTATTCGAGAAATGTTTAGATCATAAGAGGTCATAAATATAATTATTAACAATAAGTGTAACTGAGTTTTGTAAATAAATAAAATTTATCATTTATCATTATCATCTTAACATTCGTAAGATAAAGCCTTTCTACGAGGCATAAATATTTTCCGTAGTTATGACATATTAGTACAACTTAATGTTACCACTATCATGGTTTCCACCACCACGCGCTAACAAAAGGTTACGCCATTTAAAATACTAGATGATACTTACTCCAGTGAAGGCTGTTCTGTATCAGCGTCATTGCGACCTATGGTGTAGGTACAGATTTAATTCATTAGTAAAATATAGTAAAATTTAAATGCTTATAGAATATATTTGTCACGTAATTTCATCCCAAGCTGGGCATGGGCTTTGCCCAACCAATAATAACGACCTACAACCAGTTCCTCTGACCTTTATTTGGGCGCCTGATCTTGTTGTTCAACATACGAAAGCTGAGCGCCTAGAAGTTCCCGAGTGGTCTGTCAGAATGAAAGTTTTCGCCTGGCGGTCTTTAAACATCCAGGCCCCATCGGTTATCAGGTCCACTTGATATGTGCGCTTTGCGCTACAGCTGCTTACAGATAAATAATAAATAGCTCAGGTACAGTTACACAGGATAAGAGATTAATTAAGAGATTCGTTTTTCGAGAAACTTCAAAAGAAGAAAAAGATGAAACATTTTACCAATTAACTATCAAGTAATAAATAATCAAACAATATTATTATCTATAATGCAAAAATATAAAAAATCTGCATTATGGACATGCTTCAACCACCAAGTTTTGTGTTCTGTTCCACAGAGAGACATACCAGTCGTGGCATACAAGAGTGTGTATTTTTCAGAAATAACTTCGAATTTTTGTTATACTAATCTAGCGTTTGACCACTTTTTGACACACTTGATGGTAGTAACGATGTGGTCAAAGATGTTATTACGCTAGACCTAGAATGCACACTGGCTCTCAAGGACTGCTGCCTGAACACACTATGTTTTGCAAAATTGAGGTGAGGGTGGTACTAGCCAGGTGGGTACTCGAAAGCAACCCTTCACCGGAAGCAAGGTATTGTTGGGAATCCACCAGTGTCCGTCAGTTTGACAGCCGATGCTGCCACCGCTGATCTATCACTGCTGCGCAATTTTGAAATGCGACTTTGGTAAACAAAAATGGATTCAGGTGTGTAGGTGTGAATATTTACCCTTTTCAGGACACTCTTCGGAATCCAATGGATATACGTCCAACCTACGAACTTCCAGAAAGGCGAAGGGCTTTAAATCGTTCAGGTTCATTTGGTAGAATGGAGACTGATCGTTGAATGAGCCCACTTCAACTCGCTGTATGTTGTTTATCGGCTGTGTCATGGACGTTGGACTCTAGAATCGAATGATGTTATAAGCATACAAACCAGATCAATAAATCTTATAATATTTATAATAGAAATAACTAAAGAAAATTTGATTCTTCTATTGATTCATCACATTTTGTGGGGAAGTATACGATTTAATTGTAAAATAATCTAAATTAAACGTTGGGTTACAAAATGAGAGTTCACTGTCTTTTGTTATATAATAAAAATAATAGTGTAAAAATGTTACCAAAAAAAAGAACCGACTTCAACACTCAAAAGTGCGAAATAACTTGTTGAAGTCCATGATAGTGCAAAAGTAACTTAATATTATCAAAATATTGTGCTCATGGTACCGACTTCGACAAGTTATTTCACACTTATGAGTGTTGATGCCAGTTCCATTTTTTTCTTGAGCCATCTCTTGCCAGTTCAGCCTTGGAATTCGTGGAGATTCTTCCCAATTTCATCGCTCCAGCGATACCTGGGACGGCCGAGAGGTCATCGATCTGTGTGGCGCCCAATGTATCCTCATTTCGCAGCACGGATATTTTTAATTCGTTCTAAATGGCTGAGCCAACGAAGTCTATGGTTCTCGCTTTAGTTTTACATATGATATTGGCCTCGTTCGCCATCTCTTCAACGTTGAAATTGAAGAGATGAAGAAGTAAAATGAGATTAATTATCTTATATTATTTCATAAAGAGGTTTTCAATTGTATTCTATTTGATATGTCAGAATTCCTTCTCTCCTAAATTCTTATTTTTATCTGACAGCTATCAAAAAGGTCCCATAAAATGTTTATCGTAATCGGTTTAGTACTTCTATGAATTTGCAAAACCATTAAAAAAAACTGTTGAGATGTAAGTTTTTACAGGTTACAAACTGCGAAGTTATAATTGTTTTAAGTTTTAATTTATTACATTACTCTCCTCAAAATTAGTGTTGAATACATACAACTTGCCTCATAAGAGACCCCATCCATAGTCCCCGCGTCCCAGGGATATAGTGGTAACTTGTAGTATTGAAGCCAGCCATCATCTTTACAGAGTTCGAACTTATTAGCGCCAAGAAACCAGTCCGGTGATGGTTTCATAGCGACTGCGATTGAGAACAGGTGGTGAAATCTGTCGACCCTGAAGAGGGCGTATGATGGCTCGTGCATGTGGGGGTGGTGACGTCGCTTGCCTCGAATCATTGTTCGGGTGCCGCTTTCTACTGACATCTGAGATTTAAAAGAAAAAGTAATTTAATTATAATTGCTAATTACTAATTTTCTTCCGAATCACATTAATCCTCACTAATATTGTAACACACGTAAATGTAAGTTTGCTTGTTTGTTACGATTTCACGCTCAGCCTGCTGGACCAATTTTGACGAAATTATTTATGGAGGTAGCGGTCACCCCGAAATAACACATACTTAGGCTACTTTTCATCATCATCATCACCACTGTTTTTTTTTCATCACCACGCGGGTGTAACCGCGGGGCGCAGCTAGTTCTAAATAAAATATATTGGCATAGTTAAGTATATAGCGATCCTTGGCTGAGTACATTGCTGAGTAAATTACTGACTACGGATGACCGCTAACTTTAGGGTTCCCGTGTCATTTGACACATTTCAATAATGTCTTTCTAATATTTATTTTGTTTTAGGTGGTCTCGAAGCGTTATCTGGGGCCTATGTCAACTATTCAATGTGGCAATATGCACGGCTCACAATGGGTGATTTTGACTTTGGTAGACCGCTATTTTTAATTCATTTATATTGAATAAATCTTGACTCAATCCCAGATTCAGTGACGTAGTACGTAAAGTTTCCTTGTTTGATAGCATCGAACTTGTCAATTTCGTACACCCTGGTAGACGGCAGCGTAGCAAAAACGGTTGTCCAGGTAATGGCAATGTTACAAGCCAATGTAAGGAAGATTTTGCTTACGTTACCAATAATCTCCCTTTCTAGTACACTGACGTCTGCCTTTTCTGCCAACAGCTTCATGCCAGGAGTGGCTGCAGTATCCTTCTCCCATAGAGTGTATTTAATGTCATGGGAAGCACCGATCATGTGACTATAGCCGTTCTTATCGGGTTTACTCGGGTAATGTCGCGGGTGGGCCAGCCGCGACCAATGCCCGGTGAAGGTCACCTGTGTAACAAATAAATTTTATCTTAGGTAGTCTTAACTTCTTCAATGTAGAAGAAAATTGAATTGACAGGATTTAAACTGCGTGATTTTATCCTCAGCTTATCGCTCAACCACGAAGTTTGCAAACCCAGGTCCGAGGGCCTAATTTGTTTTTTTTCGAGATATAAATTGGTATCTCTTTCTGACCGAAGGAACAGCTTCATACAGTTAAAAGACAGACCAATATCGTAACGTAACCATTGTAACGTCTGAGTTAAGTAATTTGGTATCAGTGCGAGTAATCATCAGATGTAGATATAATATTACAACTGGACATTAATGGACTACTATGTTGATCTCTCGCATACTATATTAGGGCGCCTCTCCTTTATCAAAAAGGACCAGGAGAAGAGGGTGAGGATCGGAGGACTCACACCGACCAGATGGTATTAGTCCACCGATCTGTTCCTGACTATTTCGACGCCAACTTGCTAATTTACAGTTTATATTTAAAATCTGGCCAACCCATGGTGAGCAATGGTTTGAAATATAAATCAATTAATGTGTTGCTAGGTATAATAATATGTACCAAGGCTTTAGTAAAACCAGAATAGTACGTTAACTGGAGGGCTGTATAGGTTCAAATGCCTAATACTCACAGCTACTGCATACGCGGGACAGTTTTTTTAATGTAATAGATGGCAAACATGCAGACGGACCGCCTGATAGTAAGCGATCACCTTCGCCTATGGACTACTTTTAAGGTTCCTATCCGGTAGTTTATCCTATCGAATGAAATAATATTTTGTTGGTTTTGCTTAAAAAGTCTGTCATTGAAGCGTTGCAGGGCAGAACTAAAATAGAATATATAGCTCTAGGGGCTAAAGTATTTTTTTTATCTTTGTGTGTTACCAAAAGTCTTTATTAGGGTTGAAATTCTACAATCTTGCATCATCACAGCCAACCTGAATTTTTATTGTATGGGTTTCTTAAAATAAAACTATAAGTGGCGATCTCTTTGGTAATACAGGGGGGCATTACGAAACTTTTCCCTTTTAAGACACTGTTATCGTTGCTTTTGAAGAATCCCATATTGTATTTAAAAATTGACATTTAATAATCTTAGTTTTATAGAGATATATATTTGTTTAGATAACAATAACAACAAATTATAATTACATGTCATGATAGCGGGCGATACCTATGCGGGCGGGCGGTACCTACTACGGCAAGCACGTGACGTAAGTATGATACATATACATAACGCTACGGTACGGCCCCCATATGATGGCACTGGCTTGGCAGGCTAAATATTTGTCATAGTGTAAATGCTGTGACCCTTGACGCTACTCTATGGATAGGACACATTGATCATTGCATGGGCGGCCGAGAGTGCGTGCTCGAAAAAATAATGAAAAAAATTAAATGATGGAGGTAACGTTATTTTCCGATATTATGGTAACTCAGTCGGATAAGCGCCAATTAAGATAATTAAAATCGTATACGTACCTCATACCTAGCTTCACTACACAGATTGCACGTGTCTCTTGGCTCTAACGGAGGGGTGTCTTTGGATGGGTTGTTGTCTCTGGACAGTACGATAGTTAGGTTCTCGCCTGTGTACCACGTTTCCTCGTTCTCTGCCACCATTGCACGGATCCTTACCTTTTCCGTGTCTTGAGGAGATACCCAATGGATCTGTTACATATATAAATCAGCGCTAGAGGTACTCTAGTGTATGCTGAGTCGAAAAACATTGCTAACATCGAGCATCAATACTTGTTAAGGTATTTTGAACAGGCTTCAGAAAAGGAGGAGAGGTTCTCAATTCGTTGGAATCTTTTTTTATGTAAGTATGATTACCGATTAATCCGCCAATTACAAATGGATTTTGTTGATTTTTTTTTTTAAAGTTCTCATGACTCACAGGTAGGGGGCCATCCATAAATTACGTCACACTTTGAGGGGGAGGGAGGAGTTCAGTGATGTGGGACATTGTGTGACAAGAGATGGGGGGAGTCTTAAGCTTCGTTATGTCACAGGTAAAATTCTTATATTATCCCTTATAAGTTCTCATTCACCGCCCTTTGGTAAACGACGATGTGTTGGAAGATGAAAAACCCAAACTTGGATTTATGTATTTCAGAAAACAACAGTTTAGCCAAAAAGTTACTTTTCGACAAAACTAGATCTTAAAAATGCATATAATGTGACGTTATAACAGGGGCGGTTCTCACAAATGTGAACACCTATGACAAGGAGGGGAGAGGGGTCAAATGTAATGAAAATCGTGTGATGTAATTTATGGATGATCCCTAGTCCTACATAAATTTTATTGAAATCGATTTATATTTATATAAGTATGATTTTTCAATCAAATTAACTGGATAACACGCCATCAAGTAAACAAAGCAAGGCTATTGAAGTCAGTTGTTGGTTCGTTTTTAGTCAAAATTTTGGTCCAGAAAAATCATAACGTGTTCATTGTGTAGATAATGCTGTAACTTATAAAATTATCTTATAAAACTATCATTTGTTTGCGTCATAGTTGTACTAGATCTAAATCGAGGTCTAGATCTAAAAAACACTATCCATGTGATGGGAGCAGGAGTATCTTACCTCAAACTTGGTTTTGTCTGTATTATCGTAACTTTCTACGGAGCCGGCACACCTCTCACTGTACTGGGATTTGCTTTCATCCAAAGTTTTCAATGTGCCTACATCGACTTCTTTATGTCCAAAGTCATACAAGCTGTTATCGACTTCGGGATCTTCGGCCGTTATCATGAACCAATGAAATGGTCTCTTACCCATCGCTTCTAGAGTCACTGAAACATGACAATCAGTTCGAGATAGATTTCAGTTATACTCGTGAGAAATGTGTGATGGAAGTGATGATTTACGGAATTGAAACGTGGTCTCTCACTATAGACCTTGTGAGCGGCCAAGTCGCACAACGAGCTATAGAGAGAGGGCTATGGTCGGGGTTTCTCTACGCGATCAAATCAGAAATGACGAGATCCTTAGAAGAATGAAAGTCTCCGATATAGCTCAGCGGTGTAGTAAGTTGAAGTGGCAGTGAGCAGGGCAAATGAATACAGCCACCATGAACGCTTAGTTAGTTATTCATTTATTAATCGGCGTAAATTATATTGTTTTTGCTTCAAAGCGCCTTGCATATTTCTGTCTGCAACTAGCTTTAAGAGCGTTGCTATGATGCGTTTACATTTATACTAAGTTGATGTATTAAAACTTTGAATAGCTCGAGTATCAATCGACATACTAAGATTCTAGCGCTTAATCAAAATACCGATTCAAAGACGCTATTATTTTAACTATTCATACCATAGAGGTCTATTCAGTTGCCATAAATAAAACCCAAGGAGTAAGTGCGGTGAAAATGTAGTATGCCTAGAACCTTAATTTCATATACAATATAATTAAAGTTTGGGGATAAAAAGAATATTTTATTATTCCAAAACATAACGATGAGTTTTCAGAAAGTCGAAAAATTTATGATGGGAGCAAAAAAAATTGGCGTTGTGGTAGATTGTACCGTTTTGCGTTTTGTTAAAACTTGTTATTTTGATAATACCAAGAAACTGTTCTATTTTATTTATTTGTATATACATCTATTGAGTATAAATGATAAAAATCTTACACACGTAAGTTTGAAGCGGTGTGAACAGTACGTTTTTACTATTATTCTCTGTGTTCGCTATGTTTAGGCGAAACAGCCCCGTGTCTTCGCTAGGAGTGAGGACGGTGGCCTGAATTGGAGTCTGGTCACATTTCAGAGGCTGGCTTGATATAACTGCAACTAGAGCCAGTAGAAAAATCAAAGGAAGATACCTGAAATATAAGCAAGAAACAGTTCAATATATGCTTAAACCAAAGGAAAACATAAAAGATACTAGGTTTTTATTTTTAAATTGCCATTATGGAACGGAACCGATTTGTTTGCTGTGTAAAATCATGCATCACTTACGACATCCACTTCTGGATAAATGAGTTCTCGATTGACCTCCGCAAAAACTGGTTATATAGACGCGACCTGTATCCTTTTTTATTTTTCGAACGAGCTGGTTGCTGTATGCTTTTACAACCATCAACGGCTTCACCGGGCAGAGACAGCCTACCGGACGAGGCCCTGCATCCATCTACCTCCAAAGAGCTGCTGAGAATGGTAAGGGATCACCGTCGCCTATGAATATCTTTCACGGTGGGGGCATTACGAAACGTTGCAAATGTATGGTTCTTTAATTATATTCATTGCAAATCCTTTTTATGAGTCTGTTAACTTTCCTTTTGAGGAATCCCATATTGTAGCTACTCGGGAATAACGAGGGAGGAAGCTCAATTTCACATTTTGAAATTAAAATAGACTAAAATAGACAAACACACAAATTCAAAGTAAGTAATGAAAATAAACACCCACATTCTGAAAAACTTCTGAAGTCCTTTTTAGGTTAAATATATGGCACAAAAGTAAACAAACAAGCCAATCTCAATATCTCTAAAACTTCATTACAATTTTACAAGAAATACACAAACACAATAAATTCTGGATGTTCCACCTTTCCCATATGTTATAACTTATAGGAATAAAGGTTAAAAATAGCCGTACAGAAAGTAGCACATTTATTTATTATTTTAATTATTATTATAATAATTATTATATTAATTCATTCATTATTATATTTTATACAATAAAGTAATTTTTATTGTTTTATTAATTTCTACGAAAGCAAGCACAATAATGTACATTTGCTTAGCTAAATCATATCATGAATATTTAATCGATACATGGGGTTGATCTTTACAAATAAATTGAAATCAATTTCAGAGAACACAAAATGATATATATTTATTTACTTATTATAAGTTTTCGTTTGACAACTGTCTCACCTGTATGTTTTACAATCCAGACACTGTACAAAAACATAATTTATCTCAAGATCCTATCCCTCGCAACTTAAGAAATATACACAAACTTGATCTTATTAATACGCAAAGTAATTAGGGTATTAAATCAATTGTATTACATGTACAAGAACGAAGAAACAAGGGGTGTTTTTTACGGAAGTACCACAGAATAATAAGCAAAGCAAAACAATCGCAATATCACCTACATTTCTTTACTGAATTGAAAAGACCAAAATACACAAACATATAAATAACTTTGAGCATAAATACTCACATTTTGGAAACAACCTGGATTCCTGCAGTACAAACTTAGATCGTTTCATGAATCACTGAGCGTACTTTTACGAAATAAGGTTCAAAGGTATAGCAAGATTGCACGAGACACAACTATAGCACCGTTGCACAACTATTCAGACAGCTTTTGTAAATGGAGATATTTCTTTGAGTCACGACAAATTGGTGCAAATTCAATTCGAACGAACTATTAGGTTATCTCGACGTCAACTGAATGTGGTCTACGCGAAATAAACCGCTCGCACAGTATTAGATAGAAGCAGTAGCTTAGATCTTAACAAAGTTTAAAATTTCGTAAATTCACAATAAAAACTTACAAAGGGCCATCGTGAGCCAATATCTGTAGACATTTGTATGACTCGTACGTACTAAAATAGTGGTAATGATTGCGTTCGTATACACATTTTGAAGATTTTATGTTACTCTCACATTACTTGTCGTTTATCTTCTAAAACTGCTTATGCTGTATGTGTATAACTGATTTTTTTTTATCACACTCAGACCCCCGCACCAGGATTCCCTGTGTCGCGGGAGGCATGGACATACACAATCACAACACACAAACACCCAAGACTCGGGACAAACACCTATACTCATCGCACAAATGTTTGCCCCTGCCGGGATTCGAACCCAGGGTCCCGGAGACACAGAAGTCAAGTCACTGACACTGACCACTGCGCCACGGCGACCGTCAAATTATATTAATTAATCAATTATATTAATATATTATGATTTAATAACATGTAGGATGTATGTTTATGTATGAAAGAAACGTTTTATACATTCTTCAGCTATTTTTGCAGATATTGTGTAAATATGTGTATGAATATTAGTAGTTTATGTTTATTATTTTGTATATAGTTTAGTTTCTTGTTCCACACCGTGGTATATATATAGGGTACATAAGGTATGCATTATGTATATACTGTTTATATATTCTATTGACCGTATAATATGCATTTATCTTGGTTAATACTATTTTTTTTTAATATTATTATTATTTATTTTTAAAGATTTATTTATTACCTGTTTAAACTTAGTACACCACCGTTTCTAAAAAAAATAATTCCTCTCCTTACATTGGTTGTCTGGGAGAGATCGCTTCTTAGCGATAAGATCGCCAATCGTGCAACGTATTTTGTATTTGTTATTGTGTTATTTTATAAATGTTATTTTAAGTTGATGTACTTGTACAATAAAGTGTTATCTATCTATCTATATACCTATCTTTATATCCACCCCAAGATTGTCTGTAAGAGATTGCATTAGATGTGAAGAGATGTGTGTTAGAATGAGAACTACCGATTGTTATTATATATAATGTAACAATTTATTTTCCTGTTTCTTGTGTATGGCATGCAATAAAGAGTATTCTTATTGGTGATTTAAGTCAGATGCGTGTCTACTATCTATCTTTAACGTTCAGGCCTCGATTGGCAATAATAATGTTTTGTAATAAAGTAATGTTAATGTTTTTATAGACGGACCTGCGGAACTCCAAATTAAATAGATATTTATAATTTTTATAATAGCCGTTACAAATATCATAATACATATTATATATTTATGAACTATTGTTCGTCAATACTTAAAAGTCTTATCCTTTTTTAAATTTAGTTTACCGGGTTCCTTTAACGCATGACCGTGTAGATCTAGTATTTTTATAAAGTTGAGCTACTGTTTATATCCAGTATTGTAAAGTTCATTCTAAAGTTTGGAACTCGGCCAAAGTTTCCAGTCTACGTCCTAGTAACTCGTTATTAATCTGTTTGTCAGGAAAGTGTGCCGGGATCAACAGAACTATTTCTGATCACCTTACGGGCACACTAACATTTTATGCTTTAATTTGGAAAAATAAGAAACGGACTTGTTTTGAAATTAAAGTGACGGTGTTTATTGCTTAAATTACTAAAAGGTGAACTGGGATTGGATTGCAATAGTCGTTCAGGTGATGGTGACCGCCATGTTTTTCATTAAATTTATTGCGACTTATGCAACACCATCATGACCGAGCAATTAGACCCGTTGTCCTCCTGTGACGCGAAAAGCTTCGAAGCTTGAAATTCAGATATTAGTATATGGTTGGATAGAGTGTACTGTGTGACTTGTAGGTACAAGGTAGTCCTATTTAAATTTCATCAAAATCGGACAAGCGGTTTATGAGTTACACTCCAATAACTAAAAAGTGTTACGTCTACTTGGACAACCTCTTAATTGCGAGTGAAGAAATCAGTGAACCATACACGTTGACAATTGATCCCGTGAGTAGCAATGGTCACTGAAAAGGGTAAAAAAAAAATTTACCTACCAATAAAAATGGAACCGGCTGCAACACTTAAAAGTGTGAAATAACTTGTTTAAATCGGTAGCATGATAGTTCGAAAGTAACTATTATCAAAATATTGTACTCATGGTACCGACTTCGAGAAGTTATTTTACGTGTTGAGGTCGGTTTCATTTTTTGGTTAAAATTTTAGTTCCGGAGATGGGCGGCTTAAGTTTATACAGTGACTACTTATGAGTGTCATATTATTCTCAGTAAAAGTGCAAATACTTCAGCCATGGCACTTTTCAATCATTTTCATATGTATCGTTTCACCACTGTTTTACTTGATAGTCAGTGCCAATCTGGTCTTCCTGCCGAAAGTGGAGTCACGCTTGACCTACAATTTTGACTGGCTCTCAAAACAATTGTTTAAACAACTGAAACTGTTTTAGTGAAAGTTTTCAATGTTGGGGTGGGCAGCTACATAGTCAGGCGGGCTTTGGAAAGTAGGTACTCCACCAACATGCTATGGATTTATAACGAGGCGGTGGTACTCGCCACGCTAGGCAGGCGGCTTGGCGAGCGCAGTATGTTGACTTTAACCGCAGAAGACGCTGCTGACCACCTTCTCGTTCGTGATCCCTTAGCTCTTACGACACCCCACCATCGATACCCCACGGGTATCGATGGTGGGGTATAATTCTAAGCCAGTACCTACACCACGCGATGTCAAAATAGAGGTTTATAAAGATCAAAAACGTAACCAATTCAATTCGGCCGTATAACGACCCAGCCTTTCGCCCACGCAGGGTCGTGTTAAACTGTAAATTACAATAAAAGGATTCAAAGAAAAATTTTCACCAAACATGTCCATCACCGCGTCTGCGATCGCCAGATGAACGTTTAAAATTCACAATATTCAGCTTTTGGATTCCCCCAGAAGCACAATAATTCATATGGTACAATGGAAATTTTATGGTTATTAATATTCATTTAATATCTGATATGTAATTTATTTTGCATATATTATCATTATTTTGTACCATGAGCACAATATTTTGATAATAGTTACTTTCGAAATATCATGCTACAGATTTAAACAAGTTAACTCACACTTTTAAGTGTTGCAGCCGGTTCCATTTTTATTGGTAAATATATTTTTCTTGCATCGTATTTAGACAAATATTCACAATTATACAATCTGTAATGTAACAAACCGACTAGGACTCACGTGGTAAACACTGGAAAATTACTCTCCGACCAGTTTCGAACTTATTTGCAGTTCTTCATCTGGGAGTTATGATCGTGCCAGGCGGCGAGCGCGAGCCTCAGCACGTTCATAACTCCCAGATGAAGAACTGCAAATAAGTTCGAAACTGGTCGGAGAGTAATTTTCCAGTGTTTACCACGTGAGTCCTAGTCGGTTTGTTACATTACAGTTATGGAAGAAACTCGGGATAGTTTTCAGACTCAAATTATACAATCTATCGAAATGTGGTCAAAATTCAGACATTCAAACCTTCTGTAATTAGATCAACGAATCTGTTTTTGTATACACGGGCTAATGCGGGATGTTGGGCACATTGGCGAACATGGCGGACGGTTGTCCACTAGCTTATTACTGCCTAAAGACCAATGATATGATATGTTTATATGAGGTAGATGTCACTCAAGCGTGCGGAAACTGAGGCGGCGAAATTAAGTCAATTGTAGTAATTTTCATGGCAACGCGTTTTTTAAGCGCAAGTCTAAACATATAGCTATCCTTTTCTATATTATTTGTACCGTATTACCTGTCGCAGTAAGCATGTTTATGTCGTAAAGGAACAAAATCTGAGCACCGCGCAGTATGAATATACGTCATCTTTAGTAAAACATCATTGCTAAAGACAGTGATTTTTGGCATCAAAAATACTATTATAAGTTAGGAAACAATATTGGGAGGTTGCTTACCTTTATAATATCCCGACGAATGTACGTTAGAATATAAACTCTTTGGAGATCGGTAGAACGTACTGCGGCTTCCATAGGTAACTAAAAGAAGGTGAACATTTTTCTGAAACGTATAATCGCAAACCACCATTTTTTTTGTATAATTAGATGGTATTATAAAAAGACCATGTTACGATGGGACCATGTACTTGCAAATATATTTTACTTTGTACTTATGTAAATGGTTTATCCATTATTGATGGAAGAAGCGATATCACGTTTAGAATCGCAGTCACGTATAGGGTCTGAAATTATGATAACGTGTTCCCATATTTTATTTGAAACCCTAAAGTCTAAGTACATTAAATTTGAATGTAAAAAGGTTTCGAAATGAGTGTATTAGTATTTTATGAAGATCTCTACTTGGTACTAATCAGAAACCAAAAAATGGTTTCTGAAAGAAATATCACACCAATATCATGGGTGCGTAAGTTGAGTGTGTGTGTTTGTTACCTGTTCACGCATTAGCGGCTTGATAGATTTGAATGAAATTTGAAGAGTGGGTACCTTATAACCTGGATTAATATAGGCTACTTTTTATCCAGAAAAAAATGATGTGAAACCTAAACCACTGAAACAATTTTGATTAATTTTGGTGTAGAGATAGATGGGACCTTAAAGATATAGGAAAACGTATGGTTTCCTTTGTATGACTGAGAAAGGTGGAAAATCGTAGATACAGAGCGGTCGTGGTCGTCATGTTAAATCAGTAGGAATGCAGATGTTACGCGTCTCACGGTTTCACACCATCATCTTTTATTAGCACTCATACTGATACTATTAAAAATAACATTATAATTTATAAATTGCGTACAAGTCGAGGACTTTCCAACCTTTTCAACAAGTTATTTCAAAGTACCGAGTATGAGGAGCTTCCCAAATGACAAGGGACGCCATCAATCAATCATACGCTCACCAGTCCTGGGCCCTCCTCCACACTGCCTCTCTGTAGTCAAGTGACATCGGCTGTCTTCTGTTTATCTATCTTATTAGAACGAAAGAGTAAGTCCAAGACAGCCGCCCCGTGGGGTTTGGGACGTGAAGCACCGGACGTGAATGAATCTTGGCGGTGGATTTTGAAAGAGGAGCCATCGCCATGGTCGGTCAGGGGGTCCATTCACATGATCCTCTGCTTTCGAAAGGGACACCTGGACAAACCCACCTTGTTAGGATTTTTGCCAACGGTCAACAAATTAGTAAACATAACTTGTTCGGCGCTGCCCAGGGTGTATTCTAAAGTAGCGCTTAATCAAGAGATTTGGCTAAATAAAAAAAACTCATCTTAACAATAAATAAAATAAATAGGAAAAATTGCTCAAATAACAGCATGAGGATTAAAAGCACAATGTATGTTGCAACCACAAACAACACATGATTAATTACAAGCAAAACGTTGTATTCTCGTCAGTTTACAATAAACAGTGTAATGGCGCGTGGACGCGGTTTTTCCCACAGAATAATAATGAGGATCATTCGCGATTCGGCTAGTTCTGGATTATTCGTAATTGGTTATTTATCCGACACACGTGCAAGTTAATAAATAAAACGGATAATTACCCTGTACATGTACTTTTGTACAAACTCAAATTGAAAGTTTATTTATAATTTTGACGTGATAACGTTTTATAAATTGATGAATGCCAAAATGAAAAATAGTAACGTTCCGCGTAACGTCGAATGGTCAATGGTCAATGGTCAATGGTCAATGTCAATTTCAATGTCAATGTCAATGTCAATGTCAAAGTCAAAGTCAAAGTCATACATGATTATGTCGTTATCACGTAAATCTATCGTCCGTAAACCGACTTTACAGACAACCAATTTTTTAATTATCATCTTAGCCATAGGACTGCCCAATATGGGGATATAAGCCTCTCCAATATATTTCCACAAGGACCGATTGCAAGCGACAACAGAATTACATGAAAAAAGTTGGTTAAACAATGGTTCCATCTTACCGATTCCTATAAAAACTACAAAGAATTTTGTTGTCCTAGATAGCTCAATTGAATGTTACCCGAAAGTAATTGTAACTTGAAATGGCAGCTAAAAAGCTAATTTCTCAAAAAATTCTGTATAAGTTTCAGTAAGTATATTGGTTAGATAAAAAGCATTTTGATTATGTAAGGACGCTCACCGCATTGAAAAACATAGTCTAACCAAAACATTTATTTTTGACTATTCATAAAAATTGTGTTCAAATATACCTTCACTGCAACAATAACGTTTTTGAAGTTCAGGAACGAAGATGCTTTATCGTTATATACTCGATTTCAAGAAAAATAATTGCGACATAAAGATAAAATACGCGTGAATACTTTAATAAGCTTATTTTATAATAAAGAAACTTACCATTGTAAAACTATTTTAGCTGTGTTTTCCGAAAGGAATACACAGCTCAACGATACCACGTTAAAATGTAAAAAAATAAAGTTAAACAACAAACAAGGTTTCACTTACTAGCTAAAGAGACGACTGAACTTTTTGCCGGGACATTAAGAATGCATGGTATATGATAAGGTTTGTTTATAGCACCATTTGGCCGTTGTTGTATTAGAAAACTTTGTGAAAAACTATAATTAAGGGTGTAGTGGTTGAATACGTGTCGGTTGACGTGTTTAATCAGTTAAATGGGAGAGGTGTGAAATGCAAAACATTGTTTGAATTATGCAGTACATTTTAATTAGAATATTTTTATAGCACTAAAACCTGATAAAGGACCGAAACACTTACTAATTAAATTTTTAAAAAAAACTATCCAAATTTTCATCTCTAGGTAAATCTTATCTAGTCTAGAATAAAATATTTTTTTTGTATCCTGTTGAAATTACACAAATGGTAAAAATAATTACGCAAATTAGCCTATTCTTTGCAATCTGAAAGCTTTACTTTGTTTATGTTAAATTAAAATAACTAGACATATAAATCTTGTGAAGATTTATACCTACCTAATCATTTTAATTCACCTATTTCTAATATTAGAGCAGTCTTATTCGGTCGCCGGTAGTTACATTTGAGTAAAATTAGACGACGATTTATTTCGAGTATCCCGCAATGTAATAATAATATCATTATTAAATGCCATTCATAATTATTGTACAAATGGGGAAGAGTTAGGAAAAAGTTTTCCTTTGCGCATAGGATCTGTTAAGTTTGCATAATAAAAAGTATGCTATGTGATATTTGCAGGGACTAAGGAATCTAATATCTTTATACTAAAATTTAAACAATTACGTTAAGCTGTATTAGTGCTGAGTAGTGAAAATTGGGTATACTAACACGCACAAACCTTCTAATATGTTAAATTATGTATATTATATTTATTATGTATAATATAATATCTAATATGTTATATTAGGATATTGTGTGAGGCTTTTGGGGAAAACTTTTGTCCAGTTTTTGAAGCTTTATGTAGTAATCATCATCATCATCATCATCATATCAGCCATAATACGTCCACATACGAGATAAGCCTCCCCAAATGATCTCCACAAGCACCGTTTAGAACCGCCACTCATCCAGCTCTTACTGCGATAGGTCGTTTGTCCATCATGTTGTAATACTGTTTTATTACATTTAAATACGCTAAATTCTTCGCTTACATTACTGGGTATGAGGAACGGATTTGCTTTATGTCCCTGGCACTTTACAGCCCATAACAACCAGTAGGAATTATGGGATTTTTTATAAAAACGCTTGAGTGTCCATTTGGTAGTCTTGCGGTGTCTGGAGATCAAAACCAAAGCCCAACGAGACGATCGGTAACCAGACTGACAGCCTTTAGCGGCCCATTAAGGTTGTAAGTAAGGTGTATATGGTCTGTATATCTTCTGTACATATATAAGGTAAAATGCTTACTAACAGCGGCAAAATATAGCTTCTAAGTAAGTATTTGAACTTAGAGGGCTTACAACTTCACACACAGTCTAAACCAACAGGGAGTGGAGGTCACGTTTTATATTGGAACAGTTTGCAGTTCACTCTGCACTGTGCGGCTATAATAGCAAGAGAATTGTAATACAAGAAAACGATTCATCATTTCTTTTTTGATTTTGTTTGTCGCGTGAAGAGTTAAAAAAGAAACAGTACTTTAAAGTTTTTATAATTTTCGTTTATATATTTGAAGGAAAAAATTCGGCTGCTAGTGAGATTTGAACCCACAACTGCAGAATACCGTCCTGTCGCTTTGTCCAACTAAGCTTTAGCAGCCCATACCACTAGGGCCGAATTACTTCCCTCCTTTTAACATCTGAGGGGATGTTATTACTAGCGCCATCTACCTTTAATTGTATGAACAATTAATTAATGGGACTGATAGACCAACATTACAGTTGATATCATATCAAAGTATCGTACCCTTATCACAAGAGTTTATATGGTGTATTGCATGAACAACATGCTAGGCGGAACTTACGTTCAAATATTTGAGGGAAAAAAATCGGCTGCTAGTGGGATTTGAACCCACGGCTACAGAATACCGTCCTGTCGCTTTGTCCAACTAAGCTATAGCAACCCATACCACTAGGGCCGATTTTTTTTTTATCACACTCAATTACTTCCCTCCTTTTAACATCTGAGGGGATGTTATTACTAGCGCCATCTACCTTTAATTTCATGAACAATTAATGAATAGGACTGATAGACCAACATTACAGTTGATAAAATATCAAACGAAGGCACCGTACCCTTATCTCAAGAGTTTATATGGGTTTTATAATTTTGGTTTATTCCATGAAAACTTGCATTCGACCATTTTTTCACCCGATGCTTAGTGAAGACGTGGTCTATGTTGCTCGCCGCCTTAGGTTTGAAAGTGGCCTATACACAGGTACAAACTGTAACCTTTAATATTACAAACGTAGATGCCTGAGAAAAAGTTTGTGTGTATGTTTGTTACTTCTTGACGCTCAAACGGCTACACCGATTTCGATGAAATTTGGTATGGAGATAGTTTAAACCCCGGAAACAGTATAGTTCCCGTGGGATAATTGAGGTAACGGGCAAACCGTAATCCACGCGGGTGAAACCGCTGGGCGCTACTAATAGTCATAAATTCAGTGACACACACGTACAGTAGAATTATATATATAAAGATTTGCGACGTTTTATTGTCAATCAAGTTACAAGAATTGTGCAATTTTGTGTGTGATCCGTATGTGTGTTGTGTGTATGCATATATATGTAACGATGTAATATATATGTATACTTATACACTATACTACTGACTGATATATACATCCAGACTCAATACATCGTCTCTCTGGGGAGCTTACTTGAGTTAACGGAAATATACCCTCAGATGACTACGGCTGCCAATATCCGTTGCAGAGAAATCAATTTGTCGGTATCATTGTATATATAGGTACCTACAACGAGACATAAAATAAAAGCACATAGTTGATTCAAAGTAAACACAAGGTTCATATTTTAGCCGAAATAGTTATTTATTTTACCTGTGGTTTATCCACATGTAAAATAAATAACTATTTCGTATTATATATCGTTGTATTTTGGCGAGACCCATGAGTGAAACACAACGGTTTTCACCACACTAGACCACTAACGAGGAACTTGCAATGTGCGCGGCAGAAATTATTCTTTACACTTTTCACAGGCTTCTTTCAACTGCACTCTTTTCTGATTGGTCAGCGACTTGACTTTAGCATTGTCAGGTGCGCTCCCGAACTTTTAAATTTTTCTAGTCACTTGTGAATAAAATAGAATAAGTATATAATATTATATAAAATAATAATATGAAAAGGAAGGATTCGCTTCGATTCGCCCTTCGCCTGCTCAGGTTTCAATCCAAGCCAAAAACCAACTTTCCCCACATGTAGAACAAATAACTATTATAATTTAACCTTTTGGACGATATGGAGTCACAAAGACGTCATACTACAAATCTAATCTAGTAGTTATCAGTCTAGTTTCAGTTCTTATTTAAAAATTATTTAGCTGTGGATGAAGTACGAATAACATTCGCTGTCGTAGCCCAGCGGTATCGCAGCGTGAAACAATTGAACTCTGCACTGACTGTCATTTATGTAGTACAACTGTGACACAGAGGAATGCTAGTTTGTATGGACGCTACGTGCGTTATTCAATTCAATTGTTTATACGATTGCGATGCGAAGACTGTGACGCCAGTGATTCCTGCTTCAGAAACATTTCTCTGGTTCATACGGGTTTATTGTGCCTAACGTTACCGCTGCCAATAAAGTCACTTTCAACTCGCATCTGTTGCTGACACACGAAGTAAAATACATGCTAAATATCTCATTTTTAAAGTTAGGGTATACTAATATAATAATTATTAACCTCTCAAACAGCTGCAACAATGAAAGGAGAATAGTAAAATTGGCACATTACTACCATCATACCAGAATCGATCCGGGGACCACCTAATCAATGCCATATAATTAGTACATCCAAGCTTTTATCCCTTCAAAAGCTTTATCTTTTATGTCACCTATTACAAGTCGGTATATTAACGGCGCCGGTTTTCCTGTTCCGATTGCTTCCATAAGGAAACATTTTTTGATATTTTCCTTTTCGTAACGATGTGCGATGTCAGTTAGTTGATACGATGGTTACTGATTGGCTAAGATTTATGGAGGACTGGCTTTTAGGTTGTGAAGGTTTAAAGTATTGAAGATTAATTTAGTTGAGATATTAAAAATAAGAGAGTGGGCCGGGAAAATTAGGTTTATGAACCTAATTCATGGTGGTAGGGTACTTTCGAATACCCGTCTGGCTGGCAACCACCCTCAAGTTTGAAAAACTGTCACCAAGCACATAGTGTGTTCAGGCAGCAGTCCTTGTGAGCCAGTGAGCATTCTAGGTCTAGCGTAATAACATCTTCGACCACATCGTCACTGACCATCAAGTGAGATAGTGGTCAAACGCTAGATCTATACAGTACAAAAAAAATTTGCTTAAATCGCTATGGAGCCGGCAGTAGCACATCACGTTACCAACCTTAATATTTTATAATAAGGCTGAAATGATGCCTCCCTGTGCTTTCACAATATGCACAAATAATTGGTGTACAATGAACAACTGCATATGTGTTTGCCTGTATGTACCTATAGTCCAGTATTAAGTTCAACTTACGTGATCCAAGAGCGCACAATAATCTTCCTTTTTAACCTACTTCAATAAAGAAGGAGGTTCTCAATTCGATCCGTTTGTTTTTTTTTTTTTTCATTATTTGTGTTTGTTACCGCATAACTTCCGACTGGGTGAACCGATTTTGATCGTTCTTTTTTTTATTTAAAAGCTGGCGCTCATCATCATCACAATATTGAGCTCATGGTACCGACTTCGACAAGTTATTTCATACTTTTGAGTGTTGAAGTCGGTTCCATTTTTTGGTAAAAAATTTTTTTTCACCCTTTTTAGTAACCTTTGCTACTCACTGGATCAATTGTCATTGTGTATGTGCATCGATGTCTTCGACCGCAACAATAATATCGTCGAGGTAAGTGAAGCACTTTTCAGACATTGGAGTGTAACTCAAAAGCCGCTTGTCCGATTTTGATGAAATTTAAATGAGACCTCCACGGAAGTATACCTATACTATCAAATAAAAAGAATAATCAACATCGGTTCATAAGCGACGAAGTTATCCGCGAACACACGTAAAAAAATATATACGGTCAAATTGGGTAACCTCCTTTTTTGAAGTCGGTTAATAATAAAATGAATGAAGATTTCATTTTCACGGTTGATCGCTAAAGTTTAACGTAGCTCGAACAATGGCTGACTTCAAATAGTTTCAGAATAACTGCCTTATTGTTAGAGAACAAGGAGATTGTGTCAATATTGACCTTCGCAAATCTACAATGGCTCTGAAAAGCTTAATGTTTAATGTCTTTGTTATAAACCTCTTGGAATTGATATTTGATATAACTTTATTACGTGCAACTTCTGATAGAATTAAATCAGTTGTAGTTGTAGTGTTTTATCGTTTACTCATTTAAGACTTTACTATTTACTAAATGGACAACTTTGAGTCTATAATTCTGTGGCTGTATTTTAAGTCATATTTAATAACCTTAAAAACACAGATGAGAACAGTTCATGGAGGTCAATTCTGCTAATTTATTACGGAAAAAATATTTTCAAGCTACCACATTTTTTTTATCTAAAATGCTCGCGGTAATCATAAGTGCACTTGAACTGTTTCTTAAAAGCAGAAAGCAGAAGCAGAAGAAAGGAATATAAAAAGTGTCATTAGCAATTTTTTTTTGAGCCATCACAGAGTAGGTCCTCGTTAAAGTACATTATGTAATTTTGAAATCAACACCCATCAAGATTTGCCAGTGCCCCTTCTGCCTGTAAACACCCGCGAGCCTCTGCAATGTCATAGGCATCTCTTAAACCTTAAAGATTTGGAGATTATTTTAGGTCATAACTATACCGAGTGAGTTTTAAGAAGTTCCAAAATGTCTTATTATCAGTCCTATTGTCATATAACTGGGATCGGAACACCAGCGTTGGTTTGTCCAGCATAAGTAGAGTTGGGGACCAATTTATGGCATGCACTTATAACTGTTGTATTGATATGCTTACTGTGTCTTCCTTAACAATGGACGTGTGCTGTCATAAATAAATATATTTTATTCTTTTTTTATTTATTTGTAACCTAATGCATCGTGAGGAGGTTTCCTTGTAGAACAATTTTCTAAATATATATGTCAATAACAGACGGAGTTCTCAGGAAGGCGACAAACAAAAAATGTTTTATTTCCAAATATATATTTCTTAACATACGTTTCTTTCACACTCACACCCCGCACTAGGTTACCCTTTGTCAAGGGAGGCATGGACATGGATGCGATGCTCTAACGAGCCCGACATGCCCCGCCTACTTCCCGGGTAGGCAATAGGTATAGTATGAAGTGCGTTAATGCATTTTCCCACAAGCATACAAGATCCGAGAGCAAACATCTATGCTCATCATAGAAATGTCTGCCCGAGCAGATTCGAACCCGGGGTCGTGGTTCTAAAGTCAGTGTCATTGATCACTGAGTCACGTAAACCAGCATTATTTTACCTTCTATTTTGTAAGTCAGATAAAAATATGATAGCTGTCAAAATGTCAACGTGTCAAAGTATTCCTGTTCTATCTCTGAGGGGTGTTGAATAGTAAAGGAAATTGTTAGTGGCCCCGTTCCCGCTAACTTTCACGTTTCCGTGTACGTTGGTACGTCATTTCCGGCGCTAGTGACTCCGGAAGTACGGCATATCCCCTATATCCTGTTACGGGAATCGGACACCACGTGTACCTCTTTTGAAGAAGTATCGGCTAAATGTGAACATCATGAAACAAAGAATGTTTTAATTGACTTCAAAAATAGGAGGAGATTCTCAATTTATTTGTTTTCTTTACCTCAGAACTTTTTTTCTAAGTGAATTAAGTATTTGAAAGCTAGCGATTCTCATGTCCTATTTAAATCGGTCAAGCGCTTTTTGAGTTACACTTCATTAACTGAAAAGTGTTACGTCAACTTAGACGACTTCCTAATTGAGGGTAAAGAAATCGGTGAATATCATCATCATCATCATCATCTCAGCCATAGGACGTCCACTACTGAACATAGGCCTCCCCCATTGATTTCCACAAGGACCTGTTGGAAGCGGCCCGCATCCAGCCCTTGCCTGCGATCTTAGTCAGGTCGGTGAATATACACAATGACAATTGATCCCGAGTAGCTAAGGTCACTGAAAAGGGTGAAAAAAAATGTAACAAAAAATGAAACCAACTTCAACACTCAATAGTGTGAAATAAATTTAATTGACAAAATTTTTTTTAACAAATATGCAACCGACTTCAACTCTCAAAAGTGTGAAATAACTTGTTGAAGTCGGTACCATGATAGTTCACACAAAAGTAACTATCATCACAATATTGTGCTCATGGTACCGACTTCGACAAGTTATTTCACACTTTTTAGTGTTGAACTCGGTTACATTTTTTGTTAAAAAATTTTTCACCCTTTTCAGTGACCTTCGCTACTCACGGGATCAATTAATTGTCATTGTGTATTCTGCGATGTCTTCAACCGCGACAATAATATCATCAAGATACGCATAGCACTTTTCAGTTATTGGAGTATAACTCAAAAACCGCTTGTCCGATTTTAATTAATTGGAATTGGAATTGACCACGGAAGTATATTCTATCTAACAAAAAAAGAATCATCAAAATCGGTCCATAAACGATGAAGTTATCCGCGCAAACACATAAAAATATATATAAAAAAAACATATATACGGTCGAATTGACTAACCTCCTTTTTTGAAGACGGTTAAAAATCAACATTGATAAGTGTTATCAGTGAGATATGTTTATCTAATATTGTTGACATAAATAACTGCGAGATTTTTATTCACAGAATTGGGATTCGTGTCGGTCTGTGGGATAATTACCAGTTTGGACTCTCGCCCTTTTGAATGTGAAAATGCCAAGGTCGTAGGCGTAGGTCAAGTGTGGGTTTTGAATCTGTTAACAATTATTAAAATGAATAAATATATTGCTACTTAGCTCCTTAGGCTACTAACTTGTCTCTTTGATGTGACTAATGAGGACAGACGATAGAAAGAGAACTACGTTTCTTTGATGTCCTTAAATCTCTCTTTACTATTGAAGTATGATTCTATGTTGTTCCCTGCTTTTATTAAAATGGATTCACATAAGTCACTTAACCTTTGTGCTGCTGAAGTCAAAAGATTTATTACGCTAATCAAATATTTATGAGAAAACATAAATAGCAATAAATACTCGATGGGTTCCGTTAAAATCTTAAACAAGCTGTATATCGACTGGTCGGTTGGCGCAGTTGGTAGCACTCTGCCTTCTGAGCCGCTGGTCCCGGGTTCGATTCCCGGACAGGTCAAACATTTATGTGTATGAACATGTCTGTTTGACCTGTGTCTGGGTGTGTATATGTATATAAGTATGTATATATCAGTCATCAGGTTACGATAGTAGAGGCTCTGCCTAGTTTGGGACCTGAAGACCTTGTGTCAATGTTGTCCCATATATATACATATTCTAGGTCTGACGAGATTACTTCATACACGTCGTCACTGACATCAAGTGGTATATATAATAATGGTCAAACGTCATCTATAAAGTATTTTTTTAAAATTTGTAAGTTTTTAGACCCTTAAGTGAGGGAAGTTGCTTCTTTAGAGCTTTTGAAACTACTTTATTATTATTCTTTGTTATTTGAAAAAGAATATATTGTACTACTTCATAAATGTTCACCCTATGCGTGCCCGAAACACGTCACGTCAAGCCATTCATGAAAATATTTTTAAACCGCATGAATGCAATGAAATAAACCAATATGTATTATCCAGCTTTACTCACGTTTATAGTAGAAATTTCGACCTAGGTTTCGGGCGTGTCCGTCCGATGCCCATTCTCAGGTGAGTTGTCAGATCGCGGCGACCACAGAAAAACAATGCTATTATTTAAAGCATTTTACGAATTAATACATTTAACTTATTGGGTTATTTTTTTATCTTGTCAAAGTTTTTTTATTTTTTAGGTCTTGTGATTTTATGTATGTAAAGACGGTCATTGTGGCGTTGTACGGTGAGTGACATTGACTTTAGAACCGCGACCCGGATTCAAATGATGGCTGAGGCAAACATTTCTGTGAATACTTGATGAGCATAGATGTTTGTTCTCGTGTCTAGGATGTTTGAGTAATGTGATTGAGTGTGTCCATACCTCCGCGACACAGGGTATCCTAGTGTGGGGGTGTGAGTATGAATGCGTTCGATTGTTTAATTGTTATTTATATACCTTCTGCGCCCCACAGTTTCACCTGCGGGGCTATGGCTCTACCGATGCCTCATTCTTACCTGGGCTACGAGGTTTTCTAGACTAAAAATGATCTTTGTGTCAATTTTCATACAGATCTGGTGTGGCTGACTAACAACATTGTAAATTATGGCCGTCCTGAGAATAAGCAGCTCTCTAGTTACCTTCACTTCATTCTTAGATCAAAAAAATCTGCTATGTGCGTTTAATGCTGTCGCAGTCTTCTTGAGAGAAGTTGATGATAGCTTAGCGGTCGGAGTGTCGGTTATCAAACAGACAAACGGTGACTCGGTCCCCATCGACAGCTTGAGCTTCCGGGGATGGTAACGCTGTTATTCAAAGGCACCTTAAGCGCTTTCAAGTTCACACCATGGTGGTAGTGGAAGGATGCTTTCGAGTACCTGCCTGGCTATTGTGTTCAGGCAGCAGACCTTGAAAGCCACTAAACATCTAGGTTTAGCGGGATTACACCTTCGACCACATCATGACAGCCCATTAAGTTAGATAGTGATCAAACGCTACATCTAAAAACTATACAAGTCAAACATCTGAAAATAAGACGCAATGAAAAATAACAAAGTACAATATGGTGTAAGTACCATAAATAAATAAAAAAACTATGTCAGGTGAAAAACATAAACAACAGCGGTCGAGTAAATACCGACTGATTTATTAAGTCAGTAAAAATAAAGTCTTTTGTTGTAACGAGGTAATCAAGGATTCGAACCCATCAATTAAAATCAGTAAGGAACAGTATTTATCACTTCCGTAATAACCATGCCATCTTGATAGCCAATATCGATATTTCTCTGTAATAGCTGTAGGCAGCCATTAAGCTGTCATTAGAGCAATCACTTAGCGGTTAAAAATCACGTAGTGTGACTACGCCGCGAGCGAAGGCGGGGCTATGACACAACATGTTTATTATTGCTACAAACTATGTATTAAGCTTTGTCATGACAATGAAATAAAAAGAATAAAAAAACCTTTTGAGTTAATGTAGTGAAGTGTCAGTGAAAAGCTAAGTTAGTGCTATCTTAAAGAACACAAGAACAAGGTGTCTTCCCCTTAATAGAGACAATAAGATAGATGTTAATGGACACATTCTTAATTCTACTCGTTTTAGCAATTTAAGCCAAAACCAAATTACTCATTAGCCTTAAGGCTAGATTGTAATTGAATGATGTACATGTACAAAAATGTACATCATTTAGATAAAAAAATGACAATGAAACATGTAATATATTTAATTACTAAGTTTACAAAACAGTGTAAATACAAAATTTAACCATAGAATTCTCAGTATCAGAGAAGACGCCGCGAAGGAGAGTTCTACGCTCTTGTCGCCGCTCGGACCTGAACCACTGAAGATGTCGACCGCAGTGATCGACGAAACGTCTGGAACAAAAGTTTCACATAGACCACGGCCAAACAGCCCGAAAGCAATATATACAACATAGAATTCTGATTGGATATTCAAATTACCATTCGAATTCGGAATAATTCTAGACTAATGCATATAACATGACACATAGATTAATGATATGTCATTTATTTGTATTCCTTTCCCAACGCATAAATATAATGAGTTACTAGTTTATTGGCGTTTTTGCAAAAAACATTCAGAGGTAAGCGCTCTGCAGCTTATAATTTGATTCCGAACGACCGAGCAGGGAAGGAGAAATCTTTAGAATCATCGGTGAAATTATCGAAGAAAGAACATTGCGACATCCATACTTGGTTGACGTTCCAACTTTTTGCAAAATCTAGTTCCTAGTTTGCTTCCACATCCTGCGTACAGATAACAAGCCGAGTGCATTCTTATAATTTGAAAATAAAAATTAATTATGTATTTGGAAATTAGGAAAAGACAAGAGCTAATTGTAACATTTTATACGTACAGGTTATTATGAAACGTACATAATTAACCGAGAAGATCTCCTGATAATCATCATCAGCCATAAGACGTCAACTGATGAATGTAGGCCTCCTCCAACGATTTCCACAAGGACCGGTTGGAAGCGGCAAGCATCCAGCCCCTACTCTAGATGAACTTATCCAGATCGCAATCTTTATTCGTTCATCTGTCCATCTTGTCCGTGGTCTGTACTCGAGAGAGCCTTTCGTCCCTATCGGTCATTAGTTCTAAGCGCTATGTGCCCTGCCCGCTGCCATTTCAACTTGCAAATCTGCTGAGCTATGTTGGGGACTTTAGTTCTTTTACATCTCCTCACTTATGATTCGATCGCGTAGTGAAACCCCGAACATAACCGAGCAGTGCAACGGACTACGACCACGGGCTTTTCTTTCCACATACATACACATAGGTACATACCACATCCGTTGATAGCGCCGTGCGTATTGTTTGCGGTTTTTTTTCAGATTTCATAAGATAATTCCACCAAGGAGATTCAAATTACGAGAATACAAAAAGTTCGATATTCGAACCTCATTGGAAACGCTTTTGCTCATTACTTTTGTCTCACTTACTCACATACTAAAAAGAAATTGAGACGAAGATGTAGTTCTAATTTTCACCACGGTCAGTAAGCGCCATTTGCAAATGTGTTCCATTTTCATATTAGAAACGTCAATAATTCTAGCATTTTTTCTATTGATATTATTAAAAAAAAACAAATTGTAAACTAGCAAATGTTATGAAAAAACTGAGACACGTGCGGAGATTTATGATTAGATATTAGCCCTATTTCTGTTAATCACTCGAACTAGCTAACATTAACTACAATTCTTCAAAATGAAATAGCTCATTCTCGCTGAAATTTACGCTGAAATTCAAATTCGTATCAATCCATAGAACGCTATCTAATATTAGAGGAGTTTTATTCACTTGCTGGTCAATTGCGGGTAGTTTTAGTAGGCAACAAATAAGCCACAATTTTGATTTATACGATGTAATTGTAGTGTTGTTATTGATAAGTGTTATACTATTTGGATTTTATCGTAACCCTATAAGAACTTATATCACTTTTATCTTATTTTTTAATCGACTTCAAAAAAGGAGGTTATTCAATTCGACCGTATATATGTTTTTTTTAAATTTTTTATGTGTGTTCACGGATAACTTCTTTGTTTATGAACCGATTTTGATGATTATTTTTTTGCTTAATAGTGTATACTTCCGTGGTAGTCCCATTTAAATTTTATCAAAGTCGGACAAGCGGTTTCTGAGTTACACTTCAATGTCTGAAAAATGCTTCACTTACCTCGACGATATTATTGTTGCGGTTGAAGACATCGATGCACATAGACAATGACAATTGAACCCGTGAGTCGCAAAGGTCACTAAAAAGGGTGAAAAAAAATTTTTTTGCAAAAAATGGAACCGAGTTCAACACTCAAAAGTGAGAAATAACTTGTCGAAGTCGGTCCATTTTTTGGTAAAATTTTTTTTCATAATTTTAGTTTAGTTGAACAACAGAATTCCTACCTATTTCTGAATGTGTTAGGACCTCGACTTCGTCTCGGGCTTGGGTACATCGGTGTTCTTGTACAATTTTATTATAAGATGGCTAAGTATTTGAAAAAAAGTCTTCTATACAATACAGCCGTAGAAGTTTCTTAGAAGCTTGCCGTAACTGTGCTCCAAGATGTAATATGGCTCTTTTAAGTAAAAGTGTATTTATAAAGAGAGTACATATATATAACAAGCTTTCTCTGACTATAAAAGAGTCAGACTCGTGAAGCTTTTAAATTCAACTTGAAAAAGTTTTTGCTTGATAGAGCTTATTATAGCATTGAGGAATTCTAAAACGATAAAATTTGATGACATATTATTATTAAGAATAATAAGTGAAATATCTTGAATTCATAGCATAATTATATAACAGTTTAGATGAAATGACATGTAATTTGCACACCTTCAAAGGTTGGAATATGGAGCAACATAATAAATTTAGCATAAGATCTTTCTATACCTATATTTAAGCAAATAAATTATTTTGATTAAAAAAAAAACAGTTTTTACGGCACAACGAAGTTGTTCTTAAACTTGGAGTTCTGTGATGTTTTGTAGAACTGAATCGCGAACATTGCACGTTGCGGGTCGATACAGAATAAGCATATGCACATAATTTGCTACGTTTTGGAATTATGTAAGAGGAAAGCAGTTAAACAGGTCTTTGAGCACGGATACACATATTACATATGGCATTAGAGCATGGCTGGCAAATATTATAGCAATCTTTGTTTCTGAAATGCATATTTGTTTCCCAACTAAATAGTTTTAACCTTTTATATCTGACATATGACATTATGTTATAGTCTTCAAGTCGCGAGTGAATAGGTTCCTTCTAAGTTTGCGTGCTCCACCTTAGACCGCCTCGTCGCTTAACATCAGGTGAGACAGTGGTCAAACGCAAGCTTATAATCTTTAAAAAAAAAAAAATGTACTATTGTACCTTTTAATTTTTTGATTTTAACTAAATTTTAATTTATGATTAGCTTTTTAAACGATCATCTTCATCATCATCTCAGCTATAGGACGTCCACTGCTGGACATAGGCCTACCCCATTGATTTCCACAAGGACCTGTTGGAAGCGGCCCGCATTCAGCCCTTGCCTGCGATCTTAGTCAGGTCGTATTAATGTTACGTTTGTTATTATTATTTTTTTCATTTTCATTTCATATTTATTTTGTATAATAATATGTATCAGTATATACTTATTGGTTATTTATGTATTAGAATGTATATCAGTATATTACAATTTTATCCCATTACGTTGCACCACCGATTACTTCTATTCTTTAAGATACTGTCCATCCAAAGGTTGTCTGGAAGAAATCGCTTTAAGCGATAAGACCGCTCATTGTACTACCTAGATTAAGAGTAATTTTGTAATAACTTATATGTACATTCATGGTAAAGTGCAATAAAGAATAATTGTATTGTATTGTATTGTCGTTTGTCCACCTGGTCGGTGGCCATCCTATGCTGCGCTTGCCACTCCATGGTCTCCATTCGAGAACTTTTCGACCCCAACGGCCTTCAGTTCTTCGAGCTATGTGCCCTGCCCACTGCCACTTCGATTTGCTAATCAGCTGGGCTATATTATCAGAAAACCTGCATACAAAAAATCAAATATATATATAAATATCTCAACTTGTAGAAAGTGCATAAATATCTTATTTTAATAAACGTATCAAGAAACTTACAGAGTGATCACGCAGCTGCCTTTTCCAGTCAACATAGAACTAGCATAATTACTCCTTCGAACATCAACTCGAAGGTAAGTTAGATAGTGGTAAAACGCCCTGCAAGGTATAAAAATAGGTTCCGGTGTGTGAAAATCGCTTACCAGCAACGACTTACTTAAGAACCAAAACGAACTCATCCTCTGTATCTCCACTACATTACAACATTACAGCGTAAGTGATGGCAGTAATATTGAGTAATAAACAACAACTAGTGAGCAGATATTGCTAGCTCCGAAACGCAACGGCTGGGAATACTCAAATTAGAACGAATTGTGATCTACTCGCCCCGCGCTGTTTGCATAATTGCATTAGATAATAACGCTTTGTATGTGTTTGCACTTAATATTGTCGTGTTGAGGAAAACTGCACATTCAAGGTGAAAAAGAAAAAAAAGATTTTGAAGAGTTTTATGGTTTATTGCATTAACAACATGCTAGGCAAAATTTACGTTCAAATTATTTAAACATACAATTTCGCTACTCTGGGACTTGAATCCACTACTACAGAATACAGTCCTGTCGCTTTGCCATCTAAGCTATAGTAGCATATTCTGTGTGTGAGTACATAGAATAATATAATATTCCTTATGTAATTATAATCCTAGTGCCGTGGTGGTACCGGCCTAGAATAGTACCCCCCCATCTATTCTCGTGGGTGCCGTAAGAGTCGGCTAAGGGATCACGTACCAGAAGGTGGGCAGCAGCGCCTTCTGAGGATTGTAAATCATACTGCGCTCGCCAACCCGCATGCCAAGCATGGCGAGTATTGGCAAATCCCCCCTACATGGGGAGGCATATGTCCAGCAGTGGACTCACATGGCTGAGAGAAGAAGAAGAAGAATTATAATCCTTAGCTTATCAATTTCTGGAAGGAAAATTCAGTGACAGTTATAAAGAGAAAAAAGATTGAACAATATGTCTATAAGGGTGGAGTTTACCAAAATTTAAAACGTCCGATTATCAATTTAACCATCTATCATCGGCACCTCTAAAGCCTTTAGAGGGCTTATTTTAGTACGTAACTGAACCCGTACACAAACACATCACTTCCACTATCGCTCAGCGCTCTTTTTACAGGATGATAATGACAGATAATACTGTGTGAAATAATTTCCAACAAACATTGTATTGACATTAAGCAAAACCAGTTAAAAGGTAATATGTTAATTGAATAATTTTCGTAAATGGCGATGTTATATGGTACCGAAATACAACAAAAAAACAACAAAAGAACCACACTGAGAATCACCTACTTTATTGGATGATGGTAAAAAAATCTACGGTGTGTATGTTTGATCGAAAATAAGTATTTTTGACGTGATAACGTTTTATAAATTGATGAATGCCAGCAACACTCATGAAAAATAGTAAAGTTCCGCGTAACGTTCCGCGTAACGTTCCACCTGAGTTTTGTATTACATAAAATAATCAAAGTCAAAGTCAAAGTCAAAGTCAAAGTCGAAGTCGAAGTCGAAGTCAAAGTCAAAGTCAAAGTCAAAGTCAAAGTCATAAATGATTATGACGTTATCACGTAAATCTATCGTCCGTAAACCGACTTGACAGATAACCAATTTTTTTTTTATCAACCAGACTTTAATGACCAGAAATTTACTTTTGAACTTATCATGAAATATATAGCTATCGATTCGAGGCGTATGTACGTTTAGAGAGTTAACATCTCGATATTATTAAAAAAAGTAAAATTTCTATGTGTCTACTTTATTAAAAATATAAAGTATTTTCCGTACGTTTTGTGTTTTTTTTTGTATGAATTTTAAAAATCTCCTCAACTTAATAGCCCATCCTGTACCAATTCCCACCATACACACCACTACATCATGTTATTATTTTGAAATTGGCATTTCATTCATGTAATATTCATCAATACAAGTTTATTACGATGCCATAATTGAAGTCGCATTAGACAGATTTGGTAGACAATTATTAGATATTAGCGTACATGTTAATTTATTGCTTACTGACAGCAGCATAAGTATAGATAGTATATAAGTAGCAATAGTAGATGATTGGAAATAAGACACATTTTTCTAATGTTTCTATAACTAGAAGAGTTGTTTTAAGGGATCGGGTGACGGAACAAGCAAAAGTTCCACAGGATGTTAAGTAGTAACCTCTGCCTATATACAGATACAATTAGCCAACTGCATTGCGCCCTGAGGCATATACTTAGATGGTAGATCTCGTGTGTCTGTAATTTCACCGGAAACCATGCCCTTAAAATCGGAACAGCAATGGGAACACTACTGCCTGGTGGTAGAAATGGGTATAGTGTCAGTACTTCGCCGGGTGAACGCTCACATAGAGTGCTTCTGCTCTTAAAATAAAATTTATTGTGTACGGCCGTAAACGCACCTAAACACTATTATATCACCATCATTGTCACCTAAGCCCCATGATATTATTCTCCACGAGATCTGGTTCGAAACGCCCTGCATCCAGTCTCATCCTGCGATCTTCGTCAGGTCGTCTGTCTACCTTGTTGGTGGACATCCTACGCTGTGCCTGCCAGACCGTAGACTTCACTCGAGAACCTTCCGGCCCCATCAGTCATCAGTTTTTCGTGCTAAGTGCCCTGCACGCTGCTATTTTAATTTGCTTGGTTATGTGGTAACGTTGATAACGTGATAACGTTATTCTTCTATAGAATTCCTTATTTTTAATTGATGGTCGCAGTCGTCAGTCGCATGACTTCTGATCCCCGAGACCCTGGGTTCGAGTCCTGGCAGGGGCAAACATCTCTGTGATGAGCATGGGTGTTTGTCCCGTGTCTTAGATGTTTGTTGTAATGTCATTATGTGTGTCCATGCCTCCCGCGATAGAGCGAATCCTAGTGCATATGTATGTATGCTATGAGTGTGCTTAAAAAAATCTATCTTGTACAGAAACTTCGAATATCATTATCATTATAATCTCAGCTATAGAACGTCCACCACCATCTCCATTTCAAGTTCTGAAATGGAGATCACGGACTACGACCTGACTATGATCACAGGCAAGGCCTGGATGCGAGCCGCTGCCAAGCGGTCCTTGTGGAAATCAATGGGGGAGGCATATGTCCAGCAGTGAACATCCCATGGCTGAGATGATGATGATGATGATGAAGAAAAATCATTGTTATAGAATTATTTATTCAGGTAATCATAACTGGTACCAATATTGTTTTGAGACGTCATGCTCTCATTTTCTTGATCCCATAAAATGATTTGGCATATTCCGACCTCATCACTCCAAACATTTCTCCTTGTTTCTCACAAAAGCCGCTTTCCCCTCGTGTCAGTCAAATGACGCGCCCTATCAGAGCTGTCTTTCCTTTAAAATTAAATTATTCTTACGAAAGGAACTGGGTTTTTATGAAACAGAATTAGCTATTGTAGACATCTTCGTTTTCGAAAGTATTTTGATTGACTTAAAGCTTTTTTGACTTATTATAAGCTTACGTTTGACCACTGTCTCACCTGATGTTAAGTAACGACGCGGTCTAAGGTGTTGCACGTAAACTTAGAAGGAACCTATTCACTCGCGACTTGAAGACTCTGGGGTTGTACCTATCGGGAAACACAGACTCAGGCGGTGAGTTCCACTCCCTGGCAGTACGCAATAATAAATGTGGAAGCAAAACGCTTCTTACGTAACGGTAACCTCAGTTGGCATAAACAATTAATGTCAATTCAACCCTATATATTCCATGTTAATGAAGTAAGTTATTTTGTTACTCTGATGAATATGGTGGATTTTTCTCTTAATCCGTATTAAAATAACGTATATTAAATTGACGTATTTCCAACAAATGAAATCGCACGAGGAATACAATTATTTCATATAAGATGATGTGGAATTCGTAAAAAGATGACTAGAGATGCTGTCGATAAATATCTAAGTTTAAGGTTATATATGTAAAATTTGAATATGGTCAACTAAGCTTTCTTTTTTTGTTATTCCATTACTTTATCAAAAAATGACTAAATTGAACACCAGACTAAGGAAAAAGGTATGCCACTTCCTTAGTCTGGTGTTCAATTAAGTAATTTTTTGCAATTATAAATATAAAAGAGAAGGGAAAAAGCCGACATAATTAAATGTTCCATTGGACCGTGATGAAAATTAGAAACTTAGCTTATTCTGAAGGCTGCTGCGGACTCGGGGCTTTACTTCTTTATTAATTAATATCTGAATTTAAAATAGGACCTGTAGGCAGTTTGTTAACGCCGCTATGATGGTTGTATACATAGTCCATTAATATTTATTCAGCTCTAGGTAGTGCTAGGTTTCGCTCGTCTAAAATTGGTATGGGTTAAATGAATATTATTTTTCAACAAATTTGTTTGTAAAGTAAGCCTTATTTGCTTTGATCCATGAGCCGAAATATAACATACACATGTGAAATAACATTACACACAAATGCATAGTAGGATTATCCTTACAAAGTTAAATAGTACCTTACTGAAAGTTATATGCGAGTAAGCAGAGCATTGTCAATTTAATAATTAAACGATATAAACATTACATTTTTGTTTTTGCTCGCAAATGCATTGAAAAGTTTCCCATGAAAGTCGTGAGCTCTGCTTATTTTACACTCGGCTGAATCACGCCCTCTCCTGCAACCCACAGCTTCGTGTGTAATGAGCTACTTGGCTTACTAAATGGTATTTGTTTTATTTTCCTAAGGTGCACTAAGCTCGGCTAGTGTTATCGGCTAGTTAACATTTAGGCTTTGTTTTGTTCATATATCCTGGTTTTCTCATATTCTCATAATAAAATGATGATGCATTTAGTGACATTAAAATAATATTATTTTTGGTACTCATCATATTGAAACCCCTTCACCGTTTAATTGCAACTTTTGAAATGAACCATTATATAAACATATGTTTATGTAATGGTTATTTTCATACATTTTACAATGAATCGTAGGATGGGTGGTAGGCTCTTATTCTAAAAGAAACGACGCACACAAGAGAAGCAAACAATGGTCTAAAAAAACTTAATTAATTATTCATAAAACGTGAAATATATTTAAAATTTTGTAATTTGTTACAGAAACACTGTGCACTCGTGATTATGCGAATCTGTATTAGGCAACATGCGACTGCCTCCCAAGATACAGGCTAAGCCTAGTTTGGGCCCATTGTTTTCAAATTAATTTGCTATTATTATCTAGAAATCTTTAATGTTATTTAAATTGTAATGATATTAATGAAAATAAATTATCTTATCTTAAACAATGGTCTACTCGCATTACGTATTAGTTATGACCGAACTCGCGAAGCATAAGTTCATGTATGGTTAGTATAAGAAATACAATTGGCGAGAGAGTTAAAGAGTGCAATATAAAATGGTAAGCTCATCTTTCCTTGTACATTTTGGACAAGTTCTTTTAAAAATATTGTTTGTTTACATAATACATTATAAAATAGAAAATATATGGTCTTGATAGGCGGACGGATTTAAAAAGTAACGACAGCATGCTCCACTTGCGTACAGAATATCAGAAAAGGTCGTAGCTGAGTCAATAATATCTCAGTCACGGGCTCAGTTGCAGAACACAGTTGAGTTACAGATATATCCATAACTGCCTGGATGCGTGCTGTTTCCAACTGGTCTTTGTGGCGATGGGGTAAGTCAATATCCAGCAGTTGACGTCTTATGGCTGACATGATGATGACGATGAATCCATAACTTGCTGAGTCATACCAGACCATCACTTTAAACTATTCAATTTCCTATTTTATTTGCGATAAGTATAATAGTTGTAGCATGACAGTTTTGTCACAAAATAATGTGACAACTTTATATACCTTACTTATTGTACCCGCCTTATTGATAATAATTTTAGTTTTGTGATTTATAGGTGTTGTACTGATTGGGACTTTATTGCTACTGCATAAAAACTATCTTGATTAATGCCGTTTTAGTTAGTTTGATAGGACAATGGAATCACTACCGTAATCACAATACTCGATACATTCGGACACCTATTTATAAAACTAAGGCACAGCTTCCGCTATTCCGCCGCCATTTTTCTTTGACACGCCACATTTACACGTCCAATTTACATAACAATGTATCAACGAAAATGTTGGCCAGTTTTCTAAAGCTAAATTTTTAAATCCGAAGCACGTTTGGAAAAATAACCGTTCATTGAACACTAGAGTATTTACTAGTCAAGCTGGAAGCTCCACAATAAACCGTCTAAAATTCACTCGAAAAATTCAATTCCAATAGCCTTTTGAGAGAGAAAGAGAGCGAGACAGAGTACTTTTATCTGTGGTATTGGATAAGTGAAATTGCGTAGTAAAGTTATGCATGGCTTGTCAAGAGCGTTTTCTTTTAAAATGTCTTCAGTTTGGTGGTGGTTGGACGCACTAGAAGGATACTGGGTAATTGTATTATTAGATTTATATATTTAATATGATACCCAAACTTTGAAGTGTTATTCAATTTATGCTAGGAGCAGAAATAATAAAACTTTTGAAATACTAAGATTCAAAATCATATATATAGCAAACGAACTCGTTATATTATTCCATGATTATTCCACATCTGTTGAACAATCTGCCTGCCGAATTAAATAATAAAATAACGTTTAAAAATATCAGGCTTATATCATAAAAATATAATTTAGCAAAATATAAACACAATACAAACAAACAAACACAATACATACAAACATACAAACACAAAATATAAACGAGCCGCGCGCGAATCACAGCGGGGTACACCGTTGGTTTATACTTTGGGAAAAGATAGACTGTACGATGGACAAACAAACCTACATCGATCACAGATTAGGTCTCACAGATGACGGTTATTCCTAATTCGTCTAAATGGTGGCTCAACTGAGCACTTGTGCGCGTGCGACGCTTATTTATAATACAAATGTAATTTTTACATACGGTCTAAAACCCTATTGTCTAGAGAAATCTTATCTTAGATTTTAGGACAATATTTCTTTGTCTTAAAATGCAATGCAATTTTGTTATTGTAAAAAATAAAATTATTTATCATAAATAAAAAAATGCAAAAAAAATATGTTGGCACTTGTATGTAGTTTTTCAATGTATACAATTTTTGATTTATGTAGGTATAGATATGTAGTAGGTACCTAGATAACCGGGCTTTGCTTGGTTTTTCAATAATATAAGTATTCTTGGTATAACCTCAAACCGAATACTCATTGGCTTGTGTTGCTTAACAATGCCATCTATTGTCAAGTCGCTGTAGTTTTGCTGTGTCGGTAAACAGTTTAGTTGTTGAAATAATATCGCCAATATCTCAGGAAGAGTCATATTCTAATGACTACAATATCATTAGAATATGGCTCTTCCTCAGATATTGACGATGTTATTTCAAGTTTTTCAGTTTTTCATTACCTGAAAACACGGTCAAAACGACGTTTTCTAAAAATGAAACCTAGCTAGATCAATTTATCGCCCCCGAAACCCCCTGAACACTAAATTTCATGAAAATCGTTGGAGCCGTTTCCGAGATTCAGATTATATATTTATAAAGAAGAATTGCTCGTTTCAAAGTATTAGATACTAGCACCTAACCACTACAACAAACCTGTATACGTCGATTATTTAATTTACATAACTGGATTGAATTTATTAAATGGTTCCCACGCGTGTCGATTTACACAAATTAGGAAACCGTTTTGTCTAAGGTACAATGTCTGTAGAGGCCTGAATTTAAAAAGAAATGTTCAGTAGTTGTTGAATAACCAAAATGTATAAGTACCTCTTAAATCTCTGCAAGCGAGTAATTTATTTTTGTGGTCCCAGAGACACTTAAACTGTCATTGGGATTTCCATCGCCCCCGCAGATACGAAAGTTTTAAACACTTTTCGTTGTCATAGTAACTATATGGAACCTTAATTGCTTTGAGCAACAATGTATTGTGTTGACAAAATTGTTCATTAATTTTCAAATTCTATTTTGTTTTATCTTTATATTATAAACGCTTTCACACTTCAAACCTGCGCACAAGATTTTCTGTGCCAGAGGGGCATGTACACAACACATACATAATCACATTTCACAAGCATCCAAGACCCAGGCTAAACATCTATGCTAATTACATAAATGTATCTCCTTATTGGGATTCGTACCCTGGGGATCAGAAGTCAGGTCTCTGACTGCTGACTCTGCTGAGCCACGCAGAAATATTGGAATTTAAACTATTTATTTTGCTGATACATACGTTGAGCCTGATGCTCTAACCGCATTAGACGCATTGTCAAACTCTGTGTATTTTCTACCGTATATCAACGAGGGGTGTTCTGAAGAACTCTTTAATCTAATTGCAGCATCACGGTTTTACCACCCCACTAGCCAACAACACTTGAAATCTCATCCACGTAACTTATTATTGACTCATGCGAGTCACATGCTATGCGATTCAACCAATCGTTTTTGCTATACACCAGCAAAATGTGGAACGAGCTTCCTCCCTCGGTGTTCCCGAGTAGCTACAATATGCTATTCAAATATTAATAGTATTATTCAGTAGGAGAGTTAACAGAGTCTTAAAATGCCCCTAGCATTACATAAGCGATGGTAATCGCTTATCACCAGGCGGTTCCTCTGCTTGTTTTCCACCAATTACACATATATATATATATATAAACTTTTACCTTGCTTTATTATATTCAATAAAATTAATATAATGCTTCAATTGTTTCAGTTAATACATTTTTAGTAAATCAATTAGTTGTCTAGAAATTTGTCTCGACATTAAATTTCAAAACCTTTGTACTTATAGTAACAAAGTTTTAGAGAACTTATTTTCGCAAAACAACATCAAAATGAACTGTCGACGAAAATGAACGAAAAGCGTCTCATAAAGGTCAGTGACCCGTTACGCCGCGTGCTGTTTTATAATTGCGCTCGCCTCGCTTACGATGTGCATCACACTCTACCTGTGTACAAACACATATGAACTGTTTGGGCCAAGCGCCCAGCTGCTTCGCATTTTAATCAACTCAAAGAAGCAAGTAACTCTTAGAGCAATTTTAAATTAAATTTATTAACAACAAAATATGATACTAGCAACTTCAAGTCTAGGGGAAACTTGCGAACGATACATCACCAAGTTTGTTGTATTCGTGTTCTGTTATATGGTGAATAGTTGTATGTATTACTCTCGACCACAGCATTCCGTGATGCTGCCGTGTTTATCTTATTTTGGTATATCAAAGATAAATATTTAATTAAAATAACGAATGTTTAACACCTTTGAACTTAATACTAAACAACTTACTTTTCTGTGAATAAACGTTCAATTTCGGCGCATGGATACTGTTTTCCATCAGGTAGATCCAGAATTTTCTTTTTATCATTAAACTAGTAGCGCCCCGCGATTTCACAAGCGTGGATTACGGTTTGCCCGCTACCTCAATTATCCCACGGGAACTTTACTTTTTCCGGGATAAAAATAGTCTATGTGTTGATCCAGGGTTAAAACTATCTTCATACCAAATTTTATCGGTGCAGCCGTTTGAGCGTAAAGAAGTTACAAACTTACACACATAATTCATTTTTAAGTTTTTTTTTTTTTTTTTTTACTTGTAAGTTTATTTTTATTTTTATTTATTGATTTATTAACATTCACACAAGGTCTTCAGGTCCCAAACTAGGCAGAGCCTGTGCTATGGTAACCTGATGACTGATATATATATACTTATATACATATACACACCCAGACACAGGTCAAACAAACATGTTCATGCACACAAATGTTTGACCTGTCCGGGAATCGAACCCGGGACCAGCGGCTCAGAAGGCAGAGTGCTACCAACTGCGCCAACCGACCAGTCAAACAAACAAACATACACACAAACTTTCGCATTTATAATATTAGTAGGAGTAGGATAGGATGTATGTGTAGCACAATTGCTACACATACATTTGAACTTGAGTAGGCACTATATTCCTTGACGGTCATTGATAATATAGTTTAATGGAGAATAATGTACACTGAGTTTCAAAACCAGCGATAAAAGCACACCGTGTGATTTCTTTTTTTTTTTTTTTTTTAAAGATTATAAGCTTGCGTTTGACCACTGTCTCACCTGATGTTAAGCGACGACGCGGTCTAAGGTGGAGCACGCAAACTTAGAAGGAACCTATTCACTCGCGACTTGAAGACTCCGGGGTTGTACATATTGGGAAACACAGACTCAGGTGACTGACAGTTATTTGCATTTTGAGTGTGTAGGCAGCAAAGTAACACTAATAACTGCTACTGAACAAAGGTGGTAAAGGTTATGGTATGTGTGGTAACGTACATATGGTCAAACTGTAATTGGACACTGGCCCTAATCCTGTTAATCACACGAACTAGCTAAAATTCACTAAAATTCTTCAAATTGAAATAGCTCGTATTCTATTTAAACTTAAATTCAAATTCGTATAACTCCATAGAACGCTCTCACTAATTTTAGATGAGTTTTATTTCATTGCTGGCCAATTGCGGGTAGTTTTAGTAGGCACAAAATAAGTGGCGACCTAATTCCGCTAAAACTACCTGCAAATTTAATAAATACATTTAATTTTAATGATGTTGTTGATAAGTCTTATACTAATTTAGACTTTATCGTAACCGTATAAGAACTGATTCAGTTTTCCAAAATTGTAGTTTCGTTCAGTTGAATAAGCTAATAACTAATAAAAAGGACCAATGTGGTCCTTTTTATTAGTTATTGGTAGGCGAGGGATGATTTAAGACGGCTCTACTATCATTCACCGTAGAAGACAAACTCCCAAACACACCGTTATAAACATTACATGACTTTCTATGAAACATTTCTGACAGTTGCAGATATTTGCGTGGCTCGCGGTAATCATTTTGTAAATTTAAGTAGAAACAATCGTGTATTGTTCAACGAAGTGTGATCCTATAGTAACAAAAAATACGACTAAACTTCGGGATCGGGTTTGACTGAGATGACTACGAAAGATTGTAATTATTTGCTAATGATTGTATAGAAAAACTTAGTGCTGAATAAAACTTTCTCTGTTTCTTTTTCACCTTTCTGAAAAGTTCTATATATAACCTTCTTGCTTAACATTACAATCTTCATAATAAAATGTGTAAATGTATATGAAAATGTCCCATATAATTCAGGCAGACGATGTTCAACAAAACAACAATGCGCACATCACCCCATAGAACACAAACCGCGACCGCGGTCGTGCGGTGCGACTGCGGCACGTAGCGTTGACGTCGCGTTACCGTAACAATGTAACCGACATTCTAACTGTCAAAGCTACATTTTTAAGCGACTTAAAAAAAAATTTCCTAATGTTTTTTTGTATGTATGTTCACTGATTTCTCCGCCAACTGTTGACTGATTTTCCGATACAAGGAACATCTTTAAAAAATACAGGAAAATCGTCTGTTGTTACAATTTTTGTCTAAAACAACTTGTAATAAGTTGTGAACAGTGAAAACTTGTAAGAATGTTTAAATTTTATAAAAAAATTATATTTGAGTAACAGCGTCTGCCTGCAAAAAACTATATAATATAACTGTATATATGTATTTTAGGTGCTAAAATATTAATTCTTCGTTTCAAACCAACATAAACTGACTTTTCAATCTTTATCCGTAGAAATTTTCAACACTTTCACAAAAATAACGAGAATACTTCTTCTTTTTCTCAGCACTTGGATATCCACTGCTGGACATAGGCCTCCTCCATATAGGGGGGGATTTGCCAATTCTCGCCACGCTTGGCGGGTTTGGCGAGCAACGAGAAATACTTGCCCATTCTTATGGGAATAATTTGATCCTTTGTAATGAAGAAATATTTATAAAATGAAAACAAGTATTATAGAATATATTAGAATTTTCAAAATACGTTCGTAAATGACTGATTCTTGTGTGGTGTTGTAATAACGCAATGTATGTACAGAAATAGCTAACACACTAATATTTAATTTATTTAGCCTATCAAACTGGGTGAGATTGATCATTATGACTATATTGGTTGGTTCTTTTGGCTATAGGATATCTCTCAACTCTGTGTGCCTTTTGGCAAAGGCCTCCTCCAGTAGTTTCCATTACTTCCTGTCTCGGGCAACTCTTCTCCATTTGGGTCCCGCAGCAAGTTTCAGTTCACACTTTCAGTATTGCGATTAATAATTAATCTGAGAATACTCTGCTCACTTGCCTATAACTTGCAGTAAAGTACTAATTTAACTTTGTATAGATAATTCTATTACGCACTAGTTTGTTACAGCTCTGTTTATGGCCCTAAACGCAATGTAATATGCTCACTTTACGAGCAAAGTGTGTTGAAAAAACCGTTATCGAGATATCTTACTGCACGTATCTTTACTGTGGTCGTAAAGCGGTTTCAATGACGTTCTACATCTATTTTCATTTACAAACTGGAGAGAAAAGTTGTTGAGTTGTTTAGTTTGTAAACACTTGCGGCCATTCGGTGTTTTCTACTCGGAGCTGTTAGCATTAAGATTTACTTACATAAAAACGTTTTTATTACCTTTTCAACAATCTTATAGTTTTTTTACTTTATTTTATACCTTATTCACTTGGTTATTTTTAACTTATTATTTGAATAAGTGTTTCACAGTCTAATTATTAGTGGTCGGAATAGAGCTACACAGTGTTGTACTAGTAACCCGCTTTTTTCAATTTGATTGTGTTGTTTTTTTAACTATACTAATATTATAAAGAGGAAAGATTAGTATGTAAGTATGTTTGTAACGAATTGGCTCAAAAAGTACTGGACCGATTCTATAAATTCTTCCACCATTAGAAAGCGACATTCACCCTGACTTTATATATGCTTTATTATATTTTCATAACATTAGAGACCTTTATAATTTTTAATTTGAAATGATTACCCGTGCGAAGCCGGTGCGTACTTTATAGATAGCGTTTAACAACTGATCTACTGATGGTCAGTGAGGATGTGGTCGAAGGTGTAATCAAGCTTAACCTAGAACTGGCTAACCGTACTGGCTCTTAAGGAGTAAGTTGTTACTTGAACACACTATGTGTTTGTTAACAGTTTTGCTAACCAGACATAATTTTATAACTGTTTAACGTAATTTCCATGTACATAGATCATACCGCTTCGCAGTAATTAATCATCGTAGTATCAATGATGATTAATTACTGCGCCATAAACTTTACTACTGCTGTAAATGTTTCGATTCATATCGTTAACCTCCTCAGAACAAGTAACCAGCAAATATAAAACATTCTGACCGACAAACCAGCGTTGCACAATTTAATTCCATGTTTGAACCCGGTTTCGCTTGAAATAATAATAATAATAATAATAATAATATTATTATTAATATTTTGTTTATCATATTACTCAGTTTCGTTGTAGTTACACTGCAGCTCCGTTGTATACTTTCTTGTTCCACTAACTGCACGACGCTGTAACCAAGTTAGAGCAAGAAGTTCCATCCTTATTTTTTAATGCAACTGGCTAACATCATTTTTCAGCGATATTATTTTCTAAACACTGCGGACGCACGGTCGTTTCACTTATTTTCAAACTAATTTGTTACTGTGGCTTCGTCGGTGAAGTACATTTGATACCTCAGCTCTAAAAATTATATTACTAAAAAAGGTACACTTTTTAGTAATGTTATTTTTAGAGCTGTAGTAAAGACAGATGTAAATTGTGATACATAAGAGAAGTACAGCATGAAACTCTACTCAATAAGAATAACATTATTCAGAAATCACAAAGGTATAAATCATAACAACAATCTTAACTTATATTAGGTATTTATCTTCTAAGTAGTAGTAGGTCAGTTTAATCATAAATATATCATTAATCAACATCAAATCAACTTTCGATTAAAGTATATAAATCGATAACTTAGTAAAACTAGTCGGTACTCGTTCTGTGGCTACAAAATTTTCCAAACCTGTAGCGGTGTAACCAACCAATCTGGATTTAGCCTGGAATTATGAGGTTTTTTCTCCGACGTATGATTTTCTTTAGGCAATTGTCAGTCTTCTTGTAGTATATTGGTTCATGATGTATAGGCAAGTGTAGTCATTCAAAAGTGGCGCCCTTGAATTTCTCGTTTAACCTTGCAATCATCAATACCCGATGTTTACACTCGATAGTCAAAAACGGCTTGCAGGAAAATTAACTAAAACCTCAACCTAAATGTTCAACTCGGTTGCTAGTTTAGTCTAGCTAGTGCTAGTTTGATCAATTAACACTGCATAGACTACATAATAATTACCTACTCGTCGGTAATACCAAAGCTTATTATTTTGGACCTAGATGCTTTGAATCAGTGACGATGCAATCAGCACAAAAAGGCCAGGGTTAATCCTCGCAGCAGGCGTGTGACAGATGTCAGATGTCAACTCATGTCGCTGTCACGCCACGAGATCACGATGCATTTGAAATTGTCACGCTGCGTTGCGGCCGGCGCGGCGGCGTGTGTCGCGGAGTTTCACGTCCGAATGAATATTAGAACAGGTGAATACGCGATATTTGTAAATTGCACAGTATTCTATAGAAATATTGTTGAGCTAAAATAATGTCGTTTACTAGCAAAATATATAAGCTACTTGTGTCCATTTGTAAACCTTTACGAAGGTCGTTTATCTATACATTTTAGTTGACACAGTTTTAACACATACCGAAATTATGCTTTTATTCTTAATCTAGCACAAGAACGTTTTGGTAAGTTTTTGATTTAACTGAATAAAATAAAAGATACTGTGCAATTCATTTGATCGTTATACAAATATCGTCATACACATTATCGTATTCCACACATAATACCTGTGAAATATGGAATAAGCTTCCTTCTTCGGTATTTTCGAGTGACTATAACCATTTTACAAAAACATAGCAGATACTATGTTTTTGTGGAATCGCTTGTTTCTCTAAAGGGCCGATACGTATTGTAACGTATTGTAATGTCTCCAGTGTTAATACATACACGGGCGACGACGGGTGATTGCTTGCTTGTAACTGACAAGGACTACACTATCTCACTTGATGGTTAGTCACGTTGTGGTCGAGGATGTTATCACGCTAGACCTAGAATGTTTACTGGCTCTCAAGACATATGCTGCTAACACTTCTACTTTGAAAAACTGCCACCTATGTATGTTTGGTGACAGTTTTTCAAGCTTGAGATTGGTAGTTAGCCAGGCGGGTAGGTACTCGACCCATGCTGGGAATTTAATAGCGGTGTAACCTTCAGTGGAAGCTTGAACCATTAATAGGAATCGAATCAGCGTACGTCCGTTTGTCAGTCGACGCTCCCACCGCTTAGCTATCATCGCCTCTACTAAAACAGTAATGTTTTATACTTGCATAAAAGCACTCATCTTACCATTTTTACAGCTACGCTAACTGGAATTGCTGGATCCAAGACGACTCAAGAACTACTGCCTGAATACAGTTCAGAAGGTTACAGAAGGATTATCGACAGATTTTCAGTTTTGAGGAGCTAACCAGAAGAGGACTAGATTGTGCCTACTAGTATTCTGTGGATGACACAACACATTTAATGAAAACCGAGGTAGGATTAAATACGACTGTCGGTAAACGAGAAGAATACACCTGAGTATATTATTTCTACACAACATGAACGGGGTGGTTCAAAGGAAAACCAATCTGAGCTAAAAGGGAAACAAACATCGTAGCTTGAAGCACAAAAACAGTTAACTACAAATTACCGTCGGACAGTGATTACGGCCTTCCTGTCCCCTGTAATTAGTGCGCAATTAGTAACGCGGTAAATACGGGTGTTTCCTTACACTGAATGCAAACGACTGGACAGTTTGTTTAAACCTGTATAATTGTTTTTTTTGCGTACGTCTTATTTTTTTTTTCGCGCTGGACTGTTTTCGCCTTTTGTCAGTGTCAAGTAAATCAAAGTTTGAATTGTATTACAAGTAATTGGTCATAAACTGCCAGTTAAGTCTTAAACGTTACTCGAAGAATGTGTTGAGTTTGAACTTTCAGTTTCTGTAAAATTATTATGTAATTCACAGGATGGCAGTAGGGTACTTATGCCGGTGCTCTGCACCTTTCACTTACATATATTACGTTGGGGGACAAGGGCGGCAATCCCACAAACTTGGACTTAATGCCTTTAGCTTATACTAACCCCCCTACATATCAAAAAAATATAATTGCATCCTCTGAAGCACGCACGCTATGACTTAACAAATGTAACATTTCAATGGACTAACTCGACAAACTTTGTAGTAAGGCCTAGGTAAGGGTACTAGGCCCTTTTTTAACCGACTGCGAAAGAAGGTGGGTTATTCTTATTGTTATTTTATGCTGTTCCATACCTAGCCGAAGACTCGGAAGAGAGGAAATTCCTATTCTAAAAACATTAATTCGTTTTTATTATAATAAAGTGGATTATTTCAATTTATGGTAAGACTAGTTAGTGTCTTACCATAAATTGAAATAATCCACTGGCATGTAGTTTTCAAACTATTATAGTAACCGACTTATTTTACTTATTACATTTTCAACACTTCCCTAGAATGAAATTTTGAAGAAATTGTCATGAAAATATTAATTTCAATTTTTTCTTAATTCTTTTCTTAATTTATATTATTTGTATCCTATTATAGCGAATAGATTATTTCAAATCTCTTCATAGACTGATTTCTGTGGTTTTGAACATAACAATACAACCAAATGGAGAACCTCCTCTTTAAATCAATTAAAAATAATTGTTTCTCTAATTCTTGATGTATAACAAAGGGGAATTGTTATAAACCGTTTAGTGTCCGTGAAATGCGTTTAAAGGTTGTATGACACACTTTTGGTAACTTGATTATAGCTCAGCGGTAGGAATGTCGGCTGTCAAACTGACGGACGTTAATTCCATCCCCACCAACGGCTTGAGCTTCCGAAGAACGTAACATCATCATCATCATCGTGGAAGAGAAGGTAACACCATTATCAAATTCCCAGCATGGTGGATACTTTCGAGTACCCGCCTGGCTTACTACCACCCTCAAGTTTGAACAACTGCCACCTAGCACACAGTGCGTTCAGACAGCAGAGCCAGTAAGCATTCTATGTATAGTGGCAAAACATCTTCGACCATCAAGTGAGATAGTGGTCAAACGCTACGTCTATACAATATTTTCACAAAAAATACTCTTTTATAACTATTAATTTCATCCTACTTATATTATAAATGTGAAAGTTTGGATGGATGGATAGATGGATGGATGTTTGTTACACAATCACGCCAGAACGGCTGAACGGATTTGGATGAAATGCCTGGTGTGTAGATATTTCATGTTCCGGAATAACACATAGGCATAGGCTACTTTTCATCATCATCATCAATCATCACCACGCGAGTAAAACCGCGGGACGCAGCTAGTTATTTACAGTTAAGCCTATTAATTGATCGTGCATCAATTCAAATTTCAATGCATAAACAATTATTAGAACCCAACCGCTTTGGTTTTGCTTCATTTATTCCAATACTTCAGTCACATGTGTGTATTTGCATCAATAACAATGAATTCGAAAATTAAACACGTCGCCAATAATTAGATTTTGATTATTCATTAGTTTTCTATGAGCGTTTGATGTAACAAACTATTTCAAATTCTGCTTGTGATCAATTACTGAGCTCAAACAGTTTATGAATTGTTCATTAATTCTCGTATATTTTGCATAATGTGAATAAATGATTATCTAGTTAATTTGAAATTAAAATAAATATGAATATTGTTTTGGAATTAAATCAAAAGTAGACGTGTAATGGCGTAACGATACTAGTGCAGAGTTCACCAAAATTTAAACGTCCGATTAGCAATTAACCGTCGGTTTTTACTATACAGTTGTATAGTAAAAACTGTTTGACCGCCGGTTAAATTGATAATCGGACGTTTTAAATTTTGGTGAACTCCACGCTTAATTAATGTGTTGTTAACATATTGTTAATTCCGCGACTTTAACCTATTCCAGTTTTAATCTTACATAATGTCACAAGTTATTTTAGAGAAGCGTCTCTTATCTATTTGATACTCAGGGAATTCTGAAAGATAGAGGAAAAACAGAAATAATGATAACAATATAATACATAACTTCATACACTTCACAAAACCTATCTTGGAGTTGAGAGTTTAGCCGGGCAAAAGATTACAGGAACAGCTTCTATACATAGGAGAATATTTGAAGACGTAGAACAGCTTTTCATGGGGGATATTATAAGTAACAGGTTTGTAGGACCAGAGCTTCTCCAGGGATATGTTTTAAGGTTGAAGGGCAAGGTTGAAGTACTCGCTTAAGTGAACGTGACTCATCACCCTGATAGTACGATTACTCCGGATGTCTCTACTCCAGTCATCGTCTATTTTTTTTATTTTAATTTATTTTATTTTCTTCGGAAAACATACAGTGTTATATAACTAATGTAATAAAATATAAGTTTGTATACATCATTAAAAAGTTTTCGCATACAAAACCTATAATAAGCTTGTTTGTTTGACAATGTATCACTTACGAATCTAACAATATGATAACATGAATCAATTATATATCCTCTTTTGATTCCAGGTACTTTGATGCCAGGAGACGGTGCTTATCACATCACTTATAATGTACTGAAATTTCGAGACTGCTTGATTTATCTCTCGGAGAAGTATTTTGTTTGGAAGAAATGCTATACAGTCTCGAAATACCAACACATTATATGGTTATCTCTCATACTGGGGGTCATTACGCCACGTTACCAATCCCACTCTATTAAGTCTTCTTTCAAAGAATCCCATATTTCAGCAACACCGAGGAAGGAAGCTCGTTTCATATTTTGCAGGTGTATGGCAAAAGTGATCGTTAGAATCACCCAGTATGTGACTCTCATGAGTCAATCATTTGTGGATGCCAATTTGCCACGCTTGGCAGGTGGGTTGGCGAGCGCAGTATAAAATATGATTCTCAGAAGTCGCTGCTGGCCATCCTTCTGGTACGTGATCCCTTAGTCGGCTCTTACGACACCCACGGGAAGACATGGGGGGGTACAATTCTAAGCCGGTACCCCACGGCACGGCAACAAGACACGATTGAAACTTAACATTAGTGAAATGACTTGCTCGTCTAGCCCTTTGATAAGAAGTCATATTCAAAGGCAAGAAAATAAAATATGTCTGCTGCAATAGACTGCTACGGCGACGTATCGCTACGTCAGACGTAGCATATACTCGTAGATATTGTCTACGGCCTACGCAGGCGATATACAAAATACCCGAAGCAGGAATAACTTGCGTCACTGTCATCGTATTGCAATATTATAAATAATCGAATACGTAACACATGTACCATCTACATAAGAATATTTTTTTGTCACAGTGACTGTAGTTCTACATTAATGGCAGTTAGTACTGAGTTCAATTGTTTCACGATGCGATGGTGACGTGTATATATAGTAGCGATCTTCGGCCATGCCTTCGGTCATTCGGTATGCGCTAAGTTTCATTAACAATTTTCTAATTTATACAACTCAGGCTAAAGTGGCTAAAATGGCTTTCAGAACTAAACGTTTAATAGGTATTTAAATATGTGCAAATATGGGAGAAATGTTTAATGAAAGAAAACATCGGTGGCTCTCTTTGGTAATTAGGTTTAACTAATTTTCGGCTGTATAAGTTCCGATGAAATTTTATAGAAATACATCCGATATTTTACGTATTTTTCTATGACCCTTATTAAAATAATGTTTTACAATTATTAGTCTTTTTCTAGTTTCCACGTTCCGCTCATCATCATTCTCATGATAAAAAACCAGTCAAAATTTAAAGTTTTCAATAAATAGTTACAAAATTATCAATTGGTGACTTCATCGTACGAAAAAAAAAAATACGTGTAGATATTTATAGAGTAGATGTTAGATATTATTATTAAAATGTGAACGCTTTATATAAATTTAATTTCTGGCCAAGACGCAGCGAAGAAGTTAATTAAAACTAGGAATACTTACTGCTTTCTTTGTAACATTGTAGTGTAAGAGCGAACGGTCGTTTTCAATGCTTTCATTATCATTATCATATCCACCATATTACGTCCACTGCTGGCCTCCCCCAATGATTTATACAAAAACCGGTTAGAAGCAGCTCCAGTATGTCCATCCAGTCTCTTCCTGTGATCTTAGTACACCGTATTTGTACACCAACTAGTACACCGTAGTTGGTACACCAACTAGTACACCGTAATTGGTACACCAACTAATACACCGTAGTTGGTACACCAACTAGTACACCGTTGTACGAGACGCATCACGCACGATCATTTTCGACGACCACACTACACAACAATTTGAAAAGCAAGATCCAAGAAAGAATTGTTGTTTATTTATTGGTTCATATTGATTAAGGTCCCCTCACTTGCAAATGCCAGTAATATATTAAAAGACCCATTTAACACAAAAAAGGACAGCTGGTAGTCTACGTTGGTAGACAACTCAGGTTGTCGTGTCAAGTTTGTTGGTGGACGTCTTTCACTGCGCTTGCCGATCTGTAATCTCCTTTCGACCCCATAATCCAACAGTTCTGCAAGAAATGTGCCTCGCCCCCTGCCATTACAAATTGCTAATCCACTGCGCTACGTCTACATGAATCATAAATATATTAATATTATGAAAAACCTATTCAGCGATCTGTGTATCGTGTCGATTGATACGCCGATGAATAGCTGATTGAGAGATATTCACTTACATCTAGAAGATTATTTATTATATGCATGCTAAATGTTTAGGCTTTTTTGAACAGTAAAAATATTTGTATATGTGTTTGATACGTTAGGTTTTATCGCTCGATGGTCGAAGTCGATGTGGTCATTGTCGTATAACTTTTAGTTTGATCAATGGTAATGAATCGTATAGTGAATGTCAGTCAGCTCTCATACTAAGGATTTCTTTGTAACTCGTGGTTAGCCATAGCTCAGTTTTTTCACGTCTCAGTCACTTGACGATGAATGAAATTAAAAACTGGACTATATTTTTTAATAAAATGAAAGCGTTTTAATCAACTGATGCTTACTCTTTTTAATTTGCGCAGCGCAAACACCGGCCGCACTGTTTGCTCTTGGCTTGTTTATTTGCTAGTTGGATGTGTTCAATTTCGTTTTGAAGCTGACACTTGTTTGACAGTGATTGCTAGTTACTACAAGCGCTTATTGCGACAAATCTTCAATCACAAAAATTATAACATTAAAAGTGAAATTTAAGTACAAAATTATCTATTCAATTCAGGCATCCAGAACGCATTTATGAGCGTCACGGTATATATTCAATTACTTAAATATTTATTTTTTTATTGATATTCTTTCTTTTGGTTTTTATAATTTTAGTTTTTTTAATTGCTATCAAAGATTTTTAGTTAAATAACTTTTTTAGCTCACTTGGGATCTTTGGGAACAATGCTTTACAAATTGTTACAATACAACAAAACTTTGGCAATATTTGTATTTCTACTAGTGTATCCAAGATCTCCACAAAAATTCAGCTCTGTCGGAATTTTTGTTATTTTATCACTATTTTTTTGTATATTTTGACCGGACTAGACCACTAAAATGAAAATGGCGATAAAATTAGGTGGAAAGTAAAGAAAGGGTTCTATAAACTAAAAAAATTATTCAGACACTCAAAAACTTTATATATAAAGACATCTTTATTTATAATGTGAATTTAGCATTACTACGTCGGTAAGAAATGATTTATTATATTTCCCTAGCTATATTAAGAAGAAAACAAAAGTTAAGCAGAAAATAAAAAGACACAAATATTTATGACATGTGTGAAAACAGTCAGATGTCAGGCGACGTGTGATACGAAATCTGTAAATTGATTTGTGACAGTGAATCTGTCAAAAAAGTAACGAAAACATGAAAATAATCAGTTTAGAATTTAAATAAATGTTAAATTGTAAGCAGGTAAAAAACAATAAATAATAATTTCCTATAAAACGAACAAGTAAGTAGGTTAATCATGAAAAAGAATGACATCGTCATGTGTAAGTAGCTCACAAATTTTTGGATCCGCTTGCTGACTAAAACATCCCCACAAAATCAAACCATTCGTTATGGCACAGAGGTTGTTTTAATAGAAGCACAAAGAGTCCTATACCAGTACAGGGCTGCAGCACATTGGCTTTGTGAAAGCGTTGAAAGCAGATTTAAAATGTGGATTCGGTGATGTGCCGGAATGGGACCGGTGTGTTTATTCGCGAATAGCGATTTATAAAGTCGGGTGACAATGGTGTAGAATGGATATATCTAAAAAAGATAAAAATATTATTATAATAACGTTCGAATTGAATTTTGTTGAAACGTAACATTTTCAACTCAAGTCACAAAAGTAGTAATATACAGTAGTACATTCACAAAGTCACATAGTAAACTACTAACTAACAAGATACTGGTGTTAGCACACGCTGTTGGATAAAGCCAAAAATGACGTATGTACCTACTTGGAATAGACTAAAAATTGAAAAATATATAACAATGTGCGTGCGTAAGTTTCATCAGCGAGTCCCTTTTGTTTACCTAACCTAGAATGCTCGCTGGCTTTTCTATACAGATATGATACTATAATAATTCATCAATTTGTAATAGTGTCCATGCTACATTTCAGATAACAACTTTCCACTAAACCATCCGTAGCAGCGGAGAGTCCACTTGCAGTAACTGTATTTAGTAGCAACATGTCAGTATTTAACGATAATGATGTCAACGATGACTGTGGTTTCGTTTAAACATTGTAGCATTCGCACCCAAGCCAAAATAGCGGGTGGCTTTGTTGCTGCTCTGGGACACTTGAGTCTGCGAGATTTTGGAGACAATAGGCAATACTGCGTACCTGGGTATGCTTCCATGACCTCACAGCTTCCACCTCCGATAGTTTGGTCTCTATCTTCCAGCTTCGATTTTTTTTTTTAACATTCACACAACGTCTTCAGGTCCCAAACTAGGCAGAGCCTGTACTATGGTAAACTGACGACTGATATATATACTTATATACATATACACACCCAGACACAGGTCAAACAGACATGTTCATACACACAAATGTTTGACCTGTCCGGGAATCGAACCCGGGACCAGCGGCTCAGAAGGCAGAGTGCTATCAACTGCGCCAACCGGCCAGAAAATTCTTGAACTTGTTAGGATTCCACCACACATGAACGATATCCGGAACTCGTCTGATCACCGGCCGGTACACTGATGTTGCATGCGATGGAAAGCTGTGATGGTAGATGGTGGTAGCTGTGAAAGTGAGATAGTGGTCAAACGCTAGATCTATACAGTAAAAAAATCTATTGCGTTTATCTGATTCTTTATTAATTGGTCGATAAGGTCAAATGGCAACATATTTATTTTCTTCTCACCTAAGTTTACACATACTAGATTTTACATTTCAATAGATACAAAATCTCTGTGTAGAATCTGAAAGTGATAAAAAAATATATTTAAGCTGTCTTTGAGGTGCCTGACTAAAGGCTTAAATACATAAGTTATAACAACCTGTGACACATTTCACCAGGCTACCTCCCGCGGATATGATATTTATAATGAAACCTCTAAATAAAACGGCATTATGCACAACTATTATAATAAGCTCATATGTATATCTGATGCATACACATTATAAAAAAATTCTCTTTTCCCGCTAAACGCTTTCTCTGTGGCCACTTGTGAAGTGACAATCGCACACCTTTGATGTGTGAGCCGGTGAGAATTGTATAATGGAAGTGAAAATATTTCCACAAAATTTGTCTCGCCTGATGGATACCCGTTACAATGTATACCCATTAGTGATGTACACATTTGCTTGATTTTCGGTATTTTTGGGTCTCGCTCCCAATTTTGTATTTGCATAATGTAATTACCGTGTGCCATATCTGTGTTGTTTGCTCTTTGTGTTTTTTTAATTGCGTAATGTTTGACGTAATGTATTTGGAAGTGGTTTTCGCTAAATTTGCGGAAAGCAATATTCTATCAAAGAAAAAGTTTATATTTTTATAAACAAGTATTTTTGTATCAGATGTTTGATATCTAGTAATGCATACTAGACAGTTATCACTTCGGCGCATATGTGGTGTATAGTTTTTGAAGAAAGAAAAAGATGAAAAAAGATCACCGGGTGTCTGGACCAAACAATACAAGCATACATTTTGAGATTGGTCGTTTAAGATGCTTTACATCTTATCATCACTCTTCTGTCGACCGTATTACAGATATACTATGGTTATTCGGCACTTTCCTCACTTTCTCTTCGTTAGAAACATTGCGCTAAATGTACAGATGTTGTCCTTTAGCTATGATTTTTCACGAGTCCTTATTGGAAATGAAGTAGACTATTTATACCTGAGATTTATGTGTTTCATGTTTACAGTCTTTTTCTATCTATACTGTTGTTTATGCTGGAAGGATCTTATAATTAATGTATCAGATGCAAGTCTGACCAACGGCTAAATTAACTTGACCAACATTTGAACATCAAGATTAAGCAAAGGTTATGATTGTATTAATATAGACAGAAATTGAGATTTTAAACAAAATTGAAAATGTAAAAGGTCTGCCGAAGCAGAAAATCCTGACAAATAGTTATAAGCACTTATATACCTTTTACCAAAAAAAAAAACAATATAGATTTATTGGGAACTATGATGCCGCAGATATATAGATAGACACGTTAAACTTCCAAAACCACTCTTTTGTGTCAAGGGCTAAGAATGTTGTAGTTAAAAACGGCTGAACCCGTTTTAATAAAACGCGTTTATAAAATGCGAGTGAAGCTATGCCTAAGTTTGAACAACCATTTCACAGACTTAAATGAAATCAAACAATTGTTAATTGCATTTAATTTGCTTAGTCTTGTTCAGATACCAACAGCCAAAAATAAATGAATATTATTCGTGTATAGCTGAATCCAAAACAATTTATGAATATAACATTGCTGAGTTCATTGCAAAAACCGAGCACCGAAGAAAATAACAAAATAGTTAGAAGGATAAGTGGACAAAAATACGATTCCAATATTTATAATGAGTTAATCCTTACTATATTTATATAGATATTTACAAGGCTAATAACGTGTCTATTAACAAGAGTATCGTTGCTGCATATATTTGAGTCTTTAGTAGTGGTAGCATTAATTTGTTTGGTCTTCAATTTACTCACAACTTTCAATATTTATTAACGAAACAAAAGAGAGAGACTTTTAACAAAAGAGTTTTTTTATGGAATAAGGTGACGGAACAACCACAAGGTCCACAGGGTATTTAGTGTTTGCCTATAGATAGACACACAATTTGTAAAGAACTGTCCTGCGCCCGCCACCCTGTGACTTAAAGTTGGTGATTCTCATGTGTCTGGAATCGAAACACAGTAATGCGATCCTGGCGGTAGAAATAGTGGCAGTACTTTCCCTGGCGAACTCTCACATAGAGAGATCTTTATGTGAGAGCGCGATGAGATATCTCAGACCGCGATGAGCGTTTTTAACATGATTTCTGATTTAGACTGGTTGGACCTCATTGATGTGAATGCTGAAAACAATGATATAGCAAAAAGGTCGAACGTCAAGACTGCGATAGTGAGCGCAGCTTTCCCTCACTATTATAATAATCGTTACTATACTCTCTAGTACTCGAATTATTTATTTTCTGGTTTTACTATGCTTCAAGTAATATAGTTATATTAATAATAAAATCTCAATGGCAGAATAACCTCTCGTATACCACACAGATCGCCCAACACATTGAAAAGTCGAACTTAAACATCACCCAACCTTTCGGGGAAAGGCCATTCTTACTGCGTTCTATATTCTCTGGTTGCCAGGAGGAATATTTATGAATTCAGATTTACTTGGAACCGTTATATTTAATTTATTTATGAATATAATTAAACGAACGCTGAGCAGTTTGCGGTTTCTTACAAAGTAGATTGTTAATGGGAATAGTATATACATATGGGATATATTTTGGTTTGCAAGTATATACTTAAATGTGCATACTATCACACTATCACTTATATTTGACTGGCCGGTTGGCGCAGTTGGTAGCACTCTACCTTCTGAGCCGCTGGTCTCGGGTTCGATTCCCGGACAGGTCAAACATTTGTGTGCATGAACATGTCTGACCTGTGTGTGAGTGTGTATCTGTATATAAGTATATATATCAGTCATCAGGTTACCATAGTACAGGCTCTGCCTAGTTTGGGACCTGAAGACCTTGTGTGAATGTTAATAAATAAATAAATAAAATAAATAAATCAAGAAAAAAACTAAAACCAGTTCCATCTAGATTTCTTTTACTCTAGAAAAATTGTATTGTTTTATTTAGTGATGACACTTCACGAGCTCGCGGTTGGAGTTTTTAGACAGCATAGGGCTTCTGATATGACTTAACGACTGTTGCTATAGCAACCGGAAGCTATAGTCATACGCAGGAAGTGCTAAGTTAAAAATAACACTCAAGCTCACCCATCCAAAGTATTGAGTGCAGAAATGTAAAATTAACTATATCTTTTGACTTTTGTTTCTATTAACACAAAATTTTCAAAAATTACAATTTCTCACAGGATAATATAATACGAGTAATAATCCTTGATTAAGATTATTTACTTACTTGTAAATCATAATTTCGTAGAAGCTCTGTCTCTATTGAGCCCTATAAGCTGAAGAGCCCGCACTTGAGCTGAGTCAGTCCGATAGTAAGGGGCTAGATTGCTATCTTAAAATAAGGTAATTGTTTGGTATGATATATGTGTAGTTGGGGAGACCACATCGGACGTTAGCTGACCGAGGGGTCAGGTGATTCCTTCTCCTTTATGGTTACAGCTCGATACCGGTGTAAAAGATGGCTATTGGCAGCGTGGTAAAGCAGCGAGAGGTACGGATACCCTCAAATCGAAACATTGTCTTTAAAATTACCTTGATTTTAAGTAAGTTTTTTTACATTATGATTGTTTTTTGTATGAAATCTACCTTAGCCCGGTTTGTAAGATGTTATCCATGCGGTTAAGTTCACATGGATAACGTTTGCAAGGAGCGCTACGTATGTTTGTGTAAATACAGAATATTCCTTCCCTATTTCAAAATATACTAAATGCTGCAACTTCTATATTTATGAGAAAAAGCGGAATACATTATGCATCCAATTTACTTCACCGACGAAGTCGCAAAAACAAAATGGTTTGAAAAAAGTCAAACGACCGAGGGCCGCAGTATTTACAAACTAATATCGCTCAAAAATACTGTTAGCTTGATGCATTAAAAAATAAGGATGGGACTACTTCTTAGTATAACAAGGTTACAGTGCCGTTAGTGGAAAAAGGAAATACACAATGGAGCTGCACTGTAATTACAATGAAACTGAGTAAAATGATAAAAAGTATGACGTTACAGGCGAAGCCGGGTGCAAATACAGAATTAAATTGTGCAGCGCCAGTTTATTGGTCAGATTGTTTTTTGTTCGTAGCTTACCCGTTTTGTGGGTAGTTTTGCACGCGGTTCGTCTGACTTCTGTTTTTATTTTATTGTAGTTAAAAGGCGTAACCGCACTTCTTCAATTTCACGGTTGTTATTTCACAATAAAAGTGCGTTATTGAGGCGTGTTACGCACGGTTTTCGGATGTTGTGTATGAGGTTTTATGAAAAATTCTCTGTTTTGAAAACCGGTTTTGAATTCCCTCATTAATTAAAGCAATATGATTTTATTGCATTGACGGTCGCCGTAGCGCAGTGGTCAGTGACATGACTTTTGTGTCTCCGGGACCCTGGGTTCGAATCCCGGCAGGGGCCAACATTTGTGCAATGAGTATAGATGTTTGTCCCGGGTCTTGGTTGTTTGTGTGTTGTGATTGTGTGTGTCCATGCCTCCCGCGACTCAGGGAATCATAGTGCGGGGTCTGAGTGATAAAAAAATAAAAATAAAATTGTATATTCCTTTTTAGGTTGCTTATATGTAACAATAATCTTAATTGCTCAGAATTCTAAAAGAATATATGCCTTAACCACGATTCAAGTTCGTTTCTCTGCTCGTTTGAACTCATTGCATTGTTGTGAAGTTTGGCTCGTTTTTATAAAATAAAAAAATATTCATAAAGTAAGCTTTCGATAGGTCCAAAAAGACCTATCGAAAGCTTACTTTGGTCCACAATCGGAACCGACGTCTTCATGTGCCCTTAGAACGACGGAGGGGCTCATTTAAAAATGACACTCGCTATAATTCATGGTATGAAGTAAGGAGTACTTTGCCTGACCCGGTTTATCGGTGAAGGTTTCCTGGGAACATCCGCTATTTCGTATCATCGTTTTTCAATGAACAAACAATCCAATTAATTGTCACTCACGCCTCCGCACTGGTACACCTTGTGTCGCGGGAGGTATCGACACGTACACATTACATAAACGTTCAATACTCGGGAATGCTCCATGCTCATGACAGAAGTGTTCGCTTTAGCCGAGATTCAAAACTGGACACTCACTAGGAGTGTCTCTGATCATTGAGCCACGACGACTGTCAATTTCAGGATGTAGACTTTCTTGAAACCTGTCTATCAGCCATAATCCTGTGACCGATGGACAGGACTCATCGTATTGCATCCTCCTATTGAGCTTATATATTATCTGAACATCTTCCTTGGGGTATCCTCTATACCAAAATTCATCAAAATTAGTTCAGCGTCTTAGGCGTGAAAACTTAAGTCATTGTTTTAGGTTTTATCCCAGGAGAAACACATTATTTTTGGGACTACAATGTTTTAATGTTGTAAAGTACCTAAATTCCGAATTTCATTCAAATTTTAAGTCGTGAAGAGGTAATAAACACACAAACTTTTGCATTAATAATAAAGTAATATAGTATAATAAATGGCTTGACCTCGTGCATTTGTCGAATAGCACGCCTGTTGATCCGGAGACATATCTAGATAATACATTTCGTTGAATTGCATTATTAAGAGAGGTCGCTTAATTTTGTTTATGGGAAATCGTGACTGCTCTGTCACTACACACGGTCCAACAACTAGCCAACCAACTTCAGTATTCAAGGCTCTTAAGCCTAAAATGCGACTATGGCCTGTAGGTATTTTTTGTAGCAGTTACGGTGGCCAATTAGATTTTCGAAAAAGTTTTTATTAAATTTATTTATGATAACCATTTCCAGATTCCATACAAATTTCTATGTTGCTGCTAGTTTATAAAGCTTTAATGACTCAACCATGGAGACAAAATAAGAAAGAAGTACATACGTTGGAAATACATGCCATACGTTTTTTTTTTCACAAAATAGCACGTTTTTCATCGTTATTAAGTGGGTTATGTCGTATTAATTAATTTAGGTTCGTATGGTATCGTACAAATTAAAGTGACAGTGGGCAGGGCACATAGCTCGAAGAAATGATGGCCATCAGAACTGGAAGGTTCTCAAATGGAGAACACGCAGTGACAAGCGCATATGACGGCCACCGACATGGTGGACAGACGGCCTGACTAAGATCGAAGGTGAGGGCTGGATGCGGGCCGCTTCCATCCGGTCCTTGAGAAAATCAATGGGTGTATATCCAGCAGCGGATGTTCTACGGTTGAGATGATGATGATGATGATAGTATGAAAACATCATTTGAGTACAGATCGTAAATAAAAATAGACGTAGAATCTCATTGCAACCCCTTTACGGGCACAGTAACGTTGAGACGCAGTATGATACATCATTCGAGAGATGGTGAGATATAAAGATCTACGTCCCGTTTACACCCCACTAAAATATGGAGAGCTGCCCAAACAAAGAAACATAAACCTTCTCGATAATAATAATAATAGAAGTACCTACACTGGATAAAACATTTAGGAAGAATATAAACTTTATATTTCAGAGTTTCAATAAAAGTTTTATTAGATACTTTGCTTGCGTATTTCAGGGAGCAACATTTGGCGATTAAATTTGACGAGTCATGACAGTGCCTATGGGTCTTTTATATACTGTTATGTTTCTCTTTGTTTCAGGTATTACACCCTACTAATATTATAAATGCGAAAGTGTGTGTATGTGTGTTTGTTTGTTACTTCTTCACGCTCAAAAGGCTACACCGATTTCGATGAAATTTGGTATGGAGATAGTTTAAGCCCTGGATTAACACATAGGCTATTGTTATCCCGGAAAAAGTATAGTTAACGTGGGATAATTGAGGTAGCGCGAAAACCGTGAAACCGCAGGGCGCTACTAGTAAGTTATATGTAGAACTTGCAGCAGAATAATGAACAGAATATCAATCAAAGTTTTCATTAATGTTAAACGCGAACGTTTGTGAGGATGATTGTATGGATGTTTGTTACTCTTTCACGCCAGAACGGCTGAACGGATACAAGTAAAATTTGGCACAGAGATAGATTATAAAGAATGGATATGTTTTGTCGCATAACTGAGGTAACGTGAACCGTAGTCCCTGCGAGTGAACCCGCGACGCGCACCTGGTACAGAATATGTAAGAAACATGCATGACTTTAGATGATGTTGTTTTCTACGCCGTAGGTATAGTTTCTTGTTGTCACTTAGTAACACGTGCAAGCTGGTAGGGTTGCTCTAATAATCCATGCAAGACATTAATCACTGCCGTCACCACCGCAGTCGGACAGCGTGCGCTGACGTCACGTTGCATTTAGCTGGGCATTGGTATGCTTGTATTATTTATTCCGTGTTTACTTGTCATGTTCTCCTGATTACTAAGTTAACTGGCACAAACAGAAAAAGAATGTTACCATGACTTGTTGAAGTCGGTACCATTGGTGGATTAACACATAGGATACTTTTACCCCGGCAAGAGTATAGTTCCCGTGGGATAATTGAGGTAGCGGGAAAACCATCATCCACGCGGGTGAACCCGCGGGGCGCTACTAGTATTACATAAAAGTAAGTAAAAGAGAAGCTAAGGCCTCTAAAAAAAAATTACAATAGATTAGGACATGCGCACAATATTATCTTAATAGTTAATTTTAAACTATCATGGTACCGACCTCGACAAGTTATTTCACACTTTTGAGTGTTGAAGTCGGTTCCATTTCTTGGTAATTTTTTTTTCACTCTTTTCAGTGACCTCTGCTACTCACGGGATCAATTGTCATTGTGTGATTGATCAATGTTGATTGGGAATTCTCGTGAGCTTGACACATTATTATATATATGTGGTATCCGGCTTTACTCACGTTTACAGTCGAAGTTATATATCGCGGCGACCACGCGCGGTCGCCGCGAACTGGCAGCGTAAACTCACCTGAGGATGAGCATCGGACATGCTCGAAACCTAGGTCGAAATTTCGACTATAAACGTGAGTAAAGCCGGATACCACATATATATAATATTGTGTATGTTTATGGAGTAACGGCCTACTACGGTAGATATAATCAACAAAGTGCACTCGCCAACCCGCCTGCCAAGCGTGGCGAGTACTGGCAAACCTACCTTAAAAATACATGAGAGAGACCTACGTCCATCAGTAGATGTTATATGAGATGATAGCAATATAATAATAATATAATTTTAAAATCTAGATGTGCATATTTAGAAATATCCAAGTAATAATTTTGCAGACTAAAGGAGTATAAGAGCATCTTACAACACCACTAATTACTAATAATACGACCATTATTTCTACCTACGCTTCTGCAAAATAAATAACTTGAAGTTTGTTGTTAATATAAGTTATGCATTTTTTGTAATAGGTATATTGAGGCTAAGTGATGGGAAGGTGATGCTAAGTTAAACAGCTTAAATGTTTAATTATTAGCGAAACTTGTCGAGTTCATCTATCATACCTTATAACAGTTACAACAAACTCATTTAATCAAAATTTCAATCGATATTCAAAAAGTTTTAGATTGTATCGTTCCTCTAGCGCGAGTATGGTACTTCCAGATTGGCACGTAGAAATAAAAGTCCTTACGTTTAAACTTTATTCATTAGATTAGAATTTATTTTTACATTATAATAAAACAGGTAATACTTTAAATCTGTTTAATTATGCGGATATTACAAACAAAACGGGTAAAACCCTGTCTTTTTTTCCTGGCCCCATGGCCAGAGATGTATGGATTTCTGGTTTCTAATCAGGAAATTCTTTTATTATTTCTTCTGTTTTTATTTTTTCCGATATTTATTTCTCACTTATGTTGTGTATTTATTTTCATTTCAGAAAGCAGTGCCAGAGCACTGCTAAAATACAAACTATAATTTTACGTGCACTCAAAGCCTGACTGCGAGCAATTTTGCATTTTAAATTCGATGCGTCAGAAAAAGTGTCTTTTCAGCCCGAATATCGAAATAACGAGAATTTTAGTCAGAAACGGAAGTACAATTTGTGAGACCAGTCGTGTCTTTTTAGCTAGAATAAATGTATGATGGCCCTAATTCTTTTAATCACTCGATCTAGTTAAAGAACACTAAAATTCTTCAAAATGAAATAGCTCGTAATTTATTCACGCTAAAATTTACATTCGTATAATAGAATGCAACGCTTTCTCTAATATTAGATGAGTTTAATTCAATTGCTGGCCAATGGCGGGTAATTTAGTCGGCACCTAATAAGTGGCGACTTATTTTACCTAACACTACCAACAATTTAAATAAAAAGATCGAATTTTATTATTGTTATTGATAAGTACCATGCTAATTTGGACTTTATCGTTACCACTAAGAGCGTATGTTACTTATTTTATTCCCCAGAGTTTTAGTTTAGTCTAGTTGAATAACCGTATCACTACCAATATCAACCTATTGTGGACGTCTTATATGTAGAAAATCATTACAGTAGAGGATCCCATTAAGAACGATATTCACCCATCTAGCGTCTCCACCCGCGGACGCTAAGCTCAGGTAAGGCTGTGGACAGGGGTCTCGTTAGGCCCTAGGGTGTCTCCACTAGCCGACGGCTCGGAAAAAAGCCGCACTCAAGGTAATTATTAGTAGCGCCTCGCGGTTTCACCCGCGTGGATTACTGGACCTATACCTTTTTTGGAATAAAAGTAGCCTATGTGTTATTACAGGGTCTAATCTATATCGATATTAAATTTCATGGCAATTCGTACGTCCATTTGAGCGTGAAGGAGTAACACACGTTTTTGAATTATTTGCTTATTCCACGGGAGCAGCAATTATTTTCGGGATGAAAAGTTGACTATGTGTCTATGTGTTTATTTATCTAGATTTTAAACTATCTCCATACCAAATTTTATCGAAATCATCGCAGCCGTTTGAGCATGAAGGAGTAACAAACATACACACACATAGTGGAATTGTCATTGTTTTTTGCCTTTTGCCTGTTTAAATATTACATTTAACTCTTGAAGAGTGTGTTGGCAGCTACCTAACTAAATATTTCCTATCTAAGATTTCTTAGCCGACTGTACTGTATTGTGCTAACCGCGTATACCTACAGTTAAGACATACGATTCGCTATTTTGATCGTATACAATACGTTATGCGAGGCGACCATTGATTGCCTCTCCATTGTGTGTCGTTTCAATAACCATAAGAATAAGAGCCTACCATCCGACCTTCGATACATACCTACATAGTTAAATACTAAATATTACTATGCTAAATGCATAGATACCTACACAGTTTAATATATTATATATTATAAATGTATAAAACACGAGAGTTACTCACGTAATAAGTCAGAAGGTTCCGACTATAGTTTCAACCACATTCGGTGGTCTTTTTCAAGGAGAATACGGGGCGCTCGCGGACGCGGTCGCGATTCGCCTAGTACTGCGGGCGGCCGCGCGCAGCGCACGCGATGACAATTGCTGTTGCGGGGGGCGGGGTGCTACTAGCTGCGTCGGCATCCCGAATATTCTCCTTGAAAACGACCACCGAATGTGGTTGAAACTATAGTCGGAACCCTCTGACTTATTACGTGAGTAACTCCCGTGTTTTATACATTTATAATGTGTCAAAACCACGTCAGTTTTAATAACAAAATATTATATTTTATTATGCTACATGCACAGATACCTAGATAGTTAAATTTACGTTTGTGTAAAGGTTATTTCAAACGCTTGTGGTGGCTCATTAAATAGTGACACTGACTTCAGAATCCGATCCTGAGTTCGTATCCCGGGGCAAACATTTCTGTAATGATTGTTGACTGAGTCTTTGTTTCCCGATAGGCACAACTCTGGGAGTCTTCAAGTCACGAGTGAATATATATATACCTTCTAGACTTGCGTGCTCCATCTTAGACCGCGTCAACACTTAACATCGGGTGAGACTGTTCAAAAAATAAAAATTTTTAATTTTTTTTTTTTCACTCTTTTTAGTGACCTTTGTTACTCATGGGATCAATTGTCATTGTGGTATAGGTGTGTTCACCGATCTCCTCACCCGCTACTATAATATCGTGTAGTATAAACACGCATTTTCAGTTTTGACTTGTATCTCAAAAAGTGCTCGTTCGATTTTGATGAAATTTAAATGGGACCACACGAGAAGCACCAGCTTTTAAAGAACAATCAAAATCGGTTCACCAAGTCGGAAGTTACGCGGTAACAAACACAAAAAAATCAAAACATATGGGTCGAATTGAGAAACTCCTTCTTTTTTTGAAGTCGGTTAAAAAACCGATTTAATCACACACACACACACGTTCCTTGCATTCATTATCTAATGTTGAAATGTTTGAACGATTATTATAGTAAGAAAATTATTCATGGTCGTTATAACAAACTGCCTACAGGTTGAATTATGAATGAAGGTTTTAATTAATAAATAAGTGAGGCCCCGAGTCTGGAGCAGCCTTCGGAATAAGCTAACTTTCTAATTTTCATCACGGCCCATTGGAACGTTTAATTATGTCAGTTTTTTTACCGTTTTTTCTTTCTCCCTTGTAACAATAATTATAAGAGTTGCTATTTCTTTGATCTCATTTTCTATGTAATTACATATTGGATTATTTATTAAATAATAAAGAATGTAAAGTTAATGGCACATTTTTAAATCCAGAATAGACAGGCGTTTGACCAGCAGTTGTTAAGCGATGTTGCGGATATTATTATTCATGGAAATATGTACACATTTTAGAAATACTTCTTAAATACATTATTAACGTCCAATGTATACAAGGATAATAGAGGATATTTTTTTATTCTGATAGCAAAAGTTTTCGTGTTTTTTTTTTATTTAACATCCGTAAAGTGGTTCATTTTGACTCACTATGAAACGAGCTTTATTCGAGGAAAGAGGTGAATACAAGTAAGATAACCAACCACGTTAAAAAGTAGTAACTAAAATAAATAGTAGTAACGAAAACAAAATAGCGTACAGATTATTTAATTTATTTTTTTTAGCCCCAAAAATGTACAACAATAGAATTACTTACTTTAATAAATGCTAATTGTCACTATAGTTATAGGGGAAGACAACATGCAAAAAAGGTAAGCAGTGCCTAGCTATTGATGACAGCAGCCAAAAATAGGTTGCCACTGGTAGGTTTGTATGTGAAGTGATTTTGATATGAATTGATATGAATATCGCTAGTGACATCGCTTCCCGTGTGGTCCCATTTAAATTTCATCAAAATCGGTCAAGCGGTTTTTGAGTCAACACTCAAATAACTGAAAAGAGTTACGTCTACTTGGACGTCTTCCTGATTGCGGTTGACGAAATCGGTGAACATACACAATGAGAATTGCTCCCGTGAGTAGTTCACTGAAAAGAGTGAATAAAAAAAAATTACCAATAAATGGAACCAACTTCCACACTCAAAAGTGTAATATAAATCACTTGTCGAAGTCAGCACTACTATTTTTATAATAGGTCCTTTTGAACTATCGTGGTACCGACTTCAACAAGTTATTTTACACTTTTGAGTGTTGAAGGTAGTCCCATTTTTTGCAAAATTTGTTCCAAGAAAATGTTCCACGCCTACGTAGTGGAAGACGATTCGTATAGTTTTTCAAACTACTTCATTATTTGTTGTTTTAAACTTCACCTGTCTCTATTTAGATAGCGGAAGGAGGATAATTGGATGGATTAAGGTATCCGATGGCGTAGTTTAAACGTCAGATGAGCATGGACGAAGTAGCGCAGCAGACTCTGCTCTCTAATTATCGGTAACAAAAGTTAGGTACCGAAGTTTGCATTGCCTTTATAATCATTACTAGCAGCGCCCCGCGGTTTTACCCGCGTGGTGATGATGATGATGATGACGACGAAAAGTAGCCTATGAGTTATTCCGGGACCTGAAGTATCTACATAGCAAATTTCGTCCAAATCCGTTCAGCCGTTCTGGCGTGATTGAGTAACAAACATCCATCCTTCCAAACTTTCACATTATAATATTAGTGGGATACATATATATTGTTTAAAAGTTAAGCTTTAGTGGTAATCTACATCTTTTTTAAAGTAGTAATTAGAATCATCATCATCATCATCATCATCTCCGCCATAGAACATCTATAGCTGGACAGACCCCCATGCCTTTTTAGGAGGGGTTTGCCTGATTTTTACTCGCCACGCTTGGCAAGCGGGTTAGCGGGCGCAGTATGTTAGTTTTATCAGGGGGTGCCACTCACCTTCTGGTACTTGATGCTTTAGCCAGCCCTTATGGCACTCACGGGCCGTATAGGGTACAGTTCTATTTCTTTTATTCTTCTATTTACACGCCTATGAAGGGTACGTTCTAGGCCCGTACCTCATGGCATTTGGATTGTAGAAATGTCCCGGGAATTCGGGCAAGTACGAGAAGAGCAACGACATAGTTCCGTTAGAATGTCCACTGCTGGACATAGGCCCCATTGATTTCCACAAGGATCGGTTGGAAGCGGCCCGCAACCAGCCCTTGCCCGAAGAAATAAATATCTGTAGCTTAATATTTTTTCTTAATCTTGGTTATGTCATCGTCTTGTTTAATTAAAATTCAGTTTTGTCACTTGTCGATACTTGTTTCGTAAGTTTATTATTTACGCCGAGCTAACTAACAACTTTTACTGAGTTTTTAATAGTTTAATCACGCACAGTAGAAACTAATCCCTAAAAAAAATTTCATCTTTTTATTTATTATGTCACCAAGGAAGTGGAGAGATGTTCTGATCGCAATAAGAAGCTGGATGTATTTCTTCAGTTCATATCCGAGCAGGAGCAATGATTTATGTATCATGAACATAACATAGATGTTGATGATGATGATAGAGATGTTTGCCCTGGATTATAGAAGTCTGTCCAATGTCCATGTCTCACGTGACACAGAATATACGGGGTGTTTATATGAGAGAGTTTGTTTGTTGTTTTTCTAAAAGCTGAAGTTGGTTCAAATGTAAAGTGAGTACGGGCGAGGTAGTGCAGTGCTCTCTAATTATTGTCAACATTAAATTACTCTCCCAAAGTCAGGTTTGCTGCTAGATACTACACAAAAGGGGGAACGCCATTGTGTGCTTTTGTTCCTCACAGTTTTCATGTTTCATTTTGATTGTTAAAAGAGTATTTATACCTAAAAAATATTAGTTTAATTGAAGTAAAAGATAATAGACAAACATATATATTTATTGCACAAAACACAGGTAAATAATACAAATAATTATAATGTTGTGCGCGTAGATGTAAAGTTTTAATTATATTGACCCATGTTGTATGTATTGCTTCCGGGCTGTTTGGCCGTGGTCTAAGTGAAACTTGTGTTCCAGACGTTTCATCGATCACTGCGGTCGACATCTTCAGTGGTTCAGGTCCGAGCGGCGACAAGAGCGTAGAACTCTCCTTCGCGGCGTCTTCTCTGTTACTGAACGGGCCAAACAGACCGGAAGCAATACATACAACATGCAACGCTGGCCGTCAAAGCCTTAGAGTTTACATATATTGACCCATGTTTTGCCATCTGGTTGGCTGACCGATGTTGGAGTTTTAAGACTGCCTAATCGACTCCGACGTGGCTTATCAAGGCTATATCAAGCATTCAGCGGTAGTTAATCGGTATTTGAGTTCGGTTATTCAAAAATTAGTTATTTAAAACATATATCACTAATATTATAAATGCAAACGTTTGTATGTATGGTTGTTTGTTACTTTTTCACGCTAAAACGGTTGAACGGATTTGCATGAAATTTGGAATGAATATAGCCTATACCCTGCAATAGCATATAAGGCGTATAGATGTGTAGAGGTGGCGCAACTAAGAATAAATTAAACAATACCAAGATTACTATACTTCTTGTTTACTATAACCATAATATTATCATATATTTTTTTAAATGCCACTTACTATTACACTACGTATACACTACGTACTATTATAGTAACACTTGTCAACTAATAATTTTTAAATTTTATTATAAATTCACCATGCCATCATATTATTAAGTAGCAAGTAAGTAAAGAGATATAGAGCCCGGGGGGACCGGGAGGTCATCGGATTATCTAAAACTTATCAGAGCGTTTGATCGATGCGACGCATGACCAAAATGCTGGCACATATTTGGCTCAACGGATCAGCATTGCAATTCAACGTGGCAATGCTGCTAACATTATAGGCACACTGCCAACTGGTAGCGGATTAAGTAGAGCATTTGAGCTATCTATAGGATGACAATAGCTAGTGGATTTCTCAAATGTCTTTGTAGTAGCTGTAGTATTGTAATAAGTTATTAGTATTTTATTTTAATAAAGGCATATCATTTCTAAGGTAAAAAGGAATTTCAAAGCTTTGATACGCTCAGTCCCAACCGGCAGCCGTCGCATTATTAACGCTGAAATGCAAATGATATCGACAGCAAATTGGACGAATCCAATTGCTACCTAAATGTCATAGTGATTCAGATCCCCTAAATCATACAGATCGGGTCCGCAACATGATTGGATTAGCGTTTTGTTCGACAAATGGAAACGGTCTGTGGCTAGATGTGTCCGGCTGATCTACGAATGTATGAATATTGAGCGATTGCTGACATGAGATGCAAAGCCATCATTGCTTTAATATGCGTGGCTTAGGGGATGCAATGTAGGTGAGTATAGTCTGAAAGCTGTATACGTTTTTGTAGGTCAAAAGAGCGTGATAATGTATATGTGTAATATTTCTTTTCCCCTAATATGTTAAATATATTAAATATTATGTTAGTTCCGTAGTATCAGTAATAAACTAACATAATATTGTAACACCTAATATATTAAAATATATATTTTTTTATATCACACTCAGACCCCCGCACTAGGATTCCCTGTATCGCGGGAGGCATGGACACACACCATCACAGCATACAATATCCAAGACCCCGGACAAACATCTACACTCATCGCACAAATGTTTGCCCCTGCCGGGATTCGAACCCAGGGTCCCGACGACACAGAAGTCAATGTCACTGACCACTGCGCCACGGCGACCGTCGAATTATGTTAGATGGTTAATGTAGTTACAACTATAAATTAATTAATAACACCATTTGTTTATAAATATTTCTGGATTGTATTGTATACTAAAATAAAAGTACACTGTCGCGTTTCCCTCAGGATAAGCCCGGGAATAAGCGAGTAAAACCCTAAGTGGCGGGTAAATAAAGAGCACACTTGAGAGTGTGCGACAAAAAAATATTTTAGTTTAAAGTAGTTCGTATTGCGTTATTGACAAGTCGACCAGCTGGGAACTTAACTTCGATTCAACCCGAGGGCGTGAGCGGAGGGTAGTTCCAGGCGCGCTGGTCCGTAGTGCTCCCGGTAACGGTTAGATTGCAGCTGAAGCTTCTGGCTCGAAGAGGTTTTCGACACTCTAATGAAGTGCTCTCCAGCCCAAGGAAGATATTCTTCCTCCAAGAAAATGCTCTCCGCATCCAAGAACCCTGGAAACCCAAATTCTACCCAGTGAGGTCAAGGCGCCCAGCGATTTCGCCTGCCGCTAAACCTCTTGCGGAACAGAATCGAACCGAATTCCGCCCGGCCAATCAGGCAATCGAACCGGCCCGCTCAAGGTGCACGACAGCTAAATTTTACAGGATTCGAAACGAGTTATGCCAGAAGGGCTGAAATCTTCAATTACAAGTGAGCTTACCGTTATAAAATATAAAAATCGAATTAAATTCGAAGTTCATTCGTATAATAGTTTTCTATCACAAAAAGGAATCCAAGATACTTTACACTGTTTCTACGGGTATAACGTGGTACTAACGCGTAGTCATTTAACTATCCAAGTTAGTTAATCGAAGTTATATAACAAGAAGGAGTTTATAGTTACTATCAAAAGGAATTTACGCACAGGCTAAATTTGTTTCTTTATTATTGATACATTTTTTGTGCCAAGAAGACACACTAAAACAGACACACACATAGAGAAAGTATACATGAAAACAAATCGAAGGTACAATTATAAAATAGAATCATGTCTATACGACGAATTGCTTACCCTTAACAGGGAAGGGGGAGAGGTAGCGGGAAAACCGTAATCTATGCGGGTGAAACCGCGGGGTGCTACAATACTAGTGCTACTACTAGTGATACAATATGTATGCTATCTGGTTGGCTGACCAGCCCGATGTTGGAGTTTTAAGACTGCCCAATCGCCTCCGACGCGGCATCAAGCATTCAGCGGTAGTTAATCGCTATTTACTGGCATATGCCTTTATTAAAATAAAACACTAATAACTAATTACAATACTGCAGTAACTACAACAACATTTCAGGAACCCACTAGCTATTGCTAGCCTATAGATAACTCAAATGCTCTTACCCGCCACCGGCTGGCAGCGTGCCCAGAATGCTAGCAGCATTGCCACATTGAATTGTAATTAATAATCGCTATTTGAGTTCGGACATTCAAAAATTCTTTATTTAAAACATAGGGATATGTTTTAAATAACTAATTTTTGAATTTTTCTAATATTATAAACGCAAAAGTTTGTATGTATGGATGTTTGTTAATCTTCCACGCTGAAACGGCTGAATGGATTTGCATGAAATTTGGATTGAAGATAGAGCCTACCCTGGAATAGCATATATGCTACATTTTATCCCGAAAATATACTGTTCCCGTGGGATGACGGGAAGACACAAAAATCGTCAATAACACATAACATTTCACCGTGGGTAACACCGCGTGGCGCGGCTAGTATTAAATAGTTTAGTAATTATCTAGTAAAATATAACATTAAATGTATATGTTCTCGATATTCCAATAAGCAGTGAGCATAAACTAAACGTGACAACAACAAGGTCCGTGTTTACAAACATAATATATCGTGCGTGATTAAACACTCCACGCGAGCGAGTTACATTACGTCACGACACGTCACACAGATAGCGGTGACGTGACACCGTCAATTTCGTGACGCCTTATGATTTAGTATGTTTACAGCTTTATAACTCGGAAAATTAAGTCGATATTGACATAATTGTGTCGCCAGGATAAAGTAGAAACGGTTTTGGAACGATATGATAGAAGCGACGTCGTGAAAAAAGAAGGAGGTTCTTAATTTCCGTACCGTAATTGACCCGTATTTTTTTTATTAACCGACTTCAAAAAAAGGAGGAGGTTCTCAATTCGGCCCGTATGTTTTTTTTTATTTTTGTTTGTTACCGCATAACTTCCGACTGGGTAAACCGATTTTGATCGTTCTTTTTTATTTGAAAGCTGGTGCTTTCCGTGTAGTCCCATTTAAATTTTATCAAAATCAAACGAGCACTTTTTAAGTTACAAGTCAAAAACTGAAAAATGCGTGCATAAGCACGCATTTTTCAGTTAATCTAATATCGTGTAAGTATAAATCCCTCTAATATAATATCGTGTAGTATAAACTACACGATATTATAGTAGCGGGTGAAGACATCGGTGAAAATACCTACACCACAATAACAATTGATCCCATGAGTAACAAAGGTCACTAAAAAGAGTGAAACAAAATATTTTTACCAAAAAATGGAACCGACTTCAACACTCAAAAGTATGAAATAACTTGTCGAAGTCATGTGTCTTGTCGTATATTTTTAGTATAATCCTTATTTTTATAATACTAATAAACAATGCGAGAACTTTGTCGCAAGAAAAAAGGAAAGGAATGGAACAAGCTAGCTCAAAAAACAAGGTAAGCTTCCAATAATTAGCATAAAAGTGTTCGTAATGTCGGACATAGGTACCATCACTACATAGTATGAAACAAAAAAGTCACTCCCCGCTATCTTTCTGTCCCTATGAATGCTTAGATCTTTAAAACTACGCATCGGATTTTAATTCATTTTTATAAATAGAGTAATTGAAGAGGAAGGTTCATGTTTAATACATGCATAATATAGTAGATAAACACTGATAGTTTAATAGGTTTCTAATGTGATGTCGTAAATAAACTGATTATTTGCGCTTTTATTGCAAACGCTGGCTGAACTCCACGAGATAGATCAAAATAATATACTACAGTATCATACACATTACAAAGTCTGCAATACACTACAATACAATACAAATACTCTTTATTGCAAACCATGTAAAAGAAACAATAATATAAAATATTACAATAAAATAGTATAGCGATCGGCGGTCTTATCGCTAATGCAATCTCTTGCAGACAACCTTGGGATGGATATAAAAAAGATAGATACACAATGGTATATGGCTATCTCTTAGGGATCACATAAAATAACCATTTCTTATACTTTTCTTTTGAATGGCTTATTTAGAAAGTGATTTTAAGCAATACAGCATTAATCCTTACAGCATGCAGTTTAAATGAATATATGGTCAAAGATATTACAGATTTAAAATGCAGCGACATACCGGTTCCGGCGGTACCGACCGGGGGCCGGTTTTGTCTGATGATAAAATAAAAGCTGTGAAGGTTGTTTAATAAGACATTCTGTAGTATATTTAGCAACAGAATTGCACCTGTGCGAAGCCGGGTGAGTCGCTAGTTGTAAATAAAATGTGAAAGCTCCTAATCGTTGCCACATCTGCAATAAATAATATTTAGGGTGCGCAAATATGGTTACATTCTTCATTTATTATGGTTCTTTTATGAACAAAATAGGGCAGCAAAATTTATAGATCATACTGTAAATGACTTCATGACTGGCCTTTACTTCTTGGTAGCACTCTGACTTCTGAGCCGCTGGTCCCGGGTTCGATTCCCGGACCGGTCAAACATTTGTGCTTATGAACATGTCTGTTTGACCTGTGTCTGGGTGTGTTTATGTATATAAGTAAATATATAAGTATATATCAGTCATCAGGTTACCATAGTACAGGCTCTGCCTAGTTTGGGACCTGAAGACCTTGTGTGAATGTTGTCCCATATTATTATTATTATACAAATTATTTGGTACTTTTATTCTTGGAGCTAAAGCGATTCATAAAGTTGTATTCTCCCACTTTTGCACGCCATGTGTGAAGTGACAGCGTATTTTTTTAAGGCTCGATGACCATTTTCTAAGTGACAATTTTGAGTCATTTAATTTTTATTATTTTTTTGAAAGTCAAGAATAGTTCATGAAAGTTAATTCTGATTTAACAAAATTTATTTTAATTTGCTAATGTATAAGTGAAAAAAGTACTTTAGAGCGACCATATTTTTTTGCGGTATCGATAAATGCGCTTAAACTGTGTCTAACACCAGAATAAATTAATTTTAATTTGCTAATGTATAAGTGAAAAAAGTACTTTAGAGCGACCATATTTTTTTGCGGTATCGATAAATGCGCTTAAACTGTGTCTAACACCAGAATAAAGAAAAATTACAAAGTCTGGAAATATGAATACATAGTCATATTTTAATTTTTGGGGCCTGTAGGTCAAAATTATGTAAAGTACATGTTTTAACATTTTAAACAACACGTATTAGGACTTGTTCCGCCTTGTAAACTTGCTTGTAAACACCCGCGAGCTTCTGTAATATCATCGGCATCTGTTAAGCCCTTAACGTGGAATCCCCGGTAGCTTGTTTTATAAAAAATATTTTATTACGTTAAGTAGGTACTTTATTTTTGTATTAAAAATAGTCTTATTGAAAATGATAAAGACGATAGCGATAAATAATAACTGATGCGAGAGATAGTGGTGAGCATTTGAAGATATTTTTCTATTTGATAGATTTCCAGTAATCTCTCATCCCTAAGACGTTGACATAATAATATAACACAATTAAATTAATTCCCATAAAAACTTCGTATTGTTTTTCCAGCATAATCCCATTTCTCTCAGTGGCCACATAATTTAGCCTCAAGGATAAGATCAAAATAAAATATCTGATATAATATTAAACGAGAATTCCGCTTTATCATGGAAATTAGGATCGTTTAATTTTTGGGATGTTGATACGCAAAATTCATTTACAAAGGATATTAGAATTTTAATTCCAGCGTTAAATTAACTCTTAATGACTGTTATTTTGAAGATGAACTTTTTGATATAACGAAGTGGAAAGAATATTTTACTTTCTGTCATCGTTACTTTGAGGGAAGCGTTAGCGCAAAACTGCGGGCTTACTCTTGACACTCGATTTCGATAGCAAATTGTGATTTCGATCGACTTCGCGCAGATTGATACTCTTGAACGAAACACTAGCGCACGATTGGAATCGAGTTCGATGGAATTTGACATAAATACAAAATGACATTGAATGAGATTGAAACTGATTCGGATTAGGATTGGATTGACATTGAAACTGAGTTCAAGAGTAAGTTAGCTGGTCTTGATACTTGCGTGAGGAAACCTGGAACAGGTTGTAATCGAAATGCTTAGCCTAGCGGAAGGCATCATAACATCCCTAGAATGGTGTTTGTGATCGCACTCTTACGAAACAACTGATGACGGATTTTAAATATTTTTACAAGATTTTGGTGGTATGAGAATAGGTCGTAAAGTATGCTTCACCCCGTTAGCAAAACCTTGACAATTTTTTTTATATTACACTCAGAATTTAATAAGGGTGGGTTATTTTTTTTATAAGGGTGGGCCCCTATTCAACGTCGAGGTTTTCCGGGTGACAGTATAAATATATATAAATAACACGTTTGTCCACTATCTCACCTGATGTTTAGTGATGATGCGGTCTAGGATGGATCCCGCCTGCCTGGAAAACCTCTATTCACTCGTGACTTGATGTTGCCCAGATTGTATCTATGTGGAAAGACAGACTTGAGAAATGCATTCCACTCGAGTGATACAGAAACTATTCTATGCGATGGCTTATTCCGCCCTCTATGAAAGCCAGTTAAAAATAATAAGAAAATATATATATTATATTTTTATCTATAAGTTATAATAAGTATTTAGTGTTTTTGGGATTGGGTTCAAAGATGGAAATATAAAGCTGTCTTTTGCAAAACATTATTATGTTATTTTAGGTCTTCAATTTGGCGATTTTGGAAGACGAAGTTAAAGTTATATTTTCTTGAACACTTCAAGAACTATGCCGACTGATCGTTACGTCAAATATCAATATCAATTCCCACCCGTCATACCAAGCCGGCTCAAGATGACAAACGCTTATCCAGCGGAGATGACAGATGATTGCCACCAGCATATGCACATACCGTAACACACTTAATTTTATTGGCGCAATGAACTAAAAATCCTGCTGTATCAGATAATTACCTATTTCATAGTAATATTATTTATGTAAACTATCGTGAATTCAATTCATAAATTGTAATCTTAGAACGGAATTGGACTCAAGTGGTATGTATACACGGTTCTTAGATTACAATTACAATCTTGGTTTTATAAAATTACATGCGATTCACCAAAAACGAGGCCAGGTGTCATCATCGCCCCAGGCGTGCGATGTCAACACATGTAGCTGTCACGCTGTGAGATCACGATGCATTTGATATTTAAGATTGAATCACGTCGATAATTATGATCAAACGAAACAATGGCCTACTGTCAAACTTATAAAATAATATGATATAAATACATGTGGGGCCCAAAATTAAGCTATACATTCATAGATGTCCTCATAGATGTCCACAATAAGACAAACGAGTTAAGTACTATATCTTGTCTTGAAGTTAAATTTCAATTTATAAAATGCAATTAATTTCATCACTCTCAAACAATGACGTTCTTGCTTTATGTAATAATATATTTTAGTTTCCATTTTTTAAAAATTTAGTTAGCCTAAATTGTGTTTATTAATGTATTGTAAGCTTTATGCGTTTAATTTTAAAACTAAAATTTGTAAACTTGACTTGCCCAGCGTAAAGAACATTGTTAAGGCCAATAAATTATTGTGATTAGAAATCTTATTTCATTGTGTGAAAACCTAAAGTTGTTTGACACAAAGTCAATCAAAACACTGTCAAAAGAGAAGACGTCCACAATGGCTAATTAAGTTTTGGAAAAAACAAGATTCTTTGTTCTCGCAAGAATAATTTCTTTCTATCGGAACGACAGTTCTGATAGGGCGCGCCATTTGAATGACGCGAGGGGAAAGCCAGCTTTTGTAAAAAATTTGGAAATTACTTGGATATTATTTAATAAAGAAGTCAAAATCTGTCCAAACTCTCTATGGAATCAATCAATCAATCATTTATTTATTTGTATTAACATGTGTTTGCATACTTAAATAATGTAAGCATGCAGGATCTTATAAATTAAGTTGAACATACATGTTACAATGTATACAAATTATTATACACAAAGTTATATTCCTTTTAGACTAGTTATCAAAATTGTCGAATTTTCATGTCAAATAATAGCGTAATTTAAATATATCTAAAACGGTTAAATGTCAATGGATTTCAAAGTTGTTCAAATGGATTTATCTGTCAAAAGTTCTTAGATGGTAAAAGCACTTGTCCGTTAATAATGAATGCATCCATTTTTAAATAAATTGGCATTTTCAAAGTACTTTATTGATATTAAATTAAAAGTAAATTAATAAGTTTTTTATTGATGTATGTACTTTTTTTATATATAGCTTGTGTCGTGTAGTAGACGATTTTATTCATAGTGCTGTATTAGAGGTGTGCATGCAAAGTCTTGTGTTTTCTCTTCTGTTACGTATAACTCTATCAGAGTTCTATCGGTAAGAAAATTTTTAAACAGGGGCAGTGTAACCCAGAATCGTAAGAATAGTGTAAGGTTGTGGCACTGTGTCTTATTAGGTATTAAATTGACATCGACCAGACATCGTGACATAACAATGGTACACACATTAATGTCCCGTCTGCGAGACTATTTCTGCTGCATACGCTATTCTAAAAGTAAAAGAACTGACGCACATATTAACTGCTCGACAATAATTCCCCCTATCCATGACAAGATTACAGAAGAAAATTTAAATCGCCTATAAAATTTATACTAATATATTTGAAGTGAATATGGAATGGTTATGTTATGGTTATGAACAACTATTTAGTTTCTCTGTGATAGTAATGATCGTGATTGAGATGATGAGGCTATTTAGAATGCTAGTTCCACTCTCAGATAATAGATGGCGCTGATAACTATGCGTACAATTCCACGATAGCGCTAGTTTAACGTTCATAGAAAAAATAAGACTTCAACGGGACATTTGAGTGTGAGTGTTCTAGCAATATGGTGAAAACTAGCAGTATGGTGAGCATTGTGTAGAGATACAAGATATGTGTTTAATAAGTCGTACTATATGAACGGTCCCTCAGTAATGCGAACAACCATAATATTATATACTAACCCTAGCCTTAGTGTAATAGTTATGGAGATTGCGGAAACGTTTCTAATATGTAATGAAAATGCTACTGCAAAGGTAGTTTCTAGTAATTATTTACGGCAACACCGCACCGGTATGCTCCCGGGGAGTCTCCTATTTCACTACCTGAATAACTAGAACGGTACATTCTGCAAGGAGAATTTATTAGTCTGCGAACAATTTAAACTTCACAAATATGTTCTTACTATTGCAAGGAAATCATTATTTACCCACTCAAACACGAGGAGATCATCGATTTGGATGTTTAGTTTTATTTTTAAATCTCACGCATAACTCCAACATTTGTTGAACGAGATTTTCAAAATCATTTTATCATTCGATAGAATACACTTTCGGGTTTACCTCATATATTATAAAAAATGGGACACCCATAATTTTATTAGAGTAAGTTCAGTGTTTCTTTTTAAATTCAAGAAAATATTCTACCTTTGTAAAAGAACGAGAATTCTGCTCGTCTTGTCGTAGACTTTTATGATCGTCATCATCTCAACAACAGGACGTATTCTTCTGGACATATGCGTCCCCGAAAATATGTAAGTATTTAATTTTGTTTATACACTTGTATGAAACCTCGAGTAGAAATATTCACTATAGGTACTATAGATTATCCCATACTATAGTGATAATTTATTTGTGTGCAAAATTATTTATTTTTGAATTTAAATTAAATTCTTATTAAAATATATCTAAATCCTACTAAATATTTTTACAGAGATAAGAATGTATTCATTATGATAAAAAATGTTCAAGAATTCTTTAGTGCAAACAAGTTTAGCTCGAAAACACGTAACTTTCCGGAATCGTCCAATTTAGTTGGAATGGTTCTTAACTATTTTCTATTCATTTTTATCATAAGATCTGCAGAATAACTTTTCTCTGAGAGTGTTCAAGTGCCAGAAGTTGAAGGATCCGGTGAGGGTAGGAGAGGTTTTTTACAAAGCTTCAGCTTATATCCGTTTTTAAACAGTTCGAATATAATTTATAATCCAGCTGAGATATCACGTGGGAGTTTTTACAGGCAGAAGGAGCAGGATAAGCCCTGATGCGTAATGATTTAAAATATTATAAATATATACTTTACAGATGACTCAGAAAAAGGCTCAAAAAATACTAGTCACATTTTTTGACATATAAAGTTCCTTTCTTCGGTGTGTACATTTTTTGATAAAGTAACAATAAGCTCGCACAAAAAAAATATTTTTTCACGAATAAATAAGCAAATGAATCAAATTTGGTTCAATTTGAATTAACGTCAATTTGAGTTAAGTGGTATTTTTCAAAGTTTATTAGGACTTTTAACAAAATAAGCTAAGATTACCTCAAAATTGTCTTTTTCGCAAATGGCGTCCACAGTCTAACCCAAGCGTATTCTTTTTATTCGATCAAACAAAACTATAACACACGCGTCGGAAAACATGCAGTTATAGGTTTCTACAAATCGAACCGTTAGTAAACATACGCGCTCGTATTCATGCTAGTGCGACCGCGTAATTCGATTTACCGAACATTTTCACCGGTGTACGGCTCCGACGAGTTTCCGTAATGCTGCGTACCGCTAACGCATTCATTATATTTGTTAGAAATATTTGAAATTCGAATGTTCGTATGAACGTTTGCTTCGATCTATGAATACAGAGTGACCGCAAATTGACACTTTTATCAATATAGCATTGAGATTAGATTGGCTTCCATTTGAAAATGTTTCGGTTCTGGTAACATTTATAAACTGTAGTGAAATATTTCAAAACTATTTCGGTATTTTAGTTCCAAACCAAAATGTATAAAACAGAGCATATTACTAAGATTCCGCTGTCAGCGGGCTTTATTCTTATCATAAACTGCAATAGGTAGACAGTTCAAAATAATAACAACAAATAATAAACTCATCTTCATCATCTCAGGCAGTATGTAAACTTTACTCTAGTCTTCAAGTTCCGGATCCTCTAGTTCACTAAAGACTGTCCCATAGGGTTCATGCTGAAAGATCTCGTTTTTCATGTTAGGCTACCCGAGATAGAAGATTTCATTTTAGGCTATTTTGTGTTATTTATTTAAACAGGTTATAGAACAAAGAACACTAAAACCACGCCATCGCTTAACATCAGGTGAGACAGAGGTCAAACGAAATTATAACTGCTTGTAGAAAATAAAAATTATTATTTTTATTAGAACTTATCAGATTTAATTATTGTTTAGGCTATTATTATTACTTAAATACCTGCTGTAATAATAATAGCCTAAACAATAATTAAATCTGATAAGTTCTAATAAAAATAATAATTTTTATTTTCTACAAGCAGTTATAATTTTATAGTATGCCTTCGTTTTGTGCTGTAAATGTAAATAAAAAGAGAACATAAAAAAACTCAAATTCTAAATTACTCAGTAAAAGCTTAAAGTAAGGCGCGTTTATCGTATCGTGGCAATTTGTTCAAGTATCGTACTCACGCTAGAGGTACGCATCAATCTGAAACTTTTCCAATATCGAATGAAATTTTGATTGAACGAGTTTGTTGTAGGGCTGACAGCAATACACGAATTATGAAGTATCGAGAGTCCACTACTCAAGTATCGATACTTGCCCGATTGTTGTACCCAATGATGTTTTACTAAACATGACGTATATATTCATACTGCACGGTGCTCAGATTTTGTTCCAATACGACATAAACATGCTTACTGCGACAGATAATACGGTACAAATAATATAGAAAAGGATAGCTATATCTGTTTAGACTTGCGCTTGAAATATGCGTCGTAATGAAAATTACTACAATTGACTTAATTTTGCCGCCTCAGTTTCCGCGCGCTTGTGCGACATCTACCTCATATAAACATATAATATCATTGGTTGTACCTGATTATTAAATTTATCGGTGCAGTCGGAAGTGATCAACCGGGTTAAGCAACATACTGCTTAGACCGTGGATAGGTACCCGTGGCATTTTCAACAGAGAGCTTCCGTACTTCGGAAGGCACGTTGAGCCGGTCGGTCTCGCTTGAAGTTTTGGGAGAATAACCATATCAGGGGCCCTTAGTCAGCCTGAAAACTCCGATATTGGGCTGGCCACTCATCACCAACCCACAAGGCCAGCGTGGTGGATTAAGACCAATATTCCTCTCTGTGAGGAAGGCTCGTGTCCCAGCGGTGGGAACGTATTGGACTGGTTGTGAGGATAATGAGCATCAATTAAAATTCAGTAAAATAAAAATAGGATACAATATTTTTTTGGAAAAGGCTAGGCTAGCTTCCATCAGCGATGGGAGCGTCGTTTGTCAAACTGACGGACGCTGGTTTTGAAAAACTGTCTCCAAAGACCTCATAATATGTTCAGCAGTCCTGGTAAGCAGTCCATGCCCGTAAGCATTCGAGGTCTCCATAATTACATATTCGACCATTCACTGACCACCAAGTGAGATAGTGGTCGAACACGAGACCTAAACTGTATAAAAAAAGTCGTATTTAACAAAGTGCAAAATGTTTCCTCGTCCCTACCACCATAAGTAGGGTAAGGCTCCTCTAAGACATTCGGTAACTAAGTTGTTGAGCAAACAAATAAGTATTGAGCTGCAATGAGCGAGTAATTTACTTTTGTGGTTTCGGAGATGGTTAAACTGTCGTTTGGGCTCGCTTCGCTTCGTGCAAGTAAAGGTTTGCTATACTTTTGTTATCGTGGTCGATCGAATCTAAGTTACGCGCTGAAGTACAATGAAGTTTATCAATGTAGGTACCATTTTAATAACAATGTGTTGTTGACACGTCTCTTTATTTAATAGGGCCGATGCCTTTATCATAATAAAATACTAATAACTAATTACAATACTACAGCTACTACATATACATTTCAGCAAATCTCTTTATTGAAATTTAAATATAGCATTGTACGGAGAAAATCTTACCAATTATTTTAACAGCAAGTAAAGTAAAAGATGGTATTTTTTATTAAGATGGCACTTACTTGTTTCATTTATTATAGGCTTTCATTTTTACAATCAGTTTTATAAGTAACTCTATAGCTGGAGCATCTTGCAGTTGCTCTGTCCAAGATCGACTGCTTCTGTGCCTTGGCTTGACCTTCCCTCTAGAAGTACCCCTACTTCACTCCTATCCTGAAAGCCGTTCTCAATGGTCAAGCTAAAGCACGCAGTCATCTAGTAAAACGAAGTCAGAAAATACCTGACTATTCTAGGTAATTAAATTACACAGTTAAACGGTATACTGGTTTAAAAAAAGGTAAAAGGAATTGCGAAGGGATAGAGTTTTACAAGTCCGTCTGCACACGATGAAACACGATGACATAAAATCTGCACATGATGAAGCTAGATTGAAATACTTTGCTTGGCTTGAGGTTAAAGCCCGACCTCTTTTTGAACCAATGAAGTAACCAAGTAAATCAGTTTTCAAAAGCCGATTGAAGTGGCGCCTGAAAAATACAGCCCAAATTTTATTAGATGATACCAGTAACGCATGTTCTAAAAAAAACCATTAAATTCTGGAAATAATCTGCTAAACTGAGTAAAACCCGATCGAAGGCCTCAGCCACAATTGACGTGTCGCTTGTGAATTGTTTCTGATAGCGGCTCCAAGTTCTATGGACAAGAGTGACTTCCTTAATAAAAAACTTGATTAATAAATGTTTATATTTATAGCAAATTTCAGCTAGATCCGTACAGCCTTTCTGGTGTAAATAAGAACAAACATTCACTTTTGTATAGTACCTACTAAGATTCTACACTCTAATTAGAAACCTGAGTTCACACGAAGATACCATTTTTGTAAAATTATTTTCACAATATCACTGAAAACGAACAAGACAGGCATAATAATAGGCGTCGTGACGCCTGTTGTTTTATAATTTCGCTCGCTTCGCTCGCTTCGCTCACGACGTGCTTCCCTAACTGTGTACAAACACGTATGCACAATTAGACACTGCCAGGCACCTAACAGCATCACTTTTAATTAACTCAAAGAAGCGTACCGCAATTTTGGCGACAAGTTTTAATGAAATTTATTAACAACTAGATATGAAACTTTTAACGTCAAGGCTAAGGTAAACTTGAAAGTGATATAGCATCGCTTTCGATTCCGTATTTATTTTGTTACTTGGTGAATAGTTGTATGTATTTCGCTCGGCTGGTGGCGGTGAGTGTGAGCAAGCTTATTTATTACTCGTCTCTGAGTCTTTGTGCCGATACGACATTTCTAGTTTTTATTATTAGCTGTTTTAAAAGAGGTTTTCATTTCTTATTACCGTCCATTGTCATTTTTATTGATTTCATTTATTTTTTTATCACACTCAGACCCCGCACTAGGATTCCCTGTGTCGCGGGAGGTATGGACACACACAATCACAACACACAAACACCCAAGACCAGGGACAAACACCTATACTCATCGCACAAATGTTTGCCCCTGCCGGGATTCGAACCCAGAGTCCCGGAGACACAGAAGTCAAGTCACTGACACTAACCACTGCGCCACGGCGACCGTCATTGATATGGTTGTTTTATTTTGGTACTTGTTCAGTTTTTGCATGGATGAAATATTCCGATTATAACGTAATAAGTGCCTCAAATATATAAATAGAATAACGTTCATTGTAAGTATAATAAATATATATACATCACGTTAGATAAGTACATAGATAGTGCAATCATTCTATGACAACATCTATACTTATTAACATCTAAGAAAATGATCTAGTTAGTTCACAAAAGGAGCTTGTTCAGCATTAAGCTTCTATGACATTGAAGTTCTGCAGCGCTGATTTTCAACTTGCTCCGTAAGATACCAACGGTTCATATAGTAATATCATAGGTGTGGGTATTTTAAACAATAAGTAGATTTTAAATGAATAAAATTCAAAGAAATAATAATAAAAATGTCACATGTCAGGTGAAAATTGAAACATATGTCACTTCCTTTTGACGTGATAACGTTTTATAAATTGATGAATACCAGCAACACTCATGAAAAATAGTAACGTTCCGCGTAACGTTCCACCTGAGTTTTGTATTACATAAAATAATCAAAGTCAAAGTCAAAGTCATAAATGATTATGACGTTATCACGTAAATCTATCGTCCGTAAACCGACTTTACAGACAACCAATTTTTTTTTTACAAGATAAGCTGAGTTCTTTCTGACTATTTGACATACAAAGCCCTAAATACCAACAAAGTCACTATGAGATTCATATCGAAATAAAAAGATGTATTGTGAACGTACACTTAATTCTCGACACCAGGCAATTATTTTTTATCAAACTCAATAGTAATCCAAAAACAACATCATTTCCTCTTCAGGAAATTGAAAATGTTAGTAATGTATAAATTATTCATGACAAGGGCAATACTTCACGTGTCCCGGGTATCATTTTTGTAACGATTTCTCAGCGATATGAAACAAAGTACATGATTGTAGTTTTAGATTGAAATATGTGTTTTGTTTAGGTATCGATAAAATTGTATTTTGATTGTATCTTTAGCTAGTAATTTTAGTTACAAAGTAATCGCCAGCGCCTAACAAAATAACAATAAACAACCATAGAGGTCACTTACCCCATCTCTATTGATTTTATAATAATATTATACTATACTAGCTGACCTGGCAAACGTTGTTTATATAATTACATATTTACAGTTTACATATTTTTTATTTTCATACTGTATACATCTAGCGTTTGAACACTATCTCACTTGATGGTCGGTGACGAAGTGGTCAAAAATGTTATCACGACGCTAGACCTAGAATGCTCACTGGCTCTCAAGGGCTGCTGCCTGAACACACTTTGTGTTTTGGTGACAGTTTTTCAAACTTGAAGATCGTAGCTAGCCAGGCGGGTAGGTAATCAAAAGTACCCTACCACCGTGCTGGGATTTGCTCCAGGTCCCCACGGTCCCAATGTCTCGACCCTAAACGGTTCAAACATGTAACCACTACCTAGGTTAGCATATTTTCGCCGTTTCTATTGCTCCGCCGAATAAGCCGCGGCGCCAGCCCTAACATGTGTCTCAGGTAGATAGATATACACTTGTAACTATAACAATAGTTACAAGTTTTAGAAAAGCTTCGGAAATAATATTTCCTTACAGTCTACAGAAAATTACTCGCGGTGTCATTGAATCTGGAATTAAATCAATATGGACGAATTCAAATTAGCAGACTACCAATTCGGCCTTTGTGAGCCGAGCATTTTGCAATATTGAATAGATGACTTATGCCTCTGATTGAATTCGCTTCCTTTACAAAATTATCTTACCAAATGTCTAAATAATAAAAAAAAGAGCAAGGTCTTTGCATAATGCATTGGACATGCATTATGCAAAGACCTTGCTCTTTTTTCATGTATAATACGTATGCTACTACTTTAATAATATTGGGGATTCTAAAATTATGCTTACATAATTTTAGAATACCCAATACACTTACACTGTACTTACGTACTGATATGCGCCCAATTCAATATAATTGCCAATTTGTAACACTTTGGTTCCTATAACTGTGATGTTACTTATAGTTTTAAATAAATAAATAAATAATATTGTATTCTTAAAGTATGCTTATACTGTACGGAGACCACATAGGTGCAATATCATCACACTAATACTGTATTAAGGCGAACGTTTGTCTATCGTTTATCGTTTGTAAGTTTGTTACTCCTTAATGGATGTACAGATTGGTGGATGTGGTATTTTTATAAACTACAGATAAAAAAAAGAACCAAAAAATGGAACCGACTTCAACACTCAAAAGTGTGAAATAACTTGTTGAAGTTGGTACGATTACGGTCACGGGATCAGTTGTCATTCACCCCCAATAAGGAAGATCATCCAGATAAACGTAACGCTTTTCAGTTATTGGACTGTAACTCAAAACAGCTTGACCAATTTTAAATGGAAGCATCTCGGAAGAATATCCCATAAACAAAAAACAATCATCAAAATTGGTTCATAAACGTCGAAGTTTTCCGGGAACACACATAAAAGCACCCCCTTTTTTGAGTCTTAAAAATACCACATTCATAGCGTACGTATTCAAATACAAAATGACTAGAGCATTACAGCTACATATTACATAGGTCTTTACGCGTAATGTGAAATTTTTAAGTATGCTAGCCACGTTTTAATCATTATAAACGTAAAAAACGGAGTCTGAATTTACGGTTTTCGCACATCATTTTTTTCTTAGTTTCTTCCTCTCTATAAGAAATTTCTTGGGTAGTTTTTTAAAGTTTTGTCAGTATTACTTTTCAAAATATGTTTAATTCAGGAACCGAACGCTACTTCGCGTTTCAATCCACCAGTGTGATCATACGTTCGGCTTGAAGTGATCTCCAAATACGGGGGAGCGTGCAACTTGGATTTTCAATATCGCCACCCCAATATATCTCGAGAGCCTAAGCAGTGGCCTAAGTCAAGTTTTATGAGTTTCCATACAAATATATACCGAACGAAAAATCCAAAAGTGTTCCGAATTTCTTCTAAGTAGTTATTGCACCAAATGTGGGGAGGGTTTAAGATATAAACTTTGATGAGTATCTTAGGGAGGAGTTAGTAAGGAAGGAAATTGTTTAAAATCAAAGACAACATTAATAATAATTGAATAAATTATTACGAATTATTAGGCATTTGCCGCGTTTTAAAATGAATGGGAGAATAAACAAGCGCCAAAAAAACTCCGGGGTCATTATTTTCAAATATGTTCAACAATTTATTTACAGTATATATTAAATTACTTAAACAGGTAACACCAAGAATATGGTGATTTAGCAGAAGTGGAGAATTCCAACCATATAGAGACCAATAGAGCCAATTGGGAATTTTAAAAAGATTGTACTAATTACATTTTTACATTCCATACATTCATTTCATACAATTACACAACTAAATATAAAAAACCAAAAAAAAATGAAAATTAGAAACCTACAGGAGCAAATTTTTTTTGTAAATTCCAGCGGATGCCTCTGTTGAAACAAAATACTAATAACTAATTACAAAATACGACAGGCACTACAGCTACTACAGTAATATTTGAGCAATACGCTAGCTGTTGTCAGCATATAGATAACTCAAATGCTTTGACCCGCTCCCAGTTGGCAGCGTGCCCAACAAATTCAGTATTTAAAATAATGTATAGTGTCTAAAAAAGTTGCGATAAAATATAATCAAAATGATATCGTTTTAACACATAAAGTTTGATACAACTCTTAAACTACCTACATAATTTGGCTTGCAGTCCAAATATCAGATTATTTGAAAAAAATCACAATTCAACACAAGGCATAACGGGAATTAAAACCATTTAAAAAAAACAGAGAGCCAAAAGGCAGTCTCAAAAGTATATAATATGTCAGCTAGAATTTTAAAACTGCTCCATTCGGAATAACAGTGAAATATGTATAGGTCAAAGTGCAATTTACAAATATCGCGTATTCGTCCCTTCTAATATTCAGTTGGACGAGAAACCGCCGCAACATGGCGCCGCCCGTCGCGGCACTACGCTAGCGAGCGTGACGATTTCAAATGCATCGTGATCCGCGGCGTGACAGGAACATCTGTTGACACTTGTCACACGCCTGCTGCAAGGATTAAACCAAGATTAAACACGACCTAACTAGGGTTGGAAATTGTTGCATGTAAGTTTTGAAATGAGATAGGAAAGTAGATAGGGTAAGGAATAAGATAAGGTGGTTATAGGCTACTATGCCGGTTTTAATAAGCAAATTTTCATCATCACCATCATCACCGTTTTTCATCCGCGGGGTGCAGCTAGTGTGTGATAATGGCGGATTATTAATCGTTTATTGTTCGTGAGTGTAGGATTGTAGGAAAATCATACAAAGTTAGAAAACGTGATTTTCTTTTATCTCTAAAACTTCATGGAAGCTTTTAGTTAGTTAGTTAGTTAGTTTTCTCTGGTTTACTAGGAAACTGACGGACTATGACTAGACCCATGACCAGATTAAGCGTGGATTAAGCTACTTGACTTTGCTGTGACTTATTCTATTGTCTCCAATGCTCAGTTAATTTATTTATTTATTTTTTGTAAATTTATTAACAATTTCGTTCATATCTATGTTGCTACATAGGTGATGATAAATGTTGAGAAAAATTGTTAACCACTCCAATTAGTGGTCATAAGAGACAAATTAGTGCGCAAGGCAATTTTAAGGTTTAGGAAACAATTTGTAAATAAATACATATATACGAAAAGCTTGTAATACTAGAGTTTTAAAGCATCGTGCTTCTTGCTGTTAATAATACTAGTCACATTATGATTGTAATGATTTGAATTACGGTCAGAAAGCATTGATGCGCGGGGTCCACAAATTTATGAGGCCCGTGAGGTACTCTTGCTATATGGCTAATCCGCCACTGCCAATGTTACAGATATGCTTCGGTGATCGCATACCATAAGGCGGCTCGTCTGCTTTATATCCCACCTATTGCATAGAAGAAGCGTATTCATAGCGAGTGGAACCACGTCGGCAGAATTATAGATCTATGTTTCATTTTTGCCGACAAGGAAGGATCGTTGCCAGAGAGGATATATGCTATAAAATTCGGTAAAGTCGAAGAAGTATTTTAGACATATGTGCATGTTTTGGATATAATTCAAATGTGGAATGCTTTTTTAAGATTAGAATAACGTTACACATAAATTTGTGTTACATTTATACACCGTCAGAATAGTAAACATCTTATGCCTTTTAAATTATTTTTATTAGGGTATGTTTATTTTAAATTGTTATGTCAGATTATTATTTATGTGGGTACTTTATATATCAGATATTATCCGGCTTTACTCACGTTTATAGTCAAAGTATTTCGACCTATGTTTCGGGCATGTCCAATGCACATTTTAAGGTGAGTTTAAACCTACGTCGAAATATTTCCACTATAAAAATGTGTAAAGCCGAATAATATCTATGACATATATTTAAAACATGAATCCCTATTTCACTTGGTCTGGGTTCTTTTGTTATTGTTTTTGCCCTTGTCAGGAGAAAATTTGGTGAGTATGTGCCTTGTGGGACCTAAAGGGAAAAAGACAATTTGTTTTTTGTAACTTCACTTTTGCTGTTACTAACTAATCTGATTGATTAATCGTTTAGGGGAGATGTTAATGAACCTAGTGATCTGCGTTAGTTAATTTTCAGCGCTTCGCCGGCCGCTACCACGGCCCACTCGCTTCGCTCGCTCGGCTCGCGCGTTGTGTTGTCGCAGTTCCAACCTTCCAGCTATTTCGCACTTCCGCCTACCCGAGGTAGTAGGCGAGGTATGTTGGGCTAGCTCGATCATCGCGATCGCCGTGACGCTCCCTTGGAGGACTTATAGCCCCCAAACCCAAATGCACCCACAGCAGCAAGGGTCCACTCTAAAAGCACCACGGTGTTCGTCCTGCTTTATAGTGGTGTGTACGCGGGGTCATTGTAGTAATCACCGCGTACCTACCACGGCTGTCCGTCGCTGGACCCCTCCTCTTCTTAGTGCTTTTGACAATATAAACTTTTCTAGAGTGAAATTTATAGCATCTAATATAACTGTCAGCTTATTGACAGTTAAGACAGGACCACGATATATACTCTACGGGAGAACCTCTATCGGATCAGCTAGTACATAAACAATAATGTGTCGAACTTACGAAAATGTCCAATAAATAATTTCTATGTCATAATAATCATAACTGCTATGATTTTTCGTCTTATTAAGATGCAGCCTCACACGTTGATAAACGTAGCGTAACTTGTCAAGCTGTCAAAACTTTCTCGCAAACGGTGAAATTGTGACGTATTTACGTTACAACTCGCAACATCATACCAACTTTTCTTCTAGTTTACGCAATGACACGATACATACGTTTCGTTTTTTGAAACGCCCCAAATACAAAATTTGAAAAATATTTCCAGCTGCTTGCGGCAGTTGAACAACTTTGCAGAGCCTAGAGATGTTAAAGCAAATGCTCGTATCAATTCTGAAGATATTTTATACCTAATTACATCTTATAGATTATTAATTTTATTTATTATTATCAATTATATTTTATAGATCATTAGTTTATGCCATATAAAACCTCAAAATAAATCTAGAGCCTACCTGAGTAGCTACATCCTGCATAAATGATCCTTCCGTGACAATTATATTTTTAAAAACGAAGATAGTAGGATACGCTTTAAGAATACATTTTTTATGTAATAGTTTAGTTTAATTTAGTTTGCCATCGCAAGCAAGCAGACGCCGCCTGATGGTGAGCGATCATGAAGCCTATGGATCGCCACGCCACGCCACATTACCACATTGCTTTTAAGACTCTGTTAACTCTCCTTTTGAATAATTCTATATTGCAGGTACTCGGAAACACCGAGGTAGCATTATTATAATTTAAATAAAATTACCAAAAAATGGAACCGACTTGAATACTTAACAAGTTATTTCATACTTTTAAGGGTTGAAGTCGGTTCCATTTGTGGTCAAAAAAAATTTTTCACTCTTTTTAGGGACCTTTGTTACTCATGGGATCAATTGTCATTGTGGTGTAGGTTTGTTCACCGATGTCTTCACCTGCAACTATAATATCGTCTAGGCATAAGAACTCACTTTTCAGTTATTGGAGTGTAACTCAAAAACAGCTAGTCCGATTTTTATGAAATTAAAATGGGACCACCACGGAAGTATGTTGCATCAAACAAAAAATAATATCAAAATCGGTTCATTAACGACTAAGTTATACGCGAAGACACATAAAAAAATGTTGTACAAATATATAAAAAATATATACGATCGAATTATTGATATCGAACTGAATTATTTTTGTTTCAGTTATCCGAATGGAAACATGAAAAAGAATTCAAAAAAATGTGGTGGTGGTATTCTTGGATTTAAATTCTTTTCATAGTGTATATTTTAGTAGGAATCTGTATCATTTAGTATCCATATTGAAAGGGTTATAATAAAATAAGTAATCGATGGTTTTGCGGAGGTGGCCTTTTTTGGTAAACAATGATACAGAATGATGATGATGATGAATTCATCGCTTCGTATGTTCAGAAAATGTTAACCCAACATGTTAACGCATAAGTACAGTCAAATCTTTACTGAAGTTTGCGCTACTTTCTGTCATCGATATTCACATAAATCTTTACAAATACTTACTACAATATCTATCATCCCTTTATATCATGTGTTGGGAAAACGTTGGCTCGCATGCTGGCAACACTTCCGTTTCGTTAGGCCTTCATAATATGGCTCGGCATGAATCCATGTGATTTACGACCTGGCAATATCGACTCACAACTATGGAACTCTATAAATATTACATAATATAATGTAATAATAGATTTTGCTTTATTTTATGCTTTTTACTGAGATTTTGTGATGTGATTTTGCAATGAAAATGCGCATACATTTTAATGGGCAGTGGGCATTTATTTTTGCTGTGGGCAGATTTTTATCTCTAATGTCTTACTTTGCGGTGAGCGAAGTGTAAAAAATAAATAATAATAATAAATAAATGAAAAATAATATTCTAGTAATTCGGTTATGGTAGAACATTTTCGATCTGCAACAACCCACCGCAGAAATACCTCAGACTCCAAACTAAGTAAGTAAAATAGGAAATATGCAAACAGTCCAATTAAAAGAAAATATTTATATTATAATAATTTTAGATATCTTCTGCTGGAATTATCCAAACATCATACGACGTTATCGAATGTATATGGACATTTATGCTATTTCGGCCTGCATTGTGCAGCCGTTCACATTGAAGTGTCCAACAATAGCTCATATTTCAGCACTCAAGAGGCAGCGTCAGCGGCAAAACCTGCAGTTTGGGCACACCCTTATCCAACAGCATCAAGTGTTAGATTAACCCGTTAGTATTTATACATTTAGAACAATGAACAACACATGACGGAGAAATCATTTATTTACTGTTGCGGTAAACATTGTTTCAAATGTTGAAACTTAAACCTTCAACAATTGTCCCACCACCAATCACACTCAGACGAAATGCACTACCAACTAAAACGCTACGAGCTGTATTTTAAAATGGTTTTATTCGTTTGGAATTAATTATATCTGTTATTGTTCTAATTTCGAGGGTATGATTGCCTAGCGTTGGAAGCGATGGCTGAGGGACGCTGGTTCGATCCCCACCAACGGCTTCAGCTCTCGATGGAGAGAACTATACGATAAATGGCTAGCTACCACTCTTCAGTTAGAAAAACTGTCACCAAACACATAGCATGTTAAGGCAGCAGTCCTTGAGAGCCAGTAAATATTCTAGGTTTAAGCGTGATTACAACTTCGACCACATCGACACTGACCATCGAGTAAGATAGTGGTTAAATGTAGATCTATAAAATATATAAAGTAATTCAAAGTTATATTCACAAGAGGTCATTTGGTGAATCTCACTAGAGCGACTTCATTCTATGCATTTTCAGGGTTCGATATCCAAAGGGTTAATAACCAGCCGTATTACTATATATATTGTGTGTATGTATTACGTGCAATAGTTAGATAATTACATTTTTACATAGTGTTTCATCAATTCATTATTGCTGCTATAAGATCAAAAATCATTATTTTATTTCTTTTTGACTCTGCATTTCATCTATAAAAAGTTTCATTCAAGTAAAACAATGTCTATGTTTTCATGCATTGAGTTGTGGTAATGAGCTTAAAAAGTCAGAGATTCAGTAAAGTAGTAGAACTTTTACTTGGTAATTACGCAGGCAGAAATAAACGCAGATTTGCGATTTAGGCCATATTGCTCAGCTTTTCCATTTATTACGCTTATCGGTTAATTCTGCTCAAATACTAATTTAGGAAAATAAAACAAAAATACACGTTCTTCAACTAAATTTCCAACCACAATCACCTGCTGAGTTTCGCTACGCCGCTGTAGGTCGCGCCCTCTAACCTCATTATCGTGAAACAAGATACACCGCCCCACACCCGACCTTTTGGCACAAACTGTTATATTGTGCTCAACAACGGTCTCTTTTTTTTTTTTTTTAATTTATTTAAGGATCTTCAGACAGTACATAACAAAAATTTACAATCCAATGCGAAAAATACAAGTATAGGTAGTTGATGTACCAACAGCGAAGACCACAGATTAATAACATAAATAATTACATAGTCTAACAGAACAAGAAAATAATTAAATTGCTGCTCAAGAGACATTGGACGGTGATGAAGCAAGCATTATATTATATATTGTGTGTTAAGAAAGAAATACTGATTCAGTGTCTACTACCATCACCACCCAACATCTCTAACACTAACTTTTCGAAACTCCTAAAACTCTCCTTAAATATGTCTATATGATTAAAATGATCATTATACAGCTTTATTATACGATACAGTGGCGATCGGAGACCTGAGTTGGTGCGACAAGTCATTGTAGCAAATGTTTTATGTTCAACGCGTACATGGGTTCTTAAAGGGACTTTGTAAGTAATTCTACTCACCAACTCGGGACAATCATAGCGATTGTGACAAATGTCATATAAAAACGTAGCACCTAATTTCAATCTTCTAGACGCTAAGTTTGTTAAATTATATTTTTTACATAAATCATCATAAGACATATAGCCATGATTACATTTATAGCTTATGCAACGTAAGAATTTTTTTTGAACCCTTTCAATATCCTCAATGTAACATTTATAGTATGGATCCCATATTGGCGCCGCATATTCAAGTTGTGATCGGACTAATGTTTTAAAAAGCGTATTATATGTGAGTTCTTTTTTAAAATTGTTCGCAGATCTTATGACAAAGTTGTACATTTTGAAACCACGTGCTATAATATTATGTACGTGTATGTCTAAGGTTAACTTACTATCCAGAGTTATACCTAAATCTTTTATAACGTCGACTTTATCTAGACTTGAATTACAGAGAGAATAAGTAAAATTACTTTTTATTATTTTTCGTGAAAAAACAATTGTTTTACACTTTGTAAGATTCAGTGTGAGTTTATTGCCACCACAAAATATTGACAACCTATCTAAATCTGATTGAAAGTTTAAGTGGTCTTGATAGTTGTTAATGGTATGATACATTTTTAAATCATCAGCGTATAATAAGTATTTGCAAAATTTGAAACATTTACTTATGTCATTTATATATAAAATAAACAACAACGGGCCCAATATCGACCCTTGTGGGACACCAGAACTAATAGGTACCACATCAGATTCATAGCCATTGATTACCACTTTTTGGCATCGGTTAGTTATATATGATTTAAACCACCGCCATAGATTTCCTCGAATACCATTAAATGCGATTTTGTCTAAAAGGATTTTATGGTCTACCCTGTCAAAAGCTTTTTGAAAATCTGTGTAAACAGCATCAGTTTGTTTGTTATTATCTATGTTATTGAAAATGTCAGTAGTGTATATAAGTAGGTTTGTGACAGTTGAGCGCCTTCGTACAAAACCATGTTGATAAGGTATAATACTTGGATGTAAACTAGAATAAATAGCATTATGTATTAATCTCTCAAAAAGCTTCGACAGAGCAGGCAAGATAGAAATAGGACGATAGTTTTCTACATTCTTTTTAGAGCCACCCTTATGTACAGGCACAATACGTGCGATTTTCCACATTTGAGGACAATAACCTTCGCTAATGCATAAGTTAAAGAGAAAACATATAGGAATACAAATAGAGAGCGCCGTACGTTTTAAGAAAATTGGAGGAATGCTATCAGTCCCAGCTCCCTTTGTTTGGTCCAGTTTTAGTAGTTCTTGCTTGACAATATCAATTGTAAACCTTACGTCACTAATTACTGTATTTGACACAACTTCGTTTGATTCAGGCATATTTGCAATAGAATAGTTATTAGGTACTGAAGATTTTTGAAAAACTGAGTGAAAGTATTCGGAGTAATAGTTACATACTTCTACTGGGTCACTGGTAGATCTTTGTTGGAAGTTGACGCTGAAAGGTATACCATTACTCTTTTTCCTATTAGAAATGTAAGTCCAGAAATGTTTAACATTTGTTCTAATACTATCTTCAACCTTTTTAATGTAATTATTGTAACAAGTATTCATCTCAGTACCTAGCCGCTTTCTATATATCGAAAAAACTTCATAATCCGATTTGTTTTTATAAATTTTCCATTTTATCCAGGCATTTTTTTTGTTTTTATAAATATGTCTTAATGATGAATTAAACCAAACAGGGAAGCTACAGTTGCCTACAATTTTCTTAGGAATATTTTTAGATATAATATTATAAATTATTTCATAAAAAGCATTAGTAGCAATTTCAGCCGTTTTATTTTCTAACTGCATTTCCCAATCTATATTCATTATTTGATCGTTTATCACAGTATAATCACCCTTACTGAAGCAGTATTTTTCACTATTATTACGTTGCATTTTTCCTGCACGTTCGATAGGCACAGAGGCACAAAAGGTAGGGTGAAATTTATCCAATGTGATCAAGGGTGCTGCATGAGATATCTCACAATAACTATTATTAGATATAAATAAGTCAAGTATGTTGGAGGATATATTTCTAATATTATTAAATTGGTAACTTCTAGTGGTATTCAAGAAATCTATGAGTAAGTTAGCAGACCGTGAGGACGACGATCTCTGTAACGGCTTCATATAGGACCCTGCCGTACTCCATTCTAGCGACGGCATATTAAAATCTCCAATAATAAAGTGAGAGCCATCGTCAGTGTTCCGCATAAGAATACTATGTAAATAATGTATATAAGAAAAATAGACGTCATAATTCTGTTTCGGTGGAATATATACGGTACAAATAGTATAAAATGTCGTGGCATTAAACTCGAGCTCAATCGTTAAATAATCAATGATAGCGGCCGGGCACGGCGAGGCTACCGGCGGCACCGGCACATGCGGGAGGTGGGGTGCAGGCGGGGAAATGACGCGCACGTGCGCTCTCGCAGCCAGCGAGCGCAGCACCGCGACGGCAACGCCACCGCCGTCCTTTCGGTTAGACTCCGCGCGGTCCCTATCGCTACGAAACAAAACGTAACGCTCATCTATTACTTCACTATCGAAAATATCGGCCGTCAGCCAAGTTTCTGTTAGTACAACTATGTCATAAGAATGCAGTAAAATATTTACGTACAGCTTATGCAGTTTTGTGCGCAGTCCACGACAGTTCTGGTAATATATATTAATCACATCATTATCCATTGCAACAGTACTATCAGACGTATTAATATAAGTTTAGTGTACGTGGAGTTATCGTGGCAATAATAAGCTGCATGTGTAGGGGTCCGATAATAGTATACGATAAATAAATAAGAGAAGGGACATAGCAATATTAATTCAAAATACATTACGACATTTCGCATTAAGGCTCTCTTATAGCAAATGTTTAGGTATTTAACGCGCGTTAGAGCAGGACAGTAGCGGAAGCGGCGCGTCGCAGCGCACCGCGCCGCCGGCCTCGCGCCGTACGCACGCACGGCTCCAAGAGAGAGTAATATTTAACGCCTGGTAACAAGCTGTTGGCAAAATATAGCTCCACATATTTTGGTAGGCGCTAATGAACATCTGATTGGCTTTAAACATAGTCTGTTTAGAATAGCTGATCCCCTCGTGGCTTTTTGTATGGCCTAATAAATATCTCGATTTTACTTCTTCAAAAGGACCATTTGACTGTTACTAAGTTAATGTCTAAACGGAACATTATCGAAGAAAGAAATCTCCGAACACTAGTACTTTGTATTACTCTGATTTAAAATACATACTAGTACTGTACATGTGTTGCGTGAGTAAGATTTATCGAACTAATATACCTAAATAAGTTCTATATTCAATAAATTTGTGCCATGTATAGGTACATAAAATATTACCATACATAAATAGTACCATAAAATATTGTTTTTCATAAGTCTTTCTAAATTTCAACGTAATATGCTACTGTAGGTTGAGGAGAAGACGTCGCAGACTAAAGACTAGCAGTTCCGTGGTTCAAATCCCATGGTGGTGTATAGATCTAGCGTTTGACCACTATCTCGTTTTATGTCATTATCATCATAATTATTTTTTCTTCTAATCATACTCAAATCCCCGCACTATAATTTCCTGTAGGCATGGACACACAAACATTCAAGACCCGAAACAAACACGTACACTCATTACACAAATGTTTGCCCCTGCCAGGATTCGAACCCAGGTTCCCGAAAACACAGAAGTCATATCACTGACCACCGAGCCACGGCAACCGTCAATCAGCCATAATATATATAAATAGATAATAGATCGCCATAAGGACCGGTTGGAAGCGGCACGCATCCAGCCTCTTTCTGCAATCTTGGTCATGTCGTCTGTCCACTTTGTGGTGGATGTCCAATGCTGCACTTGCCTATTCGTGGTCTCCACTCGAGAACCTTTCGACCCCAGCGGACATCGGTTCTCACAGATTTTTGCCTGCCCACTGCCACTTCAACTGGCTGATCCACTGGGCTATGTCAGTGACTTCAGTTCTTCTAGGGATCTCATCATTTATGATTTGGTCTCGTAAATAAGCCCCGAGAATAGCCCTCTATAGCCGATGAGCCCATAGCTACTTACAAAATTTCACCCAAATCCGTTTTACCCGCCTGGTGATAACAACGGTGATGATGGTGATGATAAAAATAAGCCTATGTGTTAATCCAGGGTATAGGCTATTTGCGTTTCAAATTTCATACAAATCCGTCGTGGTGATGAATGATAATGATGAAAGTAGCATATGTGTCACTCTCGGGCCTGAAGTATCTACTTACAAAATTTCACCTAAATCCGTTTTATGGTCCGGTGATTAAAAATGGGGATGATGATGAAAATAAACCTATGTGAATCCAGGGTATAAACTATCTATATTCCAAAGTTCATCAAAATCCGTTTAGTAGTTTTTGCGTGAAAGAGGAACAAACATCCATACATCCATACTCACAAACTTTCGCATTTATAATATTAGTAGGATTTATTTACGTATATTATATATTTATTAACATATTTTACATTTATATATATAGCAAAAAGTAATAATTGTTCAAATAACTGCTTGAGTCCGCAAGGTAGGTAACAACTTTCGACATCCAGAAAATAGTTACATTCATCATCATGTGCATAATCAATGTGTTCATTGATAAAAACGAAACTGCAAGAAATAGTTGCAGTGCTACACGCCTTATGCTTTGAACGATAAGAACATAATTGCTGTTTCTCAAAATAGCCAATGCCATTGCAATATTATTTTATAACATTTCATATTTTCAAATTTGAAATGTCAATCTATAAAATAGTAGTAACATTATTTATTGGAGAAATATTTAAAAACATCCATCGATAAGTATTGTTGATTGCTTAGACTTAGATTCTCCCATTCACGAATAATTTTTTGTTCCGAAGTGAGCGCTAAAATAGGGTGAGGAAACGAGATAGAGCGATATAAAACTACGGATACCGGAACAGGATGGGACGAAAGACATCGTAGCCAATGAGTGGCGCTACGTGCTCCACACGTTTTCGCAAGGTGTACCGTTAGCCAACAGGTTTTATAGTCATTGAATATATATCACATGAACAACGAGAACGAAATTTCATCGGCTCGAGAAAGATCTATGTAGCAATGCATTCTGTCTAGACCCTCTGTTCCAAATTCGTAGCGCTAGTTAGACTCGCAATTGGCTGATTTTTAACCGAATTCAAAAAAGGAGGAGGTTCTCAATTCGAACCGTATATTTTTTTTGTGTTTGTTACTGCATACCTCCCGACTGGGTGAACCGATTTTGATAGTTCTTTTTTATTTGAAAGCTGGTGCTTCCCGTGTAGTCCCATTTAAATTTCATCAAAATCGGACGAGCACTTTTTGAGTTACACTCCAAAAACTGAAAAATGCGTGCTTATACCTAGACGGTATTATAGTAGCGGGTGAAAACATCGGTGAACATACCTACACCACAATGACAATTGATCCCATGAGTAACAAGGGTCACTAAAAAGAGTGAAAAAAATTTTTGACCAAATAATGGAACCGACTACAACACTCAAAAGTATGAAATAACTTGTCGAAGTCGGTACCGTGAGCACAATATTTTAATATTAGTTACTTTTGAACTATCATGGTACCGACTTCAACAAGTTATTTCATACTTTTGAGTGTTGAAGTCGGTTCCATATTTCGGTAATTTTTTTCTATTATTATTTGTTCGTTTACTATTAGAAAGAAAGAAAAACACGTTTAATTATGACATAACACATTCGTATGACTGTGTATGATATGGAAAATGTAGGCTCTAATGAGGATTATTCACGTTGTGTTAAGTATGCAGATTTATGGCTATAAACGCAGTCGGGTAAAAAAAAACCAATAAATACTGTGTTTTGAATTTATTATTCGAATCAAAAGATGAGCAAGTGATAGATTTTTTATTGCACCAAATAAGCAGCAGTGGACGTTAAAATTCTTCAAAACTAAGTAGTCTGCATGTGCGAGGCTTTTTTACTATCTTTGGAGATTGTTCCAAACTGAGACGTTTTTTTTTAATATTTTCCGAATCGCAAGGAACGCGACTGTTTGAAAAATAATCTGCTACAGGTACTTTTTCCCTCAAAGGTGATCTCCGAGATTCAAATCCGTCGTTGAGTAAGCCATCGTCATACGAATGACGGGAAATAACGTCGTTTGATAAAGAATCTGTAGCAACCACTGATTCGTTTTCCTTCAATGACATTCTCCGAGATTCAAATTTGTCGTTGGAAAGGCCATCGTCATACGAATGACGGGAGACGTCGTTGTTTGATAAAGAATCTGCAGTAACCACTGATTCTTTTTCCCTCAAAGGCAATCCTCGAGATTTTCTGGAGTCAACGATTTCTGGCAGAAGCCAGTCCATATAAAACGAGACTCCATGCCAGACGATGGGCCGTTAAAGTTTTTATAACACACGTGTTTGGGGGGAGTCACTTGTGTTTTTTCGGCTCTCGCACAGACTAAGCAATATTTATTTTTTATGCCAATAAAAAGAACCTCCCCAAATCGACGTCCGACTATGGCTGCGGCTCCAGACAAAGCCTTATAATTACTTCCGTAAGAGCGCGATGACCAACAGGCATCCGCGTATACGTCGATCAGGGCTATACCATCTTTATTGACGCTACCTTCAGCTATGGCGGCATCACGTTCTCGCATGGCCGATGCTGCCATTGATTCAGTTGCTGTTGACTCCCATTTCTCATACACGACATTTTGAATTTGGGAGTATGTTTTGGTGGTAAATATCGGTATATCAAGGCATGCTGCAATTTCTTCAAATTGCGAATACCCGATTCCCGCGGAGATAATGCCCGTCACTGCCGCCGTATTTGTGTCAAGGCTTTCAGTACTTTCGTTATTTTCACTTGTTACTAGAAAGACCTTTCTGCACATGTCACATATAAATTTAAATTTGCTTATCAGCCCCGATCTTGTTTCTCCTATGAGTGATACGTTTTGTAAGTTACAATTAAATAAGGAATTGTGATTAGCTATTGACTGAAGCTGTTTTATAAAATAAGTTACGTCTACCACTCTACGCCCCGCAACTACTGGTGTTGTAGCCACTGTTCTGAAAAAAAAAATTGGTTGTCTGTAAAGTCGGTTTACGGACGATAGATTTACGTGATAACGACATAATCATGTATGACTTTGACTTTGACATTGACATTGACATTGAAATTGACCATTGACCATTGGCCATTGACCATTGACCATTGACCATTGACCATTGACCATTGACCATTGACCATTGCCCATTAACCATTGACCATTGACCATTCACCGTTACGCGGAACGTTACTATTTTTCATTTTGGCATTCATCAATTTATAAAACGTTATCACGTCAAAAACATGAAAACCTTAAGTTTTCTGAGTTTACCAATTCATAGAATTCAAATAATTAATACATTCATATTTACCCGACATTTAGTGTATCCACATTGTTTGTTGAAGTGTCATAAGCGCATAGTGCACTTTTATTGCACTGGAAATCTTCCACCCTAAAAGTGATAAAGTCTTTATTAAACTACTCCTAAAATATTTTGGAAATATCATAAACATAAAATTATCGTACGCTCAGTCAATGAATGATATGCATTAAAATTTACCTCATATTTCCTGACTGCTCCGATGGCACAACTTCGTGTACTGTACATGGATAATCTTGTAATGCTCTGCAAAAATCAAACATATATTTGAAGCAAAAACGCCTGGATTGATTTGGATGAAATTTGATATGGAAATAACTTACACCCTGGAATCATCACGATCATCACCGTACTTTCATCACCACGCGGGTATAAAAAACTAGCTGCGTAAACATTAGCTATAAATATATACAAATGTACGAGCATATTTGTTACTGTACTAGATTTGTCTTTTTATGAAATCAGCGTCACCCAGGCGTGCGCCCGCGTGTGACGCTAACGCTCACGCGTGGCTTTGGATTATAATCGCGGACGATATTTTAAGTTCTACTACATTTTAAGTATATCAAAAGTGTGATCACAAGTTATGTTTCGACCACAACAATCTTTACGGAGACAAGCGAGAAGATCGGTATTTTGGCTTTTTTTTTATTATCACACTCTGACCCCCGCACTAGGATTCCCTGTATCGTGGGAGGCATGGACACACACAATCACATCGCAAACATCGAAGACCCGGGACAAACATCTACACTCATCGCACATATGCTTGCCTCTGCCGGGATTCGAACCCAGGGTCCCGGAGCACAGTAGTCATGTAACTGACACTGGCACAGTGGCAATTTATAAAGAGATTTTAGAAGAAAATCATATTACTTGCCCCCTGAACATGAATAAAACTGCGAAAGCTCTATATGACCATAAGGACCCCTGGAAAAAAGACAACGTATGAATCCGGTCACAGCCATACCTATTTTGACAAGGGGGTCTTTAGCGCTTTAGCGATGTGAACGCGCTGTCGCACGTTCACATCGCTAAAGCGCAGCGGCCGGCAGAGCGGCGTAATTGTGGCAGTCGCGGGCTGCGATGGCGGGCTCGCGGGCTCAGTGCGTCATTGACCGTGCATTTCATACTTTTGAGTGTTGAAGTCGGTTTAATTTTTTGGTATACATTTTTTTTTCACTCTTTTAGTGACCTTAGTTACTCATGGGATCAATTGCCATTGTGGTGTAGGTATGTTCACCGATGTCTTCACCCGCTACTATAATATCGTATAGGTATAAGCACGTATTTTTCAGTATTTCACACGGGTTGTTACAAAAGTTTTTAACCATTTGATTATTCAAATGACTACTTTTCAGTAAGCTAACTAAATGACAAGCCTAGCCGGTGGGAGCATCGGCTGTCAAACTGACGGACGCTGTCTTTTTTTATCACATTCAGACCCCCGCGGAATCCCGCTAGGATTCTCTGTATCGCGGGAGGCATGGACACACATAATCACAGCACACAAACATCCAAGATCCGAAACAAACATCTACACTCATCGCACAAATGTTTGCCCCTGCCGGGATTCGAACCCAGGGTCCCGGAGACACAGAAGTCAAGACACTAACCACTGCGCCACGGCGACCGTCTACCTCTACGTTGAACTTCAAAAACGCGAATGGCTTTTGTGAAGGCAACACCGACATCAAATTTCCAGGATGGTGGTAGGGTACTTTCAAGTGCCTGTCTGGCTCGCTTTCACCCACAAGTTCGAAGAACTCTTAACAAACGCATAGTGTGTTCATGCAGCAGGCCTTGAGGGTCAGTATACATTTTTGGTCTAACGTGATTATACATTCGATCACATCGTCACTGTCCAAGTGAGATAACTTTGTCAAACGCTAGATTATAAAGTATAAAAATATGGTCACTGATGAGCACTATTCACAACAGGCTAATCAATATAATAAAAAGTTGTATCATACACCTTCGTACAAAACGTAGGTAAATATTCATATATTATTTATTGTTTCTATTTTATAAATGTATCATATTGTTGCTCACACAAGCAATCAGGCGCTACTCGGCTAACGATTGCTCGATTGTGTGTTCTATCAGGCGTAAGCAAGGTACATAGTAAATGTTCTCTCTATAGGGATACAACAGGAGCTATCTATACTACATGAGCGCTCTTTCTTTGGACAGATATGTTAGAGCCCTTTGTATTCAGATGTTAAAATAATAATATTAGGAGGCAGAGCGATGCAAGCACAGGTCCGACGTTGACAGTGGTCACGGGAGGAATGCGCGGGTGGAGAGCAGCGCGGATAAGCCAGTTGAGATCACGTGATCCCGCGCGGCACTAAGAATTTAACGAAATAAATTCATATAAAATCAACAGAGATGAATATTGAAAAAAAAATCTTGACTGTTCCTAGATAATGCCATTATCTATCAAACAAAGTAAGGTTCATATGAATGTTGTTATTATTTTGTAAGATATACGTGTTTTAATTTTTGAAAAGCATATTTTTCAAAAATTAAAACTATCGAGAAAACTTTACTTAACCGGATTTTGAATCCTGATTGTTCCTTTATGCTGAACCAAAGATACTAAAACTGAAAAAACCAAAGCTCTGTCTTCTACACATGGTTTAAAATACATTTTTAAAAATAGCGGTTTGTCTACTCACAGCGCCTTAACGCACGAGAAACATAATTTACAAATACAAAAAAATACCTTTGACATATCGGGCCAGTATGACATACCAAGCTATTGGGGCATTGTAAGCACATACAATAATTAGTGATACATACACGTATGATCACATGGCGCAATATACTACAAAATATAATTGATTTATATAAGATTATTACGTCAATATAATCATACAAGGGCCCCGTAATGAGATCACAACAATAGTGAGTATTTTGGTTACTCTTAGCTGAATAGTTAATAACTTTTAAATAGCTAGGAATATAAAATATGTAATTATAATAAAACACATAAGATACATCATGAAATAATAGACCGTTATAAAGGATTCTTACTAGGAAAAGTATAAGAATTATATAATATAGTATATATTTAATACTATATATGTATTGAGGCAAGTGATATCTGACGTAATAACTATAGTGTATACTGCATCTGGGGTATAAATCACATATAGAAATAGGTATATAGCACAATATAGTTGCAAAAAATTTTGATGACAACCATACTTGTAAACACTGTAGAATTGGAAAAATAATAACACTAAAAAATTTTAAGAAAATAGCAGCTGCAACGGTTTTTAGATAATCATTAATAAAAGTTACCGTGTCACAGTCACATTTAAAACCAATACGATGATTAGTTACTTTAAATCCGATCCATCTAAGTAGGTATATGTATCATTTAATTTTCGGGAGGTCCTGAGAGTTGCGTACCGCTATTACTGGAGAATTATCCGATTTACGTAATAGAATGGTACCGTGTTTGATCCATACGTATTTATATTCTTTAGTTTTGGCCTTTTCTCGGCACTCGCGAAATAATGTTTTGTTTCTTAATGTTAAGTGTTCATTTGCATACAACCTGTTAGGCGGTCCAGTAATTCCCAATTGAGATGAGTCAATACTTTTTTTTGCTCTGAAACCAGCCAAGAAATTATCGCAGAGATATCTAGTTGCAAATTTTGCAATCACGTTTTTAGGGCGTGCGTCTTTACTATCACCGTGTGGGACGCGATGTATTGAAGTAATATCACGCTCTGTAATTGCACACTGGATGCTTTTGGCCAGATTCATTATAATAGAAAGCAGGTTTTCTCCGCGCTTCTCTGGCAAGTTAACAATCTCGACGTTACAGGCCCTAGCCTGTTGTTCCATAGCTGCTATCTTATTCTCGAGTATGCTAATTAAGCCTGGAGTATTAACATTCTGTACGTTCTGACCCTCCAGAGATTTTATGCGACAGTCGAATGAATGTTGAGTTTCTGTTATTTCAGAGAATGTCGTAGTGGTCAATAATTCTATTTTACTAATTTCTGCGCTGATCGTGCTAGTGTTCTCGCTGATGAACAATTTTGTGGCCTCATGGCATGCCTTTATTTCCGTTATTTCTGCTCTAATTTCAGAGATATTCCCTTGCATGTTTGTAATAATATGCTCATTCGACTCCAAGTACTTCTCTAACAGAGCATTTATACGTGACATTTCCATTCGTACCTCCTTCAATTCACTAGAGCACTCGCATTCATGTTCCAGTGTGGGTTGTTTTCTTTTACGTATTGTGGTTGTAGTTTGGCGGTCCGCCGTCATTTTAGATAGGTCAGGCTGTGATCCACCACCGGTTCCCTTCAACGGACAATTTGAACGCTGTCCACTCATATTTGTACAATAACAATAGCAAGTCCACTTCTCAGAATGTAGAAAATATTCTGTAAGTCAGTCTTACTAGACACTTCTTACTAAGTCACTCTTACTCTTAGAATACTAGAGCGAGACAAAAAAATACAGACATCTCCTGTTAGCGGGCGAGAAGGAGGCGAGGCGACGCGCACGCACTGTAATACACTCCGGCTCATACGCGGAACACAATAGCAAGAAGGTGTAAAGACTATGGATTGGTTTGCACAATAATATTCACTAATGTTCCACTTTAAGGTATAAATTAGAATGGCACAAGTTCGTAACTTTGTAAACAAATTATGTACATGTCTGTTCTGTTTGACTGACGGACGACGAATGAGGGTCTCTTGTTAAGGTAAGCTTAAACACAGAAAACGAGGGTTTATCGATAAAACCTAAATTAATACCAAAAATTGTGTGAAGAATGTCAACAGCTTTTTAAATTTAACGAGACGCAGACAGACAAGCTAAAGGATGCTTTAAAAATCTAAAAGTGTCGACCGCGTGCGAATTGCTATATGATGAATGACGGTGTGTCCTCAATCTAATTTGAATCTTAGACACTTCGATACTATGATAATAATATATCGTACTCCTAGAGAGAGGATCACTAAACTTTTAAACTTCATGCAAATTTGAACAGACTAAAAATGGGTACCTATAAGATAGTATTTCTAAGCACGATAAAGCGCGCCAATTATTTTTTTATTGTTATCACTTGGCAACCGGCTGTTATTAACTTTCACCGTGGCGTAAATTTTGATTGATTTCGTTGCTATAAACATCATATTTTTGTCGACCAAGTCCTGTCTAACCACAAACTAACATTCCAAGACTGTCCGTTCAGTTATAAACTGCTGATGTAGCGGGTAGACACACGTCGCAACTATGCGCAGGTGTCCGAAGTTCCTGAACTGGCTCCAGACTGCAACAGTGGGTAGGTACATACTGTGGACGTGACTGCACTATACTATTGCGGATATTGATACTGAAGACTCTGCTCACGGTTAGTGGAATGTCGTAATTCGGTGTAGTAATCATTCTAAGGACAAAATATACAGTCTATCGTAAGTCCACTTATAAGCAAACCGAATTTCACGGATAGAAATAGAAGATAAAAAGATAATAATACCGTAATAAATCAGACATAAATATGAATATTTTAAACATTAAAAAGCGGAATTGTTACATGTCTCAAATAGATCCTATAGATCCAATAGACCCTCTACAATTAAATGAAATGACAATGAAATGGCTGAAATGAAAGAATGAAAGACAATTATTACGTGCATTGTAATGAATGCACTTAAGAATTGTGTCTTTCATTAAGTGTGGATTTTTTAACGTCATGCGTATATACTTAATATATGTATATCGAGTTTTAAATACATGTATATTTTGCCTATTCTGAAATATTAGTTTTTCGGGGAATATATAAATACCTCTACATACACGATGCGCGGCGTTACGTAAATTTCACGGCAGTTAACCCATCCGCCGTCAGTTCTTGGAATTTTATTACCTATGCAGCAGTGCTAGCCGACAATATCGCGTCTCGACGAGCTGAGCGAGTACTTCATACCATAGTCAGACAAAAAGATTGACAATAACCGCAAATAAGTATGGAAAAAAAGAGTGTCGTTTTTATTATACTACAAAAAACTTACCTTACTTAACGTACTTGAAACACCTTTCCTTAGTTAATGCTGAGACCTTTTAAACCGTTTTTACAATTAATTATAAATGCAATGTGAGCAGACCAAAGAGTTCATTTGTTTATTGGAAAAGCTGTGCAAAATGTTCTACAAAGCTTAGAGCAAGTTTGGCCACACTTACTACGTCACAGTACGTGTAGTATGTACTGTAGTTACGTACGGCATGCAACATATGTGTGTACATAATTATAATTTATACAGGTACAGTAACAGTATGGTGGTCGGTGCTTAAAATGTTTATTGGAAAAGCTGTGCAAAATGTTCTACAAAGTTTAGAGCAAGTTTGGCCACACTTACTACGTCACAGTACGTGTAGTATGTACTGTAGTTACGTACGGCATGCAACATATGTGTGTACATAATTATAATTTATACAGGTACAGTAACGGTATGGTGGTCGGTGCTTAAAATGTTTATTGGAAAAGCTGTGCAAAATGTTCTACAAAGTTTAGAGCAAGTTTGGCCACACTTACTACGTCACAGTACGTGTAGTATGTACTGTAGTTACGTACGGCATGCAACATATGTGTGTACATAATTATAATTTATACAGGTACAGTAACAGTATGGTGGTCGGTGCTTAAAATGTTTATTGGAAAAGCTGTGCAAAATGTTCTACAAAGTTTAGAGCAAGTTTGGCCACACTTACTACGTCACAGTACATGCAGTATGTACTGTAGTTACGTACGGCATGCAATATATATGTGTACATAATTATAATTTATACAGGTACACTAACAGTATGGTGGTCGGTGCTTAAAATGTTTATTGGAAAAGCTGTGCAAAATGTTCTACAAAGTTTAGAGCAAGTTTGGCCACACTTACTACGTCACAGTACATGCAGTATGTACTGTAGTTACGTACGGCATGCAATATATATGTGTACATAATTATAATTTATACAGGTACACTAACAGTATGGTGGTCGGCGCTTAAAATTGAAATACGTCTTAATTTCACCACATCACATGACCATTCCTCGTATTCGATACATTCTGTTTGCCCTAAATTATTTCTGTGGTATCACACGAATATTATAAAGGCAAAAGTTTGTTTGTTGTTTGCATGTTTGTTACTCCTTCACGCTGAAACGGCTGAACGGTATTGCATGAAATTCTGAATAAAGATAGCTCATATACTAGTACACTGGCTATTTTCATGCTGGTTTTCCCGGTAGCGGGAAAACCGTAGCACACGAGGGTGAACCACGGGGCGCAGCTAGTTACAGAGAATTGAAAGCTAATAAATTGAAATATTGACTTAATTGATTTAATTAAATACTTAACTACTTTCGGATGATAGATAAATATCTTACACTGTTTCTACGGGTATAACGAGGTACCACGTTATACCTTGCAAGTAGAAACAGTGTAAAGTAATTATGAACGTGAGTTTTATTAATATTAAAGATACATATCATTGAATTTACTAGATTTGTGTTTGTAACAAAGAGAATAGCTCGACTTTTAATTCTTGCGGGCTGTGAATAATATTTAAGTAAAAAAAAGATAGAGGAGATTCTCAATTCGCCCGGTTAAACGATATTTCTATTCGATGGGGCTCAAATCCCACAAGTAGCAAATTTTTTGTTATTCAATTTATTTAAATCAGCTTTATCGGTTGATATTTTATTTTTATACTAGCAGCCCGCCCGGCTTTGCACGGGCAGCGCTCGTAAGATACGTTTTCGTCCGGTCGTTTTTCTCCGACTTACTTTTGCAAATCCGACTAACACGAAAAAGTTTATTAATTTTTCGGGCATATAGCCTATGACCACACAAAAAAACTTTCTATAGGTAAAAGTATTTTCAAAATCGGTAGGGGTAAGTAATCTATCACCCCCTACAACTTCACAGAATCACAAACTTTACTTATAATATTAATATATTATTATCAGCTATATCTGATTAAAAAAAAACAGATTTTTGTAAATCCCATTTTATATTAAGCACCTTGAGGCGCGATTATTGTAATTAGCTTTACTTAAATCGGATTACTGTCAAGCAGCGGTGGCAAGATTAATGAGCCCGGATCTCAAAATCCCAGATTTAAAACCCTTTCAGTTACGAAGCTTATGATGAACGAAGCACTTACATGCCTGTGTTGCCAGTCACGGTCATTACATCCTTCAGATTCGTGGTATTTCTTTCAGTAGTTTCCGATACTAAATAAGCCATCGCCTGATAATAAGTATAGTTTACAAATATACATAGTAATATATATTATATATATATTTATATATAATGTGTATATATTATATACATACCTATGCGTTTAAGTTCTAGAAATTATGACACATCACTCTTGGTCCACTAAACTAAATTGTAGAAAAGAATATAGTTCTTGCATGGTAACGATACAGTCCGAATTAGTATGATACAGTACATACATCAATAACAACACTAAAGTGAGATCTTTTTATCAAAATTACGGGTAGTTTTATGTGAACTAAACTAAAATTTTTTAAAACTAAATCAGTGTTTATACGGTTACGATAAAGTCTAAATTAGTATGAGACTTACCAATAAAATCACTAAAATTAAATGTATTTAATCAATTTGCGGGTAGTTTTAGCGAAATTAAGTCGCCACTTATACGATGCCTACTAAAACTACCCGCAATTTGCCAGCAATGGTATAAAACTCGTCTAATATTAGTGAGAGCGTTGTATAGAGTTATACAAATTTGAATATTAGCGTAAATAGAATACGAGCTATTTCAATTTGAAGTATTTTAGTGAATTTTAGCTAGCTTGTGTGATTAACAGAATAAGGGCCTGTTTTACTTTTTTTTGGTGCCGACTAAAACTACCCGCAATTGAATAACTAATCTCTACTAATTTGAATTTTAGCTGAAATATAATAAGACCCACTTGTGCCGGCCATAGTATCGCGAGATCTTCGATGAAATCTCCGATTAAATCAACAAATTTGTAGATAAAAATTGTGATTTGACCCGATAATTTCGGACAATTTGGTGCAAGTGTGCTTTAGAGCCTATTGATTTTAAGGAATTTAGTTAGTTTTTCTAATTAAGAGAATAAGGAGCATTATCCAGCTTTCTTTACGTTTATTGTAAACTCACCTGGAAAGCTAGGTCGAAATACTCATCTAATGTAATGGCGTGGGTAAAGTCGGATAAAATATATAAATAACTAGCGGTCCACCCCGGCTTAGCACGGGTAAAAAAAAATCAAAATTTAGCATTATAAGGATCCCTAATTTAAAAAAAATATATAGCTATGTCACCCGGGGATAGTAGCTTCCCGACAGTGAAATATTTTTTCAAATAGGTTTAGTAGTTTCGGAGCCTATTCAACGCAAACAAACAAACAAGCAATCAAATCTTTCCTTTTTTAATTATTACTATATAAAAAGGGTAATTTGTGTCAAATTATCCATTGTATTAAAACATGCAAGGAAAAAATTGGACAAATGACTGAAAACTATTGCGTGTTTCATTGGCGCAGTGGTCAGTGACATTGATTTCTGTGTCGTCGGAACCCTGGGTTCGAATCCCGGCAGGGGCAAACATTTGTGCGATGAGTGTAGATGTTTGTCCCGGGTCTTGGGTATTTTTGTGCTGTGATTGTGTGTGCCCAGGCCTCCCGAGATACAGGGAATCCCAGTGCGGGGGTCTGAGTGTGATATAAAAAAATGTACTTTTCCTAATATATACCACGTGAATCCTAGTCGGTTCTTAGATTACAAATCAGTGTCATTAAATTTCTGAGAAAATACACTACAAGTCAACGGTGAAGATTTTATTTTTGTCAACGCTATCCCACATGCTTGCCACTTTTCCGCTACACTAGAAAATTAAAACAGAATAATCCTTCCGATTAGCAGTCATAAAGAGCATGTCGGCAGAATTAATTATACAGTAATCCAAGCTGGAATTAACCGTGGCACACTCAGGGAACCTAATCTAATTCGAGGAACACTCCAACCGTCGGCATGGCGGTTTGTTACTGTATGAACCTACGTGTACTCTTTATGTATGTTGTATGTGAAGTGAGATTTCGTGAACGAGCTCAGTAATTTGATCTTGAGTTGTCTAAATGTCAACCTTGATTGAAGCTACAGGGTGCCCGATATGCCGATTAGAATAATTAGAAAAATATTTTTAAATACAGTAATTATAACAAGAATACATTTCTTATATTCTATTCCTAATTCTGTTAATCAGGCGAACTAGCCGAAATTCACTAAAATTCTTCTCAATGAAATAGCTCATACTATTACTATACATATTTACTCTAAAATTAATTTTCAATTCGCATAACTTTATATAACGCTATCTCTAATTTTAGACGATTTATTTTCAATTGCTGACCAATTATGGGTTGTTTTAGTCGACCCTAAATAAGTAGCGACTTATTTTTTAAAACTATCCGCAATTTTAATAAAAAAATCTTATTTTAGTGTTGTTGTTATTAATAAGTGTCATACTAATTTGGACGTTATCGGAACCATATAAGAACTAATCTGATTTTCCAGAGTTTTAGTTCGTTTACACAAGAGAATCACTACCAATATAAGTATAACATAAAAGTTCTTTAGCATATACAGAATAAAACCCTCTTCAGTTTTTTATAATAAAGATAACTGCATATACAACGAGGAGTGTTCTGAAGAGCTCTACTAGAGCTATTAGAGCTATTTTATTAAGCGAAATTTTAGTGAATTTTACGTGGTTCGTATTGTTAACAGAATTATGGCCTATGTCCTCATCCAAGATCCTATATCGACCTCTATACCAAAATTCTTGAAAATTGGTTCAACGGTTTAGGCGTGAAAACGTAACAGACATACTGAGATTGTAATCTTTTCACCTTTATAATTTTATCAGGCTTACATCAGTATACTGTTACATACAGTAATATCCGTTTTTTGAGATTAAAGGTAGCCTATACTATGTTAATCCAGGTTATAATATAAGGTAGGTAGGTAGGTACCTACGTTCCAATTTTCATTCAAATGTATGAAGCTGTGAAGAGGCAAAAGCATGCATACAGGCCAATTTTGGCATTTATAATATAAGTGTAGTAAAAATAACGTTGTAAAGTTTGCTCTTTGCATTTAGTGTCTAAATTTACTGTACTCTTTACTTTAAAATATTCAGTGCCCTCGTCTACAGTTGCCCACTTTATTTTTATCCTAAATTCTCCGGTGCACTCTATTTTTCTGTCCGTTCCTATCATCATGTGTTTTCCTTTACAAGCTAGACGAGGACTAAGAAGGACATTTTTGACATTTGCTATGACACCAAAGCATGTATTTAAAATATTCATGACAAAATGCGGATAAAATAGCACCGCTTTGTTGTTCAAAACGTCAAAAACCATAACGTTTTGTGTTGCTTAGCTGTTCGATAGGTTTTAGCGAATATCGCACTAAATGCGAATTTCTGTGCCTAATGAACAGACATATCTTGTATTTCTCCGTATAATTGTAACTTAAATCTAATCTAATGTCTGTGTTCATCATACACATTATAAACATCGGTGATGGCGATTCAGGCGAAACCGATGAATCATTTAAAATTAAATTTTTAGAATCAATTAGATATGATTTTTTATATATTTATGTAATAGGTGGAAAACAAGCAGACGGGTCGCCTGATGGTAAACGATCACTGTCGTCGCCTAAGGATATCTGTAATATTGGGGGCATTACGATACGTTGCCAATACTTTTAAGACTGTTAACTCTTCTTTTGTAGAATCCCATATTGTAGTTACTCTGGAATACCAAGCGAGGAAGCCCTTTCAACATTTTGCAGGTATATGGTAAAAAAAACGATCAGGAGAATATCATATATGCAAGCGCAGCGTAGGACATCCGCCGACAAGGTGGATAGGCGACCTGACTGCAACCTACATAGAGATACCTACGGTATGACCTGACCAAGATTGCAGAAAGAAGCTGGATGCAAACCGCGTCCAACCGGTCCTCCTGGAGACCGTTGGGGGAGGCTCAGCTTTGGACGTCCTATGACTATATTGTCCTTTAAATAAGTAAAATCCGCGTTAAGTGAAAGCTGAAGTTTTTTAAACACTTTTCTATGTCTCTTATATGAGACATATCTGGAATATTTTTTGTATTAATTTTAACTCTTGAATCAACCTGTATATAAAGCTGAGATTCGTGTCGCTTAATTGAATAACGTGAGCTTGAGATCGTTGTTTTGGATTAAATAATATCTGTTATAATTGTCAGAATACATTAAAAACGATCTCTATGGGTATAATTATAATACATATATGATTATTTACGTCATGGCTTTTACATGACTCAGAAATTTTGAACGATCGAAAGCCAAATGATTGCCCCGGCAAGTATCAAAACTTAGTCGACAATTTACAGGCAGTTGAGAGATTTCCAGGATGCGATGGTTTGACTTTAATTTCTGCTCCCTGGAAACTTTTGTTTGGTTTCTATGCTGTGATCGTGACGTTAAGAAGTCGATTTATTTAACTAAGTATGAAGTATGACTACGAATAGAAGAATGAGAATAGATGCGCTCTGTTGAAAATCACATTATTCTTTTACAAACAACCCATCAAAGTGTGACCACAAGGCAGTTCATCGGTTAAAATAAACTCTACCACGAGGTAATAGCGGTTATTCTAATAATATTACCTATAAACGTGAAAGTTTGTATGAATCATATGGATGTTTGTTACTCTTTCAACGGCTGAATGGATTTAGATGAAATTTGGTATGTAGATAGGTATCATCATCATTATCAATCATCACCACGGGGGTAAAACCGCGGGGCGCGGCTATCAATATATAAATATGATCATATCTAAACGCCAGACTCTTTGTGTACATGAGTAACTGCGAATTCGTACGAAATAGTGTTTGAGGATATATTATTTATGAGCGCCAGTAAATCAGTGCAGTTTAAACGTTTCGTACTATATCGTGCGATTCGTAGGATTCTCGATTACTATACGAGAGGAAATCGCTCGAGAATTTACGACTCGATATTTTACAACCATTTAATTCAGTCACTCAAAGCTCGAGTTTGATTTTTAGAGTTTGACTTGTGGTGCCGATAAGAATAAAATACATTTTAAGTAAGCAAATATGTCACCAGAACTATAGTCGGAACCCTCTGACTTATTACGTGAGTAACTCCCGTGTTTTATACATTCGTAATGTGTCAAAACCACGTCAGTTTTAATAACAAAATCTCACCAGAAAATGGATGGGCAAACTCCGGCCCGCGAACGGTTCCATCCGGCCCGCAATGAAATGTAGAAAACGACAAACCTATAGGTACCGCGGTAAATATTGCACTCAATTATTTGATTTATCGTTTACTATATTCGAATTTGAATTCAAGACTAAGTTCTTTATTGTTGTTTTGTTTTGATTCCCATGTGAACTATATAGAGCTGGAAAACTAGCGTTATGTAGGTATAGTATATCAACGAATAATTATTTTTACCAAAAAATGGAACCGACTTCGAACCGAATGGAACACTCAAAAGTGTGAAATAACATGTCGGAGTCGGTACCATGAGCACAATATTTTGATAATAGTTACTATTATAATCGCTACCATAATTTATATAAATTTATTTTCACCCTTTTCAGTGACCTTTGCTACTCACGGGATCAATTGTCATTCTGTATGTTCACCGATGTCTTCACCCGCGGCTATAATATCGTCGACGTATACGTAGCACTTTTCAGTTAATGGAATGTAACTCATAAAGCACTTAACTGATTTTGATGAACCACACCGGAAGCACCAGCTTTAAAATAAAGAAAAAAACGATCAAAATCGGCTTACCCAGTCCAAAGTTCTGAGGTAACAAATTGAAAAAAATGAACGGGTTGAATTGAGAACCTCCTCCTTTATTTGAAGTGGGTTAAAAGATGAATTTCAATCGAGAGCAGTTATGTCGTGACCAAGGGAAATAGGGATTCATTTATCCATCCCACTAATATTATTAAGGCGAAAGTTTGTATGTGTGTTACTTCTTTACGCTTAAACGGCTGCACTGATTTCGATGAGATTTGATTAAGATATAGTTTAGACCCTAGATTAACAACATAGGCTACTGTTCATCTGAAAAATAATTGCTGCTCCCGTGGGATAAGCAAATAATTCAATAATTCAATAACCTCTGTTACTCCTGCACGCTCAAACGGCTGTACTGATTTTGATGAGATTTGATATGTAGATAGATAGATAGACCCTGGAAAAACACATAGGCCACTTTTATTCCGTAAAAAGTATAGTTCCTGTGGAATAATTGAGATAGCGGGAAAACGGTAATCCAGACGGGTGAAATCGCAGGGCGCTTTAGTATATATTGTATTTTATATTTCAGTGTTATACCGTATCGTATTCGTATCATAATATTGTTACTTTTATTGTTCGTCTGGCCGTAAATTCAATTTACCGTTTGGTTCATGACAAATAACGTTGTTAGATCACAAAATGTTGTTATGAGGTCTTGAGAGAGGGTAAACAAGGGGAGGGCGGGTCTGGGTTTATCCATTAAATAGTTGCTATGCCTATGCTTGCGGCGTTCACGCTGCTTGTTTTGGTTAAGTCCAGGCCTTCTTTACTCATCCCGTGATGGGTAGGGAGGTTACGGTCTTGGGGGAAGCGCAGGTCGTGATGATCCTCAAGGCAAGTCTGGCGATTACCTTCTCGCGGTGCTGCCTGTTCTTGGTCTAATTCCTCTGAATTAGACGTAACTAGACATCGTCCGGCGCCTCGCGTGTCTCATATCTATGTAAGTTTATTTATATCCATTTATTTATGTATGTTTATTATATTCAGGCCGGGACTGCTCCCGATAGGCTTTGCTCGCCAAGCCGACGAGGAGCGGTCCACATGACGATAGGTTGCGGTGCTGCTGCAAGGCACTGCAACTGAGGGGGGCAGCGGCGCCGTGTTGGACGGTGCTGCAGCTGAGGAGGCGCTGCGGCGGGAGTGATTCAGTTCGTCTCCTGCTGTGGCGCCGATATGGCCGCCGTCGGAGGGTGGCGGCCGAAGCGGCTGGCGATGGGGCTGCTCCATCTGGCCCATCGCAGGGGACCACGAGCGTCGGATGTGGGAAGTCTGGCGTTCCTTGCACTGTGTGGTCCCCGGGGTGGTGCGGCCGTGCTCTTGGTCCCGGCACGGTCGCGAGGGGGAGGGTCATCCTCCCCCCTGGAGGGGTCCGGAAACGGACGGCCGTGGTGGGGGCGCGGTATGCAAATGTACCCCGCGCTCCCTCCGTTCTAGCGGCAGGATGGACACCGTGGGTTTTAGTCGGTAGTGGACCCTGGCTGCTGTGGGTGCAGTTAGGGTTGGGGGCCATGAGGCCCCCCAGGGAGCGGTGATGCTCGAGCGAGCCCGACACACCCCGCCTACTTTCCCGGTAGGCGGAAGTGCGTAAATGCATTTTCCCCACGTAAAAAAAAAAAAAAAAAAAAAAAAAAGGGTAAACAAGGGGAAGGAAAACACTTTGTTTTGCATCGCTGAGATGAATATCACAGCTAAGAAAATCTGGCTGAATATTTATCATCACCAATTACGGCAATATTGACGGCAACTACAACACAACAGAAGCGATAATAGCTCAGCGGGGGGAGCGTCGCCTGTCAAATTGACGGATACTGGTTCGATCCCCATCAAAAGCTTGAGCTTCCAGTGAAGGTAACACCGTTATGAAACTCCCAGCATGGTGGTAGGGTACTTTCGAATACCCGCCTGGCGAGCTACCACCCTCAAGTTTGAAAAAATCTTCACTGAACATCCCCCCCCCCCCCCCCCCCATTCAACATTAGTCTTCAAATGGCATGATGTATATCGATGTACGCAAGATGTATGTTTGCGTCTGAAGTTGCCTGCATATGGCTGCGCATGAGCTATTTTAAGTTAACTCAAAATAGCCAATGGTACTAAGGGTAACTAACTGTAAGTAAGGTGTAATTGTCTAACTTTACTCGCTTTTGTCACAGAAGCCATAATTTAAAAAAGAAAAATAACTCACTCGCTTATACGTTTCGCATCTTCTCGTCTCGCTCACTCTGCTCGATTACACAAATTTTCTGTGACACATGTGAAAATGTTCACAGAGCCTAATGTCAGAACAGAACCACAATCATAGGCTTCGGGCACTGTTAATGTTAATACTTTTTTGTTTCACGATACCTATCTTAAAGACAACGATCACTATTTAAGTCAAATCTGACATAACAGTACCTATCGCTATTTTTCAGAGCTCGTGTTTGCAATCGAGCCAATATATCACGCCGAATACAGCTTTCAGCGTACAACACGCCAGTCCAGTTGACAGGTGGAATTATTACAAATATACCAAATAGATGGCGAAATCAAGATAAGTCTTGCTGATTAAGCGCCCAAAATAAATCCGGAACCTCTGTAAATAGTGGGGCCGTGAGCAGAATTCGTTTTACGTAATTGCTAGCTATTTTATTTATGTCATTGGTGAATTTGCCCGGTTATTTTTCTTTTTCAACCGGACATTTCATAAAGGATTGCCATATTTCAACGGCTTTTGGTACAAATTTCAAGTTTGCTATCTCAACGAACTCAACAAGTACTTATACGTCATGGATATTTATTACACTTGTCAAACAAATATATAAAAATCCTCGAAATGATATGAGACATGTCTTAAAAATATGCATACATTTTTAAAAGGACAAACAACATCCTGCCTCCAGTCCTTTCTGGTTATCTATGGCGATATTACAAAATATATATTAGTTTTAGGCAAAGCGTTTTAATTTGAGTCCATAAAATTCAATTATAAAAAAACAATTTCAATTTTTTTATTGAGAATAGGCACAAAATAAAATTCAGACTACAAAGCATACAATCATCTATCTACGAAGAATACACTTGATATATACTATGAGCGATTTTTCTTGAATCAGTCGACCATATTGCAACAACATGATTTAAACAACATTATAGTAAAACTCTAAGGCTTTCACGGCCGGCGTTGCATGTTGTATGTATTGCTTCCAGCTGTTTGGCCGTGGTCGAAATGAAACTTGTGTGCCTGAGCAGTTACAGAGTAGACGCCGCGAAGGAGAGTTCTACGCTCTTGTCGCCACCCGGACCTGAACCGCTGAAGATGTCAACCGCAGTGATCGCCGAAACGTCTGGAACACAAGTTTCATCTAGACCACGGCCAAACAGCCCGGAAGCAATACGTAAGTAGTAAGTAAACAAGCATTAACCTTAAAGTACTTTCAAAAACGAAAATAAACGTTTAAGTGGCTTAAAGGCATATAGTTTAGCCACATCACATTAATATTATAATGTTGATGAGAAAGTTTGTTTGTTATTTGTATGTTTGTTACTCCTTCACGCTCAAATGGCTGAAAGGATTTCCATGAAATTTGGAATAAAGATAGCTTACATCCTGGAATAACACATAGACTACTTTTTAGCCCGGAAAAGTATAGTTCCCGTGGAATAATTGGGGTAGTAGGAAATGTAATCCATGCGGGTGAAACCGCGGCGCGTATGCATAAATTAATATATAAAATAATTATTTTGCAATAAATATTGCAAAAATCCATTGTAAGCAAATTCTATATTTTACACCATAAACTAAAAATTGTCGAACGACACATTCATTGAATGGTTTTCCTACAACCCTTTCCTTTTCGTAAAGTTTAATCCTAGATTAACTTTTGTAGCTCTATTCAAAATCGAAATTCACGTTTCAGTGGTGAAATTGACAAAATTGCAAAATCAGCGTATCTTTTTTCGAGATGTCCAGTTTACCAAGAACCCTGCAATATCTTAAATATTCCTTTACCTTAAATTATTTTGGAATTTAGTAAGAAAGCTCTACGTATTTTGGCGATGATATATCAATTTATCTTGAATCACGAGCCGAGTTTGCAAAGGTAAGTGACGCTGAAAAATTAACTATTCAACACAGCTTTGTAAAATTAAGCAAAGGCTAGAATAGCTTTTCTTCTGAGAATATAAATAAATTGCATTATATTTTCTTTGTTATGAGTGAAGAATACTTGTGATACATTATCCTGTCTTTTGCTTGATTTATGGTGTTTATTCAAAATGCTGTATTTTTAACCGACTACAAAAGGAGGTATTACTCAATACGATCGTAAATATACATATATTTTTATGTGTGTTCGCTGATAACTTCGTTGTTTTTGAACCGATTTTGATGATTATTTTTTTGTTTGATAGGATATACTTCCGAGGTGGTCCCATTTAATATAATTTAATAAAAATCGGTCAAGCGGTTTTTGAGTTGCACTCGAATAACTGAAAACTGCTACGCATATGTGGATGACATTATAGTAGCGGGTGGAGAAATCGGTGAACATGCACAATGACAATTGATCCCGTGAGTAGCAGAGGTCACTGAAAAGGTTAAAAAAAAATAGCACTTAAAAGCGGAACCGACATCAACACTTTAATTTGTGAAATAACTAGCGCACAATATTTTGATAATAGTTACTTTTGAACTATCATGGTACCGACTTCGACCAGTTATTTCAGAGTTTTGAGTGTTGAAGTCGGTTCCTTTTATTTAGAAAATATTTTTTTAGGTCCCAATTATCATCACCATCATTATCATTTCAGCCATAATACGTCCACTGCTGGACATATGCCTTCCCCATATAGAGGGGATTTGCCAATACTCGCCACGCTTGGCAGGCGGGTTGGCGAGCGCAGTATTATTTCCGATCCTAAGAAGGCGCTGCTGCCCACCTTCTGGTACGTCATCCCTTAGCCGACTCTTACGGCACCCGCGGGAAGAGATGGGGGAGTACTATTCTAGGCCGGTATCACCACGGCATTGGTGTGGTAGGTCCCAATAATTCATCCATAAAGTCATAGAGCAGTCAAACGTTGATTCTGCTAGTAATATATATTTTTTTGTTATATACCTTTTTGCAATTTCCAATAGCTACATTGACTTCGTCGTTCAAAGCTTCGGTAAAGTTTTGTTTTACCAATACAATACCGTTCAGGGTCGGTCACGATAAGAGCAGACCTTTCCTCGTACGTGACCTCCGCTCGGTATAGCCTTGTGACAATTGTTATCAATGTTTCTTCCTATTTGACCGACGCAATAGGTCACTTGTGTTATCTCTGACCGAGAGATTGACCGAGCCATTGTGGTATTTCTATTTATTTTCCGCTTTACTATATTGTTTCGCTAATCGGGATCAATCTCTAACCATATTGTAGATTTTTTTTGGCAGCACTCCTTGAAAGCCAATGAGCATTCTAGGTCCAGCGTGATAACATCTTTTCATTTCAACATACATCATTCTTCGATCACATCGTCACTGACCATCAAGTGAGATAGTGGTTCGAATCTAGACCATGTCTATCTAAACGAGAATTTCAATTTCTGTTTTGAGGAAGTTTAATAACAGAAAGTATTTCAATGAGTACTACGTAAACAGTATAGTATAATTATGACTGGTTTGTCGTTATTATAACTTAACTAATTATCTACGCTCTGCTCATTAAACACAGCTCGAACTAAAGAGAGTTGACAGTACATTTCCATTACGCCAAATAGCTACCAATCACGCAGATACATTACTCCGAGATATAATTGATTGCGGATTAGATCACTCATCTGCAGAGTAAAGTGACGGAGCGAGTGAGAATAATCCCCTGTCAAATAGTAATCGAGCATTAGAAACATTGCCGGGCGACTGCGGTGACAGAGCCGCGTTTGTACGGTCCAGTAGATGTTCTAGTTAAAACCATCCATACAATATAGCTGAAACATCATCCTCGGTAGCGAGCCTAGATGCTATATGTATAAGTAGAAAGAAAAATAAATATAAGATATTTACTTAGCAAGTAGAGAGTTCAGCCATCCATGGCTATCGGTGTATTTCTCTTACTTTATTGTAACTAATGTAGTAGGTGACGAATAAGAAATAATTTGCTGTATAAAATTGTATACATGTAAATATCTTCTAATAATACTTTAATGGTGGGAACCTTCGATCAGGAATACCTAGATTTCGGCTCGGCGCAAACAATGCGTCTCGATAAATAACAGCGCACTCTCGGCGTGAGCTCTTATTTTGTTTAGTTCGGTTCGAACCGAGCCAACGTTAACACGAATTCACAATGCCATAATGCGTATTTAAAAGTTGTAGGAATAATGCCCGAAAAAGCATTTGTCGGCCGGATTGTCTTACTTTAGGTAAGTACATGTACAATAAGTCATATTTTATGCTTTATATCAGGCAAAAATATTAAATTTTAACAAAATTACTGAATTTAAGCCACACCGCTAAGAATGTTTAACCAATACGACGGTTTGACGGTCGCCGTGGCGCAGTGGTCAGTGACATTGACTTCTGTGTCGTCGGGACCCTGGGTTCGAATCCCGGCAGGGGCAAACATTTGTGCGATGAGTGTAGATGTTTGTCCCGGGTCTTGGATGTTTGTGTGCTGTGATTGTGTGTGTCCATGCCTCCCGCGATACAGGGAATCCTAGTGCGGGGGTCTGAGTGTGATATAAAAAAAAAAAAAAAAAAAAAAAAAAATACCCCAACACGCGCCAATGCGAATGTTTGGCCAACATTGGTGACAGGTGTAATTTATTGCTTTGCTAGTTTTCTATGACGAATAATCGTGCTATTTGAAGGATTTGTGACTTTATTACCAGGTGCTGTGGTTGTGATTAGGTTGAACTTTTAAACTTCGTTAGTAAAAGATTGTATCTGATAAGTATAAGCTTTCGCGGACAGAATATAGCTTTGATTTTGTATGTGGCCCGATATCTAGTTGTATTCCTGATCGAAGGTGGCAACAGTTTTATCTATTTCGGGCCTGGAGATCGAGTGCCGAATTCGTCTTGCTATTAATTTAGACGACTAAGGAGAATTGGCCGTTACCCTATCGACACACTTACAGAGGTGTAGTTAACGGAGAAAACATGTTCCAAACATTTACCTTCCTTATACTGAATGAATCATTATAATAGTATAAGAAAAGTGATAACTCATATCTATGTATGTGCACACTTATTCTATTAATTAAAAGCCTCAGCGCCGGTAGTTGAGATGACATTATAGAAATTTCTTTAAATTTGTCCGTTTTGACACTGTTAATGTTCCTACAGTACATCCGATATAGTACGGTAAACTGGCATTCAACGTGACGTTATAATTATGAACCGAGGATAAGTGTTCGGAACAACCGATAACCGAGAATAAGTACAAAATAGTATAAGGGCTAAAGAATGAACGGCAGTTAATCTCCCTATCAGTAAAACTATACTTAATCATTTAAGCACTTCTTAAGTTATACGATAAAAACAATAAAACCGAAGAAGAGTTTAGGGAAAATTTAATTAAGGCTTGCTTCTTGTTCGTTTCGTTATTTCTAACGTAGCACCGTAACGTAGCATAGGACGAAAATGTTTTCTATGTGCAGACAATTTTGTCTTTTATTTTAGAATACAAATAGTTGTCAAGTAATATTCAAGTAGGCCATCCAAACGAGGCATCTCACGGCAAGCTAGCAGCAGCGTCAAGAGCACTTACGGTATTTCCCCCGACACCCGTGACGTCACTCGTCCTTGATTGACACGGGACAAATCCTTCCGAATAGTTTATATTCCACTCGATTTGCATATTGGAATTATGTATCATTTTTATTATGTGAGGCTCCTAGTAACATTACGCCAAAATGTGACTTTATTTACGTTATTACGTTTTATTTGCATGATCTTAATTTTATTTCTTTATATTGGTATATATATATCTATTAAAAAAAAATACGATTGACCTCTAAATAACTCAGACAAAACTAAAGAACTTATTTTCTTTCTCAAAGTACCTTGCTTGGTGGTCAGTGAAGATGTGATCGAAACTGAAATTATTACACTAAACCTGATTTGGTTAGCGCACAATCACAGCTTCATCGATTATAATAGAGTACGTTTTAACCCACTAAATCGTTATGCTCATATATAGTTGCGTTAAGGCTTGTACTTTCGAGAATGTTTTGTTTCTGGCAGTGAATGGTTTAACAATATAACGTCTAGGATATAAACAAAGTATAACCGAACATAAATATAACTCGTGAAATAGGAAGGTACTGTATTTTTTCCACTCTCACATCCCCGCACTAGGATTCTCTGTGTCGCGGTAAGTATGGACACACATAATGACATTACTTACAACAAACATCCAAATCACGGGATAAACATGCCCATCACATGTTTTCCCCTGAATAAGGCTTACCGTGCTTTATTAATTCTATTTTATGGCTAACAGTTATATGACAATATTGACACTTACAATTATTATTACCACCTTGGTGGCCTAATGTAGGTATAACCAATTAAAAGTTGTTTTCATTAAACACACACTAATTAAATCCTTAAAAGTATATACAATGTTAGGTAAGTTATGTAAACAGGTAAGCTCTGTACTCAAAAATAGGTATGTATGGAAAGCTTATTTTTACAAATGTATCTTGTACCTTCATTATATATTCCGAAGTTTATTTGCAAATACGACCAATTCTATAAAAATATCGCTGCCACGTCTGCTTGATCTTACACAATCTTGAGACAACAGGGTTTTTTTTACGTGAGTCGAAAAGATGGAACAAACAGAGGATAATGCGGCTTCAAGTGTATCTCCGAGGAACTTAGCAGATACGAGATCCAGCGTTTAACAACAATCTCACTTGATGGTCAGTGACTATGTGCTTGAAGATGTAATTAAGTTGACTGGCCGGTTGGCTCAGTTGGTAGGACTCTGCCTTCTGAGCCGCTGGTCCCGGGTTCGATTCCCGGACAGGTCAAACATTTGTGTGTATAAACATGTCTGTTTGACCTGTGTTTGGGTGTGTATATAAGTAAATATATAAGTATGTATATAAGTATATATCAGTCATCAGGTTACCATAGTACAGGCTCTGCCTAGTTTGGGACCTGAAGACCTTGTGTGAATGTTGTCCCATATTTAAAAAAAGAAAAAAAATAGCTGGATTTCGAATGTTTCCGGCTCTCAAAATATGCTGCCTGATTACACCATATGTTTTGTGAGAGTTTTCGTTGGTATCTAGCCAGGCAGGCGTTCTAAAGTACCTTGCCATCATGCTGGGAATTAGATAACGATGTTACCTTCACCAGTACCGTGGTGGTACCGGCCTAGAATAGTACTCCCCCATCTCTTCTCGTGGATGCCGTAAGAGGCAGCTAAGGGATCACGTACCAAAAGGTGGGCAGCAGCGCCTTCTGAGAATTGTAAATCATACTGCACTCGCCAACTCCAATACTCGCCCGCGTGGCGAGTATTGGCAAATCCCCCCTATATGGGGGAGGCATATGTCCCCTACCTTCACAGGAACCACAAGCCGTTGGTGAGGATCGAATCTGAGTCCGTTAGTTTTACAACCGACGCTCCCACGACAGCGGATAGATCGAGCTAAAGCAGATTATCGTCGGTAGAGAGAACAAATCATTTCAGAAAAAAATCCGCACAGGATCGTATTGTTGGCGTTTTTTGGATACTTGAAAAACTTTTAATTTTATTGGCAGAGAGATATCCGCAGATAAACCGTAAGCGCCTGGAGCGTTGTTTGATTCCCGGTTTACCGGTAAGCTGCCTGATTTACGGATATCGGGTCCGGAAAATTGGCCTCGAGCTGTTGTTATGCGGAGTGGGTGCGTTGACTTTTTTAATTATTATTTTTGTTACGGCCAGGAAAATTAATAACGTTGTCACTCGTAAAGTTCAATATTTTTGGTGTCCTCATTATGTCCCATTTTTGGGAACAATTTTTTCAACTGATTTGATTCGCTCAGAAATAACACAAACTTCAGACCTTGTTCTACTGCTTGGAACATTTCATTAATTTTCTTTAAAATTAATATATAAAGTTTAAAGAATCTAAAGAAAATAATTAACATATGTTATTCATTTAGTTTTAGTCCCTTTATGATGTGAACATTTTAAAATGTTTATAATTTATGTTTTGTCTGCTTTGAGTATACAGCCTCCGCTCCATTATCTGCATGTTTAGTTATCGAATGAGATCTCCTTCTCTTTTCTAAGACCTCAGTATGGGTAGCTATGGCAAAATTAGTACAAGCATCTGTGCTTCGCTTCAAAACGTAATGGCTGCTATTTTATTATATGTAGGTTATTAGTAGGAGAAAAATTATTCAGCGGAGGTGATTTGTCGATTAAATATACCATAATATCATTTACTTTAAGGCTTCGCCACCTGCAACCGGAGATATTGTATACTTTTTTAGGTATTAAACGGAGCTTAATATGAATATGGAATTGTAGGTATATTGATGTAGATGTAGATATTAATTGGTAGATATTTTTACTGAATAGCGCTGCTCAGCTAAATTGACCCACTGTGCATTCACATAAACAAATCGTACCATACTCTACCGATTCCCCCACATTTAAATAACAGCCCAGTGAAACTGAACCTGTGCAAACAAACAATCGGTCCAAAATAAAGAATCAGCAATCTGATAAATTGGCACGCAGCGGACGGTCCCACCACCACCGCGAGCCATTTGAATATTTCATAGGTGCAAAACAGTGCCACGGGAAATACGCAAATCTATAGGACTAGCTAGGACGCTCTCGGCAGGGAAGCTGTGTAGGACAGTATCAAAGATTACTATTTGAGGTTAGCTCAAGAAGCAGGTTGTGCCGAAAAGCGTTTATAGCAAAAAAATACTGCCCAATTTTTTGTCATAATAAGTGTTTTTATTCTATTTTTCATTTACTCTTATTTAAAATTTGATTGTGGCTATAAAATAGAAAATAAGGGTTTTTTTTATATAAATAACTTAAAATAATTCAAACTCCCATTTCCTATGGCCGAGATGATGATGATGATGATGATGATGATGATGAAATTCCCATTTACCCATAAGAATATGGTTTATTTCTTTCCTTTTTCGGTTACCCGATATGTACATCCGTTTAAAAACAATAAAACATCTCGATATTTTCAACTCTCAATAATTTATAGTAGTTAGTAATGATCATGTTAAATCAAACTACTTAAAATAACCAAAACAAGAATGTCCTTTCTGTGAAAACTTAATACAATGTTTATATAATTATACAACCACTGCATCTAGACAGGAGAAGCCATTTGTTTACAACTATTTCGAGAGCCTATGGATTCTATTCATCATCATCATCATCATCTCAGCCATAGGACGTCCACTGCTGGACATAGGCCTCCCCCATATGTGGATTCTATTATTAAAATGTAAATATTTTGTACCCATTAAAAAATATGAATTACCAATATTAAAAATATACTTTTTTACAATAAATTCAAAATTGCTATAACGCATATATTTTTATGATAACTTTTAAATGATTATATTAACTTGGTTACTTTTTCATAAAATAAGTTGACATATAGTTTGGTACTTACTAAAACTACCCGCAAACTAATGAAACAGTTCCAACATTAGGAATAGCGTTGAATTTCAGCGGAAACAGAATAAGAGCTTTCGGATCTTAGAGAATTTTAGTAAATAACATAATTATGAAATATGAAATGAAACTTAATATTCTTGCATAAACTAAGTGTTCTTGCATTCTTAAGCTTAAACTAAGCAATTAAAAAGCAAATCAACAAAAAAATATACATTAACAGGAATAATACCAGCGAATAATTCATTTCGGGGAAATTAGTAACAAACAACCCTGTAGTGTGTAGTCCACATCTCCGTAGCGGAATTAACCTTTTGTGGGGGCTATTACCAAATATAGTTGTAGCTCATGATAATGTAGCAATTTCAAAATAAAATGCCCTCTTTTTCATGCCTCTGTTTAATGTATATGAGTTATGGCTAAGTTTAAGCTCTATTCAAGTGAATAGAGTGAGTGAGGAAGTCCTCAGTGCAGCAATAAAGTACGTCAATTTGAAAAGCCAATAGTAGTCCTGGTACAAAGAACATCAATAGAAGTGTTCCGAGCTAAACTACTTTCCACATGTGTAGTTAACCGCAAACACGCACGACTTTCCCAGGCACTTCACTCCACTGCCCGGATCCGGACACACCGGAGTCCGGACATTCCGCACCCGTAAGCAATTATTTCCTGGACCGCGCGCAATTGTCCTTGCGAAAACATTTAGCAATCTTTTGTGTCCACGCGAAATAATAGTTGCATAACAGTGTTATGAACAGTAAGTGCAAACGCTGATGTAGCTTTTAGTTTAATAATCTCTATTTTTGCTATGGTTCAATAAAGTTGTGAGCTAAAAATTTGACTTGGAGATTACGGATATAAATAAATAAGTGAAGATTTGGCATTAGGGCAATTTTATACCACTCTGCTTTCACTATTCTCAGTGCAGTTTCACTATTAACCTTATTTACTATTAACACCCGAAAAAACTCATTATAGAAAATAAAATAAAAAGTATATCTTCTCTGTCAGAATTTCCCGCCACAAACTCTGTTCATCTATTATGGTTTCTGTGGAACCCAGTTCGGAAGTTGATAAGTGTATTGTAATATCTTTTTTTTCGTCCGCCTTTTTGGGCAGGCTACAGTCATTATTACCATACAGCCCTTTTATACGTATGAACTGTAGTTATAATCTATTTTTAAATGAATTATTCAATACTTATATTACTGTATAAAAATGTTTCTGTGTACATTACTTTGTACATTTTGTATAATTTCTTAACTTGATTCCGAGACCTCATGATTAACGGACAATACTCATTACCTCGAGGCTCATATTATTATGAGTCATATTGCTTCGTTACTGTGAAAAAATGTTACAACCTTTTTAGGGTTCACAGACCTCCGCCATTGTAGCATTTTATATAATGTAATGTCTAAGTATGTCGACCGATATATGTTCGAATTGCCGAATAAAGAAATCAGTGCCGAATATGTTTTTATTTAACCTAACCGTCAATATTAGTAGAATTTATTTACTTAACCTGAATCGGTTTAACATTTTTTATGATTGATGAAGTGCAAATTAAATAATTCGATTTTATTAATACGCTTATTTAATACAGTGGAAATTACAGGGAAAGTGCTGAGAGTGAAAGTCAAGTAGATAGGGCACTTAACTATTAATGATTACCTTAATTAATTTAATTAAAGATATTTTCTGGGTCGCTTACCATCCTTTTCAGGGCCTCCGGCGACCAAAAGGGGGCGTTATTGCCCACTTCGAGGAAACTGATCTAGAAAGCTAATCTCATGATAGCTTCCTCGACTTGTGTGTTGGTATCCAGAAGAGAAGTACCCCCTATGCTGTGGATTTTATGACCATGTTACCTACACTGAAAGCTCAAACCGAGGGTAGGTATAGAACCATCGACTCCGACATTAACACCGCGAGGCCATCGCTCCAAAATGTCTAATAAATGCAGTGGCGATGGTACTTTAAGCAGCAGTCACACCACACGTATATATTATATAATAACTGCACCCTCGGTTTCTCACGCGTGTATAACGGTTTTCCTGCTTAGACTTGCTTCCTGTTTAACTTAGGTTATCCACGGGAACCATACTTTTTGGAGAACAAAAAGAAACCTATGTCCTGCTCCAAGCTCCCATCTATCTCTACACCAACATTGGATCAGCGCAGCTTTTTAGGCAGACAACAGACAGACTAACTTTCACATTTATTATTATATTAGCTTTTCTGGTATCCCAAAAAAACGATCAATTTTCTTGTGATTATAAGGAATTGTAATTACATTCAAATCTAGATAACACAAACATACACCCGGCCTTTTATGTGTAATTAGTGTGATAGTTGTATTGTGTCCATACTGCTCAAGAGAAATAGCTATTTCGTTTTGTATTGGACGCTGTGTTCGTGTTAATTTTTTTGTTCACGCCACACTGGAATTTTTATTGACAAAGGTATTCATCTGCAGTGTTATATTTAGTTAGTGTAACTTTTTGGTCAAATAGTTTTGTTATTTGGAACAACAAAAATTCAAATTCAGGTACACAAAACCCGTCCGGTACCGGAAATATAACATTTTCTTTGTAAAGCTACATCTAAAATGTACCAAGTACACAATACAAGTCACAATACGGTTTTATTAAATTAAATTTATTTTAAATTTAATTTGCGCGTTAACCAGTTTGTTTTCGCGCATACCGACGTTACGTCGACGGTTACGTTTCACCCGCTTGTCTGTCATTTAGATATCGAATGCTTCTCTTAGAATTATTTTCATCCCATTTTGCCAATGTCATAGCAGCTCAATGGTAGAGTAGAGAAGTGGGAGAGCCTGCCCAGGTAGCCCGAAGATGCATATTCGATTCACGTATGAGACCGATTAAAATTCAATTCAAAGTTTAATACTTGATAGAACTTACGCTCATTATCTTCTATCTTCTCCTAATATATAAAAACCTTATGTCGCAGTATATATTATGGAACTGCTCCGTAACAGCTTGCCTGATTTTGATGATTTTTTTGTGTATTTTGGTTAGGTCTACTAATAAGCCGTAAATAATTTTACACCCTCCTATGCCCTTCTCCCATTTTTTTATCCTGATTTTAGCATTTTTTGTGTTTGTTCACTTGATGGTCATTGTAAATGTTTTATGGTCAGATGCGCTTTCATTATAACATTTTTTTAATGTAATTGCAATTCTACACCTACTAAAATAAAAGAGTGTCCATTCGTTTTGTGAGCCATGTCGGTTGAATCTGATTTTGCACAAACTAATGAAAATTTTCAAATGGCAATCGAGAATAGTTAGTAATTTGAATACTAGATTTTAAGTGCCAGATTTACAATCTGGATCATGTCTTAATTATCCTAGAAATTCGCGATATTTTTACTAGAAATTATTGTTGATTGTATTTTTGTCTTATCAACTACCAACACCGAAACTTATTCAATAATTTCATCGTCAAAACGACGGTACTCGCCTCATTATAACTTTGGCCAGAGAAATCTTGTTAAGCTCCAGAACAATCTTAATTAATTCTTTGTGCAAATAATACGAAACTTTTAGCGGATTTGTTGACACGAAACATTACTGGACAAATGGTGCGTAGTAATGGTCACAGTCAAAGGTATATAAGTACGAGTAGATCCTCATTTTTCTGTTTTTAACGGGTTTTTTTTTTTGTCTTCATCCTATTTACGTATTTCGTGGTAGGGCACTTTCTAGAACCCGCTTGGTTAGCTGCCACCCTGACAGTTGAACTCTGAAGGCGGCCGTTCTTGAGGGCTAGTTAACATTCTAGCATGATTCTACTTCAGAACTAATTATCGCTAGCAATCAAGTGAGATTATGTTTCAACGTTTAGTAACGCTTATAGGTAAAAATTTTTTTTAAAAACAGTTTAGTATAGTAATTGTATCACTTTTAAGGTTATCGTGACTCAAGAAAAACCAAATGAGAGATTATAGTGGGAATCTGCACTGCCAACCGATAGACCCTTCTGTATTAAAAATATAAATTAATTATTCAACTAGATATACCAAAATCTAGGTATAACAATGCATTATATAATAATATATTAAAAACAATACAAACGAAACTTAGAAGTAATTAAACTTTGTAGTTGTACTACTACTTAAGAAATTCAAAAATAAAATAAAGGCTGAGTATATAGTTAAGCGTTTCTTAAGCTTTTTATCAAAATATTAAGTCTAAAGATATATTTTCTAAAAGCCTTTGTAGTAGTGGTCAAAGGGTTAAGTTTATTTCTACCCGATACTTATTTTGTATTGTCTTCTCACCGACTGCTTCACAAATCCGCGAATATGCTCTACTTGTTTTTTCCACTGTGGTTTAGTTCTAGAGTTCAGGCCACGGAACACAAACATACAATCAGTCTTGTTAGTTGTTCTTCAGAAATGTTTGACCATTAATCCACAAATTTTGGAACAAATGGTATAATAAGGCCGCTCCTCTAGATACGTGTAATAAAATTGATCACAAATCAAGGGATATAATGATATTCTTGAGGATTTGCATCACTATTCTCTGAGACACAGTTCTCGAACTAGTTCAGACGGTAGTGTGAAGTTAATTATGATCGAGCCTAGTAGGAATATAATAATGTTTTACAACCACAGTCGATAAAATTATTAAGAAATAACACAGTATTGTAAACGTATTTATCTAATCTCATACTGAAATATAAAGGTTAAAAAATCAAAAACAGAACTTGCATGACAGTGTTTATAAACAATATATCGAAATAAATTTAAAAACATACGTTACGTTATGATACAGCTCTTCTATGACAACTGTATCGAAATGTTAATTTTTTTACCATTAAGAGTCACAAGGAGGTAACAATGAAGTTTTTCTACTATAGTCTGTGGACGCGGCGCAACACGCATGCGCGGCCAGCAAATGATCCATAGTTAACTTAGTATTGATAACTTGATCAAGCAACGTCATTTATGAGAAATTTAACAAGCTGTTGCTTCTGTTAACCATTTGTTGGATTAACTAAAAATCATTAAACTGTTTATGATTTTCTTTATCTTACTTAATTTTATGTAAGAGATCTGCAACTTAAGAAGATTCCCCAAAAATTAGCTTTCCATGTGTCGTTCCTAATATTAGATATAATTTGTACAATTGTCTTCTACGTGTTCTATATTATATTAATCGAACAAAGGCGTGAGTGAGTCACTATCAATCCGTCACTAAAGCCGGAATCCTCGCTGGTGTGTTAACCGGCTAAGTGATTTGCAATCGGACACGCGAATCTCATCTCAATCCGAGTCAAGGCTGCCCAGAGGACGAATTGGCACATCTGCTTCATACAGGAGCGAACTGGGAATATCAAGGTAACGGCTTTATTGGGGGCGAGGAAATCCATATGCAAGGATTTAACGTATAGGTACCCAGATTATATAGAATATAGTTTTAAAAAAACTATACAAATCGACTTCCACTACTTAAAATGCAGAACTATTTCAATATTTTCTCTAAAAAGATTTAGAACATAATCAATGTAGTTGAGATCAATTGAATACGCATTATTGAGGAATATTCAAAATCAACAAAACTGATCTTTATCAAATTTAAATGGTACTAAAAGAAATGCACCAGCTTTCAAATCAAAAACATAATTAAAATCGGTTCACGTACAAAAAAGTTCTGTACAATTCCTCTTCTTTGAAGTCGGTTAAAACGTTAATAGATTTTTTTAAATAATTTTTTTTAAATAAAAATTGAATCATCAAAATCATCAAATTCACCCAGAAAAAGGTCCTGGGAGTAAAACACAAAAAATAATACAGTCCAATCGATCATCAGGAATGCATGTGCCATTCTGCAACTTATCATGCATATCATGAGTACTAGGTTTATAGTGGTTTAAAATTGGCCTATGTCAAGAATGCCCGTAAGTTTTAGCTAGTGCCCAACTTACTATACGGTCTCGCAGACAGCAGCTAGTCTGACATTTTATATTATAATAAACAATACCTAACTACGATTTGTTCTCGGTACCTACTAAAACAACGATATTTCAATTCTTTAACCTAAGTATCCTTTAAGTGACATCAAAAGGAAAAACCCCGAGGTGCCCAATCCATCTACCTTAATCCAGCGCTGTCTTTAACCAATTTAGTTTCAATTTGAACCTCTCCCGCATGTCTTTACGTATTTGTATGTAGATTTATACACATTTTTTGCGCCCCTGCGGCTAGGGCGGGCGGGAGTAGGGCGGATTTCAAGCCGCGGTCGCTGGCATTATTCCAATTATTGTAATTTTTGGATACAATACGTTTACGTAATTTGGCATGATTTATTTTTATTACAGGTTTTCGAATATCGTATCCGTATAGCGCTGGGATGCAACCGTTTTTGTCTTATTTAGTCAGGAGACAAGAAAAGCAAATAGTGACCCTATGGTGGGTGCGATCACTGCAATGCCAAAGTACTACCTTCCCTTCGAGTCTTTTGGTGTTTAAGCTTATCTGCCACTAGGGCTTGAGCCCTGTGACATTTCAGTCTCGCCCCAGTACTTTTACTAAAATTTAAAAAGCTCACACGTGTTACGGCCCGGCATCAACTCTCCAAGACACGTTGTTGAATGTTAGTGTTTATATTATTCAAAAAAAACAGTATCTACTATGATGACTTAAGTATAATGTCTTAAGTATTAACTACTAAAACTATAATTTATTTTAATCTAAATATAATTTATTTACAAATTTAATTAGTAGAAAAGTACAATCATTAACGATTTTAATATGTTGTGCTTTGAGTTTACACAAATTTGCCGTTTTGACAGATAAACTAGGTTCAAAGCGTTATTGCTTGAAGCTCGGTGTCCTTGAAACACAATATTAGTCTGGCATTTCGCACACATTATTAGATAACACATTTTCTGGACATTTTTGATTGTGGTGATCTGTGAAAGGTGGTGAAAGGTGAAATGTTGAAAATAAACTTTACAATATCACGTTACACATTTTTTTTTACTTCAACCGTAAAACATGTCGGAGTTGGTTGTCGCTCGAGCCCGCGCGTCAACATTTTGTGAACTCGGATCTGATTTCCCCAGGGCTGCTGCGGCTTAGATTTTAATGTTCATTCGCAAAATAAATAGCTTTTTGTCTCATTTTTTAAATGAGTGCTTTACATAATTTTCGCTTAAATGAAATGTGTCACCTACTTAACATTTCTGACTTTTAATAAGTCTTGGAAAGAGGGAGCTTTTCGGGACAAGTCTCGGCTTATTTTTTTCTTATGGCATTGACATTGACATCTATATGATATACTTATGTATATTGTTAAAATGTCGGTAAGATCTCGGACCACATGTCACTTTTAGAATATTGTGTTTGAAATGTTAGAATATGAACTTAGTAAGTATCTACCAATTTTTTGCATGTCAGAGAATGAAACTCGGAGCAGGGCCTGAAAATTTAAAATTCAATAATTTGTTAGTGTTGGCATGTTATAAGGAGATATGAAAAATAGGTGAACGAAAAAAGGAGGTTGATAAATAGGTAGACAAAGGTAAAAGAAAGTATAGATGGACTGTGTTAACATATATGGATACTTTATGTAGATACTGATAATTTTACTTGCAGTCAAAATGTCTGAATGGTTGTGATAAGTACTTAGATTTTATTTTAGCCTAGAAGGTCATAAATAAAATATAACTCATAATCACCATCATTTCAGTAGTTGAGTGTCTCTATTACTGCTGCATCTGCAAAGAACAGGAAGAATGAGAAGTAATTAATTTATTTGTAAATGATCATTTACAGTAAGCAAGATAAAAAAAATTGGTTGTCTGTAAAGTCGGTTTACGGACGATAGATTTACGTGATAACGACATAATCATGTATGGCTTTGACTTTGAATTTGACTTTGACTTTGACTTTGACTTTGTCTTTGACTTTGACTTTGACTTTGAATTTGACTTTGTCTTTGAATTTGACCTTGACCTTGACCTTGACCTTGACTTTGACTTTGATTATATTATCTAGATCTAGATAAAACTCAGGTGGAACGTTACGCGGAACGTTACTATTTTTCATTATGGCATTCATCAATTTATAAAACGTTATCACGTCAAAAGTACATACTTTAATTAATAACTTCAATGATCAACTAGCATTAAAAAATCTAACCAAAATTATAAATAATAAACTTCACATTATCAAATATTTTGCGTTACATTTAAAAAATAATTGTTCACTCCCTCAGATTAGGCTGGATACTCAAAGTTCACTTCATAGAACGCCATTTACACAATTTTAATTAAGCCTTAAATGACGTCAAGCCAGGCGCTTCAGTATTGTGTTTTGGCAATCTATTGTTAACGCAACGTCCCAAAAAATAGTCTACGCCAGCCTTCACGGTCACCACCGCAAGCCGCATGTTATAATATTATATGCACAAATTGTTTTAGGGTTATTCATTCCCAGCAAGAAACTATTATGGGTCACTACCGACACTAACTACTTGCAAGAGAATAGGGCAACGAAAATACAACTTGCTCGAGTTCAGGATACAAGTGGCATGTCGAGCGGATGGTTCACATTGTACGAGTCACCTCGTGTGTGCGACATGTTGTCCTCGCGTTTGGGTCCGCTTGGTATGAACCTCCTCTACATTTTGGGAATATTCAAAATATCTATGGATAATTATACCTTTTACGAAAATATGTCCTTGGATACGGGCTATTTTGGGACTTGGACACGAATACAGAATAACGTCTTGTCGCTTTGCCAACTAAGCCATAGGAGCACTCTACAATTATTATTATATACAGTCTACGTTATATACAGTTATAAGTATATACCAGACATAACACGCTCCCATTGTAGCGACTAGCTATAGACAAAACTACATGCAACCGGGAAGCACGAAACAACTTCGACACATTAAGGAAGCGAATTATAGCCTAGATACAACTACAGGTAAATCCACAGCGAATTGTATCTTTTCCACGTGTTATTTGTGCACAACTGCCGGCCTGAGACTAAAGCAAATTAGGTGCCTAAATTTAAATTTAATTTATAAAGTCCAAGCCCGAGGAGCCAGTGCAGTATCTACCTTTTTAGTATATGTGCTCGAAATTCTTGTTTATATATTCCTTCCGCTTCTATTTTCTCGTACTCCCCATTCAAAAGCTTTTATTCTTGTGACATCGCGCCGGGCATCTAAATTAGCAATCGGTAGTAACATAAATTCATGTTCGCTTTTAATTACGGGACACTTAATTATTGTTATGTTCCTCCTGGGATGCGTAAAGAAAGAATTGTCTACTGTTCGAGTGTTTTCATCCGTATACTGTTTCATTAGCCTTGTTTACGACAGTAAGGTCTCTCCGACGACATGCAGATAATAAAACAAACATAAAAATCGTCGTTGAAAACTACACGTACTGCTGTATCATCTCGGCTTTATTTACCCTATTAGAACAAACGAGAGGATTTTTTTTTGCAAAAGGTACACTGAAATAGCAGCTCTCACGTAAGATAACAACCATTCGATGCCGATCCACCAATGATATTATATGTTTATATGAGGTAGATGGCGCACAAGCGCGCGGAAACTGAGGCGGCAAAATTAAGTCAATTGTAGTAATTTTGATTACGACGTGTATTTCAAGCGCAAGTCTAAACATATAGCTATCCTTTTCTATATTATTTGTACCGTATTATCTATCGCAGTAAGCATGTTTATGTCGTAAAGGAACATAATCTGAGCACCGCGCAGTATGAATATAGGTACGTCATCTTTAGTCATCTGTAGTAAAACATCATTGCCATCTACCATAAAATACAATAAGTAATAAAAAAAATATTCCTTTAAGATTAGATATTTCAGAAATATATGTTATTGTTTTATGATTTTTCGTTTAAAACTGCAGTTATTAAGCTTTCAAATATTCAAACGGACAGACAGAAAGTTATTTACGAAATAAAACTATGAAACTACGATTTATAATATTTTCCCAACCAGAAATTTCATGGTGGTTTTCATGGTGAATCCTCTAAACTCTTCAAGTCGGGCGAGTCGAGAGTCGCGACGGTTAGAACGCGGCAGGGACCCCCATTCGCAACCAAACATTGAATTTTATATAAAGTTAAGACTTTACCATTTGCTAAATAGACAATTAAATTTTAAATTTAAATAATATACCTATGTAATATTAAATTTTTTATTTGAATTTTGTGTCATTTCAGCTTATTTTTAATCTAAGTCTTATACTTGAAAAACATACCACTAATGAGAGCAGCTCATGCAGGTCAATTCTGATTCAACAAAATTTAATTAATACACATTGGCTTAATTTATTACTGAAAAAAAAATTAGGACGTGGCCATATTTTCTTTCTCTAAGATTTTCCTGATAACAAAATGCGCTTAAAATTATTCTTACACTGAATGTAAGAAACTAAAAAGTCTAAAAATGTGATTAGTAATGTTTTTAGCACAAACGACCTACATACGGGTCATCTGTGCTATCTGTAATAACCAAAGGATCAAATTAGGCTACATTAAAAAAGGGTTTAAACCACATTAAAAATATAGGGTTTTAGGACGGCCACCTAAAAGGCGGACAGACGACCTGCCCAAGATCGCAGCTTAAGGCTGGATGCGGGCCGCTTCCATTTGGTCCTTGTGGAGGTCAATGGGAGGCATATGTCCAGCAGTGGATGTCCTATGTCTGAGATGATGATGATTAAGGCAATTTCAAAAGTTGTATAATGCAGTCGAAATAACAATCCAGTTCGCCTTTAGGTTTAGGAAGAGCTGCCGATGACATTACAGAAGCAGTTTACAGAAAGAAGAGGCAGAACGAATCGCGATGTGTGTTGATTTGAAATATTACAAATATGTCTTCTGTCGTAAGGTCCAATTTAAGCGCATTTATCGTTACCGTGAGAATTTTTAATAAAGGATCGCACAATATGGTAATGCAATAATATGGTCGCTCGAATATTATTTTCCACTTATAAATTAGCAAATGAAAAATTTTATTTAATCAGAATTCACCGTCATGTACTATTCTCATAAGTGTACATATTTTTTTTAATATTACATACATATGTCGGTCTTTCAACAAAATAAGTAAAAGACCCAAAATTGTCTATTTAGCAAATGTTCAATGCGCATTGCCGCTGTGTATTTGACACCTCAATATTATAAAAATCATTGATTTAAAAAGTTAAATATATATAAATACATTTGTTTACTATGAATTAGAATTACCACATTTCTGTTTTTTTGCGCTGATAAGTCTATATTGCTTTTTAGCATGCACATAAAATACCCTACTTACTATGTTTTTTGTTGGACGCCATTATTATATACTCACGGAAATGTATGTAGTGTAGTTCGCGAGAGACAAAAACAATGGATTTGCATTACAAAGACCCGCCCTGCGTGCATCCTAATGAACGGTAATTGTTTAAATCCACAAGAAAGCGGCGAACGCTGAATACGCGAGAACTTACAAACAGTTAATTACATTAAATACACACGTTTCAAATGAAAACATTCGTAGTTCTGTTCGACCTTATTACATGGTTTTGTGGGATTGTGGGAGCATCTGCAGTAGTATAAGTATTTAATTATATATAATTTTATTTTGCACTGTACTTCATAAAACGGAGTTTCATTTTATATAAGTAGATACATATTTACTTAAATTAATTCAATTCATTTATTTCTACGGGCTACTTTTGATCTATACGTAAAATTACAATAATTAGTTCAAACTTTAATGTTCTTAATTTATCGTACATACATCGTTTACTCTATGCTGAGGCAACACATCCGGCCAGATAAAATAATCAATATGTAGACCCGTACATAATGCCCCAGTATGGGTGCACGTAGGTCTTCAGCAACAAATGTTGGATGCTGTTGTGACTCCCTCGAATGTGGCAAACTTCGTCTTTCAGCTGCAGTAAGATGTTCTTTCCACTTGGTGCAGAACTGTTCTTAGTGATCCGACAGCACTAAGTTCATTTATATAATTGCTGTCGCTCTCAAGGGAGCGTAGGGCAAAGCGTCTATATACTTACTCCTTCTGTTTATGGCACATACCGTACGATATAAAGAAAGTGACTTGAAAAAAAAGAAAGTGACTTGAAAAAAAGAAAGTGACTTGAAAAAAAGAAAGTGATACTTATTCCTTAAATCCAAGCCATATTCGTTGCCAAACTAGGTCAATTAGTTATTCATACTCTGTAGTTAGGTTATATACACTTTGGTGTAGAGCACTTGCTATCATAAACAAAATTTTATATTATGATACTTACAAAATTCTACAAGTACCTACCAAATATCAAAAGATTTACGAGTTGAAGCTCTCCGATAAATCATTTGAATAATTCTGCTATTACGAACGGCGGCCAGGTTGGACCGTTATTCATTTTCGGATTAGTTATTAAAAATAACGAATTACATTATTATGCAATGTGCGTATGTTACCATCGGTATCAGATCAGCGGTTTTTAATGTGTGAAAAAGGCACGAGAAAAGTATTGCTAGCGATTAAAAAAGCTTTCAACATTTTCCATTTTACGTTTCTAAAACTGATGACAAACAATTAGCCGGACCGTCTAATAGTAAGCAATAGTTTAAGTGCCTACGGCCGCGCCCAATGGACCGCTCTCGGCCTATGGCCTCGCAGACCTTGGGCTCGTCCTTCGGCCTCGCTAGTGTGATGCTCGGCCTTCGGGCTTGCCTTCATTAGTTATGTAATAAGTTTATTCGTTACCGACACCGTGGCGCGAATGTCGGTAACAGTGTAACAGTGTCGCGAGTTCAATGGTTTTTCCCCCATCTAAAAAATGCCCCACGCGCCTAAAGAAGTATCTACTTCAAAACTTCATAAATATCAAATCAAACACTATTCATCAAAAATAACACGAATCACGAATCGAACACGAAGTCTTTTCGTTACCAAATTTTGTCACCATATAGCACTATGTTATGAATAGCGTCGATCTAAATTAATTGTTCCTTTGTTCATACGGTTCGATAGATATGATTAACTAATGTATTTACTGGCATAACTAGCACGTGGACACGATATCGTTATTTTGTAACAGGTCACTAGTCAATCGCGTAATAACTAATAACGGAACAAATGCGAAATGTATCGATGAATCGGACCTTTTGTCTGCTTTTATACAGGTAGAGCTGCATTGTCCTGCTGCTGATCGTGGGTGGAGCGGTTTAATGAATACACTTGGTCAAATTCCTCCACAAGGAATATTAATTTACGGTTAAGAGCGTTAAAATTAAATAGGTATAAATATATATTTGACAAATGTGGTACCTAGCCGCGCCTCGGAATTAAAAAGTTATCTTTTGTCAAAACAAAATGCATAATGCAAATGCAATATATGAAAATAAATTAGTCCATTTCAGGCATAAAAATAAGGTAGAAAATATAAAAGAAGAATATAATTATGGTAGTAAAATAAATTAAAATGTATCTATATCCCAAATATTTTTGTTACGATATTATTATTTATCACAGTCAATTATTATTAGTATTCTGGTGCACGATCAAACAAAATTTAAAAATTGGGCTATGTACTAAAGTATTCAGTCAACGTACAAATATATGTTATGTCCTGGGTGGATTATACAAGCGATTTTTTTTCTATCTATTTAAGTTAAAATAAAAAGAAAACTATACCCAAATTATACCCAGTATCCAAGTACCCAAGGATACTGGGTATAATTTCGGTGATGGCACGTTTTTTGTTTTTTTTTGTTAAATATTTTTGTAATTAAGACTTCAGATAGTATTATTACTGGAATTAGACCAATGTTTGAAGGTTTTGTTAAATAGGCAGTGATTAATAGTATCCCAGTAAAAACGGACCGGTCACTAGGAACATTTATTGGTAAATAGCATATATTGTGCGCAGTAGTGAGATGTTTATAATTAGCAAATAAAATGGATTCCAATATACTTGATCACTTATTGAGGGATCTGAAAAACTTTCTCTTTAATATTTCATTCAAGTTAGTAAATACTATAACGAGAAAATAGCGTACTAAAAGATGCAAAAGCACTTTGCTGCCAGACAGTCTAGAAAACAAACTCAAATGCAAATGTGTTTTCTTTTCGACTCCTGTCCATATGTGCAACACTAACGTGAAAAAGTTTCCAAGAAAATCAACATAACGAGAATAAAGTTACGTTATTAACACTTGAAGTTGTTTATAAAGTGTTATTGTTTAGTTACTACAATGCAGTTGCCATAACATTGACAACATTGCAGTTACTACCCTGAATTCTGTTTTAGCTAGCCAGACTGTCTTGAGCTGCCCTGCTTAAGCAAAGAGCAACACTTTAGTGAATAAAGGGTAGGTTTCCTCTGGGAAGAAAGATCTTGATATATTAGTTGTACAAGCGCATTTTGCATGCTAGTAGTACAGCAAACTTCATAGCCAGGCCGTAACCCGCGGAGGGAAAATTAAATTGACACCAGAGACATAGATTTTTTTTCAACTATTTGGCTTCGCATTTCATTTGCATTTAGCTAGAGTGATTTATCTTCAATCGTCCTTGTAGGCATATGCTTAAAACTTAGCCTTACACTCTTTGGTCTCCGTTTCCCATTTGATTCAGTTTTAAATATAGGCACTTTACTGAAAGTTTATTCGAAGATTGCGGAGGGAAATAAAAAAGCTACCATTTTCCTTTTAGACCATTTTGCTCCAGATTCCTACATTCGTTCAATTTCACGGATACTTAACGATTAATAACTCCTTATTATTACACACTAGCTGCACCTCACGGTTTTACCGCATGGTGATGATTGATGATGATGAACAGTAGCCTATTTGTTAATCCAGAATCTAAACTATCTCTATACCAAACTTCAACTAAATCTGTAAATACTTTAAAATAAAAATAAAAAATGTAAATCTTCTCCATTTCATCCGAAATTCCCGGCACAATCCACTGAAACACTTGTATATTACTTTCAGAGATCTGTTTTGATATGTAGCGTTCTAAATCAAATCTACTCTAAATCATGATGCGGCAATCATTAAATGAACTAAATAAACTCAGTAATTTAGTTACGCATCTTTGGACACTATCGTTAACATTATCATCATCATCATCCCAGCCATACACCATCCAGCGGGTCTCGTCCAGCATCTCCTGTGATTTTGCTAAGTTCTTCTGTCCACCTTGTCGGTGGACTCTTACGCTTGTCTTGAGCTTGCCAGTCCGTGGTTTCCATTCGAAAATCTTCCGACCCCCCTCGGCCTCCAGTACTCCGAGACATATACCCTGCCCACTGCCACTTCAACTTGTTATTCCGCTGGACTATATTGGTGACTCTAATTCTTCTACAGATTTCCTTATTCAATCCCGTACAGAAACCCCAACCATAGCCCTCTCCATAGCTTGTTGTGTGACTTGGAGCTTGTTTCCAAAGTTAATTAACGTTATATTTTTCCTTAACTGATTCACTCAAAAATCATTACCATTTTACACAAGTGAGACCACAAACATATCCCTTCAATGAATAACAATTAAGTGGTTACCGATATCAAAACAATTTTATTGATAAAGTTTGCGAGAGTTTGCGGAACACACAACATAAACTTCATATTGGCTTTTATACTGAGTTGATAGCGGTGGCGTTATTTATAAAATAACTTTTCCGTAGCAGCTTTAAGATATTTTCTGTATATGCTCAATGATAGTAGAAAGGCAATTAGTTAATTTAAACAGTAGAAAGATAAGCTAATTGACTCAAATCACAGGAATATGATACCCACATATAGAGCGATGTCATCATTTATTTCTTAAATTCCTTGTAGCTAACAACTTAACGGACTTTAGTGCTGAAATTCTGCGATTCATAAAAATAACGAATGAAGAATTATTTTATAAAACCGCATCACACACACTTCCTAACTCTTAATTACAAAGATTTAGCTCTCACTAGAACCCAACTTACGTCCCCGTGTTTAACATCATGCAAACCCTTTTTGAATTCTGTCGCCGTACACTAGGTGAGCTATTTTGAGTGTGGAAGCGACCGTTGGGAAATCTCACTCAGAAATTGTTTTGAAATGGCTCATTTTGCAGTTTGCCTTACCTGTGAGACTAGATTAGAGTGAAGATCATGTTACGAGCATGATACTCGTCTTGTACGCAGTGGGAATTATCGATATTAAAGTAATTTCGCCGCTTCGTCAATAGCTTCTTTGATCCATAGAAATCTTTTTTGATAGATAATAATTGCTGCTTTTTTATATGCCGCTAGATTTATCACCAAAAAGATATACATATGACCAGTTTACCTAGACTTGAACCCATGACTACAGGAGGAGTTCTTTTGCTTTGCCATATAAGCTATTAACACTCCACAAGCAGTTCGAATTCATTCCAATAGGACGGCATTCTTAGTCATGGGCTCAAGTACCAACAGTAACCAAATTATTCGTATCTAGCACGTTGTGAATGCAATCACTTATACAATCTATTAATTTTTTTTCTTAGTATAGTTTGTTCATTTTCAATGGGTCAGGTCATTAATCATTTTAATCTATAAATATAAAAATGAAACCCGTTTTCCGTTGTCACGACATAACATGAAAACGGCTTGACCGATTTAGATAAAATTTGGTATAAAGATACATGGGACTTTGGAGAAGGACATAGGCTACTTTTTGTCCTGGAAGAAGTATGGTTCCCGTGGGATAACTGAGTCAGCGGGAAAAACGTAGTGCACGCGGGTGAAACCACGGGGCGCAGCTAGTATAAAATAAATATACATTTTTTCTACGATAATGGCGTTTGCTTTAATATGAATGTGTGTACTAATGTGTTACTCTTCGTGTGTTGTGGCCTATTCGAATAAATACCCGCTTAATAAAATGCTTTGCTAATGCTAATGCTATGTAGCCGTATCATGAACATTGGGATATCTTCTACGTGATCGAATCAGAAATGAGGAGATCCGTAGAAGAACGAAAGTCACCGATATAGCCCAGCGGATTAGCAAGTTGAAGTGGCAGTGGGCAGGGCATATAGTTCGAAGAACCACTGGCCGTGTGGGCCGAAAGGTTCTCGTTCTCGAACGGAGACCACGGACTGGCAAGCGCAGCATAGGACGGCCACCGACCAGGTGGACAGACGACCTGACTAAGATCGCAGGCAAAGGCTGGATGCGGGCCGCTTCCAACCGGTCCTTCCATAAGGGGGAGTGTTTCAATGGGGGAGGCTTATGTCCAGCAGTAGACGTCCTATGGCTGAGATGATGATGATGATGTTGATCTACTCAGTAAGAAGATAAAATTGTCAATTGTCAGAATATAAATATAATGAAAACAAACACAAAACTAAAACAAACATTGTTTTGTAGTAGAACAAGTTGTGTAGTAAAAACTACACAAAAACAAACTTATATTACGAACACAAATTCATTACATTATTATCAGACAGCCGTAATGACTGGTATGGGCAATTTTTTATTTTTCTACATTTGTTGTCTATTTTATATAATTGTATTGCTATTTTTTTTGTACTAACACAGTTTTATATTACTAACAAACGACTATGTCTGATAATGAATAAATTATTATAATTTAATTAAAATATATGTAGCTGGTGGTCGCACTAGCCCTCACACTAGGATACCCTGTGTTGTCCTGGGACTGGTGGGTTACTATTTGATCGAAAATAGAAACGAAAATCGAAACGAAAATAGTTATTTGTATGAGGAATAGGTTATAATGAAGAAATACTAGATACCTACTAGGCAGTGAAGTATGCCAGTGTTCACTCCATACCAGTGTGCATATGAATTGCAACTGCATTATCATTTACAAACTGCAGTAGATAGATAGATAGAAAACTCTTTCACACTATTTCAAAAACACACACAGAAAAAAACACACATAAAGAAAACAAAAAAGTTTAAATATAGTGATACGAAGGGCGGATCTATCGCTTAAAGCGATTTCTTCCAGGCAACCAAACAGACAGAAATTTTCAGAAATTTTAAGGGGCGGAAAATCACCGTCACTACTACTTACATAGACCTACATAATATAAATATATAAACATTATTATAAATAATATACTTACATATAATATATAACTAATGAGATATATATATATATATATATATATCACTGAATAAGTAATATATATATATATATATAATACTTATTTAGCAAACTTCGCTTAGATTTATTTGTGACAAATAATGTTCTTTGACTCTGTTCTTAAAGATATATAGTGACTGTGAAGTGCGAACCGATACTGGCAGTTTGTTCCACAAACAAGCAGCCTGCACTGTAAAATAATTATTGTAAGACGATGTACTGTGTAACGGTATTTTCAACTGAAGCCGTTTTGATTTCCTCTCTGATTCAGTAAACTGAAATCGTTCTTTATGATAAGATGGGGAGAATCGGTTATACAGGATGTTGTAAAGCATGCAAATAGTGTGAGTATTCCGACGAAAGCGAATAGGAAGCCACTTGAGTTTATGACGAAATTTGGAAATGTGGTCATATTTGCGCAACCCAAATATGAACCTGATAGTGAAGTCTTGGAGACGCTCAAGTCTATTTGGCTGCAGTACTTATTACAAACTTACTAACTGAAATATAGTACTGTTCACTAAAAGCGATTGTACATCGCGGCTCCTAGCTCTATGTCGGCACTATTCGATTCAGCTAACTTAAAGCCTGGTAACAGCCGCATCTGCTTTCTGTGACCGTCTGAACTTCTGATCTTGAAGACTAACTTTGTTGCCGTACTGGGTTATTGTACAATTTGTAAGAGACCACGAATAATACAAATGCTATAGTTATTTCTTCAGTTACAATAAATATATTAATACTACTCCTTTCTTCTCAGAGGGTGAAGTACAATATTGAGGGTGGAAAAAAAACTAGTATATTTTATGTGTGTCTTCCTGAAGTTTATTTTTATCTAGTTACACAAATGCAAAAAATTGGAAATTGTTTTTACATCTGTTTTAAAACTTACCCTGGTTGGGTAAGTTTTATTGGAATTGCACGTCAAAAAGCCGAGTATTGACAACTAAAAACATAATTTAATAGCTTTCCTATAGTTATTTTCGTTGTATAAATAGCTACCATAAGTTCTACAAAACTTTATGGACCCAAGTTGTAAAGTAAAATATATGCTTTATGTAATCAAATAAAAATTATGACTTTTTTACTTTTATATGCGTTTGGTAACTAAATTTGACCACAAAGGGTAAAATTTGCGATGTAGCACTCAATTTTAGAATATAAGTACGTATATTTACTCTTCACTTCAAGGCCTGTACCTGTCGGAACAATAGACTCAGACTCATTTGAGAGTAAAAGCAAAACCCTTTGGTTGTAGTATATTTTTAATAATAGCGATTGGAAGTAACATAGTCTTCAAATGCACACGCCCTCAAGTTTGAAAAAAGCTATCTTTAAACACAGTGTCTTCAGGCTTCGACCAGTCTTTCAGAGCCAGTTAGCATTATAGGTCTCTTGCAAAGACAAAACTACCCGATGACGCTAAATCATATAAGTATACTTAATAGGTATATTTGAAATGGACTATATTAATGATAAAAATTCCTTTTGGATTCCTTGTGGAAATCAATGGGGGAGGCCTATGTCCAGCAGTGGACGTCCTATGGCTGAGATGATGAATGATAAAAAAGGTTTTGGCAGATTTTTGCAAGGGCTAAGCCAGAACTAAGCTGAATAGAGATGACAGCTTCGTAGCATCGATCAACCCTTATAGATTTTCGATGTCTGGAGAAACTTCTCGGTCGCTAAACTAGCTAACTTATTAATTTTAGATATCATGTTTCATAGCAACATTTACTGCTTATGATGTAAACGATCGGCATCGAATTAAAAAATAATTAAAGTATTTTTGTTCAATACGACCGGGTTCAAATCGTGAACAGTGTACAAAGTTTTAAATAATCAATCTATCAATGTAGTTTTTCTTTTCACTAAAATCGATGACATTCTTCCTAAAACAGAGCTTTGTATGTCTTATAGTTTCAGCCTTGCCCTTACTGACCCCTCTAAATGGCCAATCCTGTATAATATATAAGTAGTGTAAAGTTTTTCCTTCATCCGCAATATTCATGGGACTGATTGTCCGAATCCAGCTTACAAAAATAATTACTCCATAGGTTCCTCTGTTCATGTTGTTTCTATTGTAGACTGTTTCATTAGTCTTGTTTCTGTACAACGGCATGCATGTGGATAATAAAATTAACATAAAAGTCCGTCGTAGAAAACAGCACAAGCCTCTATTGTTGAGCCTACTACAACAAGAAAAGGTTGGCAAAAATAAAATGCAGTTTGCATTTTAATTTCGCGGAAAACATGAAGTCGGTATGTTGGATATATAAATGTTTAAAAATGGCATTTTGAATTACTAAATGACAATTGCAGATCAAGTACCACAGCTAAGCGTCTAAAAAAGTTTGTTAAAATATTGTATGTCACATTATGATGGAGCTGCGAGTGCCTCAAGCAGTCGTAACAAATCTACATCCAAGCAGAATGCATAACATTTTCTGTATGTTATACCGAATTCGTGAATCGAATCAAAGTTGCGCGATTCCGCCCCTCGAGATACGAGCACGACAGTGAGTGCGAGACATAGATTTATCTATTCACAACCAGAAATTGTGTTTGCTATTTTCATGGTGAATCCTCTAAACTCTTCAGTCGAGTCGAGAGTCGCGACGGTTTGAACGCGGCAGGGACCCCCGACACCACATTCGCAACCAAATATTGAATTTTATATAAAGTTAAAGCAAACTTGGTTGCAACTTCGACTGCATTCCACTTATGAAATTGCTTTTCATTTGAAGCTTTAGAGCATGCTCGAAATTTGAAGGAGCAAGCTGAGTATGTACGTAAGGCAACGTCATACTTAAATTATATTTTGTTCTGCGCCGTTATTACACACGCGAATGTGTGCTGTGTTGTTCGCGCAAGCAAAAACAATGGATTTACATTACAAAGGCCCGCTTCGTATGCATCCTAATAAACGGTAATTGTTTAAATCTACAAGAAAGAGGGAAGTGCGGAATACGCGAGATTTTACACTCACACATAACATTTTTTCATTCATTTCATGTTGTGCAACTGCAACTGTTTGATAATAAGGTTCTTAAAATACGAGTGTACCTAAGTATTACATGGCTGTTTTAAAACCAAATTATGTGCAGTTTCATCCACTACTTCATCTAATCCCATTATTAATACCCATTATAATTACAGGATATCTTTATATTTATTTGGAAACGTTTAGCGCCAAAATCCATTTGCTGATCGCGCAAGCGTGTTGCGCTGCGTCCACAGATTATGTAAAAAATCTGCATTGCAACCTCCTTGGTCCAACTGAAGTTGTATATTAATATTAAAAAGTTAGGTTATGATACAGTCGTCCATAGAAGAGAGCTGTATCATAAAGTATTTTTTTAGTTAAAAGCTTTTATTTATAACTTGCAATATGTATGTATGTTTGTTCGGGTGAAATCTTGCAACTCAATTTTGAAGCAGATATCTTCAACCAATTGAGCTGAAATGTTGTATACAAGTTCAATTTGGATGACAATGCATGGTTAACATTGTGACGTCATCCTAAATCCAACATGGCGGCATATCCAAGATGTCGGACTAGTTATTTTTAATGCACTTCTACAATATGGGTATCATATGAAAGAGCTTGCTAAGAATAATTCGAAAAATAAAGTGACGTCAGTCTGTATCCTTTGCATCGATTGTTATAAATTAACCGGCAAACAACTTTGCCACAATAATGCATTGAATGAGATAAACAGACTGAGAAACGTATCCAGCGATAGCCAAAATGTTAATAATAAATAAAAAGTAAAAAACCGTTTTTAAACAAGTACCTACACGTAAATCTCGCGACAAGCTTTTATATCATATAAATTATGAATGACTTTATAAGTAGATAGTAAAAATAGTTTTTTCGTTTTAGCGCATTCAAATAAAAGCTTGTTTTTTTAAAAAGGTTTTTTACTTCTAATTTATTTAAATATATTTCGATGGCTTGTCTGTAAAGACTGTCATTCTAGTTTTGTTTTTGATTTTTTATCCTTATGTTTAATTATGAGATTAGATAAATTAATTTTCGTATAATGAACCCAATAACCCTGTTTTTTACCGACTTCAGAAAAGGGATGAGGTTCTCAACCGATTTTGATCGTTCTTTTTTTATTTGACAGCTAGTGTTCCCTTGTGGTCCCATTTTCCGCTTGTCCCGATTTCATCAAAGTCGGACAAGCTGTTTTTGAGTTACACTCCAATAACTGAAAACTGCTACGCATACGTCGATGACATGGTAGCGGGTGAAGAAATCGGTGAACATACACAATGACAGTTGATGCAGTGAATAGCAAAGGTCACTAAAAAGGGTGGATTTTTTTTCCCAAGACATGGAACCGACTGTATGCTCACAATATTTTGATAATAGTTAGAAGACGGTTCGATTGTTTGGTAAATAAAAAATATTGTGAAACTTCACGGTAACACTGACTGATACTATTTTTTTATTATGAACAAAATCAGTGATATACTTGATAAGACGTGTAATAACAGAATTTACGATAGTCACGAATTTATTTACATCTTATAATTATCCCATTAGTTATTTATTAGTAAATAGGAAAAAATAACCATTTCTTACTAACCCCCAAATCGATCGTAACTTATGTTTCTATGTGATTAATCTATACTTTATACAACACAATAATTCTTTATTGGACTTATACTACATAAATCATGCTAAAAATATGACTTAAATACTGTTAAATTAAAGGGTATATGTACACAGTGCGGTCTTATCACTTATAGCGATTTCTGCCAGACTACCTTTTGATGGACAGTATCGTAAAGAGTAGGTATAATTCGATGGCGCAATGTAATAATCATAATATATAAATATCAATAAGGATATACATTATAAAATATTAAAATAAATACGATATTCAAATGAAGAGTCATGTAATGGACAAATATAGTTAATTTATAGCTTAGTTACCTAAGCTGGCATAAATGAGTAAAATCACGCTTCCTTCGTAAAGAACAAACTTCATTCCGCGATCATTTTACTTCTTCTTTTTTAGTTTAAACCACCAAATAAGCAGGGCCCCTTATGCGTGACTAGAGTTGAGACATACTTAGACGGATTTCAATCTTCATACGGATGTTGTCGGTGAGTTCTCACAATTCGGCGGTAATGTAATGTGTCACGAATACTTATTACCTGTATGATAATGCACTTTACTGCGAGATACCGTTGCATAATGCATGAAGCTTATAACGCATTCATAGACACTGCACTAGATTCTCCCATGTTGATGGACAAAAGCGAGTAATTTCTGGCTTAGGTCTAGGATTAGTCGTTATTAGTCGTGAATATAGCGTGTAGGTTGCGTCTGTCTGTAGTTAGTCACGGTTAGTCCGGACCTGCACATAATGTAGGTAATTACGCCTCATTGTAAGTGGCAGTTAAAATAACCATTTTACATTTTTTACATTATATTTTTTCACCAAGCGAAAGTTGCTAATAGGAAAAAAAATATTTATTCTTCCCACAAGATTTTTTTTAAAATACTAATAACTAAAAACAATAACACAGCTACTTCAATAACATTTGAGAAAATCACTAGCCGTTGTCAGCTTATAGACAACTCAAATGTAAGCCGCTACCAGTTGGCAGCGTGCCCAGAATGCTAGCAACATCGTCACATTGAATTGTAATGCTGCAGTGCAAGTACAGAACTTTTTTCAAATTTGACAGTTGAAATCGTAAATATAAATAAGCTTTATCGATTTTTTGGCGAGCCCATTTTTAACTAACGATATATTTTTAGGAGGACCGTGATATTCGTTAAATTTGAACGGAAGTGGCAATCACTTTAACATATCTAATGTCGATCGTATTGTAAAATTCGTGTATTTTGGTGAATTAGACGAATCAGTTTCACGACTTTGAATAATTCGATGAGCCAAATGTTATGTGCCAGCTTGTTGATCACGCGTCGCATCCATCAAAAACTATGATAAATTTTGGAAAATCCGATGAGCTCGTAGTAAGCATGTTACATTAATTATTTATTAGGATCTGATTTTAATAAAGCCTTAGAAAAAAACGTTTACCATATTAGCTGCGGTTTATTCTCATGTCTTGAAATATTTTGGGATCTATAAATATCACTAGCTGTCAAATATTTACTGCAAAATTCAATAATTTAAACACCGTTTTCGCAGCCCACTCAAATATAATGTATAAAGGCCATATAATGTGTATAATAAGGCCCACTTGCGCCAACCAAATTATCCGAGATTGTCTCCAAAATCTCGGATTAAAGCACCAATTTGCAGGCAAAAATTGTGGTTTGATCCGAGAATCTCGGATAATTTGGTTGGTGCAAGTGGGCTTAGTCTAATATATTTTACATTTTCATTATTGAAGTCACTTCTATCTAGAGCAATATATTGTAAGAAAACTATGTAACTAATACAGCTCCTTTGTGAATAAAAGATATTACATATATGCAATTCTTACAGGGTTAAATTTTGTCTCTTCAGGGAATACACTCAAATGGAAACCAGCTCGCTCAAACCCTGTCACTCATTGGCGCATTTGTAATTACGTTTCATTCTCTCTGATGATGCAGTTAGAATTAGCTTTGTGTCATTGGAAACGCGGAGGCTAGGGGCTGTCAGTTTGATGACCGCTAATTAGTCACTGTGTGACTGCGCTGAATGTCCTGAATAACGATCGGTTACTCATCATTCCTATCCAAATCGTATCGTTGATAAAATCTTGCATTTTGTAGTATTTATTCTAGTATTATACTCGTAATACGAGGGAAAAGGATTATGTACCAGGAGGTGGGCAGCAGCGCCTTCTGAGGATTGGAAATCATACTGCACTCGCCAACCCGCCTACCAAGCGTGGCGAGTATTTGCAAATCCCCCTATATGGGGGAGGCATATGTCCAGCAGTAGACGGCATGGCTGAGAGAGATTATAATATGACCTCGTAGGTAGTATTATAATGCTTGAATTTCGAGTAACTATGTATATTGAGTTCGTTGACTCACTGTACCGCGAGTATTAAGATTTTCACGTCACACGCCTTTTTAGGCTGAACTTTCAATAAAAGTTGTTAGCTGACGTTCTGATAATTATCGTGTGCCAAATTAGTGATCAGTAGGGTAGTTTCCTGAAATGTTACCTGGACATTGCAGAGTAAATGAATATATGCGAAGATTTTCCGTTTAGGCCAAGTTCTTTCTCTTTCCTGCACTGTACCTACGTGTTTTTTTACGAATATTAGTCCATCATTATTACCTACATATTAACACCTGAAGAAAAATTAATTTTGGAAAATATAGCAAAACATATTGTTGTATTGTTCAGAGCAAATTAGTAATAAAGTTGTACACAAGAAGTTTCCATATTCAATTTAGTACAATGAACATTAATTTACTCTTAGCAAACTCTTAGAACATAGTAACAAAGAAACTTAATTCTAAATTCTGGGCGTCCAACTCTTGAGTAAAAGTTGGTAACTAGTCGCAATGAGTTAACGAACGCGAGCCCGTGTGCGGTCTCAGGGACCGCACTGCAACCCGCTACGTTTCAGGGCTACCACCTACAGAAAAATGGTGCTACTCCGCGCAAACATGACATTCTACGCGTGAAAGAAGTTTAAAAATCTTTCTGATAACCTTTGAACTTATTAATTACTCATACTTTCGTATTTTTTTCTTTATAATATTAGTGGGTTTTTTTACCGACTTCAAAAAAAGGAGGTAACTTAATTCGACCGTATATATGTTTTTTTATACTGTATTGATCTAGCGTTTGACCACTATCTCATTTGATGGTCAGTGACGATGTGGTCGAAGATATTATCACGGTAGACCTAGAATGCTCATATCTAAATGGAAACAGTGTAAATAGATCCACCTTATACTCTACAACTTACTAACTAAATGCTAATATGTATTTGCAATAACCAGGGGCCTTACTATCAGCTTTGTAAAATCCATTCAAGTTTCGAGCAGTTCTAAAACCTGGCTTAAACCGCTTAGTGTAAAGTCATACCATCACCACGGCATTACGCTCCTTTAAGTGAACGGTTACGACGACGAACGGTGACAAACATATTCTCAACGGTGAACGGTTATTGTTGTCTCTGACATATTTATGATGATGATGAATCAAACGCAGCGTTCGATTTCTATAATGCACCACTGTAAAGGAGAAGAACTCATTGACCGAGTCTGTGTTTCCTAATGAGTACCTACGTACAATTTTGGAGAGCTCGATTAGCGCGTGATCGGTTATATCTTCTAAACTTGTGACCTGTAGGCCTAGACAAAGTAACATTCTACGAGCGGTAACGCTGAGAGAAAACATAAAAAAATTATGCGATTCTTCAAAGCGATATAATTATCACGTGCTCAACGAAAGCTAATAGAAAATTGGCAAACAGTGTACAATGGCGTCTTATGGCGTTTCTATTCTCCCGAGCACCGAATCCATATACATTCGTAGATAAATGCCATTTTGACAACCGATAGCATTAACATAGATAAAAGGATTTTTAGACCTAGTCATATCTTGGTAAGTAATATACCTGTTGTAATAATTTCATCTTGCTGCATTTATTTCTTTTTTGCAATATATTTGTGGTAGCCCTTAGTCCCCAATAGAGGACGGAACCGGAACCGTCCGGGATAGAATTAAACATACACTACACCCGCCACGTACACGACACCGGGCGGAAATTTGAGAACGTTGAGGTTAAATATACATAAATTATGTTTGCAAACACTGGAAGTTCATTAACCTTGTTTTTGAAGCAATTTGCAGTGACAAACAATGGCCGAAGGCTAACGATATATTTATTAAACACAGTATTTTTTTCCGTAAAACTTACGAAATATTCCCGTCTGTCCCCATGAGTAGGCAGATCATGGGGACAAACGGTAAGATAATTACCGTCTTTCCCCCGACGAGCGATGGGAGGGCAGACGGTACATACTAACCATAGCATATCTACATTATCATTTCAGTCAGAACGTCCACTGCTGGACATACCCCCCCCTCCCCCCCATCCCTATCTCATCGTCGTCTCGGACGTCCTACGTTACGCTTGCCAGTCCTTGGTCTCCACTCAAGAACCTCATTAATACTACGAGATATTTGCCCTGCCTCACTACCACTTCTACGGATTAGCTGGGCTATGCTAACCAATCTCTTTCTTCTATGGATCTCCACAAAACCTACATTACTGATTCGATCTCATAGATACCAGGCGCGGATACAGCCAATAAACGTCTTAAAATATATATTTTAAGACGTTTATCTTAAACTATATATATTTTAAGACGTTTATTGACGTTTATCTTAAAATATATATTTTAAGACGTTTATTGACGTTTATCTTAAAATATATATTTTAAGACGTTTATCGTTAGATAATCGTAATTTTTTGGTATCTTTCCTCTTATGTACCTACTAGCTACTAAGCTTTTTTTTTTTTTGTATTTTGTCATATTGTATATATCATGTCTCCACATGGCTTGCGAACGGCAATACCACTAGGTACATACGAATCAATATTATCTCTTATCTAGTCCTCAGGTGTAGTAAGCTCTAAAATGAGCCATTTCAAAACAATTTCTCTCGGAGATTTCCCCACGGTTGCCTGTCTATCTACGTGCCTACTCAAAATAGCTCACATAATTTGTACGCCGACCGAATAAAATAATAATATGAAAATAATTTGACCGAATTAAAAGAAGATGTGCCTTGCAAACGTAAAAGGTTTATCAAAAATGTGGTAAGCTAATCCAGTGATAGAAGTTACCTTAATTATTTTTTTTAATTTCTTCTCACTCACTCATTCAGGAAGTGTTCCCCTTCAGCTCCACGGTGATCGTATGAGCGGGTATTATGAAAAACAGGCGATTTTGTTCCTTTAGTCATTAATGTAATAGTACCTACAATAAATAAAAATATTTAAAGTTCAAAAGTTTTTTGATGTGTTTAGTAAAACGTGTCGATGCAGATGCAAAGTATCCCTGAAAGTAATCCTGGCGAAGCTTGTTTTATAGATTGAATTAATATCCACTTGTCAGCTTTATTTGGGCTCCTTCCAACCGTTCATTTCCATGTGGAAATCAATGGGGGAGGCATATGTCCAGCAGTGGAAGTCCTATGGCTGAGATGATGATAGTGATGATGTCAACTTTATTAGGACAAAAGAAACCAAAAAGAAAAAAGCCGTATTTTCATGTGGTTTACCGGTAAGGTACCTAATTGTTATTGACAAGTAATTTGTATGGCTTTAACCGTTCTTCCAAGAGTAAACTTAAACAAGCAGGCATCTAAATAAGCATACTAAGTTCCATATGTTTACCCATATGCAAGTACTCGTATGGATTACACGGATTGATCATGTGTGTAATATTACACATTTATGGATCGGTTGGCAAAAAGAATTCGTACCTTCGATCAGTAACATAGTAAATGGACTTTTCTCTACCATATTTCTTAGCGAAACTTTTGGAATCGAATCTAACTTTAAGTTAGTCCAACTTTCCGTGTCATGTGCTTTTTAGTCCCCTATGTGTCTCTCATATGGACTTGGTTTTATATTCATGTGACTGATTTTGGCCCTGTTAGTCGTTCTGATATTTCGATGAGAAGAAACGAAAAGTGATGTTGGTCAAGGGTGGGCGTGAATAATTGTGGCTATAGAAAACATGTGATTAAAAAAGGTTAGATTATTGTAAAACTCACGTTCATAATTACTTTGCAATGTTTCTACGGGTATAACGTGGTACTTACGCGTAGTCGATATCACGATCGACAATTGTTTCGGCTTCTTCCGGAAGCCTTCATCAGGATCTTGAGTGCGGTGCGTTCGTCGTAAAGTCCCGTCTCTCACGATCGTGATATCGACTACTCGTAAGTGCCACGTTATACCCGTAAAAACATTGTATAGTTTTTCTGTAGTTGATAATGCTTGATGTCCAAATTGAATCATTGATATTAAGATATTTTTTATTGTGATAGTAAACATTTATAGAGATTACTTACTGAGAATAGTATAATTTAAATAAAATGTTGTTTGCGATATTCATCTTACGGCGCGATGAACGAGAAGCGGAACATAGTCATAATATTACTATATATTTCACCTAACAGCTACATGTTAGAAGGCTATAAAACGCTTTATATGCACAACAGGAAAATAGACACATAAGACAACATAAACCTAGCAAAAAAAAAAATATTCCAGTCAACCAGACAGGTATAGTTAATAACCAATCACAATCAATCAGCCAATCAAATACTGCATGGAACACCAAACAAATACAAAATAAAATATAAATATAAAAATACTGGTAGAACAACAGGCGGCCTTATTGCTGTAAGCATTTAATTCTAGGCTGGTACCCCACCCACGGCGGTAACCACAGATTGATCTGTGGCGTAACACTCTACATAAGCTTTGCAAAATGATAAAGGTAAGAACTGTCTATTATATAGCTTATGTGATTTTCTTTGAGATTTTGTAATTTTAACGCTACCTAGTCCAAACCATGGTCATATTGATAGATAATATTACCATGACCAAACGGACAACAGTGGAAAAGATTCATTATACTGCGTTTGCCCATTTCTTGATATCCTGCCAGTAAAGTGCTGTGCAACTTTTAACGCGCTATTTCTCGTTACTCTGCGCTTACGACTTTGTATGGAACGATAAAACATTATAAATCGAAAATATGCGCAGACAAGCCATATGTCAAATGCACGCTCGCTATTAGGTTTTGCAAAGGACAATAATACCTTTATCGAGTTTGACGAATGGTGCGATTCATCGTTTGACGATACATTTCACGTACGTTATTAATTCGCGGATGAACGATGACCTGCTACAAAATAACGTTATAACGGTCAACGCTTTTGTAATTAAGATAATGTAACCGTACGTGCTAGTAATGACAGCAAATACATTCATTAATCATTTCTATCGAACCGTATGAACAAAGCCTGGATAATTTAGATGGACGCTATCTATAACGAAATTTAGTACTAACGTTTTGTTAAGGCTTCGTGTGATGTGACGTTTTAATTAGCCGATTAATTTTGGTTATGCTAATAATTACATTAAGGAACTTAGGTGCTTGTTTATGTCATTAAACATAAGATATTTCCTATGTGATAAAAAAGTTGTAGCAATGAACAGATTATCATACATACATGTCTGGAGTCCGGTAGAATGTGTAACACGACTATTTTCGAAACTTAGATAGGTGTGGGAGCCGCCGGCTTTACCTCAAGTTTATGAAAAAATCATCAAACACACGGTGTGATCAGGTCAGCAGCTTGATTAGCCAGCCAAGAAAAACTCCATGTCTAGCGTGATTAGAAGAAGAAAAAATCAAATACGAGAAGGTCAAATAAATTAATAGATCTAACTAGATCTATTATTATATGCTTCATCCTACTAATATTATAAATGCGAAAGTTTGTGGGTATGTTTGTTACTTCTTCACGCTCAAACGACTACACCGATTTCGATAAAATTTGCTATGGAGATTGCCCTCGATTAATACGTAGGCTTATTTTAATCATCACCATCATCACAGTTAGTCATCACCATGCGGGTAAAACCAGGGGGCGCAGCTAGAAAAGCATAAAATAATACATATAAGCAACTGCGAGACAAGCGGCAATCGGTGAAACATAAAACAAGCGGCTTCTCGCTTCTATTATACTCTCGAGTTTAGTTAACATGGCGTACGTATGTATATACGAGTAATTGTGTCGGAATATCGAACAAATTAAATAGGTACATGGTAAATATACACTTACAATATACTACACTATACTTTGTAGATAGTGATTCTAAATTAATTTACAGCTGAAACCTGTAAAGATAGCGATGACTCACAACATGAAAACGTTATTTTTAACTAGGCCTAAGTACCTAAGCTCAAACTTGCACATACAGTTAAGGACAGGACTTATCTCGGGGTTTCTCTACGCAATTCAATCATGAGGAGATCTGTGATAGAACCAATACAACGAAAATAGTCATGCGGCCCGGCGGATCAGGAAGTTGAAGATGCAGTGGGCATGGCATATTATACAACGCAAAGTCCATATGTTCATAATTGTATATAGTTTATAGAGTGGAGATAGAGATCACGGAGTTAATCCTCTTTCTGTTTCTGTGGGCACGTGCCCAGATCGATAGCGCCCTATATAGTTCCTAATTGATCACTAAACGATAACAGACATTTATTACCGAAAAACATATTTAAGGCCGATTCACACATATCAGTGAAGCCTCAGTTCCGTCAACGTATCCCCTCAGTTCAGTATCAGTGCAACAGTGATGTGTCAGTGAATAAATTCCCACATGTCAGTATTCAGTTCACGGAGCTTCAGTGAAAACGTGTCCATCTTCAAGCGTGTGAATTGGCCTTTAGGCTGCTGTTCACCAAAATTTTAAACCTCCGATCATTAATTTAACCGTCGGTCAAACAATTGTTACCATGCAGTTAAGCGACGGTTAATTAATAATCGGACGTTTCAATGTTGGTGAACTCCACTCTTAGTGTTTGATTGATTTAGGTACTTGCTATTAGTTACTGCATGCACAAAGCTGAGGTACTGTTGTGGATTAAAATATGTTATCTATTCATTTAATGTGAATAAATAAAAACAAATCCAGAACGTTGCTTTACATAAGCAACAACTTTTGTCTGCTAAACTAGTGATCTTTCTAGGTCATAGGGGGACCCACATCTTGATATGGCCTAGGCCTCCAATAGCATAAAGAAGGCCGGACTTTCATAGCGTAGGATGTTCACCGACAAACAGTTAAGACGATTCAATAAAGTTCTCAGGTAGACGCTAAGGTTCTATGTCCAACGGCCCACCATTGGACATAGAACCTTCAACCCTATCCCCCCTGTGTCTATCCCTATCCTATGTCTGCAAAAATTAAATCTATATTTAAACCATGTAGAACTTCAGATGTTACAATCGAAGAATGCCTATAGTAAGTTCTATAGAAAAATAAATGCATTTTCACAGTAGAACACATGGTACCTATATAGGTGGTTATAGTAATTGTACATCGTTCGAGCATCCGCCAATTTGTTGGGCAATTTCGATGTTTGTTGTCCTGATTCACAAAAAGCGTGACGTGCCGGGATTCCAGATTTTTTTGTTAAATGGACACAAATTATTCCGAATCTGGGTTACTTTAAAATAACATGGCTGGGCGAATGGAACGGAAGCGAACAAACATTTTATTATACTTATAATATATTATAGGTATATTACGTGATTCGGCTACTAGGTATTAGGCTTATAGAGAACAAAATTAGTGATGGCGATATTAAAGGCGCCGAGTGTGTATTATTTTCGAGTGATATGATAGCCCCTTCCACACCTGACACGGTCAAATCTTTGCGATAAACATCCACCTGCATCATCAAATCTCCATCTCCCTAATCCACCTCAATCGAGTGAGGACACTGTTGAAGTGACCGGCCAGGATGTTGCTGCAGCCGTCACGTCTTTCCAGAGCGGTTCTACCGGAGGCCTAGATGGCCTCACACCTCAACATCTAAAAGATATGTTATGTGGTAGTTCTGGTGAGGCAGGCGAAACTCTTTTGAAAGACCTGACGGCTTTAGTAAACCCGATGTCGGGTCGGGTCAACAGTGATCACTGAAATTTTATATGGCGCAAATTTATTCGCACTTATTATAAAAAAGACGGTGGAATCCAAAGCCATAAAATCATTTTAAAAAAATAACCTTAAAATTAAAGGCTGTTGACAGACAGAATGTGAAGAGTGATGTGAAGTGTTCACTTCAGGTTCACTCACGGCCGATAATCATCGACAAAAATTTGTCGACCGTACAACAGACGATTATAGTCTGTGTACAACCCATTACATGAAGTTTATCGCCCCGCCTCCCTCGTCACTGTTGGAGGATTATTTGGAGGAAAGGGGAAATCCCCAAATTCCTCCAAATAATATTTTATCTCTATGTCCTCATTACTATTTAGTTTGTGGTACTCATTTTGTCATAAACATAGAAACAAATCAATTTAGTTTGTGTAAAAATTGAGTTTTAGTAAAAACGAGAGATTATAATCTTTACCGATTTTCGAACTAATGCTGTTATCTGAATAAGATTCTATGTTGGCTTTAGTGTTTTTTAAATGGGAGTTTATGTGTTTGGTGTGTTGTGGCAGAACTGGCAGAAGATTTATTTGAAGATCGGGAAGAACCACCATGACTCAACATCAAAAACTCCTCCACCACAAAGTCCTCGACCGCGTCTAGATTTGCATCAGGGTTATAACCGGTGGTGCTACATTGCTGGTAGTGTAACTCCTTCTTTTCACAAGTCCAACTAGTTCTTTAAAGTAAAGTCTGCCGGTAAAGTCCCGCTTGGCAAGTCCCTATGTCGTCGGCCGTCGAAAGAAAGTAATTCAGTGTACTAGTAGGTATTGCCCTTATTTAAATATAAAAAACTAAAAAGAAAATAAAAACAAAAAACAAAAATACAATTGTTTAAAACAATTTGAACTGTTTTTTTTTTAAACTGTTTTTTGTTCAACCCTGCGTAATATGTAGTATGTTGACTTGAAGTAACTTTAAGTTGAGTTGATTTGTATATGAATGTTTTTGTCTATATTATTTAACTGCATACGGCTTTGCTACATACTAAACACGCACATGCACTTGCACATCGTTAAGGCGAGCTGCTCGCAGAACACGTTCCACCCAAATACTAGTATAATTTAATCCATGATGATGCATAGTTGGTACACCTAATTAAGTTAATTGTACTTTGTGACTATGAATATCACAAACATATTTGTAATAAAAGCCGTGCGCACGCACTTTTGTTAATAGTTACTTCTTTGATCTCTCTGCTGTTACATTACATCGCATTATTGTATCAAGTATACTGTGAGCCAATATACCTTAAATATTCGTCCCAACTTTTATTTACTAGTACAAGTACTCAGTTAAGAGATCCCCTGTAGCAGACACCTAGAAAAATATATTATTTCATAAAATTACTACTTAGGTACAAATTATTTACTCCATATAAAATGCTAAAAGACATTTTATATCGGGATCCAAAAATATTATAGGACTATTATATCGTACTCCTTTTGCTTGAACATTGCACCAAAATTTTAAAAAACGAGTATTGTCATCTTCTAGATTGTTCTGTCATTTTTATGGTCAAAAACAATGTTTTAGAGATGCATGTTTGTTAGTTTGTGATAATACACAAATTCATGGTTTTTAAAATCAATAAGTGTACATTATGAATTAGACTTGTTTTTCTAAGCCTTTGAAACATGGCTTTGAATTTGAAGCATATTCATTACAACCGAGTCTTCTCGGTGCTAACGCGAAGTTATTGTGAGAAAAGTATATATCAACGAGATGAAGAAGGCCCTAAACCCCGGACTGTATATGGGGAAGCATATCCTGAATGGAGGAAACCATGGATACAAAGAAAAGGGGAATGGAAAAGCAAGTTATCAGTTTTCATAGAAAAGAACCCAAGCCCAGATATTTTGAATGCTATGTCTCAAATTCCCGATTTAAGCATTCAGAAAGTTAAAGATTGGTGGCAATTCATGAAAGAAAAACAGGAGATACACAATCAAAAATATATAACTAAAAGAGTTACTACGCTAGGTGCAAATTTAGCAGCAATGCACTTCTTTCTCTACAGGCAGGCTACTATCAGGTATAAATATTATCCTAATATGTCTTTTTGTGGTAATTAATGTTATTAGCAACATACCAACCCATAAAGTATTATTTTTCAGGTTGAAAGATTCTAAGCATTGGATGAAGGGAGACATCACAAATTTAAATTTGCCAGATGTGTATGAAGATGGATATTTTGTTGAAGCCATTGACTGTACTGACTTCCATCACAATGGCATACGTTATGAAGGCCTACAAAACCTGTCTGGCCTTCATTTTCTAAAATGGCTCAGTTTAAAGAACAACAAACATGTAGATGTTTGGTGTCTCGATAGGTTAGCCGGTCAAAATGGCAATATGATAGAATACTTGGATATCAGTGGTTGTAACTTATGCATTGGTGGTGTGTTTGCTTTAGCTAGGATGAATGCGCTCAAGTTCCTAGTGATATCGGACCCAGTGGATGATGTTGATATTCAAGCAGCTTTATCTATGTTGGAACAAGAAAAACCAAAGTTATTAATAAAAGCTGTATTATAAAGTCTGAAAAGTTTGTAGAGTAGTTGCCGGGGTGGTCCGGAACAGGATGAGGTCATAAGCTATGATGCCCCCCACCAAAAATGTAGACATCGCATTGATAAACCTCTTAAATTGTATAAATTAAAGATAGCATAAGAATAAAAATCTGGTGACCCCCCCCCCCCCCCCCCCCCCCCCCCCCTTAGTAAAAATTTATTTGTTGGTAGTCAATAAAGTTGTTCTTTACAAAAACTGAAATACTTAATTTCCACCAAAGCTTTTCTTCAGCATCTGACTCCGTTACATCTAGAAAAAACAACAATTTTGACATCTTTTTAACCACAAGTATCAGTTTTTTGTGATTTGACAAAATTTAACTGTACAGGCACACTACAAAATTATAACCATGTTTTTCCAAGTATAATGAATGTTCGTGTTTTGCTTTGTAGGCAGTCAATAAAAGGTATTTCTTGAAATGAATACATCTGACAGAATGATATTCAATATACAATCATCATCATCTCTGCGTTCATCATCTCACTCGTTGTGTATAGGTCAGTAGTAAGCACAATGCAAGTTTATGTCTCTGAAGTAGGTATATAAAAAATAGGTAGATGCAGGCATGCATGTACCTATTTTTTTATTCGCTCTGTACTGGGGACTTATCATCAGATGAAAGCGGCCCACATCCTGCCCTTACCCACGATCATAGTCAGGTAGTCTGCCCACCTTGTTGGTGGCCATCCTATGCTGCGCTTGCCAGTCTGTGGTCTCCATTCCAGAATCTTGACTCTAATGGCCATCACTTTATTGAGATAAGTACCCTGCTCACTGCCACTTCACCTTGCTAATAAACTCGTCTCAGTGACTTTCGTTCTTCTACCGATCTCCTCATTTCTGATAAGATCACATAGAAAATCCCTGATAATAGCCCTCTCTATAGCTTGTGCAAATTTTATCCTGCCACAAGGCCCATAGTCAGAGTCCATATCTCAGTTACGTAACTGGTAACATAAACTGTTTGAAGAACTTTGTTTTCAAGCATTGTGAAAATCTGGATGAGAAGACGTCTCGAATTTTCTCGAATGCAGCTCCTACTAGTTAGATTGGACGATTGACCTCTTTCTCAATGTTGCGACTGTTTGTCGTAGGTATACGTAATGGTCAACAACTTCACAAATGGAGTTCCCAATTGATAATAGGGCAGGCGCAACATGGTCATTTGACATTATTTTCGCATTGTGCATGTTCATTTTAGGGCCCATCCTTTGGGAAACCCTGTTGAGGCCTTCGAGCATTGTGCTGAGGTCTTCCGTCGATTCTGTCCATGTCCACAAAATTGGCAACCAAATCCAAAAAAGTAGTTAAATAAAAAATATATTTTCCCGTATAAATCGAAAAATAACGATCCTAGGTAAATTAATGAGAACAAAAATTGTACAAAATTTAATGTCTTACAACTTTTGTTTTAATTATTTTGTGTAAAATTAAAAATAAACTAGTAATACAATAAAAAAAACTTGATCCTTAAATTTAAGATAGCGAATGACGCTAACGACGATGTTTCGTTAGCGTCATTCGCCTAATATCCCAAATAAAAATAATAGGTCCCCCGGGAACCTAAATTTAGACTGTCAGTGACCATTGACCAAACAAAGAATGCCGAATAAAAATTGCCGTTATAAATTTAACTGTACCCAGAAGTACCTGCAATAATTATTGCACACTAAATTGTATATTTCTTTATTTTATCAAAATGATGTAGCATGTATAGTAGTAGTGTAGAATAGATGTAGCACAGCCAAGTAATGCTTGATTCTATAAAAAAAATTAAAAATATCTGACCAGCATAAGTCTACTCCACACCGACCCCCTGGAACAATATCAAAGTTGTCCAGCAGCATAGATGAAAACAGGCTATAATTGTAAACATGTACAGTAAATAAAATCATCAAAGTACTGTAGTGCATAGTGATCTCCACCAGCAGTATATTTTTATAAGAAAGCAGAAAATATCTTAAGTAATTCTACAATACTGATTTATTGTAGAATTTGTAATGCGCCCAGTATTACAGATATCCATAGGTGACGGCAATCTAATACCATCTGGCGCCGTCTGCTCGTTTGCCAAATATTACATTAAAAAAATTACATTTGGACCCCTCCCTGTTGATCTCCACAAAGACAGATTAGAAGCAGCTTGGATCCAGCTCCGTCCTGTGGTTGTCTGTTCATCTTGTCAATGTCAGTTTTCTTAGTCACTTAGTAATATATTTGTTGATTTATTTATAGACTAGGATTGTTGACAGCCATAGCTGATGAGCTATAGCTTCACGGTTATTCTTGTAGCTATAGTAGGTAGCTAATGAGTAATAATAGCTTTATTTTATTCTAGCCCTTGGCTATATATGTTAGGAATTGGGATGTTAAGACATGATAGATCACTCGCTGAGCAGCCCACAATTGTGAACAAGTTGAACCTCATCAAGCCTAGGCCTAGGTTTAGGCCAGGTTTTAGAACTGCTCGGAACTTGCATGGTTTTTACAAAGCTGATAGTAAGGTCCCTGTTTGCACTCACTTATTGATGACATAAGTGATACTAGGTGCGGTAAATAAAAAACAAGGATGTTTTCGAGGTTTTAATGCTTTAACATAAGTTCGTACTTGGTATGATTCAATATGCTTGACCAAACTGCTCACAATGGTTTGATTATTCGTAACTGGCTAATTGCACACAAGATACTTTATATTGTTACCTACTATTAAAAATGTTTCACTGATTGGTCCAAAAGTGGTTTTGATACATTGAAGAAAACAGATGCAATTGTGATAAGATTTAAATATACTTGATACTTTTTTTTAAACCAATCTAACATAGGTACTTAATGTATTGAACACTTACATCTAAATAAATCATCTAAACAAGTTATTTACACTCGAGACATTTGACTAAACAATTATACTAATGCCTTATGTAAAAGAAATAAATAACGAATATGAAATGCTTTATTTAAAATGTTCTTTTGAAATAATTTTTACTTATATCTTAAATATACATATAACATGTATTGTTATGTAACAATGTTAATTCAGTCTAATATATAACTGCCTATTCTGCACTCCTTAATGAATGTCAAAGTTTAGAAAAATACGTTATTTACGAGGAAAAGGTGCAAATTTATAATAGTATATGGTTTAAAAAACATCAAATAAGATGATTCCCTAGTAAAATTAATTTAATAAACGCGATTTTTAATTTCTTAGGATATACTGACTCTTTTTCAATCATGGAATTGTTAGAAATATCAATCTTAATACATATTTCAATTGACACGATCTGGTTATAACAAGTAAATCAAGAATATACAAAAAAAAAGAAAATATGCATCAATAAGGAGCTAGTAATATGCAGAATATTTTTGAAGATTTTTTCATATTTGTTATTATATACAACATAGCAACAGTCACTCGTAACACTCAACGCACTAACATGAAAATGATATCATAATGGACTGGTCCAAAGTGATTGAAGCAGGAATCACAGCGCAATGATATTGTAGCATACAACAATAATTATTGATCTCAGTACAAACTATCGCATTATCTTGTACAAGTGCGACAAGAGATTGTTTAATACTTTACTGACAATGTGGTCAAAAGGATCGCCGGAATCATTCTAAACATAGAATGGTAACTGGCTTTCAAAATGACCACTGTACGCAGTGTTTTTTGTGACAATATTTCAAATTTGTGGATGGTAGCTACTGTGTGTACTGAAAAGTACTGTGTATTTGGTAACTTGTCCTGGTTTCGGCGAAGCCACGGCCAGGCTATCCATTGCTTGAGCATAAATTGATATTGATTCCGTGCAATAGCTGCGTTATCAAATTATTGGATAACGCATGTCTAACATATACGTTAGCGACAGTTATTCCTGCTAATGTTGTCTGAGCTGTCATGAAAAACACTTAGTACAATCATGTCATTCATAAAAAATAAACCAACCGATTTCATATTTTGTTATACCGTTAAAATTATATGTTTTCAACAAAAAATATACATGATAAGCATTATATTAACAAACGTCTTGTAAAAAAATATTCAATATCGAGTTGTAGTACATAACTTTGTATTCTTTTGTAAAATAACAGATACATAGTGTGTTTTCTTTTAACTGTAACACAATAGGGAAAAACCAAATACTGCCAAAAAATTGGAATTATTGAATATATATATAAGCCAAAAACCGAACCTTATGTAAATGTACGATTTTTCTTTTTATTGGAATAAAAAATCGATCAGGCAAAGTTAGCAATTTATATAATATGACAGATAATTAAAATATTTGGCATGGATACATTTTTCAAGTACGGAATTGTATTCAAACACTGCTTTTCTGGATCTTTTTCTTTATAACCAGACATGAAAGTTGCCATGATAGAAAAACATATCTTTTTTTAGCGTGTGGGATCTAAATAGACCCCACGTCTCAGTTATGAAAACCAGTTTATTTTCTGTATAAAACGCGCACAATAAATGAGCGTTCGTTACATATACTTTATTAGCATCTTTCGTACCAATCGTGAAGCATCGGACACAGTAAAAAAGTACAAACTCTGAATTATTAATAATGCTCTAGCGCTACTCCTACGAATATTTATTCATAGAAACATTTAACTATTTACGAACAGACCTACTGTGGAATATATCAACTGTTTTTTACTGTGTACAACAATAACTGTTGTAAACAGATATCAACAACAAAACAATTAGCTATAATAATTTAACTATTATTATAAAAGTGAATTATCGATCGAAGTTAGAAAATCGTGCATCAATTAAATAAAATATCAATATCGTACCAATCTTACAGCTAGGTTAATTAAAACTGGATGCTTTCATGAAATTAATAAAAGTATTTATGATTGATTAATATAAATTACAGCTGATTATTTCCTTATTTTGAATTAATTACATTACAACACCGAACAGATAACAATTTGGTTTTTATTAGGCCAATAGTAATAGGCACAGACACATTGTAAAGGCATTATTTACGTGTAACTTTAGTATATATTGTAAATAACTTTGCTCTGAGACAAATGTATAAAAATATTCAATAATTAATTCAAATTACGGACTTGCACTACTATTGCTATTTTTTTGTATCATAATTGCGTATGACTAACTGGTAACAACAGTACTATTTTATATTGTATGATAAATGTATTATAAATTGCATTTTATGTTCTGGGCTTACAATACTTTTTTCACAATATTCTGAATATTGTTAGCACAGGACACAGAATGGAATCATCAACAATGATCAAGAATTGACTATGTAGAATATTTGAAACAAATCCCGATATATAAAGCTGAATTACTAAAAAGTGGTTGACTGGCAACAATCCCTACAGAGTAAGACCGGTTTATTATCGGGATTGGTACAGAGTAAATATTTCAGTAAGAACACACAGTACAAGCGCTTTGGTACAATAGGGTATTTGCCTGGTTTAAAAACTACATACGTTATGATAGCATGTTATGCTAGCGATAAGTTTAGTATGATTTAATTGTATATACATATAAAACTGTTACATTTCAATAGAACACTCACTGAGATTGTAGCGGGAAATTTAAACAGAGAACATTTACATAGCTTTTTTCCTAAATTATTGTTTCTTCATGTTAATGTGTGGATTATGAACTGACACTTGTACCGTGAAAGAGTACAAGTGTAGGAAATCGAAGAAAAAAACTTCACTTTATTTTTTTCGCAAATTGAAGTAAAGTTTCAGGAAAGTGTCTACTACTTTACTACCTTTACAATTTTAATCAAGTAAACTTGAAATATATGAAACCTGACAAACCTAAATTCACATGAAATGCGAAACCAAAACGAAGAACAAAAAAAGCACGCTGCCTTTTTATGCCAAGTGGCGTATCGTTCCTCGTGCTGTTGATCAAGCATTTCTCCGTAACGAATGTATGAATTCTCAAATGAAAACCTTGATTGATGTTTTACAAATGGATTGCACCAAGTAAATTAATGTTTAGGGGTTACACAAAATGCATGTTTCTTTCAATGGCGACTGCACGTCCAAAATTTTTAATACCGTCAAATATGCGCATGTTTCTTTCAATGGCGACTGCACGTCCAAAATTTTTAATACCGTCAAATATGCGCTAATTACTAATGACAATCTTACGTGATCCCACAAAAGTACTCCCCAACGTTCAAGCAAGAGCCCGAAGAACTGTTTGCAATTCTGTATAGACGTGATTTTACGCCATTTGTACTGGAGTCGCTTGTACGTATCACCCTTACTGCATTTTTTATTATATTGCTAATGTACTAGATGCGTCTATAATATTTAACAGTGCGAAAATATTTCTTAAATTTTATATTTTTAATAAATTCTTCTCAGTTCCGGACTCCTAAAGCAATTACCTAAATACTATCAACGCCGAAGAGATCATTTTAAAAATACAATTTTGATATACATAACATTTGTATTGGCCGAAATTTGTATAAATTATTATATTCATTTCTTTTTTATATATTCAATTAGTTATCTACCGAAAAAAAAAAAAACCTTAATTACTTTGAGAGCCGGGAATACTTAACACCTAAATTTAAATAAATCTAGTATTTACATTGAGATTATAAATGTATTGATTTATCTAGTGTCGTTACTGGTTTGAGCTATTATTTGTCTCCATTTTTTATATAACTATCTACAAAGTGTAAACTATCAACAATGAAAGTACACGTAGAAATGGTACAATTCAACACAGTCACTATTAATCGTCCTGCCAGGCTTTCAGTGTCGACAGTTGTGCAATTGGCACTCTTTTGTACCAATAGTAACTTCAAATGTACAACTAGCACTCTATTATACAAGTAGTAACATCAATTAGTACTATTTTATACTACGATACTATATACGAGTACCATTGGTAGTTTTATAATAATAAGTATCACTGAAAAAATAAGAAATTTTGTATAGTTATGAACATAAATGTATATTAAATGCATCAGACTTTCGCACGCTTTTAATAGTTATTCTTCGTTCAAAATTGGACTATCGCCACCAAAATAGACCTTTTTGGTAAGCTATACAGTTGGTACAGATGTTTTACCGGGTGAAGTAAGTGAAAAATAAGAAGTAATATCTATTTTATATTATTTAAAAATACCTCGCATATAATGTCTAGCAATGGATATTTTATGCCTGAGATGATGATAGCTACTATTTGTAATGAGTGCTTAAGCTTTTGAAGGTACCTATGCATTATCCCCAATCAATACATTATTGCAAGAATTTTAATAGACAGCCCCACTTATACTAAATCCTGTATTAGTTGTACCATAAATTAAAGGTACTAGTGATATATGAGTGCCAGTTGTACAATCTCTGGCTCTGAGTATTAAAATCAGACCGCTTCTGTAAAGTTTGTCTACTGTATTTATATTTCTTTATCGATTCATAATATTGAAACATTAGTATTATATTTATTTAAATTATTACGTCACATTATTTATATTTCGCTTCAAGATTAGGCATTCAAACATGGCATCCATTAATGAATCACTCCGCAACGATTCCACTGAATCTCTATACAAATTAAATAAGTAGATTATCATTAAAAAAAAAGAAAAAATCATTCATGGAAGACTAACATCACAACATAAAATATAAAACGATTCCAAATTATAGACTTAAAAAGTAATGATTTTGCACCAAAAGTTTCATCATTGCCTTTACTTATACGGCTAAGGATTGTTTTGCACAACACCCGGCAAGAATAAACACGTCGGTTGTAGAACATTTTTGCATTAGACATACAGACAACAAAATGTAACCAACCACTTCTTAATTTTCTGTAATCATTTTCTAACCTATGTGCCATTTGCCTGAACATCATCCTATAGACAGGTCATAATAATATACGCATCTCTGTTATATAATATTATTAACCTAAACATCAAACAGGTTGAACAATGATATCATTCTCCTTACATAATTACTAACATATTCTATTTGAAAGTACGTTCACAAAGGTACTTTCGTTTCGTAAATGCTAAAAGCTTTCGTTTTTTCACTCGGGGCGAATAATATTGGGGTAAATACCAAAAATATATTTCTCGTCTTCAATCAAGCTACCATTATACAACGTCTAACTGTTACCTAGCAATGTCAATATAAATAAAAAACATCAAACATTATTCCAACGATACTTTCAAGGGTGCTATTGTTTGATCGCACGGTTCACATATACACCAGTTACTTGCCATGTGGCCCACCTGAATATTTACAAACACAAAAAGCAACATTATTAATCTCATACAAAATGATTCGTTCGTCTTCACATTATGGCCAATATTTATATGAAATGTCCCGATGTGCGATCACCCAAATAAAGAATTTTACACACTAGTGACAGAGGGACTCCTGTAAGATCCGTAACCTAGGGCAATCATATTTAATAAAATGTTATAAAGTTTTTGAAACACTGACTTTTTTATATGTAAACTTTTGAACTTTAAATACAAGTAGATGTACAGATTCATCAAGAAATAGCTGAATATTTATATTTTTCACGCAAGGTGATGTAAATATAGTTTCCACTTATTTTTTGACAAATTTGTTTCACCGTTCTTCAACAGTTAAATAGATACCATAATAGTGTCTAATTAACTTCCCATGACAATATGAAATGTGTCAAAAAATAAGTGGAAAAAATTTACATCTTCCCAGGGTGAAAAATATAAATATTCAGCATAAATAAAAATTTAACAAGTCCTACTTGGATGGTGCAATAAAACAATTTCAATTAAGTCAGTTAACAAGTAATATACAGGGTGTTTTTTTGAGAAGGGCGGTGATGGCCAAATCCGAAACCGCGATTTATATGAAAACAATAACTGCATATTTATTTTTTTCAATAATCTTTTACTTTTGTAGGAAAAGGACCCGAACGATTTGTCAAAAATAAAATTCACCTTGTAATTGAACCAATGGATTCTGTTACTGATAAGGATCACAAGCTTTTTTGGAGAAATGACTCCTTTCACGACTTTTCTCTAACTCTCGTGGTTTCGGACTTGGCCATCACCGCCCTTCTCAAAAAAGCACCCTGTAAAACAAAATCACTTAGGCTCAAATACTATCTTTTTTAAGTTATGGTATATCGGAGAAATTTGAGATTTTCAGAAAAGACAGCTAATTCAATATATATATACTATTTGGTTGGGTTTTTGATTTACAGAACAAAGTTCACAGTACAGTAGTCCATCTGTAACACATAAACATCGAAATATAAGTAAACACCTCTTTCAATAACGTAATGAATAAAGTAACAGAGTCGTATCGTTCGTATACGTAAAAGAATCGTAACAGTATATACCTACTTATTTCATAAGCTTACATGTATACCATTAAAATGACAGACTTAAAATACACATTGAGATCGTGCCCGTTATGACGATGTGCTAATAAAACAATACAACGCTTTATCAATAAGTATGTTTAAAATAAAACGAGCCGTATTTAAATTATTTTCTATGAATGATGAAGAAGCAATATATAGAAAACATTATTCATAAATTTAAAACGAGAAAATTATGGCCCTTAGTTTCTGAAACAATCGCTAGTGGCGGTAGTGTGCGTTTTGAATTGCATTACCAGCTGACAAAAAAAGAATCGTTATGTTTATGTCACATATCTGGAGTTGCTATCCCAAAAATAAAAAGAAGTACTAAAAAGCAAGCAGTATATCAAGTACCATTTAGTTTGGTATGAAATTAAAAACGTTATTATGCAACAAATAGCTGCATATAAAAAATCGGCCAGCGCCGTATTACACACCAGTGTTTATAAAAAATATTTTCTCGTTTCAAATTACTTTGCCTAAATATATAATTCTCTCACATCGCCTATTCAAGACTTACGCTACCAATTATTAGTTATTATATTCATTTTTTTCTTATTTTTTTTTATTAAATTATTTTATGGACAGTAACAATATACTCTTAATGGATTGAATGTACACATTAATCACTGTAAATTATTATTTTAAATGCCGCAGCTTTCTTTTTAAACTCTTCACAATTAACTCCTTGTGGACCGAACAACGAATTTATTCGTGCGACAGAAACAAAACACGTTAGGTTATGCTTGTTCACAAAAAAGGTTCTCACTCAACAAGGTTTTCTACAACACGCGGTATTGAAACACCTCTCCATGATTAACCTTTTAAGAATCATTAAGAAATTAACCTTTTATGCGCAATGAAATTTTGCTTCCATACGCTCAAGTAAATTTTTCATGCTTGAAATTGTTTTAACAGAGATATATCTTAGAACTTCAATAGCATACATCAAAACATATTGTAATACAAACCCAACGAAATCTGTGTTCGCATGGTAAGATGATATAAAATCCTACGATGTATTCCGTCATCTGCAAAGCCTCGTTTGTCGACTATCGCTGCACCACAATGGAGATTGTGTACCCGCATCGCTAACTGGCCGTCGATGTAGGCTGTAAAGCAGCTGATACTACGGGAGAGTTCACATCTGAAAGTGAAATTACCATTTTACCGGAGTGCGTCATGTACAAGTTGAATATTTGTGAGAGTCACTAACATGTACCAAGGTACCAGGGGACCTAGACAAGATGTATCGCATCCTGGCGATATTCTTTCTTTAACCGCAAACGATGAATATTCGTTCTCGTTGATCACGCAATTATCGCAATGAAGTGTCAATCTCATACATTTTTTATGTTTCTCTCCACGTTGCCGCTCGTAGAATGTTACTTTGTCTAGGCCTACATGTCTACCAGCTCTTACCAACTTCGTAAGCGATTGGTCTGATAATTGGTTTGGTATTTGCATTGCAGAGTAGAGCTATCAGAATTGTCAACAACCCCAAACCTACTGAAGACCTAGAACCACTTAGTAACCGCAGAAAAATTGGCTCTCTGTGTATTTTGTACCGTATATACAACGGAGTGTTCTGAAGAACTATTCAACCTTATTCCAGCATCAAGGTTTTACCACTGTACTCGATTGAGACTGTGATCCTTTTTGCCATACACCTGCAGATGTTGCAGAGCAATGCAGATGAACGAGCTTCCTCCCTCGGTATTCCCGAGTAGCAGTGGAATTCTTTAAAAGGAGAGTTAAAGAGTCTAAAAAGAATTGGCAACGATTCGTAATGCCCCCATTGTTACAGATATCCATAGGGGACGGTGGTGGCTTAACATCAGGCGGCCCGTCTGCTTGTTTGCCAGCTAATTCATGAAAATAAAAAAAACTGTTCTAATTTCTAACATATCTTTTTTATAAATAAAAGTGCATTTGAGCACCAACAGGACGATTTGACCGATAAAGCACGTAAACATAGACTACTTAAGGCGAGGCGGGACGTTTCTACGAACGCACCGCACTCAAGGTGTAAGCTTCCGGAAGGAGAGACACAATTTGTCGATCGTGATATCGACAACACTTAAGTTTTACGCTTAGTCCGTTATTAAATATTTATAAAACATAAAATACTCTTTCTGACCTTTAAAAGACCTATGATGTTAGCTTCCAGGAATAAGAAGGCAGGTTGTTACGACGTGCAAGTTCTGACAACGAACAAGCGCTCGTAGCGGAGTTACAGGAAGAAGTTCATTTTTATATATTTTGGCTACAAATATAAAATGACTTACTCGTAGGAGTATTAACTTCGGAATGAGGCGTGAGATTGGATTGCGCCATCAACTTCTGTCGAACCTCCCGAATCTTTAACTGCAGCGACATCTTTGTCGGGAATATGTTGTTGTGGGTGGCCTTAAATAATACAGACAAATATTAGTCACAAGTTAAACACAAGATAGATGGAAACACACTTACAAGAAATAGTCACATTATGTATAAAAAAAAACTCACAAACAATAATATCAAGTTAAAGATAAATACGAGTAGAATACACTTCTGAACCATAACTTCTAGGCTGGCTTCAAGTTGTTTGGAAGATTGGAACTATGTGTAGGAATCCAAATTATAACTGATATTTTATGTTAATTATCATACAATTTAATTAAGTACCTCATCTTACTTCTAATTATTTTTAATAAATATTGGGTATGTTTCTATTTTCACGGGTAAGGTGCTAAAGTATTTAGGTTTGGAAAAGAATGGGGAAAAATGATTTTATTTATTTATAATAATAGTTAGCAGGCCACAAACATTAAAAGGACCATTAAGAGTCATAATACCTCACATTGCGTTAAATGATCCTTTGTTATATCAACAATACTGCAGCATGCACCTTGTAATAATTACAGAGTAAAGTAGAGGACCACTGGGCTGATACATTTTTGTCACGATTTGTGTCCTTAACAATACAATTATGTAATTTATCAAAGCTGCTAATCTCATACGGCAGCCCACACCAAAGGTGGTATATCAAAGAAGGCGTGAAAACAGCTCGAGGCAGCTCGCAGCGGTGTGGCTACAGGGTGTGTGTGGATGCAATATGGGGTACCTGGAAGTGTGTGGTGGCCTGCGTGGTGGGGAACATGCCGTGCTCCTGGAACAGCTTGAGCACGAGGTTGCGTCGCTGCTCCAGCACGCGGCGGTGCCCCGCCTCGCCCCGCCCGCCCCCCGCGCCTGCGCTCGCGCACACTGCCGACGCGGACTGGGGCGTGTGGGGGGACATCACGTCGTCTAGGCTCTCCGGTGCGGCTGGAATGTGCACTAGTCGTCAAAACATATCACTCGATTTGGTAATGCGACATAATTTGATTTCTTTCTGCCCCATTCCGTCAAAGCACGACCAGATGGACCGCAATGCGAAATACATATATGATAAACGTTCCGACTTCACTGTTTTAGACATTTATAAATATCTGATTAAGTCTATGTTTCCACATAGATAAAATCTGGGCAACTTCAAATCAGGAGTGGATAGGTATCTTCTAGGCAGGCGTGACCCATCGTACAGCGTATCACCACTTAACATCAGTGAGATCGTGCTCTAACGCGCGCCTAATGTTTATTTTTATTTTATTTTACATGGAAAACAAACAGCTTTATTTCACAAACGATTGTAGGATCATGATGACAAGTTTACATTTAGCCATAGTTTTCACTTTTAGAACTAGAAAAAACAAGCGACCCTTATAGATAACGCGACGAGATAATAAAAATAATATAATATAATAATTTAATGGAGTACTAATCACATGCTGACTATCAAAGTGCTATAGTTACTTACATGCTATTGGTGAAAGTCACATAAATCAATCATTGTACATAATAACAGTAATGAGATATGAATATTTTTTTTCATCATAGAGTCCCTCTTTCTCTAGGGATTCGACTAGCGTCTGTCCCCTGTCCCAACCAAATTGCCCCACTCTCAACTGTCCATAGCTTTTTTTGCCCAACTTTGCGTAAAGTCCACCATAACAACAGTGTAATGGGTCTTAGAGGTATAAATCGCTCACTATTGTCCTCAGACCTCTACCCCCTCATCGGTTCCGAGTTTCAAGCTCGATGCACATACCTGAATGACCTTCAACAAAGTTCTGCTTGATATTCTGAGTATTGGGTATGCCACCCTGCTAGAAACGTTGTCAACGGTAATGATGTTGTTACTGACGGACTTGCGAACGAAAAAAACGGCACCACTCTTGGTCGCCTTTCCGGTAGTAAAGCAAGTAAATGAATTTAAGGGTTATGGTATCCTTACCCTTTACGGACTTCACATAACCCTCAGACATCCCAGTGTGAATTACTCATTTCCTCTTCAAACTTGATGATCTTCTCGTCTACCAACAAAGGTCTTATGTTCTGTGTTACTAGGGCCAGTGGTAGTGGAGATATCAATACAGACTGTTAGGTAGAAGACCGTACATACTGAAGTCAGATATAAGGCACTCGATTCTGACCCCGAATTTGTAAAAATATAGGTACCTTATTTTTTACGTAATTTATCCAAAAAAATCCTTAGTATAGCGTAAGCGCAGTCACCGCCGATGAGTTGTTTACAAACAGCGCGGCACCCTTCCCCGCGCTCGCCCTGTCTGCCCGCGCGCCGGCCGAGCGCCCGCGGCACGTGCCAGTCAAAGGACGCGAGCCGCCCGTGACGCAATATTTGATTTTTGCGGAAATTAGTGTGTTTTGTGTCAAGTGCAATGTCGTTTTCGTCGTCGACGGTCTGGACTCTGCTGCACAAAGAAGGACTACACCCATATCATTTTCGGCCCGTTCAAGAACTCGGGGTCAACGACCATGAACCACGGGTGAACTACTGCCGATAGTTTTTAGAAAACACGGAAAGGAATATCTTATTTACGGACGAGGCGACATTCACAAGGCTTGGGGTATTTAACGTGCACAACGAACATTGGTGGAGTACTTCCAACCCCCACGTTACGCGACAGGACGCTTACTAACATAGGTTTAGTGTGAATGTGTGGGCAGGTGTTTCAAACAACTGTTTGCTGGGCCCATACTTTATTGAAAGTAGACTAAACAGTCAAACGTAGTGTAATAAATGACATGCTGGAAGATGTTCCCTTGACTAATTTATGAGACTTATTCTACCAGCATGATGGAGCGCCCGCTCACTACCAGACCCAAGTGCGCGAGTTTTTAAATTGTCACTTCGGCAATAAGTGGATAGGTCGCGGTGGGCCCGTCCCGTGGCCGGCGCGCTCGCCTGACCTTACACCGTTATATTTTTACTTGTGGGGTGAAGTGAAACGGCTTGTGTACGCTACAGAATACTCCAACCGGGATGAACTAAAGGCTAGAATATTAGCCGCCTTTGATAAGGTTCAAAGTATTACGTTTGTGTTGTGCCGGGTGAAAAACAATATGCGAAAACGCGCCGAACTCTGCGTTGCGCGAGGAGGCGATCATTTTGAACAATTATTAAAATACGTTTAATTTTATGTAAATAGTGTAAATACTTAGTGAATGTAAGTGAATCGGTGTAAATAAATACTACATATTCTACCATTGTGGACGCTGCATACGCCAAGAGGTAGGTACCTAGTTATTATTTTCTTATTTAAGTCTCGATGTATGTAGGGTGTCCATATTTTCTCCATTTGTGCTGCAATAATTTCGTATCGTTTACTGTGCCGTATATTTATATTACTCTTGCATTATATTTTTAATGGTTACTTGAAGCCATTGACTAACATGTCCTTCAGTATGTACGGTCTTTTACCTAACAGTCTGTATAATTCGAATCGAATTCGGTTCATAATACCTTTCAATTTTAAAAAAATATAAAAATCTCTTATCCCGTAGTAGTAGATTTTTATTTCTGCATTTCGAGTATTTTATGACTATTTATTATCTCAAATATATATATACCTCACCTCTAAAAGTATCCAAATTAAAGTCCGGTCCAAAGAACGTATTGCCGACTAGTTTATTTGTAGTCGTGTGTGGTGTTCCGTATGACAACGGAGTTGGTATCCCGCCACCATTCACGGTATCTGCTTCCATTGGTGTCACAACGGTTTCTTCTTCTGGAAAGAAAAATTAAATTAAATTTTTATTCATTCAATCTCCTAAATTTTGAGTAGGTGTTGTAGAGATGGTGATTTAAGACTGGCACCTATTTTTAATCAACTTTAAAAAAGTTTATACATTTGAATTAATTTCTTTTTTAAATTACAAATCATAAAAGTTATCCACAACGCTGTTACTGCACTGGAGGAAGACGTTGGCAGCTGTATAGTCTCTGGTACATGAGTTGAAACAATAACAATCATGTGCTAAAGTGTCGACGAAAACTCCGCGGTTGTTAAATCAGAAGTTAAGAAAACTAAAAACCAAAATTTGAAATTACTACCCCGTTGTCGAAATTGTTTACGCCTGTGACTGGCTTTACGCGTTTCTTACGCTTACGCGCTTTTTTTACCAAGAGTTCTATAATTATTGACAAGCAATCATAGACAAAAAAAATTTCTTGGACGCAGGTTTTTATTTTCAATAGTGAAGCGACTCACTCTTTACTCCGATATATTTTGTTAATCGATAATTTTGGAGCCAACAGACACACAATATATAGAAGATAAACTTTTTTCGTGACAAAAATTTGGCAGAATTTGGTAATCATAATCTATTAATGTTAAATATTGTCAAAAGTTATATTGTAACACCAGAATATTTTTATAAAACAATACAAAATGTTAAGCAAAAATGAATCAATTTTTTAAATCAATTGAAAGTTTTTCACAAATTATGTCGATTGTCATTAAGAAATCGAATCGGTAACACATTTGAACATCATTATTGATTTACTAATCAATTAATGATGTTCTAATATGTTACCGATTCGATTTCTTTATAACAATCACTCATGCTGTCCAAAGTAAAATTAATGGTTCAAAAGAAAATAATTGTAAAACTGTGTGCCTATAAATATTTATTTATTTAAAAACACGGAGTACCTTTTCCAATGACATTGTGTTTCTTCCTCAGGTAAAGCTGTGGACTTCGCGGCACGACCATCGCACTGGGGCTGCACGCTTCAGGCTTGAAACGTGGCAGCGTGCTGAACTTCTGTTCGAAATTCACCTGCTCCAATACCCTGTACGAACAGATTGTAGTTATAACAAAAGCAATAAAAACATTTATATGGTGTCAAAGCTACCAAGAAATCCGATTGTAATAATCTGGGCCCCATTCCCTGCAACGCTTCCCTGTGGTTCGAGCGTACTCGAGGTGCCAATTTCCACTACACTACCGTTCAGAGTATTAGAGCTTTGCAACTTTTCAACCATCTTGTAAAACTGTTAACTGTCGGTTGCATTGTAACCGAATTTAAAAAAAGAAAAGCATGAGATAGGTATGGTTCCACAACACAACCCAAGATTCTAATACCATTCTGTCGATTTACCAACTAAGCTATATTTTTATCGATGGAATGGTGATCAGAAAATGTATTTTATAATAAACTCAGTACGTACTTGTCCCGACCATCTTCATTCCCTTTCTTGAAGAGACTCTTCTTATGCCCAGGGCTGGGCAAATCTGCGTGTTTGGGAGACGGGGGCGGCTCCCCCTCGCCGGTCGTCATCATGTGAGACCCAGGACCAGTCGCAGGCGGAGGGCCGCTTTCAGAACGCGGTATGTTTGACTCGGACCCGTTTGAACCGGTAGATGCGCCTGGAGTCGAAATGCGTGGTTAGTTTATTATTTATCAAACTGAGTTTGACCTCTGAGACCTTCGTAACAACTAGGATCACATCAATTTTTATATCTATGACTGTGTATTTTATGATATCATATGCACAATATTTACTAATCTTTCATAAAATTGAGATTGTTTCATGTGCTTTTTAATTCTTAAAAGTATTTGATGAGTTCTTAATACAAAAGATATGTAAAACATTTCACAGTACATTTTATTGCGTTTTAATGTTTTCAAATATTGAAATTAAGCGTTTTTTTGATATGGCGGTGTGCAACTGGTTTTAAAATTTCAACTATGTTTAGTGGTAAATCTAGTTATATAACTGTGACCAGTTTAGCACCATATTAAACTGCTGTGCTTGTACATGTCAAAGCTGTGTAACTATTAAGTCGTAAAGTTTTGAATTAGATCCTAAAATCTAAAAATTTATTGTACCAAATATATTAGTAAAGACCGACTTCCACTACGTATGAGCAGAACATTGCCAACAATTTCTTTAAAATGAGATGTACTAAACCGATATGAATGAAAACTTGATTGAACTATAATCTGAAATCATAATATACCTTTGTGAATAAAAAAGGAATTGTCTAAATCGGTCTATAAATGACGGAGTTTTGAGGTAAGAAACTAGTAATTTGAAGAATATTTTCAAAATGTTCCTAAAGTAAAGAGAAACATTGTAGCAACTGATGAAATTTTGATGGGTCCGATCTGAAAATATAATGTAATGGATAGAATTTTTTATTCAAATCGATTCACAAGTGGCTGATCTGACGTAACAAACATAAAAACGTTCTCCTTTTAGTCAGTTAAAAATAGAGTATTTATTTTTGACACAATAAACATTTATTTGTAATTAAGATGCTTACCTCGGCTTAATCTCTTTTGTAATGGGGCTCGACCGAGCTGTGCTGGTGTAGGCGCTAGGGGGAAAGGACGGGCTTCTTCCATCGGAGTGTCCCATTGTCTGTGGACATCACATTAAAGCTGTAACTGGGAAAACCACCCTTAACCCACTAGGCATACATAGATCTCATGAAGAAGTCTCAAATCATCACGAAAAAAAATATACGACTAATATAAGCTAAATCAATAAGTTTACTGTAATTCCAGAGCTACATCAAAATACATAATATATTGGTTGCGGCGCAAGTGCAGGGTGTGGAATGTTTGATACAAATTATTACATTGTTAATAAGCTGATAATAAAGTGCATTCTGTATGATGAAAAATTGCATATGTCCTCTAGATCTCTTTATGATTTCTTTATGAGAATAAAACTTATATAGTTATGAGTAATTTCTATAACAATTGTATTGGAAATAAACACAAATATTAATTATAAGTCTTCTAATTGTAATGTAAAGTAGCTGTTATTGTTGGATTGACATAAACAATTTATATTAAATTTTTATTTCATTGTAAGTAAACCATGTAATGTGTGTAATAAAAAAATAATACCAGAAATTAAAAAATCTGTAATTCTACCTTTAATATACATTGTGATGCATATTCAGAGAACAAGAAAATGACTATTTGATACTATACAATTACAAGAAAATAACACTATGCAATCGATATTAATTTGGGATATCAATATCCTACTAATATCACGAATGCGAAAGTTTGTGTGTATGTTTGTTATCTCTTCACGCTCAAACGGCTACACCGATTTTGATGAAATTCGGTATGGAGATAGCTTACACCCTGGATTTATGCTTATTTTATTTATCACCATCATTACCGTTTTCATTCATCATTACCCGGGTAAAACCGCGGGGCACACCTAGTAATAAATATATTTCAATAATTTTAAATATTTAGTCAATTCCTTAACATTTAAAAATTCATCAACTGTATAATACTTCTTTTTATTAATATTAAGAATAGGCAAGCGTTTGAAGACCATCTCACCTAATGTTAAGTGATGATGCGGTCTACGATCTTCTTGTTCAACAACAAATTATTATAGGTATATGCCACTGACCATCATAGTTTAATATACTAATATAGCATTTATACTTACGGAGACGGTTTAGGCACGCTGTGGTTGTTGCTTTGGGAAACTATCACAGATTGGCCACTTTGTACTATCGGAGTGGGAGTCTTGTTTGTGTCGATCTCTGTAATACAACAAGAAATTTGAAGCAATGATAGCTCAGTGGTAGGAACGTCGGCTGTCAAACTGACGGACGCTTGTTCGATCAATTTTAAATTATTTTAAAATAATTATTAAATCGTCAATTTTATTTTTTATCCATACCGTAGTAAATATATAATTAAAAGTAAAGATATATGGCGCTGAAACGTGGTCACTAACAATTGCATCTATAAACTAGCTATGTAAAGGTCGATGCTCAGGTTTATCTACGAATTTATGAATGAACTATGATATGTAAGGATGTATTTTTGTTACTCTTTCACGCCTAAACGGCTGGATGGGTTTGGATACAATTTGGTATGGAGATAGCTTTTACCCTGGATTAACACATTTCATCATCACCATCATCCCCCTTTTTCATTTCCACGCGGGTAAAACGGATTTGGATGAAGTTTGGTATGTAGATACTCAAGGTACCGGAATAACATATAGGCGTCTTTTCATCATCACCACGCGGGTCAAATCGCACGGCTCGGCTAGTTTACCTATAAATCTTACGAGCAGCAGCTCTCTATATCGGTTGCATAGAACGCTAAGATAGCAAAACGTTAACTTAATACCTACAACGCGAAAACAGTGTTTAGTATAGAATCCTCTTAACGTCCAACTCTAGTGAACTAGATCTCTATGTTTTGTATGTTTACGTGTCAGTTCTGAAGTACCTGTAGCGAAGGGCACGTACAGCCGTTGAAGTTGCACGTAATGCAGCGGCTGCGAGGGCGCATCGCTTGACTTCAGCAAGAAGTTGCCAGAAGCGTCCAGCGATAACGTCAGCGGGCCCGACATTGCTGCGGAAACCAACCAAACAACTCAACATACTTCACTCATTTAATGTCAGACTCGGTCTCATGAAAAAGTCTACTATGTCTCACTTCAATATCATGTGTAATGTTTGCGCTCCAAACTTTTGGCAACGAAACTAGCGCCGCGCCTGTGGGACTTCTATTGCCAGACGGAGTTTAGTATTGATTAACAGCTCGGGGAAAAAATATACTATGTGATAAAAGTAGCAAAGATAAAATTGAAAGAAAAAGTATTTGACTGTATGACGTATGTATAGTTTATCTTGGCTCGGGTGAGGAAACGTCGTTATCAAATGCAGCAGCATGGTTGTAGTTTACCTTTCTGTGTAACCATCTGGTTAGCTACTACTCTCAAGTTTGACAAATTGCCATCAAACGCACAGTATGATTAGGCAGCTCTCCTTGAGAGCCAGATAATATCTAAGTTTAGTGTAGCTTGGTTCCACCTTCGGCCACATCGTCACTTACATCCGAATAAGACAGTTATCAAACGCTTTATAGCGTTTGATAACTGTCTTATTCGGATGTTTGATCGGATTGTATAAAGTTTAATAAAAAATAAAGTTTACGATACTCCACTCTCTACAAGCAAATGCATGATTCTAGCACGTGAGAATGTATTGCCAGCACATATAATAAACCAAACTATGTAACGTACCAGCAGCGTTTTCGGTTCTTTTGACGAAAGTGACACTCTTCACAAGTGCTGATGATGCCTGGGACTGGCTCGTCATACTAGCTTGTGACATCGACATCGGTTGTGACATCGCGCAGCTCGACATGTTCCCAGTAGACATCGACTGTGACATTGACACCTGAAATAACCTTATCGTTACCAATATGCGTCTGCAATCTCGTTTCTTTGGAAGAGTGTCTTAACTCTTTTAATAGTTCACATATTTCTCTTCAAAATTTCCAATCTGTTACAGGATAATAATTAAAAATGCCTTGTGAGCAACCCGAAAATCACACAATGAGCTAAGGAGGGCTATGCGAGGGGTTTCTCTACGCGATCGCATCAGAACTCAAGAGATCCCTAGAAGAACGAAAGTCACCGACATAGCTCAGCGGATTAGCAAGTTGAAGTGGCAGAGGGCACGGCATATAGCTCGAAGAGCAGTTGACTGTTGGAGTCGGAAGGTTCTCTAATGGAGACCAAGGACTGGCAAGCGCAGCATAGGACGTCCACCGGCAAGGTGGACAGACGACCTAAGATCGGAAAATTCTGGATGCCGGCCTCGTCCAACAGGTCCTTGTGGAGATCAAAAGTATTTATTTGTAAACATCAATTTACACGTCAAAATTCTGTTATCAATAACGACAAAATGTCAACATAGAAAAATACAAAATTATAAAACATATAAAAATACGAAATGTCATGGAAATAATAATAAGTAATATTAAGTAGTAAGTATATAAGAATATATATACAAAAATATACTGTCTATTTCAAATATCTGGATACATAGTTACACATTTGTAACTTGTCAAAGCTTACCGATTGCGGCATAGAAATCCCACTAGATATGACCTGCACGTTACTAGTAGGAGAGTTGATGATCGACGCTATGGCGTTGTCTAGCGCGGCTTGAGTAGAGAGACTCGGCGCGCTCAGGGATATACCCTGGACGCTGTTCGTGATGCTCTGCGTGCTCGAAGACATGGAACAGTGAGGAGAGCTCGGGACCGGATTCACATTCTTGTTCATCGATGAAAATGCTGTCCATTGTCTATGGTTGTCATCTGGAAGGGAAAGCAAGTCTTATATTTCCTTGCATTGCAGTCGAATTAAGAATACACAATACAAGTAAATTCCAGTAGCTCAAACAAGAGCCCCGCGAAAGGATAATATATATATTCTGCATCATGACTAAACGGTGCATGGTCCAGATTCATAAACTTCCGCCCTATTATTCATATTTAGTACAAGGCAATCAATGGTTAAAACAGAATAACTAATTTTATACCTATATCTCATGAGAGACTACCTTCGTAGGTTGCGTTCCAAAACACTTTAATCTTTGTGTCCAGTAAATTGGAGTTTAGAACGGCAATTTAACAACAAGTAGAGTAATAATAAAGCCTAGGTCAGGTAAGATTGTGCCGGTTCTGAAATCTGACCCGTCAACGTAAATTTTCAACGGGTGCCGGGTGATAATTACCCGTTTTGGAACGCAACCTTAAAAGGGCTATAGATAATGTATCTAAAACGTCAAATGACATAAATGTACATTATTTACGACGTAAGTATATTTGTGTGTATAGTAAAATACCATATTCCAGTATGTACTTACTAGTGTCAGCGTGTGTAGATTTGAAAGCGCCGCCCGTAGGTTGGAAGACTTTGGAACCGCCCGGACTCGATGCAGTTATACCGCCTAGGAGGTTGTCTGAAGATCCCGCCCTGAAATAAAAATGTTTAATTACTTCATGAACGTGAGCTGCACTTTCTTGCTATCATACCAACACACAGTGTGCACGGGCTGCAGTCTTTGATAGACAGGTGACATAATAGATGTATACAAACAACTAAGCAACTTAATGGCCATAAAAATATTCAACAAATTACCAAACAATATCTAAGAAGAAAAAGACTCTAAATTCATCTCACAATTAAAACAATTGCATGTAACGAAATGCTATTACAGCTTGAATGAGATTTTCAATGATACATTTGAAACTATTAGATAAATCGGTCGCTCCACATTGCTATACCAGGGTCAATGTACCTTCACTAAAATAACATGTATTTAAGACCTACATTTAAATTCATATCATTGCAATAAACTATTGAGTATAATAATAAATACGAAAGCGTATGTATTCAGATTTGTTAGAAACATATTTCCTGGTTATATATCCTCATGTGTAGAACGTGGCAGGCTGCCGGCCACGGAAATTGCGTTAAAGTCCACTTTACATAATGCTTGGCCTAGTTTGTTGTTTTATTGCGGATTTTTTTAACGGTACGGTAGCGTTATGATCATAAGTTTAAAAAACTAGTGAAGTTAAATTAACAGCACAAATAATTATTTGAGACTATCCATAAATAAAGGCAAACGAATGTCATGACTTTTTGACACCTCCCCCTTGTTGGTATTTTCGAAGAACAACTTTTTTATAGAAAAAAACTTAACAATTAAAAAAATATAAGTAGAAGACGAGCAATTTCATCGACAAAATCAATATAAATATGCACAAGTGTCCATATAGCTCAGTTTTCTTTTGTTCGAAATTACCCAAATAGTGCGAGAAAATGGCACACCTACCAATAAAGTATTTTTAAAACCGACGCACTGCTTGTTTTAACACTTGAAAAAGAACAGACGAACCTTGCTTTTATAGGCTTGGGCCTTCTAGTGTGGTCGTGATGAGGTAAATAATCTCGCGTCTCGATACCCTCCGGATCGGAATCGTTTACTTTCTCGCCGCATTTCAGATCTACCTCTAGGCTTTGCGGGGGCGGCGCTGGCGGCGGCGCCTCGTCGCATATCGTTTGTGTTATCTGCAACAACATCAAATTAAAACAATGAAATAACATATGCATGTATGTGCGATAATAGCCTAGCGGTGTGAGCGTCGCCTATCACCAGCGGCGGTCGGAGGGTGAGAGGGACAAAATTACTCTAAATTTAGGTAGTACAGTTTTAGCGATTTCTTCCAGACTACCTTTGGATGGACAGTATTTTAAAGAATATAAGTAATCGGTGGTGCAACATAAATGGATAAAATTTTAATATCTTGATATAAATTCTAATACATAAATAATAAGTAAAATATGTATACGCTAATACATATTATACATTTATATATAAAAAAACAAAAAACGATAATACAAAGCTATGTTAGACAGATAGCGATGATAAACCATGCATTTGAAGATGACTAGATATTTAACTTGTCTCATGTCAAGGGGTAACGCGTTCCATAGGCGTACAACCTGAACTGTATACGACTGGTCATAGGTCTAGGGAAGTGTGGACAGGTATTTAATGCTTAATGATATTAGAAGAGCGTAAGGGAGTGGAGAAGATGTAAAAACACGAAACGTTCTTTTAGATAGGACGGTGTAGTAGGTATAAAGAGGATGCAGTAAAGAGACAATATGTGAGCATTCCGGTACTGTAGACTTGATTCGCAAGTGCCTTCCCATGTGAAAATGTAATAGGTTGAATAGCACAACTGTCCCTTTAAGATTTAGTTTATTCTGTTTTTTTTTTGTTTCTAATTAATTCGGCTCTGAGAAGTGTATTAGCCAGGTTTCAAAAAAGGAGGAGGTACAAATTTAAGTATCACATAATATATGTTCGTTCAATTTATTTTTAGGAACAAAATGCTAGTTAAAATAGCTCGGGTGGCAAAGCCTTAGAACGGTATTCTGTAGTGCTGGATTCAAACCCCAATAGGAGCAGATTTTTTATCAACTCCAAATTAACTAAGTTCCGCCTAGCATTTTGTTAATACAATGAACTATACAACCCGTTTCATGTTTTGGGTACACAAATAAAAAATTAAAATAATAAAATCGGGTTGCTCACCATCTGGTCATCATCACTAAGCTGAGGAGATCCTAAGTGACTGTACGAAGTAACGCTTATAGGCAAGTCACCTCCAGCTTTCATCGTACTAGTGGGCACATCGGACGGCGTTCTGGGACTCTGCAACAAATTTTATATCGAAATTGTATTCTTTTTCTACTACAGTTAGTATCACAACAGCTGTTCGCTATTACCATACAACCTACCATGTATGGTAATAGCGAAGGCTATAAATTAATCAAATATGCCAGCTCTCTGAACAGCAAACGCTGTAAGGTCCCGCATACAATTTCTTCACATTGTGCTAAGAAAGAGCCACCATATTAGTAACGCAGGCATTTTATTGTGAAGAAAAGCTGTTTAAACATTTCCTTGGGGATATGACGAAAAATACTTAAAGAAGTTATCAAGGTTAAAGTGGGGGACAATCCTCAGAAGGAGTGTGTATCCAGGGATTTCCCCCGCAAAAAAAAAAGAAAAAAAAATGGGGGACAATCCTCAACTGTCAACTAAAGAGTGTATGCCAGGATGTAAATTTGGCAAGTGTTGCAATACAATACAAAAACTCAAACTTCAAACTAAACTTAAATATAAGTACTTGGTACGACAATGGGCGTCTTATCGCTTGTAGAGATTTCTTCCAGGCAACCTTTGGAAGGACAGAGTAGGAGAAAGGAGCGCTCGGTCAGTGTAGTGCATCTTTTTTTTTTTTTTTTTTTTTTTTATATATTATAAGTTTGCGTTTGACAACTGTCTCACCTGATGTTAAGTGATGACGTTGTCTAGGATTTAGCACGCAAACCTAGAAGGTACCTATTCACTCGCGACTTGAAGACTCCAGGATTGTACATATCGGGAAACACAGACTCGGGCAACGAGTTCCATTCCTTGGCAGTACGCATTAAGAAAGTGGAAGCATAACGCTTCGTGCGTATAGGTGGTATATCTACCATATAACGATGGCGAATTGCCGTATCTATTTGGTTATTTAGTGCAAGTTACGATATCTAGTCTATCTAGTGCAAACTAGTTATATATATTCCAATAAAATAAAACTGATTAATTTAACAAATAAATATCAATTTAACATACAAATATATTTCAGAGGATTATAATTTTATACATATATCCTTAATAATTATTTAATTTAATAAACAGTTGTTAAACAGTCATCAAAATATTTAAACATTACCTTATTTATTAATTTCTGTTACAATATGTTCTTCGGTAAGATACAAGTATTATTCATGGATCACAGTATTGTCCGCATTACTCTAATGTAAAGTAGATTGATTCTAACCTGTGGTATTGATCCAGTTGGATCCCGACTGCTCGACGATTTCCTACGATCCTTGTTGCACCATTTCCATTCCGGATGTGCTTTGAAGTGAGCTTCCTTGACCTGGAATATAAAGAGATGTTTACATCTCTGCATAAACAACGAGAAATGCTTTGCCACCATACATGTTATACACAGTCAATGGTTAGTATGGTGGTACGCAAATTCTAGACCCAGCCTGGCTAGACTCAAGGGACCGAAATGGTTCAAAATGAGTCACCAGTCACCCTGTTTGCTCGATAGAATTGTTTTTTTTTTAAATTACCAGATAGTGGTGGAAAGGAGGAAAAGCAATGTGAACTAGATTTTTAGGCCAGTGGTTCTTGTGCATATAAATAAATATTCATTACAAGCCATGACTCAACAACTTGCATAAGTCTCCGACGTACTTAAATAAGGTCAAAAATTTATACCAAATAATTTGTTTGTGGTAATGGAGATAAGGTACTCAAACAAGCCCTGTTTTAACGATTTCCATCTCACTAAACTCCATATAATATTTTTTACATTATAAAAATATGTTCTGTAATTTTTTAACAAATTTCATGCACTAATTTATGTTTAATGTACCACTAAATTCAACCACATAGTCACTCGAGAATATCTTTAGAAGTCCAAACAACAGCCTATTAAATATGGGGTAGTCATATTTCATAGGTTTTGGTAAAATTAATGGGATATTAGATTGTATTTTCCGAATACGTATCATATAGGATCATTCATTATCAGTATCGCACGAATCCAATTAACAATAATAATGACGGAGTCTATAGTCTAACCCGCACTTGGTATGCACGTGCAGCCGTCGCCATGACCTATTCTTTAACTAGATCCGCGCCTGGTTGGGGACTGACCTCACTAGCGAGTTCGTTGTACTTTTGCTTTTCTTCGGGCTTGAGTGAGTACCACCATTCCCCCAATATCTTGCTGACGGTGCGATTGTCCTGGTTGGGATGCATCTGGTGCACCGTCTGCCGATGGCGCTTCGAGAATATCATGAACGCGTTCATCGGCCGACGGATTCTGCGCTCTTTCTGGAAACGACGCGAACAATACAAAAAAAAATCAATCAGATATGTAGTGTGTAATTATCGTGTAACATATAAATGATTACATCTTCTTTTTCTATTTGTTCCCACGCTAGGGGACGTCACCTTATGTTTCCTTCTTCCACTCCGTTTTATACCTTGTCATCAGTCCCTAGTCGCGCATCCATCTAAACACCTCTTCGGCATTCCCCTACCTTTATATCTATCCAGGGGCGCTTTACAATCCACGTTCATGTTCAGTAATATTTTTGTGTCATACAAATTATTCCATCAAATTGACACGTAAATTTCAGACCAACCATAACATTGTAACCTATTAAATATTGAGACGGTGTAGGAAGCGACACCCACGACACAACATTTTAAACCGTTAGTGTGGCTTTGCGTGTAATTTCATTGTAAATTAACTCAAATATTATTTACACTTTTCTTATTTATATGATTTGTGTAAAGTTTTACATGGATGATGATGATGATGATGATGATGAGGAAAAGTAGCCTACGTGTTATTCCGGGATCTGAAGTATGTACATACCAAATTTAATCCAAATCCGTTTTACCCGCATGGTGATGAAAAAGTTTGATTATGGTGATAATGAAAATAAGCCTATAATTTAATCCAGGGTATAAGCTATCTCTATACCAAATTTTAACTAAATCCATACAGCCGTTTAGGCGTGAAATAGTAACAAACATACATCCACACATCTATAGTCACAAACTTCAATATTTATAATATTAGTAGGATAAGTTAGTATTCAAAGTGAGAACATGTGTACACGATTACGGCCGTGTCTATCACGGCTATATGCAGATTAAATTTAATTAAGTAATACATAAACTTACAGCAGTTAAAAACACATATTCTAATATTTTTATCTCTGACTCTGACTATGGGCCATCTGAGCAGGCTCAGAGTCGCACGAAATATGGAGAGGGCTATGCTCGGGGTTTCTCTACGTGATAGAATCAGAAATGAGGAGATCCGTAGAAGAACGCAAGTCACCGATATAGCCCAGCGGATTAGCAAGTTGAAGTGGCAGTGGGCAGGGCACATAGCTCGACGAACTGATGGCCGTTGAGGCCGAAAAGTTCTCGATTGGAGACCACGGACTGGCAAGCGCAGCATAGGACGGCCACCGGCCAGGTGGACAGACCACCCTGACTAAGATCGCAGGCAAGGGCTGGATGCGGGCCGCTTCAAACAGGTCCTTGTGGAAATCAATGGGGGAGGCCTATGTCCAGCAGTGGACGTCCTTGACCTATGACTGAGATGATGATGAATATTTTTTGTTTTTATTAAGTACTGGGAAAATATTATCTTGTATAATAATGTTACTAGATCCTTTTTTAAGCTTGTGCTACTTTGTATGTTCCATTCAGGACATGGGCTTAGGAATTAATAACGATACCTTATCATTAGTACTAGCAGGGGAATTGAGCGGGTTGTTACTCTGCAAATGACGTTTGGAGGAATCCTCTCCTGCACCAGAGTCTTCGCACTCGAACACTTCGTCATCTTCGTCCGTACACATAGATGTCACTGGAAAAACATGAAACAAGTTATACTAGTTTTTTTGTCTACGTTGGTTTACTTGTTTTCTGATCACTGATTTCCTAAGGTAGGCATCTGCCTACTTTAGAAAAGTAGTAGAAATACTCGTGACTATCACAGCTGCTGTTTACAGTAAAATGTGAAAACCTCTTTTCATAGATGCCTCGCTATTTTACTTACAATTTTAGCATGTTATATGACTTACTTCTATGGCAAAGTGACAGGACGGTATTCCTTTAAATGTCTAAACCTATATAACTGAATATTGTAGTCTGCCAAACTACTCACCATTGTTTTCAGTCTTGATCTGGTCCTCAGTCTTAATATGCGCTGGAGTATGTGGCGTTTGGGGGGTGTGGGGAGTGTGGGGTGTGTGAGGGGTGCGCGGAGTGCGAGGGGAGGGGGAGGCAGGGGGCACCGCGGGAGGTGGAGATGTAGCCGCTAAGAGGGGCACTAGGGATTGCCATGGAAACGCGTTTGACATGTTGCCCGACACTAAAACAAAAAGTTCTTTATTGTAGAAGCTAACCTAGTTTCAGAGAACACAATGCTTCTCTACAAGGTAATCTGCGTACTTATACAAAACATATTCAAGGTTAGAATAGCTAAACGCATCCCGTGGTTTCATCCGACTGAGCTACGGATTTTCTCGTTACATCATGTATACCTAGGAATTGATTAGTTTGAGGAAAAAATAATTTCCTATTTGTTCACTGATGCATTTTAGCACTGACTGGTCACAAACATACTAACGCATACACGCAAACATTTGCATTTATATTATTAAGATTAACATACTCTTTCATGAGATTGAACTCAGTTTTACAACGTACAATTGTACATAGGTAATATAATTATTGTGTTAAGATTAAACTTGACTGCGACTTACTGACAAGTAATATTACAAATAATATTAATTATTGATCCTTGTGGAGATCGCTATCATAACTAAATGCTTTGTTCATGATAAATTAGATAATTATGAAATGAAACAATGGCTACACATATTTTGAGTATCAGAATCCTTACAAATATACTATGAAAAATATGTTTTCAAGACTTGCATGTACCCACATAGTAATATGATTGCAATAAATTATTGAGTAATAATATCAGTTGAAGTTCTATAGCAGATAGGGCGATCAAAATGGCCAGTTTAATAACACATTCAAAAATGAAACTTAGAATACATAAACATGATTTTGTTTTGAATTTCAAAGAGAACTTTATTGTTTATATTAATTAATTTTTCGTAATAGTACATTTTTTCGGATGACACTCACCTATGATCGCCGTGTGTGAAGTGGGCGGCGGAAGCACTGGTAGCAACTGATTGGGATGTACTATCACTGCACTATTTACACTATTCACATTATTTACCTGCAACAAACATTACAATACTACATTTCAACAAGGAACTTACACATTGCTGGCTGGTAATGTGGCACACTGCTCAACTATTTAGTCTAACCTAACCAATTGCAAGAAATTTTTGTTGACTCTGTAGCGGTTAAAAGTAGTTATGATCAGGGGTGTGGGAACCACTTTCGACCGCAAATTAATAATCAAAAGATTAACCAGCAATTTTTAGATAAAACTACTATTGACCAACCTGTGCAGTCAAACTACTTTTACCTATTTTATTTATCAAAATTTTCATTTTTTATTACATATTCATTGCTTATTTCATAAGCACTTTAATTTTTTAACATTTTTAAAATTTTTTACTGTGACATATTAAAACAAAGAGGTTCACTTGTTACAGTGCTTTTAAACCTTAACACGATTACGAACACACCATAACACGAATATCGTTATTATCATTCAAACACAAGAGATAATTATGAAACTAACATTTCTTACATTATGCCAATAATATGTTTATAAGGAAGAAGTTCGAAACTACAAGACGGAAACCCTATTTAATATCATCTATGCAGAATGTACAGTACTTACATTGACATGATCTCCATTGTCCATACTTCTATGTTCCATTTCGGGCTCCATATTATTCAGTTGTTGGGTGAGATGATTTAATTTTTGCTCTATCTGAAATATCCTATTTATGAGCAAATCGTTTACAATATTAGGACACTACAAGCCATTTTAGCATAATAAATAGGTAAAATGGCAAAATCTCTTAATTTTCAAACTATATTAATACTATTATAAAAGCGTTTGTCACTCTTACTCTCTGTTACCTAATCCTTCTCAAAACATTTGACGTGATTTTACTGAAATTTAGCAAGGAAATATTTTATATCATTTATAAAATAAATAATATTGTGGTATTTAATGTATAATAAAAATAAATAGATAAAAATAATGTGTAATAATTTTATCATTGACTTGCCCTGTTTCGGAGTTAAAGCTCTAAATTACTAAAAATTCTATATTTCATAATAGACAAAAAAAATGGTCTACTAGTATTGAGAAAAGTTTATGTGTACTGACAATACCGATAAGTAAGGATGCACCTAGAAACTTATTACTTATATTTCGCTTCTTTGATGCACTTACGAAATTTCTTTGTGTTTAAGCATGCAACATTGAAATGTGAATTTGACTTGCCTAGTATAATATTAATATTATAAGTCTGATTCCATTTCTAATTCTAGAAGCTGTCAGAATATTACTGCACGGGAAAATCAACCTTGTTGTTAAAGTCAAAGTTAAATGAACTTTAACCACTTCAATAAATTTGGCCGACTGTACATAGCAATGAAATACACATCTCTATAAATGATATGTACTTACTGAAATCTCGGACGGCTCATTTTTAATCACAACAAATTTCTTATCGTTCGGCAACACATAAAACCTCTTCAGATCCTTAGTATCGGGATCAACGACCGATAACAGCCTCGCTTGCAACGGAGCAGGCTTCACTATCCTCTTATCTTCCAGTACCCTCGTTTCTGTTAACTCTGGAGGTCGGTCCATGACATTCCTAAGCACATTGCTCTGGGGTACTGAATGCTCTTCATCCTCATATTCCGACCTTCTAAGAAAATCCACGTGATTATTCAAAGGGGGCGACATTTCCGCGTCTTGTCTATACTCGTGTATACCGTTTCTAATATGCAAAGGACCACGGTACAAAGCTTCCTCAATTCCGTTACTCCTGTGAATCATAAGATTGTGAGCGAATTCATTGGTACTTCTGATGTTGTTTGAAATACTGGTTGTTATGTTTTGGCCGTTCAGATTGAGAGATATGCTCGGTAGCGTGAGACTGGATATGGCGGTTGTGGGAGCGTTTATGCTCGACTGAATACTGTTCAGGCTAAGTCCCGGAGTCTGAACGTTGATAACGTTGGTTTGGGGCACGCTGTTTGATTGGAGTATCGTGGACCCGTTGCGGCTTTCTACCTAAAATGTTATGAAGATTAAGCTGTTAATCTGCTGACATAGTTAATGGGGATATGATATGATACATAAGTAATAGGATGTTGCTACATATTCATCTATGATATATTGATCGACATTCACTGAACTTTTCGGGTCCGTTATACCAAGGATATGTATAAGAATTTGGTTATGAAGAATAGCACATGGCAGATCGCCAAAGATGGCCGTTCTTGCGCTTTCATAATATATCGGTTAAGTAAGTAAATTCCGGCATTGGAAGACCAACTTTATTGAAATACTCTATCGATACATGGTAAATATACCACCCGCACGGCAAGAAGCGTTTTCCCTCCATTTTCAAGCTTTTCAGCGCATTGCCGAGCTCATTGCCCGATTATGATAGTTCCGGAGTTCTCAAGTTTTAAGTGAATGTGATGACGGTATTCTAAAAGTACATTCTATAGGTCACGCAATAATCTAAACAGACTGAACATTGCTCAATATTAGGAGAGGTATATGGTATTGGGATACCATTAATAAAAAAAATCTTGAATCGATTCTCTGATCGGACATCTTCTTATTACATGGGTATCTGATAGCGATGATAATAGTTTATATAATTGCCATAATTAATATGAATTAAAGCAAGTAGGTTAGTAAACATTATTATGAAGTCTTAAATGCCGGGGAATCAATAATTACCTGGTAGTGGTAGTTATTAGGAGAAACTCGTATAACGCTAGTGGCAACACTGCTGACCGGTGATGTTACCCTACTCGGCCGCACCAACTCCGGTCTAGAAAAAGAAAAAACATAAATTTCCTTGTTTAAAAATATTGAGATAGATTATATGGTGACTCTTACAGAAATGTACGATGTAAACATAATAATGGAGGATTTGGATCTGCTCAGAGGTAGCGATAATGATGCTCCTGAGGATGGTTAGAAATAGTTCCATTGTTGTATTTACAGTAATGTCTATTCATTGTTGTAGGTACCTACTATAAAGAATTCAATGCAATCCTATCCAATAGATGTAGCTGTAATAAGTTCTCTTTGTTTTGCTGCGCGCGTATTTGTCTTTTTGATAAGTTTTATTTCTTTTATTGTTGTATATCATAACTTGTATTAATATATCTTACAACTTGTATTGGCTTAAACTTAAATACATGTCTTATATTTGCATACCTTTACTCTATATTATAAAAATCTGTGGTCGACGATGTTGGTCTCACTATCGTTCTATTATTAATTAAGCTTTATTTATAAGTACATTGAAACTGTTTGTTGATACATGAAAAAAAAATAAGGTAACGTGGAATGTTATGGCTCATTCTGTCCTTTTTAAGATTTGAAGTCCACCTGAAAGTCATACATATAAGGAGATATTTTAGGTAGCTTGGGAGTAAACTTACGATTACCTGCTTTGAGGTTGCTGCTGTCATAGATTAGGATTAATTGACGGGAGATGGTGATTGGTACGACAATTGGTTATTAGTTCTTTTCACGTGCGAGTTTAATCAGGCCGAATATTCGGTATTCGGACAGTGGCCGAATAAATATTCGTCATAATATTAGATAATAAGGTATGTACCGTATGAGATGGTGGTGATACGGTGGCGCCGAGTGCGGAGGCTGCGGCGAAGAGATCGGCACGAACACGTTGCTGCGGAGCCCCGAGTGCGGGGAACTTCCACCTACTGGAGAAGCGCCAGGACTGCCCGATCGGGAACTGCCCAGGGATACTGCAACATTTACAAAAGTTAACATTAAAAGTGTTACTTGAATTTTACACTAATACAAATGAAACAAATATATTATGTTTGGGGGGGATGTCGATCTGCGAACATCCTATCGCTGATATGATTATGATGATTCATCAAGCAATTCTTGTACCTATATATTATGTCAATTTTCGTCTCATAAGCAGATCTTCCGCTTTGGATAAATATTTACACACATTCACCACTTTTGGTATTTAATTTATCTATATGGTGCTTTTTTTGTAAAACACGAATTTAAATTGAAACAACATCCACCATATTATGCCTTATAGGGCCATCGGACAGATATTTATTCTGATTATAACTGAGTCTACCTGCGTCAAGGCACGAATCAATAAGTATCTTTTAGAACCTTGAGCAACAATTACAAAATGAAACAGGCGATCTTACCTACCCTCTTCTTTTCTCGTTTTTGTCGACGTTACTACCAACGTAAGTGACTAAAATCTATTTCGATTTGTCACGCACGTAAAAAACATTGCTTTGTGTGGAAAGTTCAAAAGTGAAAAAAATTAAACGGTACATGCTTGCATTCTTTTTCTAAATAAAATGCAATTTAAATTTAAGTAGTAGTCTAGTAAATAGTTGACATCTCTTTCAGACACACAGATTTTGTACAGGAACAATAAAGAAGGGGGCGGATGAAAGTTTGCTAAAATGCACCAGTGCACATAGTAAATACCTAGCATATTAGCGGCCTCCGTTTCATCCGGATCGAAACGTCCCGTGACGCGGTAATGGGGAGGTGTAGTATCCGACTCTCGAGAAGTCTCATCACCTTCCACTCCTGTGCCGCTTGACGACAGCGATTTACTGCTGCTTCTGGAAGAAATAAAACAATATAGATATGGAAAAATGTTCGACATATAGCCGCAGAGAGGAATTACTGTCACATTCCGTAACTATGTTGTATAGTAAATTGGCATAATTTATTAGGCATATCTCGATGACGCTATTTCTTTTCTAATTGTTCAAAATAAACATTAGGAAACCGTGTCGCAGATTTCAAAGTTTGTAATGGGTGGTGGCCAATTCCGTCTAAGACAAACAAATACTTTTATGGTCGTGATGGCTCTGTGGTGATATAAGTTTGATCCTATGGTTCGTGGGGAACATTTCCATGATGAACATAAATATGTTTATTCGCTTGAAGGTTTGTGAAATGCGATTGCATGTCCATGACTCCCACGACACAGAAAAGTAGTAAGTGCGAAGGCGATTTTATTTTATTTTATTTATTATAATGGCCTTGGAGTGATTGTTCCCGATATTCAAACGTTTGCCAAATCGAACTGGGCGGGTGTTAATACATTGACTGTCTGATTGACGGCCAACTCTCGCTACCACAAGGCATTCATCGCTTCAATCTGTATTGATCTCATTTACTAAGGCAATAATAACTCGTTGTGTATAGAACAGTAGTATGCCCAATGTAAGTTTATGTCTCTGAAGTTGCTTGCATATACCTATTTTTGATTCGCTCCGGACTAGGGACTTAACTATTGTACAACTGTTTCACTCATTCGTTTACGTTTTTCTCATCTTCCTATCTCGCTTACTCTGCTGGCTGAAAAACTGTTTTACCGGAACATGTTCAAATAGACACTAAGCCTAACTTGCAAACCCCAAAGATAGGCTGCGCGTACTGTACCTCTGTTGCGAAGTATGTCCAGATCCTTGCGCTAGCGGCGTGTTGGACGACCTCGTAACTCCTCTTAGAGAAAGATGCCTGGAGCAATATCCTCGTCGCTGACTCTCCTTGGTGCAGCCTTCTTTGGAGCATAGCCTACGCCATTGCTTCCCGTTGAACTTCTTCCGGATGCCAGTGGGGGTGGACACTACGTCGCCCTTCTTGTATTTGTGCGGGGTTGCCGCTTGAGATCTGTGCAAATTTAAAAAGTTAATTATTTATATTATCACAACGCACCGAATTTTTTACACGTTAATCTACCGTTTCCTACTTGTGCGATTTGAAACAAAAGAGAAAATGAGTGTGTCAAACAACATTTTAATTAGGATAAGATAAAGTGATCGTGAAAACTACTTCCAAATCTGTAGCGTCGTTTAAAAAGAACAGTCCGTGTAACGTCTGTCTGACGGTCGTTGTGGATGAGTGATCACTGATCAGTGTCACTGGCTTTAGAACCGCGACCCCGGCTTCGAATCGCAGCTGGAGCAATCATTTTCGAAATGAACATACAAGACAGGCTCTCGTCTACTTTGACACTTCCTGGTAACATAAAATCTATCAGTAGACGGATAGATTCCGTCTACCCACTATCGTATTTTTTTTTTAAATTACATTTTAAAAAATAAGCTTACGTTTGTTCGCTGTCTCACCTGATATTAAGTGACGACGTAGTCTAAGGTGTAGCACGCAAACTTAGAAGGTACCTATTCACTCGCGACTTGAAGACTCAGGGGTTGTACCTATCGGGAACCACAGACTCAGGCAGTGAGTGTCCACTCCCTGGCATTGTAAAAAACGAAAATTTTAATATTTTTAAAAAAGATTTTGTGTTTGAATATTATGTAGATTTTTTTAATGTGACTTGCAATTATGTATACATATTTCCCGACAGCCCAGAGATGAAAGGTGAATTTGTTTCATTACCTTGGAGTAGGAGGTTGAGATCTTGGAGTGAGACTGCGCTCGAGCAGGCTGGAGGTGCTACCTCGACTCTGTAGGCTGCTGCGCTTGCTGTTGCTGCAATCTACAACGACAATTCACCCATACAGCCCTAGTTCTGTAAATCACTCACACTAGATAAAATTGTCTACATTTTTTATATTAACAATATTTATGCTAAAATTAAAATTCTTATATATCCTTACAACGCTAACTCGTAAATTATACGAGTTTTATTCAGATCCCGTCAGTTTTTGTCTTTCCCAAATAACACGACTACTTATTTTATTCCTAAAATTACCCGTATTTAATCAATAGATACAATCTTAGTTTTGTCATTTGAGAATGTCATACTAATTTGGTCTTTATCGTAACCATATAAATAATATTATTTTAGATAGTTTGATTAAACAACAAACACTACCAATATATGTTGTACTATATTTTTTTATTATCATTTAGGAATCGGGTTTTAGCTAGAACGTTGACTGGCTTTTAAAATCAGCTGCCTGAACACACTATATGTTTGCGGTGAGATGACAGATTTTTAAAATGTGGTAAACTGTTTCCGTTTTGATTTAGTTGTAATAAAATGCGTATTAAAGGTACTTAGTAAACCTGGTGAATAAGGAAGCGAGAATTAGCTGTTTAGTTTCTTTTTAAACATCTATGTATGTACACGGACGGTTTAATACCTAATTTTGTAAGTTTGAAGCGCTCGCAGCGGAGTTTCAAATGATCTTAACCCAACAATCTACCTTGGATGGATGAATGTTAGTAGCATTTTATTCTGAGCGCTTCTGTGCTTTGGTGTGCACGTTAAGGCTTCATCCGGTTGTTGTCTTAAGATTACATTAGACTGGCCACTAGCCTATCCGCCAACCCGCATTGACCACCGTGATAGATTAGGTCCAGCACTCCTCTCTGAGAATAAGGAAATGGGTGTATAAAGCACTCACCCATATGAGAAACATCGTTGGGGAACATAATATCTTCCCTTCTGAGATCGTCGTCACTTTCCCCATAGTCGTCGAAAGCCCTTTTCCTCAGATCATCCATGGAGGTGTTGGAGAGAGCCCCGACGGTGACCACGCCGGCGCCCGACCCGGCCCCCGGATTAGGCGACGAAGTGTAGAAATTATCGCCACCCATCTGTCGTTACGTACACAAATTAATCAAAAGATAATTTAACTAACACACGTTAGTTAAATTATCTTGTTATGTATGGTAAGAGCTGCATTGGGGAAACTCCACGACGTCTTTTAGTACAAAATTCCATAACGTCTAACGTTTGCTTTTAAATCAGAAGTATCGGTGTATGATCACCTTTATTATTATTTGTTGCTTTATTTACGACTTACGAAAACCTTTAAAGAAATCTCAGAGTTTGACCTCTGAGTTTATGTCCGAGTCCCGCACTTAACGATGAGCGTATAAAGGCTACCTAATCCATTTACTTCCGATAATTTTGGAATTTTTTTAAGTGTTTGATCATCACCGCGGGTTACGTCATTTGCGTATGTGTATAATACAATATCATAATATCTACACGTATAAGATAGCACGGCGTGAGTCTGAGAAATAATGACAAGGGTACAGCGACTTCACCGGTATAAGCACGAGCAACGCAGCAGCACTGTGAGAATCTATCTTCCGTTCTGACTCATCGTCTCAGGAGGTTGTAAAAGCAACATTCTCTTGCACTGACTCACTCACAACGGTATATCGACTAGGACAACCCATATCAGCGTGTTCGGAACACGTACCTGTGTCGGCATGTGCGGTACACGCATCTGATGCACGTGCAAAGCGGCAGCGGCGTGCGAGTCCGCATCTTCCAACTCGTCGGCCCACGGAGGCTGTAACAACCGGATGTCAGCTCGCTTCACCTCTACCGTATCTTTGCCAGGTGATAGTTCGCTATCCACCACCTGTGAAAGCATATTGAAATAATTACACGGTAATAAAAACAAATGGAAACATTGAACTGAATTGATTTTTTATTCACTAAAACTGAATTATTTATTTGTTTATACTCAGTTTCTGTACCAGACGTGTCTGAATCGCAATCCTCATTGAGAATCCTAAACTTATGGATATTAATAAAGACGCCACCGGTTTCACGAAAAGTTTTGTAGAATTGTAGCCACACCTGAGTCCATCGTATCAATCGTATGAATACGTCCAGATGGGTCAAGCAAGAGTGTCATGATAATTGTGTTAAATTATTATATTCGAAACATCTCAACATGTGAATAGACACTGGGACAAGATTCGCAGCATATTTATTCTCAGGGTTTGCAAACTAGAAGTTGGAACCGATGTGTCAGTGTCAGCGCACCGTATATTACTATCCTATTATCTTTACTAAACCGTTTAATGGTGGAGTGCTATCAACTTACTAAAAAAATAATATGGAAGCCTCGAAAATATACCTATGTATGTCATAAACAAATCATATCAAAAGTGATTTTATGACGCGGTCGCTAAGTTATGAACAAACGAACGCTTTACGTTGAGGCATGTAACGTAAGGCTGAAAAGGTGCACCCAAGTGCGTTCTAGCCGAGGAGTCACGGAACAGGGTCTGCACTCCAGAATCGCATCTCAGTAAAGGACGCTGCGCAACCCGCTCGTATATTTTCACGTTTACCGTCAATCGACGCGGAGATACACCTCAATTGATTCCATATCCGTCTTTCATTAGTAACGTAGAAACTGAATTAAAGTTGTCCAGTTAAAGGATGTGTTAATAATTCAAAATATTCCAAGTTATCTAAGCAGACAACCCTGTCATACGATTAATCGCAGTAGATTTGAAGAGTTGACGAGTCAGAAGTTGACAGTACTTTGTGTACTGTCAACACTAACGCGCTACTACTACATGAAGTTTCGCGTACACGCTCGATGCGTGAATATAGACGTTGGTGGCTATAAATTCAGCGGATATCTTACAGTACAAAATAATGCATCTTCTGTACATTTTCTATTGATTATTCTATGCCCGGAACTAAAGTCAAAACCAAAATATTTTAAGAAACTTACTCTGACTCGTATCCGTATAGGCGAGTTAAGCACCTGCAAAACGAATCCCTTCACGAAAACATTTTGCATCTCCCTGCTATGATCCGAGGTCCTGACCACGCACGCCGACCCAATTGGCAAATGGCTCATTTGAGGACTCGCATCGCTAATCACGTCGAGTTTATTCACTCCAAACACGTCGAAATACTCCATGGGTTCATTTTCATACCCATCCAGCTCTACGACAACTTTGCAGCCGTCTGCTTGACGTATCACCCCTGGTACGTAATAACCTCGATTTTTAGCTAAAACTCGACTGTCTCTCCATTCCGATAAGTCAATATTTGGGTAGATAGAGAAGGGCTTGATATCTGTAGGTGGCGATGGGTGCTGCGCTACGATTGGGGAAGGTTGCAGCACTGTACGCTGATACTGAGGCATATATTCTACAGGCTGTGGGCAGTTCTGTTGAGGAGCGGGCACTGTATTGTTGTTCGCACAGTTCGCTTGCTCTTCATGCCCTGACGGATCATACTTCCTCTTCTTAGGCAAGTTTCTGACAGGGGCATGAGTGGGTGGTTGTTGTGAACTCGGTTGAGGAGCGTTACCGCTGCTCGAATTTCCTGGATTGGTTGGATTGGCCATAGTTATATTTGAATTGGGATTCGAAGAAGACTGAGACAAGCTCACTGTACCGACGCTGCTTATTACTGAGGCTGGGATCTGTAAAATAAATAAAGAAAAAGAGTAAGTAAAAAAACAAAATAAAAGGTAATATATCTGATATTATAATACCATCGGGGATGTGAGTATCAGCAGACCATTTGCAGGTCAAGGGTTCGGTCCTTATCCGGCCTTGAGCTATCGGTTTCCAAAGCATGGTGGAAGGGTAGTTGCCAGTGCACGCCCGGTTATCAGCGCCTCTCAAAATTAAAAACTACCTTCATATTTAAAAACTGTCACCAAACACACGGTGTCTATCTATCGTGGTTCCAAATTTGACTGCAACCTCAATAACCATCAAGTGTGAGATAGGGGTCAAACGATCTAAATTACAAAAAACCACCCAATGCAGCAATGGTTGAAGACCATTTGATATCATAAAACAACAAGGTTGATTTTCCCGTGCACTAATACTCTGACAGCCTCTAATACTGCAACCTTATCGCTATAGTATTACACAAAACCTTTTGTCACAATTGGTAGACCATTTTCTTTGTCGGCTATACAACTACCGAATTAGATTTCATTGGGAAAACATTTAAATTGGACGTAATCAATTATGTCTTTTTTACATAGAAGATAACTTCGTATTGGTCTCCTTTCTAAAAGATAATCTGTGAGGATAATGATCTTAATGATTATTGATGCTTTCCAGCACGTTTTAGTGAGGTGATGTCACCTATTTTCATCAATATACGAGTATTAGTCAGAGTTTCATTAAGGAAAACCAATGTGCGATATATACATACCGGATTTGTATAATTATTAAGTATGTAGAGATAATATTCGTTTTAGTTACACGAGTAGTATGTATTATATGATTACCAAGCGGGAATGTGTCTATATAAGGTGTGTTACTACGAGCTTAATCAATGTAATTATCTTAAGCTCCAGTATGTTCCGCTCCATATAATACGGTTTGTAAAATATTAATTGCCAGATGAATATGCTTGCATACATATGTGCAGAGGACAAAATAATGATCAGCCAGTTTTGACAAAAGTCTCTGTGTACCTGTGTACTAACACAATAGTGATAAGGTTGAACCTATCTAACAATGAAAGAGATGGACGTCAAAGCGGCAAACCTTGTTTTATGTTGTTAAATGATCTCCAACCGAAGGGTGGTAGCCGATATATTTAGCCGACTGTACATTATAATCACGCCTCTTTCCCACAACGCTGCTAAAGAAGTTTTCACTTCAAAAATCGAATCTTTTCATAATTGACTGACTTCTGAGGTAATATACAAACATTGACGTAATCTTGAATTGAATTGAATTGAACGAATTGAGAAGGTACTCGTTTAAGGAAGTCGATTAAAAGTTAATTTATGAAGTGTTCGTAAAATGTAACTAAATTTATGCTCAATACGACTGCACCTGCCTCACCCATTAAGAAATAATTATTACTGGAACAATGAATCAACTATTTGCCGACCATGAAGCATAAGCATTGATTTTTTGAAAAATGTACAAAAGTAAAAAAAAAATGTGCACTTGATATAAAAATGCAAAGAAACATTAAATTACGAAAATTCGACTAAATTGGCATAGACAATAACGTACGCTGCTATAAATATTGATAGCTATACAGCATGAATATTTTTCAAAAATTTTAACCTTTCCGCTATCGTAAACAAAACAGTGTTCGAAAATTGTAGTTTGGCTATGCCGTTAGCAATCATGTCAATCGTTACATTCATTTTCAGAAGGGCATAGGCATAGCCCTTATTTAGTTTTGGTTACGAACCAACGGACTCTTCTTGTGATTTCAAATTCCCTTGTTTTTATTCGCACGCGTGTCTAACATATAGGTAAGTTTTCTTAGCACTCTTGTGGTTGCGACGGAGTTTACGTTAATGTTAAGGAAATCAACAAACTTTTTTACCAACGAATTAATTTATTTTGTATTAGGTATTATTAGATATTCTTCCTATAACAGTAGAATATGTAAAAAACATAATAAACTCCGAAGTACTCGTATAATTATATAAATATATATAATTATACGAATATAATTATATAATATATATAAAACTATGAAACATAATATATGCAACCTTTTCTAATATGCAGATAATAGTTATTTTTTTACATGTGGGTCATCAGGGACGTTCTCGAATATTAAAATCTTGTTACTCAAATTAGTAACAAGATTTAAATTGACAAAACATTTGTAATTGTGTGTGAATAAAATATAATTTTCCTATCAGATATCTATAAAGAAAACTAGTAATTGACGAGGCTTCTTTACAACAAATAGGTTTTTATGTAGGTATATTTATATCAGTTTTACCATTAGAATTCTGGTTACGACGGAAGTCCTACAATCTTTAGAACTAGCATCAATTCAAATATGAAAAATAACGCTAGATCGATAAAGAATTTTTTAAAAACACTCAAAAGCAGTAGGCCTAGAACAGTACTAAAGATGTTATTACGGAATCTATGATCAAGATAATATTACTAGGACATTCTGATCCAGCAAGTTTACGTTAGTGATTTACCTGGTCGTCAATGTCGGGGTAGATCGAGTGTGTTCGGTAGAGAGGCGCTCGGGGGGCGACGGAGGCCTGCGGCTGCTGTGAGCCGCCCACGTTGGCTCGCTGCATCACCGCCTCCGTCACCAGTTATCACTCATTGGGACCGGACGATACCTGTAACAATGTGAAACCAAGTTTCATTCTTCTGACCAATAAGTTCATCGTGGAATCGGCAACTTTTAGAAACCGTTCTTACTTAGGAGATCTCTTAACTGGTGGAATAACCCAACGAATAAGCAAATTTGTGGCTAGGCACATATTAATCAGATGACAGAAATGATGGCTTATTTAAAGGGTCGAAAGTTTTCTAGAGTGGAGACTATGTATTTTTTTTTTATGTATGTATACTGCTCATTCCTCTGACATTGGGGTCATAATCGTTTCGCAGCGTTGACTTATAATGTTACCGATCGATATCTTCATGGGAGTCTTCGAATAAAAGAAGTAAACAGTTCATAACACATGGGTTGCATAGAGAGTAAGGGAGGAAAGAAAAGTGAATTGGCGTGAAGACCATGTATCAACAAACGCAGCTTAGATCATGCAACGACAAAGTGGACAGGCGCCCTAATAAAAGTCGCATGGAGACGCAGACAATCTAAGAGGGATCCAAGGACGTCTATTACGATTTTATGATTATCAGTAATGAAAAACTTGAGTCAAGAGGTCAAATTAGCAGTGCTACTATTGTCTTTATCGAGTAAAATGAGTCATGTGTTATGTCTACTTGGTCTGCCTGTAACTTAGCCTATGAGAGGTCATAATACGTCACTGAGTACCTACAATATAAAGTTGTACAAGGCAATTGTCTGAAAAAAAATGAAAAAAACCGAACTGTCAGTACTACGAACGCGCACCGTCTTCGCCTCGCAAATCCCACGGTCATTATCATTGTAAACAGTGATGGTAGTTATTAATGACTACGGTTCTAAAAAGTTCTTATTGGTTTTGATACTCACTCACTCGATGTACGTTCTAATGTGGAATCACGAAAGACTTAGAAAATATTTGCAGACTATCAATAAGAGTTTGTGGACTTTTTTTATACTTGAGTGCAGTAGCTAGCCAAACTGATACCGTAAACTGTAAAGTACTTTATCATCATCATCGACAAAAGATCAAGTAGGAGGCTTGTATGTATCCAGGTTTTCTTGGAAACGGCTAACGATTTGGGTTGAAGAATGTACAGGGTTAAAGTTATGCCAAGTTCATCTATTATATTGCGTCACGGCCGATCCTCGGAACCGTGATGCTATATTATCGCTTCAAGAGAACAGTACAAGCTATTTATCCGCAAGGGCTATTAGAATTGGCAGAATAGTGTTATAAAATCATAAAAATTTAGTTTATTACAGTATTTGTGGATCCCTAAAAGCGGGCACAAACACCCCATTTTTGTAATAGAATAAAAATACGTGAGTGCCACATTTTACGTACCACTTGCAGAGTTAGTCGAATATCAAATGAGTTCATCAATATCCAATATGAATACAATCAATGGTCTAATCAAGTGGAGCTCAATTTTCGGTAGGGCTATAAAAGACGAAAATGAGATAAACGAGACGAGATGAAAAGGTAATTACTGTTCAAATACAACAACGCAAAAAGAAGGCACGTGAATGTTAAGGCTTTTATCATTTTTGCTAAATAAACAATTTTGAGTCTTTTCAGCTCATTTTGTTAAAAGTCGTACATGTCTAATAACAACGATTCATGAAGGTTAATTCTGATTGAAGAAAACTAGATTTAATTTGCTGATTAATCCGTGAAAAATTTATTTAGTATGACCATATTTTTTCCTTTATCAAAAAATTCTCACAAGAGCGCTTGAACTGTGTCTGACATCAGTGGAAAGGAAGTTAAAACGTAATAAAATGTGATGATTAACATTTTGAAGCCCGTAGGTCATCTGTAAAGTACATTTTTGTTATATTTTGAATCAACACGCATCAGGATTTGTCCCGCCCCTTCTGCATGTAATCACCCGCGAGCCTCTGTATTTTTATCGGCACCTATTAACCCCTTAATATTTCGAGATGTTTTTGGAAACGATACGAATGGGTCTTTCATTCTAAAAATGCGTTCGTGTCATACATACCTTGAAAATATATCTTAAAATACATTACATAAGAGATCTTGTCTTTTGATAGTGCAATATATATAGATCAAAACATTAGACCCACAAGTTAGTGTCGGAGAATGTAGATGTTTTGAGATCTTTAGCATCATCTGAATTCTCATGACAAACCTTATAAGGTCACCCAATTCCAAAGAAATGGTCATGATGTCGTTTGTAGGATACTTACATTTTTGACTTTTAAATTTCTTTTCTTCTTCTGGTGTAAGAGATAATTCAAGCGCATAGTGCAAGCGCAAGTCGTTACCGCGAGAATTTTTGTTAAAGGGAAAATATGATCGCTGGAAAAATTTATTTAATTTTATTCAATAGAATGAACCTTCATGACTTGTTCTTTTTAAAGTTTATAAAACATTATAGGACTATACATAGACATATAGGACTTTCAACAAAATAAGCAAAATCGTCTATTAGCAAATGGTAAAGCCTTAATATTAAAGGAGCAGTTTTGATTACCTGTTTTTGGTAGGTATACAAATTGATACTTGTATTATGCTGGAAGCGACGCTGATAACACCATTAAATATTGAGATCATGTAAGGCCGGGCGGTAATTCGGGGAAATCCTTGAATTAGCAATGTTGTAGAGATCGCTATGGGTGGCTATAGTATATGCTTGATATCACACTAACATTATAATGCCAAAGTTTGTGTCTTTTTGTTAAATCTTCACGTCTTAACGGCTTGACAAATTTGAATTAAATTCAGAATGTACATTACTCATAACCTGCATTAACACATAGGCTACTTTTTATCATGAAAAAAAAATTACCAAAAAATGGATCCGACTTCAACACTCAAAAGTATGAAATAATTTGTTGAAGTCGGTACCATGATAGCTTAATAGCAAAGTAACTAATATCAAAATATTTTGCTCATGGCACCGACTTCGACTAATTATTTCACACTTTTGAGTGTTGAAGTCGGTTCCTTTTTTTTGGTAAAAAATTTTTTTTCACTCTTTTTAGTAACCTTTGTTACTCATGGGATCAATTGTCATTGTGGTGTAGGTATGTTCACCGATGTCTTCACCCGCTACTATATCGTGTAGTATAAGCATGCATTTTTCAGTTTTTGACTTGTAACTCTAAAAGTGCTCGTCCGATTTTGATGAAATTTAAACAAACATAAAAAATAATAATTTAAAAAAAAGGGTCGAATTGAGAACCTCCTCCTTTATTTGAAGTCGGATAAAAAATGATGGCTCTTCTGGGATACAACAAAAGCCTAATATGTAATGTCATCCCATCCCACTAATATTATAAAGGCGAAAGTTTGTGTGTTGTGTGCGCTCAAACGGCTACACTGATTTCGATGAAATTTGGTATGGAGATAGTTTAGACCCTAGATTAACACAAAGGCTATTCATCCCGAAAATGATTGCTGTGTCCCGTGCGATAAGCAAATAATTAAAAAACTTTTGTTACTCCTTCACATTCAAACGACTGTTCCTACTGATTTCGATGAAATTTGGTATGGAGATAGGTTAGACTCTGGAAATACACATAGAGTACTTTTATTCCGGATTTTTTTTATCTTGAACTTTTAATCCACGCGGGTGAAACCGCAGGACGCTACTAATATTTTTATAAATGTGTACGTAACTCTGTCCATCTCTAACATTTTAACCCTTAAACCGCTGAAGCAATTTGGATAAATGTTAGTATAGGATCTTAGAGGACATAGGCTACTTATTACCCCGGAAAAGGTATGGTATGGTAAGTATTCATATTATGAGATAGACTGATTGGGTACGTACAAAAGGTAGGTACTTTTTTGATCGAAATATTGATATCGTGTATTTTTTGTTGCGACGGTCATAAAGTAGGACATTTTCTAGAGCCGCTATCAATGAAATATTATACATTAAGTTATGAAGAGTGACCGAGATATTTGAACGTGCATATGGTTATGACCGTGACCGTAATGGTCTGGGATATTATGTACAGCTCGATAACAACTCATTGATTGATTGACTGTTTGTTACAGTTGTTATTCTAGAAAGGTCCATTTCCTTGCTAAGTCGAACAGGCTAAACTAACTCATGTCATGGGACCGACACTTTATAACCGACTCCCAACTGAAGTCGCATAATCTCCTTATGTCGACTTATTTAAATAAAAACTTAAGCTCTCGTTAAATACCGAAAGTTTTTATAGTTTTGAGGAATTTGGAAGATGCAAATGAAATTTTTCGATTATGAGAAAATTTTATATCGTCAATATTTTTATTGTATTTTCCGTGTTATTACTTATATTATATATATATATATATATATATATATATATATATATATATATATATATATATATTACTCCGCTATCAACTGTCCAATCAACAAACTATTATTACCTAGGGCATACCTAGTTAAAAACAACTAATATGTACATGTAAACCTATGCTAAGTCAATAAAGTTTTTCTTTATTTATTTAATTTTTATGTGGTTTATGTAGGTAGGTACTTTGTATATTAACTGCATTTCGAATAAATATTGCGCAATAGAATTACGCAGTGCCGTATTCAGCCCACGGACGATACACAGCAGAATTACTGATTATGAATTTATAACGAGGAAGAAAACTGTCCAGTGCTCACTACGACGTCGCTTGTATTACTTGACAAAAGAAAATTCTCAAAAACGTACTGAATTGAAACAATTTGTTAAGGTCCCTGTCCAAGGGCATTTGCGGCTACACTGATTTCGATGAAATTTGGTCTGGAGATAGTTTAAGCCCTAGATTAACACATAGGCTACTTTTATCTCGGAAAAAGTAATAGTTCCCGTGGGATATTTGAGGTAGCAGGAAAACCGTAATCCACGCGGGTGAAACCGCGGGGCGCTATTAGTACTAAATAAGCATAATAAAACATACTGTATAAACTTATAAGCAATAGATGACGATAGGGGTAAAACACTCACCTATCAATTAGAAAAAACCCCGTATTCTACATTATGAATAAGCATATCTATACATAATTTGTATAGAACATGTTTTTGCCACTATCGGCACTCAATACGTAAGTGATAACACGATAGAGAATGGTAGCAAGTTGAGCGGCATACAGAGCTAAAAACTTTGTATGACTCCTTTTAGACTCTAGTTTGAAAAACTGTCACCAAACACATAGTGTGTTCAGGCAACAGCCCTTGAGAGCCAGCGAGCATTCTAGGTCTAGCGTGATAACATGTTCGACCTCGTCATCATTGACCATCAAGTGAGAGAGTGGTCAAACGTTAGATCTAATAGAATATAAAAAAAATATTTTAACAAAATATGCAACCGACTTCAATACTCAAAAGTTTGAAATAACTTGTTGAAGTCGGTACCATGATAGTTCATCATCATCATCATCATCATCTCAGCCATAGGACGTCCACTGCTGGACATAGGCCTCCCCCATTGATTTCCACAAGGACCTGTTGGAAGCGGCCCGCATCCAGCCCTTGCCTGCGATCTTAGTCAGGTCGTCTGTCCACCTGGTCGGTGGCCGTCCTATGCTGCGCTTGCCAGTCCGTGGTCTCCACTCGAGAACCTTTCCACCCCATGATAGTTCACACAAAAGTAACTATCATCACAATATTGTGCTCATGGTACCGACTTCGACAAGTTATTTCACACTTTTGAGTGTTGAAGTCGATTGCATTTTTTGCTAAAAAAAATTTTTTTCACCCTTTTCACCTTGACCTTTGCTACTTACGGGTAAGTAGCAATGAATTTTCATTGTGTGTTCTGCGATGTCTTCAACCGCGACAACAATATCATCAAGATACGCGTAGCACTTTTCAGTTATTGGAGTATAACTCAAAAACCGCTTGTCCAATTTCGATGAAATTTAATGGGACCACCACGGAAGTATATTCTATCTAACAAAAAAAGAATCATCAAAATCGGTTCATAAACGACGAAGTTATCCGCGAACACATTAAAAAAAACCATATATACGGTCGAATTGAGTAACCTCCTTTTTTTGAAGTCGGTTAAAAAAAGGTTTGTCTCTCTCTCTGCATATAATATACGCCCTCGTCATTTCAACCACTAATACTATTAAATAGACGCACTGTAACAATGAGGGATGAAAACCATCTATTTGGGTATTAAAAGCACGATATTACCATAATCCAGGGGACATGGTAATTTTTATAGGCAATCACATTTCACTTCAATTTCATGAAATAGAACACATCTGCTACCCTCTGGAAAAACTGGAGCCTGGAAGGCTTACTGTTTTCAGTCGCCGTCATCATGTTTACTTCCAACAAATAGAACTAGGATGCCATAAAAACAAGATATTAAAATGGTGTAGAATCAGAATTGTCAACGATTTCAAACTCACCAAAACCTAGAGCCACTCAGTATAGAATATCTGTGTATACAACGAGGAGTGTTTTCAAGAACTCTTCAGTGTTATTCCGGCAACACGGTTTTACCACCATACCAGCCGACATCGGTTCAAGGCTCATCCTTGATGAATTGACTTATGGGAGTGAATGTTCTGCGATTCTACCAATCATTTTTGTACACCTGCAAAATATATAGCTTCCTCCCTCGCGAAATTCTTTAAAACAAGAATTGATTCTTTTTAAAAAGGAATCCAAAAAAAGCATAGCCGACGACGGTTATCGCATATCATCAGAATGGTCGTAGGGTTGTCTGCCAATTACCTGAAAAAACTTTATCATCAGACTTTTACTTCCACATAGGTACCAAAAGTTATCAAGAAATGTCCCATTCACTTCTTAAGTAGATGTAAGCTACGTACATAGCTTGTAAAAAATAAGTAAAAAAGTAATCGTATGATAAAAATAAATAAATCAGAACTAAATCTGGTTGTCTCCGAATAGTTAACATGCAAAATGTATTCTTTCCCATATAAATGCACTCGTATAATACATTCACGGCAGTTCGCTATTTTCAGTTAATTCAGAATAGATTTAGCCCGGATCAATGACCCGGCCTGGGGCTGAGAGGTCTTCATCTTTTGTTTCATTTTTTGTACCCGCCTAGATCTATACAAGTGTACCTGTAGGTTAGTAACTGAATTATTAATCTGGTAGATTGCTAAGTTGGTCTAATGCACAAGGAGTTGGAAATAATTAGAGATCGTGTATTTAGAAATTGTGTATGCACAAACTAACTAACATTATTTAAAATCCAAAGGCTCTTGTTCTGTTTAGCGTAAAATTCAAATTATAAATTTACAACGCAAACTCTAATATTAGATTATTATTATTTATTAGACGTTAAATATTATTAGACGAGTTTTATTAGATTGCTGGATAATTGCAAATAGTTTTAGTTGGCACCCCAATAATGTTCGACTTATTGTAGATACCTCTGACTACCCGCAATTATAATAAAAAGAACTAATTATGTATTAGGTATTATTGATGTGACATACTAAAGGGTTGTCCATAATTTACGTGAGGTACCTACTTTTAGCGATTTTTCAACCCCTCCTCTCCCCTTGGTGAGATGTTGTGAGATTTTGCTGGACCCCCTCCCCCCACCCATAACCTCACGTGAGACTTTTGAAAATACATATTTTTAATGGAAATAAATAAATATGTGCTTGATTTTGTTGGATTTTTTCAGAATTTGTTATTTGAGATTATTAATATCGTAGTAGGTAGGTATAGAACCACACAACAAATATTTTTACCTAATTTCAGTTTTCTCGCTACATTACAATGCTCCTTGCGTAAAAAAATTTACGTGAGTATTTGTCGAACCCACACCCTCCCCCATGTGAGTTCGGCTTGACCCCCCTCCCCCCGTAAACACCTCACGTAATTAATGGACGCCCCCTAACTTGGACTTTATCGTGACCACATAAGAATGAATTAATTTAAAACAATTTTAGTTTACGTAGTTTGGTTGACGGAATCATTGGTATTTTTTTTTGTTTAGTTATGAAAACCTTTGGTTGATCTTTTATCGCATTTCAGTTTGAGGAAGTCAGTATAAAAATGTATATTGGCTTATTGGCATCCACAAAAGCCGTTTAAAACAGCTTGCATTCAGTGAGGTTTCAAAGATGGATAGGTACCTACTTAGGCAACTCATTCAAAATATTGTCTGCATTTTACACGCGTGTCGATAAGTTTACTTAATAGGTACCTGCGTAATTTTTCTAGAAATAATTTAGTATCATCAATTTATGCCTAAAAGTGCGTTCGTGAACACGTTAAGTGTTGTTGACCAAATTTTAGATGAAATGAATTGAACTATATGTATTTAAGTAGGTATCTATTTTATATTCTGTTGTAAAACATAAGCGTGCCTATACCTTTATAATGTGCTTAGGGATAAAAACTACAACTAAGCTACACAACGACTAACTCTTACAACAATCATAATCTAGAATTTGAACATGTTCAGACATGCTCGGTAAGGCGAAATTGTTTTGTTCAGTTCAACAGACCTTAATTTACTTTTAGTAGGTATTATAAAATTAGACCGAATGATATGATATGGATAAGAGTTCTTTAGCCATGGGGTACCGGCTTAGAATAGTACCCCCCCCATGTCTTCCCGTGGGTGTAGTAGGAGTCGACTAAGGGATCACGTACCAGAAGGATGGGCAGCAGCGCCTTCTGAGACTCACATTCTGTACTGCGCTCGCCAACCCGCCTGCCAAGCGTGGTGAGTATTGGCAAATCCATTTACCTGGCCGTAGCAATATGAAAAGGTTTGTTTTGCTTTTCTACCGAATCTCAATCTAATCTGAGACAATGTCTTTATCTTGTCCTTCGTAGTACGGGTCTATAAAGGATCGGTTTTTTTAATTCATAGCTAAAGCAAGAAATGGTTATCAGAACTACACACAGTTGAAATAAACTATGATGAATGAATACGTTTGTCGAACCAGTCAGACCACTAGTGGTCATATTATGCAACCATTGGTCAATATTTTACCCACGACTAACGATAACAGTAGGTATTTATCAGAAATCAGAAGTGGCTTGTTTATTATTTTGTTGAAAGTAACCAAAAACTCGGCCCTAGGGAACGTTATCCGACGTTAGGTACATCAGGTGGGAAACCAACACACGGTTAATTAAAGGTCACAATCATCGTATCGCAACAGTATAAACAATAGAATAACGCACGTACCGTCCGTACAAACTATAAATTATCAATGTCACAGTTGTACTAGATAAATGATAGTACTGAGTTCAATAGTTTCACGCTGCGATACGGCTGTGCTACGACGCGACGGCGACAGGGATTCCGGCGTCGTCGTCGCGTCGGCTACTGATTCGGTTACAATTCAATTTTTCATCCGTATTCTGATATATGTTTTAAACCACAACTGACGAAATAAGTAGTAATTAAGAGATTTTTAAAAATTCTCTACTCTTCATAACCATTGCCAGCTTTGGATCTATAATAGGAGAGGAGAGATGATGAACCACACAGTAAATATATGACAGCTTCAGAAAACAAACATAAAACCAAAAAGGAGACAGACCAAGGTTAAGCTATATGAGCTGTATCCTAATATTATAAATGCGAAAATTATGTGTATGTATGTATGTTTGTTACTTCTTCACGCTCAAACGGCTATACCGATTTCGATGAAATTTGGTATGGAGATAGTTTGAACCTTGGATTAACACATAGGCTACTTTGATCCCGGAAAAAGTATTAGGGTTTAAACTATCACCATACCGAATTTCATCGAAATCAGTGTAGCCGTTTGAGCGTGAAGAAGTAACAAACATACACATACACACAAACTTTCGCATGTATAATATTAGTAGAACTAGTAGCGCCCTGCGGTCTCACTCGCGTGAATTACGGTTTTCCCGTTACCTCAATTATCCCACGGTAACTATACTTTTTTCGGAAAAAAAGTAGCCTATGTGTTATTCCAGGGTATGTCCTATCTCCATACCAGATTTAATCGAAATCGGTGTAGCCGTTTGAGCGGGAAGAAATAACAAACATACACACATACACACAAACTTTCGCCTTTATAATATTGGTGTGATTGGTAGAATAAATCGAGTTATCGACTTTATTGTTTTAAGAGCTCCCAACAAGAAAGTGACAGCTTTGTTTGCTCACACCCATAACATTTGGTATATATATATATATGCGAGATGCGAGAGAGTCACATGGTCAGCTTAAATAGCGTGAAACAAAGTCTGTAAGGCTGTAACAGGCGGAAACAGGTTTTGCTTCCTTTACGGAGCCACTTCCAGTAAAAGTATGTTACAGACCGGCCGGTTGGCGCAGTTGGTAGCACTCTGCCTTCTGAGCCGCTGGTCCCGGGTTCGATTCCCGGACAGGTCAAACACTTGTGTGTATGAATATGTCTGTTTGACCTGTGTCTGGGTGTGTATATGTATTATAAGTATACATATCAGTCATCAGGTTACCATAGCACAGGCTCTGCCTAGTTTGGGACCTGAAAACTTTAAACCTATTTACCTCGACGTTTCGACCAAGTTGCATTGGTCGTGGTCACGAGAAGACTGAACAACTGAACTGGAGTCTTCTCGTGACCACGACCAATGCAACTTGGTCGAAACGTCGAGGTAAATAAATTACTAAATGTTTTTCTCGCGATTAAGCCCAGTTTGATTTAATAACAATCTGTTCAAAAAGATAAAAAAATCAATAAAAAAGAATGCAACCGAATTGAGATTCGCCTATTTAAAGTGTTAAGAAATTTATTTAATTGCTTTATTATTTTATTTAATTGCTTGATATTTTAGCAGTTATGTGCGCTATGTACATCAATAAACATGGAGCATGAATAGTTGTATAACTGTTAATAAAGTATGGTGTTGCCATTTGTTATTCTTAGTTTACTAAAAGTTATTGTAACGAGAAATGTTCCTTAAGATCTATTTCACCCATACAAGCACTTATGAATGATGTATGATATAGTAAAAATTACCCATCAGAACCTTACTCTATGTACAAGTATTTCCTGCTAGAATATCTTCTGTATATTATATGTGTTGATAAATTTTGTAAAATCTGTAGTTATATAACTTAATAATGTACAGTATTGACATTTGTTAGTTCAGTAAAAGATATTGCAATAACTAACGGGGCCAGGGGCCTACTATATTTTACCCATACATGCATAATTTCTTAGTGTGTATAATATACTTGGTAGGTAATACCTAACACTACCTTACTCTATCTACATACCTAGCATTGCTATTAAAACTGAAACCCTATCAAAGTAATAAAAAATGTTATAGCTACAATAAGTGGCTTGATTGGCCACAAGTTTTTTACACAATTTCTTAAAAAACCAAATAAATAAATACAGTGAATGAAGAAATTGTGAAATTCTCATTCATGGTTAAACACATTCACAAGTCTCTCAAATTATTACAGAAATAATATAAATCTTCATCAGTAATTCAGCTGCTTTTTTGCATGAATACAGCTAAATTATTATATTTTAAAACAATATTCACACTCTGCCATAACATTTTTGTATGAGGTAATCGAATTTCAATATGGACATAAAAGTCAAAATTGTAATTGTTATTATAAAGTCAAATTAATTATAACAATAATTGTTACTATACTTTATCTTGCTAAGGAGCAAAATAATTTTGGATCAAAGCAGAATCTAACTTTCTAACAAATGGAAGAAAGTTCTTCCATTTCTATTAACTGCCTGTCTGTAGTAATCAAGAGTTGAATTAAAAAAGCATACAGAATAATAATTCAAATCAGCTATAAAAAAACCGATCTTTATAGTGATATATGATGTAAGACACAGATGCTTAGAATGCTCAACTTTGGCTGAGTCACCATATTAATTACTTGTGGTCCATCCTGGCTTTGCATGGGTGAAAAAGTTAAAAGGATTTTTTTTTTTTTAAATATAATATAGCCTGTCAACCGGGGATAGTGTAGCTTCCCATCAGTGAATGAATTCAGATCAAATTCAAGATTCAAACCGGTTCAGTAGTTTCAGAGCCTATTCAATGCAAACAAACAAACAATCAAATCTTTCCTCTTTATAATATTAGTACAGATAACTTATTTATTTCACTATGTACTGTACATATTGTTTCAAATGTTTTAAAGTTATGGTCATAGAGTGTCTTGTTGATTCTTCTCAGTAGTGGCTCTACTATTCATTTTGAAATTGTATGATTTCTAACAATTCTCTTACATATATGTTTTCTAGAAATCTAAATATGCAGTTATACATCGAGCAGGTCTGAAATCTAAATATGCAGTTATACATTGAGCAGTCTATCTTTTTATACACTGCACACATAATTTGAACCTTTTTACAAATCTAAGGAGTAAACGACATAAAAAGAAAACTTAGACACTTCCCCACACCACTTGTTTATATGACAACAGTATGGTATGAGTATTCCCTCAGGTTTTACAATCATCTAACAAAAGTGATACTGGAATCAGTGTGTTATGTTTAAACTGGAAATGTATTTATAATTTTTAATATCCATTTGCTATCTGCTCAAAGAATATTTTAACGATATATATAGTTATAGTTATGTTGCTCAAATAATAACTGAGCCATGTCTTTGTAATTTATATAAGTACTTGACTGTGTCATGTAATTATTGTATATTAGTGTTTCATGTTTTAATAAAGATCTTTGCAAAACAAAACAAATAATAACTAATTTTTATGAAATATTCAAAATGTGTTATATGTTCAAATGTGTACATAACACGAAATTTACATGAGTTAGTAAAGAAGTCGTACATTTAATAAAAAACAAATATTTTATTTTAATTTGCATGCCAGTTTAGCCAATATGTAAAAATGTATCACACCCTAGTTCAAGGAAATATAACTGGGCTAATTATAGTTTATACTATATACCTTGTATCCAGGAGTTACCTCTTTTTCAAACTCTAAAATATTAACAGTCCAGTGTCCCAAGTCTAGTAGACTTTCAATATGACAATATATGCCCGGCTCACAAATACCATTTTAAATATTTTTTAGTCTTCTAATTTCAATTCAGTAAAACTAATCCAATCATGATTAAATCCTAGATTCGATGACAAAGAATGTTAGCACATAAGCAATCAATTGCTAAGCCTGCATAGATTCAACATAGGTTCAGGTCTCTATGAATTTAGAATTCTAAACATTTTTGATGATGTAATTTGGCCAGGTATAGGATTGAACCTGAACAAGGCAAGGAGTTAGTAACTTGATACACTGTTTTACACATATAATATGCAAAGATCAATATAAAATTATACAAAATATGTTAGCTAATCCTGTATGTCGAATCTTATGTGTAATGTTTTTCAGTGCATTTACAATACTTTCGGAATTATGGCCGAGCATATGGATGCATCCCAGTGCACAGTTCATATTTGAAAACTACAACATTACTGTAATTTGAAACCACACTTGTGCAATATGTTCATGCTAGTAGCGATTACAACAAACTGATAATATTAATCAACACTAAAATTACCACACATATCATAGTTCTACATCTAGAATGGCTAAAGTTAGACATAAACACTTATTTACAATACAAGATAAATTTAGGTACTTATTGCTAGTAAATGCTAATAAAATTACTACACCTAATATTAAAGTATAAAGACTTACCCGATTTTATTTCTATGATTAATGATAGTATACAAAAGTTCAAGGATCAATTTCTACTTATTGCAGAAGTAACAGCAGTCAGCACCCAACTGACAGAGTAGGTATGTAATCAGCTGATAAGGACCGTACAAACGCGGCTATGGACGTACGTACACACTACACCTCACGGCTGGCCACACGGCACAGCAGGGGCGCATGCTTGTGAATTGAACTGAAATCAATTAACTGGGACTGAAGCGGCGATAAGACACCAACAATGCTGCGCGCGATGCAGAAAATCGAATAACATTACTTATTCTCTGTTACATGTTTATTGCCATGGGCGGCCTACATGCGCAGACAGCAGGTAACACACCCTAGCCCTACTACAGCATAATTCAATCTCATGATCTCATGATGCCGTTGGTCTGGTAGGTATAGGTACTTACCGATGCTTTCCATTGTCCCGAACGCGACGCACTGTGTAAACAACCAAACCACATAATATAACAAAATGGAAGTCGCTTCGTCCGCGCGAGATGAGGAATTTTATGAGCGTTTCGAGCACACTACAGTTGTAAAACGTCGCTACTATCCTGTCTTGTAGTAGTATTTTAGCAACCCCCCTCCAATCTTCAATTTATTATCACCGTCACCAGATTAGATGGCACATGATCACAAAAATACATTTATTTTTCACCACACTGAAATAATACTACGAGTTAAATGTCAATCTCTACAAAAATTAAATGTCCACTTCTTGAAATATTATTCATTGAAGCGTTTGACGTTCCGACAACACCCACATCAAAAAACCTACGGCTGAGCGGGGCGAAGGCGGGGAGTAGGGGGACAGACAAGTACACTAGGGATGTGCGATTAACGAAAAGCATATAATGAAATAGCACATTATAAAATGACAACACACTAATAAAAATAAACTCATAGAATAATAATAATTTAAGCCGTTTGCACCAGCAAACTTCGTTTTTCTTTCGTTTCGTTTTTCGTTTGGGGCCTTTTGATAATGATAATGATAAGGAAGTAATCATAAGTTTCATTTTGATTCTTTTTGCAAGTACTTTCTTGTTTCATAACATCGGTGAGTAGCGCTTTAGTTCTAGTAATTATGTTATGTGACTGTTTATTTAATATTACTGAAATATTTAAGTAATTCTGTAATTGTGGGTTCAAATTGAAACAGTAGCCGATTTTTTCCTTCAAAAGATGAACGTAAATTCCGCCTAGCTTGATGTTATGCAATGAACTATAAATTAATTGTTGAAATATCTAAGTTTACTAATTTATTTTAAATCATCCATTACACCTTCGACCTTCGACCACATCGTCACTGACAATGCCGAAGGTCGAAGGTGCTATCACGCTAGATCTAGAATGCTCACTGGCTCTCAAGGACTGCTGTCTGGACACACTATGTGTTTGGTGACAGTTTCCCAAACTTGAGGGTGGTAGCTATCCAGGCTGGTATTCGAAAGTACCTTACCGCCATGGAAAAGATAAAAAAATATAGCAGTAGCCTAGTTTTGTACCAAATACCGATCTATTGATCGATATTTAGTAACAGTAGCAAGAAACGAAAGTAGGCAACGAACTAATAAAAAGTACAGGATTTCAAAAAGGGGGGCAAAGATCCGCAATATGTATGAACAGACCAATTGTACTTTTAAATTTTTAGCTGACAACTTAGTACTACAATACGTATCTCCGACCTATTTAGATGGTTAATAGCATTGATAATTAAATACATTTTATATATACGCTGCTAAGTATTTAGCATTATGTTGTTTTTTTTTTATACAAATACATTTAAAGCATGTCTTTGTTTCGATTGTAAGCAGTTATTCACATTTTTTCCCAGCACTGCTGCTATTTCTACTTTAAAATATCGTGATCTTGTTTTTCCACCATTCAAACCATACATTTTTCAATGCGTGCGAATGGGATGCCGCTATAAATATACATCGCGTAAAATACAAACGCATGTTTTGTGAAGTGTTTCTTTCCCCGGCGGCGGAGGAGCGGGATGGTCAAAGCTCGAGTTGAATGGACCCGTGAAGCGCTCAACCATTGGATCGATTATGGTCACGTGATACAAATACGCAGCAGTCTACTATGGCGCGAGTATTTAAACCATTCAGTGAAGCGGAATTAGTTTTCTCTCTTTGTAGTATTCTTGCCAAAAGAGCCTTTTCAGTCCGTTCAGCCTTCAGTAGCAAGCTTTGATTTGAAGTTTGGGTCTAAAGTAAAAACCCACCACTGTCACCACACATTATGTAATAGAGGCACTGGCATAATAACATTTTCGTTGATACGCAGACACAAAACTTCTGCTAGTCGTTCCAAGTGACCAAAAAACAGTGGAAGACAGAGGTCTCAAGTCAGTTCTATCAAGAGTTGATACGATGCCGGTTGCTGGCATGCTGCTATTGAGGTAAAATAGCGCAATTCTTATTATTTGTGCTCTAGATAGATAGATACTAGGTAAAGGGGTTGGTGTAATCACCAAACAATACCTACTAACGTTCCAGCACTTCCAGGGACGCATCCGACGACTCCTCATGCAGCTGCTGTGCAGTCTCGTTGTATCACTGGCTCTCAAGGGCTGGTATCTAACCAGGCGGCCGTTGATGGCGATCGAACTAGCGTATGTCAGTTTGATAGCCGATGCTCCCACCGCTAAGCTATCATCGCTTTAAAGAGATGGTTTAACATTTATGATTGAACTAATAAAGTTTCTGAAAGGACGGACACTAGTTTTCTACTCATAACACAAGGAGCAGTTCTTATTATATTTTTTTTTTTATATACTGTATAGATCTAGCGTTTGACCACAATCTCACGCGTCTCAGCGTTCGACCACATCGTCACTGACCATCAAGGTCAGTGACGATGTGGTCGAAGATGTTATTACGCTAGCTATACCTAGAATGCACCCTGGCTCTCAAGGACTGCTGCCTGAACACTTTACGGGTTTGATGACAGTTTTTCACACTTGAGGGTGGTAGCTAGCCAGGAGGGTACTCGAAAGTACCCTACCACCATGCTGCGAATTTGTAAATAACGGTGTTACCTTCACCGGGAGCTCATGCTCTTTTTGGGGATCAAACCAGTGTCTGTCAGTTTGACTGCCGGCGCTCCCCCGCTGAGCTATCATCGCTTCAATATCTTCAACGTTGCTAGCGTTGCCGTAACATTTCCGTGAAAAATGCCACGCAGGACATCCCCAGTGATAACAAAATAGTCGCAGTTTTAAAAATCTGTGAGTTTATTTCTTTATTTTTTTTTAAATATTTTTATTTTATTTATTAACACTCACACAAGTTCTTCAGGTCCCAAACTGATGGGCAGTGACGATGTGGTCGGAGATGTTATCACGCTAGACCTAGGATGCCTACTGGCTCTCAAGGACTGCTGCCTGAACACACTATGTGTTTGGTGACAGTTTTTCAAACTTGAGGGTGGTAGCTAGGCAGGGGCGTACTCGAAAGTACCCTACCACCATGCTGGTATTCCATGGGAATTTGATAACGGTGTTACCTTCCACCGGAAGCTCAAGCCGTTGTTGGGGATTGAATCAGTGTCCGTCAGTTTGACAGTCGATATCTCAAATCTATCTCGGTAGCCGTTCTCGGGATTTGAATGAAAGTTTGTACATGGATCGCTTAGATACCAAGTTTATCTAGAATGATATCTAACCTGCGAAAAAACGGAGCAAAGCTCCGTAACCTACGCATTTACTTAATATTTTTTTACTTGGGGGAGTATCCCAGTTCATTATTCCAGTATTCACAGTTAACCATTGATATGGAGGCAATTATATTAATTAAAAAAAAGACGCACTAAGATCACATAGGTACCTATCTAACTAAAAACTAGGCTAATGTAGAACTACAGGAACACGCAGGTAGTGGTATTTTACATGAGCTGTGTGCGTATTGTGATAGGACAGAAAATAATATTTCTGATTTGAGACCATAGCAAATTATGTGCATGAACCTAATTTATGTGATTCACGCTCGAAGAGCTGCGATGACTCCCCATAGAGGGATATTATTGTAGGTCTAGTTTTGAATTCCATTCATACACTGAACACATTCTATTATATCTTCTGTTGAATAATATTAATACCACGTTCATAGGTGCTTTGTGTCTGATATTTAACGTCCAAATAAGTAGTAGCTCCTGGGTTAGTGAACTACTAACTAGCTCAATGTGCTATAGAACAGATTAACAGCTGTAGTGCGAGTATGGATCGTCCACTCGATAAAATTCGACAGTAAGTGCTTGTTCAAACACGGCGATATTCGCGCGGTTTGGACATCTCCATAGTAATAGAACCGTGCGGGTGCCGCACGATTCGCGTGTACGGGATAGCTTAAACAACTCTCCATTAAAACCGTCGCATTCGCATTTGTAAATATTGAACATTAAATACAGATAAAAACTGGCCATAAATTAACAAAATCATACATAAAGAACATTAAGAACATGAATAGTGACTCCTCATTCCAATGTTACGTATTTCTTTCAATCATGCATACATTGTTCCAGTCTCCGAAATTAATCCAACATTTGACTTTTTCAATACTAAGTATGTAACTGGAAATGAATAGGGTGAATCGGCCCGTTTACCGATCACTGCCGGTTCACGATCACTTTTAAGAAAACTTGTAAAAACAGCCGTATTAAATCATTGTAAGCGTTATTTTGCTTGAAAACGCAAGATCTACCTATGCTTTTCTCTTGTATCAGTCATTTCACCAAAAAAGTGCATTTACTATCGATCAGCAAGCCGATGGATATGAACGGATGTGCTTGCGCGGAAGTTGGAACAAAATCTTACGAAAAAATTAGTGCGCAGCAACCTTTATATTGTAAGGAAAACATGCTTTTAGTACACTTTACCCATTGTTGTGTTTGTGGTGCTAATATATTATTATGATCACATTTTCACCTAATCTTAAAATTAACTGACAAAATAGGCTAATTTACTAAAATATATGGTGATCGGCACGGGAAGGTATAAAACTAAGGGTCTTTCTTTTCACGATCACCTGATCGGTTTTTGTCCAATATTTGTTAAGATTTTCCGACATATTGCCTGATGTTAGCGGAAATACAATTATCTGTTTAAAGCTACAATAAGGTGTTTTACTTCCGAGTCAGATGGCGATCAGCTAAATATGAAAAATAACCATAGAAAATATTCCATAAACCATAGTTATCGACTACTGAATTTTTGCCAAACAAAAGCATTAATTGTATGTGATCGTAGACGGCTTAGGCAGCGGTCACGCTTAACTTTTAGTTCTTTGACTTTATTTTTGGTGATCGGGAGATGTCTACATTACGAACACGCGTGACGTGGTAAGCACAGTTATGATCGGAAACCGACTCCTTCGCGTACATTAAAAATGAAGTACAATTACTTCATTACACACATTACAGTAGTAAAAATCTGTTAACTATTTGTTAATAACTTACTAAAACTACAACGGCAGGATCTTCGTCTACTGGTAGGACTAGTCACGGGTCACTGTGACCTTAACTACCATCTACACAAGACGGAAGCTATAGATAGTCCCTTATGTCAGGGATGCGTGCAGGAAAACGAGACTGTGGAACACATGCTACTGCAGTGTGAGGCCACAGAAAGTATAACAAACACAACCGGATTGCGTATGGCTGACTCTTCTCTGAAACAGCCAAATGTTCCAATGGAACAGCTATGCCAGCGAGCCAGGGCTTTGCTTCGTTATATTAAGGAACTAGGGTGGCTCGGGTAGTGGCTGGAAGAGAGAAAGCTCAAAACACCCCAAGCGGGATGTTAGTGCAGGACTCAGCACCCACAAATCGAATAAGAATAAGAAGTGGTACTAACTGAAGCTTGGTGCTCGGCATGAGTGTGTTTTTATGCTTCTTACAGCTTAAAGATAGCCCCAACACGAATATCAAGAAAAAAGAATCCAAACAGGATCTTCATCATCATCATTTCAGCCATAGGACGACATAGACCTCTTTAATGGGGACGAAACTGGAAAGTAAGGTGATATATACAAGCTTGAATGGAAAAACAACAGTGAATACAAAGAGTTTGTTGCAGCAATTAAAACTAATTACAATAATCAAGCTAATCGTAATTCAGAATCAATTCATCAACCATGTCAAAGATTTTTTGAAGACGAAGTAGGCGACGTCGCATCGAAACCCTGCGTCTACATTTGGAATAGCACAAGCCATGAAGTTTAACAGATTGCTAGTCCTGCTGCGAGCTGATCGAAATCCATGCTGAGTATCGGAGAGACAAGCCGATATTTGTTGCTGCATGCTACGTTGCACAGCCGACTCGAACACTTTTGCTGTTATTGAAAGTATCGCTAACAGGCTGAATCTGCTTACCAGCGCCTGCGTTGCCTTTGGGTATTGAGACTCTAGTAATTCTCTCAGGGAAATAAGATTTATCAAGGTATTAAATATTTGTCCGAGCAGTCCAGCCAATATTTTACGACAGTCCTTTACCACAAACACTGGAATCCATTATGGCACGCTGATAGTTTTTGCTTTACATTTAATTTCGACTTAAAAGACATAGTTATAAAGTTCATTTTTCAGTGGTTTTAAGCGATCGTAGACTGGCGTAAATTTGTGACCGTAAAGTGACGCGAAGTGTTCGGCAACTGAAAAAAACTTACTTTTCAATAAATCGCGACTTATTGCCTGAGCATATATAAAGACACTCAAAAATATATATTTATTTAATAGTTTAGAGGTTTTTTAACTAGTATAAGGTACTACTAACTTTTTAATACTTTCAGTTTAAGAATAACGTACATTTCTTGGCTGCATGTCCACTAACTGTTCGTGAACCGGCCGATTCACCCATTTATATTCATTAGGCCAAAAATGCACTAGCGCCTGGCCGCAGTATATACGGTTTGCCGCAACCGTATTCCGGCTACCGCGTCGTCTCGGTTCTATTGTGGTAATCGTCCAACGATTTCCTCCCGTCATTTTAAATTTGATTTCTTTAATGAACTTTTCTGAATCTAAGTCTATGGCGCGCGTGACCAGCGTCTAGCCGCTAGCGAGTGACTGGCGCGGCGCTTGCGTCTAGCTGCATTGAGGATACGCGCGGCCGCATCATTCAACCGGTGCGGCCTGCCGCATTTCCAAGACAACCGGAACGGTTGAACGGTTGATGGCTGGCCGCAAGCCAGTGTGTCGATATCATGCGGTTTCCGCAACGGCACGCTGCATCGCGTCCAGCTATGTGCTCTAGTGCGTTTTAGGCCTTGCAGTTGTATCTGGCACGCAAAAATAAACCTAAATGTTATTAAGTTGAAACTATGCTTCAACTTACGTACATTAGTCGAGTAGATATCCCGACTGGTTTCGCGACTTGCTAAGGCATTTTTTCATATAGAGCGTGCTCTCACACAATAACCGTAGTTTTAACTAAATAATTTTCAATACTTACGAAACTTTCCACCAAGTGATAAACCTAAATGGTTACTGTGTGTGTAAGGCTGGCCCTAGCCTATACACCAATTCACATGGCTCACCAGCCAGGCTAACCAATGTGAATTGGCGAAGTGTGGGAAGAAGACCACAGTCCACCGACTGTGGTCAACTGTACTCTTTTCTCCAGTCTATGAGGAAGGCCCATTTTCCTGAAGTGGGATCTTGATGGGCTGATGTTTTTATGTCCCATCAGATATGAGCCGAATGGATTGGGATGTAGGCATGGATGTAAGTTCCTTAGTATATTATCACTGAAAAAAATGTAATACGTAATACTAAAAAGTAACAAAAATAGACTAGTGTTTCATTCTAGTTAGTTCCAAATGAACACAATTTGTTACACTGAAAATGTTTACATGTACTTTCTAATCAACCACACAAATGTATCAACTTAGATGAATTGTATACATGTAAAGTAGTCGGTACCATGATAGTTCAAAAGTAACTGATTTCAAATTATTTTGCTCATGGTACCGACTTCGACAAGTTATTTCATATTTTTGAGTGTTGAAGTCGGTTCCATTTTTTGGTAATTTTTTATTTATTTATTTAACACACTTAGCCCCCACACTAGGACTCCCTCCCTGTGCGGGAGGCATGGACACACAATCACAGCACACTAACACCCAAGACTCAGCACACAAATGTTTGCCCCTGCCGGGAATCAAATCCAGGGTCCCCCAGACACAAAAATCATGTCACTAGCACTGACCACTGCGACCTATGTATTTGTGCAAGCAAGATCTAATCTCTTAAATGAGAAACAATTTCAGAGAAAGTAGAGCATTAATGAGTTTTGTTAATTTGTAATTTGCGTAAATTGAACCTAAATATAGAGTTATTTCTAGTAATAAGATGTACCAAAACTCATTACATAAAAATAACTTCTTTAAAAGAAAAGGCAATGGGATATCTGTACACACAACTATTATTCTAAACAATGAGTGTGATGGATCTATTCCAACTGAAAAGATAACTTCCAAGATATAGACCGGGGAGATATTCATAGTTTCACATTTACCCTAATATTAACGTCAGATTGACAGATGGAAATCATTTTTAAACTATTTCAAATAAGGGGGCTTTCAATCTCTATTTGAAAACTCCTTTTTTCTTTAAAAGGGCATACTTCCTGGGTGATCCCATGAAGGTTCAGTAAGTGATGATAGGAGCCTGGAAATACTGTTATCACTCTTTTTCTGAATGGATGCTATAAATATGGCATCTCACTTCGTTTGTTTCATACATCTCCACTGCCAACAAATATCTAACTTTATTGCTTATCCGAACATAGTTTTAGGTCAGTGTAATACATTGAAGTGAATAGAGACAAACAAATGCATATTTGCAGTTTTTTCATAAATTTATTGTGTACGAAAATATATCCTACTTATTTAAATAACATAAAGTAACACTATGACCATAAAACATATCTGTCACTATGGAAATGTGAGAAGTATAAATAGTTATTTCGTAATTTATACGTAATAATTATTTATAAATTTGCATTTATTTATCCTAGTATTATGAGTGCAAATGCAAGTTCCTATTATACACATGAAAACTTAATAATTTCTCACAAAACCTAAAAAAGGTGTTTAGAAGTCTTATGAAAATCATACATACGTATAACTAGAGTTAATGGATTGTTTGTTTACAAAGCATTCAATTCATTTTGAAATTTGCTTGTTTATTGTGAAGCTCCTAGTATAAGCTTATTTTAATCATATTAAGTTTTGCATTTAAATACCAAGGCCAAAGACAGAGACAATACAATACATGGTCTTGTTTTCCCAGCGGACAGTGCAGGAGCCGTCAGTGTTATTGTCCCAAAAACAGGATGACGCTGTGTGTAACCCTGCTCCATTTTTTTGCATTATTGTGCATGTAACTGTAACAGAACACACAAAATTACTTTTATAGCTGGTCATTTAGGCTGCCAAACTCGGTTGCCTGCCGAAAAAGGGGTCACTCGTTTGCTCGTACCAACGTTAATTATTGGTTTGGCATGAAAACCATCTACATTTACATTACATACCTATGTATTTGTAGGGTTTTTGTAATTTCGTTAATTGTCCCAAACAAGATTCAACCACGGCCGAAGTCCATTGATTTACTTTATTGTGCTGATAGGCCGTGCCGCCGATCGAGTTTTCTATAGCTTCTTTTATAATTTTGCTCACATCGTCCACTATAAATTGATTCTGAAACGCGTCATTATATATCAGGTTTAAAACATAAAACAGATTTTAGACTTGTGAGAATTACTATACTTACTTCCTCAGCCAAATCATTGCACTCTTTGACTTCCATGATTTCCTAAATATCTAAATAACAATTCTAATAATTTAAAACATGCGTCGAGAAATGAAAGACAACTACAATTTTTGACGCTCAGAAAACCATAGATAAGACCACGCCTTGGATTGGATAGGCAATGTAGTGGACTATTCCTAATAAATAATAGCACTTTTTTGATAGCTCCATACGCTAGAAACTAGATGAAGGATCATAATAGTCAAAAACTATATTGTGCGTTTGATATGGGCTATGGAACAAATTGAAAACATCCAAAACGATCACGTTTCGCGTTCGTTTTGCCATAGGTGGTGCCAATTTAGACTGTTTTCGTTCACCGTGAAAAGTGTTATAAACGTGATTACCGTAATCGGTTTCTTTGGACCCACTGTTCACAACTAGCCCAATGTCAAAACGAACGTCCAGTGTGATCGTTTTTGGCGTTTTTAATTGTTCCATAGCCCATCTCCAACGCTTCTTACTGCAAGCCATAACAATGTTGCCAGACGTACGTTTTAAGTCGAAGTTATACGTTTTTTTGCTGCTTTAATCAAGTACGATCTAAACATCACAATCGTAGGTACGTAATTTCCTCGACTATTTCACATTTGGCAAAAACCGATATACGATTAATCAACAGTCCTACAGAGCCCACCACAATATTTTTTCACTTGACTATTAGGGATTTTCCCTTGACACGTTACAACTAAAATGAGATGATATAATGAATCACTTTACATGTGCCTATCCAAGTTGTATGAACAAATATACCACTTCATAATTATTCCTTCATTTATAAACATACGTTATGAAGTGAGTTTGTGTTAAAAATGTTTTTTTCAATACATTATGTGTCTTAGTACGAACAATTTTTTAACCGTGGTCATCCTCGGGAATACGACTGTATATTTACTCTACATATATTTGGCTCAACAAATCAGCATTGCAATTCAACGTGGCAATGCTGCTAGCATTCTAGGCACGCTGCTAGCCGGTAGTGGGTTAGAGCTTTTGAGTTATCTATAGGCTACCAATAGATAGTGGCACAAACTATAGAGATCCAGTGGATTGCTCAACTGTTATTGTAGTAGCAGCAGTATTGTATATTAGTTAATAGTGTTTTATTTTAATTAAGGCACCTCTACACGATATCTGGCAGCACTGAGTCATAAACCATCCATTGTCTCTTATCCTTAACGTCAAATGACAAATTGTCATGGCTGCAAAATGAAAACGGATATTTTTGTCCTTAATTTTTGATAATATTAATGGCTTCATCAGTGCAAAATAATAGGGTGTCATCCCCTGGATACTGTGCATCGTGCAGAGTGTGCAATATGTGGTGTTGGCGAGTATTTAAATGGCTACCAGTACTTTTAATAGTGTCCATCATTACATGGAGCTACTTCGCATATGTGATCCAGTTGTGCATTTGTTAGTTCCTTACTGAATAATGTGTTGTAATAAAACAGTACATTGAAGTCTTTGGTTAATTATATTATTGTTTCACAGTTACCATCGACAGTACAGTGCAACAATGTGTTTATCTGGTGACCTACCATATTCTCCTGATCATGTTTGGATGGTCTTATTGGAGGACTATTTTCGCAGATATAGAACCAATTCCCGAAAAGGTAAGAAACCAATGAGTTTATACTTTACACCTGCTGCTTGTCTCTGTGATAAAACATATGAGTATAGTTTTTATAATGTATATTAGTGTATATAAGAATGATATTAATATTTTGATAAATTTCTTGACATGGGGTTTGAACTATGGGCCAAGTATAATAATTTACAAAACTTACTCATAAAGGTTACTGAACTCATTAGTTGAAGAAAACATTTTATAAACAATTTATATTATCATGTCGGTGTCATATTCATGACTTAGGGTGTGTTCCAAAACAGATAATGATTACTCTGCAAAGGTAATCGTCACTTTCTCGTTAATCCAAGGTTGAAAATTCTTATTGACAGTTGTGAGAGAAAGTTTCAGAACCAGCACAATTTTGACTGACAGTTGGATTGTATTCACCTGGAAAAGTCTAGATTAAATATTTCTCTGTGACATTGACAAGTGGCCTTTCACAAACTCAAATTTACTCGACACTCATTGCTTGACAGAGAGTAAAGTGTTGAATTCAACCTAAATAACGGTTGGGGAAAGCATAATTATATTGATAGCAGAAAGTAGGTCACAGAGTTCCTGTGTACCAATAGAAATACTAATTTTGTCTATTCTAATGATTGTGTTGAATGCAAATAGGCTTATTTCTTGTTGTTTTTAAAATATGAAATCGAAAGTGAAGTACATACAGTAAATGAAGGGAGATTTTTTAATTTGCTATATTTTGATGTGGCAGTTACTCTATCCTTGACATACGCAGTGTGTTTTATTTTTTGGAGTATTTGAATACAGTGCTTACAGTGAATATGCCCGGTTCAAAATTGTATTCACCGACATAACGTTATATATATACACACTACCAAAAATAAACCGCAAATTGTACACTTTTGTGTGCTAATGTCAGAGAAATCAGCTGATTGTAAATTTTTGCTATATATAAGTATTTTGATTAAATTTGAAATCGTGATTGATGTTTAAATGCTAAGTGCAACTTAGCAAAACATTTTATAACCATTTATTCCCTGAACAATAAAAGTTAAAAACTTTGTTTTGATACACCACAATCAAATGGCGAATGTCAATTGGTCAATTGAATTTGACATTAGCAAACATGCTGCACTATCTCGTTTTCTTGAACATCATATTCACACTTTAAGAATGCTACAAATCACACTAGAAACATGTACGGACATTGTCATATTTTGAACCAATTTGTAGAGTGAATAATTAAAATATAGTGAATAATCTGAATTTTAGGCAACAGCAATGGATTGTTAGTAGTTGTGTGGTGTGTTGGTGTGTGTTATAAGTTTTTTAAATGTTGTGAATAAATATAAATATACACAATTACATCTCTCCAAGTATTGATTACTGGAAAATGTATTTAAAAATGCTTTTACAGCTAGATGGCCAAACTAATCACAAAGAATTTATATCAGCAGATGATGATAGATTGGACCCTGGAGAACGAGAAAAATATGGAGATTTTCAGTTTTGGTCATTAAACAATATAGACCCTATTTTATTTTCTACAAACTAAGAAAACTGACCAAAAAATCCAAATGTATATGTAATGTGTAAAATGTATATTTATTAAGAGCTCTGAGTCATAATCTAGGCAGGTACCATATGACTCAGCTAATGTCAAAATAATATTTATGGTTTAGCGACAATGCACTAATCTTATATTAATTGTATTTTGTGTTTGTGGTGACTGGGCTCTTTTCCTGCCTTCTATCTATAGTGCCTGTAGGCAGCACCAGATTCGTTGTTCAAACCTGCCTAAATATATTAAGGGTTAGTCACACCAACATTTTTTCCTTGTCCAACATTGCGAATAATCCTATGGTTGGATTATGTTACTAATAACTCTTTCATTGCCTTTTCCTTTCAAACTCATAGTAGGTGGCTTAAAAAATGCAACTGTGACAAGGTCATTGTACTGTTTGGCTAACAACATAAAAATTGCCTTGAACTCATTCTAAATTAGAATGAATCAATAAACTATTTTCTCTGCTGCTTAAAAAAAAGATTCACAGAAATCTTTTATCTCAAATCGGTGTGCGCATTTGTGAGTGGCTAAAACGAAAACAAAGACCTCTTTTCAAAGTCCTGAAATCTATGTTATATAATAATAAAAATAGGATATAACTGATCAAATAAGCAGTTCAGTAAAATATTTTTATTTTTGTGTCAAGAATATAATAGTTTTTGATTGATTTTTAGTCATAGAATATGATATATTATATAACAATGATTTCATTCAGGTCACAGGAAATAAGACATTGAAATGAGGCACTCAACATTCATCTTTCAAAAAAATTCCTTCTTGTATTTCTACAGAAGCATTTTGAAGTCCTGTGGAGGTGAAGAGATGGTTTGGTGTACAATATTGTAGCAATGTTAATTTTTAGATTGAAGCCCAGTTACTCACAACAGCCACCAGCACCAAGACTCTTTAGAACTACTAGAAGAAGCCTACCATAATGCCAAATCAAATATTCTTAAATTATCACAAACATTTTGCTTTCTTCATAACTTTTCACTGTATTTTTTGTTGCATTAACAACTGTCCTTGAGTTATGAAATTGATTTTTGAACTCTTAATGTAATTTTAATCACACTAATAATATGAAAAACAAATAAATCCTTATACTTATATAAATGTGTAAGATTAGTAACTCTCATGTTTTTATGGTTCCTGTGGGATAACTGAGGTAACCGGAAACCGTAGACCATGCGGGTGAAGCTGCAGACGCAGCTACTATGTAATTTAACATATGTACGAGTATGTAATTTGAACTTATTATACTCTTATTAAAACTTTAACTAAAGAGCTACTTACGTAGAGTGATTATACAGGACATTTTATTGATTCTTATTTGTTTTGTTTTCAGTATAAACTACCCCAAGTCGAGTTAGAAAAATTATTGAGTGCTGAAACTGAAGATTCTCAACGATCGATTTTGGAGAATTTCGCCAAAGACCTGCCAATTGTTACCAGGTATTTTTAGAGAATATATGTAGTTATAGAAATAATTAAGACCACTATTTATGAGTAAAAAACATTGGTTCATAGAGTTTGATTATGAATGCCTTGATAATTTCTTAGCTTAATTTAACTGTTTTCCTACATTAAATTTAGCTAAGGGTCTTATAATGCAAACACTATTAAAACTATTAAGACTCACAAAATTGTATACTGTCCATATGCTCGATACAATGTGGACTGTCCTGATCTAGTAGATAAATTAAGTTCATGTGAATTTTTCTTGGTGAATGTGGTGAATGTGGTTTTTCGTGGGATGAACCCAAAAAGTTGCTCCACACACCAAGCATTCATACTAACTATCGAAAAAACTCATTTATAATAAGAACATCAATAGTATTCAATAAGTGCACAAATCTGGACCAATCCTCTCTCGATCTTTTTACCAGTAAACTAAATTTGTATATAGGGGAATATATTGAAACGTATGAGTTGCATGGAAGCGCGTTTATTATTATTTATCTTATCAAGTCGTTTTTGCTAATCTTTCTTTTCTACTTAGAGTATAATTGTAATGGCTACACAGATCTATTTTGTACCGCAATTATCTACAATGCAATAGAGATGCAATTATTTTGTAGTGGAATACCAAGTTTATTTATGATTACATTCGAATTACTATTGCACTGTTTCTGATTTGCTTGTCTTATTAAATAAGAGAAATGGCATTGTTCGTTAACGTCCCTTCTGAAGTATCCGTTCTCGGATCCGAAGGGCCAGGAACAGACTTTATGTTGCTGTGAAAACTAATGTTTTCACAGCCTGAACCTGCAATGCATATGGAGATATGTCATGGCCAATCAAAGCAGTTCCATTCGGAAGTTTGTTTAAGCGTATGTATCTTTGGATATGGTCTTACATTATTTTGGATTACCCAATATTATTACGGTACCATCATATGTATTGCAGATAAAACTGCTCATGTATTACGCAACAACCTTGCTTTATTGTTTTTTTTTCTCAGAGTAATTAACGTAGATGCACAATTTGCACAAATGAAATCTAAATAAAAACCAAAGTGGTTTCTTCAAGGGAACGATTAAGTTAACTACAAAGTATTGCGATAAAAGTTACCTTCAATATTTCTACTTAGTTCGTATATAGCCTATCCATAAAAGCATACGCATACATAACGCATATCCAATTAATATTTTCTCAATTCTAGACTGAGGATAATGATAGCACGCTTCAGCCGCCGTTTTTTCACAATGGAAAGCAAAAAAGAAATTTTAAACAACTTTGGTGATACCATTCCTGTATTGACAAGGTTAACTTGTTTATTACTTACCTAGAATTGGGAAAATACCACAATACCCTTAGCAGTATTATGTATCAACATTATTTATTGGTTTTCCATTTACTGTAAAATATAGTAGTTATTTTGGTTTTGCCATTGACGTAATTATAAAAGTACATAATTTAGTTACGCGGAAACATGAGATGGTTTGAAGTTCTTCCTGTAAAACATATCTGTATTTGTCTCATTTAGTAATTTACGTCGTAATAATCAATTCATAGTTCACTAGATCAGTTGGATGACCTACGCTAGATGTTTTATTGTAGTCTAGTTATTGTTACGTTAGTGGTTAGGTTACTGTTACTGTATAATGTTTCGAGTAATTATTTATAGATTAAAATAGGCTGTATTATACGTATTAGTGCGTTTGGAAAACTACAATCGACTGATATATTTTATTGAACTTTGTCACAACTAATGGGGACGATTGTGGATGATACTGAACTGAATAAATAAATGAAAAGCTGAACCAAGTCTAGAAATAGGTCTTTATTGATAGACGACGTGAATCCAAAAAAAAAAAACAGACGACGTCACTCAAAATTTATTTATTAAAAAAAACTTAAGCCTTCATGTGATGGTCTTCCAGATACCTTATCGCCTTCCTATTATGTATTATCTATATAAAAGAAAATGCGTTTAGCTATTGTTTAGGAAAATAATTCTCACCCCTTGACATATGGCCATAACGTAACGTATATTTTAATATAGTGAGTGTTAGTTTTAACGGTAAGGAAGATTTATGATAAAATCCCAGAGGCCAGAATAACAGAGCTAACAAATGGAAACATTAAATGTGCTTTAACAACATTCTAATTAAAAACGTATTGTACATGTATGTTTAATTTTATTATAAAAACAACACTGTTTCCTGCAACGTACTGATTCGTATTTCCTATTCTAAAATTAGGTACAGTAGGTACATTATGTAAAACTATATTTTTAGAACCGATTATAATACATAGTCTAACTGACGGACTCCAGTTCGATCCCCATCAACGGCTCGAGCTTCCGGTGCAAGTAATACCGTTATCGAATTCCCAGCATAGTGGTAGGGTGCTTTCGAATAACCGCCTTGCTAGCTACCACTCTGAAGTTATATTTTGCGTGCGTATCTTGTATGTAAATTTCTTTAGTACCTCGTATCTTCCACGCGGCCGATGGCTTACGACCAAGTATCGTTAGATTCGTAACCCAAGTGTCCCAAGGCAGGATTAAAAAAAATAAAGATCGTGGAATGTTGGAGCCAAATTATATTATGGATGGGATCTATTCAATTTGATCGAATTTGAGTAAACTGTGAATTTAGGGAGGTCAAGGAGGTTCGCACTAAGCGCCCGGAGACAATATTTCCTGCCGGAGATGCACTAAAGTATTTAACATTATTTTAAGAAATAACTGTTAATTTTACGAAAAAAATGCGGGTACACATAATGAAATGCAATTTTCTTTGAAGAAAGATTAGAGGTGTTGGCAAAATTGTGCAATTTGATACTTAGTCGAAATTTGGGAAACTGAAATATAATCGAAGTAATTTTGAGTTTAGTATATGATTAAAGTAGTCTCCTTTAGTCGGTTACGTTTGAAATGAGTGACAGAGCAGACTCTCCCTAGAGTTAAAAATTTAGGTAAAATTACCGCATGTTGTTGTCATGATGATCATGTGGTCATGATGATGATGCGGTCATTATCATGATGATGATGATGATGACCGCATGTTTGCATTTATTGGTAAACGTTTAGCGCCAAAATCCATTTGCAGATCGCGCATGCGTGCTGCGCCGCGTCCAAAGACTATATATAGAAAAACTCCATTGCACCCTGCTTGCTCCAGCTGAAGTTGTATCTTAATGGTAAAAAAGTAACATTTCGATACAGTTGTCATAGATGAGCTGTATCATAATGTAACTTTAAAAAAAATCGATATATTGTCTATAAAGACTGTCATTCAAGTTCTGTTTTTGATTTTTTAATTTAATATTTCAGTATGACATTAGATAAAGTTTATTCTGTATTTAAATCATAACTGTGTCACACAGGACAATGTCCGGGTCCGTCCGCTATTGTAACCGTTGCGTCCTCATCAAGCCTGACCGCGCACACCACTGCAGCATATGCTCGCGATGTGTGATGAAGATGGATCACCACTGTCCATGGGTGAACAACTGCGTGTGCTTCCATAACTATAAGTTCTTCATACTGTTTCTGGGATATGCCTTGGTCTACTGCCTCTTCATCATGGGCACCTGTTTACCATACTTCATAAGGTTATGGAAGGTACGTTTAAAAGATTATTACTCTTTTGATATATGTGTACTTTATGCTGATTTTTTTTCTATATTGTCACCTATACTACCTATCTACCTATAAAAAGTACCTATACTTAGCTATACTAATTAATTTATGACTACTAAAATAATAGACGTGCGATTTTCATTGATATCTATTATCGTGATATATATATATATTTTGCAGTCTATTAGAAAAAAAATGAAATTACTCATAATTTTAGTCTTTTTACAAATTGTTTGGCTTGAAATTAGCAGCTCAGAATTTTTAGACTACTATATTCTTAGCAGAATTCTACTCATTAATTTATGTCTTATTTATTTATTGTATTTAAGTTATTTTGTATGTCTATTCTGTTCGTCTCATATTAACATCGGAAAGTCAGTTATGATCTTACTCACCACATAACCGATAGTTCATAAAGTATTTACTGACTATCTAGCCTAGGCAATCAAAATGATAGAATAAATAAGATCTACCACTTATTACTTCTTCTGTTTCTGTGGCTTTTTGTTACAGTTCTGCCATTCACGGTAGTTTCATAAATCATGTAGAAGTCGAGTAACCATATTATCAGTGGGAATATTTATCCCAGATCATGATTTTTAACTAGCTACATTGATATTACTTCATTATTTGATAAGGGGTTTTAGAACATCACAATGTCGTAGAGACCATGGCGTATGGTAAACATACAGTATGGACACTGCAGCCTGTATAAATTCTACTTCGTACCACTTACAATTTAATTTGTACTTCTACGTATTTGAAAAAAATATGCTATCGCATTAGCCTTTGCTATCAGGACGGCTAACTCGGTGAGATTATGTGTCAAAGCGTGTGCTAAGCGTTTAGTAATAAAATGCGTATAATAGTGTCATTACTGTGTGTTTATTCACTGTTACTTAATGTATCTATCAGGAAATAAAAATGAGCCCTTTATAAAAAACTACCCCTCAGTATATGTAATTTACTCATTTACAGATGTATCAGGAATACAAATATGCCCACTGCGATCGGCAAATAGAAAATGGCACATTTACCAAAGTGTGCATGGACTTACTCAATGTAATTTAACTTTATTTATTCCCACATCAACATTAAATTGTATGGACACTGTAATAAAACTTGAATCATGTATACTAGCGCACGCGTTTACATGTAATCCTATCGACTGCGCCAGGATCTCATTAGGCGTTTTTAATTATAAACTTCTTTTGAAAACTCATTGCACCATGAATGTCGTTAAATAGATAAAATACGATGTATGATCAATTATTTATATATAGAGAGCTATTTCCTTTTAGGCGTAATAATAAGGGACTTGCTAGTTACATATAGCTTAACAGTGTCCATACTATAGTGTCTTGTAAGATTGAAAATTACTTAATTAGATCAAAACTCAATTGCATAGAACTGATAGCAACGTCGTACAGCGTAAGGTCAGTAGGTTTATTGCTTTATTGATTAGTTCATTAGATCTCAAAGTTCATGAAAATATTACTTGTATTATTGCCAAGATATATATTCTTGATATACTAATTATATTAACAGCTTAGTTTATACATCATGATTTTCCCACTCATCTGACGTAAGTAGTGCTTATTTCACGTATTTTTTTAGTGTAATGAATTTTAGTATTAAGCTAAAATATAATTATGAAAGATAATCACCAAACAACCAATTTCATTGAAATAAATTGTTTGGAGAATGGCTTTGTACTCACCACGTACTTTGGTTTGTTTGACGGTCGCCGTGGCACAGTGGTCAGTGACATGACTCCTGTGTCTCCGGGACCCTGGGTTCGAATCCCGGCAGGGGCAAACATTTGTGCGGTGAGTGTAGATGTTTGTCCCGGGTCTTGGTTGTTTGTGTGGTGTGATTGTATGTGTCCATGCCTCCCGCGACACAGGGAATCCTAGTGCGGGGGTCTGAGTGTGATAAATAAATAAAAAAAATAAAAATTAAAAAATTGTTTAGTAAGTACAGTATTGTGCGAGTTTATGTGAACATATCGTAGTTTGTCAATTTTAAGTCTTTCGCCGTTACTGGCTTCGCAGTATGCACGGCACACCAACACGTATGTAGCGTAGGCGTTTAAGTAATTATTACGTCATCCTTCGTATTTCGATTTCTCTATTGAGAAAACCGCGCTTGAATCATCATTATGAAGAATTTACAACACCATACAAACAGTAAGCACATTAAACTTGCTGTCTCGTTTTGAATTGTTTTAGCCTCAATCGACAAGTGGTTAAATATATTTTATGCTAATTTGATTCATATGTTACAATTATTTAAATTTACTGTTATCTCTGTTGTATTCGGGTTTTGACGGTATTTTTACTAATTTGTTGAACGGTAAAGTACCTATGCTTTTTCAGTAGTGCTGTGTGTGATAGAAATAATAGATACGGGAGCTACTCTTTAAAATAATTAGGTATGTAGTAAAGGCTAGGTTTTCCCGACATGTTAGGTGAATAGCGCAGAACATATCTGTTCAGGAATGTATGAGAGAGAGCAGGGGCCTCGTCTACTACTACTATTCAATATGATCGACTCACTTTGACAGTTTTGGTAGTCTGCTATTTTTATTTGTCCATATTGAATCAATCTCGATTCAATTCTAGATTCGGTGACGTAGCACGCCATATTTCGTAGTCTGTTAGCATCTAACTTGTCAATTTCGTACAAAACCGACATAGGCCGAGCGAGGGTTCAACATAGATTCAGACCGCTATTAACTTAGCAGACTACGAGTTTTTGACGTTGTCTTATTGGCATCGAGTCGGCCTCGCACTGGACTGAAAATGAACATGAAATTAGTAGACTTGACACCCAGAGCGATAGAGCATACGCCTGACGTTGACAATGGCAACGGTTAGGATGAGCAAGTGGAGAGCGTAATACTGGGCTCCTGCAGAAATTTTACAATATAAACTCGTATCAAATCAACAATTATGAATATTGCAAAATAAATCCTGACCGTTTCTTGACTTTGTTATAACCTACCCAACAAATTAAGTTTTGTATAAATATTCTTACGATATACGTTCTATGATGTATTAAAAGCATGTTTTTCAAAATATAAAACTATCAAGAGGACCTTATAGTATTTTAACTCCTGGCCATTCCTTTATACTCAACTAAAGACACAATCCAGTCCTAAAGACTGAGCTTTCATTTGTACTGTTTGACAGTAAAATGAAAGCTCAGTCTTTAGGACACGAGTTATTCTTTTAAAGTTGGGATTTGTGCATGTATTGCCTTAAAAACTAAAGAAACGACTTCCATTACTCATCCGTGGTATATTTTCAACGTTTTCTTGAGAAAATGAGTAGATCAACAATGTAGGCGAAGTCAAATATAAACATTACTAAGGATAATCCAAAAACTAATGATCAGATCATGAACAAATTTAAGTAGGACCACATGAAGCTTTATACCGCTTTAAGAAAAATCAAATAGGGTCTTATCAGAAAAAAGTTCTGAGTTAGCCCACAAAAAACAATACGGTCGGATTGAAAACCTATTTTTGGAAGTCTGTTGATAATGCTATATTGTATTTAGTAATATTAGTATAGTATTATTAATATTAGTATAGTACATTTACTAGGCTTAATCCGCACGTATTGTTGTTTATTTTGCGTCATTTCTCTTACTGATAATAAGGAAATACTAGACACAAAAAAGTTTATTCAACTTTGCGCCCGTGTTTCCACATTCTTTATCTTGTCAATATGGCAGTTGGAATGTCTTATTCGAGCCGTGTTTTGTTTAAATTGAGATATTGTTTTTAACACAGTGTGGAACTCCTTATCACGTGAATTTGTTATCTGAATAATTTCGTAATGAAACTCCCGGAAATGGGTATTATTAGTACTAAAACATTTGTTTATATGTAACACAGTCTGGGCGGAATCTGGTATATAATAAGTTTCTAAAAGTAAAAAGTGAATAGAATATAAATGTATGCATTGTTTGTGCTTCAATTATTATTCCAATTTGCTAAAATATTATTTATTCTATGGCAAGTACGGACGATAAAAGAAGTAGTTAGGATTTTCAAGTTTTAATTTTACCACAATCTCAAATATATCACAGCTGAAAATTAAACGTGTATAGATAAATATGTACTGAAAAAATATCCTTATGGGCAAGCGTAATTTTAGACTTCATATAGTATATAATATATATACCTGACTAAGATCGCAGGCAACGGCTGGATGCGGGCCGCTTCCAACAGGTCCTTGTGGAAATCAATGGGGGAGGCCTATGTCCAGCAGTGGACGTCCTATGGCTGAGATGATGATGATGATGATAGTATATAATGTGTATAATGTTTGAAGATTCTAACTTATCTAGCATGCTTTAAGTTAAGATGTCATAACATTACAAGTAAACAATTTGTTTGTTTTTTCAAGATTACAACTGTATTAGTTCGAGTTTATTGTGTAGTAATTTTTTATTCGAGTACGTTACGTAATCGGTTTATAGATTATGTTGTAGACCGCGAACTAGATAAGTATTTAACGGAAAGATGATCATGAAGTTTGTTGTAGCCTACGTACGCTTAGATACGGTCTGGCATTATTTTAGATTACCTAGCATTCTTACGGTAGCAGCATAAGTACTATAGATAAGACTACACATGCATTAAGCAGATTTTTTCTTAGTGTTCCCGATCGGCTAGCTATTAGTCGCCGTGTGCACTAACCTTAATACATATATTTTTTGTTCGTACTTTCACTATTGATGTAGAAAACTGCCGCGAGTTTTGTGCATCTAATAATGATGCACAAAACTCGCGGCAGTTTTCTACCGGCAGTTTTATCTAAGAACCGGCTAGGACTTACGCCCTGCGGGATAACGGGCTAAGACTTGCGCCTGCCGGCCGCCTGGCACGGTCATAACTCCCAGATTTAAAACTGCAAATCAGTTCGATACGGTTCACAATTATTTTCCAGGAAAATCAAGTGAGTCCTAGCCGGTTATTAGATAATAGTTATTTACATTATTCTCGCTACAATTTTATTATTTAACTTTCATTTGAGAGTTATTTCAAGATGCAGTAGATTCTAATCTAGTGAACACGGTGTATTTATGTTAAGCGCCACCTTTATAATTTTCATTAATAAACTTATTTTTCATTACAACTTATTTTTTTTAGAATTTCTTCAGTAAATCTTTGGGTTAGCAGGTTATAGGTTGATGTAATGTGAATAAGCTACTGATGTTGCTCGTTAGTGCTTATTCAAGCGGTTAATGTATAATCACCCATTTCGACGGACCCTGTCGTTACCTCTGTGGTCGTAACGTTACTCTATGACATCTTCATTTTATAAGATGTCAAGCCATTTTTATATTACTTCGCAGTTATCGACATTTTTTGAGCTTAAATTGGTTATCGCGACTACTGAAACTGATCAACAAATTTACTACAATAAATAAATTTACTTACGGCCTTCAGCAATTATAATAACAGCCATTTATTTTATTGAATGACCTTCGAGTGTTGCCAAAAAAGCCGGACGCTAGTTTATAATGCATACTGCCAGGGAGTGGAACTCACTGCCTGAGTGTGTTTCCCGATAGGTACAACCCCTGAGTCTAAGTCGCGCGTTAATAGGTATCTTCTAAGTTTGCGTGCTACACCTTAGACCGCGTTACTCAACATCAGGTAAGACAGCGGTCAAAAGAACCTGAGAAAATAAAGTTCACTACGGTTAATAACAGCTCAACTGTGTTAAGCAACATACACTTCTGTCATAACTTTGATATGTATAGAGCACGCGTGTACCCAGGTTTTTCCCAAAATTATTAGCCACAGAATAAATACCACCTCATTATTCCGGAAATTATTTTGTATTAACCCTTAATGTCAGTACAAATCTCCTCGGTGAAAATCACTGGCCACTGAACAAAATATTTGTTAACATTATCTGTAACTTATCTTAATTTATTTGCATTAATGTGCATCTTGCGAGAAGCGCGCCCACTCATTCAGCTGCTAGAAACATGGACTATTTGGGGTATAACTTCGGGGGTACAAATCTTACCCCATCCTCCAAACAGCCCAAATTTAGCTTTATGCATTTTTTTATATTTCTTTCATTATAAGTTACAAATAATGCTTCGTCGGCGAAAATTCAACACTGCAGACGAGGCCGTCGAAGAATTTCGGCGGCTATTTTTCAGCCTCACGCGAGATACGTTTTTTAATGTTTTGAAAGCTGGTTCACCGCAAGCATAAATGTATAGGGGTCGGCGGGGAGTATTTTGAAAAGCTGCACTTAAAGTTTTGTCATATTCAAACTATTTTTCATTTCACTATTTTGGGATCAGCCCACGTAGTTGAGACGATGATGATGCTCCTTAAAGAGTCTTTAGCCTTAAAGGTCTTAACTCTGGCCTTTCTAAAGGCCTTAGGTCTTTTACTCCTTAAACTCTTTGGTCTATATATATTATTATTACTTTATTATTAATATATGTGTATGTACACTTCAGCTTGCTGGATGAATGCACAAATGTAATCATACTTTAAAAACTTTTCGTATTTTATGATTTACCATTGCAAATAAATATTTGGTATGATTCTGAAAACTATCGCGAGTTTCTTCCATAATTGTATTGTAACAAACCATGTAATTTTCCAGTGTTTACCACGTGAGTCCTAGTCGGTTTGTTACATTACAATTTGGTTTCATACCAACAATTTGGTATTTCCAGGGGGACTTCCGAGATGCAGCGTTGTCAGGAGGTTACCACATCGTGTTTGCGTTCTTCGTATCACTGATGTTCGCGGTATCACTCGGCTCATTGTTCGGATACCACTGCTATCTAGTCGCACATAATAGGACTACCCTGGGTATGTACTTTTTTTGTGGTCGACCAACATTTTTTTAAAATAAATGTAATATTTATACGTTCGACGTTTATAGTCGAAAGATCGACCTAGCTTTCGGGCATGTCCGATACCCATCCTCAGGTGAGTTTACTACTACGGATAATACGCACCTACATATATATAATAATGTCTCAGCTCACGAGAATATCTAATAAAAAAAATCTTGCGTTTGACAACTGTCTCACCCGATAAGTGATGACGTGGTCGACGATGTCGGTATAATATTGATACATACAATTTTACCTTACACTGTATTATGATGACTCAATGTATAAACCAAAAGGCATCATCATGCATTACTTAAACACTCCATAATTAAAACTTTACATTTTTTATACAATTACTTTAAAAGATAAGTTCTCAATTAAAATATCTATGGAGTACTTCTATTTAACATATGTTTATGTGCCTTTTTTTTGGGCAATCGATCAAGAGGGTCTTCAAAAATGTTGGCGCGATGTGTCATATTTGTTTGCAATTTTATATAATCTTTAGACACCAGAGTGTTAATGTAAGATAATTTCCAATAAAAAAATGTATTTAGTGACTGCAATCATATTGACTGTGTTTGGCGTATAAATAGAGTTTAGTGGATTTTTAGGTCATGATGTTCGGTTAGACCGCAGAAATGGAAAGTCCGAAATCACAAAATAAAAAGCCGTTGCTGGTTTTGTGTCGTCATCTTGTTACGTAGGTATCTATACTTTTCTTCTCTCTCGCCGTCTTGTATTTGGACATTTTTTTTTTTATTGACAAAAGGCAAGTAAGTGGCTGGTGGCTAGTCCGTGTAGACACAGGGAAACGGTGTGATTGAGGGATTTAACCGTCCTAATTCTAAGATAATTATGTTGAAATAACGAGGACGTTGAAGCTAAAGTTGATAAATATGAGATAAAACAGTTCAAGAATAGTTATACAAAGTAGAACCAGTCTTCAAAAAGTTTCCTCAGAGAATAAATAAATATTCCTCCTCCTCAGTCGTTCACTCTTGACAGAGTGGTCGTGGTTGAAGACTATGCCTTTTAACTAGAGAACGCAGCCCTTGCGATGCGTCTCCACTTGTTGCGGTCTTCAGCGTCTCGGGTGCTTTGGACTATGAAGGTTTGTGTTGCAGCTTTTATAGGGTCTGTCCAACGCGTGGGTGACCGACCGCGAGACCGCTTGCCTTCTACTGGCCCCTTGACCACGAGTCGTTCCATGAAATGGTCGTTACGAACGATGTGTCCGAAGTATTTCAGGATTCGTATTTGCACAGTCGACGATGCATAACTAACTTTCTTGAACTGTTTTATCTCATATTTATCAACTTCAGCTTCAATATCTTCGTATTAAATATTTTTTTTAATATTTATAAATATGTTTCTTTTCACAACGATCATCTTGCGATTGATCGTGGCACGTTTATCTCGTGTGCGTTTTGTTCAAATCGTACGTAACAAATAAGTCAACTGTTCACTGAGAGAACCGCGAGCCCAGCCCCTCACCCCACTGCCCTGCTACACCCGTACGCCACTCTCCCCCCGCAAACCTCTGACCGCGCAGGCGATCCGGGAGTTGTATTGTTTACCTATAGACTTTGGTTTCAAAAGCTTGTACCTAGCCTACTGAGGATTGGTATTTTATGAGTAGACTATCTCAAGCACTTTTTTTTGGTGAGTACTAAAATTGAATTGTAAGTTCTCCTGGTACCATTAACTCAATTTCACCAGTGTTGTGGGCTAGTTTAAGCTTGCAAATCTACGTTCATATTTAGACTATCTGTCCTTAATGAACCGTTTGCTTTCTGTGATCTCGGCTTTTGTATTTCTGCTACCTGTCAAGAGATCACGTGACCGAATCATGGCACAGAGCCCCACTAAATAGAGTAGAAACTAAAAGTCCAGTTTGATTTCAGATATGCTTCTATCATACCGGAGTCTAAGAAGTCCAACCGGTCAGATCGCTAACCATATGCTTAAAACACTGATCAATGGTAATTGCAGTCACTTCCCGGTACGATTCCGTAGATAGTGGCGTCATCTAGAAACACATAATTTCACAGTATTTAATTAATTTCATCGAAAAGTCATATACTAATTAAATACAGACCTAGTATAATTAAGTATGTAGAACAATTAGTTGTGTTAATTTGGAATTTTAGTTTTAAGATTGGCGTCGTATTTGCGTTTACTGTATTTTATGTATTACAATATTGTGATATATACAAATATTATATGTATAAAAATATAGTTAAACCTAAACTGTTAAAGGCCAGCAGTGGAGGTCCTATGGCTGAGATGATGATGACAATAGAATGTCGTCCCTGTAGCTTGCTAACTAAGCTATAGTAGCATTCCACTAGCCGTCCGAATTTTTCATTCATTACAGCCACATTTGAGGTGGTGTTTTTCTTAAGACCTTTAATTGTATTGACTCCAGAGGTAGTGCAATTTTTCCCTTTAAAAATATGAACGTAATTTTCGCCTAGCATGACGTCAATGGAAAGAACATTAAAATCCTATAAAATTAATGAATATTTTGCGGTGTGAAACATTCCTGGAATTCTGGCAGCATTGCCGAGATTGGTAATACGTGCCAATGCAGCTATTTATGTTTTCTAGCTGACCTGCTGAACTTCGTACCGTCTCAGAATCAATATATATGATAATTGATTAGCTGTATTAAATTTACAATTTTTTTATGAAATTAAAATGATAATGATTACTTTTGTAATAATCAAAAACTGAACTGTAATAAATAAAGCATTGTAATTATTATACAATATCATGGACTGTTGACCATAGACCACAGAGTTAGCACATATTTATGATTTGTATTCATATAAAAACTTAACTTAAGAATTAAATGTGTAAATTATTACCTTTTACAGTACAAGCCGAATTACATTACATTTTGAAAAGTTTTAGTAAAGGAACAATGCTTACGTATCTAACTTAAATGCTGATTTTGGATACCACATAAACACGAGCTTATATTGGCACTATTTGGTTTCTCCGTATGTTGGGTTCCAGTCTTTCGCCATCCCATTTAGTGGCAGTCATTTACAGAAAGGAAAAAAGATACATGTACAGAACAAAGTCTGCATAAACTTCTCTAGATTTATGAATAAATTTTAATTATTAAAAAATTACATATTTAACAATTACAGAAGCTTTCCGAGCACCAATGTTCCGTGGTGGTGCTGACAAGAATGGCTTCTCATTGGGTGCCTACAATAACTTCAAAGAGGTTTTCGGTTCCAGTCCGAACCTCTGGCTTGTGCCCGTTTTCACCAGGTAACTTAACAGTATATTTAAAAAGAACAACGGCGGCAGCTCTAATGATTAACTAGTAACACTGTTTATTCTGTATTGTAAACACGGCAGATAGCACGATTACATGTGTGTAACCATAAGCACGTATAAGATAGGTGTGTTTAGCTAAATGGTTGGTTCGTGTGCATGACAAACAAAAGTGTGAAAAAAAAGAAGTGAATGACAAAATAACATTAATTTTGTTGTGTGAATAGTTTAGGACTACAATAGCTTTACAAATTTTTTGCCATTACTAATAACTAGTCTTATCTAGGTTTGACTATATTATAGTACTGTATATGACTCATATACGAATTGCTAGTCACAATTGTCGTTAACTATACTAATAAGGTCATGATATACCACGAGCTAATTTTTACTAATTACCCATTGACATGATCTTATTCACTCATTAACGCTTTATCACATTGTACATAATGATACTGCATTATCTTTTATTTATAAGCATTGACATTATGTACTAACACCTTTATCTTTGATGTTGATTATTTATTATATTTCTTAAATGGCGCGGACGAATCTTTTTATTTAGTGTATTCTTTTCACATTTCATCTACATTATACCAATTATATATGGATATAATCGTATATGCAGCTACAACCGACCGGGTACTATCTTTACTCATAATGAAATGTATCTTCATGTCGGTTCTCATTGGTGGTTCGTTTATGAACCCATTGAGTAAAATAGAGATAAAATTCAATGAGATTCGTTGGATGAATTCACCAATCAGCATTTAGACAAAGTGACTTTTCATAATGGGAAAAATACCGGGGTATCAAGTTTAAACACTTCTTCCACATTTAAAATATTCACGGTTGCGGTTGTCTCCATCATTTGTTATTTTGAATTGGTATCTGGTGGATTATTTTACTGGTTTTGTCTCACAGGGTAGGTGTTACAGGGAAAGTTGAAAAGATACTATTTTTAGGCAACAATGGTCCATCTTCAAACTTTGCAGTTTCATGAGATAGTGACAAGTGTCAACTCATGATGCATGATTATTCATATTTCTAGGTGTCCTAATTCTGTTAATCGTATAAACTGGCTAAAGTTCTTTAAAATTAAAATTATTACATTTTTCGCTTAAATTCAAATTCGTATAACTCTGCAATGTTTAGTAGTACAGAGCTTTATTCGATTGCTTGTTTTATTTTATATCAAGCTACCCGTTTTGTAATAAAAAGATCTTATTATAGTATTGCCCTTTACAAATGCCATATCAATTTGGATCTTATATCGTAACCTCCCCAAGAGACCGCTAGAGGCATTATCCACAGAGCACTTGGTGCTGCGGAGGGCACGTTAAACTGTCGGCCTCGGTTGTTGTCTTAGGATATCAGTCGTTAGGCCATGTGGGCAGCCTGAATACCTGGGCTTTTGCCTATTTTATGCCTATCCGCCTACCAAAATTGGCAAACGTGGTGGAATATGGGCAACACTCCATAGCCTCCACTCATAGGCCTCCCCCCAATGATTTCCTCAAGGACAACCGTAGGAAGAGGCTGAGCTCTTCCTGTGATCTTGGTCGGATAATCTGTCAACCTTGACCGATTATGCTGAAAGTACTCATGTAATGACAACTAACCCTCCGATTTGTCCGCGTCCTTTCAACCCGTATCGTTTTGGTAGCCACGGTGATGGCTGCGAATTCCCAGTGCGGAGAGAACACCAACTCCAGCCATTCACCACGCCACAGGACGCCCATGGCTACGAGTCCATGGGCACCACGCGTTCAAGGTCAGAAACAAGGGAAATGCTGCACCCCTCAGCCGGCTCTCAACACATACCTTGAGGATATTCTACCTATTTTTTCCCTGAAAATATTCTATGCTCATTTTACACATTTTTCATATACCCTCATATTTTGCTAGTTTATTCCAACTTTGTCACTGTTTTTGATTTTGTTTGTAATTAAATTTAGATTTTTTTTCTATGCTCAGATTGACATACCCCTGCGTGCAGGGTATTTGCTGCAAATTATTTTGTAAACGTTTACTGTATAATATGTATACAACGACCGTAAAATCTGGCTCAACATTAAATTAATATTGACTATCTCTAACATATCAATTGTTAGAAACGCGATAAAAGCAATATACATAGAGAATATTTACCATACAATACTCTAGACAAAACATTTTTGATTTGATGCCTACTTGCTCAAATATCCAATGTTGCCAGATATAATAATAAGACTTATTGTAAGAATTATGATATGTCCGTCGTGCCTTTTTATGAATTTAATTAGTTCGTTGTATCTACAGATTAATTTCTATCGAGAAAAATTGATGACTGATGTCTTTACTTTTCTAAGTATTTTTTAACTAATTGTGAATTTTCCTGGTTTCCAAGTTGACATGGAAACAGACAAAATATTCACATAAAATTAATTTCTATGTTACTATTATTCTTTACTTATTAAAGTACCTATGTAGATATTCTGATTATGCATGAATACAGGGTAAATTATATGTTATTTTTATAATTCATACTCTGTATTTCAATAATTATAGCAAAAAAAAAACGACATTTGTACTATCTTATTGTACCAAGCCTTTATTATAATACTCCTTTTTTATAACTTATTAATGCGTGTCTGATTCGCACATGTTAGAGATTTAAATTCTTTTAACTTTTACTAAGATTTACCAATTTCATGAATGTACGAAATTTGAAACACAGACCGTGCTTCTAATAAATTCATCTTCATTTACAACATCTTTTTATAAATTATACTCAAGCTATGTGAGAAAGTTTTGGCTGAAGTGTGTTTATAGATTTAAATGATTTTCCAACAGCCAAATATTACAAAGTAGAACGAATTATGCCAATTGCTTTTCACGCATTTATGTTTTTTGTGCTATATACAACACACAAGACTGATAAAATTGTAAACGAGAATGATCATATTTTGTAAGTATTTTTGTTCACAATAAAACGTTTCGTTCTTTTATGTTGTATTTTTATTTTATTTCTTTTATGAGGCAACACCGTCGCTTGCAACGACACGGCGTAGGTTGAACGCTTTTAGAATATTATTAGTTATATATTGATTAGCAAGCAAATGGATACGTACTTATAAAAATATATTAAATGTTGGCGAGATATTATAATGAAAGAGGTCTGTGTGATGTATATTCTAAATTTGAATTAGGATTTAAAGATAATTTCTCAGTCTTATCGTGCATGCTTTGGGTGTTTCAGAATATTATTTTTTCATTCTATTTTACTTATTTATGTATTAAGTTGCAGTCGACCATTTATGATTCTTGTATTTAACTCATATATTTTCGTCCTTCAATTTTATATATGTATGCTGGAGCACTCATGCTTCCTTCTCTCTAAATTATATATATACAAATATTCTTAAATATACATACGAATAAGTTTATTTATTACTTATTTTAGCGTGGCGATGGTGCGCGAGAGTGAAAGATGGAGACTTTGCCCCCGTACGGGCAGGACCGTCCCAGAGATAGTTTAAGAGAAATATATTTGGTATTTCGCTATATATACTTCTATAAAAGAATAAAATTTATTCCACTAATATATGCTTTTCATTCATTGGCTAACATCCCGTTCAGATACTGGTCTAAACTGTTGAGTCATTCACTTCTTTTTTTGTGTACTTTTTAAGAGTTGGTGTCCCTTTGCATGCTAATTTTGAGCGTCAGTGCGGGTAGTTGCTGTTAGATTGATTACTTGCACTTACAGAGCGGAGCGCAGATGTGTAGCAAGTGGCTGGAATTTATTATTGCGTTGTTACTTTATTACTTAGAGTAGTTACTTTATTGCCTACTAGCGGTCCGCTCCGGCTTCGCACGGGTAAAAAATTTGAAAATTAAAAACTACATGGATCCCTAATTTAAAAAATAATAATAATAATATAGCCTCTTACTCAGGGTAAATGTAGCTTTCCAATGGTGAAAGAATGTTTGAAATCGGCACAATAGTTTTTGGTTTATTTATTACAAACATACAAATACAAATATGTTTATTTCAACAGTGAATACAGGATACAAAAGCAACTTAAATATAATATGGTACCGAAAACAATTACGAAACTATGGCGACTAATGTTGCTATCTTACATACAAACCTTTCCTCTTTATTATACTAGTATATATGTATTTTTTTAGATCTCTGTCATGTGATTATATAAGACATACAAACAATAAATACCCATTTTGAAAATAACAAAATGTCTTTGGTGCTGATTTAATGATTTATCAATATTTTTGCGCCTGAAATTTTAGCTTCGCCCCAAAATCCTGGAATTTACTTTGAAATATATTTATTTTGTAATAATAAACGATATATAAGCCACCATTACATATATTGATGCAATTGTTTTTTATAATTGAGGCAATTATTTGCTTTAATTATACAGATGTGTCTACTGCTATTTAATTGGTGCGAGAGAAATATTAAGATTAAATCAAATATGTACATAATATCAACTTGTCTTAAAACATATTTTATGTGTGCCAAATATTATATTTAGTGATATTAATCGCTAAATGAAATATATTTTGTCCATTTGGATATTGTTTTGCTATAGACACATAATTATATAAAAGATCTGTATATTTATTGATGTAAATGTTTTTCCGAGAGATATAAGATTGAACCAAATATTGTCAACATGTCCCAAAAATATATTTTCGTTGAGCCAAATATTACATTTAGTGATATTAATTACTAAATGCAATATATTTAATTTGTAATTTTTTTTGATTTGTTTTTAATTTGTTGTGTGTAACATTTAATTTGGTCCATTTTGATATTATATCGTGATAGATACATATATAAATGATCCGTATATTTATTCTTGTAAATAATATTTAGGCGGGGTATATTTTGACGGTGCTAATTATTGGTTTGGTGAACTATATTTGAACTCAAAAGACTGATTTAAGAAAGTTTTTAGATTCAGGCGTGTCTTTGTGGAAATTCATAACATAATCATCGGCTTGGTTATAAGATCTTGTTAAGAAGGTCGATAATGAGAAACATTTGCGTTCGGCTCGCCAGCAGTAATGCACTGTAGTGTTAATTAATGCAGCCTTTTATTATTATTTCATAATAATATCTAAGTTTACAATTGGCGGGTATTAAAAAAGCTTTTCGTAAAAAAGTTTGAATGGGGTAAGTTTTGCTTTAAGGTAGGTACAGGTGTGTATAGGGTCATGAAAAAAAAGCACGAGAAACTCATTTACTCATATTGCTGCGTATGTACAATGGCATGTATTCACGTAGTTTTTAACTTAGCTATGTGTGTTGATGTAAGGATAGTTCTATGATACTTATATCGATGTATTTAGATACGTGTATACAACTATAAAAGTTAAATTACAGATTATTATCTTCGTACTTGCCTGCGTGGACAATAATACGCAAATTTCATTGACATAGAAATAGTTATTTGTTTTACATGTGGGAAAGTTGATTTTTGGCGTGAGTGCTTGGATTGAAACCTGAGCAAGCGAAGGGTTCTAGGATTCCACTCGCTTTGCTCGTGGTACAAATGAAGGACCACTAGTGTAGCGAAGGTTTCAAAACACGAAACGCTAAAAAACTTTGCCCATGAGTGAAGCAACAATTTTCACCACACTAGCACTAACTAGTCAGAAACTTGCAAGGCGCGTGGCGAGAAGGATTCTTGCACAGGATTCTTTCAGAGCGATTTTTAAACTTTGTCTCGTCGATTATGAAACGGGCAAAAGTTTCCCCATTTTTGTATACAACATAAAATGTACGAACTCAAGAAGTATATTATTATATCATTCGACATACTGAAAACAAAACAAACAGCAAAGAATATTTAAAAAGCGCCCTCATCTCTAAAGGTTAACCAAGTTGACAATAGCTTTGTTAGGTGCGTTCTTCACTTCACAGTCTACACGAAAGAGTATCCAAACTCTACACATTATTTATGACTAGCTGCGTCCCGCGGTTACCCGCGTGGTGATGCAAATAAGCCTATGTGTTAATCCAGGGTATAAGCTATCTCCATACCAAATTTCATCGAAATCGGTGTAGCCGTTTGAGCGTAAAGAGGTAACACACATACACACAAACTATGGCATGTATAATATTAGTAGGATATAATTTATGATTATTATATTATCATAACAAAGCATTTTAATTATTTTGCGTCATGTATGTATAAGATTTGATTAATTCAAATATTAAATAATAAATATGTACAAAATACAGTAATATTATTTATTTAATATTATTAAGGATAACAATTTAGCGTATATACATACTCTTTTTGGCAGCGCTCGATTTTAGTAACATTATATACTCATTTGTGTATAAAATAGCATATTTCTCACCGAAATCGATGAATAAAACTAGCGATTGACAGCTAGTGTGATAAAAATGATATACCAATGTTGGCAAAGTTTTGCTGTCGTTTTTGGCTTTTTTAACTGTTCCGTAGATCACGAATGCACTTCTAGACTCTAGTTTGTCTTTGAAAATATCACTCGGTATACTCGTAGTACTAGACTCACGTAGTATTGTAATCTCTGCTAGACTCGTTCTGCATTGAGATATAGTTAAACAATAGTTTTGCACATTGCACACTCGTAAAAAATTATGAAGTTAACAGCTGTGGGTTACAGAGACACATATTCGTTGCCCTTCAATTTGCATCGCATTATTGCCCAACACTTACTCTGTTATAATAAAATAATTGCATTACACTGCAGTACAGCCGCGTAACACTAAGAATTACGTATTCTTCGCGACTTAGGTAACTGCTATTACGACACTATAGCGCACATTCAGAGCCAGCTTCGCGCATGACGTAGGCCAAGATTTAGCCTATGTCGTACTGAAGATTATTATTTTTATGGCTAAGTGTTTTGTCAATCACACATGAACACAATATTCTCACTTATTGCTTATAAAATATTTTTTTCTGTTGCTCCGGTGGCGTATATACATATTGCGTCATTCGTCATTTGCGTGCTATTTGAGATCATTGATCAAAACGTCTGTGCGAACGTGAAGCAATACATCCTGAGCGACAGGGACAAAAAATAATCAGGTTCACTGTACGAAATTCTTCGCCCTACGTGACTGTACTTTACTAATGCTATTATATAGCATTACAAACTAGATTTATATATTTTTAATTGAGAGATTTTATATGCTACGTTATAACGTAGCGCTCGGCTACGACCTTATCGCGTTTAAAATACAGCGCAAAATGAAAGCCCGCTGGCGAAACATAGCGTTCTCTGATATTGCGATAAATACTAGTAGTGAGTATTAACCACATTGACTAGTTAGAATGTGGCACACTAAATATCATTCCATCCTGGTTCCATAATTATTAATCAAACCAATCGTATAGCATCGGCGACGGCATCGTCTTTCCTGTTCCACATCAAGACGAGGAATCCGAGTCTCTGCTGAGCTCAGAGCGATGGGAGCACTGGGGGGAACCTCGTGTGCGATCTTTCGACGAGAGGGGCAGCTCTTCCTTCGACGAGCTCTGAGACATCCAATCTGGTGGGCATCAGTTCCCGCCGGACACCTCGAACGATCAAATCAGCACTCAACAATTTAAGAAACAAATGGCTATCGAATCCATATCTGCTCACGATATTTCTCCGTTCTATGCCATATAAATTACAAGAAGCAAAGTAGAATTATGAATCAAATGCTGCGTGGATCGGGTTATTTTCATAAGGTTCATATAAATAAGGCATTTATCATTCTTATCCATGTTTCTTGTGCGTTGTTAATCCTGGACATTGGCTCTGAATCGACTGGATCATTGCCCTCACGTAGATTGCGCGTACATTAAAATGATCCAGTATAGATGTGTCCCAATGTGAGTAACGTTCCGACTATGCAGTAATTATTTGTAAATCGTTTTTCTCTATACACCAGTGACGTCATGAAATCTTAATATGTTTTTTTTTAACCGTAGTCGACATATTGTCAGAGTAAACATTTGAATAGGGCACCGCGTCTGTATTAAACATTATTGTCTATGTGTGCAACAGATATATTAGACATAATATGATTATCTGTTGTACGATACGTTAACTTTACTTTTTCGTTAGTGATTCGCGCCTATCGCGTTCTAATGACATGTTTAATGGGTGTGTGTCCAGATAATGTGTATTTAGATAAATAAGCAAATAAAATTCCTTCGTGATGGTTTCCTTTCAGCGACACAGCATTTAAACGAGAAGAATAGTATACAAAATGTAATATAGAATCGCATACTTATATTAGGCTTCAGAGGTGTGACACTTGTATGTGAGTCTGTGAAAAATGTAGATTTATGTGTAAATATAGTGAGGATATTTGAAATAGTAACTTCTAAATAAGATTAAATTCGAAGGCACAAGATCCAAACAAAACTTTCGGTGCGAAACAAAAGGTGTAGTCGATTTATATTTTTTTTTTAAATCGCACTGGCTTAATAAGTGATAAATTAAATGTGATAATATCAGGTTAAAAAAAAATTGTTGCTCTATATCACAAAAACCATGCGTTCATTGAATTTGAAGCTGTTGGTGCGTAAGTGATCACGTTGTCATTATGTCTTATTTAGAAAATTTTGTTTCCAATATATAATTTATATAATTATGTTTGCCAATTTTAGGTTAATCTATTTACCTTCAGTACTTTTCATGAAAATATATGAGAAGTCGCTTTGTGTAGGTTTAAAATTACATAATCATTTATTAGTGATGCACTTTATCGTTACATATAATTAAATCATTGTAATATGGTGCTGAAATTCCGTAAAGACGGCTAAGGTTTTGGCGGGATGCATAATCCCTACCACAAATGTATGTGGTAAGGGTAACTAAAGGTACTTAGGGCTTGACCATTTGCTAAATAGACAATCAAATCAAAAAGTCTTCTTATTATTTTATCGAATGTCCTGCCTACATATAAAAATACCACTTATAAGAACAGTTCACGAAGTTCATTCTTTTTTTTTTAGTTAACAAGCTTACGTTTGACCGCTGTCCCACCTGATGTTAAGTGACGATTTTTATTATTATTATTCCTTTATCAAAAATTCTGAGATAATAATGATGGACAAAACTTGCTAGTTTTAAACTCAAGTAAATTTAATTAAGTTTGTCCGGGCTCAGAGAGAATGCTATTAATATTTCGTGTACGTATTGGCTTTTAGTGTTAGGTAGGTCCGATTGATATAATAATATGTAATCAAATTGTCTTATGTTCTGTACTATGTACTTTTTAGACAACAACTGTTTATGCTTTCTCTTAGCATCTGCAGTATATTATAGTATGTAGGTATGTGTTTTAAAATAACTGCTTTTCAAACACCGCAAATTAATATTCATATGGAAGATGCATCAAATGTGTAAATTAGTATCAAATATTAAATTATAGTCTAAAGAACATGACAAATTTACACTCGACTATAATCTAATATGGATTATACAGCTGCAAATATTCCATAATAAACATAGTAGGTGTGTTAACTTGTGTTCTGTTATTTTGTATCGCCACTCTAGTGACGCCCAGGCTTGGAATTTTGTTTATACTATACAATACGTCTAGTTCTACCGCCTCAAGAGCTGCTGCGCCTCCGCTTATGAATTACGCCCACTATACGGAATCCCGTTCTTTATGTCAAATAGCCAATAAGCCCAGTGTGTAACTCCTCGAACCAGTTCGCCCCTGGCACTTACATCATCACGTTAAGTGATGAAATAATAATGTGATGGTGAAATAATACATCTTGCTATATATAGTAGGCGTAATCTTCCAGAACATTACTGACCGTTTGTCTTTACTCTAACTAAAGCGTGCCTATCACATAAATGTTTATTTGGTTAGGTACGTCTAGGTGTTTAGAAAATAAGTTGATGTTAATGTCATAGCAAAATTAATGGTACTTAAAATGCATTTACAGAATATTGTAATTTTAGCTGTAGATGCGAATGGCTGTAATTCTTTAACAACATTAATGATATGATATGATATATATATATATACTAACATATGCAATTTCATGACGAAAATATTTAATGTTATCTTTGTGTAGTATAATAAAAATAGTCTTATATTGTTGACGGCACAATTTCGTCCCCGAAGCCTAGTCATAATTACCTTGTAAGTTTGCATACTGACTAATATGATAAACTAAGTTATCAAACTTATTTTAGGGCACTTAGATAATTACGTCCCAATATATTATGTAGGTACCGAAGAGCTACGCGGTGATTGAGTACAAAAATCTGCAGACACTGCGTGTGCTGTTAAAGATCTCATTTGTCGGCTCGAAATTATGAGACAAATAGAATTGAGACAGAGTTGCTAATCAACATTAGTAACTCTTAAAGATACTTCATCGAATCAAACTACTGCGCGACACTAGCCTGATTATTTTAATATTCTTCAATTGCAGCCACGAAATCATTTCTATATTATACGTGTTCACGAATATTTAAACATGTATCTAAAGTAAAGGCACAATACTCGACAGAGCTTGTTCTTCTCTTTGTCCTTATCCCACACTAGATGGGGTCGCACAACACGTCTTCCTCTTCCATTCTCTTCTATCATTATTCGTCACAGTGCTCACAACTTTCATGAACATATCATTTCTCACACAGTCCATCCATACCTTCTTCGGCCTTCTAAAAAAAATAATTGGAGCTGGCATTTTTTAAAACTTTCGTCAGGATAATATTTTGTTTCATTTTATTTACTTAGGGATAAGAACCGAGGATAGGTGTCCCGACCGGTAACGTCACTTTTTAAACCAGTCGTGATCACACGACTAAAATAAATCAAAATTGTACTTTAATAAAATACACTTATTTATAGTTGCTTATGTATTAGGCTTACATACAGAATTTAAATGCGTATGTCCCAAATATGTGTTGCGCTGTAGTGGCGTTGCTAGGTCATTTAATTAACTAGGTATACAATATTAGTCTGATTCCCTTTATAAAGCATTGAGTGCCTGAGCATCAATATTGATATTGTAATCAACTCTTAGACTCAGACCAAGAGATACGACGGCATTGATCAATTGTTTGAATACGATCTAGGTCTTGTGGTGGCTTATGGTTTTTAAAACTCCAAAACGTCAGTTTTGGTTATAAATCGGAACAGGTTGACAAAATGTCTATGGAAAGGTCTCAAAATAACGAGTCGCATGCAAAACGATCTCTGACGATCCGATTCTTGCTAAAGAAACTCGGAAGCTATTGTGCGATGTTTTAGCAAACAATCCCACAAATTGGTATTCAAATTATCTTTACTAAACGCTCCATTCTCTGATGAATTTAAATATTTCGTTAAGTATGTGTACAAAGCTACTTAATTTCAAATAATAGATGAATTTATTTATGTTACATTCCCATTTTTATTATATTATTTAGTTTTCAGAATTGTTTTACAGACTTAACTGTTACTTACTTTGTTTTGTAAATAGCTTATTTATAATTTGTAATGTATGTTAAATTATATAGAATATTTTTTCCAAGCGGAGGTATATGAACAAAACAATATATTTTCGCATATAACGCGTAATATTTGTAAAATTTTAGAAAAGTACAATCGATGTTTGGAAATAAAAAATAAATATATATGTAGTTTTTTAATCTCAACCCTTTAGTTGTAAGTCAATAATTACTATAGAGTACGAAGTCAGTCAGCTGACCTGCACTGCATCCGATAAGTCCCTTCAAACCCTCGTAGATCAGCTGCCGCTGCACTGTCAACATTGGTCCTGGCTGTGGAACGTATAGACTGGAGCCCAACTATACTCACGTAACTAGTACTACGCCACACACGTTGCACAACTCATGACTGGCCGGTTGGCGCAGTTTGTAGCACTCTGCCTTATGAACCGCTGCTCCCGGGTTCGATTCCCGGACAGGTCAAACATTTGTGTGCAGAACATGTCTGTTTGACCTGTCTGGCTGTGTGTATGTATACATCAGTCATCATGTTACCATATCACAGGCTCAGCCTGATGATCTTGTGTAAGTTTTAAAAAAAATCAACGAATGTGAGAAGTAAAAATAAATTTAATATTTGGTTTTAAAAATTCCGTGGACATATAAGAAAAGTAAATGAATGTTTCGCAAGCTTATGTACTTACCATTTTTTTTCGTGGTTTTAAGTTATAATGAGAATTACCTACTCACGTAGTAAGACTACCTAATTTTGTTGAAACTATAGTCAGTACCCCCTGACTCACTACGTGGGTAATTCCTGTGTTTTATACATTCATAATTCTAAGTAGGTACTTATTTTGTAAATAACTTTAGACTAACTTCAAATTTAGAATGTTAAATTAAAAAAAAACAAATAAAATAGCTACGAACACTTGTCGAGAGGCAAGTTAACGTAGGCATGCTTTTTAATAAATAATGGTTGATACAAGATATGTCTCATTAAGTTATCTTATGGGTGAAGTTCGATCTTCCACGGCTCTTAGACCATTACTAACAAACTGGTGACGGCGTCTAAACATTTTATTATACGTGTATTAAACGTGTTGAATCAAATAAAAGTATTTTTTTATGTGAAAATATTTTATTAAAATAGTAGGTGGGAATTCAAATAGATCTTGTTTAATCACAAATATACCAATGTATGACAAAAACATGCTGCTTTAACAACAATCAATCAAAGCACAGCTAAATCTCAAGAAATCATTAAAATTTACGACAGTAATTATCACAATGCTTATAAAAATTCGGTAACAAATTATGACATAATATGGAAGCGTAACAAAAAATGAGATCTTAAAATTTGTTTAACACCTCTTTTGTTGACAATTTTATGTTTGTACGAACTTATACATCCATTCAAATTCTTGGAGGTACAAAATGTGTCAGACAATTAATAATACTAAAGAATCATTGTTAAAAAACTACAACAAATTATATTTACAATTATATTTTGGGCTGGATTTCATTATCTGTACATAACACACAAAACATTAACAAAATGGTCAAAACATATATTTATCTCTCAAGACCACAATAGAAGTTTGGCTTAGTAGATTCTTTGTTAATGTGCTATTCGTCTCATTCTTTTAGGTATATTAAAACGGCGGTCAATCATATATATTTATATAAAATACAGGCAACTTGCATACTTAGAAAAGAAACCTTATATATAAAGCTCACAGCTATTACATCACTTAATTTATAAGAGACTTAATTTCAAAAACATCTAAAAACACCGTTTAGTTTTCTAGATTATCAATATGCCGCTAATCGAGTAGTATGAAACTTTATAGACCCGGCTTATCTAGAAAAAGAAATGGCCACTTAAAAGAATAAAATGAATTTTAAATCAAATGCTCAAAGCTGCCAGCATCTCTCTCAGTTTTGAAGAATTTTCCATTTTCATAATGTCTCTGAATTCGCGCACGCAAGTAGCTTCTCTTTCTAGATTCTTCGATATTTGGTGTGCTCTTCGTGTGATCTCCTTGGGTATTCCCGCCAAACGAGCGGCGTTGAAACCGTAAGACTTCGGACAAGCGCCCGGCGAAAGTTTGTAGAGGAAAGTGATGGTTTCTTCTGGAATATGGTCTTCGCTTTCTGCTGTTGACTCATCCGTTTCTACCATACAAGCCTGTGGATGAAATAATTTTGGATTAAGTATATGCAAAATATTTGAATATAATTTACTATTAAGAAAGCGTATATACAGACTGTTAGGTAGAAGACCGTACATACTGAAGTCAGATATAAGGCACTCGATTCTGACCCCGAATTTGTAAAAATATAGGTACCTTATTTTTTACGTAATTTATCCAAAAAAATCCTCAGTATAGCGTAAGCGCAGTCACCGCCGATGAGTTGTTTACAAACAGCGCGGCACCCTTCCCCGCGCTCGCCCTGTCTGCCCGCGCGCCGGTCGAGCGCCCGCGGCACGTGCCAGTCAAAGGACGCGAGCCGCCCGTGACGCAATATTTGATTTTTGCGGAAACCTCTTTTAACTGTTAGTGTGTTTTGTGTCAAGTGCAATGTCGTTTTCGTCGTCGACGGTCTGGACTCTGCTGCACAAAGAAGGACTACACCCATATCATTTTCGGCCCGTTCAAGAACTCGGGGTCAACGACCATGAACCACGGGTGAACTACTGCCGATGGTTTTTAGAAAACACGGAAAGGAATATCTTATTTACGGACGAGGCGACATTCACAAGGCTTGGGGTATTTAACGTGCACAACGAACATTGGTGGAGTACTTCCAACCCCCACGTTACGCGACAGGACGCTTACCAACATAGGTTTAGTGTGAATGTGTGGGCAGGTGTTTTAAACAACTGTTTGCTGGGCCCATACTTTATTGAAAGTAGACTAGACAGTCAAGCTTATCTTACCCTATTACGTAGTGTAATAAATGACATGCTGGAAGATGTTTCCTTGACTAATTTATGAGACTTATTCTACCAGCATGATAGAGCGCCCGCTCACTACCAGACGCAAGTGCGCGAGTTTTTAAATTGTCACTTCGGCAATAAGTGGATAGGTCGCGGTGGGACCGTCCCGTGGCCGGCGCGCTCGCCTGACCTTACACCGTTACATTTTTACTTGTGGGGTGAAGTGAAACGGCTTGTGTACGCTACAGAATACTCCAACCGGGATGAACTAAAGGCTAGAATATTAGCCGCCTTTGATAAGGTTCAAAGTATTACGTTTGTGTTGTGCCGGGTGAAAAACAATATGCGAAAACGCGCCGAACTCTGCGTTGCGCAAGGAGGCGATCATTTTGAACAATTATTAAAATACGTTTAATTTTATGTAAATAGTGTAAATACTTAGTGAATGTAAGTGAATCGGTGTAAATAAATACTACATATTCTACCATTGTGGACGCTGCATACGCCAAGAGTTAGGTACCTAGTTATTATTTTCTAGTCTCGATGTATGTAGGGTGTCCATATTTTCTCCATTTGTGCTGCAATAATTTAGTATCGTTTACTGTGCCGTATATTTATATTACTCTTGCATTATATTTTTAATGGTTACTTGAAGCCATTGACTAACATGTCCTTCAGTATGTACGGTCTTTTACCTAACAGTCTGTAGAAGATTATTTAGAAGACAAAGATATTTAGAATCCACATCTGCCAAGTCACCAATATTAACGTATAATAGGAGGGTACTTAAAAAAAGAAATGGCCACGAGTTTCTTTTTCATTTTGGTGTGGCTCTCTATTTATTTTAGAACGCGGTGTTAGTCTTTGTATTTTATTTTTTTATTGACATTCATTAGAGCTTAATTGACGCTTACATTAAATAAATATTGTTGCGTTTGACTTCTCAGCAATGATTGCGTCTTCTCATAAGTGAACCTAGATCCACCTATAGTCAGTTTCACAATCTTGAGATATTTTATGTAAACAAACGGGATAACAGTCCAAAAAATTTCTTTTACAGTGGAAGTTTGCTGAATTTCTTCAAAGACTCTATAAATACACGTTCTAGTCGTAATATTCTCAATTATAAAATAAAAATAGGTTTGTACGTTACTTTAAGTATCGTTTACTTTAATAAATATCTGTTCTATGCAATGTTATGGCGTAAAATATTTTTTTGATAAAGAATATTTTGTTGTAATGGTAGGCGAAGTTCTAAGTGAAATATACAAACCATATGCCCCAGTACGACCCCAGGATGCGACTCCAAATGTCCGACGAGCATGTGATAGTGCGTAGAGAACATGACTCGACAGCCGCGCCCCGCCAACTCCACGGCCACGCCCGAAGCTATCGCCGTGCCATCGTAGGTCGACGTGCCGCGCCCTTAAATACAAACATTACACATTTAGGCATATAGAATCAAGGGCAGCTAAGCGCCACACTTTCACAAAATATGGTTGATCTTACCTAATTCGTCTAACAAGACCAAGGAGTTGAGTGTGGCGTGATTGATGATGGCCGCCGTTTCGTTCATCTCGACGAGGAACGTGGACTGTCCCGACAGGATATCGTCTGAAGCGCCGAGACGAGTGAAGATGCGGTCCATGAGGGAGAGGCTACACTGTTCCGCTGGGACGTAGCTGCCCTGGAAACCGTCATAGAGGGTAAAAACATCTGCTGATGATCAAAACTTTCACCTTTGATGAATTTTACAAAACACTGGAAGTTTTTTTTTATTGACTGTTACATGTGATTTTGATATATTAGATAGACAAAGAGAAATGATAATATAATGAAGAATGGTATTTTTTATAAAGTGTGAGCACTGAGACGACTAATGATAGAAGAGAATGGAAGTGGAAAACATGTTGTGCCGACCCCACCAAGTGTGGGATAAGGACAAGATGAAGAACATAGGGAAAGACAAATGATATGATTTTGAGACATACAAAAAAATCACATCTTAGAAATGAATCAACTTCACAGATCACTTGGAATTAAAATTTTGTTGCACAGTAGAATGCAATGTTACAACTAATATTTATATTTTTTTGTGAGATGATGAGATGTCTGAATAACCAATAATCAGAGCCCTAATTGGACTCATCACTGATCCAAAAGGGGCCGGTATCAGGTAGGTTGGCAAATGTACTGGTTTGTCATGAACTGCGACATTTCTCATTGTAAATATTCTTTTTTTAATTTCTGTAATTTTGTGTCAATAAAGTGTATTGTATTGTATTGCGACGGTACCGCTATGCTCTATTGGTTAAAATATGGTATAGATAAGTTATATTAGTTAGTTACATTAGTTAGTAGTTATATCAATGAATATCAATACCGACCTTATTGGTAAGATAATATTCCGTCGCTGTGTGTTAGCCCAGTGTAATATTTAGAATGATGTGGTTAAAAGCCAGGTTATTGAAGTGTTGATCTATTGAGCCTAGCGGTGGGAGCGTCGCCTGTCAACCTAACAGTTCGATCTCCAACAACGGTCTGAGCTTTCAGTTAAGGATACACTGTTATTAAATTTACAGCATGGTGATAGGAGTACTTCCCAGTATCTGCCTGGCTAGCCACCACCCTTAAGTTTGAAAACTGTCAACGAACACACAGTGTGTTTAGTAGCAGTCCTTGGGAGCCCGTAATCATTCTAGGTCTAGCGACACATTGTCAACAATCATCAAATGAAATAGTGGTCTAAAGATAAAATAAAAATAGCTATGCTTCTTTTTACTTTGTCTATATAATATAGATAGTATATATAATATACTATACTATAATATATTATATAATATAGATTAGTAAAAGTGAGTGTTTACTTACTAATTGAGCCAGTACAGCCAGTAATCCAATTTGCCGCATCAGTGTGGATTTACCTCCCATATTAGGGCCTGTTAGCAGAAGTAAGGTGCCAGTTTCTCCGCCCAGTTCAGTATCGTTCGGGATAAAATCGTTGGCGATAGGGATACATGGATGACGGCCTTCCTTGATTTTAATGTAAGGCTGAAAACGAATAATGAAAAATTGTTATGCGCTATTTGCGTTGTTTCAATGAAAATGTTGATGGATAGGAATTATAACCTATCCATCCATGCCACTGGAGATATACTGGCAGAAATGCGAAAGTTGAGATGGATATGTGGTGTGACTAGAATGGATAAAATAAGGAATGAGTATATCAGAGGAAGCTTGAAAGTAGTACCAGTGAATGATAAGTTGAAAGGGATTGAAGCAAATTTTTAGAATTTCGTTATTCCTGCAAACTCTTGGCAACTAAGCCATATTGCATCTAACAAGCAGTTAGAATCTTTACCCTACATTAATTTGATCACAACAAACTTATTTTAGCGCCATATATTGCCTATACTATTAACTATTTCGTGAACCAATAAACCAATATTCTAACGAAAAATATTTCAAACCAACAACGGCATTATACTAATATTCAGACTTTTTGTTGATTAGCATTATCACATAGCAAAGATATTTGAGTGGCTCTACCTTTGAATTTCCATCAAATGTGACGTCTGGCAGACAGATTTCTCCACTCTGTTGTCTCGCGAATTCAGTAAAGGCCAGTAATATGTCCAATGTGGCCAAACATTGCACCGCACCTTCCCATTGGTTGTATTTTGAGGAGAACTTCTCAAATATTCTACGACTCAGATCTTTTAGTACATTGGTCTTCTGTTCTTCCGCCGCTTGCATACGAGCTAAAAGTTCCTGTAATCATACCGTGGTTAAACTTTGAACTTTCCATCTTCTTCAGAGTTTCTTAAAACAACTTGGTTTCTTTTTTATTTTTACATGTAACAAAATTTTTAAAGGCTTTTAGATATTTTTCTATATATTTGTTTATTGTTAATGACAGTTTCTGCGTAAAATTGTATACTTTTCGGTGTTCATATTCACTTTCAATAAATCCATTAAAAAACCCGCTGTTGACAATGTCCAAAAACCAATGTATAGTTTGGTGGGCAAAACAGTTCTCGAGACTTGTGGTAGGTATCAGATAAACAAAAATATCTATTATCAACACAGCATCATACAGTTACAATTAAACGTTTATGTTAGGTCATTATGCAAACTTATGTATAGGCTGCGTTTAATTAGGGGTCACAGTGCATATGTTCGTACGTAAGCATTTAGCTGTTCCGAGATGAATTTCATGCTGACAGTGCTGACGCAGATTACGTGTGTGAAAGCTCGCGAATGGTATAAATGTCAGTTTCCATTAAATTCATATTAAATAATTCACTTCTGTACTCCACGGGCACTATATGGGTCATTTTTTCTGAAAGTTAAATTGCGTTATTAATTTTTTGCTTTGGGATTACCAATATTTCGGCAGATTCTCTAAATTAAAGTCAGATGTTTGACAGTGCTCACACTGCTCTACCTCGTAGTCGTGAGCGTTCTAAGCACAGGACGATGACGTCATGGATGACGTCATATAAATTTTGTATGCAGCTGTCAATGCATTTCGGAATGACCTTGAAGCGCAAAACGAAACGCACCCATAGATACAACTAACAAGATACACATAAATAAACATAACATTACCTTGGTCTCGGATGTAGAAAACCTCTTGAATCCTTTCCTAGCGCCTTCTAAGCTATAATCAGGGCCTGCTCTAGCTGCGGGGCCTTGCGCGACCTCTATCTGGTACCTTTTCTTATCTGTTCCCACGTAATTACACTGCAATAAGAACATACAACTGACTGTAAGGATTGTTGAAGGATTAATATTTTACAAATTTCTCGTAACCAGGCTCGGGACCTGCAATATGTCTATGTTGCAAGACTTGAACGCATTCAGACACGGTTAATTTGATATTTATGGTTTGTAATTAAAAATCCCTTAAAAATCTGATGATTAACAAAGTCTCTGGATAAAATTTCTCCTACTTCTGCTTTCAGAAGAAAATAACCCAAATTAACTTTCCTCAAATTTCAGCAATTGTCCTGTCCAGCTTCTGAGCATGATCAAATCGAATTGTCCTAATAAACATTTAAGATCTAATCCTCTATATATTCTAGTAGTTAATACCAATCATAAGCAAAACTCTTAAATGTGGCGAGCGAGTAAGTAATAATTACAATATCTTTATTCATAACTAAGCGCTTACACTTGGATTTGTTTTGTATGAGCAATGTAACTGTTAGATGGGGAACTGTTAGACCAATGAATTTTTCAATTTATACTATTAGTTGAGTTGAAAGAATCCGATGGTTGTTTGTTCAAGTACATAATGTACTTTTAACTATGTATTTATATCGCATTCTATAGCTAAACCCACATAGGACGCGGCATTCAAACGCCGTACGCGGCTGAGGTTGCTCTGTGGCTAAACCTGATGACCTAAATTGTTTCTTTTTCTCTAATGTACTTAAACATAAGATGTTTTTGTAGCTGCCGAGACGTTAACCTGCCAGTCCAGGTTCTTCTCTTAGGATAACAGTCGTTAAGCCATGTCGGAGGCTCTTGGGCTGTCTGAAAACTTTGACATTGTGCTAGCCCCAAGCTTATCCGCCAGCTCGCATTGGCAAGCGTCGTGGATTATGGCCAATACTCCTCTCCCTGAAAGGAAGGTCTATGTCCCAGCAGTGGGAATGTAACGGGCTGCTGATACATGTGTTCACAAGAGTGGACACACAATTGAATGATAGTAATATATTTCTTACCCGTGCTTTGAAGAACTTCTCCTGCTCTTTCAGGTATTCATTCAGCTCTTGCTCAATATCTTTAATAGTTTCCAAGGTAGCGTCGTACTCCTGATCGACGCCTTCCTCGGGTAATATAAGACCTGCCTTCTCTGCTTCTTTTTGATTGAACCCTTCCTGCAATGTGGGCCGTGTTAATAATAGTTCGTATAAACATTTTTTTGGTTTCACTGCAATGATTTCATGCTAAGCGGAACTACATTGAAAATTTTGAAGGAGAAAAATTCATGCACTATAAAATAAATAAATCATTTACTGCCACATAAAAAATAAAGACATGCTTAAATAAGTTAAATAAACTATGTATGCCAAACGGGAGAGCCCCAGCATGTGTTATGTTCCCAAAATGTAGTGACCATATTGCTGTTTTACAGCTTACCCCTAAAGCTCGGACTATGGTCTTGGGCATATTTTGGACTTGAATCCATGGCTACAGGATATCGTCCCTGTCGCTTTGCTAATTAAGATATAGCAGCACTCTACAGTGCTGACGACCTCCGCGCCAAAATATCTGCTGTACAAGCTGCCTGTAGGCGAGACCGTAACAACTATATTTGGCAAAGATGTGCGAGGACCTGGAACTGCATTCCGAGAAACTACAGACCAAGGACCTAAATGATAATGCGATTGATTACACGCCAATTCAAACTCAAGACATGGGCAATAGAAAATGCAGTTGGTGTAACGGTCACTGAGATTGGGGGTATTGTACATACCTGGAAAGAATACTGCAAATCGCTTTTCTCGAATAACTATGCAGACGGTGATTACTATAGACTAGATCATATCGGTGACCGACAACCAGATATATTGCGTGATGAAGTACGTGCGGCCATCCGTCATTTAAAGAACAACAAGGCTATTGGAGGGGATGGAATCCCGATCGAGGTCTTCAAGGCTATGGGAGAAACTGGAGTTGACATTTTATATAATGTCTGCTGCAAGGTATGGGAATCTGGCATATGGCCTGAGGACTGGTCCCAATCAACATTTATACCTCTGCACAAAAAAGGCTCCACCAAGAAATGTAGTAATTACAGGCTCATTTCTCTCATTTCACATGCAAGTAAAGTATTACTTTACATCATTAGCACGCGACTACAGGGATACCTCACTTGACAAATTGCACCTGAACAAGCGGGATTCATGAAATGTAATAAGGCAAATCTAGTAGCTTTAGCACAGCCTTACATAACACTAGATATATACATAATACTAGTATTTCGGGTGGAGTACGATGTGCATTAGTATTATTAACAAAAATTTCATTGCAGTAAATACAAATATTTTAGTAAATAAAAAAATATTTTCATACAAGTCGAGTAAGTGACAGTTTCTTCTAGTTCAGTACAAAGTGCGAGCAGGGTTACCATGTGCAAGTTGATTTTTTAAAATAAAATTTTAGTCGCTGTAAAATTGCACCAAGATTGTAAACGAGTTTTGTTAAGGGACCCCACCTCTACATGCAGTGGTTAACGTGGGCCGTTGCCTCGGAGACCAGCTCGAGATGTGGAAAAAATCCCCATTCGAGAGAGCCTTCGGTCTCGTTAGTGACTCTCCTAAGGAATGTTAATGCGTAACTCCCCATTCAATATATAACATTAGATAAATTAAAGCTAATATTGCTCCATTAAGGGACAACTCACACGGATTGTCCGAAAAAGAAGTATAAAAAACTCACCTTAAAAAATTTCAATGTATCTCTATAATCTGGATAATTTCCGCTCGGTGCAAGTTGCATTACCCTCTTCAATAATACAGCGTCTGAATCTGAGAATAACTCCACCAACTTCAGAGCCACGGTGAATCCATTCAAGACTGATATGAAATCGAGAACTTTACGTTTCGAATAGGTCTTTTCTTCGTAGAATATCGCGCGGGCGTCGGGATGGTCCTTCGATCTCTTCAAGCTGCCAAGAGCGTGTACTCTAGAAATAAAAATTGTAATGTTTAGAGACCCACACAAGATAATTTGACCACACCCGCAGCCACCCTTTCAGCAGGCCCGCCTTCATACTAAACTGCAAAACTATCATCTTCTTACCCCGGTCCCCTGAGTACTTCAAAAGGAACTTTTATATAATGTATAGATCTAGCATTTTACCACTAACTACCACACTTTATGGTCAATGACGATGTGGTCGAAGATGTTGTCACGCTAGACCTAGGATGCTTACAATATCAAGGACTGCTGCCTGAACACACTTTGTACTTGGTGACAGTTTTTTAACTAGAGAGTGGTAACTAGTCAGGCGGGTACTCCAAAGTGGGGATCTGATAACGGTGTTACCTTCACCGGAAGCTCAAGCCGTTAGTAGGGATAGAACCAGCCTCCGTCAGTTTGATACCTAACTGATTGGCGGGAAGACAAAAAATTGTCAATACCATGTACCATTTCACAGTAGATAACACCGCGGGGCGCAGCTAATATTTTATATAAACTATACTGAAACTATAAGTACTGTTATATGTAAATGTTTTATTTCTTACATACATTTAAACTTTCCAGAAAAAATATGTATATGATGGTGATAATCAATTAAAAAATCCACTGTATTGTTTAGGAGTCAGCAGACGAACCACAGAAGGCCAAGGTTGGCAATTTCATTTTAATCCTTTTATACTATGTACATAAGTTATGATATTATGATATGCTTTTATATATAAGGCGTTCATAGTGGAGTTAACGCATAAGATCAAACCAATCTACTGCAACATACTACTTATAACTTGAATGAGTGACCGCTAGTGACGTTTCGTCAGAGCAGTTTAGTGCTTCTGAGAAATGTTACGCTGTCGATAGGTCTTCTAGGAGGCCTTTTGGTTTCTTGACAACTCCGACGTTAAGCTAGTCGATCCGCATTGGCCAGCGTGATGAATGACGATTATGACCAACACTCCTCTCTGAGAGGAAGGCCACCACCAGTGGAAATATTTTGGGCTGATTATGCTATGAATATTTTCAGACAGATAAACTTTCGCCTATATCATATTATTGTGATTAACCTTGGTAGATCTCTTAAAATAAGGGTAGGGTGCCTTCGTTTGATACGATATCAACTGTAATCTTGGTCTATCAGTCCTATTAATTAATTGTTCATACAATTAAAGGTAGATGGCGCTAATAACATCACCGCAAGATGTTAATAAGGAAGGAAGTAATTCGGCCCTAGTGGTATGGGCTGCTATAGCTTAGTTGGACAAAGCGACAGGACGGTATTCTGTAGTCGTGGGTTCAAGTCCCACTAGCAGCCGAATTTTTTCCTTCAAATATTTGAACTGAAGTTCTGCCTAGCATAGCGTTAATGCGATACACAATAAAACATTCTGACAGCTATGTTTAATATGAATTATGTATCAAATCAGAGAAAAAGGTTCTTACTTCGCTAAAAGTCTTTCTAAATCTGGCATTGTAGTCAAAATATTTTTGGCATCCTGGCAAAGCTCTTGATTCTCGAACAATGTTTTGACCGCCTCTTGCCTCTCTTTTATCACATTTAGGTTGCAGCTCGGTGCGCACACCCATTGGTAAAGCAATCTGTAATAATCACAAACAACTTATTTTAAACATATATAAATAAACATATAGCGTGTTTCGGCTGTTAATTAGTCTGCCGCTGGGTCAATCCCCATCTCGATCTTATTCATCCCAGGATAGCAACATCCCGCTTGGGGTGTTTTGTGTATTCCCCCGGCAGCCACTACCAGAGCCATCCTAGTTCCTTAATATAGCGAAGCATAACCCTGGGTCGCTGGCATAGCTGCTCTAGTAGTACATTTGCTTGTTCCCGAGACAATGAAGAGTCAGGATTACACAGTCTGGGCCCCAAGTCTACTAATTCAAAGTTCATATTCAGTCTGCTGCGAGGCCGAGCCGATGCCATTGAGACAATGTCAAAAATCCGTAGTCTGCTAAATCATAGCAGCCTGAGTCTATGTTGAATCTATGATTGGCCTATGCTGGTTTAGGAGAAATGGTAGATTTATTTTTAATGATTGCCACAACTCAAAAAGAAAATGAATGAGTGGATTAAGGGTACATAAAACTAAAAAAACATGTAATAAACACTAATTTATCGATTGAGATTTACTAATATTTAAAAATAATGCTCCTTCACGTAAAAATCATGTATTTGTTTGTAAAATAAACATAAACAGCTTTTTAAGATTGAAAGTATTTGTAATAAAATGGCAATGATGTCCCTGACGATATTGACGTACATAAAAAGTGCGCCAAAATTGTATAGTGGTTTGCTTTGCTGATATAATTTCATACGCTGAATAAAATAAAATATTATCAATTCAAAGAAGATGGTACTCCCGGAGCAAGTGGAAGCCCTAATCGACTTCGTGGAGGGGCGACCGGAGCTGGCTCTAGGTCATTTTAGCAGAACTAATGAAGGCAAAGTTCTCGCTAAAAGACTCTGGAGCCAGTGCGCAAATCTTTTAAATTCTCTAAGTCCAAACTGTTCTACAAAAACAGTGGCTGAATGGCGAGCAGTAAGAATAATCCTTTATAAAAGCAGTAATAAATAATAACAGATTAAAAGTTATATCTTACTCAGCAAATAATATTATCCATTTCAGTTTTTCTATGAATACAAATCGCGTGTGCTTCGCAAGATAAAACATAAAAAACAAGAAATAAGTGCTACTGGTAAGTAATCTTCTTAACAGTTTCAATCTACTAATTCGTTATTTTCATGTTTCATTTTATTAAACACCATGAATCTGTTCGATCTAATTAATAAACAATTAAATTAAACTACAATTAAATGTTTTAAGGAGGTGGTCCGTCCAAAATAATAAGCCTGACTCCCCTTCAGGAGCGTTTATATACGATTCTGGGCCGAGACATTGGAGAGCCACTGCCGGGTGTCCGCCATGAACCACCCCCTGTATGTGGTGTTGGGGCACAATTAGTGCATGCCATTGACCGTCTTGGCCAAACACTGAAGAGGCCATACTCTGAAATAGATTCAGATCTCTAGTTTCTGATGTAAGCATTTTATTTCTGTATTAATGGGGTCTGTAATAAAAAGTGGAATAAAATGACATTTTTAGACTACTGTAATTAACTTATATTTGTTTTTAAATGTAAAATCATTGACTTGAACCAGTACCTGCAACAAAGAAAAAATGATTAATACATTTGAATTTAATATGCTTAAACACACACAATGTAAAATGGCATACAAACAATAGTTACAATTATCTTTCTCTCTACAGCTTTTCAACTAAAGCCTGCTGCATTTCTCTGCCTTCAAGGAGCTCTGGATTACCACGCCTGTGATTTTCACCTTCAGGCAAATTTTCAATGCCGGCCCTCCAGTGTTCTTCATCCTAAAATTTAATAAAAAGATTGTTACTACTGTAACAAATATAATTTACATATTATGATACATTTTTTTTATACTGTATAGATCTAGTGTTTGACTAGGGTGGTAGCTAGCCAGGCAGGTACTCGAAAGTACCCTACCACCATGCTGGGAATTTGATAATGGTGTTAGTTACACCAAGCTATCATCGCTTCACTAAAATAAGATTATAAGTTACATGTTATTGTTGGTACAAGAATAGTAGCAAGAAATTACTATAATAATTTAGGAATTTCTTGGTTACTTCTGTGGCATCCAGCAGCTGATATAGTAATTATTTTTATCTTGCAAAACCAAGCTTTTATAGCTATATAGGAAATAGGTCTCATAAGACTAAGATTTATTTAAAGAAAGGAAACCTTTGCCTTTGTTTATCTTTAAAAATGTAAAATATTTCTATAAAAACGTTAATAAGTTAATATTAAAGTGAATGTCAGCATTTTAATATAAGAATAAATTAATGTACCTAATCTTAGATTAGTAGACTAATAAATATTCCTTAGGGAATTATATTTGTTTACAATAAAATCTTAAACCATGTCATAAATTGAAAAGAATAGTCTTAATTTTTTTGCCAGGTGTTATCAGTGTCTTTATTTTTATTTTGAAATGTGTTATTGAATGTATTTTAGATTTATTTACATTCTTATTGCATTATTGATGCCTTAATTGGATAAATGACTTTATAATCTTAAATGGGACTATTACTCCAAACCTACTTGTATTATATTTAGTGCCTTGGCATCCAAGCTGTGCCACCTATAATTATAAATAGATTTGTTACTACTGTAGGAAATATAATTTATAGTTTCCAGTTACTATTAGTAAAAAATGTATCAAGTATAGGTACTATACAATATAAGATTCTGAAATTTTCATTCAAATTATTACAACCATTTCTACGATTTTATATGAGAGAAGTACTTTTAATAGTTGAAATATTTCAATCCACAATTCTGCCATCATTTGGCAACTCTGTTAAAGCATTAGTCTCTCTAAACTCTGTTAAAGATTTGAGTGTATACAATACAAATATTTAGTTAAATTTAAAATTTTGAACTGAATATTTGTATTGTATACACTCAAATTCAATTTATTCATGTACTATATAAATACTGATTATATTCCCAAATATGAATATCTGTATGAATCTAAAGCGAGGTCCTATGTTTGATTGCCAGTAAATATTCTTTTCATAAGAAGTTTCATAGTACAAATATAAAAAATATACTGTCTTAAAGAGTTTTATTGTACCAGTTGTGAATGTAGAGCTTCTGCATTAGCTTCCTCAGCTGACAAAGGAGTCACTGCTGTGTGTGTTTCCATAGCAATGTTATGTAGAACACAACAGGCATTTACTATTTTCCCAGCCATGACAGGGCTATAATGTAAAGCACGAGCTACAAGCAAACACCTGCAAAGTAAAGGCACATTATTAATATAACTGAGGTTAAATCTTAAAATACTAGAAGATTTAATATTAGCTATTTAATTGATGGTACATGATTAGATGCTGGATGTTAACAATAGTTAATGACCTACCGGAAGCGAGCTTTAAGCACACCAATACAACGCAGTAGGCAGTATGCCATCACTTCTTCGTGTTCGGGGAAGTAGAGGCGTTATCTCATCCACCAATGTTTTGACAGTCTGCTTATTAAGGCGAAACGTCTTAACAAATTCCGCTTCTGGCAGATCCGTGAAAGGATTGCTGGTGGCCCTAGATTCAGCACGAGTCCGGCGGCGGGTCCTACGTTCATTTATTCGACGTTGGCGAGCATCCACTGCATCAGCCAACGTCAAAATGTTCCACCGCAATCTATGCATCTTTTATCTTAATATACGATATGTATTAATATACTGAACAAGCGTTTCACTTCAAATATTCAAGCACAATTTATATATTATTAATTATCAACAATTACGAGACTAACATCCAACTTTCAGTAATTTCTTTTATTGATTTTAGATTAAAATATTGTATGAACACCGAACTTTCATGTACAACAGCAATCTATGCTTAACCTATGCGCAATCTATGAAATATATACCACGTGACATATGTCAAAAATTAGCAGACTACCAATCTAGCATGCCATTGGCATGTCATATTGTAACAGACTACGAAAAATGTCTCATTGAATTCAAGATTGATTCAATATTAACGACATGTAATAGCAGACTACCAAAACTGTCAAAATCGTCCATTGTGAGCCGATCATATTGCCATATTGAATAGTAGACTTGGGGCCCTGGTTGTGATTCTTATATTTTCTGTAGCCTCACAGTGGAGTAGCCTAGGTAGTAATAGGGGACTATCTACCCACCTGATGTTACCTAACTGTATATCAAATCATTATCATAACATCCCAGTATGGTAGAAGGGTACTTTCTAGCGCCTAATTGCCTGGTGAAACCTCAGGCTTCCAACCCCAAAAAATATATTAGCTAAGAGTGTCGTTCGACTCACATGCTAATCGCTAAATTTACCCCTCAAAGGTTGAAGAGAGAACTGATAAAGATTGCTTGAAAGAAAACGTAAAAAAAAAAACTTGCTCACAGTGTCAGCATATGTGGAGAATAGATTTGCATTGCATAAATTCACAAAATAAATCAATGCTTTACAAACCTTTTTCCAAAAGCTGTAGAGCAGAAATTCAGCCTGTCAAATAAGCACCCTTCATCTTGCACTATCCTCAAATTCTTCAAGGTGATAGCGTCAAGAACCATCGTGTTTCCACCTTCCCATCTATTTTCAATACTATCCTTTTGGGATAAGGTCTTGTTTAGCACATCAGGTGGTGAATAGGAGGCGAACTGGCGCATCCCGAGGATTTGTATGTCGAGAAGGCAACTGGTGAGGTAGGAGACGCAGCCGCCCAATGCTCGGATGGCGAAGTGGCTCTGGGCCGCAGGAGTCAGTCCTAGAGCATCTCCTAGAAACATAAATAACATCAAGTAAAGAAATAAATTTGAAGCGAATGTAGCCTCGTTACGTAACATTGTTAGCCACATACCAGCATGTTGGTAGTATTTTACAATGCCTTCTTTATAATGTCTAATTAGCTACCACACTCAGGCTTGAAAAATCTTTCACCAAACGCACAGTTTGTTAAGGCAGCTATTTTGTGAACCAGTCAACATTGTTGACTCAACACTCCAGGGTGTCAAGTCTTCTAATTTCATGTTTAAATTCAGTGCGGTGCGAAGCTGACCCAATGCCAATAAGGCAAAGACAAGAAAAATTTCGTAGTCTGCTAAGTTCATCAGCCTGAATCGTGATGAGCGAGAGAGGAGAGGTAAGCGCGTAAAAAATGGCTCTTACAAAGTTACAGGCAGGCCGTCAAAGACTATACCTTCATGGAGGAACTCTTTGAGCCCCTCCGGCCAGTCACCCTCAGCGTCAGTTCTATAATACTTCTCCGCGAGAGTAGACAGAGTTTTTTCCGGAGTCCACAGTGTAACGGGCTCGCGCCTCGCACCGTGCCAATGTGTCGTCACTAGTTTGCTGGTACGGGCCGATGTTGTTTTACGGTCGTAGATTACCTGAGAAGAGATCAGTTTTTAATACCTAGAAAAATCTGATTGGAGTCACGACTGCAGGAGAGTTGTGACTAAATTGCGTTTCTAGATGGGCCATGAAACAGTTAATAACCCTAAAAACTATCACGCTTGACGTTCGTTTTGGCACATGGATGACGTTTTGTGTTCGATACGGGGAAAAATAATATTTACAAAAAATGCCACATTTCCAAATGAAGCTTACTCAGTTGGAAAGTGCTAAAATCGCCAATTGCCCTTCGCGAAGGCATCTTGAAAGCATGCTTAAATGAATATCTATTAGCCATTGGCTGCGTAACATAATTACGCTAAAAGGATTTTAATATAAAGAAACACTGAGGTCACGATTCAAAGAGAATCAAGACAAAAGAGTTGCTTGCTCTCTCTTTCTCTGCAGACGGCCTACTAGTACCTGACGTTAATCATAATATTAACTATTCATAACGGGCGATGTCATGACCATATGCGAAGTCAGCCACTGATAGGTATTGTCTACATGTATTTAAATGGGTTATTCAGTAACTGCAGAATGAAAACTTAGCCTCAAGGTGTCATTGTAAAGGGTTTTTCATCAAAAACTTGATCACTTAAGTTCTTGAGATGAACATCATGAACAATGACATCTTGAGGCTGCATGGATGCCGTGCATTGGAGACTACATTGAGTCGGTCTAGGGTCGTCATTTCTGGGAACATAGCGGCAGTTTCAGAATTTCATTTCTTAATTTGTGTGTATTCATTTCACAGTTTTATCTCTTATTTTGCACTATATTTTTATAATAAGTAAACAATGCAAACAAGCACCACGGGCAAGGGTTTTTGAGAAAACTAGCGTTGAATGCCTGTGGCACTCGGCACTTTTGCTGAGACTAGGCCATTTTTGGATTGCAAATAATTTTTCTTACTAAAGCTTCTCTGATGAAACAGAACCAGTGCCCCAGTAAAGGAAATGTTTTAGGCAGGTTATGTTATGTTGTATGAGTATAAGAGTGACTCACTAATGCCGGTGGGAAATGCGCCAGTGTGGTGAGAAGTCTAGACGAATGCTTGTCATCTTGGAACTGTCCGAGATGGAAAATGCCGATCGACGTGTCGACAAAACACACGCCATATGTACTCTCGCCTTTCAAGGTTTCCTGAAAACAATCAACTTTTTTACATGGTGGTAAATTACTTTCCAGTATTTCATTAAATCAAACTGAAATCTTTTATTCTTTTATACAAAATTCGTCTTCATAGTGAACACTATTTAAATAAAGAAGGACCCTCATTTACACACACTTGAATTATATTTTTATATTTAATTTCAATATAATAGAATTACTGACGGACACTGGTTCGATCCACAACAACAGCTTGAGCTTCCGGTGAAGGTAACACCGTTATCAAATTCCCAGCATAGTGGTAGGGTACTTTCGAATACCCGCCTGGCGAGCTACTATCCTCAAGTTTGAAAAACTGTCACCAAACACATAGTGTGTTCAGGCAGCAGTCCTTGAGAGCCAGTGAGCATTCTAGGTCAAGCGTGATAACATCTTCGACCACATCGTCACTGACCATCAAGTAAGATAGTGGTCAAACGCTAGATCTATACAGAATAAAAAAAAACAAGCGTGGTGTGGTAATATAGTTTAGTTGATAAAGCGACAGAATGGCTCGTTGTCGGATCACGAAAGACTGGTGGCTCAGGGAGGTGTTCTGTCACCTCTCCTGTGGGTGGTAGTTGCAAACGAGCTTGTCGAACTACTAAATAAAGATGCCATAGTTACTATAGGATGACTTACGCAGATGACTTGGCGATAATGGTCACGGAACTATTTGAGGCGACACTCTGCGAAAAAATGCAGACAGCGCTCAGAGTAGTTGAGAGGTGGTGTGAACGCCACAGTCTATATGCCAACCCACAAAAAACAGAAACAATTCTGTTTACCCGCAAGACAAAGATACCTAAACTTAACCTTCCCACACTATTTGGTCAAAACCTGACCCTTAGTAAGGAAGTCAAATATCTAGTCTATATCTCTATCCATTTGGCTGGATAGTAAACTTTTGTGGGGAAAACATCTAGAACACATCACCACGAAAGCTACCAACATACTGATGCAAAGCACAAGGGCGGTAGGGAAGGACTGGGGTCTTAAACCAAAGATATGCCGTTGGCTTTACACAGTTATAGTACGACCAGTTCTCACCTACGGATGTGTGGTATGGTGGCCACGAACAAAGCTGGTGACTACGATCGCGAAATTGCAGCAAACCAAAGGCTGGCTTGCTCCTTGATAAGCAGCTCTACTAAAAGCACGCTGTCAGCTACCTTAGACATAATTGTTGGTGTGACGCCCTTGCATCTGCATATACAGCAAGAAGCGATGGCATCTGCACTAATAATTAGATCAACAAACCAGTGGAAGGGAACAGGATTCACCACAAATCACTGCAAAATACTAGACAGAGTAATAAAAACCACCCTGAAGCTATTCAAGGTACCGACAAAATGGCCAGCAGTCATCTGGACAACAAGAGGTACGAGCTGATTACTGAAAAAGGTGCTCTAGAGGATAAGATACCAACATACATCTACACGGATAGTGCCAAAAACGAGGGAGGGGTGGGTTGTGGCAACTACTTCCCGGACTTTAAGATATCTGAATCAAAAGCCCTGGACAAAACCACGACAGCAATGCAAGCAGAGTGCATGGGCCTGCTGCCGGCGGTAAAGGCGGTATCACTTGTCATGCCACTACCTGAGGGTGATTGAGAGCGTAAACCCATGGTCTTTATTACGGATAGTGCGGCAGTCATCTATGCCCTCAGAAAGCCAGTAACTAGATCTAGGGTTTTAGCTGAATGTCACACTGCCTTACAAGAATTGTCAAACAAATGCAAGGTGACAATAAGGTGGACTAAAGGACATAGTTCATGTCCTGGAAACAACATGGCTGATACTCTAGCCAAAGAAGGAACAAAGAAGCAAGTAAACGAGGACACTAAGCATCTCTGTAAGCCATCAGCGATGCCAGTGCGAGACCTGCTACTTCGTAATACTGAGAAAGAACAGCACACCTGTGGGATTAGAGAACCGACTGCAAACAAGCAAAAGCCATGTTTTTCCGGTTCTAAATAAAAACGTCACCAATAACTTCTTAAAACTGCAACGACAGGATCTACGCCTACTGGTAGGGCTAGTTACAGGTCACTGCGACCTTAACTACCATCTGCATAAGACGGGAGGTACGGACAGTCCCCTATGTCGAGGATGCATGCAGGAAAACGACGGTGGAACACGTGCTACTGCACTGTGAAGCCACAGAAAGTACAAGAATCTCATACGGACTGCGTGAGGCTGACTCACTATTGTCCAAGGACCAACCATATATACCACTGGAGCAGCTATGCCAGCGACCCAGGGCCATGCTCCGTTATATAAAGGAGTTAGGATGGCTCGGGTAGTGTCTGGCGGAGGGAATGCACAAAACACCCCAAGCGGAACGTCGGTGCAGGACTCAGCACCCCCAACTCGAATAAGAAGCGACAGAATGGTATTCAGTAGTTGTGGGTTCAGGTGCCACTAGTAGTAGTTTTTTTCTTTCAAAAAGTTGTTTATAAATAAATTTGTTTTATTTCTATTTCCTTATTATGATGCCAGCTACTAAAAATGAAGCATTTTTTTTTTAAATCAGCAAATTACAGGCTCCGGATCGTTTTGGTCTCGTTGCATATAATATTTACAAAAATTGGAACAACCGACTTCATTCACCTGTATTTTATTAAGATTTCGTCGATATCGTAAAAACTACTAAACCTATTTTGATAAAAATTAACCCTCGGAAGCTCTTTCAAACCAAAAATATTCGAAATCTGTCGACAATTGCCAGAGAAATCGGTAAACATGTATAAACAGAACTTTTGTCCCTTGAAGTCAGTTAAAATTTAATATTATTTTTAAATTTATAGTGGAAAATAGATGTATTTTGTTTATATATAATATGGGTATACCAACTAAACTCACATCTCCTCTTGGAGACAGCAAGGTTTCGGAGTAGACATCATTGACGTATACAATTTTTAGACTTTTCTTGAATTTTCAAACTCCCCTCAACCGATTTCTTTAAAATTTGAAATGGTACCTGGGAAGTATAACCTTTAAAGCACAAAACAATTTGCAAAAACGGTTCAGGCATCTTCGAGAAATCGGTGAATATATATAAAAAACCGATTAATTGTATACATAGATTGTAACATGGGTACCTCTTCGGCGATCGCCATCATATAGGCGGCGCCAGCCTCGCTCGGGCCGGAGTCCTGCAGGCCGCACACTCGGGTCCCGCGCACCGTCACTTGGCAAATCTCACGGCGAACCACCTTGTCCCATTTGCTGCTCTGTTTCTCTACAATGCGATTATATGTTCCTACTTCATCTTCAGACACAATAAACAAAGCTGTCCTTGGAAAACTAACATGTTAATACGACACACTTAGATAACTAATTTCCTAGACAGCTATCATGCCAGAGCTAGCTTATTAACTAGCACAAAATGCGTTGAGCATGTTTTGTTATTTTTTTTATTCTTGATAAACAAGCGTGTCCAATGCTGATATTCAATAACGAAGAAGTCTACGGCGGATTAAGTCTGCCACGAAGATACCTATTCAATCGTGTCGTGATTTTTATAGAATTGCAGAAGCAGACAATACATTCCACACCTTAGTTTTACGCATTATAAATGAGGAAAAATGTTTCATGTGTGTGACTGCCTGGTCGCTCGTAGATATAATAGTGGACGAGAAATTAAATAACAAAATATCCAGCAATAACACATACAAGTCTTGACTCAGTGAAATCTTGTCTCAAATAGTAGTTGTTGGTCAGCTATAACCAATGTTCAATTAATGCTTAAGTCTGCATTAATTAAACATTGGTTAGACTGAAATTACCAAAGACCATGACTGCTACAATTTTTACAGAATTATGTAACTGCTTCTTATTTGGTGGGGGTGCTGAGTCTTGCACTGACGTCCCGCTTGGGGTGTTTTGTACATCCCCCCCCCCCCCCCAAGCCACTACCCAAGCCATCCTAACTCTGGCCTTGGGTCGCTGGCATAGCTGCTCCAGTGATATGTAATGGTTGTTCCAAAGACAATAAAGAGTCAGCCTTACGAAATCGGGTTGTAATTCTTACACTTTCTGTAGCCTCACAATGCTGTAGGGTGTGTTACATAGTTTCGTTTTCGAGTATTCATCCCCGACTGATCTGTAACTCCCTTCTTGTGTAGATGGTGGTTAAGATCACAGTGACCTGTAGCTAGCCCTTCCAGTAGAAGGAGATCCTGTCTTTAAATCTGATCTGTAGCTTTAGGAAGTTGTTTGTGATATTTGTATTCAGAATTAGAAACAATTACTTTCGTTTAATAAATGTATAGTAAGTAGACATAACTTACTCTGTTTACATCTCTCTTGCATCATATCTGGTGTTTCAGTCTGCTCCACTCTGGCCACCTTGTACCCTTTCGAGACCAATGTCGAAGCCATTCTTCCATATGCACTCTCGGGGAAACCCGAATGCGCAAACTCACCCTGAAATTTTACAAAAATATATCACATAAATCCTCCTCCATAAAACCAGTAATTTCAATAACTTAGTAGGCGTATGGATATAAAACTTTTTGCAACGAGCGTCGGATTGGTAGACAGTTGTAAGCTAGCTATTAGATAGAACACTTTAAGACCTTTCGGCCTAAAGGTATTTTACTCTCGCTTCCACTTGCACATCTTCATTCGATTGATGTAATCATGCTGTTTTTCTCATTGCATACTGCATGCATCTATAGACCAGGGCTGAAGCTTTTGAAAATAGTAAAAATTGAAAAAAAAATATAGTAAGATGAAACCCATTGGAAAAGGAAGAGAATATAACAAAAATGAATGGAAAAATAAATTTAGTGGGTTAGGTTAGTAGTTTGTTAGTAGGTTAAATAAGGTTAGTAGTTAAAGCTTACCTTCATGTAAGAGAAGCCGAGTTCGTTGACGCCTACAGCCGCATCCATGTGGTAAAGCTCGTAGAATTTGCCAACTTTGAAGAAAAGGACACAATCAAAGTGAGATGATTTCATTTCCCACCATTGGCGGTGAGCCTGAAAATTACAAAACTAATTTAAAAACACAATCGGTCATTTCATTTCGGCCTACACAATAGGTCATTCCTGCTCTTTGAAAAAAAACCTTATTATTAATTATTTATTATATTATTTTCTCTGCTCTGCTCTTCATTATCAGGGTCCAATGATTAACTAATTCTCTGAGAGCTACTAAAAATACAATACATCAAATCAAATTTCTGGCTTATCTGGCTTAAGGTTATGAGATATGAGTCACAAAGCTGATGAGAGATTTGCCATCTCAGCAAAAGCATTCGATCTCTCCAGACTTGCGAAAACCGTGTATATGCTTGGCCATGTTAAGCAATTTCACCATTTGGCTACCTAAATGAGCTTGTAGACGATCAAAGTCTGCCTTTGATTTGACAAACAGTTGGTGTCATTGGAAAACCGACAGTGCATGCAGGACAGGGCATTTTAGATAATGAGGAAGGTCCTATGTACAAGTCATGTCAAAAAGGGCCTAGCAATTTGTATGTTTATTTGAACATTTCTTACAGGTGTTTGTGCATTATAAAACTCAGGAGGCACATATAAGGTGGTAGGATCGTAATCAGGATGGTCTAATCTCCTCTTCATTGCATCTTTGATCTTATCTGGTTTGAGCCAATCCAATTTGCAGTGGACCCAGTTCCCATCATCAATTATGGACACTTTTTCTTCTGAAGGTTTTTTCTCTTCTTTCGATACTGTTTCAGTAGACCTGCATAATATAAATGAACATAGTTAATTGACATTTAAATTATATTAGATATTTACAAGTATGAACACCATACACAGGTCCTTTAATCCTTAAATTTAAATTGAATGATAAATTATGCAATATTTTTTTATTCAAAATACCACAATGCCTGAAGGTCTTTGGATTGGTGTGTAGGTGGATAGAGCAGACAAAGATTTCTCTATAGTTGCAATTTTCATAACATTGAATAGTCTTTTACCCAACATGCTTCTATCTATGGAGTTCTGACTTAGATCCCAGAAGACGCTGGATGTGGGCTGCATTTAACTGGCGCTTGTGGAGTTATATGTAAGCCTACATTTCATATAGTTGAAATGATGACAATAAATAATCACTGTTCACTGCTGTGCCCTTTAAAATGGCTTTCATCTACATAACAAATAATTAAAAAAATTACAATACTTGACATATTATTATATACTTACCCATCAAAAACACCTTTTAGCTGTTTATTTTGTTTTGTGCCTTTTGGAGACTGATTTGCCTCATATTTAAAGCTGTCATTTAGTCTTTTCTCAATGGATATTGTTTCTTTTTTTCTGGGACTTTTTGTTACCTCATTGGCTGAAAAAAGTGTTTACTAAAAGATTTAGCATATGACACTAAGAGAGGAATTATTTTTACTCTACAAGTTAGGATAACACCTATTGGCAAGTCAAAATTTTCACCTGCAATGAAAGCCCTTAATGAATGACATTTTGAAAAATTCTAATTGCACTTTGCAAGGAACTTATGTGCTAATATATATTAAAATTATTTTGTTGTCAAAGGAAATGTTTCAAAAATTAATCTTATGAATTATATCTTCAATTTAATTCAATTGTTAATTTCAAAGAAATATAGAAACAGTGGTCTAAAACCTTAGTCAAACTTTCCAAACATAGAGAAATTAAAGATAAAAGTTACATAACAAAAGAAAACATTTAGTCATAATTCTAATTTATGCAATTCCTACCTTTGTTTTCAATATCAGAATCATCGGAATCTTTTGGATTTATTCTAATTCTCTTCCTCTTCTTAGCAGGGACAATTAGCTCATCTTCTTCACTCTCACCATTGTTGGTACAGTCTGGCGAAGTAGTTGCCTGCCTCTCTCTTTTTTTATCTAAACATTTACATGAATATTTAAAAAAGACATGTGGCACTCGGGGACTGCCGCGGTAAGGCTATTGAAAGTTCTGCTATTCATCGATAGATGGCAAAACTAAAAAGTATCACCGCTGTGCCGGTCGGACTGAGGGGTGTTAGGTTATTTTCGTTACGGAATTTTTGGATTCGGTCTCCACGTTCAAGGCCTGCGATAGAAGCTATGCAATAGCTTAAAAACAATAGTGAATGAAGTTGCCTATGTGTAGCTCTACAGTGGCTGTTTTTGAGTAGTTTTTGCATTGACAATTACAATAATCTCAAATGGTATATATTATATTATAGTTAACAAGTAATATAGATTTTGTTACTTATTAAAGTAATAAAATCTATATTAGTTAACTATAACTAAATCATAATTACTATTATAATGTATCATTTATAACAAATAATTATATTTGTAACTGAGGTCTAGAACAGACTGGAAAATGGTGGAAAAAATTGAGTGCCGGTCAGTAGATCAGCAGAAGCAAAACCAAAAATCTGTTGATGACTTTGGTGGATCATCAAGTATTTCCCAAATGGCCTTAAAAAGTGTATCTCTACCAGTCTGCTCCAATTTTAAGTGTCTGTTAAATGATCCAAAATGACTGCAATATTGACCGAGACGAAGAAATAGTATAAATGCAGTTTGGGTGAAGTGGAGAAAGGTCTCAGAGACCAAATGTGATCCCCGTAAAAGGCCTTCAAACTCAAGAACAACATTTAAAAGACTAAAGTGAGACCTGTTGTAATGTATGGATCTGAATGTAAAGCAACAAAACATGTTGATGAAAGAAAAGAGCATGCGGCAGAGATACATAAAACAAAATGAGTACTTATAACATGAAAGTGGATGAAGTGGAAGGAGGAAGGTTGAACAAGGCATGGATGGACTGCGTGAAGAATGATATGGTTATGAAAGGTGCGAGCGCCAAGATGACAAATGATAGGAAAATCAAAGAAAAAAACAATTGTGGCAATCTCACCTAGTTTAGGATGAGGACAAGAAGACAATTAACTGTATTGATTGATATAAATGCTCTTTATTTTTAATTCAATTGCTTGAATTTTTTACAATATAACACTAGACTAGAATAATATATTCAATTCAGCAAACAAATTTAAATTGTTTATGCACTATGCAAGATGCCAAACTACTCTTTCAGTAGATATGCAGAGGTTCTCTTCAGAGACAACAAGCCCAGTTACTACTGTGCTCTATTTATTACTTTCCCAGAGCTGGGACACAGTTTTCCTCTTAGTGAGAATGTATAGGCCATTATTTGGTATATTGTCAATGCATGGTGATCGAGTAAGACTCGTTTTTTTAAATTGAGTCTTGAAAGCCTTGCAAATGTAGTTAAAAAAATGTATACAAAGTAGTCATATGACGATTGTGAACTATCAAAATTTATTTATTTCCTCATTTCAACAGTAACAGTTCGCGTGTGAAAAATCTTCACAAATATCAGTTCACCAAAAGTGAAAAGTTTTCTTAAAACTTACACTCATTTTTCTTATCACTGTCTCCATTCAAAGCTGACTTTGGCGAGGAAATGCTTTCATCATCTTCAGTATTTCTAAACTTCTTGTTAGTCGGTGGGGTTTTGGTGAAATATTTAAAGAGAGTGTTCGCTGAGCCCGTGCTATTACGTTTAGACATTTTTTTAGCTCTTTACTATTCGTACTTCATCAGAAATTTTTCACAAGATAACTTATGCAAATACAAAATATATTAAATTCAACCTAAAAAAACACAACATTAATTTGGCTCTATTTTGGTGATTAGGTGAAGCCTAGAGAGTGAAGTTTCAGTTTGTGAATTTCGCTCCAACCACACATTAGGTTTAAATTCAGTGGTTTAAATCTATGCAACGGGCAACCACAAATTAAAGGTGCGTTTCTTTTTGGGCTCACAGTGCATCCGTTCGTACGTAAGCATTTAGCTGTTCCGAGATGAAATTAGTACTGACAGTTCTGACGCTCGTAAGCAAATCGGAACGGAATGTGTGTGTGAAAGCGCGCGAATGCTATAAATGCCAGTTCCCAATAAATTCATATTTTATTTTTATTTTTTTACTAAATCCACAGCCCTTTATAAACAAATTATTGTACAAGTAGTTTACACCTAAGGCCAATAACGGATTTACATTTTACTGATGTAACATATGTATTTATAGACTGTCATAGTATGTGGACTAATAGGTTTTAGGTGCATTACTGTGTATGGTGTATCTGGGTTCATGTGAATGTTTACGTGTATGTGTTTGTGTCTCCGTGTGTGTAGTAGACGGTATAGTGCTTTATTACTTCAATGACTGAGATTCCAAAGCAAAGTCGAAACTTTGATTTAGAATGTCAATTATTTCGCTCTTACCATTGAACTTATTAATGCAAAAAGTCAACCATCTTATAAATTTTGTTGTTGTAGGTCCTCTGTAATCTACTGACCATAGAGTTTTGGGCATCGTACGTGCTACTTAACGGAACCGAAAACAAGTTTGTGTGCCGAGTACGATTCTTAGGGCAGTTTGTAATTTAAATGTTTTAATATTAATTTTTAAAGTTTTAATTTTAAATCTTTCTCTTTCGTAGTCCACGGGCACTAAACGGGTCATTTTTTCTGAAAGTCTAAATTGCGTTTTTAATTATTTGTGGATGGATTACCAATTTTCCGATAGATTCTCTACATGACACTTAGATGTTTGACAGCGCTCACAATGCTTTAACCTCTTAGTCGTGAGCGTTCTGAGCACAGGACGATGGCTTCTTGAATGACGTCATATAAATTTAGTTTGCAGCTGTCAGTCTTTTTCGGAATGACTATGAGCACGCTATCAGTGCTCAAAGCGCAAAAACATACGCACCTTCAATAGAGTGCTACTTAATTACACTACACAAACTAAATGAGTATGCTAGCTTTTTTTTCTTCTAACGCACTAAAGCTGTTTGCCTCTACCGGCATGATAACACGATAGCAATATTTGAACGCATTCAACAGTGAAATTTCCCAAAATAGCAAAAATCTACTACAATTGGCCACACTGATAGTTTCGTTTCTTTGGACTCGTTGCAATTTGTCTGATGTGTTGCCATTTTTGATCCATGCTCGCACTATGATATTCGACAAATTTAACGAATCAATCAATAACTCTAGCATAATTTGTGTATGGTATCGTGTATTTTAGATAATTAGACGAATCGATTTCATGACAGTGAAAACAAGGTGGATTAGTGTGCACCTACTTGTGAGGTATTATTTCGTCTACGTTATCCACAAACGTAATCTATCTATTTATCAGATCTTGTATGGTGCTTCAACATACATGCCTTTATTTAATAGGTACGCAAATTGGAATAACGCTCTTGGTACAAGTTAAATAAAGGTTTTCTGAGAAATATTTTGTAACCAATGGTGAAGTGTAAGTGTGTGAGGGGTAAATTTTAAAAATTGTTACAACTAAAATTAAATATTTCATTTCACAGATAAGCCTCTCGCCATGTGACACGACACAATGTTTCTTAAAAATATTTTGTTTTTGGTGGCCTAAATGTTAGGGGAGGGGTCCTATCTATGAGCCCTTTGATATGAGTTTTCCTAAGGAACTCTTACGTAGAGAATTTCGTTTTAATTCTTATTTTATTTTTACCACTCCGCCGCAGGATATAAAACATTGCACGTCAGCGAAAAACTAATCATTTTCGAGCACTCGATGATATAGGCTCAATACATCATTGACATGCTTATCTATTCACTGGCCCCGCAACTTCATCACTAGACTGGTAGTCAATAACGCAGATGTTCATGTGGCATGGCTCACGTACAAACCCCGAACAAGGCTGAACAGGCAGCCGGCGGCATCCATTCACCGCAAAAGCTGGGGCCGCGGCAGTGAGTGAATAGGTACCTTCTAGGTTTGCGTGCTAAATCCTAGACAGCGTCATCACTTAACATCAGGTGAGACAGTTGCCAAACGCAAACTTATAATAGTAAAAAAAAAAAAAAAAAAAGCAGCCTGGGCTCGTGTGTCACAAGAGCCTTCACCGCCTTCAGCTTCAACGCGTGCCGATGATAAGGCGGCACTCGGCGCCCATTCGCCACGCCAAAACAGCATTTGCTCAGCAGCCGCTTGAGCCCGTGTACCATGAGACCACTTTCAGGTACGACGCATGCCGATGATGGTCAGGCACCCGGCAGATTGCCTCCCTCACGATGTCCCTCAGTTAATTGTAGATAACATACTTACATGTGAGTTTGCCACCCTAGCGATGACCCTCAGACCATCGCAAAATACACACACTCATGTATCTAAGGCAATCGTCCCGCAGTCCGTCCTTTAATACATAGGTACACGTGTAAGGCAAACATCCCGCATTCTGTTGCCGATAGAATCGTCCCTCAGTCCGTCCTATAATACGTACACATGTAAGGCAAACATCCCGCAGTCTGTTGCGGGTTGCCGATAGAATCGTCCCTCAGTCCGTCCTTTAATACTCACATGTAAGGTAAAAGTCCCGCAGTCTGTTGCCGACAGGATCATCCCTCAGGCCGTCATTTAATAAACACGTGAACCTACCTACCCCCATTTAGTTAACTAACCGAGCTATCACAACCTACAGTCAACTGCATGCTTTACGTTTAACACTATTCTGTTCGAATATGTACCACGCACCGACACGGCCATGACAGCGAAACATTCACCAAGTACCTATTCCGTTCGGCTTTTCTGACATTACTATAAGATGACTCATCGAAATAAACTCTCTTGATAGTTTTCTAAGCTACGCAATAGTGTCTAAGTACGAAGAGGCGCGCGCGATTGTGATCATGGTTGTGGTGAACGTGACCGTACGCGCGATACAGATGCATTCAGTGTGCGCGTACGCGCCGTCAAGACCTTTACGATATCGATATGTTAATTTTTTGGCATCTTGACAGGTAGAAAACATTACTAATGTATATTGTATATAGTTTCAAAGAAGGCTGATAAAATTTGGCATAAAGCTTTTTTAAATCTCTAACTTGTATTATACAGAAAAAAATATAAAAGTTAAGGTGTGAAGAGGTAACAAACACACATAAACACATACTTCCGCATTTATATTAGTGTGATTTTGTACAATATAGAAACAAAAAAAGACGTTGGTTTTCAGTACATACATATATTTTATACATATATGTAGAATATTGTAAAACTTAAAATTAGATATTGCAGTCAGTACAATTATTACCTTAAAATAATTTTGGTTATAAAATGGCAGTACCATTATGTATATTACTTTCTATATTTTCATTATACTTTTATAATATACTGTAATAATTATGTACTTTATATTATTACAACTGGAATGCCATAAAATAATTGTATAAAAATTAAATTAATGCAAATCTAATTCTAATGATTAAATATTAATGAACAAGACATATTTATCTATTAAAATATATGTAATAAAATAATTCAATAATAAATTAAAAGTAAATCATTAAAACTAGTATCCACCTTAGAAACATATATATAAAACATATGAGAAGTAAAGATTAAATCAACATTTAATGAAATATGCATATTATGTTGTTATCAGAATTGTGGGATCACCAAAATAGCAAAGCATGGGATAAAAGAACGATTTATTTAAAAAGTCGATATGAACGATGTTAATAAATGTATCAAAAATAATTTTTAAAAAAAAGCATGTTCCTATTGGTAAAATTTGCTACAGGCCCCGCGCTGTCTTAAACCGGGACTGCCTACGGTAATATAATTATGTGGCCTTACGATGCGCGCTTGTTTATACCTGTGACATATACATGAGCCAGTGACAGTGCTCCTTGGCATATCTCACAACATCTGTACACGCTTCAAAATAAAACTATAAAACAAAAACCTTTCGAAACAAGTATACATGCCATACATTATTGTGCAACAGAACAATCAGTACACGTGGTACATACTTATAATATTTTTACATACCATGCGCGACATTGGGTAATGTGACCTTAGCCAAACTGGAAAATATAAAAAATAACTATAATACTATACAGACATATATAGCTTATAACGACCCACAAAATAACATAACACACAAACATTTTAAATTCTACAGCGTATTAGAATTTCTACATTGTATTGATTCACCATTGCAGATGGTATAATTTAATAGGCATGAAAACAACACAATCAAAATTAAAACAATTATTCCACATCTCAGGCCGAATCAATACACTAATCATATTAATTGCCTTCAAGAATAATAATAAAAATCTCTACAAAACCGGAGGTTCGTAACAATTTCTAACCAAATATATTTTTTGTACATTCGTGCATTAAATAACCGTTAAGTATATTGTAAGAAAATCTCGTTGACATCTGATTTTGCACAATTAAACCGTTATCCACACGGTCGAATAATAATAATAATACATTACATGGACTAACGTTGTCTAAACGGAACTGAAAACAATCATGAAACAAATCATTAAATACATAGCAGTGTTGTGATAAATTGCATATGTATTCCAGATACGATATATAAGTATATAATACAAAAACCATATGAATGGGAAAGAAATCGCAAGGATCTATGCAGATGGCGCTACCTTCGCGTGACTCAAACAAGGTTTAGTATTATCATAATTTTAGTACTCCCATTCCTTTAAATTGTGAAACTTCGTATATTTTTTTGGTTTAATTCCAAATGGTTTGCAGCACTTATTTTTCTGTATCTGAGAGGAATAAATAATTTCCTTTATCATGCCACGCGTCAAGGAACTTCATCATTAATATCTAAAAGTAAAAAAACGGTTTAACACACAGTTTTTCTGAATAAATTCAGTAAATTCTTTTTTCTTTTATACAACTGTAGCACAGAGCATCGCATATTGCTAAATTGGCATTAATTAAAGGTCATGTCATAGTCTGTTTAGTGTTTAGATATTTTTAAATTATTTACTTAACTAATTTTTCTTTATGCTAACTTTTATTGAAAATTACTAAGATGAGTACTATTGTTATTTTAATTAAATGGTTTATTTTAGAAAATTATTTTTTCTAATAAAGTAATGTATGATTATTGGGCCTAATGGCTTTTCTGCAATATGTGATTCAATCGCTACACAAACTATTCGTGGCACAGAACATAACAGTGCAATGTGCACGTTAAATCAATAACACAGATAACATAATTATAACATCTTCAGTCTTCACATTATAATCTGTGGTTCGGGGACGGAGAGAGCTATAGACTTATGCGGCAACACCTGCCCTCCGTTGACGTATAGCTCATCTTTGACGATGACGTCTTCACCGAGGACAGTACAGTTTTCCATACGAACCCAGCGGCCGACTACAGACCGCCAACCCACTATGCAGCAGTCGAGCCACGCGTGTTGTCTAACTATTGCGCCGCGGAGGATAGTACTGCGCTTTATGCAGGCACCTGTAATCAAAGTAGAATAATGTTTAAATTATCTTGAACCTATACCAATTACTGACCGCCCAAAGATTCTTGGCGTAACACAGACGTCCATGTTGAACTTTAAGAACTAGATAGATTAACTCTTTAGTGCAAATCATAATATGTACACGAAAAGTATATATAGTACTAATTGTAGCTTATGGTTATACAATCTGTAGTCTTATCGCTAATGCAATTTCTTACAGATGGACAGGATAGATTGAAAATTGTGAATGTGATGTGCAACAAGACCTGAAATTTATTGAATAAATGTATAAATATGCTGAATATAAAACAATTAAATAAATATAACATTAATAAAATACTATACTTACTGTATATACATATTATATATAATACAAATAAATGTATATAACGAATAAAAATGTAATGGAAAGAAAAGTAGCGGTTTCAGTGAGTAGAGTACAAGTAATGCACCTTAACCTTTAACCATATTTTTGACTAGTTGTATGGATGTTGCTTGTTTGATAGTGAGAGGCACAGCATTCCATAGTTGCTTGCTAGTTGCTTGAACAGTAAACGATTTACTTACAATCTCTGAAGTATGCACTGGAATTTATAGATGGAGAGATTGTGAAGAACAAGGTTCTCGCGAACTTGTGAGAGATCGAAATTCAAATCACAACTTGAGATAGGAAGGGGTAGAAGGAAAGAATAAGCTGGTGTAAAGAAGGGAACGTATATGAGTATTCCTATATCAGTTATTAAGAAAATACCATCTTCGATGACGACACCGGGGCCGATGGTGACGTTCGGTCCTATCCGGCATCCCTTGCCTATGCTCGCAGTAGGGTCGACAAGCACGTTCCCCACCACACATGAACCATCATACAATTTATTAGAGTTCTTTTGACGCAGGCTATTGAGGTATAGGCACATTCCTGTAAGACGAGAAGTTTATTATGATAGAGATACATTGAGTTTATTCATTACAAACATACAAAAATACTAAACTTTCCTCTTTATAATATTACTAGCGGTCCGCTCCGGTTTCGCAGGGTAAAAAATTTAAAAATTATAAGGATCCTGCATTTTTTTGGAAAATATAATATAGCCGGGTGAAGGTATCAGGGTGAATGTAATTGTATGTTCTTCCTAATGGTGAAAGAATTTTTAAAATCGGCACAGTAGTTTATGAGTTTATTCATTACAAACATACTTACATGCAAATCTTTCCTCTTTATAATATTAGTATAGATTAGTGTAGATCATCAGTGTCAGTATCATTAGTGTGAACGCGCACGTGTGCAAATGCACTTCGAAAATTTGATGAAATGAAAATTGAAGCTTATCCAAGTAAATTAATGCCGCAACATTTTTCGAGTCTTATACTACAAGGAGTGTTCCGCAAGGGTCTATTCTAGGGCTTGTTTTGTGTTTATCTTACATTCACGCCTTTTTCCATACATAATTCAGGATCTTTGTGAAATAGTTATGATTGCGGATAGCAAGCTGACTGATTGTTGAAATATATATCAAGCTAATCAAAGTGAACTTGCATCTCTCAATGATTCTAGGCTAATAATTCACTCCTTTATTCCAAAAATGTTTGAAGTTCTTCTTACATAATATTACATATCTGGAACTCAACAAAATTTCGAACAATCAACAAAAAGTTAATATTGACATGAGTCAAGGCAAGAGTCTTCCTGGCTATTCAGTTCAGCTACAATCTTATAATGGGAGCCTCAAATGAATGCTGTCTAGTTTTAGTTGAAGAAATAAGTCCTATGTAACAAACTCTGTTCGTTGTTATAATACTATCTTAAAAGCTACACCAGAGCTAACAGAAGATTTCCAGTCGGATATAACAAAAAACAATAAACAACTAATTAAAAAAGTACACTATGATATAAGGAATTATTTTGAATAAAAACAAGCTTGGAAAGCTAAACTCCTACCAAGTCACCATAATAACGTAAAAGCTATTTAATTTAATAAGTTCTGAAATAAACACATTGTTAAACTCGGAAAAGAATGGCCCCGAGTTTTTTGCCGCTTCGCCTGGATAATGGATCTATTTAGGGTGTAGTGGTACCTGTGTGGCTGGCGATAGATGACAAAAATTCTACGATCCCGACCCATATCTACTTTGAAATACATTGATGGAAATAATTCAGATTGTTAATGATTTAATATCATTTTACCCTTATGTTTAAATGTTTGAAAGAAAAAATTCGGCTGCTAGTAGGCCTTGAACCCACGTCTACAGAATACCGTCCTGTCGCTCTGTCCAACTAAGCTATAGCAGCCCATACCACTAGGGCCGAATTACTGCGGGGGATGTTATTAGTTGGACAGAGCGACAGGACGGTATTCTGTAGTCGTGGGTTCAAGTCCCACTAGCAGCCGAATTTTTTCCTTCAAATATTTGAACATAAATTCTTCCTAGCATATGGTTAGAACTCTTATCATTTTACCCGTCAAGAAATCCTTTGGTTGTCCAACGTCCATCCAAAACCCTTGCAATTCCATGGCATGCAGTTGACCATCTTTCGCCATGAATGGGAATACCTCCTTCTCAATAGACATTGGTCGGAGCTCTATCCTGCTCAGCACTGACGGGTTGAGGATATACATTCCTGAAATTGCAGTAAACAAGAATAGAGAGATAGATAAAAAACTATTTGCACATTATTTCCAAAACACACACATAAAAAAAACAAACAAGTATAAATATAGTGATACGAAAGGCGGCCTCATCGCTTAACGTAATAGCTTAGGCAACCAGACAGAAAGGAATGTTCATAAATCTTAAGGGGCGGCAATTCACCGCCATTTCTACACAATTTTTGTTAGAATACTGCTGCTGAAGTCTACATATTGTACGACTGTAGCATATATATATAGGTATAACACCTAACGGAGGTTACACAGCAGCGGCAAAAAGGTTTTTAGGCAATGGATGTGCTCTAAACTTAGAAAAAACATGTTATACCCTTTTCAACCTTGCAAACGGACCACAGGAGGTCTTAAGAATAACAGAGTGCAGGGTACGGCTTTACAATAGGTATGTACTGTGAATATGTCAGGCTTCCGTTTGGCTTGCGCGTTGAATTGGAATATACATATAGATATGATTTACTGCCGCCTTTTGTTTTACGTGGGGAAAATGCATTTACGCACTTCCGCCTACTGGGACCCCCCCCCCCCCCCCCCCTCACCGCTCCCTGGGGGGCCTGGGCGGCCCCCCAACCCTAACTGCACCCACAGTGGCCAGGGTCCACTACCGACTAAAACCACCACCACTAAACCCACGGTGTCCGTCCTGCCGTTATAACGGAGGGAGTACGGGGCGGGGTACGTTTGCATACCGCGCCCCCACCAAGGCCGAGCCAGGCAGAGACCACAGCCTTCGCTTCATACAAGAGCGTCGGTTTAGACTACAAATTTTATGACTTACTCATTAACCCGACACATAACCCCTCCAGTGCCAGAAACAATTTTTTTCTTGGAAAACCAATTTCCGAATAAACTTTTTAGCTTCAATATACCAATTTTGTTTGAAATCCTTTACATAAATTGTATTATTTAGCGCTATTGAGTGACTCATTTAGAACAGTTACATACCTACACAAGAAAGAACTACTTTGACTTGCCTACCATAAACAACTTAATCACCAAGGTAATATGGATTACATTGTATTGTATTGCATTGTTTGAAATAGCACCACTATCTATGCTACAAGGTTGATTTTACAAGTATAGACAATTCCTTTACATTTTTGTAAATCTTGATAGTTATTTAATGGAACTGCTGATGTCATAGGCAACTGAGTCATCAACTGAACAAAGCGAAAGACTTAGTGACAACTTGGGAAAATCTATGTTTCAATTTGTTCGATGATAACCTACTATCCAAAATATAATCAAGGTATATTCAATAGCACATTTTATTGATTTCTTTAAATTATAATCACAGAATCCTATTGCTAATGTTTTGGGGGTAGCAATAGTCCACATCTGTCGATGCAGTTTGGCAGCACGCTGGGCTCTCTAACCAATGCCAGCAGGGAAATAGACGCACTTGTCCATGTTGCTCGTCAGCATGCTTAACTGCCTTGCCTGACTATACTTATATACCTATATTGGCAGTATGGCAGTTAATATTTTTTAATATTTATGTACTTATGTGTCTTCCTGTTGTTTCTTTTTACAAAGAGGCCATACTGCTTTAAAGAAATGAATAAGGATAAGTTATTCTTACCCGCATTAATTTTATTTGAAATAAACTCTTGTGGTTTTTCAATGAAGCTTTCAATTTCTCCATCTTCTTTATAACAGACCACACCATACTTTGATGGTTCCTCAACCTTTGTCACAACGATAGTGCCCTCCTGAAATGTATATGTTTTGGTTAAATATATTTTATATTAAGGAGCTTAAGCACGCCTACACACTGGCGGCCAGTGACTAGCAGCCACCATTGGCCGCGGAGCGGCGTCCAATTGAATATACCGCGCGACCAGCGACCAGCCGTGGCCGTCGAGATCATAACTTATGTATTTATATTCATTAGCAATGCTACCGCATCTGCCGCGGCGACCAGCCGTGCTTGGTCGCCGCATATACCTAAAGCTATATATCACATGAACAACGAGAACGAACATTCAACGGTTAGAGAAAGAGAATCGCTATGAAGCAATGCATCTTGTCTATGCCCACTGGGCGGTCATTCCGCGAACGTGGCCGCCCCCACGGCCATGGTCTCCAGTGCGTAGGCACGCTAATCAATAAACATGGTTATATCAGTCTAATTTGGTACAAAAAATTTAGTAAATAATTAACTATAACGTGGTAACAACAATATAACAGGTAGCAGTATGTAGTATGACTCTTATGAGAAAATAACATTGTACAATTTTATCAGTAATTTTGTAACATCTGAATGAGGGTTTGCAAGTATAATACTGCAATCAGAAAATTCTTTTGTAAATTGTGCACAGTGCGCAATGCGAAAAATATATACGTAATTAGGTTATATGATATAGATATTAAGTATGACTGATTAGAGAAAATAAAATTGTACAATTTTATAACATCCGAATGAGGGTATGCAAGTATAATACTGCAATGAGAAAAGTCTTTTGTAATTTGTGCACAGTGCGCAATGTGAAAAATATATACGTAATCAGCTTGTAAAATTACAAAATGGTAAAATAAGATTTAGACATTCACTTTGAAAAAAAAACAAATGTAAATAAAGCAGTTAAAAAAGTAAATTGTGGACATTGGCAAATACATAATATAATAGCTAAATACTAAACTTTAGTATTATTGTATGAGCTAATAAAAATTAACCTTTAGTAACTAAAGGTTAATTTTTATTAGCTCATACAATAAAGAACACAGAACTGATATACTTAGTAAAAACTCATTGTGTAGTTCTTCATACCTTTACATCATCTATAAAAGACTACAACCATCCCTTATCAATACATCTGATAACACCATGTTTAATGAGTACTTGTAAACTTTATTGATATATAAAGTTATTAATTTAGTCATACCTTTCCATGACTCCTGTGATATTTTGCAAGCTCTTTGAAAGGGAAATCGCAAATGACATCTGAATTTAGGACAAAGAATGGTTCTGGGCTGGCGCTGAGTATTTCCCGTGCTAAAGCCAATGGTCCTGCTGTGCCCAATGGTTCAGATTCATGTGAGAATGTAAGAGAAACCCCCAGCTTTGAGACTTGTTCCATTAATTCTTTTTCCATATCATCTGCTCTGTATGACACAGCTAATACCACCTAAAAAAAACAAAATAAAATCTCATTACAAAATAAAAGCATTGAAGGTGATTGTTAGTATTAAAAGTAAGCCCTCAGTTTCCAGTCACAATGAATGATTCCAAAATACATTTCTTTTTTTTAAAATGTTATAAGCTTAAGTTTAACTTCTGTCTCACCTGATGTTAAGTGATGATCCTGTCTAAGGTGTAGCATGTTTACATTGTCAAAATGTACCATCTGCATGACTATAACCTTCCGAATCAATCAGTTAAAATAGTAAACACCAAAATTTGTTTTGTGACAAATAATACTTACTTCCAAATTTTTTATTATTACAATGCAGTGCAAGTATGAATCTTGTGTCTTTAAAGTAGACGATCGTGAAATTCATATATGACGATTCACGATTTATGTGAGCACCGTCAAGCAAATATTTGGCTTCTTATTAATGTTATTGAGTCTCGTGATTCTAAAATCTATATTAAATTTTTTAAATTCAATCGATTAAGTTTTCCGCTGCCATGATACATTTTAGATTATTATTTCCCAAGCAATGTTTTAAGTCCTGCAGCAAAGCGGTAAAAATAAAATAGGAGTTAAATTTTCTATGTAAGGGTTGCTTAGGAAAACTCATACCAAAGGGCTCATAGCACAGCTCTCCTAACATTTAGGGCACCAAAATCAAAATATTTTAGCAAGCATTATGCCTAAGTGTATCCAGAGGCACATCTGTGAATGAATTATTTTATTTTGGTTGATGGAACAATTTATAGAGTTTACTCCTTCACCATTGTATACAAAATATTTCTCAGAAACTCTTTGTCTAAAATGTACCTTTAGGGTTACTCCAATTTTTCAATTGAAGAAAAACAAAAATACATGTATGTTTAATTGTTCAAGCACCATATAAAATCACAATTATATCATCTGCTAAAAAGATAGATCACGTTTGAGGATAAAGAAGATAAAACACAAGTAAATTAATGTAATAGCCGTTAATCCCACCTAGGTCATATTGATACTAACTACTTTTCCACAAGGTGATATAATAGCTTAATGTTATCAACCTTGTTTTCTATCAGTCTAATTCACGAAAATACACAATACCATACACAAATCTTGCTAGAGTTATTGCTATATTACTTAAAATTTGTTGAATATCACGATCCTCATGATATTCTATGAAAATCGACAAAACCTGTTTTCACTATTTGAAATGTCAAATTAGACTATCTACGCGATAGTGAAAAGTTACGTACTTGCAGCACTGTTTATCATTTGTATGTAACTTAGAATTTTATCATCACCTGAATTTTCTTCAATGTTAAATTTTGATTTTATGACTGTCATATGTCCCAGGACAGCTTAGCTTTTAGATATCCTGAACCTGAGCCATTTAACCTCTTCTTAAATATGAAAGAATGGCCAATTTGGTCCAGTGGCAATTGACACTGTAGGTACTTGGTACATCCTCCTTAAGGGGACGGGACGAGACACAACGGGGCAACGAACGCCCCCCCTCCTAGGGACTGGGAGTCCCCCCACAAGAAATATTTTTGAAAGATAAAATGGTTCTTGTGCCCTAAGGCTTCTGAACAACTTTAGACCATGTTTAAGCTAACATAGTTTTACAAAGTTCTTCAATCATACTGAATAATCTAAACTCACAAATTATGATCAGGAATAAGTATTTGTCAGAGAGTGCTAGATATTTGAACAGAATAGTTATAAATGTAAAGTATTCATTTCACCAAGGTGCCAATTCTCTTATGTATTAAAACAATCCATTCATAAACAATGCTATAGTCATTCAAATGTTATCATAAATAAACTTGATATTCTGCTAATATAACAATTCCATTCCAATTGCATTGTAGACAATTGAATTGTGGTAGAAATTAGATCTGTGAAGCCATTACAATAATACTCCAAGTAGAATAGTAAAACTAGAAAAAAACGACAATTCATTGACAATCTATGAGCATTGTGTTAGTAGAATTGATACCTAGGTTAATGCCCAATATGTTAATAAAGAATACTCAGCCGCAAAGTTTTACTATCCAAAGAGAGTTTTTAGTCACCATACTTTTAGGCGAGGGTTGGACATACAGCAGAATAATTTTGAGTAATCTATTGTGATACCATCTGTTAGATAACCTATAATCTTGTGTGGTCTCTTCTGTGCTGTAACAAGAAGGCTTCCAAGTTTGCTCTTCTAGGATAAAGAAGGTAGGTACTTATGAGTAAATAAAGATAAAGCAGGTGGAATTAGGCCATCCCTGCCTACCAACCTAAGTATGGTGCATGTTAATGTGTCTTCTAATTACTGCTACGAACTGCTACTGCTGTACAGTTAAGTAGGTTCCTGCTGACCACAAGCAAGAACTTACTGTACAGGCTATTTTGCGTGTGACTGCTAGACTTTTATAGTAGGGTTAATAATTCTAAATATAATAATGTACTCACTTGTGTTACCCCAGCTTCCACCAAAGCTTCTATTTGATGCAACAGGATAGGCTTGTTTGCAAACTCCACTAACGGCTTAGGTCTACTCAATGTTAAGGGCCTCAAGCGAGTCCCATAACCACCTACTAGGATCAGCGCTCTGATTTCTCCCAATTTCTTATCTGTTCCACACATTTTTTACGAAGATTTTTAGCTACACAAGCTAATTTGTGCAAAATTGAATAAATAGTCCGAGACTGCTACTGACTTCAGAATTCAACTTCTTACTTCTTCTCTTGTTGGGAGATGCCACAATTTCATGGATATATTGAAAAATAAACAAGAATGATCTGGATTTCGAATAATTCAGCGAAATTGTAAACAAGAAAATAATATTTGACCTACACGTCACCGTCAATCATAGGCACAAATTAAATAGAGTACTGCGATTATATATCAAGCAATCAATTATCAAGTTGTAGCAAAGCAACACTTACTATCAACTCAATGCGGCTTAATAGAGTTGACAATAAATGAGGGCGCCACTGTTGCTTTTTTATCTTGCATGTTGCAACACAGTTATGAGGAACAAACGCTTTTGATACTTGCATTATTTTTGCATATAAGATTTCCAAGACAGCCTCTTCATATATTGTAAAACTGTGCACAAGGAAGAGCTTGCCTTTTGTACCACAGATTTCAACTAACACAAACGGTAGTGTATGTGAGATAAGTAAAGATATTTACAGTTTTCAATATAGATATTTGTATTATTCAGAAAGGGCATGTTTATCCGAAAAGAGATCAGTGTACCCATCAATACAAATAATTTGCTAATTGAACATTATGCTAGTAAGACTTCCTGCTCTTTAGACGTTTTTCTAAGTCGACGTTTAACTACATGATATGACTATTTGATAATGAGTGCAACTTTTACAATGGAATCAACCCTTAAATAGTGAAAAACAGCAGCTGATCTATAAAAATGTCCGTCGACGTGCGGCAATATGTATGAATAATCTTTTCGATTTCAGGGTTGGTCCCATAGTATATGCTATTCGTATTGATGGGTATACTGACCCCCTTTCGGCTTACCATAGCCTTTTTTTATTTTCCAATATCATATAAAAAAACGACTAGAACAAATCAGTCATTTTTTAATCTTGTGTAATATATGAAAAATGGTATCATAATAGGTCAAAATCTAAATATTCCACTCCTTCCATGAGGCTGCTTGATTCTTGTGATGTACTGGCCCCGAAGTTAGTAGTATGCGACTGTGCAGTTGATTCGTCACTCTCTGACTTGTGTCATTATCACTATTATCATCACCAACCCGAATTATTAATTCGTCCATAGTACAATGTTCTCTCACGTTCATAATATTCTTTTTCGATTTTTTTGACGTGTTGGCAGCAATTTTTCCAATCATCGGCAGTTATTGACTCGAATGTTTCTACAGTCAATTTCTATGTCTTTAGCACCAACATTCTGTGTAGCGACCTTTCTTTTTGCAAGTGCCCAAATCAACTCAATGGGATTTAAATCACAGTGGTAAGGCGGCTACCTTACCACTGTATGTCCGTGTTGACCCAAAATCTAGTCAATCTCATAAATTGGTTCAGGCTTATTTTTCTTTACAAGTGCTAGCAAAGAAGGTTTCCTTAAATCAGGATATTATGGTTCATTATTTTCTTGTAGCCACAACTTTGTTTCATTTACTTTACAAGCTGATGTAGAAGCTTTATTTTTTTATGACGGAGTGATAAGGAGCATTATCCATCACAATTATTGAAGACTCTTTGATGTTGGGGCTGAGCTTTTCTGTAACCCATTTAGTGCAATTAGTTTTGTTTATTTCGGAATGGTAGTCTTCCTGCTTATTTGTGAAGGCTGGAAGCCATTGTCTACGACAGCTGTCTGACTTACTAGACGTGTTGCTGTCATGGAACGTAATCTTTTTTTTTTTTTTTACATATTATAAGTTTGCGTTTGACAACTTTTATCTATTATTGTTGTAATGAAAAATATATTGAATAAATAATGAATTGTCTTCGTCTACTTTAAATATGAAACGTTTTTCATTTTATAGCAGAGCTTGCACCATCTAAGCCTTAGATGGTGCAAGCTCTGCTATAAAATGAATGTGAAGTTTATTTAAGACTGCGTTACCTTAGATTCTAAGGTAACGCAGTCTTAAATAAACTTCACATGGTAGCAGAGCGATAAAAAGTCTTTCTAGGCAAGTGGTATATCAAAGTGTAGAGAGTAGACATTCGTAAAAATATGTCTGCAACAAAAATTCCACCGCTTGGAAAAGATAACTTCGACACATGTGCCATACACGCTCAATCGTTGTTAGTAAAAAATTGGTTGTCTGTAAAGTCGGTTTACGGACGATAGATTTACGTGATAACGTCATAATCATTTATGACTTTGACTGACTTTGACTTTGATTATTTTATGTAATACAAAACTCAGGTGGAACGTTACGCGGAACGTTACTATTTTTTATAAGTGTTGCTGGTATTCATCAATTTATAAAACGTTATCACGTCAAAAACAAACAATGGAAATATGTAAAGACAACTCCGACAGATAAATATGAAGAAATCGAAGAAGACGAGATAGCAAAAGCTGAACTTCTTCTCATGATCTCAGCATCCGAACTGAAGCAAGTAAAAAACTGTACAAATAAAAAAAGAATGTAAAAATAAGTCTGGGAAATATTAAAGAAAACGAATGCAAGTAAGGGTCCAGCTCGAAAGGCAAGTCTAGTTAAGGAATTAATCCTGCTAAAGCTAGGAAACAATTATGTTCGTGATCACCTGAGTAAGTTCATGGACATAGTAGATCAACTCAAAAACCTAGACATAGAAATAAACAATGAGCTCCTTACAGTCATAATGCTACATAGCCTGAATGACGAGTTTGAAACATTTCGTATAGCTATTGAAACCCAGGATAATTTGCCGGATGCAGATAAATTAAAAATAAAAATTATTGAGGAAAGCGACGCACGACGTCGAAATACTCAACAAGGTACAAGCTCTGTCTACGACGAAGATAAAGATGGAAAAGCAATATATGCTTTCTGCAAAATCTGCAAGAAAAAAGGTCTCGCTAAAAAGAAATGTTGGTTTAAAGGTAAGAATTCCAATAAGAAGAAAAACAAACCTGAGTTTTAGCTCAAAAACAACTTTAGCTGTTTTCTGAGCAAGGATTCAATAAAAAACGCATAGATCTTAGACAGTGGGTGTAACACTCATATGACTAACTCGACTAATCCTTTCAAAAAGCTTGACAAAATGTCCAAAACTCTTCGACTAGCATCTAACGATCAAACAACAAAGATAGATGGAATAGGATCAGCTGAAATATAAATCGAAGAAGGGGAATTGGACTCTCCAAAGCCGTACGTACCCACTCTGTGTGCAAATCTATTATCAGTTGGACAGATGACAGATGCTGGACAAACTGTTTTATTTACAAAAACAAAGGCTATTTATTATCAAAGACACAATAAGAGGAGTCGAAGCACAAGCAGTTAGAGGACAAGATGGTCTCTACTACTTTCAGACAATTAAAAATAATATAGATCGACGAGAGTCGAAAGAAAATATTGTCAATGATAAAAATGAAACTCTAGTCATAATTAATGAGACTGTTAAAAGTCAGAAATCTAGTAACAATTTTGATTGAGTTCAAACTCGGGATAACATTATAGAGTGGCACAAAAACTAGGTCACATGAAAGAAAGAGACATGAAATAGGCAGTGAAAATTGAAGGTCTCATTGGCCTGATTTTTGATAAGAACTGCTCACTTGGAGATTGTGAGATATGCATACAATCGAAGCTATGCAGAAAACCTGCAAACGCCGGGGAAAAGACAAGTAGTCGCAATACGAAACGTCTCGAGATTATCCATAGTGACGTTTGTGGACCAATCAGTACCGCTTCCCTTGAAGGAAAGAAATATATAGTGACATTCATTGCGTACTACAGTCGCTATTGCAAAGTGTACTTTGTGAAACGCAAAAATGAAGTTCTCGATAAATTTAAAGCATATAAAATAGAAGTGGAAAATTTCACTAAAAGTAAAATAAAGTGTATACAAAGTGATAATGACACGGAGTACTGCAATGAAAAATTTTCATCATTTCTCAAAGAAAATGGCATAACACGGCGGCTCACAGTTCCATACATTCCCAATCAAAATGGAGTCGCTGAGAGAAAAAACAGAACCCTGATAGAAAAAGCGAGATGTATGATGGTGGAATCGAAAGCTCCTTTAATCCTCTGGTCACAAGCAGTTTTTACTGCTAATTACTTGTCCAACAGAAACATCAACCAAAGCCTTGGAGGAATGACACCATTTGAGAAGTGGGTTGGTAAAAAACCATGCGTTAATCATCTTTATATCTTTGGAGCAAAAACATTTGTTCTAAAAAAGGACAGATCCGGACAGAAATTCTCTTCTAAAGCCATGATCGGTATGTTTGCCAGCTATTCCGTAATAAGAAAAGCATTCAGGGTTAATGTTTCCAATCAAAAACGTGTCATAAGTGGAAAAGACGTTAGAGTCATTAAGAAAATGCTGTACTGTGACTCAACTCAAGAGAGTTTATATCTCAAAATTGAGATAAACAATGCAAATGAGTCCTGATTTGCATTGTTTATTTTGCATATAATAAATAAAAATGGAAAAAATGACAATTATACTGATGATAACATCAATGATTTCTTATCAAATGAATCAGGGCAAGAACTTGACACATCAAATCAAAACAATGACTCTTATTTCGAAATGCCATCTGAGGGCATAGAGATGATGATGATGAAGTCGACAATGTTGAGTCAAAACAAAATAATGAACATAAGAGTGATGACCAAGTTAACGATACTAAAAATGCACGGTGCAAATGAAACTGATGAAGATGAAATGGTCAGTAAAGGTGAATTAAATGAAAATGAATTGCATACTGGACATGAAGAAGTCCAGTCAAATGAAACTTCGACGCGAATGAACCTTCGTGACAGGTCTCAAATTCAACCATCGAAGAAATTTGAAGATTATGTCCAGTCGGCCATACAGTCTGAAAAACCTATAGAACCTCAGTCTTTCAAAGAGGCCTTGATAAGCATAGACATAACTAAATGGCTTGAAGCTATGCACAATGAATTCACGTCACTAAACGAAAATCAAACTTGGGAATTGACTGAACTCCCAAAGGGTAGTAGCCACTACCCTGTAAGTGGGTCTATAAACTAAAAACGAACCCAGATGGATCCATCAAACGTTACAAGGCCAAGATTGGTTGTAAAAGGTTTCTCTCAAAAACAAGGAACAGACTATGACAAAACTTTTAGTCTTGTGGTACGTCTTAGCACTGTGCGAGCTATTCGAGGACTAGCTGCTCATGAAAACCACATGCTTCAACAGTTCGATATCTCAACGGCATTCCTAAATGGGACTGTCAAAGAAGAATTTTGTATGGCACAACATGATGGCTATGAAGATGGCACGAATAGAGTGTGTAAACTGAAACGTAGTCTATACGGGCTAAAACAAGCACCACTATGCTGGAACACTTGCATATCCAATGCCTTTTAGAAACTGGTTTTGAGCGAAGTATTCATGATCCATGCTTATACATCAAAAACATGTCTTGATTGCATTATATGTTGATGATGGGCTGCTTGCCTCAACAAATGAGAAAGCTGGTAAACATTTCATTGAACAGTTAAAGAAGCGCTACAAGGTTACAACAAAACCAGTTTCATATTTTCTTGGGATGGCAATCAATAAAAGCAGTGATGGCGCTATAACAGTGGACCAAAAAGTTTACACCAAAAAGATATTAGAAAAATATGGGATGTCAAACTGTAAAGCGGTTCCAACTCCTGCTATTAAAATTACAAGGAATGAACAGGAAGATCAAAATGAGCCTGATGATAGTGTTTTTCCTTACAGATAAGCTGTAGGTGCTCTGGCCTACTTAATGGTAGCTACGAGACCTGACATATGTTTTGCAGTCAGTGTTGTATCCAGGCACTTAAAAAATCCAACCAAATGATGTGAAAAATGTCAAACGAATTTTTAGATATTTACAAGGAACAATTAAATTGGGTTTGATTTTCAAAAAGTCGGGAGAAGATATGCTACACGGCTATAGTGATGCGGACTATGGTGGAGATAAAACTCCTGGATATTCCACTACAGGAGTGGTCTCCATATACATGGACCGATTATGTGGAAAAGCCAGAAACAAAACAATGTGGCCATTTCCTCGACAGGAGCAGAGCTGATGGCTCTTACAGGAAACGGCCAAAGAAGTGATATGGTTAAAAGGAATGCTAATGACATAGGCAGACTCAAGGGAACCCCAGTCATATACGTTGATAACGAATCAGCCATTAAGCTGGCAGAGAACCTTCCTTATGAATACCATAGACGGACCAAACATATAAGACTTTCTTCATACGGGAATGTGTTACTAACAAGGAGCTCCTGAGCAAGCAAGTGCCAACGGAACTCCAGTTGGCGGATATACTTACAAAGTCTTTGCATGGTCCAAGACTCCAACAACTCAGTAAGAAGATTGGACCTGAGAAGATCTTTCGTTCCTAAAAAGTTCGGAGGATGTGAAGGCTAGAAGCCTTTGTCTATGACAGCTGTCTAACTTACTAGACATGACGCTGTCATGGCACGTAATCTTTTATCTATTATTGTTGTAATGAAAAATATATTAAATAAATAATGAATTGTCTTCGTCTACTTTCATTTCTTAATTAAAGTGGACGAAGACAATTCATTATTTATTCAATATATTAACAATTTAACGTTCTTCATTTTATAACAGAGCTTGCACCATCTAAGGTAACGCAGTCTCAAATAAACTTCACATTATTAACTGAAGGCTAAAAGTGCGTTTGGCACAAAACCTTTGCATCCATGTAAACTATGTTTTTTTAGAGCTCTTCTGGTAAATTTCTGTTCTTTATAATTATTTTTAGGTATATTTCCCTTTTGTGGGCAATCATGGGCTTTTCAATTAATGCTTGACGGTTTGTTCTGCATTTCTTGTATTGAAATCCATTTTATTAAAATAGTTTTCTTAAATGTTCACGGCTTCTATCGTAATCCATATCTTCTTTTATTTGAGCTAATATATTGGCAATTGGTGGTACTTTTTTTTGCACATGTGTCAAAATCGTCTAAAACTTTTGCCCGACAACCTTTTCTATGTTTACCAGGTGTCGAGAATGTTCCACCACTTGCAATGCCATGCTTTGCTATCCGACGTTCTGTACTCTCAGAGACGCCTAAAACAATAAATACATTGATATAAAATATAAATCAGCGCCATAAACTAACACACACACACTTTCGCAATTCAAAATATATTTTTGGTTTTACTCACATTACTTTATCTACTACATTTAATGTCTAAAACATGCAATCTGTGTGCATTGATCATTTCTATTCGAATTCTCTTCGAATCTTCTTTATTTATGCTTATTTCTTACACTTGCATTATTCAATGAGTGACAACAAGCGTCAAAATGCGTTAGTCGCACTATAAAAACTATGGTAATTGTTTATCTCAGAATAACCTGAAAAATAAGTGGGAAAATAAGATTTAGCTGTTATTCATAAGAATATCTATTGCTTGCTTAAATAAGTGGTTCATTTAAGTGTTTTGTACAATTTTCAGTTGCCACTTACCAGAAAAATCGGCTGTACGTTTGTAAACATCGTCTAGCTCTGTCAATAAATTTCGGCTTCATATTCGGCCATACGCCGCATAAAAACTTTATAAACTATCTCACGGGAATGACCGGGATTCGTGTCCCAGTGCTGATTATTAAGATATTTTGCAGATTCTGCTATTCCATGATATATTTATTCGGCGAAGGAAAAATAAAACTTCGTGTTTATAATGTGATTTTCCAGAGAGCTCTCTATTTTATTTCTCACCACAGACTAGAACCCATGGTCTGGAAAACTATATTTTAGACACACAGAATATAACAATCGGATTTGTAACACCCTCCACACCCCGACAGAATTAAATTGGTAGTGGTAACTACAAGTCCTACAATGAGTGTATCAGACTACACCTCAATATGCTTAAATTAATTATAACATTATTTATTTTATTGCCAAATGACCGGGATTCGTGTCCCAGTGCTGATTATTAAGATATTTTGCAGATTCTGCTATTCCATGATATATTTATTCGGCGAAGGAAAAATAAAACTTCGTGTTTATAATGTGATTTTCCAGAGAGCTCTCTATTTTTGATTTAGTATTTGTAACTGCCGCTTTTGACTGTATTGTGAGCCATCTCAGTCTGTATTTAGTTACCTCTTCAAGCTCTTTTTCGATGTCGGTCTCGTCGCTGTCTTCCATGAGCTTTTCAATCTCGCGATCGAGACCCTCCAATTTTAGAGCTATTTCTTGAAGCAGGATATAATTTGCCTCACCTTCGTGGGTAGGGGCGTCATCAGATTGCAATAAATTTGCCACCTTAGTAAATTGTGCTCTCGTAGCACGCCGAATTTTCTTCCTTCCATCCATCCTTGGAAATAAGGCTATTTCTCGATTGAATAGCAGCCACAACGGTCGCCAAATGACCGGGATTCGTGTCCCAGTGCTGATTATTAAGATATTTTGCAGATTCTGCTATTCCATGATATATTTATTCGGCGAAGGAAAAATAAAACTTCGTGTTTATAATGTGATTTTCCAGAGAGCTCTCTATTTTATTTCTCACCACAGACTAGAACCCATGGTCTGGAAAACTATATTTTAGACACACAGAATATAACAATCGGATTTGTAACACCCTCCACACCCCGACAGAATTAAATTGGTAGTGGTAACTACAAGTCCTACAATGAGTGTATCAGACTACACCTCAATATGCTTAAATTAATTATAACATTATTTATTTTACAATAAATGTAAAACAGTGACATTTGTTATTCATTCATAATAATAATTTCAATTTAAATTACTTTCATTTTGTTATCCCAAAAACAAAACAGTTCAATTTAAGTATTATATACTACAAACTAGTAGGCAAAAAAATTACAAAATAGTTTTAAATTGTTGCTTATATTGAAAATCAGAATGTAACTTATTATTACACAAGAAGTTTGGAATTGCTTGACACCCATAACCCTGTGAACAGACTTCAATCATTGATTATAGTGTATACTTACTTGGTGTCTTAACAGCTCTGCCACAGCGAGTTTTCTTCTCTGTAGATGTCTTTTCAATCACAATCTTCTCTCCTTTATGTAGTTTGTCAGGTAAATTAACCTTATCAGGTTCTTCATTTACTGCTGGATTTGAATGATCAGGATAGTCACATTTCAACTCTGGACTACTGTGATGTAGTTGGCTACTTACCTCCATAGAAGACACTTCTAGTGGATACAGCCTTTGGAATGGGCGAATTTTGGAACCTAAGGAAGTCTTTACCTTTGCTGTCCGATTAATGCCATCTTTACCTGTATATATTTCCGTTACAATACCCAAGGGCCATTTTATCCTTTTCTCTTCCGTCTCTATCAATACAATGTCTCCAATATTTAAATTAGTTTCCTTCTCCTTACCTCTCTGCACTAAAGCCGTCAAATACTCATTCTTGAACCTTTGTTTGAAATCTGTTCTTAATTTTAACAAGTATTTAAGCCTTGTGTTCAAGGTGTTAGCGTCAGCTGCATCAAGGTCAGTTACATCTGTCTGAGTAATACATTGAATAAAACTAGCTGGAGTTAATGGCTCCAGGTGAGTATTCTTGTCATCTTGTACGTAAGTTAAAGGGCGCTGGTTCATCACAGCTTCACACTCGCATATAATGGTCTCTAGCTCTTCATAATTAACACGTGATTGTCCCAGGATCCTTTTTAATAAACCTTTCATAATACGGATTAGCCTTTCAAAAAAACCACCCCACCAGGCAGCTGTTGGAGCATTCATCCTCCATTTTATATGTTCAATTGTTGAGCGTTTCTGCACTTCTTCCCAGTCTATGTCTGCAAGCCTATTCTTGGCTCCATGGAAGTTACTGCCATTATCACATATGATCTGTCGAATTCGTCCTTTCCTAGCTATAAATCTTCTCAAGGTAAGCATAAAAGCTTCTGTTGAGAGGGATTTTGTTAACTCTAAATGAACACAACGATATACAGCACATGTGTATAATACCACCCAGCATTTCTCACCATTACGTAGGAATAAGGGGCCAGTCAGATCGACCCCACTCACTTGGAATGGAGCTGTACATTGGGTTCTCTCACTAGGCAGTGGAGCAGTAGGCGCTTGCACTGGTTTGGATCTGTATCTGTTGCATATCGCACATGAAGCTATTACTGATTTTGCGAGTCGCCGGATACCAATAATCCAGAATCTCTTTCTTATATCCGCTATCAGCTGATTAGCGCCAGCATGTTGTAACTCTTTGTGTCTTTGTTCCGTTAATCTCCTCACAATGGTATTCTTTGCTGGTAGCAGAATTGGAAACTTTGTTGATTCTGGGAAATCAGAGAGTAAAAGTTTAGTTTTAATTCTCACCAAACCATCTTCATCATGGTAAGTAATCAGAGTTTTTCTATGCTCTGCAATATATTCTTCCTGGCTTCTTTGGATGAGTTTTATAATCTTCTTTTCTGATTCTTCATATTCTTCTACTGATATTTCACCACTCTTCTTTTGTTTGGTACCTTGGATATTATTTATAAATCGCAGCAGCCATGCCATCATCCTTACTATTTTGGTGTATTTAGAAAAATAGCATAGCCTCTCCATTTCTTCCTCTATACATATATCTGCATTGCATGCTGTCTTTGTCTTTCTTATCTCTTTGCATGCTTCAGTGTCATCAACATGAAGTGAAGATGTCGGCCACTCTGCCTGGCTAAGTCTCAGCCATGCCGGCCCTTCCCACCAGCGAAGCGATAGCAATTGTTCAGCACTGCAACCCCTCGATGCCACATCTGCCCAATTCAAGGAACCTGGAATGTGACACCATGAAGATGGATTTGTGTTCTCTCTGATTTCATGAACCCTGTTATGAACATATACATTCCAAGGTAAGTTCCTTGTTATCCAATAAAAGGCAACACATGAATCAGTCCAACAGCATTCCTGCTGGATTCTTTGTTTGCCTAGGCTCTTTCTTGCTTCTGTCATTAACCTGGAGCCTATAAGTGCTGCAGTTAATTCAAGTCTAGGTATTGAAACCTTTTCAGGCGGAGCTACTCTTGCCTTTGCACAAAACATTTGAACGCTGACATTACCTTCTTTCTCAGATCGTAGCAGCACACAAGCTCCATAAGCCAGCCTGCTCGCATCAGTAAAGAGATGAAGGCTGACAGAGCTTTCCACCATCAAAGTCTCTGTCAGGCGCCGTGGGACTCTGCATTTTCCTAAATAGGATATAGACTCATACCACTTACGAAACTCCGCTGCCAGGTCATTCGGCAGCTTTTCATCCCATGTTAGTCCACGACGCCATGTCTCTTGCATTATCAACCTAGGAGGAAGTGTGGCAGGGCTAGTGAAGCCTATTGGATCGAATATTCTTTGTATTATGGACATCAGGTCTTTCTTTGTAATTTTTCCCAGATCTGTATATGCAGGTAAACTATCTAGATTGCAGCTAAGTTCGTCCGTCTCTGTGTGCCACAGTAACCCAAGGATAGATACCACTTTACTACCTGTCTCATTGACCCCTTCAGGTGAAGTGACCCACTGTCTTAAATCAAACCTAGCCCTTTTCATAACTTTCTTTGCCTCAACCATAAATTTATTAGTCTCATCTTCTGTATCCATGCTTGTGAGACAATTATCTACATAGAAAGATTTAGCTAATAAGTTGGCTGTCTTTTGCTCCGTACCTGTAACCTGTTTTAAATGATGTGCTACAGTAGCGGACAGCAGAAATGGGCTCGAGGTTAAACCAAACACTACTCTACAGTGTCTGTATTCTATTATGTTCATCTGGTTCTCATCTTGCCACCATAGGAACCTTAAGTAATCCCTGTCAGTAGACTTAACTGATACCTGTAAGAAGGCTTTTGCAATGTCAGCAGAAATTCCTATTGCACCTCTTCGGAAACCAGCTAACAAGTGTGGTATTTTATCTAAAAAATTTACCCCCTTATTCAAGTATGAATTAAGAGATCGATTATTTTTATCACAAGCTGAGGCATCAAAAACTGGTCTCAGTTTTGTGGTCAAACTTGCATCTTTCACAACCCCTCGGTGTGGTAAATAATGTGTCACACTTTTTAATTTGTCTTTATCAGGTATCCTCTCTATTATGCCTTCTTTCACCCAATTATCTATGATATTATTATATTCATGGAACTTACCTGATGAAACTAGACGCTTAGTAGTGGCAACCAGGCGCCTTTCAGCTAGTCCACGGTTGCTCAGCAGCTCTTCATGTCCCACATTAAATGGCAGAGAAACTTCATATCTTCCCTCTGCATTGATGGTGACACTCTCTTCAAAGGACATGACAGCCTCTGCCTCTGCTTGTATTTTTGTTTTGCTTTCTACAGGGTCCCTGATGCCAAGCAATTCCAAAGACCAAAAACCTGTCATATCAGATGAGCAAAATAAAGTGTTTGTTACATTAATATTTCTATTATTTATTTTACCTTGCAACACCCAGCCCAATTTGGTCTTAATGGCAACTAACCCCTCCCTAAGTACAACCATAGTGCTAGTCATTATGTACCCAGAAAAATCTGCACCAATTAACAATGAAATTTCAGTACAATCACTATTATCTGTTAACACTATGTTGTGTTTGGTAAGCAAATTAGTCAAATTTACATCATTATTACCATACATAGGTAAATTAGCACAAATTAAAGGTTGCTCTAAGGCAGCTATAATCATTTTAAATGACTCATCACAACTCTGAATTGAAATATTGTACATGTTATGAGTTTTAGATTTTACTTGTACACCGCTGAAAAGGCAGTGGGACAGCGTCTCTTTACCTGCCTCCTGAAGACCTAGCTTCTGAGCAACATCCTTTTTCAGGTATGATCTCTGCGAGCCATTGTCAATCAGAGCACGCACAGTCATCTCCTTGTCTCCATTGACTATCTTTACCATAGTAGTCTGCAGTAGTGTCACACCATTTCCTTGAGAAGAGAAGTTGCTAGTGGTTTGACTTGAAACATTATCATTCTTATAATTTGACTTTTCTGAAACTTCTGAGCCTGGACATAGAGTAACAGAGTGCTTTTTCTTGCAGATGAAGCATTGAACGAAAGCCTTACATACCTTAACATGGTGTCCTATTTTTAAACAATTCATACAAGCTTTTTTCTTCTTTATGTGATCTCTCCGCTGCTCCAGACTCATTTTTGCCAATTTGTAGCACTCAATACTGGAATGATTTTTATCACACCATAGGCACTTTATTTTCTTCTCTGTTGCTTCTGTCTGTACTCTGGCCACTAATGCTGATGCTGTAGACTCTTTAGCCATAGATTCTCTTACTGTAGTGTTGGGCTGTTCCTGAGAGAATGCCGTTGCCATCTGAATTCTTTGCTCGCTTTCTACTTCTCTTTTCAAAAAATCTAACAATGCTTTCAATTCATCCGTCATGTGTGTTGGCCTTGCTCGCTCCCAGGCTTTAAGTATTTCTAGTGGCAGGGCTGATTCTACCATGGGGAGAATGAAAGAAGAGTAACCATCCCGTGTTACACCAAGAGTTTCAAGAGCTCGCAGCTGTGCACTTATGTGGTCATATAGGTAAGCCAAATTGTTGTTGCTATCTTCTCTATGTAGGACCATGGTAAGTAACTCTCTTACATATACCTGAATAAGTAGTTCCTCACGAGCATACCTTTCCTTAAGATCAGACAGCGCTTGTTGGTAGCTTTTCTTGGTGGCAGGATAGCTCTCAATAAACTTACATACCTCTGTTCCTGGCGTCATAGCTTGCGTAAGATACTGCAGCTTGTCTGAATCATCCATTGACGGGTCGTTATGAATTTTTTCGAACTGACCCCAGAACGGCATCCAATTTTTGACGTTTCCGTCAAATTTCTTCGTTTCCAATCGCGGTAGCTTAAAGTTTCGCTCTTCTATTTTTGATTTAGTATTTGTAACTGCCGCTTTTGACTGTATTGTGAGCCATCTCAGTCTGTATTTAGTTACCTCTTCAAGCTCTTTTTCGATGTCGGTCTCGTCGCTGTCTTCCATGAGCTTTTCAATCTCGCGATCGAGACCCTCCAATTTTAGAGCTATTTCTTGAAGCAGGATATAATTTGCCTCACCTTCGTGGGTAGGGGCGTCATCAGATTGCAATAAATTTGCCACCTTAGTAAATTGTGCTCTCGTAGCACGCCGAATTTTCTTCCTTCCATCCATCCTTGGAAATAAGGCTATTTCTCGATTGAATAGCAGCCACAACGGTCGCCAAATGACCGGGATTCGTGTCCCAGTGCTGATTATTAAGATATTTTGCAGATTCTGCTATTCCATGATATATTTATTCGGCGAAGGAAAAATAAAACTTCGTGTTTATAATGTGATTTTCCAGAGAGCTCTCTATTTTATTTCTCACCACAGACTAGAACCCATGGTCTGGAAAACTATATTTTAGACACACAGAATATAACAATCGGATTTGTAACACTCCGCCACGAATAACTTTGGTCATGATCACACTGTTTTTCAACTGTACACTGTCCGAAAATCACTAAAATACATAAAACCAACGAAAACTGTAGCAATGCTTACAGTAATTGACAGCTCACATTTTTTTTTGGTGTTGCCTGTAAGAGGCGTAGTGCTAGTGGATTGCTTAAATGTTATGTAGTAGCTGCAGTATTGTAATTAGTTATTAGTGTTTTATTTTAATAGAGGCGTAGTTAGTTCTTAAATAATTAATTTCTACTCTATTATGTCGCACTGTATATACTGCCGTCAATGCCGTGCTGCCAGTTGCAGATAGTGAAAAGTGACATTTTCACATTATCTGAATAGTTCCTTTGGTTTGTTGCATTTCAAGGCAACTTCAATACGAGTACACTCTGAAGGGTGTTAATCATTATAAGAGTGCACATACAAGTTCATACAAGTACACTCGTATGAAGCTGCCTTGTACGAGTGGACTCATTCGGAGTAGATGGCTTATGGTTGTTGAGAAATCAATTTGTCTCGCCAAAATATACAATATACAATGCTGTGAGATAGCAGGTAAAACCGCGGGGTAATGCTAGTTAACTTGATGGACAAATACCTACATGATAATTAGTATTGTGTTGTCCTTGATGTATGGAGTCACTTAAAAGTACTGTTTTTTTTTTTCTATGACCACACCGTCTGTTTATCGTTTAACTCGCGGCATGATATTGTGTTTAATGGTTTCAGTGTAGGCACGAACCTACACGAAAAAAAAATCATTTATCAAAAATTTAAGAAGAAGAAGAACTATCAAAAGCTAAATGATTGTCAATGTCAAAATTAGTTACGTAATGGCTGTCGGGATATCAATGTCACGAAATTAATTCTCTTCATTTTCTTCCATAAATTCGATTTTGTAGTGGTAATGGCTGTTCCAACGCGGATTTTGTCTCGGGTAATAGGTAAATACATTCAATATAATTTCAACCTTATAATATATAACATTTTCAGAATACCATATGTTTGGGTTCAATGGTTTTCCGAGCGCGATACCAGTAACCTCGTAATCTGATTTGCACCTATTTAAAACTCCGTGTTAAATGTTTGATTTTGTGAATGATTTAATAATGCTAGCTATATATACATATATAAATGTAGGCAAATAGTCTGACAACATAGCGTCAATGTCATATTCATGTAGTAGTAACCAAGACCTTCATCTAAAAATACCCATTCTATTAGTCGCTTGATAACTTTCAGATTATTTTATAGTATGTGAGTTAGTTGTAGTTTTAAAGCGCTAACTCTAATTATTTTCTATCGACACCAAAGATTTCTCGGAAGCAGAAGTCTAACGCAGTTTATCATGATCAATATTTAAGATCAATTAAGTATACTGTTTATATGTTTCTGAAAGAAGGTACATAATTCAATAGAAACTGACACAAGTCTTGTACTTGTTGACCTTTGGTCCCTGCATTTTTTTATTGAGACTTCGTGATTGTTCTGTTACCAGTAGATTTTGTTTGTTTGTTCTAATCAAAATCAAAATACCTATACCAAAAATTTGGAAATTAAATACTGCAATTGAATACAACTTTGTAATTGTTTTAGTATTTTTTTAAACTGTATTGATTTAGAGTTTGACCACTATGTCACTTGGTTAATAATTAATTTATGAACCCAATGACAGTATAGTATTTTAAAAATCTCCTTTGTCTTCTGTTATCAGTTATCCAAATGCACAAAATAAAAACCTTATGACATATGGTCAAAGAAATTTAATGAATAATAAATAAATAAAAATTAAAGTCATTTATTGCAGGCATCAGACACAGAGACAATTATTGGTACATTATAACTACAGTGTAAAAATAAATCAAATTTAATCAATCACAATATTTTCTAATTTTTTTTACTATCAATAGATCATTTCTATCACATGTATCAAACAAACTTTTTTGTTAACACATAACCATGTGTTATGTCTTAATGTGAACATAACATGTGCTTATGTGATATTGAAAAATATTGTCATTGGTAAAATTTGATTTATTGATTGGGTTCATAAATTAATTATTAACCAAGTGACATAGTGGTCAAACGCTAAATCAATACAGTTTAAAAAAAACTTGTTCACAGGCAACAACTAATTGCATTGTAGGTCTATCATAACATTTTTGACCATATTTCACTGACCACCAAGTCTTATGGTGAGATAGTAGTCAAAAGCTAGATCACATAAAAAGAAAAAATATATAAAGAGAGATCATATTGTCTCGAGTTTTGTGTTTGTCTATCTAAATTTACTTGTAATTTATACCACTTACACAGGATCACAGAAATAAATTAGCTGCTACAGAAACAGGCTTACAGTTGAAAAGATAAAGTAGTTGATTATTCATCATCATCTCAGCCATAGAACATCCACTACTGGATATATGCCTCCCCCATATATAGAGGGATTTGCCAATACACTCCACCCTGGACAGCGCATTATGATTTCCGATCCTCAGAACGAACCTCCTTCTGGTACGTAATTCCTTAGCCGACTCTTACAGCACCCGCGGTAAGAGATGGGGGAGTACTATTCTAGGCCAGTACCATCATGGCACGGTTGATTATTATATTAATTTAATATATGAGACTATTTGTTTTATTCTGTGTCCATGCTGTGAACTACTCTATTGTTCAAGAACTTGAATTGAATGTTCTGTAACTCCTATTCAGTTAAAATGTTTTTTTTTCCTTTAGAAGGCATTAAGTTCAACAATGCCCGAAGTATGTGTAGTGGAGCAAGCAATCAATACCATGCAACAAGAAATAACTTGATTTTGACAAAAGAAACTAAAGTCATCATCCAGGGTTTCACTGGTAAGCAAGGTACCTTCCATGGCCAGCAGGCTATAGACTATGGAACAGACATTGTTGGTGGAGTTTCACCTAAAAAGGCAGGGACAGAACATCTGGGTAAACCAGTATTCAAATCAGTGAGAGAAGCAAAGGAGGCGACTCAATGTCATGCTTCGGTGATCTATGTGCCACCACCAGGAGCTGCTGCAGCCATAATGGAAGCTATTGAAGCAGAAGTACCACTAATTGTTTGTATCACAGAAGGAGTCCCACAGCATGTAAGTATCATACTCATTGGTAGTAAGTTCTATTGATTAAACTAACCATATTGACCAAAGTTCTTATTGTCTATAAACTGAAATTTAAATTTGTATACATAACAATTTACATAAAAAACAACTTGAAACAGTTTTACAGAATTACTACCAGTGATACTTAATCTTCAACTATTGAACATTTTGAATGCTTAGGATTATTGACTAAGGTTTTTTTTTTATTTTATCACCCTACTATTCGAATCCACAAGTTTTTCTAACTTGTATATGGAAATATACTTTACATATACCAATTCTTTATGGGGTACTTTCAAGTATCTGCCTGGCTAGCTACCACTCTCGGGTTTGAAATACTGTTACCAAACATATAGTGTGTTCAGGGAGCAGTTCTTGAGAGCCGGTAAATATTATAGGTCTAGCATGACTACACCTTTAACCTTCTTGTCACTAAACATTTAGTGAGATAGTGGTCATGTTTTTTCCCTATTTATATATTCACATTAATTTTGTGACAAATAATCTATTTGTTTGAATTTCAACAGGATATGGTGCGTGTGAAACACGCCTTGCTCAGGCAGAACAAGTCTCGCTTGGTGGGCCCAAATTGCCCTGGCATCATCGCCTCAGAGCAGTGCAAGCTCGGTATCATGCCCGCAGCAATTCACAAAAGAGGATCAATCGGCGTCGTGTCGAGATCTGGAACCCTAACGTATGAAGCGGTTCACCAGACTACTGAGGTAAGATTTATGGTTTTTGTCAGCTTTGCTTTATACGCTTTGCTATAGACGTAGCTTTGTCACTGCAGGGAGAGTGTCATCTCGTGTTGTCTATGAAGAACTTGCAATATTAATTAAGTGTTACACATTTATGCAACAGTTTTTCTTGAATTATTTTAATATGATGGACTAAGAGTCAATTTGTATTATTAAGTAAAGAATCAGGCAATATGTATGCTGACTGAATTGCAAACCATTATTGCGTCAAAATTGTGTTAACTCCGCATTATGATTACAGCAATGTATGAGGCGACACGCCTGCCCGTGGTAGTAGCAACTAGCAACGTGTAGCTTTCACCGTGTTCTGTATCTGTTTGGTATCTGCTAGTTATTAGTCAATAGAACAAAGAAAACTATTATATTACTACCTAAATTCCATACTACCATAAATCTTACCTAATGCTGTATTTTAGCATAATTTTTAAGGGTTTCTCTCGATTTTCGTGAGTTTACAACATCTGATTTTTAATTACTCTCAGATTTCCTCTTTACACAAAGATGTGTTAAAAATTCTTAATCTGTTCTTAACTGATAAAAATATTGTTAAACAAATCATGACAATGAAAAAATTTTTTTTTATTAAGATAGAAGCAGTCTACAATGAACTAAAGAAATGTTTAAATTATACATTGAAATATGGTCAAATGTACAAAAGCTATAAACAAATTGATACATTTAGTTTGTGACGTTATCTTACCTATTCATATCTTTATTGAAACAAGTCCCCCCACACTGGTTGATAAGACGCCTGTAATACATTGCCCGCATGCATCTTATCTCTATATATTATCTCTTTATTTTATAATTTATTGAACCTATTTTCAAAATAAACGCGTCATATCAATGTATGTACATATATATATCACATACTATCATAATCATTGTGTTTGAAAAAATATTTTACAGATTTCAAAACTGATTCTATCTTGTATATTGCAGTTATTTTGATCCCATATTTCAAACACTGCAGTGATCGTGGACTCAGATAGTGAATGCGAGACTGGGGTCACCACAATTAATGTTAACATCCGTATATACGAGAAAACGTTAATTTCTTTGTATCGTAAAGCCCGACGCAGTAATTACTCGCGTCACAGTCCCGTACAAACACTTATTTATCTAAATAGCAACGCAGCGTGACCTGCGATAGAGATTTGTGTTTGGCACTGTTTATGTGTTGTATTTGTATTTTTCATGACTCCGTCCTCAGCGGATGCCTGCTTCTTGCTTATGCCTGCTTTACTTTTTTTTACTGTATAGATCTAGCGTTTGACCACTATCTTACTCTATGGTCAGTGACGATGTGATCAAGATGTAATCACGCTAGATCTAGAATGCTTACTGGCTCTCAAGGACTGCTGCCTGAACACACTATGTATTTGGTGATAGTTCTCAAACTTGTGTGGTAGCTAGCCAGGCGGGTACTCGATATTACCATACCACCATGCTGGGAATTCGATAACGGCCTTACCTTCACCTTAAGCTCAAGCTGTTGGTAGATATTGAACCAGCGTGCGTCAGGTGGGCTGCCGACACCCCCAGCGCTGAGATATCATCGCTTCAGTGCTGATTTCTGTACAATTCATTCAGTGGATTGAGCTGTGTGCTCCAATCTTTATAGTCAGCCAGTCACGGCTTACATTAAAATATGGATCAAAAGATAAGAAGACGTCTATTCCGCTGAACATGATCGGCTGTGTGTGGGTTTTCGTTGAACATACATACGTACAAGCGCCGTTTCGTGCCCCACCACTGAGACCATGGCTTCGTCGATTAACCCCCACCCAGAACTTCTCCAGCCAATTGTACATTCGGCTACGAACACAGTACTATCAGTAAACTGGTGATGAATCCGCCGCTTTCCATGGAATTCAGTATGATCCAACTACATTAGATAGATAGATTTGTAGTTAGATAATTACATATCATTATCAAACTAACAATATATTCTACTATGCATGAGTACAGTCGGCCGAATATATTCTTGACATTATAAAATAACAGGGTTCATTTTCCCTTGCTATAATATTCTGACAGTTTTTGATGCTGAACCTTATCGCTATTGTGAACGTCTTTTGTTAAAATAATGGTAGACCATTTTCGACCTAATTACTCTATAATTTTAGTCATTACTTGATACTATGAAACCTTTACCTTAAAGTATCAATCGTCGCGAGTACAAATCGACTTATTTTAACTGTGGCGACCATGTGTAGGTGAGAGTCCGTGGATTGTGACACACTTGATTGTATAACGTACGAATTACAAAATATACGAAACGAAAGCAGTTGAGCCAAGTTTAGAATTCTCCAGTTCCAATTAATTACTTCACCAACTTACATCTGTTTATCACGAGAGTTTACCTACCGACGACGACGATTTATACTAAATGTGTAGCAACTCGTACGTAAGAGATTAGCATGTCTGATCAAACGTGCGTTGGTCATGATTCCGCCACGTATTTAGTAGAAAGAAGAAACCATATAAGATATCTTTATTCCAAAAAGGTGTACATTGTTTACCTACCACATTAGGTGTATGTTGAATGTACATATCTATACTAGAGGATCTGCTGCTGAACTAGGCTTATTATACGTATGTTCTGTAAATATGTCGCTAATATGAAAACCGTGAACGAGGGATGGTAATTGATGTGTTATTATAGAGAATAATACCACTCGAATAATATACGTAAGTTAAGCCGTAGATAAATCTAAATGTCGAATACTTACGAATCTTTCAACCAAACAATATAACGAAAGTTTTTATCAACTCTGTTTGATTATTATCGTCAGGTTTATTTATTTATTTAGGTCTTTCGTGATTGTCTCATCGCCATTGCCGGCGAAGTGATATAGTGGTCAAACGGTAGACCTAGAAATAATAAAAACAAATCGCCCTACATGTCTCTGAGATCTTTGCTTCCCTCAGTTAATTCTTCATACAATTGGTTTGTAATATTAATTGCTTTCTATTCCAGGCTGGTCTGGGCCAGACTCTGTGCGTCGGCATCGGGGGTGACCCTTTCAACGGCACCGATTTCATCGACTGCCTGGAGGTGTTCCTCAAGGACCCTGAGACCAAGGGCATCGTGCTCATCGGAGAGATCGGTGGAAACGCTGAGGAGCTCGCATCTGAATACCTGACCCAATACAACACGGTAGGTCAAGAGTTAATACTCTGAGAACATTACTTATTTATAATGTAACAAGCCCTCTCCTCCTGCCTTTGTTTCACGGCTAGTGGGGCTAATACAGAATATATTCTTGATTCTTTTACTGCACTCTGTCAATCTCTAGAGTATTTAGGTATTATAGAGGTTGGAAAAATATAATATATATAAGTATAAAAACTTTAAATTTATTTTTATTTTGATGTGACTCAATGGCAGATAGTATGAGATCCGGCTGTAAAGTAGTATGTTCATCAAGTATATGCAAAAACAATATTTAAGACTACTAGACTAATAGATCAACATTACAGTTGATATCGTATCAAGCGAAGGCACCATACCATTATTCTAAATGTTTTATGGTTTATTGCATTAACAATAAGCCAGGCGGAACTTACGTTCAAATGACTTGAAGGATAAAATTCGTCTTGGACAAAGCGACAGGACGGTATTCTGTAGTTGTGGGTTCGAGTCCCACTGGTACCCGAATATTTTTCTTCAAATAATTTGAACGTAAGCTCCGCCTAGCATGTTGTTAATACAATAAACTTCTTTATATAATAAATGTTCTAGTTAGAGAAATTAACAAATAAATATAATGGGTCCAATGGGCCTGCATAAAACATTGTAGAACTCCAACATATTCCATCTCCATAAATTCATATTTATATTAGCGTCATATATATAGCAAAGTTATTGTGTAACAAAGCATACTGATTGTGAATGTTCTTCACACATTTTTGTTATACAACGCTTCTATTCTCATACAAATTAACTATATAATTTATACATAGGTCATTCCACATAATTACATACAAAGATTGACGGTTATGGTAATTTTAAGACTACATATCTATTAACATATTTATTTTAGTTTTCTTTTGTAATCATAAAATGACACATTAATCTGCTTGCGTTTGACCACTGTCTCACCTGATGTTAAACGACGACGCGGTCTAAGGTGGAGCACGCAAACTATGAAGGAACCTATTCACTCGCGACATGGAGACTCGGGGTTGCACCTAGTTGGATTGCGCATAACCTCTCTGCTTCCAAAGCTTTTTTTATATGTATAATATAATTTATATAATTGTATAGATAGATAGAAAACTCTTTGTTTCTACAAGTGTAACAAAAGTAAATTACACATTTTTTATGTTTATAGCTTATTCTATCCTAGAGAAACAAAAGGCAGTCTTATTATTTAAAGCGATTTTTTTAAAAGTGATTGTGTCAAGTTCCCATATATTCATGATAAATGTTATGTCGTATGTTTATATTTCCAGGGCCAAAAAGCGAAGCCAGTGGTTTCATTCATCGCGGGCTTGACCGCCCCTCCCGGCAGGCGGATGGGCCACGCTGGCGCCATCATCTCAGGAGGAAAGGGCGGTGCCATGGACAAAATCAAAGCCTTGGAAAAAGCCAACGTCATTGTTACTCGCTCTCCTGCTAAAATGGGCTCGGAACTATACAAAGAAATGAAACGTTTAGAAATCATCTAAATGATTATATTTTAAATAAAATAATCAATAATTATATGTTTAACCTGTATAGCCTCTTAGTAATTATAAATAGGTATTTATTTTCCATCATTGTTTCAGTCAGTAATGCTTGATATTATAACATATTTTATGGAAGGAGGGTTACATTTTGTGACACTGATAGATTGTGGGTAGGTAAAGATCTGTCCAATTCAACCATTTTGGGAGCATAAAATACCACTTGATATTATTAAGTGTTGAAATCTTTTATGTCTTGCACGAAATTGTTAGCAGTGCACTCTTGTAGGGATAAGTGACTTGGAGGAGTTTCCTAATTTTTTATGTACGTATTGTACATTACTTTTAGATAAGTATATTTTTTATCAGCTTATTTAAGTTTCCACTGTGTGGACGGACTCAGAAAAAGCCCTCTTTAAAAAGGATTGGAAAAAGTTAAGAGTTAACCATTTTTGATTGGATCACATGGTTGTGCTTTTTGAATCAAGGATGATACTTATTCCTTTGTGGATATGGATTTAGATCCGGATATAATTTTATAAATAATACTAGCAGGCTTGCCATCTATTTTTACCTATAATATGTCAAGATAGATGGTAGGCCTGCAGAACATATTGTTATCAAACTATTGGTAAACTTCTCCAAACAATTAATGTTGCATATAAATGCTTCCTATTATCGCGGATAGAAATTCAATAGTCAACAATTTTGCAATATGAATTGAATATATTTTTTGAGATATCAAGAGTAATATATTATAGTAGGTAGTTCTGTTTAAGCTAATCTAGCTGAAAACGTTATGGTGAAATGTATGGAGCAAAGGAAATGTGTTGGGAATATTGAACACACTTTACTACAGTACAAAACTGTAGTACAAAATTGTTGACTCTTGTTGTTTCTATTTATTAACATTGGTACATTGAATAAATCTTATTATTCAATAATGTTAAAATGGTTGAGATGAAGAAATTCGAATTACATGCAGATTATTTAAATTAAATACCCTGTTTTTATTGAAAACTCTTTAATTAAGTTCAAAAATGTTCCAACATTGGAATCAACTATAAGTTTTACTTATAAAACTTCTATTATTATAGAAAATGTAATGAAAAAAAAATACACATGGCCTGACCTGACCTACCACAGATGCACTTCTATGTTAACATTATTCTAACACAGGGGTAGCCATTTTAGTAAGATCCAAGATCTATTTTCCTAGTCAAAATCAACGAGATCCAAACCAGCATTTCTCCATATATTTAAAGTTGAATGAGTTCGAGATTCACTTTGTTTATTGTTCCTTGTGTTCACACACCAGTGTGTTTATGCAGATGTCCTTGAGAGCCATTCAATATTATATATAGGTCTACAGTTATCCGCCTTTAGCCATCTTCACCAACTATTTAGTGAAATCAAGACCTAAATATTGTTATAAAAAAATTAGTCCCGATTTACTATTTTTAATCACGAAAGAAACATGCATTTACTTTTCTTTCCCTTCACAATCAAAGCCTGTCCCAATAGACTAGACTAATAGCTTTGATCTACAAGTCAACTATGATTAGCTGTTCAGCCACCTGTGGGGTACCTACCATATAGAGAGGAGTTTACACCAAGTCCTGCTCCCGAAATTATAACTATTACTACATTTGTATACAGGTCTATCACAGCATAAAGAATAGTATATTAACTCCTTTACAATTTGAATACAATTTTAGATTACAATATACTCAATGCATCTAAAATACTGTAAAGGTAGGGTGGGAAGCTTTAATAACATAATTAAAGTTAAGCTTGGACTTAAAAACTACCATCTATCTCTCCCGCGCCCGCCTCTTCCTCCTTCCCGTCCCCAACCACCTCTCCCACCTCGCCCTCCACCTCCATCTTGCTCCCTTCTCAGCTTCATAGCATCAAACCTCTCTGCCATTTGTACCAGCTCATCAGGTATCTCTTGATTTGCTTCATCTAAAATTTTCATCAGATCTCTTGCATGAGCCCAATCTTTTCTTGTAACAAAAGACAATGCTACTCCAGTCCTCCCTGCACGACCAGTCCTCCCCACTCTATGCACATACTCTTCAATGTGACGAGGGAAGTCGAAGTTTACAACGTGGGTGAGATCTTTTATGTCAATGCCTCTTGAAGCGACATCTGTAGCTACTAGGATGTTGACAGTCCCATCAACCATATCCTCTAAAGCAGCTTCTCTGTCAGACTGCTCACGGTCTCCATGCAGTGACTGGCATGGAATACTTTTCATGGCTAGTTCAGTGCTGATATGTGACGCTGTGGCCTTCTTACCACAGAATATTATTACCTTGTCACTGGCATCCATATTTTCAATAAATTCAAACAATGCAGCTTCCTTGTCATCCTCTTCTACAAATAAGATGTCTTGTGTAACTGTGTGTACTGCAGCCAGATCTAGAGATCCAACATTGACCTGGATGGGGTCTTTCATGTAAGACTCTGCAAGTCGCCTTACACCACTTGGCCAAGTAGCCGAAGTCATGACAGTTTGGCGGTCAGGCCTAACATCAAACAGTGATTTACGAATTTGAGGCTCAAAGCCCATATCCAACATTCGGTCTGCTTCATCCAGCACTATGTATGAAAAGTTAATGATATTCAAATGTCTAGCCATGACCAAGTCATTCAGTCTCCCAGGTGTAGCTATCACTATGTCAACTCCTTTGGCTACTACCTTAATTTGTTCCTTGCGGTCTCCTCCTCCATAGAGGCATACAGATTTGATACCTTTATAACTATATTTAGACACTTCTTTGTCTATTTGTAGCGCTAATTCTCTAGTAGGTGCCATGATAAGAACAGTTGGACCGTCTCGCTGTTCTCTTGGTACTGTTTGCCCATCAATGTGTATAAGTGCTGGCAAAAGGAAAGCTAATGTTTTTCCTGTACCTGTCTGAGCAATGCCAATCATATCATCCCCTCTCAACAGGATGGGCCAAGCTTGACACTGAATAGGAGATGGTGTCTTAAATTCTTGCTTGTAGATTTCTTCCAATATCTCAGGGTAATGCTGAAATGCTTGTTCAAAGGTTCGAACTGGATTTGGAATAGGCCGTAGTCCTGGTTTTTCATCAAATGTCCTTTTTACTTGGATATCATTATTTTCTTTACGCCAGCGGGTAACATCTGCTGGAGTCATCTTACACACTTCTGAATCTTCCTTATAAAAGTCTTTTACAATTGGAGGCAAATTATCCCATCTTTCTTTTTGTTGAGCATCATAATATGAATTGAGTTTGGTCCAGTCTATGACTTCAACTCCCATATCATTTTTTTTGAGAAATTCTCCAGACCCATTGTTGGAGTTACAATTATCTCGAGGAGGCAGTGGCTTATCTTCGATGAGATCATCTATCATGCCCTCTACTTTAGCGATCGCATCATGTGAGCCCATCAGAGTAATGTCTGTTTCATTACCGTTAGAATCACCAATTTTTATTTTGGCGTCTGTTTCCCCCTCGAGTTCCCGTATTTTGGACCCACCTTTACCGATGATTCGACCTACCATTTGGGAAGGAACAGATATAACTTTCTTAGGGCCATCTTGTGTTTGAAAGTTGCGCCGGTTATCGCGGTCGCTGCCACCGCGGCTGTCACGGTTGTTACCTCGCCTGTAGCCGTCGCGGTTGTCATTACGCCGATAATCGTCGTCATCAGACGGTCCACGTACTCTCCAGTTTGTATCTCTCTCTCGTCCATAGCCGTTTCCCCGACCTCGGCTAGCTCCAGGAGTTGGGCGAAATATTTGAGTGTTATAGTTTGATCTAGGAGCCTGCTGTTGTCGTGATGATTGTACTGGCGGTTCTGGATCTTCTTCCCAATCACTCATTTTAACTCACTTAGAGTCAAGGTTTTAATAGGATTTATTGATAAGAGTGGTTACTTATTTAAAGTGAGGTTAAGTTGCTCAATTCAACTCAAATCAAAGACTACAAATACAGATGTCACTAGCACAAACATAAACATAAACTGCGCACAGACGTGTGACGTGACAGTGCGTTCGAGATGGACTATGGGACAGTTAAAAACTCCCAGAACGATCACGTTCCGCTTTCGTTTTGGTACAAGTAGCGTTTTGAACTGTTTTCGTTTACCGTTCGCGATGCACGAAAAGTGTTAAAAACGCCACCGTGATCTGCCATTTTTGACCTACCTCCGAGGCTGGGTGTTTTGTGAGCGTTTTTTTGACAGCTGAGAGATTGACAGCTACAGCTGATTTGAGTAGATATTCAAACTATATTCTTGAAACTATAGTCGGAACCCTCTGACGGTCGGAAGCCCTGGGAGTGGCAGCTCAGGGCCGGGGCTTAAGGACCCTTCTACGTCCGGACAATGCTCTCCCTCCATTTTAAACACGGAACAGAGCACACAAGATTACAAGGTAGAATAGTAGTAGTATTAAAATCAATCATTTACAATATTCTGCTGCTTCTCGCCTAATACGGCAATTTGGAGACTCCATTTGACAAGGCACTCCTAGGATGACCAGAGCGTCCGTTCAATTCAGCTTCCAAGGCCAAAGCGAGTGTTGCGGCCGGCTGGCCTTAGAGTCACGCTATTAAACCACACTAAGCTCGCACATTGATCCAAATCGGACACCACGGAGTCTCCTATCTCCACTTGCTAACCAACAAGTACTAGCTACATCTTTAGATTTAGCGCCATCTACTTTAAACATCTAAAACGCTTTGACAACGCCTTCTTTAATATTTGTCCGACACTACACACCTATACATTATATTTAACGCCATCTATCCTATTCCAATATACATCTCGCTCCGACATATTTGTTATTCCCTGTTTATGCATATATATTATTTTGTATGATATTTCATAAACAACACTTGGTGACGTATGTAATGTGTAGTGTATGTATCGATATCGAAACTTTTTGGCTAACCCGTCATAGCTGCCAATTTTCGGGGCTGAGATACTGTAGGTATTCACCTTCAGTTTGTGATTGTTCGGGTATTTTCTGTGCTCTGATTTTCTTAATCGTTGGGTTGTAACAACTGAGATGAATATATATCAATACATCCATCTCAGAATGAAAATTCATCATAGAAAATAAATATATTATGATGCCATTTCTTAATTTGGTCCCATTCGAATGACTCCTTTATGGTTCACTCACTATTCATTGCGCTGTGTTTGCTATGTTGCTAATAGTGAGGATAGTAATATAAGAAGTAATTAGAACTTGCTGCTGTACTATGTGTTTATTTATATATAATATCAATGTCGGTACTTACATAAATAAATTAAATGCCAAACACAAAAAGAAAAATAGAAGCAAAAGTGTTGCTTGAAACAAAAACAAAGGGCTTTAGATAAGACCTATAGTCCTACTTTTTGGAATTGAGAGAATTCTGAATTAGTAATATTATAGTTAACAGTTAAAATTCCAACCGGGGTGTAGGATACTTACTGTTATTGCGAAAAAAAACATATTCATGTCATGAATATAGAATAAAAATGATTTACTTCATTTTTTTACGTCAAGCAGTGAAAACGAACTTGTTTCATCCACGAACATAGTTTACGAAGTATACAAAACCATGTTTTAATCTTATATATTTATCAGATGAATTGTTAAAAAAAATATTTCTGAGTTACTGAAATTCATCAACATTAAAAAGCAAAGACAGAAAGTTTTTACTACTTTAACTACTTTTACTACTATTAAGTTTGTACTATTTTAACAAACGTCCTCTATTCTATATCTAAATATAAGGATTATTTGAAAGTACTCCATTACAATATAAAAAATACAATGGTATCTTTAGGTCTCGCCTAAACCATCCATAATTTTAGGAATGAACAGTTTTGATTATCTTTGCAGCATCACGATAGTCTACTTAGCTTTTTAATTTTTGTGGTAGTCTGTGGTGTATTGTGATTGAGAGCGGACGCGTACTTGCTTTATTCGCTAAAAAGAAATTTCGTTTTCGGAATATATATAAGTCATCAAAAGAACATTTTAAATTAGCTTACGAACAAAATTGAATTCATTAAAATCTCACCATCTACTTCTCAAATATCAAGTTTATAAATAAATGAACATGTACCCACCACACCATCCGAAATGCTCGGGATGAGCTCTGTCTAAACCCAATTTGAAACATACACATAAGAAATAGGCAAAATGAGTAATTGGGCCAGAAGAATGCACCGGCGAGCAGCTACATTGAGCAATGTGGTGACGTCTTGCGGGCATCCCAATTCTTTGCCGTATCCTAGGCGACTAGAAAAAGTGAAGTTCGGTGCCCCACTGCAAGAAGTATGCAAGGATGACATACCGGGGCCCTTGCTTGTCAGTAATAGTTTTAACTAGTAAACAAACAGTAACTTAATTTCAACTGTCCGTTTTTTTTGTATGAAACCTATTTCTATTAATAATAAACATTCTTGCTCAGCTTCTTCACAACTCTTTTTTGTTATCCTTTTGAGAAAACAAGGAATTTTGGTTGTTAGGTGCTGATATTGAAGCTGAATAAGGAAGCGCCGCTCCGGCGAGATGTTTTTCGTGCGCCTGGCCACCAAGGTGCTATGAAGAAACTGATTCACTTCCTGCAGACTGGACGACTTGTCAATGTAGACAATTATTCTGTGTACACCATTGCAAGTGTGCTGAAGAAGTTTTTAAGGTGAGTTAATACATAGTTGCGAAAATGGTGAAATGCTAAAATGGAACTATTAATTTTTGTTTCCATGTTGAGTAATAAGGGGGTAACCCCTCAGTTGTCGAAAACAATAGATATTTTGCTATTAACATGTGTCCAATGTGTGCTATTAACATGTCCCCAAAAATGATATTTTTTTACTATAGGAACTCTTGAACTATTCCAAATAATTGGTATGGATTTCCTGTAGATCAAAATCTACTTAATTAGTACTAAAAAGGCAATATTACGCTATTATTAGCTGCAAAATTAAGGTAGTACATACTTACAATATTTTAGCTAACTGTACAAGTCACCGGAATTTAACCTTTACAAAAGCATAATTTAGTTGTCATAAAAGCAGATTAGACACTGGCTATCCCATTCTCAAAATTATTTTTACAGAATGTTGCAAAAAACAATACATTTATGTATTAAAAAGAATAATAATAATTAGAACAAACAAAGACTTGTATAGGACACAGTAGTTTTGGTATTCAAGTTTGTGTGTTCACATCATTCATGTGGTATTTAAAGTCCCAAGCAAAAATTATCTACATCCATAATTATGTATATCCATCTTTATGTCTCATTTTTTCATGTAATCAAGATTACTCTTATTGGCTAACAGCTGTAGAATCATAAAGGAAAAGAGTTTTAACTATTCCTGCTCTCTTCAAGTCATGACAATCTCCTGGGCTTGCATCTTAGTCCATATTATCACTTAACATCAGGTGAGACAGTGGTCAAACACAAGCTTATGATATTTAAAACATAAATGTCATGTTTAGATTTCCAAAATCATAAATAACTCTTGTCTGATGTGTATTGTATTTTTGTATGTTATTATAGTTTGTATAGTTACAATTGTCCATATTGAAATTTTATAAGTATACTCATTTTATATAATATTAGTATATTTTATAATATGTTAGTTGTTTGAGGCTTTTGAATTTGCCCACTATCTGGATGATGAGTGGCAATGTGACTGAAAAAAATAATGAAACTGAAAACTAGAATAAAGTAGTCTCTTTTGTTGAGTTATGATGAAGTTTTGAAACATTAGGGTTTCAACAACAACATCATAAAGAACATTCAAGTACAAAATAGAACATTTTTGAATTGTGATATTTCGACACAGTTGTATGCACCATGTTCATAAGTAAACTGTTCAGAAGTATTAGCTAGGAAAACAGATAAAATATATAGTTAATATCATACACATAACTAACAACAACACACAACATCTGCTCCCTGCAGTTTTACCCGCGTGGTGATGATTGATGATGGTGATGATGAAAAGTAGCCTATGTGCTATTCTGGGACCTGAAGTATCTACATACCAAATTTCATCGAAATCGGTGCAGTCGCTTGAGTGTGAAGACGTAAGAAACATACAAACAAACTTTCGCCTTTATAATATTAGTCGGATGTGAAAGTTTCTGAGTATGGATGTATAGATGTATGTTCATTACTCTTTCACGCTCAAACGGCTAGACCGATTTGGGTGAAATTTCGTATGTAGATAACATAACACATAGGCTACATTTCATTATCATTATCATCATCATCAATCATCACCACGCGGGTAATACCGCGGGGCGCAGTAAAAAAAAACAGGTTTTACTCCAGGAGTGCCAGCAGAAGTGAAAACTTGCATTTGTGTGATAAATTACAATATTCATTTATTGCGCTATCCTACACAAACATGACAATAGGTATTTAAGTTTATTGATTTTATTTACCTACACATTAAGCACTATAATGAAGGCGCTAGAGCAGACAATAGAATGAAGTAAAAATCAACGTGTTTAACGGGCGAGCGAGGTGAGCGCGGTCTGCTTCAAAAAGGTTGTATTATACCAACAAACGAAAATGTTCCTTATTCGTAACACATTTGCCGGTAGATATAATACGACCTTTGTGAAGCAGACCGCGCGCACCTCGCTCACCCGTTTAACATGTGTCAAATGAAAGTGAATGAATGTAGTCTGATTGTGACAATGAAGTCAAAATCAGACTTCACTTTATCGTATGCTCTATCGCCCTCACTGTAGTATTTAATCTGTAGGTACTTAAGATCAATAAACTTAAATACCTATTGTCATGTTTGTGTACGATAGCCCAATTAATGAATATTGTATTTTACCACATAAATGATAACGTTTATACTGATAAATAAAACAATTCCTGCGAAATTATTCCCTAACCATTTCAAAATATTAAAAAAAGCACAACATTAGTGTCCAAGTTTTCACTTTTGCCGGCACTCCTGGAGCGCAACCCTTATTTTTTTTTTCTTTCAAAATGAAAAACATTTATAACTATAGAAATATAACTTTAACATTATTGTTCTAGGAAAATCCCAGGTGGAGTGTTCAGTCGGGAGGGCGAGATGCAGCTCTTTGCAGCCGTGGAGTTACCTGAGGAGCAGCAAGTTGATGAAATACGCAGGTAAATTGAACTTTTTTATATTTATTCACCATTGCAATTGAACGCCTCAAATCGCTGCCAACTGGTAGCAGATTGGATTTTTTTTGCCGACAACGCTATTTTGTAGAAGAGCTGTTCTACATGTTTGGTAGCATAATATATTTTCATCACGTCTTTTTCTTTCGAGACATCAGATACAAATACAAAATATTTTTATTGACATAAATATTACAATGATACTTTTTAAACTGATCTGGATTATGTTTGACAAATATAGCAAATTCTAATATATTAGTGATGAAAGTGTCGAAAGTTTATGCTTCGTTAATTTTATTTTCATTGAATTATTTATTTTCAAAGTGAATAATATAATATAACTCAATATTCTGTGAATATTTCAAGCGTCTACCTGTTGCCGTTATCAATGTCAAACAGAAAAGAAAAAAAACACGTTTTTTGTATAATGGGAGCCCCCTCAAATATTTATTTTGTTCCGTACTTTAGTATTTGTTGTTATAGCGGCAACAGAAATACATCATCTGTGAAAATGTCAACTGTCTAACTATCACGGTTCATGAGATACAGCCTGGTGACAGACAAACAGACAGCGGAGTCTTAGTAATAGGGTCCCGTTTTGCCCTTTTTTTTTACAAGAGATGTCTTTATTGTCAAAAAAGGTTCAGTACTTTTAAACATTATACAGATTATGGAAAATAATATTAAATAATTATGTACGAGCTAGACCTGTTTCCCGCGAGCCCCTAACCCTCCCTAACCCTAATTCCTAACTAAGCACAAGGCACACTGTACCTTGGGACCTGAGTGCGATTTGTTAAAACAGTTTTGCGTACTTAGCGTATAGGTAACAATCTTTATATTTTGTGATGTGGTGCAACTAATTTGATTGTATACAAAAGTTTTGATTGTATTCTAAAAGGTAAGGCACGTGTAGAATATGTACATATATTGTGAGCAAGTATGAAGTAAATTGTGAGGGTGTATTGAAATTTGTGTGCCTTTGGGTACGGAACCCTAAAAATAGTGAGAACGAATTCACCAATATCATTCATTTTTTTATAGTTTCTTTACTATGTAGAAGGTTCTTGCTGAAATGCAATACGAATCATATCGTACGATCATAATGGTAGACGTTCCAACCTATCGTATGAAGCGTATTGCTTCCGAGAGGCTAGGCAGATTAAACCGCGGGTCTAACATGAAACCATTGTGATCATCAAATAACGGATAAGGGTATAATATTTACTTTAAAAAGTCGTATCAGATAAAACGGAAAATCCACTACATTGGCTTCTTAACAAATAAAGTATATATATATATATTTACGAAAAAAATGCAACCGACTTTGTCTTCCATTTTTTTGGTATTTTTTTTTCACTCATTTCAGTAACTTTTGTTTATGGTACTCACGGGATCAATTTTCATTCTGTATGTTTACCGATTTCTTCACCTCCAATAAGAAAGTCATCCAGATAGACGTAAAAATTTCCAGTTATTGGAGTGTAACTCAAAAATTGATTGACCTATTTTGATGAAATTTAAATGGGACTACCGTGGAGTAATACTCTATCAAACAAAAAAAAGAATAATTAAACGACAAAGTTATTCGCAAGCACACGTAAAAAAATAATATATATACGGTCGAATTGAGCAACCTTCTTTTTTTAATTCGGTTAATAACCTTTTTTTGATTTTGGTTAAAAATAAGCACCGTTCGAAATGAATTATAATAAAATCCGGCCCACCAATTGGGTTACAACAATACTTCAATTGTTTAACAAAAGGGTGCACAGCAAAAGGTGAGTCGACACGGTAATATTATACAGCATACAGGTTCATTAACATGTATTTGCAAGCAAATTATCTTGGTACAATGGGTGGTGTCAAAGCGCGCGTGCGTGCACGTCGCGCACCTACTTATGGTATGTACGTAAACACTGTTACTGTCCAGGTTTTACAGTGCATCCTGATAGTGGTAGAGGGTCGTGATAGTAGATTGACTAAGTATACAGGGTGGGCCTTTTAGATGGATCAGAATGGTCAAATCTGAAAATATAAGACAGACCGTTCTGTTATTAGAAAGCATGTCATCGATTTTACTGACAAGAAAAACTGCATACATAGATTCAAGATTTTTAAAATCTATTAATACTGTTTGTCTATTCACTAAAATCGATGACATGGTTCCTAAGATCTTTGAATGTCTGAGAGACTTCAAGTCTGAAGCCATTCAAAAATTTGTTCTTATTAACCATGTCATCGATTACGTAGCCATCTCAAATTTGGTTTTCATTGAGCAGAGGGCCACAAAGATTACGCTTCCATTTTTCGCTGTGATATAAACGTTTATCTGGCCTCCATCAGCGAAATCATTACATTCAATGGAGTCAACCTTTAACTGTCATCAATTTAGTTAAATCATTACGTTCAATAACCACACGTCCGATGGGAACGTCAAATATCAAGTTGCCATCGTCATTGTTCGTACATCAATGTACGCTTGTGCTTTCACAATAGCTACGTATCATCGCTCCGTTTGGAAACAATGGTTGTTTATAGATACGCCCGGAATTCTGATGCGGGAAAATGATGCACAAGCGCATGGTAACGGTACAATTGTGTGATATACAAATTTGTACTCAAGTGAATAGAAATGCGAATAAGTAAACTGTTCTTATACATTTGCTCTATCATAGCATCCGTTGCTCTAGCTCAGGGGTTAGCAACCCGCGGGCCGTGCGAGTTTTTTTTGTTTGTATAGAGCTCCCGCATATAATTTATTTTTATTTAGTATAAAATCTCTTAATAACCCGTGCAAATGATCCACGATTGAGTATCACGTCTATTTCACGGACATTCCCACTTGCGTCATACTCTCCGCCCCCTTAGTGTTGTCAGTGGGTACTAAAAAATGAAACATGATAATTATAATAACATACGATATACATATAATATAACATTTCAGTGGCTCTTTAAACACTGAAAACTTTTGTAAGTTGTGCCTCTTCCGACTCATATGGTTGCAGACCCCTGCGTTTAGTCACAGTATCACTTGTGAACAAAAGTAGCCTTTGTTTTCAATTAAAATTATTCGGCTATAGATTCCCCCCCCCCTGGTGCGATTTTCGAAAAAATGTAGCGAACACAGATGAGATGTACAGACCCCTAGTCTGTAGGTTGAAATGATAGCACTAAATATGTTCGTAATTGTTGCGACACTCAATTGAAGGCAAGTTTCGTTTCTTCTTAAGGTGTCTCATTTGTGTATTTCGTGAACCGTGACCGATCCACGTCTGGCCTTTACCTATGTAATTGTATGCTTTTTAGATACAGTAATTTCATGCTTGTAGTTTCAAGTCGTTTGTAATTATCACGATTAGATTGAAACCTGATTTGAAATAAAACTGATTTCAAAAGAAATCAACCGAAATAGGACTGTCAACTGTTGACGTCCGAAGGACGTTCTTCAAAGCACTCGGTTGAAAATGGCACTCGTGGCCAACCCGTCACTGACTGCAAAAACGATGCTCAACTAACTCATAGGTTACATTACAGGCTCCGCTGCGAAAGCTTTAAATGCAATCAAAGTTTAGTCTATACCTATTTATTACTATATTAATGTGCAACGTCTTTCATTCTAACCTTTTTTAGCCTTCGTGTGCGAGTCAGACTCGTACTTGGCCTGTTTTTTTAATTCCTGACCGTTATACTAAGTTTTTCAACTGTTTGCATTAATATAATAATATGTACTTCTAATTTAGGTTTTTATAACTACATAGGTATGGTTAGCTCCAGTCCAGTCCAACTTTTTTCATAATTTGATTCCTCTACCCCGTGCTGTGATTCCATCTAAAACCTAGCAGACGGACGATAATGCGACATCCATACATTGTAGACTTTCCAATTTGTCGCACGAAACGTTTTGCTTTCGTTTATAGTGCGTACAGCTGTGGAGTTCATTGATAAATCTGTGTTTCCGCATGAATACAATCTGAGCGTCTTCAAGTCACGAGTAATAGGAATCTTCTAGGCAAGCTTGCTCCATCGTAGACAGCATCATCCCTTAAAATCAGGCGAGAAGGTGGTCAAACGCTTGCCTTTTCTAAAAAAAAAAAAGTTATTTGAAAGCTCAAGAATACAAAAAAAAGGTCGGTATGAAACACTGCATGTCCTTGAGGATGATGCCAGCAATTTTTTTTTCTATCTGAACACGAGTCCATCTTTTATTTCATCTCTGTCTGTTTCTCTCTTGATTACTTATATCACATATAAAAAAGACATAGTATTGTGAAATAAGTATACGTTATTGTAAGTTATACATAAATATACCTAAATATAATATTCAATATGGGTTTAACGTGAAGACTACGCGTAGTCGATATCACGATCGATGACTTTTTCGGCTTCGTCCGGAAGATATCATAAATGAGGCGGGACGTTGCGAAGAAAGAGCATTCATGATGCAAGTTTGCTGAAAAGACGAAACAATTATTGTCAACTGCGATATCGCCAACGCGCAAATCTTCACGTTAAACCCGTGTTAAATACTTTTAAGTCATAATAAGTGTGACTTTTAACAATAATACCGATGGACATATTGTGTTCGTTGACAAAATACGTATACATAGATAAGTATCTATGTATATGTGTTCTACGTGCCCAATGCTCAACAAAGGTCCTTAGGTCAACCTGGTTTCGTAATTTACAAACCATTTGGTCCACTTGATTGCCCGGCTAAACTGGAACATTTATCGCTGACTTACCTATTCTACCGACTTCCGAAAAGGAACTTTTTCTCTGTTTTTTGTGTGTGGTACCTGAGAACTCCGTTATGAACCAATTTGAAAATATTTTTCCATTCAAGAGGCTGTGTATTCAGATTCGTCCGACAGCAAAACCAGTTATGGGCGATTCGTTTCAAATACAAAACGCAATCATTATGTTTTGATTGACAAAATTTATAATTAACTATTTCTTTTCAGATTTCTATTTACGCAAAATTTATATAAATTACAATTTGTAACGGGATAATATCAAATGATTATTATACACATGCGGAAAATTTCATAAAATTACATCCTTTGATATTACGTGGGGCCACTAAAAGTTTCCGGAATGAATAAGAAAAAAATAAGGTCAAAAATGAATTAATTGTTTCACAAAATATTCTCCCTTTGCGTAAATGCACTTTTCATTCGTTTAAGCCAATTTTGAAAACTTTTGTGCCATTCCTCCGTGGTGACTTCAGAAACGTGTTTTTCATACTCTTCGACAGTCTCTCCTGGTGATAAAAATCGTTGACCGCGTGATTGGTTCTTAATTTTTGGGAACAGAAAAAAGTCACAAGGTGCCACATTTTTTAAAATGGCGTCACAATGTTAAAACAATTGACAGTCAGATCAAACAAACTGCATTCTACAGCCAAAGAGTTCCATTTTCAAAAGTTGTAATTACTTTTTAAATATTAAGTAAGTGGCCAGTTCCGGAAACTTTTAGTGTGACCTATGTATATTGGCCCGTTATAAATTGTTATTTTTTCTATATTTTCAATAAAACGTAAATAAAGTTTTCACAGATAAGTAAGTCTGAAGTCGGTTTTAATTTTGTATACTACCCATTTATTTTATTTATGACTAGCTGCACGTTTGCTGCTTTGCTTGTGTTATCCCCGATTTAATCCCCTTAAGGAATGTTTGTCTGTTTCTTTAATACAATATAGGTCAAGGTTTTAATTACTATCTCACCTGAATGTTCAGTGACAATGTGGTCGGAGGAATCACTGTAGACTTGGAATGTTGCCTGGCTCTCAAGTACAGCTACCAGGGGGTATCCGCCTAAAAATATTGCTTTTACTATTGCTATAGCTTTCCAATTTTTTTCCTTCTTTTCGAACCTAAGGAAACTTAAACAAGTAATTATTTATTAATAAACCTATTGTAAAATTGATTTATTAACAATTCATCAATTGATGAAGCTTTCTTATGTTCGAAAAGACAGAAAGAAAGTCGAAAGCTATAGCAATAGTTAAAGCAATATTTTTAGGCGGATGACCCCCTGAACATTATTAGTGACATATTTTTAAAAGTGAGGGTAGTAGCGACTTCTCTTGTGCCCGAGAGAATGTTGTGGATATAAATCGATGTTACTTATACGAAAGCCCGAGGTGGGGATCGATCCACTGAAAGTGTACTTGACAGCCAATATGGAAAGTGACGAGGCTATTATAGCTTAATTTCATGATTTACCAGCAGCACCCCCCGGTTTTACCGCGTGGTAATGATTGATGATGATGAAAAGTAGCCTGTGTGCTAATTCAGGGTATAAGCTATCTCCATACCAAATTTCATTCAAATCCTTCCAGCCGTGTAGACGTGAAAGAGTAACAAACATAATATCCACACATCCATACTCACAAACTTTCGCATTTATAATATATTATATTATATTAGTAGGATAGGATAATAGGATTAATTATGACTTAGGTACTCGTAATTTCTCAGTTAGAGTTTATCATTTAATTAATCCCTAGACTCAAGATTTCTTAAAAATATATCAGTCAACCCGAGACCACGATCATTTGAAGTGAAGGTGAAACTACGGGATTTAAAGTTAATAAATTTCCAATGTTTAGTATACTCGCAAAATTCTAAAAACGATAGATGTTAGATATATGTATATTATCTAGCAGTGTCCATCGACACAGGTAACGCCGAGCATGATTCGTCGTGGGAAAGTTCCATCCAACCATTTTTTGTTTACCATCACTCTAGGTCGCCTACACGTCATACATTATTATATACTTCGAACAGATAATCTATAGTTTATATGTACAGAAAGGCCCATACGCCTAATGTACTTACTCAAATCAGAATATCACAAACACAATAGCAGAGGAAGCCGACGAACGCAACGTATTGAATAATACGGCAGGGTCGGCAAACCAATGGTTCGAACCATTGGTCTGCCATCATTGAATAACAAATTATTAAAAAAATAAAATACCGGTTGCACTCCGGGAGTGCCGGCAGAAGTGAAAACTTGAACATTAACGTTGTGCATTTTCTGACGTGACTTCAAAAAAAGGAGGAGGTTCTCTATTCGACCAGTATGGTTTTTTTATGTTTGTTACCTCAGAACTTTGGGTGAACAATCACTGGGTTAATCGATTTTGATGATTCTTTTTTTATTTGAAAGCTAGTGCTTCCCGTGTGGTCCCATTTAAATTTCATCCAAATCGGACATGCGGTTCTTGAGTTATACTCCAATAACTGAAAAGTGCTACTCATACCTGACATCGGTGAACATACACAATGACAATTGATCACGTGAGTAGCAAAGGTCACTGAAAAGGGTGAAATAAGAAAATGTTACCAAAAATTAACCGAGTTCCAAAAGTCAAAAGTGTGACATAACTTGTCAAATCACAATAGTAGAGCCAAGACTTGAAGGCCTACAGCAATGATGTAAATTCTTCTGTTTACCGGTTTTTAACCGGATACATTTCGGGCAGTGTGCTCTGGAACTACATAATTTCATTCTTCCTTCCCCATTTCCATACACAAACGAAGCGACAGATGTCAAAATGCGACTCCCATGCCTGGTACGATTACACCCTGTTGTATGAACTATTTTGCTTCCACATTCATAGTGAGTACAGATACCGAGGAATCCATTGCTTGAGTCTCTGTTTCTACAATCTGCAAGTCATTAGTGTCTATGTATCTTCTAGGCAGGCATGATCTATCGTAGAAAGCATCATCACATAACAACATGTGAGATAGTGGTCAAACGCAATTTGCAAAAAAATCTTTTTATAAAAAAATGATTTTAATAAATGAGACGATTACTAATAAAGGTGCGCCATCCCTGTAATGTGGCGTCGCATTGAACGGGTTAGTTGTGCTCATTGGAGCGTGACTGCGCCGCCCATGCGCTCATTCGTCATTCATACTTGTTCTCTTTAGTTATTTGTATAAACATACCTAGAACAAAAAACTTGACAAGTTGTCTATCGTTGGAGAGACAAAAGATCCTCGTCAAATACGTCGTCAAAGATGCGATCCTTATTAAACGCCGTTGTCGAACACAAGATGTCAATTACGTTTACAAAACTAATGTAATGTTCACAGCTTTACACTGATCAGCGCCGTTCGCGCGCCTTTTATGTTCCGGGCGCCCGAACAACAAATGTGCGCGAACGGTGCGCGAACGGTGCGCGAACGGCGCGTGAACGGCGCGTGAACGGCGCGCGTGCGGCGCATTAGTCAGGTCTAAACATAGCCTTACGTGACCTCCAAATTGTTAATTAAACTAGCATGTTATGAATAGATATTTGGCATAATCTATTACAATAACTAGTTATATTTATGTTTATATATTTATACTACTAAATGATTATAAATTATATTGTTACAAAATTATGTCCGCTGGATGGTTTTGGGGATTGGTTTGACAGGATTCGCTTCGCATGCGCTTTTCTTTCATCTATTTCTTTTGCTGCCTAACATTCAGATCCATACATCATGACAGTTCTCACCATGGTCTTGGAAACTGTGCTGTTGAGTTTGATGGCCACTCAGGGATCGCGGCTGGTCCCTGAAACCTGTCTCCATTTCATCTAATTTGCATTGTTCCCGCTCTTTACGACGCTATATTCCCGTCGTAACCTAAAATCGGAGCAGACTGGTAGGGATACTTCAATTAAGAAGAGAGGACGTTGGACTTAGAGGATCCGATTAAGCACAACATACTATTATTACCTTAAAGATTGAAAAATGACTTTTTCTTTAATACTAGCTGCGCCCTGTGGTTGGGGTGACGAAAAACGGTGATGATGAAAATTAGCCTATGTGTTAATCCAGGCTATACGCTATTTCCATACCAAATTTCATAAAAATCGGAGTAGCTGTTTGAGCGTGAAGAGATCACAAACATACACATATACACACTTACACACATGCACACAAACCCTCGCATTTATAATATTAGTAGGACTAGCGGTCCGCCCCGACTTTGCACGGGTAAAAAGTTATTTGATTTTTTTTTCGAAAATAATAGCCTATGTCACCTGGCGACAGTGTAGCTTCTCAACAGTGAAAGAATTTTTCGAATCGGATCAGTAGTTTCGAAGCCTATTTAATGGAAAATTATAAAGAGGAAAGATTTGACTTTTTGTTTGTTTGTTTACAAATATAAAATATAATATAAATATCAAATCTTTCCTTTTTGTAATATTAGTATAGCTTGCACCCATAAGTTTAACGAATAAATTCAATACCAATCGAAAGTTTGAAGCCTGTGGAATACGCATTTTTTTTCCGGTCTACTATAATACTAAACTATAAAATAACTATACTGGGTTGGCAGGTATGTTGATACTATAAGTCACCTACTGAATTTGATAAACAATATTTCATCGAATAAACAGTTGGGTGAAGGTCGTTCTTAATCAGACCTTTTTTATACTGTATAGATGTTTACTTTTTTAACCACTAACTCACGTGTTGGTCAGTGACGATATGGTCGAAGATGTTATCACGCTAGACCTAGAATGCTTAGATAGGATATATAGGATAGGATATTATGTATATACATATAGGATCTTAGACTTTATGGGAAAAATTGAATGTTTCACCAGTCGTAAACACCAAATCCGAACAACTGGTTCGTATTTGGTTTAATGATTAATCTTTAGTCCCGCTTTATAATTTTTCCCGCCATATTTTTAGTCTGCCCTGGACTCCTTTGGGTTGCAAAACACATCGAAAAACGCTTTGCCATTCGGCTATAAAGTCTCTCGTACAAGCTCTAATTGAAATATCAAGCTTCTCGCAATAATGACTACAGTTACGAGCGGCGTAATATACAATTCCTGCGTAATTTTACACATGCAGGTGTTACTTCAGTGATGTATGCTACACGGTCGATGAACTCTCCTTATTATGTATATTTTCCTGTTCTAATTGGGTCACATTGATAAGACACATTGCAATGCTGTACAACCTGTACCTATTAGTGACTAGTAACATTGATACATATTAAATTTACCTTGTTTATGTAGGCATTTACTTAATTATATACCTTGGTTAGCCTTTAATAAAACTATAACTAATAATTACCTACGACACAATAAGACATCTTTTGTATATATATAATTACCTACTAGCTCGACGTTTCTGTAGAGTTGTATTTACTATTAAATATTGTATAAAAATGGTAAAAAACAATGTTTCTATTAATTCTTAAATATTAGATCTGTCCAACTCGTTGTTTTGTAGTGTAAGCCCAGTCCTATATACAATGTTGCGTTATTAATACGTAGCCGCAATTTATTACTAAAACCGTAAATCATAGTTTCCACGGCTCCACCAAGTAGTGTTAAATTACACAAAGATGACAGTTATCTTTCAGGAACTCCACACTATAAAATTGTGCAAATAAAATTATCTGAAGTAAATATTTTTGGAAGCTGGGTCGTGAGTCGTGACGTAATCAAGGTAACGATACACGACGACGTGACTTAGACAAGATGCGACGAGGAATTACAGATTATTGAAATATTTTGTTCTCTAGACTTGTCTATATATCAAATGTGAAATGTATCAGAGGTCAAGAATTAACGCTATTATCACATTAGCAGAATTGTGACAAATAGGCACAGAAGCCATAATTAAAGAAGAAGAACGCTATTATCGGGATATTTACCATGTAATAATATTAAAACTCACGCTCATGATTACTTTACACTGATTTAAACGGGTATAACGTGGTACTTACGCGTAGTCGATATCACGATCGACAACAATTGTCGATCGTGATATCGACTACGCGTAAGTACCACGTTATACCCGTTTAAATCAGTGTAAAATATTTACCATGTATTTTATTTGTTAATGTTTCTCGATTTAAACAAATAAAATAACATGGTGAACAAAGTAAGAAGAGCAAATCCTTAATTAATATTGAAAGACACACAATGCATTTTTTGAGTATAGCACAAGCGTTTGATCAACGACAGTATTAGTTAATAGAAATTAACTCAAAGGAGCTCATGTATACAAATTGATTGATAATGGGTCCCAAACTAGACTGGTCCTGTATCTAGGAGATCCAACAATACTTTGAACAAAATATTTTGTTTATGCGACATTTGGATTTAAAATTTGTTTAAAAACTTATAATCCAATAGTCTACTCTAATATGTAAAGGAGTTGGAGTTCTTGGAATGGCTGGATATATGCATAGGAATAGGACAACCGAAGGGGGACGCCAGCGCAAGGTTCATCAGCGCCAGATCAGGATAAATAATAAATGGTTCTTACCATTTATCCATGTTGGTTTGAAGGACACTGTAGCAAGTGCAAGTAAACAGATTTCTCGGGCTGACAAGCTTGGGGCACTGCCACTCAGAACTTTACAGCTTTTCTACGTGTGTGGCACTAAAATTAATTATTATAAGTTTACAACTAGGCCAACCACTTGGCCTCCTTGTTATTTATGTTGCACCCAAAACACTACTATTATCGATAAATTCAAGTTTGAAACAAGATCATCGAAAAACCTGTAGTGTATTACGTAAATAAGTCGTCTGAATCTGAGTAATAATGTAGATATTCTTGTTGTTGACAGATTGCTGCTATCGCTGCCTGTCTGCACGCAGAGGCTGCTGGTACTACTGTTTGGCACGTTTCGGGTGATGGCGTCGAATGCTGAGAAAGCAGGTTTGTCCTCTAAAACTATGTTCTGCGTTTTGGTTTTACATTCTATACTATAGACTATATTCTATAGTTGTAAACTATACCCGCAGTTTAACCTGCTAAATAGCGGGCCATTGTCTGGACATCCTTGTTCTATACTATACCCTCAGTTTCACCTGCTAAATAGGATTTCCTCGGTTTTCCTGCTACCTCAGTTATCTCACGCGAACAAGAAACGTAATTTTTCCAAAAGTAGGATGGCAAGTACGTACAAAAAAGAGGACAAAAAGTAGTATGTTCTTTTCCAAGGCCCCATCAACCTCCACAACACTCCACAAACTCAACAATCTCCATATCAAAATTCATCAAAATCGGTTCAGCGGTTTAGGCATGAATACGTAATACAGAAGGAGCTACTTTTACAAATATAACATTACTAGCTGCGCCCTGTGGTTGTACCCGCGCGGTGATGATTGATGATGATGAAAATCAGCGTACGTGTTATTCCGGGACCTGAAGTCTACACATACCAAATTTCATCCAAATCCGTCCAGCCGGAGCGTTAATGAGTAACAAACATACATCCATAATCACAAACTTTCGCATTTATAATATTAGTAGGATTAGGTTTTGGTTCTATACCAGAAGAACCATTCATTTTGTTTCGGGATAAAATGTAGCAGATTTGATAAATGATAATCCAGGCTATAAGGCACTTAGGTTATAAACACACATACACACTAACTTTCGCACTTTTAACATTAGTGTGACGAGTAATATGACTATATTATTATGTATGCTTGATACTGAAGCATGAGGACAAATTGTTTTTTAACCGACTTCAAAAAAGGAGGAGGCTCTCAATTCGACACGTATTTCATAGTTATACTCCAATAAATGAAAGTGCTACGTCTACTCGGACGACATTATAATTGTTAGTGAAGAAATCGGTGAACATACACAATGACAATTGATCCCGTGAGTAGCAAAAGTCACTGACAATGGTGAAAAAAAGTTTTACAAAAATCTTGTCGAAGTCGGTACCTTTTACCTAACCACTAGGTTAGGTCATTCTTGAGAAATATCTCTCCCATATTGTGAAATATCTGACATATCCGTGAAAGATATTGAATATTTATCTAAGTTAATCCGCAGATTTATTTAATAACTTCCATATTTCAAAATATTTATCATATCAATTCATTTCTCTGTTACCATACGGGCGGAAACCTGAATGGCTTAACGAAATATATCTAATAGGTGTTACAGATACTTCTTGATTACACATTTGCTCACATTAGCTTGTAATCTCTGAATACATTCCTAATACCTTACACCAAGGCAACAAACGTGATACCTCCGTCATATAGACCTAAATGCCTTCAAATAATGAGTAATCTTACCCGGAAAATGATCTCAAATATGCTGACTTACCTCTTGCGCTTATCTCTATGTAGAGCGCAACTTCATATTTGCCACCTAACAGTTGTGAACATTTGACAAATATTGTAGTAATGACTAACTTTCTCAGCAACGGAGGACGTTCCGCGGATGTTGAATTATGACGTCATTTTATTTCCCACATTTCTATAAAGGGTTTAGTGAGAGCTATTTGTTTTTGAACATGTGTTGCGAGTTACCATATCTGATGGGAATGCATCCTTAGGGGTGCCACATTGTCGGGTCAGTTTGTCATGTATCAAAGCGTAATTTACACTGAGCAACAAAATACTAATGTATAATTAATGTAATAACGTAATGTATAATAAACTACCCGCGGGTGGTGGAAAACGGTGGTGATGATGATGATGACACATACAAATAACGTGGCTTTCTTTTGGTACAGTAGATCCTGAGACTACCCCCTTACAACCTCACAAACTTTACCTCTATAACGTTAGTATTGATGTAATAACGTAATTTTAGACCACATACGTATATAATGTTTTGCTGACGATGCTACAATTAATACTGGTGTTTTGATTATTTCAACTTTGTTACCTAAAGCTTTGGCTATTCCGTTTGCTATAGCAGCTATAATGTCTATAATTCCATTTTAATTGTCAAAAATGAAATGAATTATTTTCATGGAAGCCAACCCTACATACATGAACTCGTTTGTAAAGAAACATTCGACTAGTGGCATTAACGATCTGAATGCAGTTTATAACCACAGTAGTGATAGATAAAAAGGGCATCTAGTACTGGCTCTGGACAGACGTTTTTGGAATGCTACTGGACATATCTCGGGCCTCGGCTAGCCCGAGATATGTCCAGTAGTACTTTACTATGCTCTCTTGAACCTTATCGAAGTACACCTTATGTCGTTGTCTGTCTAAGCTAATGCCTAATACTGTTGTACTATACATTTTTGCTCTACCGCGTTCTGAAATCCCTATAGAAGTAACTGAAGTTATAAAACTAATATAGTTGATATTTAACTAAATAAAGTGTCCGTAAACGTGTTTAACACAATTTCTGCGGCTGCATAATTACTGTGTTCTATTCTGTAACCGTGTAAGGCTTACCGAACCGGGAACTACTTTGGCCTTTACATTTACATTTTGTCCAACCACACACTCCTTCATTAGGTTTCGTACCCAGAGCCCCGGGGACCAGAAGTCTTGTCACTGACAGTCACGGCGATCGCCGTGATAGAACACGTGTCATTTGTTTTTGACCGACTTTTAAAAAAAAGGAGGAGGTTCTCAATTCGACCCGTATGTTTTTTTTATGTTTGTTACCTTAGAACTTTCGACTGGGTGAACCGATTGTGATGATTCTTTTTTTATTTGAAAGCTGGTGCTTTCCGCGTGGTCCTTCATCAAAATCAGACAAGCGGTTTTTGAATTACACCAATAACTGAAAAGTGTTACGTCTACTTGGACGACTTCCTAATAGAGGGTGAAGAAATCGGTGAATATGCACAATGACAATTGAACCCGTGAATAACAAAGGTTGAAAAGAGTGAAAAAAAAATTACCGAAATATGGAATCGGTATTTACGCTCACGACGTAAAAATTTATATAATAAAAAGTAGTTTTCGAAGTGGTGTCAATAATTATAGAGAGCTAGTATGAACATACGAATTTTATGTAATTTTGATTTCGTTGCAGCAGATAAGTGTTTGTTTCATAATGTAAGGATGCTGCGGAAGCGAACGACTTTCGCAACACGAAAGAATAGATGGATATCTACTCCAATTCTCACTCCAGCCTACACGTGAAAAAGACTTTTGCCATAACGAGTAATGAGGAAACAGCAATGCTACTCGCGCTCATGAATCTTAAAATTGAGCAACAAAAACCATACGAAGACTGTACGAAGATTAAATAATGACAATTAGTGCGAAGTGGTTGCATCACACGCGCCCACGCGAGATCGCGTGCAATTGCCATAATTAGTGGATGTTTTATTTTCGGTCAGTTAGTGACGGTGCAACTTTATTTGCTTTTTGTTGTAGTCTTTAGTGAATTGGGGTTTGCCGATAGGTCTGTCTATGTGTAAATAAAAAAAAAAACGTTTTCACTCTCACACCTCCGCACTAGGATTCCGTTTCCGGATGTTATCATTGATTTCGTTATTTGATTACTAATATTTTTTTCTATTAAAATGTGTTGGTTGTTTTTTTTTTTCATTATATGACTATACTCAGTGCGCGCGTGGTGTTACCCGCGGGGAAATGGTACGTGTTATTGACGATTTTTGTGTCTTCATGTAATCCCACGGAACAGTCAAGATTTTCGGGATATAAAAGTCTATAACTATCTCCATTCCAAATTACATGGAAATCTCTTCAGCCGTTTCAGCGTGAAAACAAACATGACAAAGTTTCGTCTTTATAATATTAGTGTGTTATCCGTCAAATTTGCACTTTCCTACAGACTCAAAAAAAGGAAGATTCTCGATTCGACTGGTTTTTATCCGACTTCTAAGAAGGGGAGTGTCTCAATTCTGTAGGTCTTTTTATGGTTGTACCTAATTTTTCCTTCCGTCATTTGAGAATCGATCTTTATCGTTATATCGTTTATCTTTATGTTTAATTAAATAAGATATACTTCCATATTGATCTCATAATTTATTTATCAAAATCGATTCTATATTCATCTTTATTTTCGAAAATATGTTGATAATGTTTCACGGATGAGTATTTTGTTACCCCTCTGTCAAGTCTGTCATTTATGAACCAATTTAAAAAACAGTTATTTATTTAAAAGAACACATCTATAGAAGGTCCCATAGAAGATTTATGAAAACTGGTCAAGTAATCGAGTCAATAAACCGATTGAAAAACAGTTTTTTAAAGGAATGATTTCATAAAAGATCCCAATTAAAATTAGCTAAGTGTAATATACGTAATATTTTAACTAGTCAAGTTCTTTGACGCACAATGCCTGCCTGTTCTCTATTGCGATTGTAGGGAATATGCTATTGTCAGTTACCATATTGGTCGCGTGTGACCATGCTCGTTGCAAGCATCATACGTCTGCTTCCTACGTCAACATCGTGCAATAAAAAGCGGACAAGAATGGATAGTGCGATCGTCCAACTTGTCGGAGATCATTTACACATGATTTGACAGCTTTGCTTAACATCATGTGTTCTTTCTTACAAGGACACGAGAGATCAAATTTTGATGGCATTCTTACCTAACGTGACGAAGCTGTCTGGCATAGCTGTGTGGTGACCATGGGTTGATAACATTTAAATGAATAACGTCAGACAGTAAAGTTTCGACACGGGATGTGTGTCATCAGAATTGTTAAATAGGTAGTTGTGTTGTTTCGATGATTATAGATTTCGATTTAATACAGACATAAAACTATAGATTAAATAAAACAATAGAAATTACCACTTTTCTCTAGGTTTGGAAAATGTAGTATAGTGTCAAATATGTTATATACTTTAGTATTATTTATGGCATGGTGCCCGCTTTTTGGCACGCTTTCTTGTAGATTTATGAGCAGATGTTCTGCAGTAGGTATGCTCCCATTCCTCAACCAGTGCTTCTTTCTATACACGAAGAGTGGTTAAAGGAAAATTTTGCTGGCGTACATGTGATCCCAGTTCGTCCCATCTATAGGGTTCCCATCAGGGCTGCTGCTGGGCTATTAATGCGTGTGACAGCAACATATTCAGGTAGTCAAACACTATCCGAACTAAATGTATTTGGTAAAATTCAACTAACGATTTATGTTTTATTTAAGTATCTTTATCTTGTCAACGTGCCATTTCCTATCACTCGTATTATAGTCGGCTTTCGGAAGAAATTCTAGCACGCACGCGGTTGGCGCCTCAGCCGTATGGCATACTCTCTTCAATACAAGCTTGTTATTACGCTCTCCTGGTCTTCTGTAGACCCTTGTCTCCAATTGGAGGCACAAGGACAATCATTGTGCTTGTATAGTATTGTTTATATTCTTATTATATTCTATAAAAAACTTTTCAGAGCACCGAGGCGCTAGGATTACTAATTTTTTATTGCAAATATACTAATACGAACACAAACGCATTCATTTTTTCTCAGTAATTATTAAATCTTGCTTGGGAATTTAATCACCAATACCACCTCCTATAATTAATAAGTCGATTCACCAACAGCCCTGTGTATATTCTGATAATGGACACTATGTGACTTTTATGTTTGGATTTCCATTAAGTTTCTATTCATATAGTATGTAAGAAGAAAATGATACTTTCCTTTACTTAGCTTCGTTCAAACATTGTCATCTAATTGCATTCATCGATTGCTAATGGAGCTCTGTTACCGCGTTCTAACAATACAACAATACACAATAAAACGTCATATCTACCACTATGTTTAATGTCTCTTATACTCTTTCGCACTAACAGCCAGTGTAAACAATTATTTCATTAAACATGCCTCGCGTGAACCTCAAATGGACATATTTCGCTTTTTCATACGTACACTTTCAGTTTTAAAGCTAATTCGTTGTGTCCAGTTTTAATAGTGGTGCGTTATTCGTTTTTTTAGAACACGAAATTTAGACACGCTAATTTGGCTCTATTGCTTTGGCGTGCGATGTTGTTCAGTATGAATAGACATAATTATTATTATGTAATGTATTATATGGGTATATCAATATGCAAATGTTAGCAAACATTGGCCAATGTAATGGATAATGGCCAATGTTACTCTCGCTGAGAGGAAAGCTCATGTCTCACCTTGAGAAAAGTACACTTCTATTGTTTTATCGTAGTAGTCAAAGTAAAAACATATTTTTTCCCCACTAGCTATCAATCGCTAGATTTACTCATCGATTTCTGACAGGCAAATTCTATTCTACTCACAAGGGAGTAAAGAGATTTTAAAATTCGTGAATGCACCTGACAATGCTAATGTCAACTCGCCCACCAATCAAGAAAGAAGAGTGCACTTGGAAGAAAGAAACCTGTTAAAAGCGTGAAAGAACCCTGTGAAAAAAATCTTTTTACTTTATTTTTATTTATACATTTATGTTAGTTTTCCTATGTATTCTTCTTCTATGATCAAAGTTTTCCGTTCACATTTCCATTCCATTCGATTAACTGGACATACTCTGTTGAGCGATGTGCGGTCGGGAGAACTGATCTTTCATCTGTTGGTGTTAAAACCAGGTCATTCGAGACAGTGATCCCGCAATCATGTCTATCTACATAATACCTAGGCGTTTACTGTATTACTAGGTCTTGGCTGGTATAAAATGACTTTTATGCCCTTAGACAAGGGCACTTTGGTTAATGCCTGTTGCGAGGTCAGTCATTATGTTTGTGCCATAGCTCAGAAAAATATTTGGGCTGTATACTTAAAGCATAGAAATTTTAATGCTCGGAACCTTTTAATGTATAGTTTTAAGTGAAAGTCTAAACCATATTTTTTAATTTTAACCCAGTTTCGGTTATTGAATTCTGCAGCAATTGTGTTTGTGAGGAATGTACATGAGTAATTACAATAGTTTTTAGTTTAAAAACATATTGAGAGTCCGCTTTTAACCTCTTTGAAGGTTATAAATGAATTCTGGAACTGCCCTACATTGTATCGCTTATGTAGACCATCGGGAGAAACTAATCCTGATAATGTTTATATGATGTATAGAAAATAAACCTAATAATCCTACTTATATTATAAACGCAAAAGTTTGGATGTATGGATGTTTGTTCCTTTCACGCGAAAACGGCTGAACGGATTTCCATGAAATTTGGGATGAAGATAGCTTATACTCTGGAATAACATATAGGCTATCTATAACTATAGGCTTTTTATCCCGAAAATATAGACTGTACTCGTGGGATGACGGGAAGGCACTAAGATCGTCAATATTACGTAGCGTAATAGTACCGTACCGTAATAGTTACGTTGTATATGGATCTAAGTATCTATTTACTCTTTTACAAAACGCGACGGCTTAAAGTCTAGTGTGAAAGTACTACTGTTTTGTCATATTTATAGTGATGTAAAATTATTGTTGTATTATAACTTACTACCTATTGCATGCGGTTTCTCTCGCGAACAAAATCCCCCTATTTTTATAAGAAATGTATCTTAGTAACCGTATCTAAGGCTGCGTCTATCTCTGTACGAAAATTATTAAATATCAGTTAAACTATTTAGACTTGAAAATTCGAGCGTAACAAAGTCACTTTCGCGCTAAAAATATTATTGAAATAATGTAATATAATTTACTAAATACATTTTCTAATTGCGCCCCACAGTTTCACCCGCAATGACTACACTTTTACCGTTGCCTCGGTTACCTAATGGGGACCGATTTTTTTTCTAAAGACATTAAAAAATGTGAGCCTATTTACTATTCAAGACTACCATTTATTTGTTTGTCTTTCATCCAAAACCATTCAGCAGATCTGCCGACAAATATGGGTTTAGCATTTATAATAGAATTACTCATATTATAAACGCGAAAATTTGTATGCATGTTTGTTACTCTTTCACGCTCAAACGGCTAGACGCATTTGAATGAAATTTGCTATGTAGATACTTCTGTCCCAGAATAACACATAGGCTACTTTTCATCATCATCAATCATCACCACGCAGGTAACATAATATTGTCGCACATACATTATCACTTTTCTCTAGGTTTGGAAAATATAGTATGGTGTCAAATATGTTATACACTTTAGTATTATTTATGGCATGGTGCCCGCTTTTTGGCACGCATTCTTGCAGATGTATGAGCAGATGCTCTGGAGTAGGTATGCTCCCATTCCTCTATCAGTGTTTCTTTCTATACACGAAGAGTGGTTGGAGGAAAATTTTGCTGGCGTACATGTGGTCCCAGTTCGTCCCATCTATAGGATTCCCATCAGGGCTGCCTGCTGGGCTATTAATGCGTGTGACAGCAACATATTCAGGTAGTCAAACACTATCCGAACTAAATGGGGACGAGCATTACTTTGCATGAAGGTAGCGTTTTTGCATATATGTATTTGCTAAAATTAACTAACGATTTATATTTTATTTAAGTATCTTTATCTTGTCAACGTGCCATTTCCTATTACTATTATAGTTAGCGGGTCGGATTTCGGAAGAAATTCTAGCACGCACACGTTTGGCGCCTCAGCCGTATGGCATACTCTCCTCAATACAAGCTTGGTTATAACGCTCTGCTGGTCTTCCCAACCAACTTCCCAACCCTTGCCTCCAATGGGAGGCACAAGGACAATAATTGTGCTTGTATAGTATTGTTTATATTCTTATTATATTTTTAAAAAAACTTGTAGATAAAGTTCAGAGCACCGAGGCCTATGTTATAACGTAATGTATGTATTGTATCCAGATTATTGCACACACCTCAACATGTATTAAACTTGAAATGAACAGAATATTGATTGATTAATAAAATACGTTATTTCAGGTACAGGTATGACATCGGAAGCGCTGGGCGTGTCGGTAGCTCCATCGTTCTTCCACTCTTGCGTGTCAGATGGCAAGACTGCCACAATGGAGGATGTGCAGAGATTCAAGGTCAGTCGAAACATATGTCATTCGATTTGACATACGAGAACACTATTGTAGGGTTGTCAGTACAACCATGTCAAGGTTAAATGAAACAGTTACTAAAGTTAGGTCGATTTTTATGTATTTGAATTATACCTGACAATAATATTCGTTATAACTCTTCGATGAGCATCAAGATGGTTAGTGAAAGAGTTAAAATATATAATCAAATCAAATATATTTATTTGCATGCATGTAGACTCGATGGAAATAAGGTTGTAAATAGTTAGGGCGATACTCTTATTCACATAATTTATTAAATTGAACCCCAACATAATGTATACTACAACAAGAATCTGCAAAACCACTTAAAAAAAAAAAATTTAGTCCATTCAATATTAGCACGAAAGTTTGCGGAGGTTACGGGTGTTTTCTAATTTATCACGTGACAACGGCTGATTAGATCTGGGTAAAATTTGACTGAAAGATAGGTAGTCTGGAATAGCACATAAGCTACTTTTTATCGTGACGAATGTACGGTTGCGTGCGATAATCGAGATGATGTCCACGTCGATGAAACCGCGGGGTGCAGCTAGTTCTCAAATAAATGTATTCAGTCCTTACCTAGCCGATGAAGTGTTGCTCGATGGCTTGGTTGCCACTGGGTCTTTAAGGTTATAGGATTGTTCAAATATTCAAAGTGTGAAGAAAACTACTTGAACTTAACAAAGGTTTAGTTTTTACTTCAATTTCATTTGGTGACTTGTAATACAAAAAATACATACAACGTTTATTGCACAAAAAGAAAATACTTAAAATTACGAATCATCATTGTCCGTTCACTGGAGAGGTTTGGTAGATTCGTATTTGGAAGATTTCCCAATATCATTCCTTTCCTTTATGAATAGAATTATAAAAAGGGAATGAATAAATAAATAAAGAGGAAACATATAGTCGTTAGGACTAAAAATGAGCTTGGTGGCAGCCCTTATTACAGTTTAATGAGGCATGCATCAGTCAGAGCATATGTCGGGTGACACGGGTCACGTTTCCACTATGATTTCATGCACTGAATCCTATACAATTATGGAGATACCTATGAAGGAATACCTATATTATGCGGTAACGTAAAGAAAAGTCTACGCGTATAAATGTCGCCGTGGCGTTCGTAAGTTCGGATCTCAGCCTGCAAGGCTAACATTAATGATTTTAGCGTAGATGTTTGTCCCGGGTCTTGGATGTTTGTGTGATGGGATTGTGCATCCATGCTTCCCGCGACTAAGGGAATTCTAGGGTGTGAGTATGAAGAAAACTACACCAAAAGCTCGGGAGTGCTCAGTTGAAAATGCCATAAGCGGTCACTCGGCCAGCAATGACAGCAAGTGTTGTTTATATTAGCAAGCTCAGATCGAGCGGTTCCGAAGCGCTCGGGTATAATATGCGACAGGTGACCATAAAATTGCTCAAATTACATTATTTTTAATATGTTTCTATGACAATGATGAATATCATAATTATAATTCCAAATGATCATTAGATATTGCAACTGAAACATCTCCATTAAGATTGCATTGATAACACCTTTATCGCGTAAGTAAGGCAATAAACTGCCTTTTTATCAGGTAAGTTGCGACTTGTAATAGTGCTCTTATCAGATAAATGAGTTTAGAAATTTCAAATCGTCTTGCGTACACGCTCCGCTAAGTTATATTTAATGGTCTGGTAAATTAAAGTTGCTTTTACACAATAAAAACAAACGTTTGTCCGGTTATATGTACTTACATCAACACGCGGTAGCATGCATAGACAAGCTCATGCCGAGATAAAAGAACAGGCGAGCTGCACCCGTGTGTAATGTTCTATACATAATTATATATATATATTTAGAGTAAGAAACTGACTGGCTAACTGACTCACTGACTGATCGATCAACGCACAACTGAAACTGCTGGTTCTAGAAGCACCAAATTTTGCACAAGCGTTCTTTAAATGACGTATGTGTGTAGTAAGAAAGGATTTTCGAAAAAATCAACCCCTAAAAGGGGTTTTCTTGCTTTCGTCTATACCTGTTAGGTTAGGTACTAGACGAAATGTAGGATTTAGCTAGGCAACTCATGTGCAGTATATTAATCTACATATTTTGTAGTATTTTTCTGTATGTTTATTTGTAATTAATAAACTCAAAACTTAATGGACCGGAAGGATCTAAGATTTCTTTCACCAGTAGAATGCAAATTCATCCAGGAGTAACATAAGATTTTTTTTATTTTGCAAAGCAAACTACGAATATTAACGATGTAGGTCAAGGTGTAAATAGAAATAAAAGTTTGCTTTCAAATCCACAAAATGATGGTTGACACCTCAAGTTTCTAAAACGATTACCAAACACACAGTGCGATCAGGCAGCAGTCCCTGAGAGCCAGTAAGCATTCTATGCCTAGCGTGATTACGCCTTTGATCACATTATCACTGACCATCAAGTGAGAGTGTACATAAATAACTATTTATATCAGCATCAACTCAGCCATCTATGGCATTTGGACATTCTAATATCCACTGCTGGACGCATACCTGGAACCCGGGGTCCCGGTTCGAAAGTTATTGTCTCTGATCACTGAGCCACGACGACCGTAGTTTAAAATCATAATGTACCCATATTCATGCAAATAAAGTATGTAATTGAACTTGAACTTAATAAGAACATTGTAATTCCAAATCGAACTCTGCATGATATACATATTTTTCATATCGTATGCAATATTGATGAAATAAACACGTTATGTCAAAGATATTTGCTTACTTTAGGGAGGTATTACGATATTTTATTTTTGAAGTGATACAAAGTTTTAAATAGCCACCAGTAGTAGATGACGCTTTTAAATGAAATAACATTCAAAAATTAAATGTTTATTTAACACGACACCATGAACCTTGACGGTATCCGATTAGCATGCCCAATTCCCATGTCCGGTTGTTTAAACCCTTAATTACACATACACCTTGCGTTAGTTTGTAAATAGCTTCTGAATATAATGTTCACTAAAATTGTCTATACCATGCGGCAACAGGCTGAAGTGAACGTGAGTATGAATAATTAAAACAAAGTTATACATTGTTCTTTGTAGCTATATGCGAATTCCGGCTTTTACTTATCGCATTTACCATTCTAAATTGTAGGTAGCCAAATGCAAAAATATTTCAACAGTTCCTTTAGTACTTTGTCGCAATGATAACATATATGCACCAAAATGCTAAGGTTGCTTCTATTTTTGAAGTGATGGTTAAAACCCAATTTATTGAGACGAGGTACTAAATTGTACTTTTGTTGTGGTTGGCTAGTACTTTACTCATTGCTTTTCTATTGCTTAAGTTTTGTAATTAGTTTCAAATGCATTGAACCACGAAAATGTTGCCATGTAATCATTCTTAAAGTTTATCATATTGAAATATATATCCAGTATGGAGTTTCAATGGGTTTTTATTGTAAAATTTAAAAATTCCTTGAGAGGTAATATAATTTCAATATTATGTATTTTCTATTATCACGTGATTTCAAACCAGTAGTTGCAATAACATTACCTATTCTTAGAATATTGATAGAATTAGTGACACCGTATTGTAGATTTTAAAGGGAACCACATGCACTCTCAAGTGTTCTTGATTCTCATGTAGAATTATTTCTTGCATCATCTATTTATTATTATCACATGTGGCTTAAACAATATCTTATTTAGACCATCATATGTATAACAGACAGTAAGTATAGTAGAACCGGTGTGTTTAGATTGACACATTAACTTGATTGTGCGAACTTGCACTCTACCACGCTCCATGGTCGTGCTGCGATAAGATCACACCATAAATTATCTCTTATTTTAACACACGGAAAGTCTCAATATTGACTTAGTTTTGACAGAATCGATCCTACTATTACCCAAGTTGATAATTGTAACATGAGCTGTTTTAGAACTTTGTCCGTGCTGTCCCTACTGTTTGTGTATCGTTGTGGTTGTTTGATAAGAGCTCGATTCATGAATTTGGTTACTCACATCCTGTGTTCAACTGAATCGTCTTATCTTGACTCAATTAAGCTATATACGAAATAAGGTGCCGACGACGGTACATTCTTTGATTATTTGTAATGGTATAACATTCTTATTAACCTCACTCATAGGTGATGTCATCGAACTAACCTATATCCTATTACTTTGATCGGTTGTATAACACATGTTAATGTTAACTCTTTAAGTTTGTTATTTAAATTAATTAACATATAATACAAATACATACTATATCAAATTCATAAGGCATTTATTGGTTTTCATTCCGATAAAATATACATACCTTGTAGACATCCTATAAAAAAGTGTAGTGGGTACATCGCATCCCGTAATAGCTGTTAATACAATTTAATTATTATTAAACAAAATCCACAGCTCTTAATTTAACATTTTTGGACAATTAATCTAAACCTACAGCCAATAAAAGGATTTACATTCTATAGTAGGACAATTAATCTAAACCTACAGAAATATTATTTTTGATATATTTATTAATCAATAGTGAATTATCATAGTCATGTATGACATTCGAGATTTCCATGTAGAATTCAGCTATACTTAAGGTTTGTCGGAAAAACAATAATTTATATCGGTGCGGTATAATTCAAATCAAGCATTCACTTGCTCAATTTGTAACATCTTTTTACATACTCTCATTGACATTGAGAAGTTGAGACTGTAATATATGCTTACATTAGTGTTTGAATCAGGTGGCTACACGCATAATGCGTCAGCTGATCGAGCAGTTCAGCGCCGGGGACCTGTTCGGCCGTAACAACTACGAGTACTACGCGCGCGTGACGGGTCGTATACTGCGCGTGAAGGACGAGTGGATATGCTCGTTCCGAGACCCGCCACCACCGAGGCATCATCGCGACCAGGAGGCGTATGCTAGTGAGTATTACATGTGGTCATTCAAATACGCAAGCGTTTGACCACCATTTCACCGGTTAGTAAGATGGTGGTCAATCTAAATTTCATCGATATCGGTGTAGCCGTTTGAGCGTGCAGAGGCAACAAATATGTGTATGTTAAATTTTAGTTGTAATAACAAATGCGCTCGAACTGTGTCTTACACTATAGGAATGGAAATGAAATGCTAAAGGAATATTTTTTGTAAGGAAAAATATATGAGAAAATCTTGCGGTAATAATAAAAATATGTATTCACTAAAACTTAACTCATTTAAATAAAATTTTGTTCAATCAGAAGTAGCCTGCATGAACTGTTCTCATTAGTAGTATTTTTAAAAGTTTATTAGAAATTTTGGACTTACAACAAAATAAGCTGAAGCAGAGCTATAAATATCCTAGGGTATTGTTGAAATTCCAACAGTCTCTGCTAGCGGGTATAATAGACAAATAATAGAAAAAATGGACCTGTGTTATTACTAATAATGATTAATCTAACTAATAGCGTGGAATGGTGCCATAAACCTTGTAACTAAACCCGTGTTACAAGTGGATACGCAGGTTCACTTATAGCAAGAGATATATTATAATTCGTTGGAATTGTATAAATATGTAGAAGCATTCCTAAATAACTATTATTCATGTTTCTTTTTTACTCTTTCAAGTGCGATTATTATCTGAATACATACTTTATCCCATGCAACCTTGTTCAGAGCAACGAACTGATGGATAACGCAAACATTAATCATCTTCAATTAAAACTATAATCGCATGTGAACATCTTTTCACAGAATCATGTTTTACAAACACAACATTCGACCGTCTTTTGTTATGAAGCGAGCTACAACAACCGAGCATTGTTTCATGTCCTTTACTTCGTTATTTTCAAAATCAACGACGAAATGTGAGATCCCATTTCATTTATATTTCAGAAATTGGACCGATTGCTTGCTGGTCAATATTCTAATTATAGGTACAGAAATTTCTTCTTTAAATTATGTATGTATGTACGTATTGAGATGAAATTAAATATTTATTGAAAATATCTTACAGAACAAACTAATTTGTAATATTATATTATGAAAGTTGAGTATGACAGTGATTTGTTTACGTAGGATCCGTTGACATCTAAACTAGTAATGAAAATGTGTTTTAGATGCTCTCCCTTGTTGTAGAAACTTTGAATGGTACATACATTTTTTCATGTAAGGGTCTCAAAAAGTAATTTATAAACAACAAGTATGACTTTAAAGGGTCCGTACTACTCTGGGTTGTATGAATCAAAACACAAAATCTATTTAAATATACGCGACCGCATCTATGTGTGTGTGATGGTTTGTGTGCGGGTTTATATGTAGGAGTGTATTCGTGTTTTATATCCAGTGTAGAGGTTTTCTTTTAGAGAAATGGACATTTAGGCATAATAATGTATAGTTTTCTTATAATTCTCCAAGAAATTAATCTAAAACGCCAATAAATCGGTATCATTTGTTTTTTGTACTTTACATGTATATTATGTGATGTAATTGAAAAATATCCGAATTAAATCGGTTGCACACACAGATTACTTAGGGAAACCCACAGTTTCATATGGTCCTCATATCTATGTCGAAGCTGTACCGTTGCTATTTTAGAAACAGACAGCAATTTTTGCTTTTCTCATTGTGGCTTCTCACATTTTGTGCATTATGATATACTGTTTATAGCATTACGATATAAGCATAGATATTGGGTGGTTATCTATAGATATTGTTATACATGCATTGGTATAAACCTAGTATTACCTACATAATAAAACACATTTCGCATTTCACACTAATAGTTTTCGATATTGTAGCTAGACCGGAAAACTTCGGTGGGATTATGTACAATTTTGTTATCAGTTTCCATACTAGGTACATTAAAAAAACCATTTCTAGGTTGAAATGTGAAATGATCACATAATTCCTTTTTAAAAGGAAACCTATGCAATTTAACGCCCTGTCGTCGGCTAACACAGTTGGGCACGCAACACTTACGATACATTTTTGTGGGTTTGTGCCATGCAAACCATAATGATTTCCTTGATAAAAGAGAAACTTTTGCCATTTAATATTTCCAACGTTTTCTTTCAGGACAATTATCTTTGGAAGCTGAAAAGACGTGGCTTCAATGTGAATGCAATCGCTGGGGAAATAAATTCAACTTGGAAGGTACATATAAACATATAATACATATCATTAGGCCCTTGTAACATAAACTTGAATGTCAACCAAAATGCAAAACAACGCACGGATTTTAAATTTTTGTTTTGTACTGTTTTCTGTTTTGGAATCATATAAAGATTTACATAAAGATATTTTTACAGGTCAGCGAAATGAACGTTTAAGTTATTAACATACAAGTTTAAAGTTTTCATAGACAATAATATGTGTGGTGTAATGGTGAGTTAAACAAAACTATGCTCACTCAGTAGTAACATTGATCATGTACTTTGTTTTAAGTATTAACTTGTTAACATTTTAATTGGAATTTGGTAGCACACTGTCAGTAGATTTGTAATGAACTACTAGAAACACATACTAATACTCTTGTGAATTTCATATCACATAACTAATTTTGGTCTAAAGCAGTAACTTAACGAATACTAAAGTAAAGTAAATTACAGTATGATCAATTCTTGTAGCACGAATAATTTGCCATAAAATATCGTAACCGTTTAAACAATTGAATGTCGCACCTATTCCTATGATATCAATTTCCTGTGTCAGTCATGATAAATTGTAGTTAGAATTGAGTTCAATTATTTCACGCTGTAGTGTGATTATTCTGCAGTACTTTACAGTTACAATACGATACACCATGTTGATGGTACTGGTTCAACATTAATTTGTCAATATCAATATATCATTAGTATTTAAACAAATAATACAAATATAATACATAATAATATAAACATCTCATTTGTTTTTCGCTCCGCGATAGGCGTGCCGAAAAGCAAAGCGTCCATTATCTTAATTTGAGGTGAATGGTTTCAAGAAAAAAAAATCATGTGTTTGTATCCTAATTTCTATTAAACATTTTAACATTTATTCAAACTAATGATGTGTAGATCGGTGAAATAAGAGAAATTGACCAGATTTTTGACCACGGTAGTAAAACCCATCATCATCAGTTTTAATTGAATAATTTCAGGTGTTTCCCTCTATGTATCTGTATCTATATGCTTTAGTCAAATCTATATCAGTTATTAAAATCACAAACCTGTTTCATTGATTGTTATCATGTAAAGCCATTGCTGTCAATGCGGTTGAAGTGTCAAATAATGATTTTTTTTTCTGTATTACTACAGCAAGCAATTAAATAGGAAGGAATACAACAGTTATTACGAAACCAACAGCATTTTTGAACAAAAAATAACGAAAGTACGCCACTTTCGTGGAAAAAGTAGGCATCAGAGAACAGAAGGCCTATTTATAAAATGATTGTATGACTTTCCCATTCGAAAGAGAAGCTATTTTTCCCAGTGATATCAATTAATAAAAAACAGCTAGTAACCCAAGTGGTACAGAAATAATACGCCGGTAATAGTCACGTCGCATAGACTGTTAGAGTAATTTCAACACAGGGGCTTTAGGTACTACCTCCAGTTACCGTTGATAAACTAGATTTATTTACTTATTAATATTTATATCTTACTTATCTAACGTGCACGTGTAAAGACATACTATTATCTATTGATATTTATAGATTTAGCTAGACATTTAGCTACTATCCAACTCGATGGTCAATGGTGGAATCACATCAGACTTAGATCCTTAGGCTGGTAACCGAAACGAGTACTGAAAAGTATCGAACCGTTGTAATTTTATAGTGTGTTGTGACTTATGCAAATAATTTGGTGTTTTCAGGGCTTTCCAAGTCGGAGGAATGCCAGTCCATGCCGGCGCTGATGGGGGCGGTGGGCGGCGCCGGGGCGGGGGGAGTGTTGGGGCTCGGCATCATCCCCGAGCACAGCTTGCTCGACTCCTGCACCAGGCTCTCTATATCGCTGGAGGAGAGTGTTTTCAAAGTGCGTACTGTTGTGTTATCGAGTTGTATTAAAAGTAACACCATTTACTTAATTATAAATATGTTATACGAAACTCAAAAGAAAATAATTCATGCACTTCACTTGTCACTTATACTAAACTAGCAGCAAGTGGCTTTATTTCTTCTTAATTTAGAATACACTGAAGATCTAAGTCAAGAGAGAGTCGTTAGGAAACAGCATTATTTATAGCGATATATATCACTGACATCCCTTTATAGATTTGATTGGGGTTTGTCCTTAGTGTGATTCACCCGATCGTTCGTCCCGTACCCCTGCAAAATGTGGAACCTGATACTACTAATACTTCCTTCGCTATTCCCGAGTAGCCACAACATTGAATTCACCAAAAGGCGAGCTTACTGCGTTTTAAATCGGCAAGGTATCGACCGCTCCCAGTGTCGTCACCTATTATGACCGATTAGAAAACCTGATCTCATATAGATAGGTGGTTGTGATCGCTTACCATCAGTCAGCCCGTGTGCTTGTTTACCACCTATTACAAGAAATAAATAAAAGATCTCGGAACGGATATCGCACGAGAGTTAGCCCGTGGAGGATCATTATTAGGTAAGTTTGTTATATAGGGACGAGAAGATTTTGCAAACTATATATTAACGTTATATAAATATATAACGTTTTTGGCGAGATTTAACACTTACGCCATTATTTCACGCCATATATTTTCCAGGTGTCTGTCAGCTCATCGTCGCAATCGTCTCGCAGCAACTCAAGTCCCCACATGACTTTAGAAGAGCTACGCGCTATCAACAAATACGCAGAAAGCACCAAGAGTCTCTCGTATTTGCCACAGGTAAGGAAAATCTCTGACTTCGCGCTAAGGTCTCTTCTCGGTTGAAGTGTTCATCTATCCTCTATTCTTATATCTCTCGTAGTTAACTGACATAGCCTGAATTGGTTTTGATATGGCGATTGGTTTGTCAAGTTCAAAAGTGTTTGTATGAGCTGGTTCAATGGAAAGTGGACAAAATCAGACATATCTAAGCTAAATACTAACTATCATTAATAATTTGGCATCTATAAAACAAACTGCAAAACTGTGTTACACTGAAGTGCAAACGTGTATGAACGATATGTATAATCTGTACATATAGTTACCAATAATTTTGATATTATTCGAAATGATACTGTCAAGTTATCAGTAGTTCGCTATGTTAAAAAGGAAACAATTTGTTAATCGAAAATAGCTTAACATTGGGCTGGATTGTAATACGCTTACTATCGATTAAAAGCTAATCATAAATAACAAATAATAATAATAATAATAATCAATCAATAAATCTTCATTTATACGATAGGTTGAAAGATCATTCAGTCTGTGTCATTACTATCAGTGGATGTTTGATATCATCTTAGAAGTCTATCTTTCCTTTTGTTGTTTGAATACGATTAGTATTGAGACGATTTATAAGATGCATAAAATTTCGAGTGAAAACGAGTGTATTAATTTTTTTTGGTATTGTTGTAGGCAACTCATAATTTTGAAGCATTTGTACCAACTTAAAGTTAATTAAGCTATGTGTTCCTACAATAGTCTCGGTGCCGCGATAATGCTGTCGTGGCTTACAATACTCTACTCGTATTCCTCGCGCAGAAAAATAATACAATACGTAACATATAATAAAAATATCCAAATCTGATACACAAATAAATTTTATTTGACAGGAATCCTGTTGAATTTCGTAAAGAAACTGTATAACTTACTTATCTTTAACTTCTAGCGCACACTGAAGGACTTATTTTTTAAGTGATGGTGAAAAGACTTTACTATAAACCCACCCGTAGAGCCCAGCGTCTGTCTCCCCTTTGTACTGTCTGGGAAACACGAATCATTGACAATGAAGAAATCATGCATTAAAATTCAGTTCTCTACGTCCGCGATTCTGTAGAAGTCAATCTAACAAGTGCAACTCCGGAGAGATGTTAATAAATAGATTGGTTAATTTCATCTTGAAATGTTTTTGCAACCAAATATTGTGATTATATATTAAACATATATAGAATGATTGCTAGTGGTTCGTATTTCAATTTAATATGCATGAAATTCGTCTGTTTTCCTTCCAAAGAGTGTAGGGTAACTTGTGGCTGTTCTATTAGTGTGTAGATTTATCTTTCCAATTACTGATATACTCTATGTCTTGCTGAAGGGTACCTCACTAGGACACCGAGAAACTTGAAGTAAGCAAATGTTGAACACAAGATGTGCTTGTATTAGATCAAATATATATGCCGGAGTTACACAGTGCCGGATTTGACTACACTGATGCTTATAGCTGCACAATATAGGTGCAATGTCTATTTTATATCAATTTAGAATACATAAGAAGTAGGGAATTGTATGTGTACTATCTCGATATTTCCGTTAAAACATGTGTACATACTATAGGAAATTTGGTTTGATATTTATGGTAATGGTATTTATATTGTTGTGAACCCAGTTTGTGGAAATTGTATGCTGTAGGCAAAATTCCCCCATTTTTCTAGTAACTAACATTAGACAAAGTAGTTACTAATCGATATAGTGAAACACTAACATTCTCGTTTCATGTTAACTAATTAACTCGGAATAACAAACTTAACTAAGGTTGGGTATTTTAATAACGATCATTCATCAAATAAATTTTCAGCGATCGAATATCGAAAAGCTTATTTGTTACATTTATTCAGGATACATTCCAAAATGTTTAAGGAATAGAAAGTAGATAGTATTCCGGGAGGGACGAAATCTGCGCTAGACTTGCTAATCGACCACAAGACGTCAAATGAGTGCGTTACAAACAGAATTCAGATATGTTTGCGTTTGTAAGACTGTGGAGGTCTCGTCGCCTCTCGGGGGTAGGAACGGGACATTGGCACTGGGCCGGTGCCACGGGGCCGCAGTGCCGCGGTGACGAGGTGGTGGCGTGGTGCCGTAGGTGCACGAGCGGCAGCGCGCGCGCATGCGCACGCGCTCGGAGTGGTTCCTGCAGCCGGCTGCGTCGCTGGACGCGGCGAGGTCACGCGCCGGTACGCCCCCCGAGTCGCCCCCGGCCCCGGCCCCGCTCCGGGGCCTGCCCTCACGCCCCCAGCTGCCCCACACTTGCCCCTCGTGTTCGGGCGAGGCGCGGGCCGAGAGCGCGGCGCTCTACGTGCTTGTCGCCTGCCTAGAATTTTTGTTTTGATACTCGCGCACCGGTACTGTGTCTGTGTTCGTTTCGCTTCGGTGCGGAGAACTAACCTGCGCCGGTCGGAGGCTTTGCTCTCGCTCATTTAGACCCCTATCAGGCAAATTTAATTTACATAATGTCGGGGCGTTTAGACCACGTTTCCGGTTCTGAAATGCTTGCCAGAAGTATTTAGGCGTCATAGCCATGTATTAATTCTGCTAGACTTTTCGGTTGCTTTAGTGAAAACAAATTACTTGGCTTTCGGAAATCGATGTATTTTGTGGTAATTGCATTGACGAGATAGAAGATCGAAGCCTTCGAAGCTTGAACTCACAACACGGTATATATGGGGGCTCGCTTCTTGGTCGCTTGGTGTTGCGTGTCATGCCGCATGTCTTTCGTTGCATCACTGCACGTTCCATGTATCTGTAGCATGTTTTTTGAATGTCATTAGAACTCGCTATGTATTATATTGTAGATATTATATTATGTACACAATATTTTAATTCTTTCGTCTACAATTCTGAAATCTAAAAACTATCTTCTGATTTCGTAATTTCTTATTCATTCTTCATTCTTTTCTTCATGATTTCTTATCCGAAAAAACTTTATAAATGTAAGCTAAAAGTTTTCTAATTTGAAGTATCATTTAGGACTATTTAGAAATTGAAGCTTTTTATTATTTCATTTATAAGTAGGGTGTTTAAGGTTATATTTTATTTGTAGTTTACTTTTATATCAGTATAAATATAATTCTTAATATTAACATGTACTAGGAATTAAAAAAGTAATTAGGAGCGCTTCCTTAAATTACTATTGCTCTGTAGATCGTAAGCCATTTTATTTACATATAGCATGTGCTGAATACTGTCTACAATATGTTAAAAGCAAGTTTTGGCATGTTCGATTTCGTGATAGAGAAGCACTACACTACATAACCGAACCGAGGCTTGTGTGTTTTGCATACATTTATGAAACACCAATATGTTTATGGACATAATTACATATCATCGTCATTTTATTCAGTTATTGCAAAACTAGAATATCTACCTATTTCAGGAGCAAGGGTTCATTATCATTTTTACACTATGTTTACAATATATCTTCAGAAAGTGCACATATTAAAGTGAAATCAGACCCAATCCACTAAAAAAGTATGCATTGCCTCTCAGGGCCAGTCAAAGACCCTTGTTCAACCGCTCATAGTAAATATTATCCGTTTGTGATAGGAACTTGGTTATATTAATTAAGGAAGTTTATACATTGTAAGCAGTGCTAGGATATTCGGATGCATATTTAACTAAACTTCATGGCTAGTTTGGAGAGCACTTCTTATATCGAAAAAATCCCGCGTTTCCGGGATCTATGGATTTAGTACATAGTATTAGTTTATGATTTAGTATGCTATCTTTTGATAATCGAATTAACCTTAGTTAATTTATTGCCTTATTTAGATGGGGAATTTTTATCGAAAAATTCCGCGGTTTCGGAATTGATGGATTTAGTATTTAGTACTAATTTAGGATTGTTACCTATGTTACCTTCGATAATCGCATTTATAAATAAGATAATTTATAGGTAGATCTACAATCTATCATAACGTGTTACAAAATCAAGGGAAAAGTGTAAAAATAAAATCGGGAAAATTAGAAGCCGCTTCTATACTTTCTTAACTTTTGGCTGAAATGAACTTTAGATTAATATGGATCCGAATATCCTAGCACTGTTTATAAGAGATAACTTAAAGTTGTAATAAGGTCATACGAATTGAGAGTTAATTTGGGTTTAGCCTTTGAGCCCATTTGGGGAATTTGTTCATATATATAGAAAAAACATGCGAACGAATATAAAGCGATAAACTACTTGCTCCTTAAATTAATATAATAAAAAATAGAAACGGTAAAAAGTACCAGCATTTTTTTTATTTCCATAACCTGCCAGCTATGGAATTAGGTCTAGTTTCACCAAATACAAATGTGCAGTTTATGGAGACTGGCCACTACATAATTCTTCTGTAGGTACACTTGTATATCACTAAACTCCTAAGTAGCTGGACCGATTTTGAATTTAAAGATTATGACGGAATCCAAAGTTTTCTTTTTTGGTTATATTTATTTTAATAAATTTTTCGTGTATCAGTTTTTACGTTTGTTACCACAGAATTGAAAGAGAAATGTTTGTTAATCAGCTAACAACAGGCAAGGCAAAGTGTGGACAGGATAGCGTCCAACGAGGCCGCTAGTATATAATAAATAGTAATCATGTACAAAAAACTAAATAAGAACGGAGAATTCGAGCTTGTAATGTTCATAAAATTTACACTTCAAAGTATTTCACATGTTCATTTGTAACTATTGGCCCATTTCCCATTGCATAATCACACCGTGTGTTTGAAAGTTTTTCCTTATTTTTGGTGTATCATGGCAAGTGCGCTATAACTTCTAGCCACTTTTTTTATTAATACCAATTGCATATTCCATAGTTAACATAACAGTAGAATCTCTGGTATCTTTAAAATTGGTCATAATTATATATTAAGAAACGTTCTCGTGTGTTCGTGCATTCGACGTCAATTTTATAAGTACTGAGGATGACCCATACACTATAATTTATAAAAAAAACGTTAATTTTCTATACATATTCCGTTTCCTTTTTTTTATTGTTTTGAACGTTCTGGACAAAATTGGTGTTCGCCTGAAATGCGCTCTAAACTTTCAAATATGCCATGATTTTTGTTAATTGCGTCACATTTCAGTAAACAAACAGTGAAAAAGTCAACATGCGTATTGAATTTATTAATTCGGTTATTCAATTCCATTAATTTTCTAATGGAAACAACAGTTTCTATAAGCGAGAGGCGACTCGTTAAGTTTAGCATATTTTTTATCTTTAGCGTGAGCTTAAGTGATCTTGATTTATAATACCGGGGACAAAATAGAGTTGACTGGATTTATTATGTTCAGTTGCTCGCACTGTTTTGTTATGGATGGAAATGCAATTGGTTTGTCGCTTTTTCTGAAGTATGTTTAATATGTTGTATTTGCGCATTGGTTTATCCAGGTTGTTCATGTCTAATGGTGTTCAAGCGTACACACCAAGTGATTAAAAATGAAAGAGATGTCAGCAAAATATTAAAAAGAGACAAAAACATTTCTAATAAACTATAATGTGTTTGACGCCCTCTTATCAGTTTTTATGTAGCAGGATTGAGTGGAGCACATGATAGAATCTTGTTGACTGAAATTAAGCTCAATGGACTCCAAAAAGTATTAATAAATTAAAGTATCTACAAGTATTTAAATTCTGAATAATAATCCAAAACTTTTTTTAAAATCATTTTTGTATCCATTATGATTTATAGTGCAACGCAGACAATTATTGTAAAATTTCAATAGTGATAATAAAATTATTTGAATTTGAATATAGCATAATTGTCACACTGACATTGTGGCACCGTATACGCATTTAAAGTTTTTATTTACGAACATCTAGGGACGACTATGACAATGAGTGTAAAATTCGACTTTGGCATGGAGTAATATGAGCATAATGTTCTACAAAGCGAAATTATCATTAAATTTTGTGTGAACGCCTGAATATATCAATTGGCTTTATAAGTTTTGATCAGTCGATGTGTACTCAACCATCCACTGCTTGGTTTTGTAGTGTTTTTCAATTTATGTCAAGCATATTGCTGCAACGACCAATAAATAAATATCTGTATTTAATCATTAAATATATTTCATATATAATAAAAATAGTATATATTCACAGTATTTATTTCTGTATATACGTATATGAAATATACGTAATGATTAAAACAGATACACTACATTGCAAAATTAGACGTTTTCCAGTAGGTATTTATCGGTTTCCATGTCGGTCACTAAATGGCGATAAACGCACCTGTCATGTTACTACGGTCAAATTGTTTAAAAGCTACTTTGTTTATTCAATGATAACCCAGAATCAATTCTTACGTGACCAACACAAAGATAAACATTTATAGCGTTGTCCCATGACTGTTTCATAAAAAATATATATACCTGCATGTCGTGGTAAGATCGCGTAAATAATTTCTTGCCGACACAGCCATTGATAGCCATGGACGAAGAGGCGTACTTTCTTGTTGAAACTGTGATGGCTCGCTCTCGCTTACTATCACGGGAAAACAACTCTCGTTCGCATTGTTCTTTTAACCAAAATATGAAAAACGAAAATCACTCACGTGATTAAGTTGGCTGATTCCAACTATAGTTCCAATCACATCATAAAGTCACAAGCAAGTGCGATCCTTGCTCTTTGAAAAGGACCACCTGATGTGGTTGATTGTGGTGGAAATATATATTGGAATTAACCAACTTATTCGTGAGTGATTCTCGTTGGTCTCATTAAAATGTGTAAATTGCCAAAATCTGCGTTTGCGCGATGATACCGCTCGATGGAGACCTACTGGATTAGCGTGTGTGTGTACATATGTGCGGAGGGCTGACGTGTCTCTTGCGGCGGTGTGCAGGTGGCGAGCGTCGCGGCTCGCGCCGTCGGTCCCGGCGCGCGCGCGTGTGCGGCGGCGGCGCCCCGTGCCGTGCGCTCACACACTCCGACACTGAAATCCCGCTCGCTCTCCAGTCTCGTAAAGTGACCGCCTGACCGCCGCCCGACGCGCCCCTCCCATGCGCGTACCCCCTCTCCCGCTCCAGGTAACCTCTCCTCCCACCTACCCCACACCCCAACTCCGGTACACCACCGCCGAGTCTACACCCCACTCCGACACCTCTAAGCCTTTGTTATGACAAACGGGACATACGTCCTGGGGGCATGTAGCTGCGTGCTAACTATTCTGCAGTCGCTAGGGCCTGTCCTTAACTATTTCTCAACTGGATGGCTCGCCGCTTACGCTTGTCGCATCTTTCTATCTCTTAGTCTGCTCGGCAAACTGTTTTACCGGAAGACTATCGATAGATGCACAAAAGTTTGCACAGCCACATCTATTGCGTCTTGAACAAATAAGTTTCAGAGTTCCAGCTATAGTTTCAATGCAAATCATGTGATCTCTCTCTCCGTTCGGCACTCCGTGAGAATGATATCCTTATGTAGTTGCGCAGCTATGGTTGGAATTCATAAACGTATAAGCGTGTTTCCCGTTTTTCATAACAAAATTGTCTGTAAACTAGGTTAACTAGGTAACTAGGTACACATCTGTATAGTTTGTTGGGACAACTTTGATTGAAATTAGAGAATATTACTTTTAAGGCGGCGATGTAGAAAGATCAGGGTCACCATTGTGACTTTCAGAGTTAACAAGCGCATCATGACGTATTTATCTTAATGCACTGTGACGAGTGTGTTATATTGATCTGTACCTAGACCGTTGCTGATTGGCACAAAGAAGAATTGAATTCGTAAAGTACGCGGTATTTTTGAATTTGAAATGTATACAAATTTCGTAACTATATCGCCAATATTTTTCGAAATAGATTCAAGTTGTGTGTAGTGATGCCCCCTGTTAGTCACAATACTGTCCGACAAGAGTGCCGATATTTACTTCTATTCTTTTCTACTTCTTCTTTAAGAGCAAATCTAAAATGTCTTACAAGTGTGATCTGTAATCCAATACATTCTAATAAGTTGCTCTACAGTTGATGTTTGGACCCTGTACATGAATCAGCCATAGGGGGCATATATATTAAGAATCTGTACTATGGTAGAGCTGTGTTTACTAGAAACTTAAGAGGGCCTTAAGACTATTTAAAAAAAGTTTTTGTACATCTTTTTAATTGGTTACTTATTAACATTAATCAATGTTACATTTTCATGAAGCCCTTGATCTGTACTTATATGGTTTTTGTATAAACCTCGGCATAGTTGCCGAATTCATGTATATTAACTGTTTTAACGTAATACGTATGTACGTCAATATTAAAATAAACATTTTTTTTTTACAAATCAACCTTAACATATACTAAAAGAAAGCAAGATAAAGTAAAATAATAAATTATAAATGTGGTGTAACTATGTCTGCCTGTTACACTTTCATGCTTAATCAGCTGAACCAATTTTGATAACTCATAGTATAGAGATACACGGGACCTAGAAGAAGGAAAAAGGTAGTAAAAAAATCTGGTTTTCATAGGATAATTTAGTAACCGGGAGCTCCGTGTCCTAAAGCAAGTTGCAGCTCAGAAAAGTGCTGTCAGAAAAGAGATGATCAAAGGTATACCAGACTAGCCGACATAGCTTGAGAGCTCATCCACATATAACTGACTCATGTGAGTCACATACTGTGCGATTATATTCTGTGAGCTTCCTTCCTCTGTATTCCCGAGTAGCTACAATATGAGATTCTGTTAAAGTTGAGTTAACAGAGCCTTCACAAGGATTGACAACGTATCGTAATGTCCCCAGTATTAAGGATATTCATAGGCGACGGTGATAGCTTACCATCAGGCGGCCCGTCTATTTGTATGCCATCCATATAAAATAATATCTAACCAAATCCACCATGCAGTGGTGGTGGTATTCCCGCTTGTAACTTTGACAAGAGTGTTAAGTACTGGCCGTGATAATTCAATTAGCCATGTGTACGATCATTGCTCCATGCTTATAGAGCATTTTGCTTTTTATCAGATATCATAACAGAGAGTCTATGAAGACCGGTAGTAGGTATTTCTTCAACAAAAATGAATGATACAATTCAGCAATATTTTAGTAAAAGATTAATGTGTTATATTTATAAAAGGTGAGTGCCGTTTTAGAAGATTGTCTGGTGCTTACGAGACCACAAATGTTCGGTACAGTGCCAATGTTAATGTTACCTACTGATCAGGGGCCAGACTGTTTAATAGGTTTCTTAGTTTCTCTTTTGAACCTGACGACCCCTCCGACTAGAAAGGCAATTCCACGATTAAAGTTCGTTTGTCAATTTATCTGTCCATATAACCACATATAATTTAGGACCCTAAATTGGGCCCTTTGTTAAATCTTCCTTGAACTGACGGGGTTACGTTACAGCTATTTATAGCTGAAATTTTATAACAGAAATAATGTAAGATGCTATTTAAAATTAGAATAAATTATTAATACATTCGAAAGGAGAGCTCTCTATATAAATTTTCTTATACATAAGTAGCTAATATTTTTGACTTTCCACCAACCGGAAGTTTATGGCTCATAGGCGGATCCAACGAATCGTAAAAGTGCCTTATTCAGCCAATACGATTTAATTATTGTTATAACGTATTACTCGTAGTAAAAATAACAGAACCTTTTTGGCTGTCTATGCACCTTTTTTTCGATAATTCGCCTAATGTCGATTTGTTTGTCCATGCAATCGAGCTTTTCGTTATAAAAAGAACAAAGATATGTTATAAAATATTATTAGTTAATAATTTAGTGTTTTTGGTATATAGTTATAATATTACATTATTAATGAATAAAGTCGCCGTACGGATAAATATATGTATTTCCAGTTTCGTTCGGTAGTTTAATAGTCTCAAAATTACAAGGTTAATGATAAAATAGCAAACTAAGAACAAACCAATTTTACGTACATAAATGGCTCAATTCTCTTTTTATAAAAGAAAATTGAGCAATCTGTGTAGATATGCCGTTTTAAAAGCGAAAGGGTTTTTATTGTTAGATGATGTTTCTTAGAATCGCATCAGTGACTCAATAGTTAAAATTAATACACCTTAATTCATCTGATAAATCTGTAGATATAATAAGTAAAGGCAAAGTAATGTTTAAATATTTGTTTTCATTACGATCTGACATGGGTGTTTTAGTATAGGCGACTGTTAAGTGACTTTCCAAGTCACATGACTCTGACAGTCAAAGTAAAGTAATTTTCACTAAGCTAGTGGGCTTCTACCTACTTACACATAGTCGAGTACTAATATATATAAGTTAATCTTAATTAAAATAAATGTTATATTAACTCTTTTGAAAGTTATAAGCAAGTGACGGCTTCCTTAAACAATTCTTATGATTCGTGTGTGTTATTACAGTGTCAATATGTTTAATAGATAAACTAATTACATTCCTGTAAATAAATTGAATATATAGTTAATTATAGACTATATTATTATATACATTCGTAAATTTGAATTTATATAAATTTACAAGCAGATTAATTAATTAGCATAAAATAATTAATACTTGTGTATATGATATATTGAACGTTTGAAACATTCTATGTATTTGCATATCTTTCTACCTCAGTTCTTCTGCGTCATTATTGCTGTTAATTAACTATTTCATTCACAATAATATGCGACTATTGTAGATAAGAAGTATTCTCGCATTATGCCAAATTGATAGTTGCATTTTGGCTCTTCAAAATAAAATTCTACACTTGAGCCAAATCAAAAAGACTGAATTATCTACTGAATATTTATTATTTCGATTCTCACATGACATTTAAATACTGTTTTGGATTTCTTATAGATATGTGCGCTCCCTTTATGGTATTAGGAAATCGTTGTCTATTACGGAATAGTACAAATTGTTCACATAAATACTAGTAAAATTTTGAAGTAAATATGTAAATATGTTCAATTGGAATATTCAAAATGTAAGCTAGGTGCTAGTTGTTTTGTAATTTCTTATACAAATTTCATTAAAATTCATTTTTATTTCTTGCATTGATATTTAACTTTTTATTAGTTACATTATAAACGAATATTTGATTTATATGACTCCTAGAGTATTGTTATTATTATTTGTTGTATATATTTTGAAGTCATATAACAATTAATTTTATGCACAGCATTTCGCACATGTATTATTAAAAAATGTCGTCGTAAGAATATATTTTAAGACTGTTTTAGGTTAATATTATTTCAATGCAAGTTATGTATAGGTTTTATGTTCATGGACTTAGTGTAGTTAGTTCTAGTGGTATAATGTTAGATAGATTAGCTGTAGCCCTAGCATAAATCAATGTCGTATCGTCAACGTAAACAAGGGAATAGTATGCTGCGCTGCATCCAATTATTGGTCATCTGTGCCACAATTGTACTAAATAATTCTCAAAGCATTTATTTCTCATTAAACTATGTTTATTCATGTTTAGAGAAATACATCACATTTTTATGAATTATCAGTTGTGTTATGCTACGATGTAAAGTTATCGTAATTTTACATATTCGATTTTAATTCGTGCTCGGTCCACTAAAGTACGACGTGTTGTGTTTGAAAGGCAGCTATAACATAAAGATTTGGAAGAAGCCTCTGTTGCAGCTTGTATCGATTGTTTTGTAGCCATATTACTATATGTTGGAACTTTGAATATAGTGAGATGCGGGATCAATCGAGCGTATTGATGTAATGACTGGCCAAACGCTAGCCTTGAGCTAACTTCACAGTCGCCGTTAGGTCGCATTTCACTTAAAATTTATCATAAGTGTTCGTTTCAGCTAAATCTATCGTATATCAGTCGTTTGTAAATTTAAAACAACGGAACACTGGTTGGACTGCTGTAATAATACGTTGATGTTAATATAATCCTTAGTTCCAAAAATTAAGTATTTCAGCTATAACCCGTGTTTAAATTGTACTGTCACTACGAGCTAGGATACATTTCTCGATTAGATTTGTTTATGTGTAATGTGAAATAATTCATATTTTTTTATAAATTGTATGATAATAAATTTAACGTGTATTTTTGAATTAGCACGTCTAAGTTCCTGTGTTCATGATTACGTATTAGGTTGTAGGCGGATGTGTAGTTTTAATGATTAATTACATTCTGAAATATAAGTACGTATGTATGAATAATGCGACTGAAACTTAATAGCGGTTGCTGAAGACAGCATTGAAAAGGAAAGTACAAAATACACAAGATTACGTGCAAGCAAGCGAAACTAATTGTTAAAGTGAAACATAAATGAATCGGTTGACATTATATTTTATATGAAATAAATAAAGACGCTTGCGTGTTACTAAAAAACCTTTATAAATTTAAATAAATTGATTGTGGTAAAATAATATTTATTACAAATTATGGCCTATATTGTAAAAAAAACTTGATATATTTTATTCTAACGAGGTAAAATGTTTTAGACGTGTCTGTTTATCCAGTGACTACGAGAGGCGTGTCTATAAACAGCGCCGTTTATTATTTGATACGCAAATGACACCGCTAAGCAGAGACTTCGTTATCTACTCATTACAAAAACTAGTTACATTTTCAGTTTATATAATTTTAAAGTACACTCAGCATAGATAGGTTACACGTAAACAAATAAATATTCTTGGAATAAATGCGTAATAAATCACAAATATTCTATAATACCGCTAACTACTTTGAAACCAAGGTTCGGATTTGAAAATAGCTTCAGTCATGAGAAAGTTTTTTCGAAAAGTTTATGTGTACAGTAAATACATCTAAATTAAATTTTTGGATGAATATTGTGATCTAAATATTGTATATTTTGCGCTTACATCGCAGCCGCCATTATGTTTGTATCGCATACTAGTTATTCATGTCATCACAATTGAATATCAAAATATAGAATATAAAATCGCTAGCTTTAATTTGGCCGTCGAATAATCTGACAAATTGTGATAGCATCTTCGATAAACCAGTTATTTTATTATTATAACATATTATTTAGCTTATTATTCGATAGCGTTTTATATATACACATTCGTGTTGTTTAAATAACAACTATTTAATAATACATACATATGTACAATAATTTGCTCTAAAATATAGATATGTAGTATGTCTATGATTTTTTATAAGACTGTTGATAGTATCGTGTTATTATTATTGTAAATTATTATTACTAACACTCGAATACATTGTCTTATTAATCATTCCACCGATTTAAGTATTCAACGAAACCAGTTGTGACCTAGTATTATTTTCAGACTTTTATATTTACGTGATCTGAAAATATCGGTGTATAATTCACGACATATGTTAAGATCTCTCAATACCCCTTTCACACTTTCCTTCTTTTGTAAACATTGACCCCAAATATACAAACCCTATCACTTTAGCTTTATTGACGATCATAGGTGCTTCCTTGATTCCTAAATTGAATAATATTTTTTTAAAGGATTGAACTGTTAAAAAAAAATTGGTTGTCTGTAAAGTCGGTTTACGGACGATAGATTTACGTGATAACGTCATAATCATTTATGACTTCGACTTCGACTTCTGACTTTTGACTTTTGACTTTTGACTTTTGACTTCTGACTTTTGACTTTTGGCTTGACTTTTGACTTTTGACTTGACTTTTGACTTTTGACTATTGACTTTTGACGGAAACGGAACGCTACACGGAACGTTACTATTTTTCATTTTGGCATTCATCAATTTATAAAACGTTATCACGTCAAAATGAATTACATTTTAACATATGTCCCGAATTGACTCGTGCAGGAGCGTAGCAGCTCTACATTAATAAAGTAATGTTACTTAACGCGATTAGAAGAGATGCGTAACCGATTTCGTACTAGATTTGCGTGCTACGTTACTTCCAACTTCATAACTTTTATTGTTAAGACGTACGTTATAATATAGTAGTTTCCACGTTTGAAATGTATTCAGTTGTATTTTACGGAATTGATGACATTAATTCCTTAGTATTATCGTGCTAGATATTGTATGGTAAATTCTGTTTGTATTTTGTCACGTTATTTGCACATTTTCTACACAAATTATAAAAGATTACTCAAAATATAAAAGTTTAACAATATAGCAAAGGATGTTTTCTTTCTCGTTTCATGCTCGTTTATTTATAGTATATCAGCGGCCTTACCGGGGAATTTTACCGACTTCGTCTTTAGTATCATAGGTGGTTCGTATTTGAACCACCAATGTGACCTATTGGAAGCGGGCCAAACCCAGCCTCTTCCTGTCTGGTCACGTCATCTGTCAACTGGTAGATGGATGTCCTACGCTGCGTTTGCCAGTCCACAAGGACCGGTTGAAAGCGGCCCGCATCCAGCCCTTGCCTGCGATCTTAGTCAAGTCGTCTATTCACCTGGTCGGTGGCTGTCCTATGCTGCGCTTGCCAGTTCGTGGTCTCCATTTGAGAACTTTTTGACCCCAACGGCTATCGGTTCCTCGACATGCATGCCCTGCCCACTGCCACTTCAACTTCCTGATCCGCTGGGCTATGCCGGTGACTCGTTCTTCTACGGATCTCCTCAGATTCAATCGCATAGAGAATCCCTGAGCAAAGCCCTCCTTATCTCTATGCATATATTTAGGAAATCGCAATAAAAGTCTATTATAAATAAATTATTTTATTACTTTGTATATTTGTAAATGGTCCATAATATTGATATGATTACTTAAATTAAAAAATAATACACACCTATTCGTGTACAATATTATAGATATATCACAATAAGTTAAATACTAATAACTAAATACAAGACTGCAGCTACTACAATAACATTTGGGCAATCCACTAGCTATTCGTAGCCTATAGATTACTCAAATGCCCTAACCCGTTAATGGCTGGCAGCGTGCCCAGAATGCTAGCATGATATATCACTATATGTATAACTTCTAAACATACTACGTGCACAAATATCACTTGTGGAATTGGTGTACGGCTGGAGTGCACTCAATGCACTTGCAATCGCACCAATTTTATAACTACTGATGATTCGTGGGCTCGGACATGTAGAACGAATGAAAGAAATCCGCGCTATGACGTTCATACATAGCCCAATAGGATAAAGGTCGATGACCTATCGGCCGTCCCAGATATCGCTGGAAGTATGAAATTAGGATCTCCGCAAACTCCATGCCGATAACTAGCTTTAGAGATTGGTCAAGATAAAAAAGTGGCATATTATCGGTTGGCAAGATTATTTTTGGGCCATAATGAATGAATGAATGAACAATAATGATGTGTTATTTCGTGATGTCTTTGACTTTCTCACCCTTAACATAAACCTGCACTATGTTTCTGTCGTCGCCGCCATAAATAAACCGCTGCACGAGATTGGCCACATAGTCCTTGTGTCGAGGAGGCAGTTCTGGAAACTCTGCAAAGCGAGAGATCGGGCCGTCCTTCGGGTAAACGTCTATGAGGAGAGCGTCGAACTCTTTACCCACTTCTAGAGAACCGATTTTGTCTTCTAATTTCAAAGCTGTGAAAAAGAAGAATAAAATTTGTTTCAAATTCGTTTTTAAGTTTAAATTAAAGCGTGAGCTATGCGCTCACAGTGGAGTTGTTAACTGAGCTAGCACGCTAAGCAACGTACTCACGAAGCGGTCATACTTTGGATACGACCGCTAGTAGCATTTTCAACAGAGCCCGTGCTACCTAACGGTAGCTTAAGCCGTTGATCCTGGTTATATTTTTAAGATATGTCGTTAGGCTATATCGAGCACCCTTGGGCGAACTAAAAACTGCGAAATGGGGCTGGCCACTAGCACTACCCTATCCGCCAATCCGCATTGGCCAACATGGTATAGATGAAGGCCAAGACTCCTCTCAAGTGAGGAAGGCCTGTGTTCAAATAGTGGAAACGTAATGGGCTGATTATGCTAAATCAAATTCTATTGAAACTTTAACAAACAAAAGCTTGTATTATTTATAAGGTCGTCATACTTTATTATGCAGGACCACAACAGTGGCTGGTAGAAAATGTGCTCTACAGCAGAGTACGATTAATGTCTATTTTAACTATTTCACGTACAACCATAACGGCCGAAATACGTTATGTACGTTCGACGTAGGCACATCTATTTAGGTTATAATTAGTCAGTATTACGGTACAGTACGACATCAACAGCTGGCAAGGTTGACATAATGTATTAGGACCGGTGCTGGAAATGTCACGCATTCATAGACAATGATTCCGATGTACTTAATTATAAATAAACTCTGTTTCGCTGAAAGAACAATTGCATCTCTATTGCATTGTTGATAATTAGAAATTAGATCTGTGTAGCCATTACAATTATACACCAAGTAGAATAGCAAAACTAGCAAGAACGATGTTTTAATAAGCAATATGTTTAGTATTTAAAATTGATAGCCTGGCATTTTTGCTTTGGTAGGTACTAAGTTTTGCTAGACTAAGTAAGAGATGGTTATCACATTGGACTCTTCCAGATGACTACAGGTGGTATGGTCGTCATAACAACTGAATTCTGTCGGATTGCACCATATGGTATTCAATGTTTGATGTCGTTGTTTGAAAGGGTTTAAAAGCTTTGAAAAGGTATAAAATTACTGTAAATACCTTTAGCACCCCCCAAAGTAGCCATATACATTGCGTATTCGCTAGTTATCGAGTCGGAGGTTCCCAAGTGCGTAGCTACGTCGAGCGCGCGTCGCATGGCGTCGAGTATTGACGCGTTGTCTCCGCCAGAAACATCTGCAATTAGAAAAAAGTTCTCAGGAGACCACGGACTGGCAAGTGCAGTGTAGAGCATCTACATCTAACGACAAGGTGGACCGACGGCCTGACCTAGATTTCAGGAAGGGCCTTAATGTGGGCCTCTTCCAACTGGTCTTTGTGGACATCAGGTGGCTTATGTCAAGCAGTAGACATCTATTGGCTGATGTGGTGATAGTAAACCCTTCTAGCTAGTTTTGGCATCCTAAGACGGTTTTAACCAGAGTCCCACAGTGTTGTCATGTTAATATGATTGTAATAATAAAATGTTTACCAGTTCCCAACCCTACTGTGATGCCATGCTGTACGAGCTTGCTCAAAGGACACATTCCGGAGACCAGCCTCGTGTTGGAAGCGGGGCAGTGAGCCACTGACACTCCCTTGGCGGCTAGCAGCTTCATCTCCTCATCGCTTAGGTGGACTGCGTGAGCCATTATACACTGAAATTGTAAATTACCTACACGTGACAATATAAATCCCGCTAACTTATAACTTTGGAAGCAAGTTGCTATGGCCATCAAGGTTCGTTATATTTTAATTTCAGCGAAGAATCGCAACCTTACTAGATAGAGATATAAGAACTATAAAATACTATAACTAAAATACTACCTATATAACTGGCTACGCCGTAAAAAAGAACATTTACCTACTTGCGATTAAAAAGTCTCGTCAAAACCGATTTTGACGAGTCATGTACGGCCGATTTGAAATTTTATCCCATCGATTGACAAAATAAGTTACAAATGGCGGAAACTTGCTCGAAATAATTACCTACTATGTATTTAGAAAAATATGTAATATCCGTATTTAAAGCCTATTAGTGGCGCCCCGCGGTTTCACCCGCGTGGATTACAGTTTTCCCGCCACCTCAACTATCCCACGGGAACTATACTTTTTCCGGGATAAAAGTAGCCTATGTCCAGAGTTTAAACTATCTCCATACCAAATTTCATCGACATCAGTGTAGCCGTTTGAGCGTGAAGAAGTAACAAACACATACACACAAACTTTCGCATTTATAATATTAGTAGGATATAGATTTTAGAAGTTGGTTAAAAACATGTTATGTTGGTACAGAATCGCGCGTCCTTGCGTAGGTTAATGTAAATATGCTAAAAGCAAAACAAAAAAGGGTATTGTACAAATATAACCCATCTTAATGTTCTCGGGGCAGACATAGATACACTCAAAAAAATTTAACGACCTCTGTTTTGTTTTGGGTATTTAGTATACTTATATAATCCTATTAATATTATAAACTCGAAAGTTTGTAGGTACGTATGGATGTTTGTTACTCTGAAGTTATTCCAAAACGGCTAAACAGATTTGCATGAAATTCGGTATGAAGATAGCTTATACCCTGGAATAACATATGGGCTACTTTTTATCCTGAAAATATAGACCTTACAGCGCGGGGCGCAGCTAGTATATAATAATAAATAGTTGATTATACATGCATTTTGTTGTTTTTTTAATTTTAACTGCACCCCGCGGTTTTACCCGCGTGGTGATGAAAATAAGTCTAGGCCAAATACATCCTACCGCTTAGGCGTGAAAGAGTAAAAAACATACATCCATACATTTAAAAGTTTCGCATTTGTAATAGTACTTAAGTAGTCGGATAAGGCTGCAGTCTGTATGATAAATATTTTCATAATACCACCTTCAATCTACCTTTTCGGTTAATATCTGGCATTTATCATAAACATCCGAAAATGTATCACAACCAGGATTCGTTTGCAGCACGTGTTCAATTTGTTTGATACTTTCGGAAATGTGGCTCTAAAACAAATAACGACATAACCTTAGTTATTATATAGATTTTAGATAATTCGTTAGAAGGTTAAGTTGTTTCTCTTTTTATAATTACCTGAATTCTGCAATCATATTTTTTAGCAATCCTTCCAAGACCAGCCATGAGTTCTTGGTCGCAGCACAAAGCGCTTCTTGGAGTTACCACGGGTTCTATTAAATCATTCTGGAATCAGGAAAGAAGGGGAAACTGTTGAACCTTGGCACTAATGTGTATCTATATATATAGGCCATTGGGCTTATTTCAAACTAGCGGCCCGCTCCGGCTTCGCACGGGTATAAAATATATAGCCTATCATTAATGTATGTTATTATACATATAAACCTTCCTGTTCAACCACTCTTATCATTTAAAAAAAAAACGCATCAAAATCCGTTGCGTAGTTTTAAAGATTTAAGTATACATAGGGATATACAACGCACCCTTACATATATATCCCTATAGTTTCAACTAACTATCATCAGAACTCGTACTTATGGCGAGCAAGCAACGACTTCAACACTATAAGTAGGCCAATTGATCTTGACCTTTATTGTACCAGCGCGTCCGCGGCGAGGCGACGGCTGAGCAGTGAGTTCTTCATGGGGTAGAAGGCTAACGCAATAGCATGTTACCAAGAAAATCAGTACAAGGAATTGTTCATCGCTGCACGGTTCGCAGGAAACATCCCGTGTTGCTGTTTTATTGTTTTCACATGTTCCATCACCCATATTACAACTACCCGTGAAAACCTGTAATTGGCTTTCTATTAGTTAACATAAGTATTTAATATATTCTACATAAGCTGTTGGTTTTCCAATAAATAAATATAGGGACAGAGAAAACGACTTCGTTTTATACTATGCAGTGATATTCGAGTGATTCTAAATTCTACCGGTATTCAATGTGAAGTTAAGTCGCAGACCGTCATTAAGCCGGTGTTTGGTGTTATCAACGTTAAATCTTTGTATGGCGAAAAGGTAAGTATTTTTAATGTATTTTGAAGTCTGATAGTTTAAAACGTAATAGTCACTTAACTTTTATATGCTATCGGTTCAAGTGTCAATACAATAAAAAACTTACCAAATAAGTAACTTACGAAATAAGTAACATGTAAACTATTAAAAATCCATCGTTTTGTTGAAGTTTGAGTAGTGTTGTACCTCGGTCACTGTCGATCAGTTGGCCAGTGGCCAAGGAACACGTACAACCTAGATGGTGTAGGTACTTTGCCCGTGAAATTTAATATTAAAATAATTTCACATTGACGTAATATATTCCCAACTATGTTCATTATTTCAAAATTCATGCCTATAAGTAAAGAGAAGAGGAAAAGGACGCCTCTAATGTGGATGACAAATAAATGCCATTAAAATGGTTAAGGAGAAAACTGTCTCTACTTTCAGTGCTTCCAAATATTTTGGATTACCAAGAACACCTTCTCGTCGGCACTTTAAAGCACTGTTTGGAATAGGTAAGGATGTAACACCAAAACCTGACAGCGAAGATGAGAACCTACAGACTGAACATGTTAATAAAGAAAATTACAATATTGGAGACTATGTGGAGTATACAAGTATAAAGATTGGTATTTTGTCGGAAAGGTAGAATCAATATCTAAAGAGAGTGTATTACTGAAATCGATGCAAAAAACCCCTTAAAAACTAAAAATGGCCTGAACAAATTTGAATATGTACCCGATAAGTGACATTTAAAACTCCGCAAAAAGTATACAAGAACAGAGAAAATTACTGACTAATTGACCTTTCAAAATATGCAAATATTATTTTTGTGCTGTACGTCGAATCTTAATAAAAAATATATACGGTCTATCTAAAAAACTATCCTAGGTACAACAGGTTCTCCTACATTGAAGTGCAAAAAACTGTGCCGTATACCGATACAGTTTTTTGCACTACACACCATGATGTTTTACTAAAGATGACGTATATTCATACTGCGTGGTGCTCAGATTTTGTTCCTTTACGACATAAACATGCTTACTGCGACAGAGAATACGGTACAAATAATATAGAAAAGGATAGCTATATTTTTACACTTGCGCTTGACATACGCGTCGTAATGAAACTGACTACAATTGACTTAATTTTGCCGCCTCCGTTTCCGCGCGCTTGTGCTACATCTACCTCATATAAACATATAATATCATTGACTACAAAACGTAGTTTCATATTTGTGTAGGCTTTTTTAAGGAATCATAATATAATATTAGCAGAGAACGTTAGAAATGTTTACATAATAGTGCTTATATAGTACATCATCTTCATGTGGTGGATATTCCTCTTAAAGGAGAGGCACCTCTACCCTGACCAGAGGATTCTGGACAGCCTGAGATGCTTGTTCTATACAGACGTACTTTGCACCTAGGGGGTAGGCTTAGTCTTGTTATTTAAAGAAATAAATATCACCTAAGTATTCTAATAACAGAAAAACTTACCTGAACCTGTATTTCCGTTATTTTTTCCACGAAATCCTCGACTTCCATGAGTTCTTTTTTAGTATCATTGTAATAATCATGATTGTTTTTCAAATTCATGCTCACTTTGCCCACTAGCGCCCTCTGATGATGATTGATGGCACTTTTGATAAGTTCCATAGTACCCTCAAGGTGTATAGAGCTGAAATAGCAAGCTGTTGTGACTCCATTTTTTAACAATCTTTTCTGAAATAAACAAGAACAGTTTTCAATCGCGACTTCGAATACAAAAGTATTCGAATCGAATAGAATACAAAAATTACCATTAATTGAACGAAAGGAAATATAGATAGTTATAATGTATAATTATTTCGGGTAGAGTAAGTGGCTACTGTCCGTTCTCTAACGTCAACATTAATTAGAATGAAACATGGTGATTTGTTTTAGACTCCTGGTTTCAAGTTAAATATTATCGAAGCTACAGGTATTTTATTTAAATTAAATTTAAGCATTTTGTACAAAGTGGTTATAGTCAATGTTTGTGTATTTATGTGTAATAATTTGTAAATAATTGAAATTATATCTAAATGCTCATTTCCACTGCAACCTTTTTTTTTTTTTGCAGGGTAAATCGCTAGGCACACACGTTTCCGGGGGAACTAGGGAGGTTCTGGTGGAGTTGCACCACCCCCTGGTCCACGGGTACGCATTAGCATTCCTCCGTGGCCGCGGTGGCGGTGGTCCGTTCCCCGGACTCCTCGCTACCCCGGCGACCGCCCACCCGCCATTCTCGCTCCATCGGATCTCCCGCTTCCGCCCCTGCGCTTAGCGACTGGGCTAAATGGGATGCTCCATCAAATACCCCATCATCACCTCTCGTGGATTCAGAATTATGGGATGGGGCTATGATAGGATTCTTGCCTTACTTATATAACGTTTTGGGAAGTTTCATTACATTCACACCACTGAAATAGGCATTGCTCTTGAGGCAAGAACTGCACTTTAGAGGTATTTTAAATTATATTTCAAGGAGTGGCGCGTGTGCATTGCGGTATCGCTGGAGTTCCGGAGGGAAGGGGAGGGGATAAATTCGTTCAAAATATGATTTTTATGAAGTGTGAAATGAATGTATGGTTTATTTGTCCGAACCAGATATATTTCACTTTCAATAAGACTTCATAGAGCTGAGTAATGTTCTGTAACTCAGGAAGTGATAATTATAAATCGATGGCGTTTTTACTGTTAGTTCGCTTACAATTTAAGATACGTGTGTATCTAAAATTATTAACAAGATTTTTTTTTTGTACAACGTTAGGGAGGCGAATCAGAGACAGTGTCAAATTTTGATTGGACAATAACAAGCCCTCGGAACAAATAAAAAAGTAAAAAGCACGCAATTTACCAATAGAAAAATAAGATAATGGAATATACACAGACATGAATACACACTACAATGTTCTCAAAAAGCACGTTTGATTTTATTAAACTTTTATATACTACGCAACAAGCGTAGTGCGTTAGGCGAAGTGCTTCGTCTTAGGTTTGCCATTCTTAAAATAGCTCTTGTCAAGTTAAATACTCTTCGCTATCGGAAACAAGAATTTTCTCTGACATCCATTACCTCTATTTGAGGCTAGTATGAGCCACCTAGGTATTGGTAAAGCAGGATAGATATATTTTTTAAAATATTTTAGGAATACCTACCACGACATTATCATACACCTTCGATGCAAATGCAACATCACTATATTTCTTTTCCAATGGGAATGTGTATGAGTCCAGCCATTCCAGTAATGGTTTATCCAGGCCCAGCCCGAGGTTGGGATATTGGGGGGCATGCGTGTGGCAATCCACAAAACCTGGCATCAGGAATTGGTCATCATTTAAACGTATAACTTCATAGTCACTAAAGCAGCCGTTCTTTTGAAGTTTCTCAAATGTATGCTGCTCCCCCACGGCAGTAATCTGATAAATATTAGAATATGAACAGTAGATAACCGACTAAGATCGCAGGAAAAGGTTGGATGAGGGCCGTGTTGGATGAGCCCACGACTACAATAGAATATTGTCTTGTCCTGTCGCTTTGTCATCTAAGCTACTATGTATCACTCCATAGCAGGGTCATACGACGCGTTTCCCTGTAATTCGGTTATGCATTACGCGCAATACTTTAAAAAGATAAAATAAATCCATCCCACAGGTATTGCATGTTTGAAAAACTGTCACCAAACAGTGTTTAAACAGTTGCTTGAGAGCCAGTTATTTTATTCCTAGCGTGATTCTACCATCGGCCACATCGTCACTGGTCATCAAGTGAAATAGTGGTCAAATTCTTATTGGCACAAAACAGTGCATATCTCATGAAATAAAAGCATTACGATAAAACCAATTGCATGTCGGAAAACATTTAGTAATTTCCCATAATTATCAATTTATCACACATGAATTTTATCAAATACTAGCTGACCCGGCGAAGTTCGTGCCGCCTAACAGGCGATTCTTTAATTTTTTAAAATACTGATTCTGCTATTCGGGACACCGGGTCAGCTAGTAAGACAAAGAAAATTGATAAGTCAACAATTACATTATGTCAAAAAATATTGATATTTATACAAACGTCACTCAATTGTTTTGCCTTCCCGGAACCCCTTCACTAACACTTGAACTTGGTAGGTACTATGGTATGGTATTAAAGTTCAAATTGACTTTTAAGTATTATTAGGAATCTTTTGTATGGGAATATAGAACAGTGTTGTTTATAGACTTTACAGGCAATTTTTTAAATTTTTCCGTTAGAACCATCCTCGCACTTCAAGGAATAAAAAAAAAAGAATTTGCGAAATCGGTTCAGCAGCTCTCGAGATTTGCACTTAGCAACACATTCAGCGATTCATTTTTATATTAATAGAAGATATGTCATATTTGAAAACAAATACGTCCTGAAAATGTTAGTATAGTTATGTTCCGCTGAACAAATGCCTATGACAGAGGCCACTGCTTAAATAACTAATATAAAACTTACTTTTCCATTCTCAACGGTCAAATATGCACCAATGCTGATACACATAGGATTGACGATATGTCCTACAAAAACCAACTTTTTTAACGTCATTCTCGAACAGATATCTACCTACAACTGAGCAACACGTTTTTGCCTTGGGCTTTTTAACTAGTAATTACCATAATAGCGGCATTTGTATTTAAATTTAAGCATTAGATGAGTAATGGCCTAGTGGTGTATTTATTGTCTTTGACTTTTAGGTACTACTAAATACATTTTACAAGACATAAGGTTAGCGATGTAATAATAAAATAAATTTAATATTATTGGGATCTTATTTACATATAAAGAAAACAAGCAATAAAAATAAACCTGAAAAAAAATAATATTAGAAATTTTAATTTTAATTCGCAGTGGACTTTCTGTGGCTGTGAAGTCCACAGCCATAGAAAGTCCACTGCGGTCGGTCGGTTTTGACGGTCGCCGTGGTCAGTATCAGTGACATAACTTCTGTGTCTCCGGGACCCTGGGTTCGAATCCCGGTAGGGGCAAACATTTGTGCGATGAGTGTAGATGTATGTGCGAGACATACATGTCTTGGGGATTTGTGTGCTGTGATTGTGTGTGTCCATGCCTCCCGCGACACAGGGAATCCTAGTGCGTGGGGCTCTAAGTGTGATAAAAAAATGCTCTATATACGCCTCCCCCTTTGAGTATACAGCTTCTGCTTCTTGGTTATTTTATCTGAGGCCTCCCCCACTGAAAACTTCTTTAGCGGCTTTGTGCACTTTTGTACTGATGCATAATGTATATTCATAAATAATAACAGGCTGCGCCCCGCGATTTTACTCGCGCAGGCACTACGCTTTTCCAGTTACCGCACAGTAACTGTACATTTTTCTGGGATAAGAGTACGTTAGAGTGGTTGTGCGATAAAAGGATCGGGACTTACGGGGTTGAGATGTGGTCACTGGTGCCCGATGATGTCGCACTAAGGTCTATGAAGCGAAGCACTAGTTTTGAGCACTAATCACTGATCGTAGCTATATAGGTTCGGTACATTGAGGTTTAGAGTATTGCGCGCGCGCGTTGTCGACGACCATTGAGGTTTTTGCGGGGCGGTGAGAGAGAGGGACGGGATTAGAGGAGGGAAAGAGAGGGTTGCGTGTGCGGTGTGTGAAAGATGTATAATGAAGCGTATAATATTAATTATAAATAAAATATATATATAGTATTTGGCGAATACAACTCCGCCGGCCTAGAGGTTTTCCTCTAAGAAAGATTATGCGAATTGCGAAAGCGAGCGAGATATTGTAATTAAATCTAAAACTTAAAACTAAAGAACTGGAGTTCAGAGTGACACCAATAATGAAGTGCGTAATTACTGAGTTGGCAGCGGAGCCAACCGAATTACAGGTCTTACATAACTTCCTGAAGTAGTGCGAACTTTGCAAGTCCGAACTATAGAGTCTTTCCCAGGGTACAACTCTTCCACTACTCCAAGCGGCCAAGAAAGTGGATGAGCATTTTGATCTTTGATTACTACAACAGATCCTAGTTTTATTGGGTTTGAGGGAGTATTCCACTTATGCCTTTCCTGTAATGAAGAAAGGTATGTTTGGCTCCATTTTGTCCAAAACAAATGAGTGAGTTTGCTTACAATTTGGAAGCGTGATAACCGGTTATCTGGTACTTCTGTTAAGTCTTCAGCCGGTAAAAATTTCATTGGAGTCAAGTTTAAGAAATGATTAGGCGTCAATGCACAGATTTCTGAGGGGTCAGATGAAGACGGATGAATGCAAAGTGGTCTACTATTTAGAAGCCCTTCGATCTGTATGAGTACAGTCGAAAGCTCTTCGTAAGTGAGAGTTCGCGAACCTATTGATTTCGCTAAAAGCGTTTTAACATTTTTTATGTTTATCTCCGTGATTCCGTTAAAGTGTGGACCATATGGAGGGCTGCGTTTGAATTGAATACGATGCGTTAACAATTCTTTATTAATGTAATTTTCGAATGGAGTGGACTGTATTAAAGCGTAAATCTCATTTAACTTTTTGCGAGCACCTACAAAATTAGTTCCACCGTCACTGTAAATCATTGCAACGGGGCCTCTTCTGCTAATAAAGCGCTTAAAAGCGGCGAGAAACAGTTCTGAGCTTAGGTCAGATACAAGTTCTATGTGCAGTGCTTTCGTTGTGAGACAAACAAATAGACAAATATATGCCTTTTGGCTTTTGACGCCACGATGGCGTATATGCGTTACATAATAGGGACCCCCGTAGTCGACTGAACAATAATGGAAGGGTTTAACTTCAGAGACTCTGAAAGAAGGCAGATCTCCCATTTGTGGGTTGGAATATTTTGGATTGAGTCGAAAGCAGACGTTACAAGCGTGGACTCTTTGGCGTACAAGACTTCTAGCAGAGATTATCCAAAATTTCTGTCGAACTAACGATAATAGTAAGGAGGGTCCTGCATGCATGTTCGTCACATGAAAATGATCTACGATTAATTGAGATATGCGTTCTTTAGCGGGGAGTAATATAGGGTGTTTTTGTCCAAAGTTCAAATCACTGTGTTTAATTCTGCCACCTACTCTCAAAATTTGATTATTTTGATCAATAAAGGGGCTGAGTTTTATAATACGTTTGCTACAAACCTTTTTCTTGTTAATTGCGTCAATATCCGCGGAAAAATGCTTATTTTGTACATAACGAACGACGTAGTTTTCTGCAAACTCTATATCTGCCACAGTTATGACTGTGCCTTTAGGCAACAAGTGTATGAAACGTAAGACATATACCATAACGCGTAATAGTTTTAGCCAATCAGAGACACGCTCTGCTATTTCATCGATCGGGTGATTTAAGTCGCGAGATGAGAGTGTTTCATTTGTAATAAGAGCCACTTGTTTTGACTCTAACATATCATTTGCGTTGGAACTGACTTGAAATGCCTTTATAGGCCATAGCGAAATGGGATCACGCAACCAATGTGGGCCGTGAAACCACATGTCACAATTTAAGAGTGACTTTGGAGTTATAGGACGCGAAATTATGTCTGCGCTGTTATCATGAGTTCTTACATGATAGAAATGAGATGCATTTAATTTTGAGTTAATTTCTGTTATCCGATTAGCGACAAATGTGTGAAATTTGTATGATGGAGAATGAATCCACGTGAGCGCGACCGTTGAGTCCGAGAAAGCATAAATGTGATCAATAGAACAGCGTTTGACCAACGTCGTGCGTACTGAGTTGATTAGGTTCGCTAAGAGCAGAGCAGCACAAAGCTCCAAGCGCGCTAGTGGAATTATCTTTAGTGAGGCTACCCTGGACTTGGCAGCGAGTAAGTGGACCGTTCCAACCGACTGTCCATCTTTGGCGACGCGGACGTATACATTTGCTCCATAACAAATTTCGCTGCTATCGGCAAACCCAATTAATGTAATATGTACGTTAGAAGAGATACCTACATGACGAGGAATTTTAATGAGTTCTAATATAGGTAATTCATCGCGAAATTTAATCCATTTGTCATGAATGGGGCGGGGTACAGGATCATCCCAACTAAGGTTGGATTTCCAGCACTCTTGAACGAGAAGTTTCATGTAAGTAGTGATAGGGCTAAGTAAGCCAAGCGGGTCAAATAAGCGCGCGGTAACTGATAATATTGTGCGTTTAGTACATTCCGAAGAGTCAGTGTTTATTTTAAATTGGAAACTATCGTTGGTAGGTTGCCACTGCATACCTACTATTTTTGTATTCGCGGTTAATGAGGCGTTATCTTCGAAGTTGACAACCTGGGGATTTTTATGAGATAATGGTATTTTTTGCATAAGTTTCGAATCATTGGAAATCCATTTAACGATGTTGAAACCGCCGGCCTTGAACATTTCGACCATTTGATGGTATATTTCTTCAGCCTTCTCATGACCGTCAATAGAATTTATATAATCATCCATATACATGTTGTTATCAGCTTCGTAAGCTGCTAGCGGCCAGAGATCACGACTATCACTGGAAAGCTGTCTTATCGATCTCATCGCGAGGTAGGGGGAACTAGAGACCCCAAAACAAACTTTATTGAATTCAAAAACTTTAATAGCGGCGTCAGAGTCGAACCTAAATAATATCCGTTGAAATGAGCGGTGTTCAGGTGCCAATTGTATTTGAAAATACATTTTTTCTATGTCCGCTAAAAGAGCGGTTGGAAACATGCGTAAATTAATCAAAAGGTCGAATATGTGAGTTTGCAGATTCGGACCTTTGTAAAGTAAGTCATTGAGTGACTTTCCACTTTTTGTGGGACAGCTGGCATCCACAATTATGCGCGTGCGTGAAGTTGATTTTTCAGGACGATAAACAGCTCGGTGAGGTATATAATAACATTCATTGTCAGGTTTAAAGTCGTAAACTTCCGTTAAATATCCGCGATCAATATAGTCTTGTATAGTTTCGTTGTAATCATGACGTAATTCTGAAGAAGCGTTTAATTTCTTTTCTAATATAAATAAGCGGCGTTTTGCAATTGCGTATGAGTTACCTAACTCAGAAGGTTGCTTTTTGAATGGTAGTTGAACAGTAAATCTACCGGAGTTATCGCGAGAATATGTAGATAAAAAATGGCGTTCACAAGCCTCATCATCTGGGCTTATGTGATATTTTTCGGGAACGTTTTCGAGTTCCCAAAAGCGTTCAGTTAATTGCGTAAGCGTTTGCGAGTCTTCTGTTGCGCAGAAGAAGTTTTTATCTGAGTCTGTTGTGCGTGAAAAATGACAAGACGGGGAGACAGAAGCACAGTCCGCTCTGCCCATAACGAGATATCCGAGCGTACTTTCCATCGCGACGACTGACGTGGCAGGTGACACAATTTTATCACTTCCGAGAATTATCGGGAATAATTCACTGCCTAGTAAACAGTCAATCTCTCCGGGCGTATCAAAGTAATCGTCAGCTAATGGTATATTTTCAAAATGACGTAACTGAGACGTATCTATGAAAGCGTTGGGTAATTTGTCTGTTATAGTTTTTATAACTCGTGCGGTTATATTGTAAGTGCAGTTTTTGTCAAAACGCGAGTGAATTTTAAACGAAACAAAACCTAGAGATAAGCTTTCCGTTTGCCCGATGCCTTGAACGGGCGAGTTGCTGGAACGAACTGTAAGATTTAAGCGATTACAACAATCCATTGTAATAAAATGACTCATTGAGCCAGAGTCTACTATTAGTCTGAGACTGGAGCGTGTATTATTTTTATCATAAACATATACTTTCGCGGTAGGAATTAGAACTGTACTTGTTTGAGTATTATTTTTACACGATCCAGTTACAGCGTGCAGAGTAAGTTCGTTCGAACGCTCCCTTGACGTGTCGTACGATAACTGCGGCGGCGGCGCGAGTGCCGTCCGGCCGGTTCCTGCATGCGTTGTTTGCGAAGCGGACGGGTGATCGAAATTGTGAGATGCACCTTGCGATTTCGACGTAGATAATGGCTCGAGTTTAGAACGTTCTTTAAAATTGTCAATGTGTAACAAGCTATGATGTTTCTGTCGGCAGATAAAACATCTATTCTGCGACTTACAAACTTTAACATCATGAAAACCTAAACAATTTTTGCAATAATTATTTTTGTATACGATATCATTTTTTAGCTGAGGATTTAATTCCAAGAACTTCCGACATCTAAAAAGCGGATGAATCGAAGTGTCATTACAAACAATGCAGTGCGATATATTTTTATAAGATGCGCTGGCGGCCGGTGTATCACTATGTACTATGAATGCCCGAGTTGGCCTTGACCTAGTTACGTTATCTTTAACGGAACCGTGCGATTTATATAATGAGCTTGTGCGTAACGATTGAATTTTACTTTGTTCATTTAAAAATGTTTGTACATCTTTGAATGTAGGTATTTCAAGATGTCTATGCGTTTGTTCGAATAAATGTAATAGATCTTTGTCAAATTTACTGAGTGCAATATGAGTAATAATGTAGTCGGATAAATCGGCGATATTTAATCGTTTCAGTGCGCTTTCGGCAGCACAAAACTGCTCAATGAGTGAGTCTACACTTTGATTCGATTTAAAGTTTAACATCTGATCGATGTATTGTGACGCTTGAACACGTATGTCTTGATATTTGTTCACTAAAGCGTTCCATATAATTTCGTAATTATCAGCGGTAGGCGGAATTCCAGAACAAACCGTCAAAGCCTTGCCTCTCAACTGACCTATCAGAAATGCGATTTTTTGAGCGTAGGATAATTTAGGGTTCGTATGTATAACACTTTTGAAGTTTTCGTAAAAAATAGGCCACTTGGAGGGAGTTCCATCAAACGTCATTAAAGAGATTGGAGGTAAACTCTGATTATATAAACCAGACTTGACCTCTTCGGCCCTTTGAGTTGTGAGTGTTTGTTCTGTATGCTTAACATAACAATAAAGTTCATCAAAGGAAGAAAGAGCACTGTAGTTCGGTTTTTGCAGCGGATCATTTTCTAAATAAGCTATCATTAAACTATCAAGTGTCTCAGAGAATTCCGTTCGAGTCTTGTCTAACGAATGGACTCGTGCGACAAATTGCGTTTTGAAAAGAGGGTCATTGACCTTCAAACTTAAATTGTACAAATCTTGAACAATTTCAAATAATCTTTCCTTTTTAGCTTCCAATATGGCTATTTTGGCACTTTGTAAACTGCATTCAGTTTCTACCTTTGATTTCGGCATCTTTTTCGTTAACGAAATCGCGAATAAAAATTGTATGAGGCGAATATGCAAGTGATATAGCGGGCGGTAATCGTCGTACAATAAGTTGTTAAAAATGTTGTATAACGAATTTCAGAACAAAATATTATTATATACGTGTAATATTATGAATATATATGCGTAAATATGCTATTTTAATAATAAATATGTATTGGTTTGCGAGATAAACAAATATTATTATTTTGGAAGTGAGGGTATGATACGTTAATATATACGTATTGAATATGCGAATTTAGCGTGAAATATGCGTTTATTGCGTGATATATAGATAATAATATAAGCGTAAATGAATAAGGATATTAGAGAGTGTGTGCGTTAATGAGTAAATTGAGAAAATGAGTTGTTTGCGGATAGAGAATCCGGTTCGAAGGACCAGGACTTGTGCGATAAAAGGATCGGGACTTACGGGGTTGAGATGTGGTCACTGGTGCCCGATGATGTCGCACTAAGGTCTATGAAGCGAAGCACTAGTTTTGAGCACTAATCACTGATCGTAGCTATATAGGTTCGGTACATTGAGGTTTAGAGTATTGCGCGCGCGCGTTGTCGACGACCATTGAGGTTTTTGCGGGGCGGTGAGAGAGAGGGACGGGATTAGAGGAGGGAAAGAGAGGGTTGCGTGTGCGGTGTGTGAAAGATGTATAATGAAGCGTATAATATTAATTATAAATAAAATATATATATAGTATTTGGCGAATACAGTGGTGTTCATGACTATAATTTAACTCTGTGTCAAATTTCTTCCAGATCCGTTCAGCCGATAAAAACATTCATCCAAATCTTTAAATTTATAATATTAAGTAAGATTTTTATCACAAGATTAATTACTTGGAGAAAAATAAGACAGAATTATGGTGGCTCGCCTGAAACGGTATGTTACGGCGCTTAGGTATTTACAAATATTGTTATCCGTAACTATCAATAAATCGATTCGATCTATTTAAATGAACTGTACTTTAGGTACAATCAGTGAGCTAATTAGACTGCAATATGGCGACTCGTAATTTTACTACCAATGGTATCTACATTTTAAGTCATGTATTTCCCATAAACTTACCGTTACAAAAGCAGAGGGTTTAAGAAATATATCATCGACCATAAAGGTATCGACTTAAAATCTCTTTCAAAAATCGTTCAAATAATGGGCCTAGACTTTAGAGTCGAGTACAGTTCCTCAGCCGATAACAGTCATCACTCATGTCAACAATATTTTCTTAATAGAAAATATTGTTGACATGAGTATATTTTGAAGGGTATTTTGATATTTTAAGTAGGTACATTTTAACGTATGTTTTAAATTAACTCATCTTATGCATGTCAATGAAATTATTTATGTTTTCAGGACTAGCGACGTATCTATATAAAAGATATGAGCCCCAACCGAAATAAGATTTTGATTTCACCTGTTCAATACATGCCATAAACCAGCAAATTATGGAACGAGATTCCTCCCTCGGTATTTCCGAGAACAGCATAAGAGGAGGCGAAAGGGTCGGCAATGCATTTCATGCCCTCAAATGGTATAAAATTAGACGCGGAGACAGGGTAAGATTTGTGGGACGGTCACCTGGGTCTTCTTCGTGCTTTAAATTTTAAGAGGTTTATCAATGTGAAGTTATAACGAATTTGTAAGTGGGTCAAGGTCACCATGACCTACTTTAAATAAATAATATATTTTTAAGAACTGAATGGAACACAACAATAAATAATCTAAGTCTGAATCTACATTCAGACATGCCTATGTGCGTAATGTGGGGATTAACAATACATTTCATAAGTTAATATGTATGTAATTTAAATATTTTAATAGAACAGAGAATGCCCAGTTGGCATTCTCTCTGTTCTTACTTATTATTTTCTAATCGAACATTCGCGAATGCAAAAATATCGCCTTTTAATAACAAACATGTATTTTATATTTTTAACGAAATTCGATTTTAATTTAATTAATTCAAATACTTTAACGATTAAGATAAAAAATGCCGAATATCATCTATTTTAATCTTAATAATATCTCTCAAGCAAAATTCAAACTAAACATTAATACGTTGTTTGTTTGAAAAGTTTTATCTTAATTTTTTTCGTATATATTTCTTATTTCGAAATAAAATGAATATATTATTAACTAATTCCTTTGTCATGTCGATCCCATTACGACTAGACGGGCGAAATCTATAGGTACATGGTAGACATCCCAGCTTGTGGTGCGAGGCATCCATTTTTTAACCAACTTTAAAAAACGAAGAGGTTCTCAAATCAACCCGTATGTTTTATTTTCATGTTTGTTACCTCAGAACTTTCGACTGGGTGAACCGATTTTGATCGTTCTTTTTTCATTTGAAGCTGCTGGTGCTTCCCGTGTAGTCCGATTTAAATTTTATCAAAATTGAAAAAGCGGTTTTTGGGTTACACTCATATGAAGGTTTAAACTCTTAATCGGATGTACAAGTATTGGAGTGGAAAATGTGACAAGTTAAGACGTGACAGTGACTGTGTGATTCGACGTAGTATGATGGATTAAGACATCTGAGTGTCATGTGACATGACATGCGTGTCGTGAGTTGACACTTTGCCATGTGAGTTGGCAGGTAGGTCTGAGTATCAAGGGACTTGAGAATGACCGTATGATTTGGCAGATCCTGGTCTGCAAATCGCGGCAATGCAATCGCGCATTGTCGAGGCGCTTGAGAATGACCATGTGACTTGTTTCACATCATGTGATTTGACTGACATGTGACTTGGCGTTATGATTTTAAATTGTGTATTCGAAAGCACCAATGGTACATTTAGTTTATTAAGATTAGATTTTTTAGATTTTAAGTTCAAAATTCAGACTTCCATTTAGGTTCATTGGTTAAAGCGTTATTAGGTATAGGTAATGTTACAGTGGACCCGTCTTTGGGTACCAGCTAGGTATATAAAGCGTTAGTGTAGGTAGTGTGTTACAGTGGACCCCTCGTCGGGTACCAGCTGGGCATATAAAGCGGGAGTATAGGTAATGTCACAGTAGAGAACGTAAGGGATGAATGTGTGAAGAGATAGTCGAAGGGACGCAGTGCCTGGGTCGAACGGAACTGCGGTGGTCGAGAGGCTCTGTTATCCGTGCTATGGGTTGAAGCGTTGATACTTTGAGAGTGAGGGGATGCAGTGTTCGGGTCGAATGGATTGCTGCGAGTGGTCACCGAAGGGCACTGTTATCCGCCTGCACTGCTCTGGTTAGGGATTTTTTTTAATTTGAAAATTATCAATTTTATTTATTTTGATAGGTCATTTTGAGTAATCTATTGTGGTATCCTGTAACTATGATGTGACCTTATAACCTATGATCTTATCTTCGTATTCTTGTATGTGTGCTTTAACTGGAGGAACCTAAGAACCGGAGGTGAGAGAGTGTTTTCATGATGTAAACGGGCCCTTGAATCCATCACCGCCGGGTCACAAGTCTTGGGGCTTCCGAATTCACTCCTTTTAGATAAGCAAGTTATTAGAATATGAAATGCTAAATGTGTATGTGCATGTGTGTGTCTGTTACAGCTATACTATGATAATGTTACCGTTATTAAATACCCTGACATAATACCGAGATGCCATCCTGACCGCGCTTAGTAGCCCAGGGGCTACTAAAAGCCACGCTCGACATGTAAGTTGTTTCTGTAGAGATTAGAAATAAGAAACTTTTTTTGAACATTAGATGTAGGTTCACATTCTAAAATATCGTACAGATATAGTTAATAGACGACGGTGACCTACTCTCTTGTGTCGTGTCGTGACGGAACCTCTTATCAAGTTACCATCACATGGCGGGTCTGATTGTATTTGGCACAAAAACATAATGAAACATATCTTGCAGAAAACTTGATAAAAGCATTTAGTTAGTCGTTTACTCAAGTATTTTGTCGCTACACTTTCGGTGTAAACACACACACGCCACATGCACACACCTACACTCACAGCACATACTCTCACCCACATTCAAATTACCTAAATTATTGAAGAACTAGTGATTTATTTACTTCCTTAAATAAATTTAAAGTAAGTTGATATATTAAAATCATTTGACAAACTATAAGTTGTCTGTGTCACAACTGTCACAGTTGTACTAGACAAATGACAGTAGGTAATGAGTTAAATTGTTTAACGCTGCGATACGGCTGCGTTACGAATGCTACAGTGATTCCTGCTTCGAATACTGAATATATAGGAAGAAACATTACGGTATAGCATTCGTATATCAGCAAATTTGAGAGATTTTTTTGTAAATTCGCAAAAATCGCCTGTTTGATTATTTATGAACGTTGTAACTGTTGGCGTTACTGGGAGCTCTTACCTTTTTCAGACAGGTCTCAGGACCCATATACGACCCGCAAATGCCCATAAAACTAAGGGCAACATTTATATTGAGAACTGTCGCGTTGACCAGAAAAAGAGTTAGGAGAAAGAAAAGTGCATGTGGCAGAGATGCGAAATAAGAGTGATGTGCGGTACGACTAGAATGGAAAAGGTAAGGAATTGAGCTTGTAAGTAGCAGCAGTGAATGCAAAGTTGAAATGCAATATGTGTTAGCTTGATATGAGTATGGATATAGAGTTAGGGGAAGGCCGAAGAGGGTATGGATGGACTGGCTGAAGAATGATATGTTTATGAAAGGCGAGATCACGAGGTGAGATGACTAATCTAATGACAAAGCGGAATGAAAGAAGAAAACACGGACAAAAGTAATAAGAAGCTATAGCTGGTGTTAAACACTAATTTCAAAGGGTACATAAATTAAACAGTTATTTATATTGTGATTTAAAGTATATTCATGTAAATGGTCCCATAAAGATTATTTGTTTTTACCAACAAGTACAGTTTCACTAACAAAAATGCCAAAAAATAAAAAACAAAAATTGGTTGCCTGTAAAGTCGGTATACGGGCGAAAGTTTTACGTGACAACGACTTTGAGTGCCTTTCACTTTTTATGTCTGTCTCTCTCGCTCTTAGGCGGGCTAACCATGCCCGAGTGGAAGGGACGCGTGCCTCTCACTCGCTCTCATTGTGAGCGCATAACGTGAGCGGAGCGTAACGCAGTTTCTTGAAGTGTCACCCGGCAAACCAATTTATAAGACGTTGTCACGTCAAAAATATTATAAATTCCTAAATGGCAACTTTTATCACATAATATCACTTCATAATATCCTAGCTGGAATGCGTACATAGTAACCACACGAAACTACGTCGTGATGTCTTTGACTTTCTCACCCTTAACATAAACCTGCACTATGTTTCTGTCGTCGCCGCCATAAATAAACCGCTGCACGAGATTGGCCACATAGTCCTTGTGTCGAGGAGACAGTTCTGGAAACTCTGCAAAGCGAGGGATCGGGCCGTCCTTCGGGTAAACGTCTATGAGAAGCGCGTCGAACTCTTTACCCACTTCTAGAGAACCGATTTTGTCTTCCAAATTTAAAGCTGTAAAGAATAAATACAATAAGTATTACGAATAAATTACTTTCAACTGGAATATAAATGATTCCTTAGAAATAATGCAGTTTTGCTTTATGTGCCTATATGTATAGTTGGGAATACAGATCATCCGTATGGTTAAAATTATACAACTTTTTACAGATTTAATCAGTTGTATTTTGTTTATACTAAATTTTTCCGAAGACTATAGTCGGTATGGTTGTCACACTTGATACTGCCGGATTACAACCACCGGTATTGATTGTCATACTGAGTTCTGCCGGGCCAAACGGTTAGTATATTTTTAAACAAAATCGGCGAGTATAAATGTAGAAAATACCTTTAGCACCCCCCAAAGTAGCCATATACATTGCGTATTCGCTAGTTATCGAGTCGGAGGTTCCCAAGTGCGTAGCCACGTCGAGCGCGCGTCGCACGGCGTCGAGTATTGACGCGTTGTCTCCGCCAGAAACATCTGCAATTAAAAAAATATGCTTAGAAAAAAGTTATCAGGAGACCATGGACTAGCAAGTGCAGTGTAGGACATCTACCGACAAGGTGGAACCGACGGCCTGACCTAGTTTTCAGGAAGGGCCTTAATGTGGGCCTCTTCCAACTGATCTTTGTGAACATCAATGGGGGTGGCTTATGTCAAGCAGTAGACATCTATTGGCTGATGTGATGATAGTAAACTCTTTTAGCTAGTTTTGGCATCCTAAAACGGTTTTAACCAGAGTCGCACAGTGTTGTCATGTTAATATGATTGTAATAATAAAATGTTTACCAGTTCCCAACCCTACTGTGATGCCATGCTGTACGAGCTTGCTCAAAGGACACATTCCGGAGACCAGCCTCGTGTTGGAAGCGGGGCAGTGAGCCACTGACACTCCCTTGGCGGCTAGCAGCTTCATCTCCTCATCGCTTAGGTGGACTGCGTGAGCCATTATACACTGAAAGATAGTTACATCATTAACAAGATTTCGATAAGTCAACAGCTTTTGGGCATCGTACAGAGGCGAAACACGAGTCGATGAGGTTCCGGTTGAGTGAGTTGAGAGTGTAGATCCTTTGCACTTTCTGTATATACGTAACTAGTAGCACCCCGCGGTTTCAGTTTTTATAGTTTTCCCGCTACCTCAACTATCCCACGGGAACCATACTTTTTTCGAGATAAAAGTAGCCTATGTATTAATCCAGACTTTGAGCTATCTCCAAACCAATTTTTTATCGAAATCGGTGTAGCCGTTTGAGCGAGAAGAAGTAACAAACATACACACAAACTTTCGCATTTATAATATTAGTAGGATTTATATTGCACTTTGCTTTGCATCTTTACCAGAAAAAAGTTGATTACGCAGTTTCTACACTTTTATATCATTAAATATAATTTTGGTACGGATTTATATATAGTAAATCGTAAATGCATCCATTTTATTTAAATATTTATTTCATATTATTTTTATAGAATAGATACACTTCAAGCAACTAATAAAGAATGCTACACCTTGTGACAATAGGTAACATAATTTTATATTTATGTTTATTTTTTAATACTAGGTAATGCCAGCATCTTGAGTCTCCGAACGAGGCTCGGTCTGTAGGCTATGTTTACAACTTTACGTTCAAAGTTTTATTACGAAAAAAATCAGCTACTAGTGACACATGAAACCGACGACAACTTACGGTCACTGTCGCTTCGCCAAACAAGCTATAGTAGCACTCAACAAGTTGTCCATATTTATTGCTCAATTTAAACATCTTACAAGAAAGTTATTCACAGCGCCATCTATCTCAAGAAGGTTGAACTCTTTAAGACATTGTAGACCAAGAGATAAACTTTGAACGTGAGTTATATTTGCGATAAACACACTGTAAACTTTTACTAACCTTGTCTGTTAATATGTGACACGTATCATAAACTTCGGAATAACTATTACATCCAGGATTCTTCTGTAGAACATATTCAATTTCTTTTACATTTTCTGATATGTGACTCTGGAACAAAAATATACATATGCATATTAACAAAATTAATGAAAGCCTAGTATAAAGACATATTTCCCCAGATAAATTTGTTTTCCGCAGGTATATATTTTTGTACATTAGTCAAGTCTGTCTTTAACCTATTGGAGGGCTCTGGGCACCTTAGTATAATGAGGTTCCCATGACCTTAACTACTCTATTAGAATAAACAAAAAAGTAGATAAGGAGGGTTCTACATTTATTTTGACATCAAGTCATGGATAATACAATTTAATGCACAAAAGTAATTCAGATACTCGTATGCGCATGCAAAAACTAATAATAATCTAGCAGTATTATAGTCAGTCATTTAGGATTCATTTTTTAGATATAAATATTTTTTGTAATAAATATTGGTTAGTGTTAGTAGGGAGCCCTGACATTTATTCTATTGACATGCGAGTAAATTGATACAGATAAAATTTACTGAATTCTTTTATTCTCAGTGGTTGTCTTACCTGAATTCTGCAATCATATTTTTTTGCTATTCTTGCAAGACCAGTCATAAGTTCTTGGTCACAGCTTACAGCAAACCTGGGTGTTACCACTGGATGAACTAAGTCATTCTGAAAAGATAAATGAACAATCAAAACATTAATGAATCATTAATGTTTTGATTGTTGATATGAAATTAAGATATTTCTTTAGACACATCTCCAGGAATGAGAAATCGATGGGAAGACTTGTGGTGCAGGGCCAAGTGGAAGAAAGCAGATCGCGAGGTTTTTCACCAACAGGCTGGACTGAGCTGCTGACTGAATAAAATGTCTTTAAGTCAATCAGATCCTAGGAAGAAATAGATGCAGAGAATAGTAATAATAATCATGATTATCTCAGCCGTAGGACGTCTACAGTTGGACATATGCCTCCCCCATAGATCTGCACAAGGAACGGTTGGAAGCGGCCTGCATCTATCAACCATGCAATCTTGGGCAAGTTGTATGTCCACCTGGTTTGTAGACGTATTATGCTGTGCTTATCCGTGGTCTCCATTCGAGAACCTTGCGATCCCATAGAGGCCATCGGTCATCAGATCTGTGTGCTATATGCCGTTTCCACTGCCACTTTAACATGATAATCCGCTGAGCTATGTCAGGGACTTTTGTTCTACGGATCTCCTCATATCTGATTTGATCAGATGGAGTCACCCTGATCATAGCTCGTTTGCCTTGAGCTTACTTATAAGGTCCATAATTAGAGACCACCTTCCGACTCCCTATGTCATTCATCACTGGTAACACAAACAAATACTAATAGTTTACATAGAATCACAACCATTGATTAAAGTGCAAACAGAATATTATTATTGTGAGATTAGAACCTTCTGAGAAGTGTGGTTCAGTCAGTAACAATACCTTAAATATTTCAGGAAAATCTTTAACATGGGACGCTTTGGATATCATTTTAAATAACTATGAAGATAATTGAAGAAGAAGATGATTAAAGAATTATGAATTATTGTAATGAATATTATTAAGAAAAATTACAAACCTGTAGAGACAGAACTTCTTTCACAAAATCTTCAACTTCACTGAGTTCTGTATTTGTATCATTGTAATATCCATGTTTATTCTTCTCGTTCATACTAACTTTTCCAATTAGCGCCCTCTGACGGTGGTGGATGGCACTTTTAACAAGTTCTAAAGTACCCTCAACATGTATCGTACCAAAGTAGCAAGCTGTCGTGATTCCATTGTTTAACAACCTTTTCTAAAATAAACAAAATAAGAATCAGAACTAACCTAATATTATCTATACATAATATTTTATAAAATAGGGAGTTTAAAATGACTCCTACATCAGTATTTAAATAACAGAAATGTAATAGACAATAATGGCGGCTATTAGTAAGCTTAAGGCATTATAGTATGAGCACAGTTTGTAAATAAGCCTATACACCATCAGCGGATCCGGGATCTCTCAATGTATCTCTATTTTTCTTATCATGCTATAGTTAGAAGGGATGGGGCAAATGCCTTTATTTAAATAAAACACTAATATAGTTATTAGATAGTTATAGTAAGAATAGTTCTGAGTAGCCCAACTGTGTTGTCATAAAATACTGGCGGCGATTGCAAGATTTTTTTTTTAAATAGTGCAATTTAACTGTGTAATTTCATAACATATGCAAAATTTGAGTTGCATTATACATTCGAATTTTCATTAGCATGATAAGTAACATAATTGTTATTTGGCAATGTTACCTCTCGTCAATAATTGTGTAGATTCATGAATGCCTCTTTCTTGCTTATCTTACTGTTAGTTTGGCATTATATCTGTTAACCACCAAAATAACGAAAATAAACTTGTATATCATCATAACTCTATTATAATCAATATACCTTTAGATTTATATGTAATGTTTACTGATATGTAATTCGAATTTTCTTTGCTAAATTTATAAAAATAAACAGGAACCTTCGAATTTTAAATTTCAAAGCTTTTTCACTATCACTCTTGCATGTTTACATTTAATTGGATAGAGACAGATATGGTTATGGATACATAATATGGTTAACCTGCCTCTTTCTTGCTTAGATTACCTATCCTGCAGTAGGTTCTGAGGAAGCTAATAAATCTGGTAATTTTTTTTCTTTCTATGAACAACATGTAATATAATCTTGAAAGGTTCTCTTATTTGTGTCATGGTCCACTGACTGATTCCATGACATCCACAACAAAAGGTTACCAACTAATAAACAGAGACAACTTATTGTAAACAAACTGTTGTTCTTATCACAAGATAATACTGAATGTTGACAATATGTGAAATAAACATAAAGATTGCTGTAAGGAAATTTGATTGATAGTGATTTATGTTACATTGTCATATGAATAAGTAATACCTACTACAACTTTATCATACACTTTGGATGCAAATGTAACATCACTATATTTCTTTTCCAATGGGAATGTGTATGAGTCTAGCCATTCCAGTAATGGTTTATTCAGGCCCAGTGCAAGGTTGGGATATTGGGGGGCATGCGTATGGCAATCCACAAATCCCGGCATCAGGAATTGGTCATCGGACAAATGTATAATTTCATAGTCACTAAAGGAACCACTCTTTTGAAGTTTCTCAAATATATCTTGGTCCCCCAGCGCAGTAATCTGAAAAATAATAAGAGTTATTGTATAAAAAATTCTAAACACCATCATTTAGAAAAAATAATCAATGTATAAGATCTGTCTTCACCTGATGAATTTAATGTCTGCATACACTGACCATAACAATTTTGCCTTGCAAAAATATTCAATATACAAAATATCTTCTTTTGCTTGAATATGGGTAAAGTTTACAGGGTCATTAAATATAATTTTTTGCCATATCTTATCTGAAGGTGTGTATAATCAATATACATAGATTTATGGGATATAGAATGAATAGAAAGCCAATGACTTATAATATGTATGCTCTATGCATATATTATGTTATAATATATAAAAATATTATGCACCTAAGGATGTGCAGTCTAGTATATAAGTGGAGCTCATTCAGAGTAATGGTACAATCACAATGCAGTGTTGCAGCACTGTTTTTCAACTTACTCCTTAGGATATACATGATACAATAGTACATCATCATAGGTGTGGGTGTTTAATACAAAATATAGACTCTTAATGGATAGATCCATTAAGAGTTTTGGGAAGAGACAAAGTAATGATTACCCTCTGCCGGGTCATAATTACCTATTTTGGAACACAACCTAAGTTGCTATCGATGAAAGATATTATTCTACTGAGGAATACCTAAGAGACAATGAAATGTCTACAAAATAGTGATGAAATTTAACAATATAGTTTTTATGTAATTAATAATATCTTTAATAATGAGTATTTTTGACATACATAAGTCCTGATAAAATAAGATGTAAAAAGATAGAGACTACTCAATAATTTATGTAGAAAGTGTAACGAATTAATTACTTTGTACTAATAGGTTAGGTACTTACTGTTCCATTTTCCACGGTTAGATATGCACCACTCTTGATAGTCATCCGATTAGTGATATTTCCCACAAAAACCAAATTTTTGGACGTCATCTTTGGGCATAAATTACCCGGCACCACTGATCAGAAAGGCCTGCACGGCAACTAATCGTGCTCTATTAAATTTGTGAACTAAACGATCAATAAGATGAGAACGTGGTGGCGGATAAGGTAATCAATTCAAAAAATAACTTCCAAGTTTTATTGATACGATGCGAGGTCGCACTTCAGACAAATAAGAAAACAAGAAGGAATCTCAATCTCAGCGCACAAAAAACAAGACTGAAGTTGAATCGCCGACCCGTATAGCCCGTATAGTAATTACTAATTACCGTATACCTAGTTAGTTTGTGGTAACCACTAAAGTTTGTGGTGGTAAGGATTTTTTTTAATACCTATCAAGACCGAACAAGACATCTCTAGAACATAAAGCAAAGAGATTACGTAGGGCATGACATACAGAAGACATCAAAAATTGCTTACAAACAAATCAGCCAGTGCTGCCAACTCGCTGATTTTAAAAAAAGGTACATCAGGAAAATGTAAAATGCGTAGAGCTGTAAAATTTGCTTGTCATGCAAATTTTTTACGAAAGTTCGTAGGTAGGTACTTTTTAAAAATATATGAATATAGTCTTCAAGTCACGAGTGAATAGGTACTTTCATGCTACTTCTTGGACCACGCCACACTTAACATTAGTAAAACGAGGACAAACACAGGCTTCAAACATTAAAAAAAAATGATGTTATAGTATATCCTTAAAAGCAATGAAATTGATCAGAAAGGTAAAATGATTAAAATTAAACATAACCACTACTGAAAAATGGAGTTTATCATATTTTTAGTTTATTGTTCTTTTCATTTCATTGTTTTGGCCCAATTTACACCCTAAGAACAACTCGTTTGAAAAAACTAAAACTCCAATTTTGTTTGTCAAAATGTCTCCCCACAATAGGGATTTAGTTGCGTAAGTGCTTATTTAGTTTACGGCGCGACCGACGAGACGTTTCGTTTTACACACTCACTTAAATACAGCTAATGGCATAGACACGTTGTCTTGAAACGGAACGTTTTATGGCTATTTAGCATAGCCATGTTAGAATTTTAAGACTGTAAAATTTAATAAAAATACGTAGATTCTGGGACTGAAGTTCGTAGGTTTGCCGGAAATGCCTGGCAGAGCTGGCAATGTTGAAATCAGCTTTTCTGTTTTTATTACGTTTAAATTCTAACAGACTGTGGCGGGTGGCCATCATATAAAAAGTAATGGTGCCCTAAATCATAGAATGCTGTCTTTAAATTATATTGTATTCTATCTGATCTATGCGCTGTCTTATGGTAATAAATAGAGACAAATAAATGTGTGCGCCGATGCTGAAACCTTTGAGTATTCCAGCCTATCCATTTATCAGAGGCTGAAACAGTCGGGGCCAAGGACTACACAATATTATACTGGGAAAGTGGTGGTGTCTAGTTGGCGCGTTTTCTTTATATTTACAGTTACATTTACATTTTACATTTAGTTACATTTTTATTTTATCTCCTAGGGGTGGTATTAAACGTCACAATGGAAGATTTCTAAGGTGACACCCATTATTAAGTCCATGAATATTACAGCGGTAGATGGATATCGCCACATTGCAATATTATCCGACTACAAAAGTGTTTCAATATCCATAGGTAAATTATGTTCTTATTCATCTATGCGACGATTTCGAATTCAGACTTAGGTCAGTGTTTACTAAATTGTCGAAGCGTATGGCTATGGATGTGGTCTATGGCAGGGATTCCCTAAGTGGGTACCGCGGAACCTAGAGGTTCCGTAGAATCCTAGGCTTCCGCCAATGTTTTTTAATAATAGCTGTTAAATAATACCACGGTTACAAACATTATTTTAAAATAGCACAAAATATTTGAGGACAAGAACTCATTACTTATTTATTTAAGATGTTACCCCAGATACCTATACCTACGCATATAATTGTTGGACGTAATACCCAACTTTAAAACAATTATTAATAAAACAGTGAAACAGTTTAATTCTTCACATTAAAACTTTATGTTAAGATTAATGTAATTCTGTTATATTACATAATATACCTATCTTAAAAGTAATTCTTCTTTTATAAATATCCGTGGTAAAGCCCTGGTCTGTGGTATACCTCAAATTACTCGTTTAAATATTTAGTCATTGCAGCCTATCAAACGTAATTTGATTTCCCAATCTTTTAAGGCATTGTGGCAGTTGCCATCAACAGCTACAAAGCTGTACCTTTTGTAGGTATCGCTTCTTTTTTTACGCATGTTGTTCACCTATAATTACAGTAAGTAATTATACTTACTATACTTTGAGTATCCAGTTCGTTCATTTATCTCTTTCTATACTACGAATTATACTATACACTTATGTGTAAACACTATACACTTAATATAAGTACAAGTTTATTGGTGTGTGGTGGTGGTATGTATGTATATATATACCTCGGAAAGGAAATAACGATTTGGTACAGTCCGACACCGAGCTACAGTCCGACACCGAGCTCGACGGCGAGCTCGAGGCAAAAACATCCTGGTTAGATTCTCTCCAAATAGTCAAAGAGCAAACATCCTTAGGGCCCACTTACGGACCACTCTGGTACCGGGGCAAGTCGATCCGATAACTCCCTGTCCTGGCGACAGCTCAAGCCGAGGTCCGAACCTCAGTGGTGCCCTTGAGCTAGTCGCCTCGTCCTCTCCTAGTGGCACAGCGCCGTCAGCGCTAGCCTCACTAAGCGGTGCGCCTTCTGCGCCCGCACAAATACCGGGCTGAGCACCATCTGTGCTCGCCCCCCCTCCGGTGAAGCTGTAAATGCCGGTAGAGGCAAACAGCATTAGTCCGTTAGAAAAGAAAAAAAATAAATAAAAAAAATAACGATTTGGATGAAAAATTATAAATTGGTCTTAGCTTCTTAAATTAAAAAATAAATATTATAAGAAAAACCCAATTAGAGTTGCATTATATCACCATCTTGTATTATATTGTAAAAATATGAAACCACACGTAGCTACTGAACACAATGAGCCAGAACTGGAAGGAAATATAAATACTACTTTCTTCCACTTTTCTTCCACTCTATCAGAAAATCGAGGAGGGTTTTTTTTTGCAATCTCTTGTCATTGTCTCGTGGTTGTGATTTTGTACATGAGTTGGTGCCAGGAGGCTCGTGCATGTTCGGCACCCGATCGCCAGTGCATGAAGCAGGCCACCCGAGCGCTCTGAACCCAGAACACGGAGTTGGAGATAGCTGCGAGCGCCAAAGACTCTTCGAGACGATTGTAAATACGACGTGACTCGTCAATAACCTGGAAAGAAGATTGAAGAATTTGAGTATCATGCTATGTATTACGTTATTTTTATTACATAATTATTAGCATAATGTACACCCATTCAAAGTGATGTAACACCCGTTTCCCGGTGATACCTCACCGGTAGCCACAATTTTAAACAAAAAAAAATTAAGTACCAAAAGTGGAACCGACTGCAACACTCAAAAGTGTGAAATAACTTGTTAAATATACGGTCGTATTGAGAATCCCTCCTCCTTTTTTGAAAGTCGGTTAAAATACAGATTTAGACGTACACATAGCTGCGATGTTTGCTTGCATATCTCTTACGTTTTCTTTACACTCAACAACAGTTGTTCATGACCTAGCACGCTGTTCTTCATTTTGTCTTTCAAGTTCACACATGCCTACTTCGTAGGGCTTACACCCACAGTATTTGTTCGACTAACTGCTTAGTCAGCTTATGGGAATGTCTTGCCTTGATGCGTCGCCGTCGTGGCATCCTTACGCAGCGTCCTACGTGAGCGATTTGGATGCGAACGCAAAGCGGCGCGGAAACAATAAACAGTCGAATTACCTCGTGGTCGTCGTGGTACACCACAAGTGGCCTCGGTCACCAAACGCACGTAAGGTGCGTTGTGGTGCGGCACGAATTGAAGCGAACGCGATTAGTTGGCTTGATAATTATCACGCGAATTGGACAAAACGCCGCCCGGTTCCTTTTTTGGTCAAATAAATACTCTAATGTCAGAAGTAGTTTTATTATATTTTTATTCTCTTAGGAAAACTACAGCTTATGTGGAATGCTAATGGATATTTGTAAGTAAGTTAATGTAAGCTTTTTAAAGTTTCCGCATATGTGTAATAAAGTGCACAGTACATAATAAGTTTGTAAATATCACGATTCAACACATCCTTATGAGGGTATATAAATATAGTGATGTGTGTAGTATATGAATATACACTATATGAATATAGTGATGCCGAAGTGGGTTTTTGTAATTGTATTTTTAAATATGCTATGTCTACTGTTAAATATATCTATGCTCATTGAGTAATTTTAATGCTATCCAAGAACGTCCTATATTAGATACTAGCTGCGCTTCACGGTTTTACTCGCGCGATGAAGTTCGATGACGATTAAAAGTAGCCTATGTGTTATTTCGGGACCTGAAGTATCATACCAAACTTAATCGAAATCGGTGTAGCCGTTTGAGCGTGAGGAAGTAGCAAAGGGGCCGTCCATTAATCACGTGATGTTTATTTTTATTGACCCCCCCTCCCTCTTGGTGATACGTGGTGAGGTTTAAACCTCAGCACGTTGCAGATAAAGATGTATAAAGATACAGATCACCTACTGCAGACAATTTTTAATCTAAAACGTACGAGATAACGGTTTACCAGAAAAAATTGCCCAAAATACCAGAATAACTAACGACTGGCAAACCGAGCCGGGCGGTGGCGGTCGCGGCGCGCGTTGCGAGACTTCGTTGCCTGGCAACGGCGAGTTAAGGTAACTCTACACGCCGCTTCTCGGTTTAGAAGTCGCACGTTTGACGAAAAAATAAATACACGTGATATCTTACTACACCCTCCCCCCCCCTTCTTGTTTTGATTGCGTGGTTTTTGCCAAATCCCCTTTCGAGTCCGTGAGTAATGGACGGCCCCAAAGAAGATTCGTCTTCATAATATTAGTAGGAAGTAGGATATGATATAATTTTCCAACAATATTAGCTTCCGTCAGCCCTATGACAAATTTTAATGGTAACTGAACGGCGGGGGGCGCAGGGCGGTGATGATGTAGGACAATTTGCGCGCACGTATAGGACAGAGTCGCCGCGTCACAACACACCGCACCGCATTGAATTGGCACCGAATCACTTCACAATCGCTCAGGCTACGTGAAACTTAATGTTTTGATTGACTTCATAAAATCGGGGGGCTGTTTCCTTAAACCTATTGAAAGCATAATCTATACTAACTTGATTGAATAAATTAGTTGAGGTTTGTTGGCGTCCTGAAAGTTTTAGAGAGTTAGCCTTCAGGAATAGCCATCGAGGATATAGGGCGCGCATCGATCGTGCATCTCTTTCCAATCTAGAAAGTTCCCTATCAGCAATCGAGCGCAGTTCCATTAGATCTACCACCTAAACAAATAACAATGTGAGTTAACTTTCTACATAATACGTATGGCGATTGAAAACTCTCTAATGAATATAATTCTTACTTTTTTTAGATCATCCACTTTTCTAGCCAAGCTTTCCAGCATTCCTTCCGCCAACCTCATTGCACTCAACAAAGTTGTTAGGGATCCATCGTCGTCATCATTCGAAGACCAACTCAATGCCTCTGATTCGAAGCGTCTCGCTTTCTTCTCTGAATCTGCCCTAAGCCAATAGGTCCATAGACCGGCGATTAATCGACGCCGACTTGAACCTCCAGCTCTACCTTTAGTAAGTGAAAACTCAGCAAAAAGACTTATATCATTAGGGCTCTCCAACTGGAATCCAGCATCAAGTATCATATCTATACAAAGAGCGTAATACCACGTCTCACATTGATCTGCCACTTTATTTTGAATTAATCGTGATGCTAATTTCAATACGTCTATAGCTTCTTCTATTCGCCTTCGCGCAAGTAAAATATAAAATAGATCAGGAATTATGTCCAAAGCAACGTTGTCAGCTTGGAGGAACCTACTCACCGTTAGAGCGCGAAATCCGGAATGAATAGCGGATCTAAGCTGTCCTCTAGCTACGCGTGCCTTGAAAGAGCCCAAGAAAAGTTTTCCAACCGCATATAGTTCGTCTGCGTAAATTGGACGAGAAATATTTTGCAATGAAATGCTAGCCAGCCGCTCTATATCTGCAGTGGAATCAGGCATTCCACGATCAAGCTCTATTTGTATGGCATTGGTGTAGGCATCACACATGTCTACAACAGGGCATTCCGTATTTTGTATTATGTCCAGAGCTTTGAAGACTGCTAACTTAGATGTTTTGTCATCCCCTAATTCAGAGTAAAGTAGCGTGGCAACGTTGAGGCAAAATACTGAATCGGCTTTTATTAACTGTACATGTGCACGATACTTACGCCTTTTAATTTTGAAGAAGTTGAACATATTTTTAAATGTTAACAATCCTGTGACTTTGTCCAAACTTATTCGATAAATTTTAAGAGCACGATCCAATTCCATTTTGGCCCCTGTAACTCTGCCACTCATTAGACATGCTGCTGCTCGTAAGGAACAAATTTTTGCCATGTACCTTTTCGTATCGAAAACGTCAAATACCTGTTTATTTTCCGCACACATTTGTTCAGCATCATCAAGCTTTGGAAAGGCGTTATCTATATTACTGCACAATAAATTCAAATGGCAATAAGTAATAAGAAATTCGATTGCTTTATTTTTCAATTCAGCCTGTATTGCATGATGAATTAGCTGATCATAAATTGCAAGTTGTAAGTCAGCGCAGGTGCATTTCTTAACATTAGTAGCGGAAACCCCCTGTTCAATTTTAACACTGAAAGACTTTTTGTCTCTTTGTTGCGCATCAATATTAACGTTATCTTGACTATCAACGGCCCCCAATCTATGCCAATCATTAACATCTTCGGCTTCTGTCACTTCACGGATCTTATCAAAAAATTTAACCGACTCTATAATTTCAGAACTTGGTTTCATGAGAGTCAAATTTGTCATTGTGACCCTTTTAGTTGATCGACGATGTAGATCAGATTCATCACTGGATCTAGTTTTTAATATTGGTGTGTATTGCAATTTTTGATTGCTTGTACAAGAACTATTTGCTGATTCTCTATGAATTAACGCTTCGCTTATTGGTTTTGTGACAACTACCATATTTCTATCACCTTGCAAATCCTCGGATTGAGCTCTGTCTAAATTTTCAATTAGGCTGGTCTTCGATTTTGTTTCAAGTTGTTGGTTACCTTTAATATCTCCTAATTCGTTAGAAGAAATACTTTCATCATCTTCTATTTTGATACTTGTACTACAACTGCTGATAGAATCTGTTTGCTCAATACTTCCAACAGATTGCACTACCATTATTGAGCCCCCACATGTAGGACATTTCTGTCTCTTGTCTTCTAAACAGTTAACAATGCGTGAGTGAAATTCTTTTTTTTGATTAATTGGTAGTAATTCATAACATGTTTTCCTAGAATTCTTATTTCTGAACTTCATCACTTTACAAAATGCGTATTTTGGGAGATTGTCTGGGCTATTTTCCGAATCATACTCGAAAGAACAATCGCATGTTAAGTTTGTTTCAATATGTGTAGCATTATTAGGCGTAGTCGAAGATGCCGTAGCCGAAGATAATTGGCTGCTCCACTTTTGGTGCATTATATTTGCACATGTTAATATTCTCATCGCGAACAGTCTTTTGATAGCTCTTGCTGTGGTCAAGGGATTGTTTTCATACATTATGTTTTCTAAAAGGGTTCTTGAAAGCACGTTTCCTATTACAGAAGCTATCTTTAAAAGAAGTTGTTGGTACGGTGTCAAAGAATCAACTTGCATCATAACAAGAGCATCCAAATTTTGAACGTTTATATTTGTATTAAGTGCTTTTTTATCAATGACAGTACATATGTCTGTTCTTGTCAGATCTTTATCTATTAGTTCATCTAGCGTTTCTTGGTCTCTTGCATCGAGGGCCTGAGGGTGTAGTAAAGCCTTGTCTGGAAACACTAGATCTTCATCTAAGTAGTCAGCTAATTCATCAGTTCGTACTTTTTTAAATTCCAGCGCGCCATTTGAAAAAAGATGAGCTATAAAACTTTCTACAATACCTGGTAGACCGTTACATTTTGATATAAGAGCATCACACAAATCTTGAGGCACGGCTTTGACATCCAGAATTTGGCAAGCTAGAGCTGGTATCCACGGTGGTTCTAGAGCGTCCAAGACTATCTTTCTTATATTGCTGTTAATGAAAACACTGTATTGCCAGTTGTTTGTTGAGCTAAATTTTCCACGAGTAACTGATAGGACAAAGAACATTTTCATGGAACTAAACATAAGCGAAATGAATTCCCAGGAGGATGGATCTAGATTTTGTAAATCGTCTAAGAATATTACATGAGTATCTTGAATGGCGGATACTAGTTTAGAAAAAATTGCCTTGGCTCTATCCCTCCGTTTCTTTTCATCTTGGGAATGCATAACTTCGTGATAAGCAAAACGCACTTTAATTATGTTATTTAGATAACATAAATCTTCACTGTATACTTTTAATAGCTGAACAATTCTCTCTTCTTTAACAAACCCTGCTATGGGTTCTTTAAGACCCAGAATTCGATTCACGATTTGGCTTAATGCTAAAAATGGAGTAGCAGAGTGAATAGTCGATAAACAGATATAGCAGACCCGATATTTTTTATTTGTTGCATATCTCGCCATCCATTCTAGCAAGCGGCTCTTACCAATGCGCGATTCCCCGATTAGCAATAAGGCATCAAAATCTCTGAATGACTCATGACTCTCCTCCAACCAGTTGAGGTAGTAATCCATTTCATCGTTCCGGTTAAGAAGGGGTTGTGTCATAGGAATATCGTACAACTCTTTAACTCTTATTTCTTCCGTGTACTCAAATATTTTACCAACTGTACCAATTCCTTTTAATTCTGTTTCTGGCTGTAAAGTGAATCCGTTGCTAGACATTTTACTTTTTGCGAAAGTCATTTCATCGCATGTTACTTTATTGCGGAACTTACACATTAGTCTGGCAGCTTTATTAACAATAGCCCCAATAACAGTGAACTCTCTTCTTAGAGGATGACCGACAACTCCACAATAGACCTGTCCTGTAGTAATGCCAGCAGAAACTTCGTGCACACCGTCTAGGGCTGCTAGAGATTTTCTTACGCTATACCCACATTTTAAAGCTGCTTGAGCTTCGGATTCATGTTTGAAACCTCGCAATCCGAACACAACAAGTATCATGATATCTTTGTCAAATAAAATTATTTTATTCACACATCCCATAGATTTGTAAACGATTTCACATGTGATTTGATATGCATTATTAACAATCGTAACTAATTGTAAAAATGGCCCATCTCTTGGTTTAAGCGTCACAAATAAAATTGATACTTGTCGCATTTCGGTTAAGTATTCTAAAGGTTGATGAGCATCAATTTGTGTTAAAACAGGTCGTATCATGAATTTGCGGATTTCGGATCCAATATTTTTTTCTTCAGCTTGCAAAATAGCCTTTCGAAGACCAAGAGCATCGCTCTTTTTCAAAGTGTCTGCAGCGCTCAAATTACTTGAAGAATCCCAAATTTCATCTGGAAGATTTTCGATAGCAGTGAAAGTTCGCTTCGTTTGTTTTATTAAAGGTCCGAAACCGAGAAATGGCTTAGTGACAACTTTTTCATGGGGATCGTAGAGAATAGCTTTAATGGTCACGTGCCCATCACTTTGCACCACATAATCGTAATTTCTTGAATAACAGTGAGCCCAAGCGTTTGGAGTCAGTTTAACTTCTCCGGAAGCACAAAGGCTCTCCGCTAATTTGGCTTCAAGAACTGGCAGTCCAAATATCACATAGTTCATATCGATCCCAGTACCAATCGGCGCAAATATAAGGTTTCCAGCTGAAATTGCTAATTTGACTTTTAAATTTATTTTCACATCTGTTTCGTAAGATGAGTAAGAGTGTTGTATAATAAGACAACAAGCTATCACTGTGTGTATAGTATGAGAAATGAACGAACGTTTATCGGTTTTCCAAAGTGCCAAAAAGGCATCTCCAGCAAATTTTATGATATCTCCTCCATGACCATAAATAAGTTCTACCAAGGCCCCGATATAGGTATTTAGTGTCACTGTGAGACGATAGGTTCCTCCTTTACCAGTATTGTTGTATCGTTCTGAAAGAGCAGTAAATCCTGACACATCTGCCATAAGTAGAACGCCGACGAAACGCTTTGGCTCTAGTTCATTGAACCTGGAAAAGAATACAAAAATAATGACAGCTATTGTTTCCAAATACATATATATATAAAACAGGTCCGATGGTATTGTAGTTTAAACTATGAAATTGAACTAGTAATGCTGACATTTAGCAGGATGGGATGAAGGAATGGCTGATATTAATAAAGTTACTTGTCCATGAGCAATATTTCGTCAGGCAATAGTGTTGAAAGTATAATGCTCTGCTTCCTGGTGAGCTGTACCTCGACGTCCTGATCATTTTTTGCTGAAGTTTCACTTTGCCTGCTGAAAAACTCTTGAACCCACTCTTTCATCTCATTGTACTTGGGTTCGTCTTCGTCTGAATCTTCTTCCAGCAACTCACCTTGACCTGCAATGTCATTTTTGTAACTTAGTATTCTCCATCTAATATGATCTAGAACCTTTATTAGATGAGGGCGCAGCTGTGTTTGCAGCAGGGCCATGTTTCAAAAATGTTAAGAGCAAATTTCCTTTAGAATACATTACGAGGGTCACGGACAGTCTAAATTTAGGTTCCCGGGGTACCAGAATAGTGTTTGGCCCTATTCAAGGTTCAATTTCTGTTTATTAATAATTGGTTTAATTTTACATGAAAAATAGTCAAAAGTTGTTTGAAAATAAATTTGCTATACTTTTGGTTGTCATATTTTTTTCCTAGAGTCGATATTTTTCGATTTATACCCGAAAAGGTGTATTTTTGTTTAATGAACAACTTGTTTATTTTCAATTTTACGCGAAAAGTTGTGATAGAAATTGTTTCAAATCAAATTTACTACATCGTCATCATCATCTTCTTAGTCATAGGATGTCTACAAAAGTGCACAACACAGCTAAAGAAGAGAAAGAGAAAAAAAAGAGTTTTCACTTCAAAAAAATTATTAAAATGTAGTCTTTATTTTGAAACCAGTCACGACAGCAGGTTTGGTAGGTGGCCTAATTTTATTGTCCACCAGTATACATAAAATGCTATAAATTTATCATCATGGGCGGCCTAATCACAAATCCTCAAAATGTTATCACACAATCATCATCAAAATATAAAGCTTCATTGCCGGTCATTACTAGCTTGAAATGGTTAGTAGATAAAGCTATTTGCGACAAGGGACGCTCCCTTGTCGCATTAAATTATTTACAACCATTACCTTTATGATAATGGTTGTAACTAATTCAATACGTATAGGTTGGTACGTAAACGCACTAGTACAAGAAGAAGGCTTATTATTTATAGAAATTTAGCTTAATAATTAGCTCATATAAGGTTTCAGTAAGGCAGTGTGCCAATACTCATATTTATAATGAATTAAACAATGCAATATTAATTCAAAAATGTAATCATAAATCAATTTGAGATTCCGCTGAAATAAATAGAAATTGATATATATATATGCATTTTTCCAATCGGTTCAGTGGTTTCGTAGCCTAGTCAACGCAAATAAACAAATAACTCTTTTCTCTTTATAATATGAATCGTCGTCTCAGCTATACGACGCCCACAGCTGGACATATGCCACCCCATTGATTTCCACATGAATATGGTATGGTATGGTATTAAAGTTCAAATTAACTTTTAAGTATTATTACGAATCTTTTGTATGGGAACACATAAGTGTTGATTTTAGTCTTTTTCAGGCAATTTTTTAAATTTTTATCTTCGTAAGACTCTCGCATTTCGAGGCTTATTATAAAAAAAGAATTAGCGAAATCGGCTCAGCTGCTCTCGAGATTTGCGCTTAGCAACACATTCAGGGATTCATTTTTATATTATAGATTGATACAGGTTCCTGGTTTGCCTTACCGGGCCAATGTATAAGTACAACTTATATAAGTACCTAATTTTAGCATTTTCTATGTATCTCAACATTACAATGCATGTTTATCACCTTTTTTGGATATTCGTTTAGCGTAAGTCCTCCATTTTTCAGTGTTTGACATCACATTCATCGAGTTTCTTCTGGAGCGAACGCGTGATTTTCTGAAGTTCATGCTGCTTTTTTGATGCAAAAATAGTTTTTTTTTATGACAAGGTAGTTTTGGGAACTAAATTAAACTAAAATTTGGATCTCACAACTGGTACGTAGATATGATAAAGTTAGGAATCACTTAAGATTAAAATTAAATATAAGTCTCGGTGGTCACGCTTTTAGCTCCATTTATTTAAAGAGAAGGCAAGAAAAATACCGATGTTATTTATTGAAGACACTACTTATTTTATTTTATGGGCCCTACACCCATACATAATATTACAGAGGGTAATTATTAACATTAACTATAAACTAAATGCGAAACACTTCATTCTTAATATTGACTTAATTCTATTTTCATTACAAGAAAATTACAAATAAAAATACCAGTACATTCAGTACTTTGTGAAAAATCAATTCATCTATATCACTCATAGATAAGTAACATATCACTGATCAGAAAGCGAAAATCTATATCTACGAACAACACTGATAATCTTTGATAGTTAATGTCAAAAGCAAAGAGATTACAATTGGTTAAGAGTATATAAAAATCTTAGTGATTACCTATATTCTCTTTGTATAGAAAAATACAGAGACAAAACAGCAAACCAAAACATAAAAATTAAGGAATTTCAGGAATTTAATTGTTAACGACAGCAGGGAGGTTTCACGTTCGACCGAGTCGAACTTCGACTGTCGAACCACAAAACAGAGTCGAACGTTCTAGATAGCCACACGTGACGCATACGATGAGTGAGATTGAATATGAATAGAAGTTGTTAAGTAAAATAAGCTATACACGCTGCGGTCTACCGGAAAGGTTACCTGCATACGTAAATAGTTTGTGTGTATCTTACATCATAAAATATACTAGCTTGTTGTTTCACCTGCGGCGACACTTATTTTTCCGTTAGGAACAGCATATTCCATCCTAGGGTTGATTTTAAACAAAACTGCACTTTTCAAAAGAAAAATCCTTTCTAGTTCTTTTTAGCTCGTTCATAGTGTGCCCACTATGATATCACTTTTAGGTTATTAGTACAAGCTGCTCCATTTAGACCTTAAATCGTCATCCGAAGGACAATTAATCACTGTGGCAATCAGAATAATCAGTAATTGAAGAATATGCTGTAGTATCGTCACTCTCCTCAAGTACCTACTTCAATAATCAGCATCATCATCATCATCTCAGCCATAGGATGTCCACTGCTGGACATACGCCTCCCCCATTGATTTCCACAAGGACCTGTTGGATGCGGTCCGCATCCAGCCCTTGCCTGCGATCTTAGTCAGGTCGTCTGTCCACCTGGTCGGTGGCCGTCCTATGCTGCGCTTGCCAGTCCTTGGTCTCCATTTGAGAACTTTTCGGCCCCAACGGCCATCAGTTCGTCAAGCTATGTGCCCTAATGAATCTAAAGCATGCTCCTCAGCCATTCTTTTGCCAGTAATAATACTCTAATTCGAATACATGTGTTTACATCATGTCAATTACATCTGCAACAATTTTCTTTTGTAACCGTCGTGATAGTACTTTCGGTAATGTCCTTTCGTCTTGTCAGATAAATATCAGAAGTAATGTGTTCCTAGCTATTTACGCACACAAAAAACTTATAATTATGACATGTGTAAAAAATAAAAACAATTATTCCATAAGCGTGCTCTCGCGTTAAGGTTGACACTATGAGAGTGGGTCAGTATATAGTCACTTATCTATGGTGGGCCCCACTCTCCCAGTACATTAACCATAGCGACCGTCGCTCCATTACCCCACTCAGCGACGCCGACGGTCGGTGGCAGCGCACACCCGCCCGCTTCCTCAGCGCCCGATTCCTCGGAACACGCGCGTGGATTACACATAAAAAGTGTACAAAAGTGTTACTAAATTGGTCTTCATTAAAAAAACTGTCCACGGCCAGTCTAGCTAAATACCTAATAGAGGCAAAGTAACTAATTACACTGACAAGGACAAACAGGTGCCAATTCTCTTATTTCAATAACGACAAGCAATCGCAATTGAAATATCGTAAAAAAGCTTGGTATTCCGCTAAAACAACAGTTGCATCTCGATTGCATTATAGGTCATTGTATTGCAGTAGGAATAAAATCTGTGTAGCTATTCTAATTTATGCTCCAAGTAGAATAGCAAAACTAGCAAAAACGACAATTCATTACCAATCTATAAGAAATGTTCTAGTAGAATTGATAGCCAACAGGCATTCTACTAATATTTATTATGTGACATCAGTCAAGTGCTTCTGAATGTATAATATAAGAACCCGTATACTTATGATGAAATAGATTAAACTTATAGAACAATTTAAAAAAAATATTTTACGTGATCTTGGTGCAGTAAACTGTCAGTTTACTCGTGTTGCTTGCAAAAGTGCCGTAATATTGGGACATAACATCCAACATATACGGCAAATACCACGTTTCTTAAGTCAACTCATATGTTAGTGACCATTATATTTGAAAAATAAATATTTGCATTATTTGAGTTCCTACGCACATAAAATACTAATAATTTTAGTCCCGCGCCGTCGCCGCCGCGCGCCGCGCCCGCACTGTTCTGTAAACGGAACACAAGTTTGCACGAATGAACTGCGGAACCCTACACAAATCATGAGACTAGTCACACTGGTGTGCGTGCATTGTAGCTAGTCGTGTGCCGTTATAGGACGTGCCCATGTTATACAAGTGCTCACAATGGACTTAAACGGACATTCGTTTTTGAACAAAGTGCTGGACATCGTCAAAGATGAGAGGAACGAAGATAACCCGCTAATAAGGTTCAGGCATCCTAAGGAGTTAGAGGTAGGGATATAATAACAGTGATTAGATTAGATACCTAATAAGTTATTCGTCCTACTAATACTAACATAGTTATTAGTATTCTGTAAAACTAACAAAATATGGACTAAGGAATGGTCTAAAATAAAGTTTTATATATTTATTTAATATTATATTATATTGTATGGATATTTAAACATCCATACATCTAGCGGCTTCAGAGTGAAAGAGTAACAATTGTTACTGTATCACTCTGAAACGGCTGAACAGATTTGAATCAAATTTGGAATGAAGATAGCTTATACCCTGGAATAACATAATATTGGCTACTTTATATCCCGAAAATATATGTATACTTTTCGCGTGGGATGACAAGACGGCCCAAAATCGTCGATACCACGTACGCGCGGGTAACCCGCGGTGAGTTGGTACTTGGTAAAGTCATTTTAAATATTTCTCGATACAGTAACATATCGTACACAGGTTTAAGCACCCTGGATTATTTGGTAAAGGATGCCATTTTGTATATATTTTAAGTAATTCGATAACAATTGAATACAGAAACAGTCGTAGTGGAATTTACCCATATCATCAATCAGTGACGTACTGCTTGGTCTTACCTTGGCTGGGTAACCGCAAGTAGTATTTTTACTGAGTGCTTCCATGCTTCGGAGAGCATGTTAAGCTGTCAATTCCAGTTTGTCTTTAGACCATGTCGGATGGGTGGAAACAGAAAACTGACATTGGGCTGGTCACTAGCATATCTATCATCCCGCATTGGTCAGCGTGGTGGATAGCCAATAATCCTAGAGTAAGGTCCTTTTCCCAGCAGTGGCGATTTATTGGGACGATAATGCATCCACAGGCCCTAATTCTGTGAATCATTCGAACTATGATTTCTAAATATCTAGATATCTTTAATTCGATCGATGTTATCACGCTAGACCTAGAATGGTTTGAATATTTTATTAGCTGCCTGAACACACTACGTGTTTAGCGACAGTTTTGTAAACTTGTGGGTAGTAGCGTCAGGCTCGAAAGTACCCTACCACCATGCTGTAAATTTGATAACAATGTTACCTACACCGGAACCTCAAGCCGTTGGTGGGGATTAACCCAGCGTCCGCCAGTTGACGTCATCAGAAGTTGGTTGACATTATGAGCTAGCCTCTTCGTAGTCACCACTCGAGAGCTTTTAGTCGTGCATCTGTTCTATGTATGATACAAGTAAAAAAAATACTATACACCAAAGCCTATCGCTCATAGTTCATCATAATCATGTGGCTTTGAGTTTACGACTGAGACTGTTAGTCGAAGAGTGAAATCGTTTGGTGAAATAGCCATCAATTCATTTTTATCCCAATACAGTAATGCGTTTCAATAATGACTTTGCATAGTTCAAAATTATAAAATGATTTTATTTAAAAAATGCATTTCAGTTATTGCTATCCAGCCTTACAATTTCGTTATAAAATGGGCAACTTTAGTCGCACGTGGGTGGCAATTATTATTCTTTTATTTTTTAAATTCATAAATGATGCAATAGTAATACGAGCCCCACAAACATGATAAATGTGAAAGTTTGGATGGATGGATGGATGTATGTTTGCATCTCGATTGCGTTGTAGGTAATTGCATTGCCGTAGAAATTAGAAGTACTAGCAAAAAACAATTATCAGTTATTAGCAACGTGTTTAGTAAGGATCAAATCATTGGTAGTGCAAGGTCGAGCTTCAGTTTTAACCTTTGGACGTTACAGGACGACATCGAATTATTTTTTTTGTTTTGATATATGTACCTACGTTTTTTAATACTGTATAGATCGAGCGTTTGACCACTATCTCACTAGATGGTCAGTGACGAAGTGTTCGAAGATGTTGTCACGCTAGACCTAGAATGCTCACTGGCTCTCAAGAACTGCTGCTGCCTGAACACACTATGTGTTTGGTGACAGTTTTTTAAACTTGAGGGTGGTAGTTAGGCAGGCGGGAACTCGAAAGTACCCTACCACCATGAAAATGATGGTAGGGTATCAATAATATTTTATGGTACTTTAAAAATTAAAGTTGGTAACTCAAACTTTTTGAATTAAATTTTACGGTTGTTGGCTACGTATTAATTAGAAAAGATTTTAGTTTGTTTTTAACCGACTTCAAAAAAGGAGAAGGTTCTCACTTGAACCCGTATGTTATTTTTATGTTTCTTACTGCATAACTTTCGACTGGGTGAACCAATTTTGATCGTTCATTTTTTAATTGAAAGCTGGTGCTTTCATGAAAATCAGACAAGCGGTTTTTGACCTACACTCTAATAACGGAAAAGTGCGTGCTTATACCTACACGATATTATAGTAGCGGGTTAAGACATCGGTGTACATACATACTATGACAATTGACTACCTATTGACGACCAATGACAATTGATCCCATGAGTAACAATGGTCACTTAAAAGAGTGAAAAAAGATGTTTATCCGAAAATGGAACCGACTTCAACACTCAAAAGTGTGAAATAACTTAACTTAAACTTAGGATGCTCTTCACCAAAATTTTGAACGTCCGAATATCAGCTTAACCGTCGGCAAACAATTTTACCATACAGCTCAACGATGGTTAATTGATAATTTGATGGACTGGAATTAACATTTTGGTGAACTCAACCCTTAGAGCATAACTTAGGTCGATAAGTTATTATAAAATATAATAATGTGCTTTTGTGATAAATGGAGTTATTAGCTTGAGGACATATACATAATATATTACATATATTACATACATATATTGGACACATTCATATATTGTGTCTGTTTAAGGCATACGTAGTTTTGATTATTTTTAACATTATATAATGTAAATTTCATGTAAGGTAAGAAATTTTCTTTGAAAATTTTCTATTTTTTAACAAGTTTCAGTGCTACTTAAATTTTAAATTGTACAAAGAAATCGTTTTTGTAGTAAGAATGTGAACTATGTGGACTGTGAATAACGATGTGCTGTGCAATCACAGACGGCGTGTCCGTAACCCCCGGTTAATGACATCATGTCACACTGATAACAGCGCATTGCGATACGAACTATAGTAATTGCATACTATGTTATGTAAACAATATATCATTTCCTATATCTACAGCATTTACACTTGTAGTCAAGAACCTTGCCTGCAAGTTACTTGACCTTACCCTGGTACAATCGAAGTCATAAATATCGGTCGTATAACCAAACAATGTTTTTGGCGTAAGACGTACTTATTATATCAGAAATGAGAACAATATTATAAAAATATTGCTTAACACGGGATACGCACCATGATTTGACCACCACGGAGAGACTGACTGTCTCTCCGTGATCATGGTGCGTGGAACCGCGCCGAAATATCGGGAACTCAATCAAAACCTAAATCATGGTGCGTATCCCGTGTTAAACAATATTTTTATTGTGAAAAGCCATGAAAGTTTAAAACAATATTATAAAGTTAGTATTATATTATAGTTAATATTGTACCAATATTATAGTTCCTTATCGCAACTTGTAGGTAAACTTTTAAAAAAATGTTTAGTTCGTCTATTCCATCTGTCCCTACTTGCTTGTCCCCACTCTCTTGTCTCCTAGAAGGGAGAATTATTCTGTCATCTGCTGCAGGGAAACAAATTGGGGCTCTATGTTTATTCAATATAATCTAAGTCACGAGCCCAAAAGTAAGTTTCTAGATGAAGAGGTAGTGTCAAAACGCCTGCAAATCTAGGAAATGGTCAAATTTTGGTGTAGTTTTTGCCATATACTTCGTTCCAGAAACATCTGGATCTTGAACTATCTGAAGGAACGTCAGAAATGGAATTGGAGCGATGCGTTCGTCATGTTCTTCAATACAGTGTGAAGACGAACAAGGCCACCTTCAGGAACCAGTTGTATGGAGGCACAGATCCATATGGATTAGCAGGAGCTTGGATTGCAGAAGCGTTTAATACTAGCCAGTAAGTATTTTAATAGGTTTTTTCTTTTTTATCAAATAGAATCAAGCGAACAGAGCTTTAAATGTTCAGGCTAAAATTAAAGAATAAAGTCTTGATAAAGAAACAGGATTACAACGTCTGCTGACTCAAAGTGTACAATAACGCGCCATGGCAGTGCGGCTGTCGTACATTAATGAAACGCCCGAGTCAAGCAACTGACCCCTGCTGACCCCAGTCATAGTTACTTATCTATGCCCCAGTCTGCCGGTTGATTTTGTAGAGTAAGCCACTGATCAGAAAGCGAAAGAGTAAACGCGGGATGTTTCTCTGTAAATAAATTGTTTTGAAATTTGTACCTAATACACTACTCTTCCGTTCCTTCCAACTCTTCAATCAAATATACCATAGATACACAGTCTCTATGAAAATCAAACCTCAAAAAAGTCCCTTCGTTTACTTATCCTTCTCCAGCTAATATAAAATTAATCGAAAAGTTAATATTGTTTCATTTTAATAATGAACCCTAGCACTCTAGAAATAGCGTTGTAAAAAATTTGTAAGAGTTTTTCATCTATTACTTTTTGGCTTCTCACTTCGACATCGCAACACGTCACACGTTAGGCGCAGTCACACGCGACTGAGAGAAAAACAAGGCATACGCCTAGTTTTGGCGAAGCTGTTTTCGAGTGGGCGATCGGGTATCTACCCTATTTACTACACTGCAATTTCGACATTTGGGATGGCTACTAATTTACCTATTTTCTATTAGAGGAACTTCTTTGTCTAACAATGTGAATACTTCATTTGCTTAATGACTTCGTGGCCCAACATATTTTTGACAAGATATTTTTTAATTTTCAGATACACGTACGAAGTGGCCCCAGTATTCACACTCATAGAACTTAAAGTTCTAAATCACATACTTAAAATATTTGGAATCCCGGAAGGCGATGGAATATTTAGCCCGGGAGGTAGTATATCCATGCTTTACGGACTAGTTGCCGCGAGATTCAAGATGTTTCCAGAAGTAAAGGCTAAAGGGATGAGAGGATTGCCTGAAATCGTGATTTTCACTTCCGAGGATGTAAGTAGTATAAGTTAAAAACATACAGCAAGTAACGCTAGAAAAGTCAACAGTTACATTATAGTTTGGATAAATTAAGGTTACTGCTCAGGTGATAATCGATTTCATTTATTCTGTTTATATGTATATTTCACCTAAGGATAACCTACGCTCAGGGTTCCTTACCTAAGATACACGAAGATCTTAGAATCTACTGAGTTCATCTCGACGAGTCACAGGCAGAGCACGTCAGATTTGAGCAGGGTGAAGGGGTTGTTGGTATGGCATGTAAAATAAAGCTAATAGGTAGTAGGTATTCTATATAAGGGAAATCACGAACCAGCAAGCGTTCCTAAGATTTATCTCGAAAAGAAAGACATACACCGCCTAGTAAAAGGCACAAGAGGAAGCTAGGTGCAGACTGCTTTTATTTTTTTTAATTGATGTTTAACTTACGTATCGTATACGAATCTAAGTCAAGTTGCTTCTAACCTGTCTCAGGAGGCATATGTTCAACGGCTGTGATGAAAGCTAAAATATTCAACGATCGTTTTCGACAGCTTCCCTAAAATGAGTATTGTCTTTCCCGTATAGTCTTTAGTGAACGACAAGTTTTGCTTCTATTAAAATTTAGGCCTTTTCTCCTACGGCTCCTACACACAAACAGGCACTTAGATGCATATGACCTACTAAATATTCGCGCTTCTTACCATTTTCTTGTTCATATGACTTTCATAATCAGAGTAATATTGTTCAAATTTCAGAGTCACTACTCCATTAGAAAAGCAGCCCATTGGCTTGGCTTCGGTACAGATAGCATCAGGCTAATAAAAGTCAACGATCAGGGGCAGATGCTTATAGACCAACTTGACAAAACCATCCAAGAGGAACTTAAGCTTGGAAGATGTCCACTGATGGTAAATGCAACCGCAGGAACAACAGTGCTGGGAGCAATTGATAACTTGGATCAGGTAGCTGATGTTTGCCAGAAGTATGGTGTCCTGATGTTTGTTGATGTAGGTATCTCTGCTTAGTTTGGTGGTTATTGCGACGTTCTTTAGCGTATTTGTATTATACAATGTTTCTATGTAGCTCTCGGATCGTGCCACATCAGATGGCAGCTACTGACGGCATGGCTCCACTGGGAATGCCTAGGTATACCTAACCTTTAAGTTGATTTCAATTAATTTGTCCAACAGCGCTTCATCGATGTAACTCTCTCACTATTGTGGTAGCTTTTATTATACTCAACGCATGAGGATGGCAATTCAACGTTACATTGGATGATTTCGGGAGACGCTGCCGACAGATATCGAGTCAGCACATTGGCCCATTAGTAGGCCAAAATTGAGCCTGATCAATTATTATTTCATTCACTGTAGTTCGACCACAGTGACTAAAATAATATCATATGCATATATACCTTCTTCGGGCTTCCTCTACCTTCTTAATCCATCCACGTTCATGTTCCAAATAAATATATATAATACCTAATATAATTATTACCCTAATATACTCAATTAATTATGAAAATATTTTTATAGGCTTGCTGGGGCGGTAGCTTGATGCTCTCTAACAACTTTCAGAACAGGCTAAAAGGAATACAAAGGTAGCTATTTATTTCCATCACTGTATGTTGTTCGTTGTTCTGCCATATAAATCATATTAATAATTAATAATCATTCATAATGACATAAATTATGAAATGTCAAAGAGACACGATACTTCAAAGTCAACCGATTTACGGTTTAAATATTCTGATATTTGTTCATATACAAAAACATCACCATTAAAAAGACGAAGTGAAAAATACTTTACTACCTACTCTCCGAACTACCAAACACTGATCAGAAAGCGAAACTACCAAATATACCTACCTACAAATATGTCATAAAAATCGATCAAGCCTTTTCAAAGGAGTTCGGTTACAAACACTGTGACACGAGAATTTTATCTATTAGAGGATTTGTAAGGGTGTAACACCAAATTAATATATTACATACCCGTTGTATGAAATTGGCAGAACAGTAGTGCTTCACAATCCACTTTGTGGGGTAGGGAGGCGAGCCCTTTTTGCTGCTGTAGCACACAACACATTTTACATTTGTCTGGTATGTGTATACGTGTGCATGAGTGTGAGGCTGTGTGAGTGCGTGTATGAATGCGTAGGTAGGTATTCTTACTGATAAATGATGTATATTTTTGTGTAGTTAACGACGTGTGCTGAAGCTGTTAAATAAACGATTTATATGTCTATGTCTACTATTATCACAGGACCAAAGATTGTTGTCGTTAACTTCATTGTATAATTTTTCAGAGCAGATTTTATATCGTGGAACCCGCACAAAATGGTTGGTGCACCGCTCCAGTGTTCAGTGTTCCTGACGCGGCAGAAGGGACTCCTGCACGAAGCCAACTGTGCAGCAGCGCAGTACCTGTTCCAGCAGGACAAGTTCTATGACGTCAGCTACGATACTGGAGACAAGAGCATCCAGTGCGGAAGGAAGGCGAGTGCCTTAAAATATTTTTTATTTATCACTCTTATTGACATCAATATTACGTTTACTTACAAAGAATTTATTTCTTGCGGCGTACGATTTTCTATAGGCGATTGTCAGTCTTCTTGTAGTAGGTATATTGGTCCATGGTTTGAACATAATATATCAACAACTGTCTTTTCTTTTGAACATTTATAAGTTTTTTCCTCTTAGAGGAAAAGTAAGTACAAGCCTCATTCATATTATATTTTGTAAGAATACTCTACGATCACACGTCCAATAATTTCATCAGATACTGTGCTTTTCTACAGTACTACACCTTCTAATGGACAATATTAAAATAAATTACCAAAAAATAGAACCAAGAAGAGACAAAAAAGATTACTTTTGTAATCTTTTTGGCAAGTTCTTAGTTTTGTTTATTCTTTTAAAATGTAAAATACGCCTATGAGCATGCCGGATTTTCATCCATCTGAATCATGTTTCAAGAATAGCTCGCTACGAAGTTTCTGTTTAATTTCACAGATAGACGCGTTCAAGCTATGGATGATGTGGAAAGCTCGAGGCAACAGAGGCTTTAGTGCACTGACAGACCACGTCATGGAGGTCGCCGAGTTCTGCTTAGAAGCTGTTGCAGCTAGACCTGGGTTCAGGCTGGTATCAGCTCCTATGCAGTGCCCTAACGTCTGCTTCTGGTACATTCCAAGCTTCATGAGGGATGGAGAGGAGGATGATAAGTGGTGGGACTTGATCCACAAGGTGAGAAAGTTCTTTCTTATAACAATTTTAAATAGTCCAATGATCTTCATTGGGGAAGATACTTAGTTAAAGAGTATCAAGCTTCAGCAGCATCAAGTTTAAAAAAAGTTAAGTATAGTGGGGGAGCTTTAGTTGAAATATTAAAATTAGACTCGCTTATTTATTTACGTTTACTTATTTAAGTTTATATAGGTTTAATATTGATGATCAGAGTAATAGATAAATTAGTGAAATGTAGATATTTACCAACCTTATGTCTATACCCAAACATAGCCTTCTAATAGGCATACGTAATGAAGCTTGCCTATTTAGTCTAACTAAGACTATGCAACATTTGCTGACTCTTTTGCGCTGTGAGTGCCGTTTAATGGCATTTTCATCTGAGATTCGGAACTAAGTATGTAGGAGGGTAGTTAGGTCGGTCCCGGTTTATATTGGGAGTTGGGAAGTCGTCGCTGTTAGGCCATGTCAGGCTTGTTGTGTGTGTGACCTTATCAAGTCTTAAAAACAACTTGTCATCTCACCTAAACATTAATTTAATTAGATAGAGAATAAATGCGACACAAAACGAATTATGCAATTCCTGCACTTCGGCTTTTAGAGCAATCTAAAAAACATCGTAGATCCAAGACAAAAAACACAGAGAGACTAAATTGGAAACCGTGGTATTCACGGCACAATATATTGTTATAAATACCAATAAAGCACTTTCGATTTGTAAGTTGGGCTCGCTTCTATAAGTCAGCATTATTTGTAGTGTAACAGAGAGTTCTGAAAGCTTTAACAGGACTAGCCACTAGCCTTTCTCCAAACACGCATTTGGCCAGCGGAATGGTTAATAGGAAGACCCATGTCCCGGCAGTGTCTTTTGGACTGGCCTTGTTTCAACCTCAGATTCAGATTTACTAGGAATGTATTATCTATGTGTGTCGATGATACACTACGCATGACGTAATGAAAATAAATTGTTTTCACGTAGTTTTTTTTAATTTAGGATATTTTTTTCTTTATTTGTCAGATAACACCGAAAATCAAAGAGCTGTTGACACTCAACTCTCAGCTCATGGTCGCGTACTCTCCGCTACGTCACCACAAAAACTTTTTCCGATTGGCGTTCACCTTCCACCCCATCATCGAAGAGAGAGAAGTCTTGGGGATGCTGCAGGCAATTGAGGACTGCGGGGAAGAGGTTACTCTAGACATGTTACTATAAAACGCCTATTATAGTGAAGATGCCTAAAGCACGAAGCTCTACACGAGGGATTGATCACACTAAAGTGCACGAAGATAAACTTGTCGCCGAGAACTTGGATGGCGTAATATTTTCAGTGACTAAATCATCTGTGGAGGGAGTCACGACTCTCAGCATTGAGGAAATCGTCGCAAGGATAAAAATGAACTTCTGAGAACTATGTCTATGACACTTTGAAACTAGCGCCACATCATAGTGTCTTATATTTAGATCTAAAACAGTACACGTTCACGCACCATCGAGTAACTAATCCATAGAGGTGCAATAAGATTTTTGTTTGTACCCAACAAACTGTACAAACTGTTTTCAAGAGTCATCTCGAATCGTCTCGATGGTATGTTTGATGACCAGTAGCCAGTCCAGCCTACCGAACAAGCTGGTTTCCGAAAAGGTCACAGCATCATTGACCACGTCCACACGCTTCGGCAAGTTATACAGAAGACCGAAGAATATAACTTGCGTGTTTGCCCCATGTTTAGCTTTTGTGGACTATGAGACCCTTCGATTTGATCGAGACGTGGGCGGTGGTAGATTCCTTCCAGCGGTGCCGTATTACCATCGATATATCGAAGTGTTGAAGTGTCTGTAAAATAACGCCAACATGTCGGTCCGAGTACAAGAGCCACTTTCGAAGGCAGTGGACGTCCTATGGCTGAGACGATGATGAAAGTTATAGGACATAATAATAAAAAAACTTAACTGAAACTAGAAAACAAATTGTTGATGTCAACTTACAAAACTCAAAATCGATCATTCATTTCATGTTTTACATATATTAGGGATTTATGCAAATATTATTTATAGAAAAAAAGTAACACTAAGTTACTCAAGCATTACAGTTATGAGAAGAAGTTCATTATTGCATTAAGAAATATTTAATATTTAAAAATTTTATAATTATTTTATTAAATAATTAACATATTATATGATTTTTTGAATAATATAATTGGTCTTTACTGTTTCTAGTGTTTTTTTAACATCAAATTGGGTAGGTCTAGCATTTTTTAGTGTAAAATCACAATATATATATACATAGTTTCGGAATCTGATGTTACAGCAAGTCCTCTCTTCGGGCTTGATACTTGAAGCTCACACTACAGTAACTACATCTCATCATCATGTTTTTGGTATATATTTGATCCGATCCCCCGATAGAAAGGGGAGTTTTAGTAGTATCTAGCTTATTTTTATATGTAAATTAGTGACTTGTAATGTTTTTCAACGCAATAAAGGGAAAGATGACAATATTAAAATTGTAATTTAATTTTTTTCCCTTAAATAGGTTTATTTTAAAACTTTTTCGATATTAAAAAGCACACATATTCATAAAGACAATTTATTTCTGAAATGAACTTTAGCAATTCAGTACATGTTAGAATTGGGCATTCTCCACAATCCACTGCAAATATTTGTCAACTCGGGTGTACATTCCAGGGTGGTTAGGCTCTCCGCACCTGATGCCCCAGGAGACGACACCGATGGTTGCCCACCGACCACTAGGCATCTGATACATCAAGGGGCCTCCGCTGTCACCCTGGTGGAATAAATTACACCATGTTAGTAACTGTAAATATTATAAATTCAGTACACAAACAAGAAATTAAAATCTGGGCAGCTTTCAGAAAATAACACGATCTCATCCATTACACGTTAATTTATTAGGATCAATTTCTTCGACCAGTGTTTTAGTAGTATAGGAATGCCAATACTACGCCGAAACGTAGTTCGAATACGTTCAAATACGTTTATTCTATGGCAGACACATAGTTGAGACTGTTAATATCTACCAAATCCAGGTGTGAATGAGCATAATGTCATTGCAGTCAAATGCTACAGAGAGAAACAAGCCCTTTTACTTAAGTAGTTTGGGAAATCCCAAACTAAGGATTTTTGTTTGTTAGAGTGTACCTCTGAGTGATCCCATTTAAATTTCATCAAATCGGACGAGCGGTTTTTGAGTTACACTCCAATAACAGAAAAGTTCAAGTTACTTCAACAACTTATTTCACAGTTTTGAGTGTTGAAGTCGGTTCCATTTAAAAAACACAAAATTTGGTAAAACAAAATTTCTCTCTCTTACAACGCCTATGATGCGACTTAGTTGAAGATCTTAGAGAAAACCTTTAAATGGGTATGATCAATATCTCCCAAGGAGTTAAATACATAGAGTTTTCCAATTGTATCAACATTAACATTAAGCAAATAAAGAATTTTCTATTCTATTATATTCTAACACAAGATACTGACGATGAATTGTCCGAGTTTTAAAATAACCTTAATTTATTAGATTTACCTGACAAGCATCCTTTCCGCCAGCAAAATCACCGGCGCAAAGATTAGTTTCGAAGACGGAATCAGTGAAGGAGTCGATACACTTCTGTTGTTCCCATATGGGAACAGATACTTCCATTAGTACGTTGCTATTTGGTCCGCCGTAGAACTGTGTTCCCCAACCTATATAGATAATGACTATTGTAATATCTACATATTACAATAAAACTGCACTTGTGCAATAATAATTACTAAACTTCTATTTCGAAGGTGGAGGAAGGTTCGAAGCCGTGTTTACTTTTGTTAGGTTTTCGTCGTTAGTACAAGTCATGAATTTAATAAATTAAAATGGTAGATGACAAATGGAAAGAGAGACAAACAGACAGATACACAGCTAAAGATATTTTCATGTTTATACTTAGGCTCTGCTCGGCAACTGGGCTCCATACTTACAGTATTTTTTATATTGTGCATACATTTATGTATATCACATATATTTTACAGTGGAGTATTTAGGTAGTGTACTTGTTCAGTATTTTTCATTACTCTTTTGATTTTGTATAAGTTTCCGTGTACAAATGTTATTTCATTACCAATAATAACAGCAGTCTCATTGGCGATGTTCAATCCAAACGGTGGCAGGCAGATCGGCCAGACGTAGGTATTGAAAGCCGCTGGACGGTGCAGCTTCAGAATCGCAATATCGTTCTTATAACTGGGCAACTCGAAGTCCTTGTGTTGGCGTTTCTCGATGACCTTGAAGTTATATGAACGGGATTCGTTGTTGCGCATGAAGTCGTACTCGCCTAAGCGGACCTCTAGCTCGTCAGCTTCCCATCTAGAAAGCAGGCAGACTGACTGTTATTACACATAATTTATCTCTATATGTGTCTATGACTAACAATCGAACAATTAACGCCAATAGCGCGGAAGGTTCATCTGAAAACAGCGTCAAGTTAATACAAATTTGTTATTATTCTTTAATTATGTACAAAAATAAAAAACATAGATAAAAAAAAATTGGTTCAACTAAAATATTTCCAATTGCACACTGACTCCTACACTAGGATACCCTGTGTTAAGAGGGTGGTCTCATCGGAAGTTCAGTCAGTATATACACTCTTTCAATTGCGCGTTAAATATGTTAATGGGAGGTAATTAAACAAAAAAAAACCTTTTATGGTAAAAGTTATAATTTAATGGGTATATCAAGAATTAATAATAATAATAATAAATTAACATTATAATTAAGATATTTATATCGTGTATTTTATTTGTATCTATTTTTAATTCGTCGATATTTTTGGCTAAAATGCATATGCGCTTACATGTGTTATAATTATCTAAATTATATCTTAGTTATTTATATATTTTTCGACTAACTACGTTCATTTTTATAAAGTTGTAAGATTTAAAGTAGATTGTATTGATTTCGTGTGATCGGTCGAGACTTCGACGGCTTGCTTGTGATTTATTCAAGAGGATTTGACCAATCACAAGCAAGAGTATAACAGTGGGGGGTAAGCGAACAGGCAACGCATTTTGGAAGTATGCCGCCATTCGTTTTCCGACTTTTGTCTGAGTAACTTGTATCGTGCCGCTGTAGGCTTTGTTAAGTAAGATTGTACCTCTAAATATATATAGCAATAGCAACTAAAGCAATAAAGCTGATTTTCAAGTTCACAAAGAGTGTTTTTGATTCAAAGTCCTTGCTTCTGAGTGTTAAACCAGTACGGTTAATACATGTGTAAGTGCATATGCATTCTTGCAAGTGAGTCAAGTAACAATGTCAGTTATAATATGGGCTATATCAGTTTTTGTTTACTGGATGTCAATTCTCTTATTTATTAAGACAATCCATAAACAATGCAAAAGTCGTACAAATGTTATCATAAATAAACTTGATATTCAGCTAAAATAACAATTGCATTCGATTGAATTGTAGACCATTGAATTGCGGCAGAAATTAGATCTGTGTAGCCATTACACCTATACTCCAAGTAGAATAGCAAAACTATAAAAAAACGACGATTCATTGACAATCTATGAGCAATGTGTTAGTAGAATTGATACCCTGATATATCAAGCTTTATGATCATTGTCAACGCTTTGTCTTTTTAGCAGATATAAAAAACTATCAGGCGCTGTCATCAGCACGGCTGCTTTCTAAAGTTTACAACTTTTGAGATTTTTTCTACCTTCTAGTGCAGTGTGCAGCGGTCAGGACATGTCTGTCTGTGATGAGGACTCCACCACAATATTGCTGGAAGCCTGTGGGGGTGACGGAAGCCATCCAGGGCCACTCGCGCACGTTAGCAGGCCGGGAGCCCATCACACGCGCATGGGGCCGCGTGCTTACTCCACAACCTGAAATAATCATTTTCGTTTCACGTTAAGTTGTTTTCACTACAGTGATAACTACGAAGTTTGACTGACGTCAAAGTCTGAATCAATTGAGTTCATCGAAATTAGAAAAAAATTGTTGAGTATATATTGACTTAGTGCGTAGTATTGTATGCATAAAATTTTCCCGAAACCAGAGAGTGTAAGCAGAATCCGTTTAATTTCTTTAAAGTTTTAAACTACTTTAATGTACTTCCAGTAATCGTAAATTTTTTTTTTATTCACAATGGACAGGCGTTTGACCACTATCTTACCTGATGTTAAATGATGGTGCGGTCTACGATGGATAACGCCTGCCTAAAAGATACCTGTTCACTCGTGACATGAAGATGCCCAAATTGTATTCATGTGGAAACACAGACTTAGCATTGAATTCCATCTCTTGTGTCTCCACAAATTCCATGACTTCTCTTTACATCGAAAATCTATTATATAATACAACGACCTTCTCTAAAAGATCATTGATATAATAGGATAAATAGAATAGGATATTTTATCATCGAAACCAACGTGATTGTTATTAACATTTCAATATGAGGATGGGGAAACTAGCGAAAATAAGTGGGCTAGTTCCAACTACAGTTTCAACTACATTAGGTGGCCACCTCTATTTTCTGCTCTTGTAATTTTCAAGATGGCTTCGTTATCCTCTTCTCTCGGAGCTGTGGCTGGTAGATCTCCAGCCAGCCCTTCGGGACCGAACTTATTCGAGTCATCGGGGCAGCACACACCGATGCTTCTGAAAAGGTGTTTAGGTTACATAGATTGCAGAAACTACCGGATATAGAGCTAAAACATCTAGAGCCAGCCAGTTTTTTCAATTATTATTAAATTCCCTGCATTTTAAATAAAAAAATAAAGACCCGGTCTTTTATTTGTTTAAAAAATTGAATAAAATAATCTACCTTTTATCGGATTGATAAATTTGAAAATGTCGCCATACTGTTAGGTGAAGAAATCTAACAAGAAGTAGTCAGTCCCACAGTATTTGTTACGATACCTCCCACGAAGCTTTATCTGCACAATGATTGATTAGTCTCGCTTGCAAACCGAATGCAGTGAAATCGATAATCCACGCCTAACACGTTGACACAAGTTTTATGTAGGAATCTATCTAACTGTTTTATAGGTCGTGCAGCAGTGAAACTTGTTAGGGCTACGTGGTTTAACGGAGAATTTCTTTCAACTTGTTGGTTACAAAAACGGGATTTGTGCAAGAGGACTGCCTCTTGGATATAATTTGGGTTTAGTTAGTCCATCCTCTTTTAGTCTGACTGCCTACGACTAATATTATAAAGGTGTAAGTTTGTTTGTCGTTTGCATGTTTGTTACTCCTTCACGCTGAAATGGCTCGGATACTCTTACAGGTTTGCCAAATGGAATAACATATCGGCTACTTTTATTCCAGAAAAAAAAAACTTTCTCGGGTTAATTGAGGCAATTTTAATACTTACTTTGGACTTAATTAATTATATAAGAAGTAGTAATAATAATAGTCGGCAATAATAATATATAACAATAAAAGGCTAATAATAGGCAATAAGAATCACATTATAATTTCAAGGTTCTAATCTGCGCTCATCCCTTTACGTGGCCTTCACTAATACAGAATACAGAATATATAGATTGCATATAACTGTGTACATAAGATGGTCAAGGTTACAATGTAATTTTCAACAGTTTGCCCATTTCGGACGTACAATTTTTGTAGTTCTCTTTTCACATACATAATGATGGAATGTTTACATCTATTTCTTATAACAAAAAAAAAACTAAAGTATCTTTCACTCCCATGTGCCAACAGCTTTTCGTGCTGCGTGGATTTTGACTTGCTAGGCTATGTCAGTGTCTTTATTATGACATATGTGTGACATGTAAGAGCTTAAGAGCATTAGCACTATATGTGAGAGTTCGCCAGGGGAAGTACTGCCACCATATCTATTTCTATCACCAGGCAGTAGTGTTAGCCTTAGTGTGATCCGGTTTCAAGGGTATGGTTTTCGGTGAAATCTCAAGCACACGAGACTTACCAACTTAATGTCTCAGGGTGACGTGCGCAGTGTAGTTCTTTACGAATTGTTTCTATCCATACTCAGAGGTTACCTTACCTTACCTACTTAACATCCTGTGGGCCTTTCACTTTTTATCGCTTTTTCTAAATAACATTTGTGTCAGTGTGACCGTTTCCCTATCGAAGCCTTCATATCTTCGTTCTCGTTTTTCGTCGAAACACTCGTCCCTTTAATGGTTGTAGAATGACTTCAGGCTTAGCTATCTACTTAAGGCCGATACCTAAATAATAAATATATGTATAGGCAGACCGGCAAAACACAAGCTAAAATAAAGCGAAAATAAATTTATTACATAAAGTTTTAAAATCTTACGTCTGTTTGATGACACAAAGAAAGTCCGCGAACTTGATGAAATCACTCTTGAATTCTTCCTGCAAGCAATGTTTCATAGGTTTGCAGCGACCTGGATTTCCGTTGGGCTGCATGCAGGGCTCGTTACCAGAATTAGCCTGAAAATACCTATACATTTTATAATGATTTTTGTGTACCTACAAAGAGCTCACCTACAAATACCAAGTGGACAGACGACCTGACTAAAATTGCAGGCAATGGCTCCGTTCGGGCCTCTTCTAACCGGCCGTTGTGGAAATGAATGGGGGAGGCCTATGTCCAGCTGTGGATATCCTATGACTGAAGTGATGATGATGATGATGACAAGGAGCTCTCCATAGTCCATAGTGATCCTATCCCGTTTTGACAAATTTTAGCGTGTGCATGGCGAGTGAAGCAACTGGAGTCTATCTTTCTTATTTTTAATACCACCTCTCTGTGAAGTATATACTATCACTCTCTGTGACAGAGGTGTACTTGATTGTGACATTTAGGTGGTGTGTAACTGTACGACGACTACGCTATAATTGCGATAGTTATTCGTGGTAGGGAGCCGGACTTTAGGAAAATGTTAAATCTCAACTTAATATAAATGCCATTCGTCTGAACGTTAGTAATTGAAACAGGGCATGAGGAATCAATTTATGATGCTCAAAAGTCACACACTGTGCGATTCTAGCGATCGTTTTACCATACACACAGAATAAAATATGGAACCGTATACCTGCCAAGTGTATAACGAGCTTTCTCTCTCGGTACTCGCGAGTAGCTAAAATATTCAAAAGGATAATTAACAGATTTACCTCGAATGTATATTATGTATACTACTACTATTATGATTATAAACATACTGGTGACTTTACATCGGTCGGTGCGCTCTAGGTGTTTAAATTCTTGTCTCAACTAGAGTCTATTACTAAATAGCCCATCTAGTAGCTTTATTAATCTCGTTGAGATTTTCTCATGGATTTCTTAATTAAATGTCAATATAATGTATGTAATTATTCGAGTAGGTAAACAAGTAATGCAGTTTTATTGTAGGTAATGTCCGTTTGAATTATCCAACGCCGGGGGCAATAAATTAACCATTCGACTTGGTAATGATCTGTGGCGCCGATTATGTGATTTCCACGTCTTTTGCAATCGCTTCGGCACGGAGTCTGAGCAGTAGAGGTTTTAGGCATTAGGTTCCTATAGAAGAGTTATGGTTAATTTCAGTAATGTCATGATAGGCGGAACTTACGTTCAATTTCTGAAGGAAAAGCAGCCCGTGTAACTAAAATACAATACAAATACAAAATCTTTTCAAATTGAATCAACGATGGAAATAGTTAACCTGCTGAATATAACCCCCACCTTATAAGTATTTAGCAATACTTGTGTAGGGTGTTTCCTATCTTCCACGTAATTAGGTTGATGATAAAACAATAAAAAGTAGAACAAAAAGAATACAAGGCATTATACAATTTTATAAATACCACCACAGTATACCAATAGTTTAAGAATATTGTTGCATAGAACAGTAGGTATGTTTCTGTGTGAATGTGAATACTGCCAGCAGCTGAAGGAAGGAATGAATTCGAAGCGGCTACGCGGCTAGTGGAATGCTATTATGACTTAGATGGCAAAGCGACAGGATAGTATTCTGTAGTCGTGGCCCCACTAATAGCTGATTTTTTCCTTCAGCTATAGAACTATAAACTTCAGCGTGACTGGATGGCATGAAACCTTGTAGGAATAATAATTATGTAGTTTACTATACAATCCGACTCATACTACCCATCGGTCGAACATTATTAACAATTTCTTAAAAGATTTACAAATATCAAGAGTGTAGCCGCAGTAAATTATTGTATAATATTTTTATAATTATTTACTTTGCATGCAAAAAATTGCATATTAGATATTGTATCAAATATTAAAACGATATCTAAAAATTATACTAAAAATAAATTATAGTAATAATTTAGATATTTTTCTACTAAAAAATGTTTTTAACTTCCAGAACGAGGGAAGATTCTCAATTTCGATAATTTTAGTCATAAACCGACTTGAAAGAATGTTTTTGATTCGAATGACGAAAATTCAAACAGAAAAAAATATTAGAGTATTGTGCCACTCTTATACAATAAAATCGATAAGGAATATAAAATAAAAGAGAAGAGTAATAATGAGATCAAAAAAACTATATAACGTGGTTAAGAAAGTTCGACTATAATAGCATCGAAAGTATGCTAGATGGGTTTTTTATCGCATAGAAAAACATCACTCACACAAACACATACGTACACACATATGCATAACCAAGCACGCAAATTAACACATCCTCACACACACACACACACACACGCACAAACACACACACACGCGCATACAAACACACACACACGCGCGCATATGTTTTTATTAATTTTTGTTTTTAAATAGCTATGTAGCCATTCTGAGCGTTTGACATACAATTATATGTACTATATTAAGGGAGAGGCCTTTGGCTCCAAAACACAGTGAAAACTAGTTTGGAGCCAAGGGGTTTATGTATTGTTAGACCTATTGTTATGTCAAATAAGTATATTTGTATTTGTATAATGTAGGCCCTTTATACATTTAATTATTAAAATGCACACCAATCACTGTATATACTAAAGACAGACGTTAGTGAAATTACAGGTGGTGTAGATAGAGTACATGCATAATTTTTTTTTTTTTTTTTTTTTACAACATTCACACAAGGTCTTCAGGTCCCAAACTAGGCAGAGCCTGTACTAAGGCGACCTGATGACTGATATATACTTATATACATATGCACACCCAGACACAGGTCAAACAGACATGTTCATGCACACAAATGTTTGACCTGTCCGGGAATCGAACCCGGGACCAGCGGCTCAGAAGGCAGAGTGCTACCAACTGCGCCAACCGGCCAGTAATTATCATATATCATAATTGTTAGTTAAGGTTATGTACCTACTTCTCCTCATGTCAAAGAAAATATTCTGAAAAAGTTAGAATTCGATTTTTGCCTTCTCTTTGTAAACTACGTCATTACGTTGATCATGAACAACACGTAGTGCATGCTAGTATCGTAGTGCACGCTAGTACGGTAGTACAATTGAGTATGTAAAAAAAAAAGAAATAAAAAAAAAAACTGTAACTCTTAACTTTAAAATTGTAACTTGCCTATCTATTTATTTGACTGCGTTTTGTTATTAGCAGCAATAATATTATACTATATTGAATGCCTACAGCGTATAATATATACAAATGAAACTATTAATCTTTAAATCATTTCATGTACGTATCATATTTCATAGACCGCATCATCAGATGAGATATTGGTCAAACGCCTGCCTATTGTGAATAAAAAAACCGCATCCATTCTAATTAATAGATTATGCTGACCTATACTTTGAAATGTGCAATAACTAATGAAATATTAGTTGTGCGATTTATTGATAATAATTTTATTGAAGTCGAAATTCAAAGAATATATTTCACCGGAATAATGATTAAATGGAATGATTCCTATCCAACGGCATTTCAGTATTAAATTACGTGTAGATCGATTTCCAAGCAAATTTTTATGTGTTTAGTTATAGTGCATTGAGTTTTGTGAATCCGTGGGATGTTGCTTTTTCGAGCGTGCGCTTATGTTTCATAACTTTGCGCAGGCGTAATGAACCTTTACACGATTGCTCATTTTGATTGATGGCTTCTATCAAATATTTATCTCAAATGAAGTTTATACGACTATGCCCTGCTTTATTTGGAACTCCAAGCTAATTTGGAATCCAAATGATTAATTTGGACCAGTTTGGCTTGACCTAATTAGGGTCTGAATTCGCTTTCTAATGGAGAATTTTTACAATACTCATTGATTGACTTTTTGTTGAATTCCTGATTTATTTATTGCATGAGACTCACTAGACAGCGGCAAATAGTTGGAGTGAAATGCTGATAATTCCTCTTCTTTAATATAGCCGTTGTTAAAAACACTCCAATATTTTAACTTTTAGCTAACCGTTATGTAACAAACCGACTAGGACTCACGTGGTAAACACTGTAAAATTACCCTCAGAAAATTACCAGTTGTAAAAATCAATAGGATTCAAGTGACTATAGGTACTCGTGGTAGACATTACAATCAATATTTTGTAATGTAACAAACCGACTAGGACTCACGTGGTTTATGGAAGAAACTCGCGATAGTTTTCAGACTCAAATCAATATTTTTCAGACTTTTTTGAAAAAATAATTGCAGACTGTGATTAACGCTATTCCAAGTATTGGATTCTATTTTCAAAAGTACAGAGCATCAGAGCACCATTTGATCAACGCACTAATGCAGTATTTTACAGAAGAGTAATGTAACATGGCAGTGTACTAACTGGCAGTGTACAGTTTTGTTATGGTCGGACCACCTAATCGGAACCTAGTCGGTTTGTTACATTACAATTTTAGCTGACCCGCAACAAAGTTACGCCACGCATAAGGGCGCCGAATTTTTCTCCGCCCATCTCCACTAACACGAGTTACCGATCGTCTTATATACATAGATCACCAGCAACAAAAGATCTAACGACGAAATGCTTAATATAAATATATCTATAAGCGATGATAATGCATCGGTTGGAACGTCAACTGTCAAATTGAGGAACACTGGTACGATCCTCACCAACGGCTTGAGCTTCTAGTGAAGCTAACACCATTACCGAATTTCCAGTATGGTGTTAGGGTACTTTCAAGTACCCGCTTGTCTAGCTACCATCCTCAAGTTTCAAATCATCCACATTATAGCGTGTTCAGATAGCAGTCCTTGAGAACTAGTAAGCATTCTAGATTCTAGGTCTAGTGAAATATCATTTTCGACTACATCGTCACAGTGTGTGGATCTCCGAATAAACAATATATAAACAGTATAAGTATAATTTTTTATCGATAAAAATATTGGGTTAGTATTGGCATAATTATGTACTTTGAGTATCCAGCCTATCTCTATCTGAGCATATGTAACTGAAATGTATTTTATAATTATGGGTCTCAAAAGCAAGCTCAAAGAGCTAAAAGGCCATGAGAGGTTCTCTAAGAGAACTTATGACGTTCCTCACGTGAGTGAGGAAAAATAAAAATACTAATTAAAATGGATCGTCAACGCCCACCCAGAATTTTTCTTGTAAAACATGAGGATTTTCCCACCGACATTAATTGCTGAACGTTAATTTCCTTTCAAAATAAACGTATTTGTAAATTAACGTAGGTATACTTTATTTTTTTACATACACGACTTATTATACTTTATATTTAGACTATTGTTCACCAACATTTAAAACGTCCGATTATTAATGTAACCGTCAGTCAAACAGTTTTTACCATACAATTAACCGACGGTTAATAGATAATCAGACGTTTAAATTTTGGTGAAGAGAGCCTTAGTTTAAAAAGAGTAATAAACAAACTTTATAAAAATATAATATGTATTTTCAAGTCTCTGGCGGAAACTCAGCGCAGTGAACAGGCACGCATCGTGAAGAACTGATGGCCGATGTGGTAGAAAGGTTCTCGAGTGGATACCGCAGTACAACGTCTATCGGCAAGATGGTAAGAGGACCTAATAAAGATCGCGGGAGAAAGCTGGATGCAAATGCTTCCAACCGTTGTGGACATCAATGGTGGAAAGAATATTTATGTCTAGAGATTCTAATGATTTAAATGAAAATATCATTTTATTTGTCAAAGTTAATTATGTTAACACTGGAAATAAACATAAGTTGTAACACAAAACAACCATTTTGATATTTTTTAAGCACTATATATACTCGTACTCGTAGGTTAGTTAAAATATAACCAATGACTATGGTATACGATCTGCGGTTATAAGCGATAGCCGGTCAGTGTCCTAATTTTGCACCATCTAATAATAAACCAAAATATAATTCAATGTTATCAGTAGGTACGTAGCCAAACAGTAATATTATGCTTTGTAGCAATTATGTTGTTAGCAATTATGCTGTCAGACAGACTACGAGGTCTTAGTCATTGAAAACTATATTCTAAGAAGTGTGAAATTAGAAAAAGCATGATCTGAATCTTACATACTATCAATACTGATCTATTAAATCTATAAACTTTTGTTTTTTGTTTAGGGGATAGTCGTGGTCGCTTATTCACCTTTATGGTAAATAGTTTAGAGGTTATGTATGACTGTAAATATTAGCATACATGAAAATATTATACAATGTACATACGGGTAAAACTATCGCCCTTTCTTTGCTTCGCTGTAACCGGATAAAAAGTAATTGATATCGGGCGATACCTCATAGAAATCTCTGTGGGCCATACCTACCAATAGGCAAATAATACTGATCGAAATAAATTATAACGAATTTAGTTATTGGAACTGCCCAATACATAAAAATCTTTAAAGTCATCTGCATATATATGGATCAAATTCCGAGACGAGTGCGATGGCGAAATTTTCCGTTAGTATAGTTTTTTTTTATGGATATATATTCAAATTTATTAAAAAGATATCTCACCGCTCTTCCTTCCAGCTCTACGAATCTTTTAGTCCTGCCGCTGCCAATGTACATACCCCCTTGCGCAATAACCTCTTGCCACGCAGGGTCTTTGAGCTCAGCTAAAAGATTAAAAGAAAAACGTATAAATAATTATAATTTTGGTAATGGTAAATATAGGTTCTTTTCTTCTAAATTCCGTAATGCGCATAGTACATTGCAGAGTGAGTATTGAAATAAACACCGATAGGGCCGAAACGTTCTCGAGTGAATACCACGGACTGGTATGAGTAACATAGGATATCTACCGACAAGATGGACAGACGACCTGACCAAGATCGCAGGAAGGGGCGCGTGCCTGCGTGCCTCTTCTAACCGGTCCTTGTGGAGATCAATGAAGGAGGCATATGCCCAGCAGTGGACGTCCTATGGCTGAGATGATGATGATAGCAATCAAAGAGATAGTGAGTGTATGTGTGTGTATATGAGTACTTACATTTCCAATCATTTTCAATAGCACTCACAATTCCAACAAACAGAACGTAAACCAATAACATAGCTACAGGTCCCTGTGAAGTTGCCATGTCTACTGATTTCTGACTGTCCAAGGCAGGATGCTGGTGATAATAGTACCTACTGAATAAACCACAGGATGTCACTGAGCTGATTGCAGCTTATATTTTTATACGGTTGTCGCAAAGATGAATAAACATGAAGCTGTGTAATAAAAAAAAAAACCCTTCTTGTTGTGGACTGGCAATTACATGTTAGATTAAAACCCCTCTCATCGTGGAAGTATACAGAAGCCAGATGCATATTTAGAAAACTATCGCGAGCTCCATCCATCAATATTATTTAAGAGGTGTGTATGGCGATGGGTACTAGAAAGTAGCACCATCGTTTTGATAATACGGTATTGGTAATATGCATATTGAATTCTAATTTGCAAATTAATTACAGTAATAACCGAAATCAGTCGATCTGTGTGAACAAGTAGTTCTAAAATGGGCGGAGAGTAATTTTTCTAATAAATATCACGTGATACTTATTCGTCGACGTCATATTTATTGGAAAAATTGTAGAATCGGTCATCAAACGCATACTGATTGTTGTAGATTGTACCAGGCATGTTCGAAGTATAAGAGGTGCAAGGATGCGTAACGAAGCTGTGAAATGAATCGAGCGTTTCCACCAGAGATGTGCTATCCAGCTGAGCGATGCGAGGTTGCGTAGCGGGCACATTTCAAATGCGGATAACCCTTAATAAACACCGTCTGGTGACTTCTAGTAGGCACTCGTGCGTATCCATTCCTAGCACACATCTCTTACTTGATTTGTACGTACAAAAGCCTCGCTCCGCTAAGCCGTTTCACAAGACCTGCGCTGAGATCCTTGCATATCTCTGGTGGAGACGCAGCCTTAAGGTTATTAAGCTTTCAACCGTATCCTTACTGATCGTTAATTACGGTAATTCTCAAATTATACCTCCAAATATTTAGTACTCAGTTTTGAACAGTTTATTTGTAATTGACTTCAGTCACGTCGTTTCTCATTTGCTTCGTAGTGCTTAGTGATGGAGGAACCCGCATTGTGGTTCAAGGTCCGCCGAAAGTATGAAGATTATTATTGGATTTATTTCTGCTATAGCCTCGGTGGTGCATTAGATTTATTTACCCTTTGATTGTTTTATGAAATCACTTTTGATGATGACTTGGGCTGTATTGTACTGCCACCGAGAGAATGTGTTACATATCTGTACAAGATCATATAGCAGATATTTTTTTCTTATACTGCTCACCGGATTTCCTGTGTTGCGGGTCGCATGTACAGTTACACACACAATAACTCTACAAAAAACATTGAAGACCCGGGACAAAAATCTGTGCCCCTGTCGGGATTCGAACCCAGGGCCCCACGGACCAGAAGTCGAATGACTTCTGGTCCGTGGGGCCCTGGGTTCGAATTGAACAGAAACTGACGGCTGAGCTACGGAGACCGTCAAATAATATTAATAGTGTTCCAAAATATATAATAAATAATGTTCCAATTATCCCGTTACGTTGTCTTATATGCGATCATTCGCCCGGCTTGTAGTTTGCTAAAGCCCTCAGCTAAGCGAACATCAATGGCGGAATCATAAAGACAACCTACCGTATAGAAAAAAAAATTACCAAAAAATGGAACCGACTTCAACACACAAAAGTAGTTGGTACCAGGATAGTAGTAGTAAGTAGTAGTAGTGCAAAAGTAACTATTATCAAATATTGTGCTCATAGTACCTACCAACTTCGACAAGTTATTTAAAGTGTTGAAGTCGGTTCCATTTTTTGGTATTTTTTTATTTTTCACCCTTTTATACTCACGGGATAAATTGTAATTTTTTTTTGGAGTGTATCTCAAAATCCACATGTCCGATTTTAATAAAATTTAAATGGGACCACACGGAAAGCATCAGCTTTCGAAGAATCATCAAAATCGATTCACCCAGTCGAAAGTTCTAAGGTAACAAATATAAAAAATAATCATACGGGTCGAATTGAGAACCTCCTGCTTTTTGGGGTCGGTTAAAAATAATCTTATGTTGGAGCAAATAGCCAATCGACAAGGCGATTCAAACCAATGAATTTTCGTAAACAAATATTGTTTGTTTTGGATTTAGCCACGTCGATTGTATTTCTGTACATGTTATACAATTACATTCCGACAGTCAATTGTTTAGTCTGGCGTATTGTAATGCTCAAATATTTAACGCCCATTTAGGAATACAGTTTTAACTTCTCCGCTGCCGCGAATAAAGCATCGTGGATATCTTTTATCATGTTGATTGTGAGTCGAATCATTAAATAAAGACATACAAAAATGCAGACATCATGTCATCATGGTTATTAGTACCTAATTACCGTAATATATGTATTAGCAATTTTGAATATTTACGGTCGCCAATGCGGGTTGGTAGATAGGCTGATGGCCAGGAACTAGGACTAGCAACTAGGAACTTGACCCTTTGTTCTACCATTTTGAGGCAATATGTTTTGCCTCAGTTTTAATTTCGTATGCCGCGTGAATCGACGCAACAATGATATAACCAGTGTATCAATTCTACTAAACACATTGCTCATAGATTGTTAATGAAAAGTCATTTTGCTAATATTGCCAATCTTCGTGGAATAATTATAATGGCTACACAGATCTAATTTCTATCACAATACAATTACCAATGCAATCGAGATGCTATTGTAATTTTAGCGGAATACCAAGTTAATTTATGATTATATTTGAATTACTATTGCATTGTATATGAATTGTTTGCCTTAATAGATAAGAGAATTGGCAACCCGATTACTAGAAGTGTTAGTGTAATTTAGTTATATCACATACTAGCTGCGCCCCGCCTTGTTACCCCCGGTGAAATGGTACGTGGTATTGATGATTTTTGTGTCTTCCCGTCATCCCACGAGAACGGTCAATATTTTCGGGATAAAAAGCAGCCTAAGTTGTTCCAGAGTTTAAGCTACTGATTCAAAATTTGATGCTGCATATCCGTTTCAGCGTGTAGGAGCAACAAACATAACGACAAACAGACGAACAAGAAGCTTTCGCTTTTATTAGCGTGATCATTACTACAGTCATAGGGCTTCATCGCTAGCAGCTAGGACTGTTAGTCCCTCATTAGGAAGTTATTGTCAATAAAACACTCAAATTTTATACGCATCATCATCATCTCAGCTATCGCCACACGTCCACTGCTGGACATATGTCTCCCCCATGGATTTACAACAGGACCGGATGGAGGCGGCCCACATCCAGCCCTGCCCTGCCCTTTGATCTTAGTCAGGTCGTCTGTCCACGTTTATACGTATGAAAAGGTAAAAATTGAAAATAGGCAAGCCTAGAAAATGGAGTATGCTATGTTCTTCATCCATACCTGCTTTCATACAATTATTTATTAATAATTAAATATATAATACATTTACCTTAAAAAGGAAACATGGCATTAAAAATATAAAAAAGATAAAAGAGCATATGAAAAACAAATGTAAGACATAAAGGTATGTAGATACATAGTTTTATGGTTCATTGCATTAACAAGTTTAGGTTTCAAGTAGGATTTGAACAATGACACGACTAGAGAATACCGTCATGTCAAACTGACGAATGCTGGTTTGATCCCCACCAACGACTTGAGCTTCCGGTGAAGGTAACACTGTTATCAAACTCCAAGCATGGTGGTGGGTACTTTCGAGTTGCTCACGTATTTTTTTTTTACGTGGGGAAAATGCATTTACGCACTTCCGCCTACCGGGAAAGTAGGCAGGGTGTGTCGGGCTCGCTCGAGCATCGCATCACTACGATCCACCGCTACCTGGGGGGCCTGGGCGGTCCCCAACCCTAACTGCACTTACAGCAGCCAGGGTCCACTACCGACTACAACCCACCTACTAAATAGTAGACTTATAAATTTATCTCTAAATTTTCAAGTCTTCGATCATGAGCATCTGCAAACTTTTTGATTAAGTATATCGCCAACGGCATCCATTCTTAGGTCACGGTGGAGATCCTTATTTTGTACCAGGGTGCATCTCTAAAATTAGAGTAAAAAATATTTTCCCACTGACTTTAATAATAATATATGTTTGTATACCTTTACTTGCAAGTTGTACGACTGTGTTGGTGAACACTTTTATGTCAGGCTCTTGAGAAACTACAACACAAAACCATTATTAAACTTTATCTATGGTACAACTAAATAGGATTACATAAATGTATGTCATTGAGTTGAATTGCCAGTTACCGTTATCTCATAATAGAATTGTTATGATAAACATCGACGTAAACCTTTCAATGACTCAATAAATGTTACAGGCAAATGGAATGTTTTACTTCATATTGCGTAGAACGGAACAGTTGCGAAATCACAGCAACATCGCATTTGACAAAACGCGGGAATTTACGATTTGAAATAAGGTTTTTATTTACATTTTTTAAATAAGCGTATAATGTGCATATAAGTATTTATCATCGTTTTCAACACATTTGCTCGAGAAATATATGTAAAAAGCCTGTTTTTGTACAATACATTGTACGAAAATAAAAAGGTACACTCACCATGGGCGGTAAAGCAGTTTCACCTACCTGTTTTACCACATACTCCTGTGTGTAGCACCGTACAAGACTTACATAATCCTCTACGGTTTTTTCATAAAAAATATATTAATTACACCAAGGAGATTCACTACACATTACAAGAATTAATAAGCTAACCGATCGAACCTCCTTGGAAGTGCTTTTGCTCAATTTGTTTGTCTCACTTTGATACTGAAGAGAAAATGAGACAAAAGATGTAGTTCTAATTTTCACCACGGGCACGAGGGTCGACAATTATCCTAGGGGTTGACGGTCCACTCATCCAAAGTCGAGGCGCAATTTGCAAATGGGCGCCATTTTAATATTAGAAAGGTCAAAAATTGTTGCTACTCTATTACTGACACTTTTATAAAAACAAAATAGGAATATGAGTTTTTATTAGATACATGTTGTTCTGTTTCTCGGAAATAAATTAAAATAGTGTTTGATCGTCGATTGCAACCATTAAATTTCCGTAAATAAGAAAAGGAACCACAATGACATATTAGGCAAATCTTTGCTTCTATATCATCTGTACAATTTCAGAGCAAACTTTCAGTAAAGTGCTTACTACTTTACTAATTCTAATGGTCAGCCAGGGGTAACGAATTCAGTTGTTGCAACAAAACTTGACATTTGTTTTATTATTAGAGACCATGCTGAACGAATAGGTACAGAGCGAGCGTTTTTCCGGACCAACTTCTTGATGATCATCGTCTTACAGCCCAGATTTGGCACCGCGTAAAAAATAATATAAAATCGTAGGAGGTTTTCATAGGTGGAAGATGTGCTAGCTGCCTGTGGTAGGTATTGAGGCGGATTGGAAAAAGTGTTTTGATAATTGGTTCAGACCAATGATATTATAAAGAAGGAAGATACTTAGGTATGCATTAAAAACACGAAACTAAAATTGGACTAGATACAACTACAGGCAAACACACTGTTGTTAGTTTTACACTACTTGGGCTAATTGTGAATATGGGTACAGAAAAGGATCATTTTTGTCTAATTATGAAACTATTTAGTGAGAGCCATACGTGCTGCACAGTTGCCGACCCGATTACGACTAAAGCAAATTCGGTGCATGAACCAAATTTATGCGGTCCATGTTCGCGGAGCTATTTCCCTTGTCCATTTTTTAAAATATCGTTGGCTTATATGCATTACAATTTACAAGAGCGTTGGGGAGCTATAAGCAATGTTTATTAAAACATTTGCTCTTTTGTTTTTTTTACCTTCGCAATACATACCTACTGTTGTGAGTGTCCCACGTATGTCATGTTATGAGAAAAATTGATGTTTTATAAACTTGCACACCATTAAAGATAACAATTTCCAATTGTATGCCTACCCACTGCATCAACTTATTTACTTATATTCTTCTGCCTTAAGAAACAGTAACAGTAATGCCAGAGGCAAACGAGGTAGTATAATATGTTACAGAAGGAAGGATGGTGCTCAAGTCTGGGCTGTATGCCAATTCATGCGTGTCATAGCAACACCTTGAAGGTTTCCAACTCTATCGAAGCTGTATGGGAGAGATGGAGAGATAAGATGCTTGAGACTTTTTATTTTTTATTTTTTTATTTATTAACATTCACACAAGGTCTTCAGGTCCCAAACTAGGCAGAGCCTGTGCTCTGGTAACCTGATGACTGATATATATACTTAAATATACATATACACATACATTGTGGATAATTTGATAATCCATTTGGTAATCGCCCATGCGTGTTGCGCCGCGTCCACAGATTATGCAAAGAAAACTGCATTGCAACCTCCTTGGTCCAGCTGAAGTTGTATCTTAATGGTTAAAAAGTTACATTGAAACAATTGTCCATATAAGAGCTGTATCATAATGTAACTTTTTAAATTTATTTCGATATATTGTATATAAAGACTGTCATTCAAACTTTGTATTTAATTTTTTAATCATTATATTTCAGTATGATATTACATAAACTACTATTACAGTACCTATTGGCTGGATGGCTACTTCCATAGTAACAACATAGTGAAGGGAATGCGTAGGCGGTCCATAACGATGGTTGCAGATTATATTGAAATTCAATTGAAGCCGAGACCACCCTATTCAACAATCGTAATATAACGATTTGGTAATACTTGGACAAGTGTTCAAGTGTTCTGAGACTAAATCTTGTCGTGTTACCAAGTCATAAAAACGAAGAGAAGTAGGTATACCGATTTTAAGGAAATTTATAAGTGCTGTATTTGAAGCAGGTATAACTAGTCATCGTATCGCAAGCTTAGAAAATAATTGAATAACGCACGCTCTATCCGTACAAACTACATTTTTCTGTGTAACAGGTGTGCTTACTAGATAAATGACAGTTAGTGCTGAGTTCAATTGTCTCACGCTGCAATACGGCTGCGTTACGACCGCGACAGTGATTCCTGCTTCGACCACGAATTGCAATCTTCTGATCAGTGGTAAGTATATCTATAGCAATACCAAAAGCTTCAGAAAATAATTTAAATTATTTTCTATCTAGGTACATTTAATAAATCAAACTTAGCACGGAACTAAATAAATAAATACATACATACTACTATACATGTTTTACACGGCATACTACATAGTGTGCCGTGGTGGAACCGGCCTAGAATATTACCCCCCCATCTCTTCCCACGGGTGCCGTAAGAGTCGGTTAAGGGACCACGTAGCAGAAGGTGGGCAGCAGCGCCTTCTAAGGAACGGAAATCATACTGCGCTCGCCAAACCGTCTGCCAACCGTGGCGAGTATTGGCAAATCCCCCTTATATGGGGGGAGGCATATGTCCAGCAGTGGACATCCTATGGCTGAGATGATGATGAAATAAATAAATTATTCTTGAATATTTAATATTTATTTATTTAGTTCTCGATTTTTCAAATACTTTTCAGTAATCATGGTCTTGGGTCGACTAAATAAATTGTGATGAAATAAATTTATCATCGCCATCTCAATCATAAGTCGTGTCCAATGCTGGACATAAGCCTTCCTCATTATCCACAGACTAGTTTACACAAAAGCAGCTCCAGCATCTACCTGCGATCTTGCCGATCCTGCGTTTGCGAATACGTGATCTCAATTTTAGAAGATTTGGCCTTCAGATCTCCGAGATATTATTTACCACTTCAACTTACCAATCCGCTAGGCCATGTCGGTGTTTTTTGTTCTTCTAAGAACATAAAAGATAACACACAACTCTAAAATAATAATTAAGTAACCATAAAAGTTGTAAAAGATAAACTTAAAAAGTTCCATTTCGAATTTGTATTTATACTTAGTTGTCTCTAGAAAGCAGTAACTTTGTTTAATTCACAATATTCAGGTCGTTATTGACACTTCTATTATTCCACCCACTGCTGGTCTCGAGCCTCATTTCTAGCACTATCTACGACGAACAATGCAGTTACCGTTATATAGTGCCTAAGGAAATGATCCCAACATCACATTTATATCATGCATTACTCTTAATGATGCAAGTCAACTCAAGTATCAAGAGTCTGTATTACAGGCACCAACTCAGGCAACTTTGCTATCGAGGTAACTAGAATTAGGATGCTATTAGAAAATAATCATTTTGGGCACTTGATCATGATCATACATATCCTTGCCATGTGTATTACAAAAACAACTTTGATTTTTTTAGCACATCACCGCCAACTAAACTTCGCTTTGTTGTTCGGCATTGCAACTATTTTCCAGCATGATATACAAATTGGTATGGAGAATATATTTTTTTTTTTTTATTAGGTCTAGCGTTTGACCACTATCTCACTTGATGGTCAGTGACAACAGAATACGTAGTAATAATATTACCTAAACAACATAAACTTTTTAAGGACCTCCAACCAATACACATGGTTAACTTGTAAAAAGTAAATTTAAATAGATGCTAAAACCGGACTACTGAAAAATGAAGGTGTAAAACGTTTGCAACATGAAAACTATTCTAATCTGAAAATGTTAAGTATAAACTATTCAATATTGTATTATTTATCTTCAATTAAATGCACAAATAATACTTACGTTCACAGTTTTAAAGGAAAAAATCGGCTACTACTGTTATCTGAACCCATGACTACAGTGTACCGTTTCTCAACTTTGCTATGTAAGCTACTGTAACCCTCAACATCCCAATATATTTCTTAATTGTTTAGTTAACATCAGAGGGGATGATTTTTCTTAGCGCCACCTACCTTCAATTGTATGAACTATTGATTGTATTTAATAAATTTCAACGTCTTTAATACGTATGCTTAGTTCTTTACACAGAATAGCCGTTGGCGCATGCCACTTATTTGACCTATAATAACAAAACTCTACATTCTTACAGTCGTAAGCGAACCTTTAAATAGACCAGGGGCCTCAATGATATTAGGGTCCTTAAGTACCGATCTGTCATATTAGTTCACTTCTAAATCCCGCTTCTACTCGTATATGTGGTCAAACGAGTTGGTGGTGTACGTGCTTTTTGCCATTGAACCCCTTCATTTTGCAGAGACGTGATCGGTTCACAAATGGTCCAACGGCGGGCAGCTAAATGGAATCAATGAGTTAAGATTCTCGGGACAAACCGGAATCGTATTTTCTGTAGTTTTTGCACATGCCACTGACCGCATCGTCTTTGTATGGCTTAGGACATTAATGAAACAAAAACGAAAACCTTGAAGACCAGACCCATCAAGTTCTTATTTAAACGAAACGAGATTGTTTCATTTGTTTGTCCGTCAAAACGTAGCATAACGTGCTCAGAGGCCTAACTTGACCTTGCCCGAGGCTTAAAAAGATAATCATAATTATCTTCAACATTAAACATTGTATTAGTTATATTATTATGAATACCTAGTCAAGTATCACAGTACAATTCAACTTAATTTTCTTCCATACAACTAAAGTGGGAGCATTTAATAGATCTGTAGAAAACCTTATATATTCGTTACCGAATAACGAGTACGCCTTCTAGTACCGAGTACCGAAACGTTACTCACGAATGCATTTTGTTACTCACATGTTTCGTATTTTAGTAGGTACGTTGGTTTGATGGATTCTTTATGTTTGGTGGATTGCGGTGTTATTGTAATATTACATATTCTTATGGATAAAACATTCAAAACAGAAGAACTAATGCAAATTCAGTAGTTTCCCCTCAGATCCTTGGGATCCCTTGAATATCCAATATCCAATATCAACGTGGCAATGCTGCTAGCATTCTGGGCACGCTGCCAACTGGTAGCGGGTTATTTGAGTTATCTATAGCCTGACAATAGTCAGGTGATTGCTCAAATGTTTTTGTAATAGCTGTAGTATTGTCATTAGCAGTATTTTATTTTAATAAAGGCCAATATCGAATATCGGATATCCAATATTTATCTTATAATTATTTTTATATCCACTGAAAGAATAAACTTAGTAAATTTTATTTGTGTTCAATTGTTTATTCTAAATCTATTACAATCATTGAATTATACGCTGGCGTGCCAGAATTAACAGCACTCCTGCAGTTGCCCATCTCCTTGTAAATAAGAGACGAGAGTAAAATACCCAGAAGATAAGTGATAATTATGGACTGCTAAACAGACTAATGGACAAACTGAGTCCGTGAGTATTACACAGTAAAATCCCATTCCAAAAGTAGACTGGTTCTAACAACGAAGTGATAATTTGAAATTATAGTTACGTGGTTTTTGTTGAACGAGAAACTTAACTCGCGGTTAGTCTTGCGTGCATAGCATTATTAAATAACCCAGTATAGAGATAACATCTTCTGCCATTGAAATGTTTATTTAATATGTAATTTTATTTAAGTACTAGTAACGCCCCGCGGTTTTACCCGTGTGGTGATGATTGATGATGATTGATGATGATGATGATGAAAAGTAGCATATGTGTTAATCCAGGGTCTAAACTATCTTAATACCAAATTTCATCGAAATTAGTGTAGCCGTTTGAGCGTGAAGAAGTAAAAAATATAGACAAACTTTCGCATTTATAAATGGTAGGAAAGGATAATTTACGTGGTTGTAAAATGCAAAGCAGCAGATATACCTCAGAAAATATTCACTAATGAAAGATAGGTATCACACTTTACAACTTTGATAGATTTATGCGAACTGAACCGGTCAACTTGGTTACCTAAGCAACGTATTCTGTCACAAGTTGGACAGTGAGAACTAGTCTCATCTTTGACTGAGCGCTTTTGTGCTCGGAGACTGTAGAATACATAAAGCTGTCGGTCGGCAACATTTGTAATTGTCTCAGAACTGTCGTTCGGGAGTTTGAAAACTCCGACATTAGGCTATCAATAAACACATTGGCCAGCGTAGCGTTAGATCTATGTTTATAGCCAACATTCCTCATGAAGGAAGGGCCATGCGAGCCTTTCCTTCGAGGGGAATATTTGATATAGCTGAGTAGTAAGAACTTGATGAGTGCTATGTTATAGGAACCGATAGGTACAAAATACAACTGTCATTTTTGCGCTACCAAGATCCCACACAGAGGCAGCACATAAAATTTTAATCTTGATATTTTTCACTCGAACAAGCTTCATATTAAGATAAGGATCAAAATATGATTGATGTTTCCTTTGACGAATATTTTATCTCTATGCTTCTCATCAGCCACCAAATTGTTTCATGTAGATTTTTGGATAAACGAAACCGGTATACCAATTCTTCATAAAAACTTACTTTGTGTACTCGTATGTCTTTGATACATTTCACAAGTCCGATGCTATTCTTGGTATTGGCTAATCATTCGATTACGTGAATCGATTTTTTGTGATTTTGTTGAGCACGACTTGGGCCGGAAATCGATCAAGCGCCTTTATCATGTTACAATCGTAACAAAAGGTGAAGAATTATTAAAACTAAAAATAGTCTTACAATTTGGAGAGAATTGGATAGAACAGAAAAAAAACAATGTTTAACACATTGGTATGTAATTTACATGTATTAAACATTGTTTTTTTCTATTTGTTCCAGTACATATCATCATCTCAGCAATAGGACGTCCATTGCTAGATATATGCCTCCCCCATTGATATCCATAAGGGCCAGATGGAAACGGCCTGCATTCAGTGCTTATTTAAGACTCAATTGTTTTAATAAATAGTTTTATAACCCATCAATATCAAATTTAAATATCAACAAAAGGAAAATTCAATACGTAAAACCAGAATAAGCACCATGTGCAATTAACTAAAAATTTAAGGACAGTCGCAATTTGAAACCATTATACATACATATTCTCACGTATGTTTAATTTTAGGACTTATACAAATATGTGGTAAGCTAACAGCATTCCAACATGTAGTCATATTTTAGAAACTGATTACATAATGTGTAGTTACTTTATCTGTGACCTACCACAAAATGAACCTTTGAATAGCTTTGTTGTGCTAATAATAACTACCTATAGAGATGCAATATAATACTGATATAGCTTGTATATAATTGTATACTTTACGATGGATTATATTCATCTCATTATAAAGATAGTTGATAGGTAGCTTTGAGTTACTACTGTGAATGTATGCAAAATAAAGGAGCCAAATATTTGATTTTAAGAAATGAATAATACCCCGATTGGAATTTAATAGTCTTTTAATTGTACCTAATATATAAAATAATATATAACCTAATATATAACATTTCATCGATTGAAAATTAATAAGGTAAAAAACCCGTAAAAGATCCGCGAGAAAAGTAATGGATACGGATACGGATCTCTCTTCTCCCTCGGATATTGGCGGATACGGATACGGATATCCGGAACATCACTAGTCTCTACGCTACGAACGCTTCATTATGGTTTAGGTAGCGTATGATAAATCTTAAGTCATTTCCCCTTGGCATATTTCTGTGCTCTCAATTCGATGATTGTCTTTTTTATTGACCATTTATATATAGTTACATATTTCACAATGTGTTCACACAATGATTTGTTGCTGTGTGAACTGTTCATATATGTTATTTAAAATAACATCTTCCTCTTTGAGCGTGGACATATAATCTGTATGAGTAATTGGTTTCAAACAAGATAATGAAGGCTTTTGCTTCCTGTGTTTTACTATATCTTATGCAACAAGCATGATGCCTTGTTAGCTATAAATGCGTAACTGTAAAACTTATTCCATCTAAAATAAAATATATGGGAACCCAGTTGAATATGTACATTAAAGATATGTAATGTCATATTTTTATGATATTATTTTGTGATATTACCACAACATTTCGCACGCTGTTTTCACCTGTAATTGCTGTGACACTTGGATTTCTTTCTCGTATTGTGTTGGTGATATTTAAATAAATATATTTTGATTTTTTGTTTTTAATGAATAAACTTTAAAGTTGTACACCGATTTCACAACTTCATTCTGCAGTATAATTTATAGTTGTAGAAACATAATATGTTGTCACTTGTTTTATTTAAAAATATTAACCAAGGTGTTTTTAGAAAAAAATATTAAAAAATTTATAAAAAATATATAAGAATTTACCAAGAACCGCTTCACCGATTTTGATGAAATTTGAATGGGACTACACGAGAAGCACCAGCTTTCAAATAAAAAAGAACCATCAAAATCAGTCTCCCAGTGGAAAGTACTCAGGTAACAAAAAAAATCATACAGGTCAAATATAGAACCTCCTTCTTTCTTTTAAAGTTGGTTTAAAAAATTTATACTGGTTCTGCAGGGATAGCGGGGAAGTCACAGTCTGCGTGGATGCCTAACACATGCATATATACGTTCACTGTTATATATGCATATCCGTTTTTTAATATAAATAAACGAATAAATTCAGTCATTCAAACACAGTCAGAAATAATTCACTCACCGAGTATTCATCATCATCTCAGCCGTGGATTATCAACTGCTGGATATATATATTTTTACACACTTAGACCCCCGCGCTAGGATTCCCTATACCGCGGGAGGCATGGGCTCACACAATCACAGCACACAAACATCCAAGATCAGAGACAAACATCTACACTCATCGCACAAATGTTTGCCCTTGCTGGGATTCAAACCCAGAGTCCCAGAGACACAGAACTCATGTCAATGACACTAGCCACTGCGCCACGGCGACCGTCAATATAATAAGCCTACCGATGTATTTGGCGCGTTGACAAGCGCAGTTTGTTGATTATGTCCGCAGAAGGCGCTGCTGCCCACGTTCTAGTACATAATCCCTCAGACGACTCTTACGGCACCCACGGGGAGAGATGGGGCACCCGTATTATGGCCAGATAGCATTACCAGGGGTAGCCACATCCGCTAACTGGTAACAAGCCATGGAGGCTTGCATTCTTAATAGCTAGCGGGTGTATAATTCAGGTAGGTTTACACATCTAGTAGGTAAGAGTTCACATGGAATTATAAAGCCATGACAGCTCACGAGGCAATGAGGTTCAGCCGAAAATCAGACGACTACTGTTCCGAATCCTATGGGCTTGATCTCTCGGTGGAATATCGAGATCAAATTAACAGATTAAATGAAATTAATAGATCAGATAGTAGATTTCTCAAACGTTATTGTAGTCGCTGCGGTATTGTAATTAGTTATTAATATTTTATTTTAAAATAAGCATCAGGCCATAAAAAAAAATCCCTAAATGCGTTTCTTCAAATGAAAAAAAAACTATTTTTTACATTTCCATTTGTGCCCTTTTATCAGTATTATTATATTTTAAAATCACCCAATTAGTAGCCGTCTTATTTGCCATCCTAAGTGGACGTCAGTGTCATGTAATTCCCGTTCGATCTGCAATTAGAGGGCTGTTTTTGTAATGCAGGCTTACTGTTAGACGGTCCAGGTCATCTTCCTTACAAGGAGACTTGTCCCAGACAAGGTACGCGCCATGCCAGTAAGTTCCGCGAGTTGGCTCACGACACAAACCCTGTAATATTCCATTGATGTCTTTTTCAAAACACCGGTTTTCGTTTTGAGCATCCTTTTGTATCTTGAATGGAATGATTATGTCCTGACAGGCAATTAGCTTAACAAGCTATGAAAGGAATGTTATCTGAGAGACGGTTTGGATGAAAACATTGCAATTTATCAAGAACGTCGGGTCTGAGTCGTTCACATCTTTTCATGCTATGCACACCTAATTCCGGGTTCGACGGCTCGACTTCGAGCAGGTCAAGTTCTAGTTTTTGTGGTAATTTGGTGTGGTAAGGTGAAATTGTTGATTCGCAATGGTTCGACTATTTGCGAATTCCCGTTTCAATCAATGCTACCAATTGTGAATTCACGCTTTTGTAAAATTGTGATTTTATTGGCTTCCGTACGGTCCTAAGATTTCCGTATTTCATTTCTTATTATTGTTAAATATTAGTATAGGGCAACATAATATGCCTGACCGTCAGGTATAATTGTGCTTTGAGCTGCATAATTGCCGATCTGATGGTGATTGCAGCAAATTAGGACCATGAACTTAAATTTAAACGGACGTTCCCGGACTCTTAAAAGTTCGCTAATTACATATTAACACTCGAAGAAACACTAATTTAAGCAGCACTCACTTTATGTATATTATAACATTATTTCAAACTTCACATATAACAATCCCGCCATAATCCCCAGACAAAACCTTATTTCTTTCTTTACTGATAACTAGCGTAAATGTTCGTTCACTTCGTTATGTGACAAGTACCAACGAAGGATAGGTGCATAAGATTATTTGCAGCGCGACGGACGTGGCCCATTAGTGGGGAATGGAACTGCTATTGCGGCACTTTTGCCTATGGTAGGTGAGGTATCTTGTTCTGGGAAGCAGAGTTATTCTGTTTTAAATGAGTTGTTTGATGGATTTGTCGATGTATCTGTGCTAATTTGTAGCTATCTCCGCAGATTAGAAGCGAGAAAAAGGGGTTAGCTGTTAATGAACACTATAATTTACTAATTATATTATTCGTAGCAAAATGTTACAATACATGTAACATTTTGCTATATAATCATTCATATGAGACAATGGTCCCATGAAATTCAAGCGAGCGAACAATGATATAAGTTTCATGTTGTGCTGGACTGTTGTCCGTGCGTCACTAAGGTCTGTGCTGAAAATCAGAGCTGCAGACTTGTCTGCCGCACGCGCTGAGCTCTGACCATTTCAGACATCATCAAGTATGTCAGCTATCCTAGGTTTATAGTTTACCATAATAACGGAAGTAGCTATCATAGCTGGCTTATATGTTTGTATTTTTGTCTTAATTACTGCTTGTCTGAATAAATGATTTCTTTCTTTCTAATAAATTATAAGTTATAGTGAAACTATTTACGGATTGCGAGACATGTCGTGATGTATGCATCTGAGAATAGAATATAATATAATTTATTGCATAATATTATAACTGTGTACAAATGGTGTATCAACAGTAATATCCCGAATGTACAATATTTCTTTGTACATACCTAAGCAATTCTTATTCTCATAATCTTAAGTAAACAAATATAAATAATTAGGAAGGTACCTACTAAATATATGGGGGCAAATGAATAAAAATATACCTATAGTTTTATTTGGACATTAAGTCCAAGCTATAATTTTAATGTCGAATAATATAACACACACTGCAACCTAGCCTGAAATAATTTATCTAGTAGAATTAACTGTAAATATTGAGTTATAAATATCATATTGATATGGATTTTCGCAAAGTAACGCCCGTATGTATAAACTTACTCTAATATAGAGCTTATGAATTAAATGGAGGCATACTCAGTGGTAACCGGTAAATAGGCATACCAAGGAAACTGCACAACTTCCTGTGGACGTGACATACAGGTGGCAACAGAAAGCGATGCCAAGACTGCCAAGTCGAAAGGCAACACAAATATTGACAATCTAAATACATAATATACCTATATAGTATGTATAGTATCTACCTACCGTATAATTTATGAGAGAGCGCTCAACAGGTTAGTAATTACCGTATTTTCTACCAATAAATACATCCGTTACATTGAATTAAATCACGCTTTATAATTTGTTTACTTGTAATAAATTACGGTGTATATGAATAACGCTAATAGAAATGTTATATATTTATGTGTATGTATGTTTGTTAAATAACTATGAATACGAACACAAATGTTTCTGTACTGCACAACTCAATGGTTACAATACATACTGTACTCTGTTGTTGGCCTTTTGTTTTAATCTTAAAAATAATTGTGTTATAAAAGGGGTGGCCGTGTTTCACCAAAATATATCAGCTGTAAAACAGTTAATAATAAAGAGTTTGTATTTCTTGTAATTTTTTATGATTAAGTACACTTAATTTGTCAGTAAATAATGTAAAATAATTAACACTTATTTTATAAAAAGTTAAATTAAGATGTATTGAATGACTATGATCAATTGTTGTTTATGCTGGTAAACTCCTCCCCCAAAGATCCCATGCTAGTTATTGGTGTTTTTGACAGCAGGTACTTACCATTGGCACTAAAAAATAATATTATGATCAGAAGTGGACGTCCTACGGCTGAGATGATGATGATGATGATATTCTTGGACTACCAAGGTTTCAATGGCAAGGCGCTAAGGGCAGTAATGTTAATCAAACATTAATCCATGCTACTAAACTTGTTTATCATCATATTTGTCTATTTCTAATTAATGGACTGGACAACCGTAAAGACCTGCATAAGAATTGAACAAGTGAATGAGTTTGCATATCTTGATTCATGGGGAATGGGAAACACGATGCTGTTAAAAGGAGATTGAAAGCTGGTTACGGGTTACATTAACGGGGTTCCTTATAGCCAGTCAAACTCCGTCTAAAAAGTCGCGACTGGCATTGCACAGAGCAGTAGGTATTAGAACCGACGTTAAGTATGGCAGCGAGTGGTGAGTATGGCAGAAGTGGAGTGAATAAGAATCTAGTGACATGATCGAGAATTCGTTTATTCTTGCTAAGGTGAGACAGTATTTACTGTACCAAAGACAAGTCCGGTCGTGTATGATTGTAATATTCTCTGCTTTGAAATGGGTTATGAATGTATAAAACACGGGAGTTAGTCACGTAATAAGTCAGAGGGTTCCGACTATAGTTTCAACCACATTCGGTGGTCTTTTTCAAGGAGAATACGGGGCGCTCGCGGACGCGGTCGCGGTTCGCCTAGTACACTCAGTACTAGGTGAACCGATGGTGAAACTATAGTCGGAACCCTCTGACTTATTACGTGAGTAACTCCCGTGTTTTATACATTCATAATGTGTCAAAATCACGTCAGTTTTAATAACAAAATTGAAATGGGTTAGGCCAACGGTGATTCTAAAGCTGCCAGCTGGAAGCATTAGAGATCTCTATGGAATTCCGCCGGAGATCAATTTAGAGTCTTAAATCCATCAAACTTCTTGGGCGTAAAAGTAATGATTTAGTACAAGTAAAACTCCGTTATTTATGGAACACACACTAAGGACGATTCTGACATAGGCAGGTAACTTTGTTTTCTGCACGAACAAGAACATAAATCTTACCTAAGACTTTATATGCGCGTAAGTCATTTTGTAACTGGCTATCAGTCAAAATCTCCCACATACGTAGTATCACATAAAAAAACAGGTTTGGAAAGTACTGTGTTTTGATTACGATTTATAACAAATCGTCGGTTTGGTTACATTTAGATGAGATCGGTTCAATTATAACGTTATTTACGAGCTTTTAATTAAACAAAGATTTGGAGCAAATTGGCCCTCCTTGGTAATAAACCAGTACTTAAATGGTTATGTGGCCAAAGTAACTAGTAGGTACTTAATCAATGAATTTAGTAACGAGTATTTATCACTGGTCAGTAAAGGCCTAGCCTTGCCACCGAACACGGGGTCAGGGTTCCGTATCTGAAGGATAACCAGCGGAACTCTATTATTATGACTGCTTTGTCGGACGGACAAAGCAGCTGTCTGTCAGCTTAGAAAATGCAAACGTGGGACAGCTGAAATTTTGACTTAGGAAGTATAGCACTGTTATTCAATTAAAATTATTAAAATGGCGTGAAATAAGAAATCTTGATTCAATGGAAGAATAAAATCATAACAATGTATTAATAACAACCCTAACGTTAGACTTTTTCTATTAAAAAACAACAAATTAATTGAATGTAAACTCTAAGGCTTTCACGGCCGGCGTTGCTACTGATCAGAGACCTCAGTATCAGAGAAGACGCCGCGAAGGAGAGTTCTACGCTCTTGTCGCCGCTCGGACCTGAACCACTGAAGATGTCGACCGCCGTGACCGACGAAACGTCTGGAACAAAAGTTTCACATAGACCACGGCCAAACAGCCCGGAAGCAATACATACAAAAACAAATTAATTCGTTGTATAATTTGGTACTGGCTATCATAATCATCATCACGGTACTGATTAAAACTATCCGAAATCGGAAAAAATAAGGAATGGCATTGGTGAAAGCTATACGAATTTGAATTATAAATAAACAGAAACAGAGTTATTCATTATTTTAAGCGGGTTGAACGTGAACGTGTTGCCGATATCACGATCGACAATTGTTTCGGTTTCTTTCGGAAGGCTTCTCAGGACCTTGATTGTGGTGCCTTCGGCGCAACATCCCATCTTTCATTTTTTATAACGTCGTAATGAACGTGAGTTTTATTAAAAGCTGACCAATTTAAATAATGTTTAGTTAGTTTAAGTTTATGATAGGATTACGACCACTGTGTCTATTTGTATTTACATACACTTCAATAACTTAAGTTTCTAGGATACTTGCTTCACGCGTGATATCTCAATTTTAATGATAATACTTACAAATGCCTAAGTAACAATTTAAAAAGTACTTAGTGTTAATTTTGTACGATGGTACGGAACCCTTCGTGTGCAAGGTCAACTCGCATTTGATCGGTTTTCGCTCTACATGTTTGTGAGTTGTGACTTTATTGGTAGTAAAAATAAAATTGCTTGAGATGTAGTTGAAGTACTTGTACGAAGATTAATTTGTTTCGTATGTTTTATGAATTAAAATGAAACTGTCTTAAATAGTGGTGTTAAAAAATGTACGCCGAATAAGTACATGGGTATTTTGATAAAGACCATATTCATACTTAACTGGATACAAAAATTGTATCCAGTAAGATATCCTAACCTCCACCACGCCCGTTCCTTTGATTTAATAAAAGTTTACGGATCAACGTAGAGCTTTCTCTTTATGAAAGTGGTTCATACACGATTTCCATAAACCTCTTGAGCAGAAGACACAAGTATAAACAAGTCATCATTTAGGACTAAGGAAGGATATGTTTGTTCCTCCTTTATTAGTAGAAACTTTATGGTGCTGTTATGACCGAAAGCGTGGGCAGAACTCGTGGGAAAAGACAATATCGGGGTACTGAGGATGCATAGGACGAGTTCAGATTTACCTCCTTGCTAGCTTCACTTTAAAACATGATCCAGTAATAACGGTTAGGGTTACTTTTATGTATCTGACGTGCGAAATAATGAAAAAAAAAGAATACCAATTAGATAATATAAAATTATTTGTAAATTTATAATGTAACAATTATAATTCACTCATACAAAAATATAATCTTAAATATAATTATACAAAATGTACAATAAAAATATGTACGTTCCGCTAAACGGTATAGAGTAAAACTAGCCACTAAGATCACTCTATTTTTTGGGAAATATATTAATTTCAAGCTATTTCACTGGTATCAGACTGCGATATAAATTCATATCGGTATCATCGGTATTGTATCATCATGTTTTGAGCATGCTCAAATGGGCAAATGGAAAAAGTAACGTAGGCTCTTTTGATAATTTCACGTGCCATGCCACTAATTAACCATATCCTTAGCCCAGTTATAATAATTACCTATCATTTTAATATATTATATTTCCTACCATACCCAAGTGAACATTATGTTCAAATATTTGAAGGAAACAGTTTTAGAATGTGACATTGTATTTATAGGATAAGGTATATATAATAATGAATCCCTATATCCCTTGGTCACGCCATCACTTGTGAACAGCTGGACCAATTTCGCTAATTCTTTTTTGTTGTATTTGATATTGGCAGGATAAAGTTCGTATGGAAGAAAAGAATAAAAATGATGATCGGAAAATAAGAAAATGTACGATAAATTAATGATCATATCACACTTTGTAATGTAACTTATGGTATTTGTCATAACGCGCTGGCAGTTGTCAAACAACGATTAATGTGGATGTTTGTCCCGGGTCTTGGATGTTTGTGTGCTGTGATTGGGAGTGTCCATGCCTCCTGCGACACAGGGAATCCTAGTGCGGGAGTCTGAGTGTTTAAAAAAATAAAACTGTCAGCACGTGATTGACAGAATGAATGTATTATTTTATTTATTAACTATACTAATTCAAATTCAATATTCATAGGTTAAGGCAAGACATTTTTGTCGGGTCAGCTATAGTCACATTTGAAATTCAAGTTGGAATTTGGTCCAATAACCGTCTGATTAGGCACCAATGCTATCTTCTCCTTGGCCATACAAAAAAATAAAAGTATCACTGCATTGCTAATTTCAAGCAATAATTATAAAAACCCTCAAAATTTATTTATAACCTATGTGTATAGGCCAATGCGTATTCCAAACATGCTACCTCCTACGCTTGCAGAATATATTTTGTACGAATATGGTAAGTACTCTTAAATTACGGATATAAATTCAGACAAGGCAGTTTCAATAACCCAAAAAAGACAAATTTTCAATAGTCCATTGTGTGATGATTATAATCTTATGAACAACTGTTGAATCCTCAATATAGAAATTAAAATAAACGTACGTTTAAAAGTTTCGTTTTCTGGTCACGTTTCTTTGATAGATCAGAAAAGATGTGATTGTATATGTTTTGGACGATTCAACCAGTAATATTATTAAAAAAGGAAGCTAGGGTATATAAGCTTAAGATTACACTAAAAACTGGACTACATACAGACAAATTCACACACAGTCTTCCAGTAGTTATTTTGGCCATTTTTAATGGTCCCCGAAGGCATTATTTCTTAATTATAAAAGTATTTATTGCGTACCACGCGTGCAGCACAACTACCGATCCGATTGCCACGATATTAGGTGAGTCAACCTAATTTATGCAGACCACGCCCGAGGACTTATTGGCCAATTCCCTTTTTTTTAAATAATATCATTGGTTGTAACCAATAAAGTTGGACAAGGATTTTTGTGTCACTAGTCCTCTATAATTATTCTAACTACTTGGAATTATTACACTTTTTTATACAATGGGATGGAATGGGTTTCTTCTCAGGATCCAGGAAGGCGGGCGTTGGGACGCCATACCACAGGTTAATTCTAGTTTATGTACCAATGGTCCCCGGGATGAAAAAAAAGGAAACATAGAATTTAATGTATAAATTACTAAGTGCAATAGTTTTTTATCAAGTTTAAAGTTTTAGTAAAAAAATATTTATTAACCGAGGTAAAGAGAAAACTGTAGTTCACGCAGTTGAAACCGTGATGCGCAGCTTTAAGACAATATAACACGAATTTTATACATTATGGTATCAGGTACGGTTACGGCTTAATTGATAAGCCTCCCTCTGCCACAGATTAGATGCACTGACATCCCGCTTGCGGTGTTTCGTGTTTTCTCCCCGCCAGTATCTTCGCGAGTCATCCGAACTCCCAATTTTTTTTTATGTGCTGCTTTACCTGTGTGTGTTGTGTATATCTTTATATATATTATTCTACTGTATGTGTATATCACTAAACTCCTCTTAAACGGCTGAACCGATTTAAATGATTTTTTTATGCGTTTGTGTGGCGCCTTCGATGGTTTAGATTCGCAAATTAGTCCGGCAGATGGCGCTGCAGTCGGTATTTTCACCCGTGCGAAGCCAGGGCGGACCGCTAGTCTATTACACATGAGTTTATTTTAATTGAATTTTGTTTTATTTCATCTTTTTCATTTCATACTATTATTTATTCTTATACTTTCTGTGGCCTCACCACATACAGTAGCACATGTTCCACAGTCTCGTTATCTTACATGCATCCCCGACATACGGGACTATCTATAGCTCCCGTCTTGTGTATAAGGTAGAAGATATCGACAACGCGTAAGTGTTACGGAGTAGCCTTACTAGTAGACTAAGATCCTGCCGTTTATATAGGTTTTTTTTTTGTGTAATTGCAATCTGCCATATTAGCTCAATAGTATACTTATAATGTTAAAAAGTAAATTACATTACAAATTACATATTTTATTAATAAATAATTGAACGTTCCTTATATCTTTGATCACAAAATTAATAGATTTTTAAAGTAAATTTACATTAATATGAGCACCACTACCAATTGTAATGATTCGTTGAATGAACTTGTTAATGTTTAACTACTTAAGACAAAAATAAATTTAGCCATATACTGAACATGCTTATTAGCATAAATTTAAACGTATTTATATACCTATCTACTTATGCACTATTATTTATAACATAGGTGAAGTTTATTACACGACGTGTCCTTACCTATAAATATTTTTATAATGTTTATGGATCTGTCATAAATAAACCTGTAAATCTTTATTGTTGTGCAAATATATCTTAATTAGTAATAAAAAATAAAACAGATACAATACCCATTACTAACTATTCTTTCGACTTCCGAACTCATAAATAAATTACATAAAATTTCTTTGTTTCCATCCGTCTTAAATTAAATATTGTCAAATGGGCGCCAAATGGGTGAAATCGTCCGAGTGAACAGTCGTTCTATCAACTTATAACTATTCTCATAATGGCGCTCGCACACTCGCAATTCAGGGCAACTTGTACCAATTATTGCAAATAGAGAAAGATAAGAAATAAAATTCTTTATTAGTCTTATCATAATGAAATTATACTAGCAAGTCAAAGTTACATCTTAAAGTTGTGTTCAAAGTGTTAAACCGTTCAAAGGGTCAAAGCTAAAGTTCCATTTGTTATAAACATAAAATTCAACCTTTAATAATGTTTATAACTTTTTAAAACGCAAATGATTAGACGAAGGGGCAGAACGGAATCGTAAGGTGATCTTGAATTAGTACGAAAAACTACAAGAAGAAGAAAACCGAAACCAATGGAAGATAAGAGAAAATTGTCTGGGTACGGGAACATACGTTAATTTTGTACTATTTTGAAATGAATATATTTTTAGAGTTAAATGTGAAATTGGAATAATAACGATAATGCCTGAGATACGGTATAATTTACCGTGTAATGCCGGCAAGAAATTAAAATGTATACCCTGCACGTGGCCCTAACGAGTGACGCTGCGAACTTTTCAATTAGAAACAAAATAAAATAAAAATTCGATAATTTTCTCTAATTAGTGATAAAAATTACTATTAAATGGTATCATCATGAACAGGTTAATAGATAAATTACAATTATCTTTTTTTTCAATCTATATATTACAAAACAATCAGTACTTATTATCCAGGTTCATGCGTAAAATTGGAAAAGTTTTAGTGATTAATTTGTTCAATAAATGTAAAGCTTACTTTTACTCTTTTTCAAAAGATTATATTTCATGAATTTGACTTTTATACAGACATTAAAATGTCTGCAACTGCAAGTGAACAGAGTCTAAAGAGTGATGCTAGTGTGCAGAGGCACTACAAGTTATAAACCTTATAAGGGACCGGTGGCGGCGGCGCCGGCGCCGTTTGCATAATCAGATTTATGTTGTGACAAATCTGGTTCTTTGGGAACTACGGTTTCATATATTATAATAATGTACACTTTTATAATTTACAACGTTACTTTGTATTCCAAGAAATGTATGGGTGGACTTCTTAAGCGCTTCTTAATCTACTGGCTAGAAAATTAGCATTTATAAAGTTACTAATTCTTTAAAGACTTGGCATACCTAAATTAGGACAGAATTTAAGATTAGAAATTGTTGAGTTAATTTCTTGATAATTTTCGGATAAGGTGTAAAGAGACATCGCTTATTAGAATGAGAGGCGGCTCAAGAAATATATATCCTAATTTGTTATTTAATTAGGTATGGGTGGTTCGTCAAAATTTGATTAACTTGGTGTTAGTAGCAATTTTCACATGTTTATATATATTTTATCCAATATTTGCAACTACTAACCTATATTATAACGTTCGTGTAATTTGGTCACTCACTTTAATTTACATCATAATATTTTTTATTTCCGAAAATCGCTTCTGCTTACTCCAAATATTAGTCCCTAGCCACGTAAGATCTCCCAAATTTAGCAAGCATTTCATTGTTATTCTAATTCACTAAATAATACTTTTATTTAACTCGACTTAAAATGTTTACTATTTGTTTGCGGATAACTTCGTCGTGTATGAACCGATTTTGATGATTCTTTTTTCATTGATTTTATACTTCTGTGGTGGTCCAATTTAAATTTTACCAAATTTGGTTAAGCTGTTTTGAGTTACACTTCAAAAACTGAAAAGTGTTACGTCTATCTGGATGGCTTCTTTAGAAGAATTAGAAAAATTTGGTGAACATACATAATGAATGACAATTGATCGCATGAGTAGCAAAACTCTGAAAAGGGTTTTTTTTTTCCTTTTTTACCAAAACAGGGAACCGACTTCAACATTCAAAAGTGTGAAATAACTTATCGAACTCTCGTGTCGAAGACTTAAACAAGTTATTTCACACATTTGAGGGTTGAAGTCGGGTCCATGTTTTGGTATAAAATATTTAGCTGTTTCAGGTGTAAGTTAATCATTCAAACAGGTAATAGAACGCAATTAGAGCCCCCCTCACCCATTCTCAAACGAAACGACTCACCATCAGCTAGGTCAACCCCCACACCAGATTACTGAAGCCACCACTGGTCGTGTGGGGGCACCTTTAGATGTCAATACTCAATCATCATGTCGGGAAGATCATCAAAAGCCATTCAATCTTACAAATCTTGACTGGCCGGTTGGCGCAGTTGGTAGCACTCTGCCTTCTGAGCCGCTGGTCCCGGGTTCGATTCGCGGACAGGTCGAACATTTGTGTGTGTGAACGTATCTGTTTGACCTGTGTCTGGGTGTGTATATATGTATATAAGTATATATATCAGTCATCAGCTACCAAAGTACAGGATCTGCCTAGTTTGGGACCTATAGACCTTGTGTGAATGTTAATAAACAAAATATTTTTTTTAAAAAAAACTACTTTTATGCTCACCGCGATTTCAGGTTGTTACAATTGGCAGCAATAAATGACTTATCACCAATAAAGATGCCATCACATGCATATCACAACAATGCTAACGGGATGTCGCCAGAAACACCTACGTGCAATAAAACTTAGCCTCGGGCGTACAGAAGCGAAGTGAAACTATATCATAACCAGAAAACTTTGACCTCTCACAATAGCGGTAGCGTAGTTCACATAAACGAGCTTTTTCTCTATAATGCTTGCATTATATATGTAGTACTGAAATTCATCACAGATCAGGTTATGCTGGATGGAGAGGATAGAAAGCGGCGGAGTTACCATATCGAGCGAGTCGTTTCGCAAGTGAGATATCATATTTAATTATTGTTAATATACAGGCACCCTTTTTATACTGCATTGATCTAGCGTTTGACCACTATCTCACTTGATGGTCAGTGACGATGTGGTCGAAGATGTTATCACGCTAGACCTAGAATGCTCGCTGGCTCTCAGACTGTTGCCTGAACACACTATGGTTTTGGTGACAGTTTTTCAAACTTGAGGGTGGTAGCTAGCCAGGCAGGTACTTGAAAGTACCTTACCACCATGCTGAGAATTTGATAACGGTGTTACCTTGGTGTTGTTGGGGATCGAACCAGTGTCCGTCAGTTTGACAGCCGACGCTCCCCTATCGCTGAGCTATCATCGCTTCAAGCCTTGATCCAATGCATTCTGTATAGCTTTCAAACATTTATTCTATATTTATTTAATTAGTTATTAAAGTGTACGAAATATTGCATTATACAGTTTGTATGTGGCGTGTTGTAGCTTTTTAAATTAACATTTTTTTTTATTCGATTGCTATTTGCTTATACAATAAATACATATTACGTTAAAAGAGTTATAGGATTTAGGTAGGCAGCGAAATTCTTGAATATACATTTTTTACTCTATATTTATAATATATTTATACTATATACACATTTCTAAAATAACAGATGAGGGTATATACATTTGTATAACACAATCTGTATAATACGTAAGTAATTGTTAAACTCATTCTTTCAGCGTCCACAGTATACACTAGTTCTAATTTTAACTACTTCTGTAAATGTATATTTACGACAAATACAGCGTTGTAATAGCTAATTTTATTAGATAATTATGCAATCGTGAACTAAGTACACATTTAGATGCGTTTGTACGTCAATTTAATAATTTTGCAAGTTTAGTTTTGTATTTATTAAATCATTATTGTTAAATATTAATAATTGTAATGTAACAAACCGACTAGGACTCACGTGGTAAACACTGGAAAATTACTCTCCGACCAGTTTCGAACTTATTTGCAGTTCTTAAGAACTGCAAATAAGTTCGTTAAGAACTGCAAATAAGTTCGAAACTGGTCGGAATGGGACAAACATTACAATTATGGAAGAAACTCGCGATAGTTTTCAGACTCAAATATTAATAAAATTAATTGTATAAAATCACTGTTGTTGATTATCGATCTTGAGATCTGTAGAAGAAAAACTTCACTGCCATAGCCAAGCCGACTAGTAGATAAGTTGAAATGGCAATGCGCAGGTCGCATAGCACTAAGAACTGATGGCTGATGGGGTCGAAAGGTTCTCGAGTGGAGACCACGGACTGGCAAGCGTAGCTCAGGTTGTCTTCTGACACGGTAGACAGATGACCTGACAAACATCGCTGGAAGAGTCTGGATGCGGTCCACTTCATACCGGGCTTTGTGGAGATCAATGGAAGGAATGGGGACCATATGTGCATCATCAGATACATAATTATTATTTTTTTTCTTTAGAGTATTTTATACATAGATCAGAATGGGTTTTTTCTATCGGTGAAGATAAAAATAATTACCTACATTGTAAAAAATATATTCTGAATTTTCCATATCTCAAGGCTATATCGAAACAAACCTGTTTAAAACTAATTCTTGGTGCAGGTTCTTCTTCAAACTAATAAACATATTACAATCTTTGCATAACAATCGTAATTATATATTGAATAAAGTGTTATTTATTCGTGTCAAGGTAAACTGTGTGTGGTCGCAGTCACGACATACTACGGGCAGTCGTTAGGAAAGATAATCCTCGTCGTTATTTTATAACAACTTTAATATATTGCACATGACTAATGCTTTTCTAAAAGAAAAAGCTTAAGTTTGGTAACTGTATCTTATATACCTTGATAATTTGTTATCGGTTGTCATGGCAACACAACAAACTAGCAGAACAAACAACCGAATCGGTTGTGGTGGGAAATTTCGATGGAGAAGATCTACATATTGTTTTATAGGTATATTGTATTTTATTTACTGTTGTAATAATGGTGTCTTAAGATATGAACGGTTATGTTATGAAGGAAAATGAAACAAAATTGCCGAAATGCAAAAGGACATATTCTCTTCTTTATAATAAAAAAAATTTTCAATAAATTGCTAGCTAGTTTGCTGAATTTACTGAATCAAAGGGGAAACGAGAAGAGACTTTCAGGCTCAGCTGTAGCTTATGTCCACAACTTAATGCAACAAAACTTGAAGACCTTTATACCTGAGAAGAATAAGTTCATCTATAGCTGTGCATTGCTGATGCATTTTGCCAGTGTCACCAAACTGATTATTAAAAAAACCGAATCTTAATGGACACATCGTTCGGCGTCTGGAGAATGATTAAATACAGGGTATTTATATTACCTATTCCTAGATGAACATTATATAAATAACCTCGCATATAAAATCAACATATTCAGCCCAATTCATTCCCACGGCTGGGACATGGGCCTTTCTCTTAGAGAGGAGTGCATCAGGGAGTACGCGGAGCGATCGGTCCTTGCTGTTGTGTCATAACATAAGATAACAGCCTTCAAGCCGTGTAAGAGGCCCTTGGGCGGTCTGCATTTTCTAACATTGGGAGACATTCACACAGTGGGAGAGTAGTGGGCTGTAATCATCCCAGCTCAAGCTCAGACAATAAATAAGCATAATTATTTACTCCCTTTTATTTGTCTGTTCTTACCCAGAAATCTAAAATAAAGTTTAGGTTGGTACTAAATTAAGAAGTCTGGGTTAATAATACCATATTTAATTGCATTAAGTTTCCAAATTCAATACAGCGATGGTGAGCAATAATTGCAATTAAATTAATTATTATTCCGCTGTTATATCAAAACCGTAAAGTGGCTGGGTGCTTATTGGTAACATGGAATTTATGATCCAAAAGTCACGAATTTGAACTCCATCATCGTAAATCTATTGGAATGATTCAATTTCAAAGCTATTATGCTATATTGAACACGCGGGTCTGATCGTGGTTGTATTTAAAAAATATTTATTATAATTTCATCTGTAGACAGTCCAATCCCTTAAATAACTGTTCACCAATGACCTATACGATACACTAACTCTTGCATAGGTTTAGAATGATATAAGAATGAATGATAGATTGAATGGATGATTGGTCTATTTGCTACAAATGTGTTAAGTTAACATGGTAACAGTTGCGAGCATAAGATGAAAGGTTGCAGCGCAATTGATTTTGGTACCATGGCAGTTTTACAAGTTAGAAACCGGCCTCAACTCAGCGTAGTGCTGATCGTGCGACCAGCGCTGACACCTGACTCATAACGATCGATAACTTATCCAATCGATTCAATTCGATATTGTTCATACATTTTATATTTAAAACTTTTTTATTCGTATATGTTATGGAATATTCTAATATGCACTTCTATCATTAACGAAATTGTGTAGCGAATGTTTTAAATAGAAAGTGTGTAATACGGGATTTATACATTACCGAATCGATTCGGTATCGAAGATCGATCTTCGATTATCGAAGAGTCCTGAATCGGAGGATGTCTCCCGTGGGTATTAAATCAGAAGATTTTGTTGGATACCATTAAAGTTAATATCTACGCAACACTTAAAACGTGTTTACCAAAAAATGGAACCGACTTCATACTCAAGTGTGAAATAATTTGTTGTACCATGATACTTCAAAAGTAACTATTATCGAAATATTGTGCTCATGGTACCGACCTCGACAAGTTATTCCACACTTTTGCATTTTTTGGAAAAAAGAAATTCTGCCCTTTCACCCTTTCACCTTTGCTATTTACGGGATCAATTGTCATTCACCACCCTCAAGAAGTAAATCACCCAGATAGACGTAATATTTTCAGTTATTGAAGTTTAACTCAAAAACCACTTGATCGATCTTGATGAAATTTAAATTGGACCACCTTGGAAGTATACTCTATCAAACAACAAAGATAGTTTTAAGAACCGGTCCACAAATCGGTGAATATACATATGAGCTAGGGGTGAATTGGACCTATAAATTGTACAATAATATTTTAAATCAGAAATACGTCTAATAAAAATAATCATTGCATCGAGGTAAAAACATTATTGAAAATGGTAATTATTGTATCAAAGCTGAAGTTTGCCTCTTGTAAAAATTTCCATTGAGTTTTGTCCTTTGCGTCGATATTGAAAATGGATGATCCAATATTGAAAATGAAGAGGCGTAGACAGACTTAGGGATGGGAATCTCTAACTCTGTCTACCCCAGTTCATTATACCTATTCTCTCGTTGTGTTAACATTTTGATACTTACTTAATTCGGCACCGCCAAAATCGTGCATTTTAAATTTCCCCGAAATATTTTGTTCACAGCAGTGGAGACGTTAAAATATAAACTGTTTAATACGTCATTTAAGTAACCGTTTTTTACAATATCTACTGTATTTCATTGTGGATAAAATGACTATGAATATTAATAATTCAGACGATACGGAGAAACAGACAAACGGACATGAACAAACTATATATAATTTTCTATTGAATTGAGCGCATAGTTCATTGATTTGACTGAACTACGAAAGTGCCCAATAAAAACATATTCAATTTGCTAGGAAATCTAAATATAGGAATTACGAAATATGGCAAGTTATATCAGACGGTTCTTGTAGTTGTGCTATGTAAATGACTACATGCACAAATTGCAAGTATTAAAAAATAATTAAACATTACGTTCTAAAGACTGAACTTTTATTTTTTTAGGTTTCGTGTTTTTGGTTCAGTGAGGATTGGTCAGGAATCAAAATACAGTTATGTATAATTCCCTAGATAGTTCATTTATTTTCTATATTTTAGGCAAAAGGACCCTTACCGGTAAAATACCAATTATTAAATACAAATGGTCAAAATTAACAAATAAAAAGTTATTTTTTATGTTCCAGAACAAAACTTAAATCTTTTATAATATATATATATATATATATTATTATTATATATAATTATAATATTTTTTATTATTATTACTTAAATATTTATTATAATACGTGACATATCTTCCCAAATAAAAAAAAATCAGATAGATAATGGCGTAGTAAAAAAACCGTCTCGATTTTTTTATAATATCCATAATTGTTGAAATGAAATGAAATTTATTTATTTATTTAGACCAAGGCATACATGGATCTTAATACTAATAATAAAGTTTCATAACTTAACTTAGCTTTAAAAATATGATATATATAAATAAATGTTGAATGTTGTTGATTTTATAGAAATATTTTTGTATAATTCCTACTACCGTCTAGTATCACGTGACCTCAGTTGATGAACCGCGCCGCTCTCCGCTCATTCTGACCATGATCACTGTTAACGTCGGACCTATGCTTTATCGCTCTGCACTTTCCCATACATTCCTAGCTTCTTATATACAGGTAAGTATATGTTCGAGTGCTGTTTGCCTAATCTGTAGGGACTAGCTCGCCTTAAAATAAATGAAATTACTGTTCAGACATTCGAACAGACAAGCAATGAATAATAATATTATGTAAGCACTGTCCACATGCTAGGCGAACCGCGACCGCGTCCGCGAGCGCCCAGTATTCTCCTTGAAAAAGACCATCGAATGTGGTTGAAACTATAGTCGTGACCCTCTGACTTACTACGTGAGTAATTCCCGTGATTTATACAACAATGAATAAAATATGTACTGTCCACAATGATGTTTTACTAAAGATGACTTATATTCATACTGCGCGGTGCTTAGATTTTGTTCCTTTACGACATAAACATGCTCACTGCGTCAGATAATACGGTACAAATAATATAGAAAAGGAAAGCTATATGTTTAGACTTGCGCTTGAAATACGCGTCATAATGAAAATTACTACAATTGACTTAATTTTGCCGCCTCAGTTTCCGCGCGCTTGTGCGACATCTACCTCATATAAACATATAATATCATTGACTGTCCACATGTAAAAGACGGACAACCAACTAACGGACACATGAAGAAACCATAAAAGTTTATATTGGCTACAGTTCTTAGTTCATCGACTTTGGTACCTGATTGTACCATGAAAGAGCCTTTTAAAACGACACTCAAGTTCTTGGAAATTTATAGGAAATGCGCAAGACAAGGTATATAAATGGCCACAACGCGAACGCCAAGCCTTTGGTCGTAAGCTAAGGTACCAGTTGTTATCCGCTTTCAATACCCTATTATGAATACCAGTAGTGATGCCTAGTATACACTGGCCAGTTTTTGAGCCCGGGTCGTAGAAAGTATGGCTGCATGGGTGACGTTGTCAATTATCTTTGTTGGGGATAGTTTCACTTCGATAGCTTGTTATTTCCACGCTTGGTTTCATATACCGCAGATCGTTTATTGTCATCGCTTCAAAAGTACACTTGTTTTTTGACAACAAAAATAAACATTACCAAAAAATGAAACCGGCTTCAACACTCAAATGTATGAAATAACTGACGGTCGCCGCGGTGCAGTGGTTAGTGTCATTGACATGATTTCTGTGTCCCCGGGACCCTGGGTTCGAATCCCGGCAGGGGCAAACATTTGTGCGATACGTGTAGATGTTTGTCGCGGGTCTTGGATGTTTGTGTACTGTGATTGTGTGTGTCCATGCCTCCCGCGATACAGGGGACCCTAGTGCGGAGTCTGAGTGTAAGAAAAAAAAAAAACATTAAAAAACTGCTTCATAAAAAAACTTGTAAAAGTCTGTACCACGATAGTTCAAAAGTAACTATTATCAAATTATTGTGAGCATGGTACCGACATCGACAAGTTATTTCATACTTTTGAGTGTTGAAGTCGGTTCCATTTTTTTTTTTTTTTTCATTCTTTCTTCTTACCTTTGCTACTCACGGGATCAATTGTCATTGTGTATGTTCACCGATTTCCCCACCCGCAACTATAATATCATCGACGTATGCGTAGCACTTTTCAGTTAGTGGAGTGTAACTCTAAAATCGCTTGGAAGATTCTAATGAAATAATAATGAATAATTTAAATGGGACTACACGGGAAGTACCAGCTTTCAAATAAAAAAAATGGTCAAATACGGTTCACCCAGTCGAAATTGACGTCATATAGCGATCTCCCTATCTATGATTCGAACTCATTGAGGAACCTCAAACATAACTCTCTCTATCGTTCGGCGGGCGTCCTTGAGTTTGCTTATCTATAGATAGAGAACCTTTAGGTTCCATATGCGATCTTTGGTGATACACACAGATCAAAGCATCAAAATCGGACAAGCACTTTTTGAGTTACCCTCCAATAACTGAAAAATGCGGGCTTATACATAGACGATATTATAGTAGCGGATGAAGACATCGGTGAACATATCTACACCACAATGACAATTGATCCCATGAGTAACAAAGGTCACTAAAAAGAGTGAAAAAAAAAATTATTACCAAAAAATGGAACTGACTTCAACAATCAAAAGTATGAAATAACTTGTCGAAGTCTAAATGTATTATGGTGAATATTAGGTACAGATTGTAATTAGTTAGTCACAGGCCATGTTGGTAATGAACTGGTTCCATTCTCCACTGTTTTGTGGACAACCAATCACAACTACTTGTGATTGGATGCTGCTCATTACATTCCGCCGCCGCTGGCAATTTCAATTTACTTGGCTTTTCTAATCATTTGAGAGAGTTTTAATGTATGCGATGCTTTGAAAACTTGATTTGATGATAAATCTTCCTTTTCGAATAATACCAGCTGTGATTGCGTGCTATTAAAAAAAAACTCGGTACATATCCATTCTTTTTCTTCTCTCAGCCATGTGCGTCCACTGCTGGACAGATACCTCCCCCATATAGGGGGGATTTGCCAATACTCGCCACGCTTGGCAGGCGGGTTAGCTAGCGCAGTATGATTTCCAATCCTCAGAAGGCGCTGCTGCCCACCTTCTGGTACGTGTTCCCTTAGCCGACTCTTACGGCACCCGCGGGAAGAGATGGGGGAATACTATTCTAGGCGGGTAGCACCACGGCCATTGCTATCCCGAAAACGATATGCATGAAAAATTGTACATTGATAACGATTTCATTTCAACTACATATGTGTAGATATTTTCCTGGATAATTATGAAAGTTATTTTATGTTAAAAATTAGAACAACCGACTTCATTCATTCTTCATTTTCCAAATTCCTCGCTATCATAAAAACTACTAAACCGATTTCATTTAATAGTACCACTTGGGAAGCCTTTCATATCCTTGGAAGTAAATAATATAATTACATCGTTTAGACAGGCGTCTTCCAGTAATCGGGAAATATACATTAAAAAAAAGATTACGACGAATAGCGAATCGTTTAAAAAAAACAGCAGATAAAATAATTGTCATTGTAAAACTTTATCGTATATCACAAGATCACACTGCATCGATTTTTATACTGTGCTCTGCACATTTGGATTATACCTTTCTCAAAACCTCTGTATTTGTGGTGGGCGTATGGTGAAGGTGCAAATTAGCTTGAGGTAAAATTGTGAAGCTTACATGTCTTCTCCGAAACGGATATCAGTATGTTTCCAAAGATGACGCAGGTTGTATTACTCGTGTGTATCATGTATATCCAGCCAGCCACCTGTGTCAGCTCACGATATCGAGATGAGATCACGGTGTGTGTTGCATTAACTTGTTTATAATTCGAAGCTGGTAAGCAATCGCTTTTGGTAATTCCCTTATCGAACTAACGTCCATCCATCTCCCTAATATTATAAACTAGCGGCCCGCTCCGGCTTCGCACGGGTACAAAATATATAGCCTATGTCATTAATGGATGTTATCATACATATAAACCTTCCTCTTCAATCACTCTATCTATTAAAAAAATCCGCATCAAAATCCGTTGCGTAGTTTTAATGATACATAGGGCATACATACGGCATACATAGGGATAAAGGGACAGAGAAAGCGACTTTGTTTTATACTATTGTAAAATAAAATAAAATAAATGTGGAAGTTTGGATGGATGGATGTATGTTTGTTACTCAACCACGCCAGAACGGCTGGACAGATTTGGATAAAATTTGGTGTTTAGATACTTCAGCTCCTGGAATAACACATAGGCTACTTTATATCATCGTCATCAATCATCACCATGCGGGTAAAACCGCGGGGCGCAGATAGTAATTTATATATTGAATAATAATATAAACGCTGACATTTAAATTACCTACACTTACCTCAATTATCCTACGGGACTAAATATTTTCCGGGATAAAATTAGCCTCTCTGATATTCCAGGAAATAAGATAAATTCATTCAAATCCGTTTAGCCGTTTCAGCCTGAAGGTGCAACAAACGTACAAGCGACAAACAACAGACAAACTTTCGCATTTATAATAGTAGTGTGATTATTAATTACAAATCATGCATTAAAATTTCACAATTCACTTTATCAGGAATGTAAAAGGACAAGAACGCTACATATAAAGACCCTGAGGAGACCCTAAGGCACTGAGTTTCAGATTACTTATAATTGCTCTTCAGTATGCGTCTAATTATTTTGGAACGCGGCGTTATAGTTTTTTAATATTAATTATTTCATTGAGAACCATAATTTCACTTTGCATGCCCAAAAATAAATAAATGATTTTGAATTGGACTTTGGTTACAATACTTTATCAGAAGTTTTAACTTTATTCTCGACCAGTTTTCCAGGAATTACACTTTACTAGTTGTTACAAAATTAAATATTGATACAAAGTTTTGCAAACAATTATATTTATGCGATGTCGCGTGATAATCTTTGCAACTTTATTAATAATAAACAGTGCTGCATATCTGTCGTATGCAGAGGTAGGTGTTCTTTATCGGTAGACCACACTGAGCCTCGCGATAAAAACTTGCATAAAACGTACTGTTGGTACAAAAAATGTTACAATGTTGTGGTCGGGTTGCATTGTACTGAACACTGGCTTTTGTTTCCGACTATGCTTGTGTCTCTATCTGGATCAACTAAACAATGATCTGTCTGTGAAGTATGCTAAAATGTTAAACTTAACGATTTCTATGCATTGTAACTTATTTTAAATGAATCAATGAAGAGATATTTTGTAAATAAGTATTTTGTTTTAAAAAAACCTATGACTCAAGATGAATTTCATAACGGAATTATTGACCTCTATATACAACTGACGAAAAAAATTCTATATGAATTATTAAAAATATGTAATAAAACTACGCTACACTTTAATATAAATGAAACAGTAATTTACAAGACCAACTGTAAGAGAAAAGCACTCAGTACATCGTTTAGCATACCTACCACAAAATTAAATAACCTAGTTAGACTATTTTCTAAATATATATAAATGTTTATTAATCAGATCCCACAGTGTTTAGCGGAAAGGTTATAACAATTCACAAGGTTTGAAATTGCGTATTTGCGCCAGCGCCATCTTACGGGAGTCGGTGTAAATAACTTTTCACAAAATTACATTCTGATGTTAAAAAATCAACTCTATTCATAAAATTAATATTTATATTATAAGACACACATCTAATCTACGTACGATCTTCTTAAACGAAATTTCCGTGTAAACTCCAGTTTCTTAAACATTCTCATAACAATCAAGTCTAAATTCAAATAAATATTGACGTCCTACAAATGGGTCTCCAAACATGTGATATAATAGGTACCAATGTGATAAAGAACAGACGAACAAGAAGGCCTACACAATAAGGTTGATCACATTTGGAGTTCTGCCTACGCGAGCTTCAAGTTCCGTTATGGTTCAATTTTAAATAGTCGAAGCGATCTGGAATTTGGTAACCGAGACACTTTCCGGATAGGATTAGATATTTGTGATGATGTAGGTGACTACGCAGAATCGTCTATACTTTTTTTTATATGTGTGATACAATAAAAGTATGGTATAGGCATGCTTTTATCTGTGTACATAAAAATGAGTCTCTAATCCCCTTGGTCACGGTCACGACATCACGCGTGAACGGCTGAGCCAATTTCGATAATTATTTTTTGTTGTGTTTGTTATTGTCAGAGATCTTATGAAAGAAAAACAAAGAAAGTTGGGCGGAATATTAGAAAATTTAAGAAAGCTTCCTCTATAGTAAATTTTCTAATTCAACCTCTATAGAGCTCTTGATAATATACACTTTTATTACCGACTTCAAATAAAGGAGCAGGTTCTCTATTCGACCGGTATGTTTTTTTATATAATAATATTAAAACTCACGTTCATGATTACTTTACACTGTTTTTTATGTTTTTTTATGTTTGCTACCGCATAAGTTTCGACTGGGTGAACCAATGTTGATCGTTCTTTTTTTATTTGAAAGCTGGTGCTTCCCGTTCCCCGAATTAAAATTTGTGCATAAATATAACATCAGCTATTTCTTTATAAAGAATTTTAGTGACTTTTAGATAGTACTTTTAATACTTCCGAGTGATTAACGGAACTAAGGACATTAGCTAGGTAAATTTATTATAAAACGTTTGCTATTAATTTATCTTCTTCTGTGAGATTGGTACGATTAGTTTGTATACCACATATCATCGTATGCAAATTGCAGTTTATATAAACTAAATTCCATTTACAAAATATCCGTTTTACGAATTTTAGCTTGTTTTAACGTTTATATGACACAACGGCTAGCTTCGTAAGGCAATACGACCTACATGATGTAACACTACCGAAACAAAAAAAAATATGTAAATGCACGGAACCTAACCGAACGCGCAACGAATTTAAACCACGATCAAGGACAGCATGGCAGACAAAGCTTAACAAATCGGTGTTGGATTACTTCTATATCTTGTATCAGTATTGTAGATTCCATGAGATTTTTATCAAATGTGGGACTTAAGGTGCTTATAAGACCCGATAGCTTGGAAGAGCAAAACCGCGCACGGACCCGCTAATTCTTAGTACCTACATGTTTAGGAAGCAATATATAGGAAATATAATATTTGCGAGTTTTACTAAAAACTTATGTTTATATTAAGTTAAAAATATTTTCGTATCGAAAAATATTTCATTGATATTTCCGGAGAATATGTACAAAAATCACATTTGCTTTTAAAATTCTTTTATTTTGTGTTTCTAATTTATATATATATTTATTGTAGGAATTTTGTAGGAGTATGTTACTATGGAAAAAATAGTGATTTGATTCGACATTTGGCAGTAATCTCAGATAATTTGGTTGGCGCAAATGGGCCTTAGTTTGTTTTGCTTAAAAGCTGACTTATTCCAGTGTTTTAAGCATGGAAAGCCTAGCTAAGACTGTGCCAAAGTTTTTTTAAAATATTTATTTAATACCGTATTTACGTGCGAAGCCGAGGCGTGCAGGTAGTATATCTATAATAGGATATTTATTTGTAAGTGTGTACTACGATGAATACGGACACTCCGACTACAAGTTATTAATTCGACTGTCAAACCATCACATAGATAGTTAATAGTTTATACAATAGGTGCATTATGTAAATGTTTATACGACGACGATACGAACGGTTTCACTGAAATGATTTATGCTAAAACCACTGTGCCTGTAGAAGTGGCACGAACAAGAATTTATTGAATCAAGAAATTATTAAAACATACCTTAGAGTCATTGAATATGATCAGAGCTTAGACTGCCACAAACAAAACATACCTTGAAAATCTCATGTAAGTGTTTCGATTGTAGGATTTATTAAACTCATTTTAAATTATCAAATTTCCCTGTACAGTACGCGTACTTCAAATATTAGTGCGACTGCTTGGAGAATGCTATTACGGATTTGATTGATTATTTTTTTGTTCTCTTTATACTTGCTGTAACAATCACGGTAGGGTTAGGTTCATATTATAATGTGCCGGACATTAAAATGTCTGAAACTATATCCTATATAAATCACGTACACGAACTGCCAAATGCATCCTCTCAGCGGTCGGGCTATAATAAAGAAGGAGTGGAGCTAGAACTGTATTTAAAATGTCCGGGAAAAACTAAACACGTCAACACTATCCTTATCTGAAGATGCGGTTAAGACCTTGCTCTCCGAATGTGTACCCATGATCTATGTGTACATACGCTATACGGATCAGAGATAAGAGATAAAAACGAACCTGTTTTATCTCTCACTGGTTTAAAACAAAACAAAGAACGATTCGAAGGATTGAAAACACATCATTTGACTAATACTGATGCCACAGATCTGTGAAGCGGCTGAACATAATACTATGTAACGGATAATTATATCCGTCCGAGTTTGGAACGTGTAATTTAAAATTATTATTCTATCTTTAGACTATTCTATACTATATTGGAATCTGAACTGTTCTTTGTTCTATATATTTAAGACTGTCCGATCTGTGTGTGCAAACGGAGCAGTCATGCAACAAGATTGCAATCGTTCTGTATAATATCATAAAAATCATAACCTCTCATATGTAATATATGCAGGAAGAAGGGCGGTGGATACTGCAGGATAAAACTGGAATAATTTATCTCGCGCAATCAACACTGATTATTGTGATCATTTTGGTAGTATGTATCATTTTGAAACAAGTGTGATGTAGGTATGTATAGGTGGTATAGAATTGTAGATGTAACTAATTAGAAACCACGAACAGCCTGAAGGTTGCCAACTCGCGCACATCACCACAATTCAATTATAATAAAAATTATATTGGAGCGGTGGTCTGAGGCTTAAAAAAATTATGATTACTCTCAAATAAAACGCTGAAAATCTATTACTTTCATATATTTAGCTAGTGGTTTTAAGTTTTATCAAGGTCGTTGAGGAGGTTTAAGTCGTGTTCATTAATTAGAAAAAAAGATTTGCGTATCATAATGATGTCAGGCTAGTAATGACACGTCTTTTACACATATCTTTTAAAAAAGGTCTCCTCCAGCGTCTGTCTGTTTGTCTGTTTCTCCGCTACCCAATATGCAACGCAAAGAGTTTTGAAACAGTTCAAAAACAATTTAATGAAATATAAGATATATATATATCACAAAACCCGATATCAAAAATTATCGAAAATAAAAAAATAAAAAACTACTTATACATCTACTTAAACCTCCTAAATAAATTGTAAACGTAAAATGGCTTACAGGCTGTCAACAAGCGATAATAATATGAATAAAATATACAATTTATGTATAAATTAATATGTTTAGCAGCGAACATTATTTTGACCTTCATCGGTGCCTTGACAGGGCGTAAACTGCATTTCGTTACACGTATTACTTAATTATAGTTATTGCTTTGTTTATGCAAAGATACAAAATGCCGACGAATGATACGTGTACATAATACATTATTATAATAATTGTTCTTATTATTTATTGTTTTGTTATTGATTACAACACTAGCGGTTAAAGTACAAAAGACTAACAAATCTTATTATCATTGTTGACATATTGAGTAATAAATAATTATAATAATATAAATGTATAATTTCAAGAAGTAATGTTGAACAACTTGTAAAGGTTTTAATAGTGTATTATTTATTTATCATTGTTCCCGACATTTCAATAACTTGTGAGTTTTAATTATAAGGATCTCATTTGTTTTTAATATATGCCTATGTCAGCTGGGGATAGTGTGGCTTCCCAACGGTGAAAGAATGTTTCAAATGGGTTGAGTAGTTTCGGAGCCTATTCATTGCACAAACAAAAAACAAACAATCACATTTTTCCTCTTTATACCTAATATTAGTATAGATTACTTAAAATAATAATAATACCTAAATTTAATTAATTAATTTATATGCTAAACAAATATATTATTTTAGAGACCACATTTGATTCAATATATTAAAGTAGTCAGACTACAATATTTAATTAAAAATATTAATTTATTAATAATATTTATTATTGTTTTTTAATATTTACTCGATCATATGTATACATACATAATTTGTTTAATATATTAATTAATATTATATAAAGTGAGTGTTATTAGATTAATACCTTAATTAAAATCATAATACTTTTTATCCCGAACATATTGCATATTACCGTAAGATGACGGCAAGACACAAAATCGTCATACCACGTATCATTTCACCGCGGCACAGGCAACACCGCGGGGCGCAGCTTGTTAATAAATATTGTATAGCTGCAAGGCCAAAGATACGATAATTTACATTTTTGCAGGTATTTTGTTGCGTAGGATATAATGTTTTTATTGTATATGATTTTCTGAGCGTAAGTAATACTATTATTTATCTGGTAGCATAGGGTTGTCCATAAATTGACGCTACAAGTTTAGTTGAAGCAATTAGCAAGTTGAAGTGGCAGTGGGCAGGGCACATAGCTCGAAGAACTGATGGCCGTTGGGGCCGAAAAGTTCTCAAATGGAGACCGCGGACTGGCAAGCGCAGCATAGGACAGCCGCCGAGCAGGTGGACAGACGACCTGACTAAGATCGCAGGCAAGGGCTGGATGCGGACCGCTTTCAACAGTTCCTTATGGAAATCAATGGGGGGGGGGGGGGGGGGGGGGGGCTATATCCAGCATAGCTGAGATGATGATGATGATGATGGTGATGATGACAAGTTTAGTGTGTCTCATTAACAATATTATAGCTCGAACAGAGTAGATACATACATATATACATGTCAGAAAAACATGTGTATAATATATATATGGTAAAATATAAACTCCATCTGTTTACGTAGTGGGGAAAAAGTTCGTACAAAGCTATCTATTGTACGTTTTATAAAATTTTGATGTACATGGACACATGAATTATTATTTAAGGGTGTAAAATATACAAAACAAACAAACACTTAAAATGTTGGGAATATTATTATTCTGAACGAGGGTGTGTTCCAACAAGCAGGTAGTGCAGCCCCCAACATGCAGCAACGAACATGCAGTCACCAACATACAGTTATGCTACCTGGAGAACATTGCATACGGAGTGCATTTAACCCGAGAGCTGTCTTGACTAGATAACCAGACTCCTTCAAGTAGTCTAAACAACCAGAGCTTTGGCTCGCTGGCAGTGTCAGCACTGAACTGATACAATCGTTTCGTATTTAGTATTAATTCCTCCAAATTCCGATGCTCTGAAGGACTGCTGCCTGAACATAGGTACTATGTGTTTGGTGTCAGTTTTTTAAACTTGAGGGTGGTAGCTAGCCAAGCATGTATTGGAAAGTACTATAACACTATACTGGGAATTTGATAACGGTGTTACCTTCACCATTGGTGGGGATCGAACCCGCGTCCGTCAGTATGACAAAGCAGACGCTCCCACAGCTTAGCTATCATCGCTTCATTCGTTATCGTTTGAAGTTTCTCAAATTGATGTTTTGGGTAATAAATATCGGTTATGGTTTACTGGTGTGGCAGGAATTAGAGAGTATGTAAAATACAGAGTGCCCAGTGGGAAAGAGGGGATTGACTATGTAATATATATATTTGCACGTTTTTTTATACTGTATAGATCTAGCATATGACCACTATCTCACTTGATGGTCAGTGATGATATGGTCGAAGATGCTATCACGCTAGACCTAGAATACTCACTACATTAATGACTGTCTGTAATAAGTTTGCACTATAAAATAAAGGACTTGTAGGTAACCCTGCGCTCACCACCCACAGTTTGCTTGTTGAAGTGTCAACTCGTGACATAATTATCATCATAATAATTTGGAATGTTGTTTTGATGTGCCGTAGCTGAGATTGTAATATGGCAAGGTACGCGCATTATGGGCACACACGGGGAACACATGTAAATTTGACGCCGAAGGAAAATAATGTCCACGATATGTTTAAGCTTTAAAACAACATACATTTTTGTGTAAATTTAGGGGGGAGCATACGTACTAGGTATGTTGTGATTGAAGACGACGTGGAGCCTGTGAAAAAAAATCTTACTGTTATTAACCCGTTAGATCAAAATTACTCAGAATGTTGTGGATCAAGTTATGCTTCTCAAGTTAGGTTTCTCTAATCTAAAGGATTGAATCCGGAACGAAGTGATTAGACAGCGATCAAGACTGACCGACATAACTCTCAGAGAATTGCCATACTGAAGTGGAGAAGGTCCGGTCACCCTGACAAATAATTGATAATCGGTGGAAATCGCAAACTGGTAAAACTAGTGTACCTATATAGGCAATACATTCCAAGTATTTGGGGTGAAAACAATTAGCTGGCAATAACGATAAGTAGTTCAGTAGGGTATAAAAATGTTGTTTATGGTACCGAACAGTTTATTATAATGTAATAGCGAGTCAACCCTAGATAGATGGAGTTAACAATCGGAAAGAAAGAGAGAAAAAAGACTAAACACAAAGGCAGGATACACAAGGGTGATTTTAACAAATGAGGTGTCATAGACTAATGACTATACTTCAAAAAGTCACTGAAAACTAAGTGGTACTAATATGTAGAGGTAGTAGGTAACTAAGTATAAGGCTATGTCTGCAGCCCGAATGATTTGCGTCAGCTTGTATGATCGTATTGAACATCGTACGTATTGGACGTAAGACTGATTTTCAATTTTCTACCAAAGCAGTTCTGGGTGTCAAGTCTACTAAATTCATGTTCAGATTCAGTCCGCCCCGCAGGTGCGAGGCCACGCCAAAAATCCGTAGTGTTGATAGCGGCTTGAATCTATGCTCAACCTAAGTCGGTTTTCTACGAAATCGACAAGTCAGATGCTTATGACTTAAACAGACTAGGTACGAAAACATACATACACTCGGAAATCATAACCCTCCTTCTTTCGCAGTCGGGTAAAAAGGCGTGAACCACTGAATCTAGATAACGTTTTCTAGATTGTGACGTCACCAAGTCCATATTGAATAAAAATTGATTCATTATAGACGAATTTAATCATCTATTTACGAAAATAGCAAACTACCAGAGCTGTCAAAATCGGCCTTTTTGAGCCGAGCTTATTGCCCTATTGAATAGCTGACTAAAATGGATGACAACTAAAGTCTAGTAACGAGTAGTTAGGTACTAGAGTATAATCTTTTTTTAAAATTTTATCTATATTATAATGTATTTATTTGACGCGAATATTAACTAATAAAAACAACCACGGACTAATTAAAACCTAATTATACCTACTGGTATTTTAGATTATTGGCTTTCATGTATTGATCATGACGAAGACAAATGTGCAGCAAAGCCTACTAAGATTGCTTTTGTGTCGTAATATAAAGCTATAAACCTTCGTAGTCATTAATTGTTTCGTAATATAAAAAAACACGATTAATATAAATACCTGTAGTAAAACAATCATGTCTGTATTTACTCGTAAAATGACTAGGTATAATGTATTCAGAATTTACCGACTTTCAAAAAGGAGAACGCTATAACTTACCTCGTATTGTTGGCCGCCTCAGAACGTCGTAGGTAATTTTTATTGATCGATTTGAAGAATTATTTTTGCCTAGAAGCTTTCAGAATCGTCCCAAGATAGTTTTCTTCAGGACCAGTAGGTAGGTTTTGTATTATCTCTTTATATTCTACGAAATACTCACTTTATTCTAAAAATTCGGTTGATGTCGGTTTTTATAGTTTTTGAACTACGTAAGTAGGTGATTATTATTTTTTGCATATTTTTTGTGTTTTACTAATAGTTAATTGAATTAGTTATTTTCATAAACGGATGTAGAATGACTTTCAGAAGGCTTGTATAAAATATTAAAGCCGTGCGTAATTGACTTTATCTAAGCACATCTGGCTCCTGAGGCAAACATGGTAAAGAAACTCAAGCAAGTTAACCACAGGCACAGATTAACTAACAGTTCCCAGGTCCCAAGTTAACTTGTATATCTTGGGAGTAACCAAAGCTTCAAGCCTGGCTCGGTCGCTGGCCGCAAGGACGTTGGTGCGCGGGCGGAGGTAGAATAAGACGACATCTTAGCCAATCAGATACTGATTTTTGAAGTGTGCGTGGGACTCCGTATATGTGTACGGTAAACTTCTTGGCGGGGAACGAAGATACTAAAGCTTTGTGCTGCCAGTGTCGAGATTTTACCTCATTTTTGCCAGGTAAATGTTGATATTTATGACTGTACTCGTACCTTATAAAATAATAGTGTTATTACACCTACTTTGTTTATTGTTACGTAACATCTTATGCTTTTGTTTTTCAAATAGGTAGCTGTAACAGCGAATATAATATTATTTTTTATATTTGCAAAGAAACATCAATTTATATAATTGTTTCTCTCTATCTATTTTAATTACCATCACCACCTATAATAATAGTTAAGAAAGACATTTATTAACACCAAATGTGTGAATGAAATCATCAAAAAAACATGCTAATCCCAGGATTAGCATGTTTTTTTTTATCTGAGCTGTATGTATATTGCTTACCTACTGGGCAAACTGGACTAAGAACATATTCTTGTAAGTATTATATGTAATATTATATATTTTATGTACCTATTTATATTTTAACACAAAATGCATGTAAAATAAGTTGCATTCATTGATAATAATATCAAAATAAAATAAAATACTATAGTATACATTTTAATAATATATAAATTGATTGTGATTTTAACATGCGACTCAAAAGGATGTTGTTACCCTAACGAGGCGAAGATGAAATTCAGCCAAAATATGGTCTTAATGACATAATTCGATGAATGACATATAATATACGTATAACTAATATTATTCTTTACTGACAAAATATGGGAACAACCGACTTCAATATTCTTCACTCGTTTACTTAAATAGTTTGAGTACTTTGATTTAAAAATCAAACTCGTTCAATCAAACCTACTTATTAAAAATATATGGGGCGATGTGTAAGGCATGGCACACCAAACAAATAAGAGAACCATCATCCATTCATGAATGGCGGAGTAATCGAAGAACATAAAAAAAAAGTCGACAAATAGAGATCCTCCTCCTTTTAAAAGCCAATTTAAATAACAAAAAATTGGTTGCCTGTAAAGTCGGTATACGGGCGAAAGTTTTACGTGACAACGACTTTGAGTGCCTTTCACTTTTTATGTCTGTCTCTCTCGCTCTTAGGCGGGCTAACCATGCCCGAGTGGAAGGGACGCGTGCCTCTCACTCGCTCTCATTGTGAGCGCATAACGTGAGCGGAGCGTAACGCAGTTTCTTGAAGTGTCACCCGGCAAACCAATTTATAAGACGTTGTCACGTCAAAAAGAGCATGTGTAGGCACGCAAACTTTCAATTACAGCAGATGTTTCAAGATGAAAACTTTAAAATTATATTACCAACAATATCAATTAATAACTTTGTGTAAAATACTTTCAATGATAAGATCTATTTTCAGTGTATGCCTGGCAATCTTATCTTAGTCGAGAGTGCGTGCGTGCACCGTTGAATCCGTAGATTGTTGTTATATTGTACCCATTCACCCACACTGCTGCGTTGCGTCGCTTGCGAAGGTTGTGTGTGCGCGTGGAGAACTTTTGTTTTTTTTTCATTTCGTACAGCCACTTGCCTTCCCGGCTGCGCGTATACCTGCAAGTGTTTCAAACTTAATCCCACCAAACATTTTACCCTGTGATTATAACAGTGATATAACGTTAAAACTGCTACTGTATGATATAGAGCTAGTGAAATCTCTTTGAAGTGAACTCCAGATGTTAGCGTTGCTATAACCTCGTTTTGTGTCAACAAATAATAATAAACAGTGTACCGGGACAAGTTACTTGCCTTGTTTGGATTTAGTGATGAATTAAACAAAGGTCTGAACTGGTAATCCTGGATCAGAATGGCTCTTGTTTGCTTTTGGAACGTGAATTCTGCTTCACCTACATAACGTTTATGGTAAGTAAAAAGTTTCGTGTTTCGTAACTTGCAATTACAGAGCCTTTTTTATCATGCTTGCTTCGCACCTTTTTTGTTTTTTGTAGCTTATTCGTTTTATTATTTCTTGTGCTAAGTTAGGTGGAGAACAGTGGGTAGGTTGGAGCTCGAAGTATTTTCAAAAGGTCAGATAATAAACTGAGATTATGCTGATTAGTTTACGAAACTGCTATTTTGCCGTAAGCTAAGTGCACAGAGTAAAGCGTTGTTAGCCCACACAGTTTTGTGAAATATTAACCATCTAAGTAGGTATCACTAAACCTGTCGTTACATTGTTGCTGAGTTAGTAGGTAGTATATATATACATACACCTTATTCGTGCATGTAATTTGCCTATTCAAATAACAGGCTTTACTAAAACAAGAATGTAACAGGTGACAAATTTGGCTCTTTGTACGACCTACATTTCTATGTACCTACGTCCATTATACTCATATTTAGAATGTTTATGGCAACGTTGCTGAATCCACAAACTATAAAAACGCTAGCGCATCTTATCTTTCATCTTCATTTCGCGCGCAAAATAGGTAGGTACCTAGGTACCTACACCGGCAAAAAAACGACTCATACGTATCTAAACACCGTTTAGGGCCGTCGTGCTCGTGTGAAGCTTATGGCAGGATTGAATGACAACCTAGCTGTCAATTTTATTTAAATAGTTAGGTACTTAATAAATTAATATTACAAAATAGGTATGACAATAATTATTAATTGTCTCGTACCTACCTATTCCGATTATTTTTTATGTTTATTTATTAGCACTAGCATTACCTATGTCGCGAGAGGCATGGACATACACAAACACTCAAGGCCCGGGACAAACACCTACACTCATCACAAAAATAGACTCGCTAACACGGTCGCGGCTTCGCTCGCATGGCCTACGTTTTATCTTATTTTTTCCTCCACCTACTCATATGATTTTTTATAAACAGGTTTACCTATGTTCCAGTTACTTTCAGCTGTGTGCTGTCATTCAGTTAGTGGTCACTGAGGTAGTATTACTATTATCACCTCAGTGTTAGTGGTACAATAAATTAAAGTTTTCAACAAAACAATCTCTCAAGCGGCTGTAATGTAGATACTGTAGGTAGGTACCTATACCTAGAGTTTCATCTTTAAAATTCTTTAAAAAGAGAAAATCCCGGACAATTCAGCAGATTTTTTTAAGTTACCATGTTACCGGACAACTAAAACTAAAAACAAAATTCCGCTCGGACGCTCCCCGGACGTCCTGTAAACTAGGACAAATTCGGGGAAACCCGGACGGATAGCAAGCCTAGCCAAAAGTCGAAACATTACCACTATTGCATCGATTAAAATTAAAGGTGAATGCGTTAACGTAAGTCTGACTTTGTTTCCATAATATGGGCTATATCAATGATGTCATATAAACATATAATATCATTGGGCTATATGTATATAGGTATATAGGCATAGTATGCCAGCGACCCAGGGCCATGCTCCGTAATAATGAGGTAGGATTGCTTGGATAGAAACTTATATTTTATTACATTAGTTATATAACACTGTTTGTTTTCCGAAAAATAAAATAAAATAGTACCTGGCGGGGGAATGCACAGAACACCCCAAGCGGGACGTCGGTGCAAGACTCGGCAGTCTCAGCGCCCCCAATGAAAATAAGAAGAAGATGGGCTAAGTAAACAAAACCCAGTGCATTGGACACAGCAGCAGAAGTTCCACCGTATAACCAGCCTGTTATGAATAGGGACACCTATTGGAAGACAACATGAATGTAAAAAAAACTATCGAATTATGTTTAATTCAGTGATTCCCGCAGAGTAACGCGGCATCCAATTGCCGCGTGTGGCCTTGGTCCGCGTTGCTCTATCCTAGCCCCATGAGCACATTAGGATAAGTTATTCCACGAAATCTTTTGTATCCGGCATCGGAAAGATTAATTGTAACATTTTCGTTAGTTCTAACTTACCTAGCTGATATCCAAATATAGTAAAAGTAAGTAAGCACTGTGATTGTCTGAAATATTTATTTAACTAAGTATACCAATTACTTTGAGCTATTTACTAGTTTCAACACGAAATACTTGAGTATTTCGTCATTTGAGATATGAGAAATAGCCAAATACAGAAAAAACTACAGCAAAAAAGTTTATCTACCTTGTATTATTCTTCACTTACCTATTTTGACATCGAGCAACTGCACTTTTAGTAGAACATCGACCCATCATCGCATAGAATAAAATTATTTGCAAGCATCCTGTCCAACCTGCCAAGTGGTTTCATTACATCATTGCAATCGCAGATAACTAGCTCAGACAAGAAAAAAACGGAGGACGGATCATTACTAACATGTAGTGAACCTGTACCGCGTAAAAACCATGCCCAATTAGTAATTGCACGCGCTCGGCTACAAAAGATTAAAAACATGTGCACGACGAAGGTTGTAAGATCCCCAAAACGGCCCCACAAGAGTACTTACGGATTAATATGACGAGACGTCGCGCGTGAGTATATTTATATATATATATATATATATATATATATATATATATATATTAAGTACCAAATATTAAGTAATCCGTTATTGAGTAATATTTAATTAAAACATAACATACCAAATATTAAGTAAATATTTGGTTATATTAGTTGGCAATATATTATAAAATGTTTAAAAAATAAATATTTACAGTATGTGTATGTATTTCTTTTTTCATGTTTATTACAAGCGTTTGAATGAACAACTACCCCAAATTATATGGGTACATATAAACATTTAAGCACACACGCCTTTTAAAATGTGGCTGCACTTTTTATTTTCTAGTGCAGCGTCTTTCTTTCTAAGTTGTCTAAGTTAATTAGATATCTTGTAGATTTGCATACTGTACATAATTATTTAGTTGATTAAGCTAAAGCGTTGCAAATGCAATGGCTTACGTGACTCAAACCTGTAATATAATCCGAAACCTCAAGCACTGCTACTTGAATCGGCTGATTGCTCTCATATTACATACGTTAGACCTTCCTAAGCATGTTGGTAGTTATTTTGTTTGTTTTATTCAACGAATCGACACAGCGCTAATGTTGCCAGGATTGGTGAAAGATTAAGGTATTTAAAGGCTCTCTATTGATCTCTCAAATCTATTGCTTTTTAAAAAACAACGGGTAGCACTCCGGGTGTGCCGGCTGTGAAAACTTGAACATGATTGATGATGATGATGAAATGTAGCATAGGTATATGTTATTCGGGAACCTGAAGTATCTACATACCAAATTTCATCCAAATCCGTTCAGTCGTTCTTGCGTTGTTGAGTAACAAACATCCATCCATCCATCCAAACTTTCAGATTTATAATTTTAATGGGACACATAGAATTAACATGACGTTATTTTTTAAACAATTAATTCTTTTCTCTTTATTATATTGGCGTTTTGATAACCGAACTCAATAATACTTTTAACAAAACGACTTCATGAAATAAAACTACCAACAAACGAAAATGTTCCATATTCGTAATACATTTAAGAGTAAATTGGAAACGGCGGTCTATTCTACTTCCTCCGCCTTACGAATTCGATAACGTTACGACCTGGCGTCCTGACGATCTAACGATCTTACGCGAGTTAAACATTTTTTCCCCATACAAAAGTGCAGAAAAGAAACCGCTAAAGAAGTTTTCACATGAAAAAAGATTTTATAGATTCATTCGTTTTGACCGCTACTACACTTGATGGTCAGTGTAGACATGATCGAAGCTGGCAACACCCGATACCTAGAATTAACTGCCGCTAACAGTCAACTGTCAGAACACACTGTTTTGCATCGGCTTTCTAAACTTGAGGGTGGTAGCTAGTCCTGTGGGTACTTGAAAGTATCCTACCATCTACCACATCTAAAGTGTAGATTTGAAAACTACAGCAAGATGCTGCTTTCATCGGGGCTCAAGCTAGAAGTGGGGATCGACCCAGTGACTGTCCGATTGGCAGCCGACACTCCCATCACTAGTCTACCGTCGCTTTAAACAAAGCTAAAAGTAATTTTCGAGCACAAGGCAGCGACATCAAACATCAATTTAGAAGAGCAATAAAATGCAAATCGTGGTCAATGAATACAATAACACAATGCGTGATCATTACGAAGTGTTGCAATGCAAATGGCTCTAAATGTGTGTTGCCACGCCTAACGCGAGAAATGTCATCAATGTAGTCGATGATTAAAGTGCAGGTGCTGAGAGGATGCGTTTCCACGTTCGTTTTCACAGTTTTGACACAGATCTAGTGTATGACCACTATATCACTTGATGGTGAGTGACGTCGTGGTCGAAACTAGAATGACGCTAAACCTTAAATTAACTGGCCCTTAAGTGCAGCTGCCCTCAATGGACCACGCTGTGTGTTTCGCTGACAGTTTTCCAGACTTGAGGGTGGTGGCTGCCAGGCGGGTACTGGAAATTACCCTAACTTTCTGTGGATTTGATTTTGCCTTCCTGTAAGCTCAAGCCGTCGCTTGGCACGGACGTCGAAGACGCACCCGTAAGGATGACATTCAACGATACCATGTAATTTTTGTTTCTAACTTGTCCATCCACTAGGTGTATCATAGTTCTTGATTACATTGTCGTTGTGGCTTTTAAACAGTGTCATTTATATAAAAATCACCGTTACCGTCACCATTACTTTAAACTGGGTACAAAACTGTGAAAACGAACGTTGAAACGCATCCTCTTAGCACCTGCACTTTAATCATCGACTACATTGATGACATTTCTGTATATCTGTTTTCACGTCTTATTCTCTGAAACAATTTTGATGAATTTGGTACAGAGATAAATGGAGCCTTGCAAAAGGACATATAGGCTACTTTTTTCCCCGGAAAAGTATGGTTGCCGTGGCATAAATGAGGTAGCAGTAAAAACGCAGTTCACGCGGGTGTAACCGCATGGCGCAGCTAGTAAAGTATAATAATAAAAACTCAAGTTATGATCACTGCGTGCTTTGGCCAACCCGCCTATGATCGCATTGGTAAACTCCACTACGAGCGCTTTTGCTAAGACGCCAAGCAATTATTTTGAATTAAAGACACAGAATAGTGAATAGATAACATTATAGTGATTGATACAACAGCGATTGTTAGCAAATCACGAAGATACGTATCTCTAGGCACGTGAAAGTTGTGACTAACCAGCTGTAAATTCAGAAAGCTTGTTTAGCGCGAGAGTAATATTAAGGATACCCACAATACCTGTCTAAGCAGCTTTTAGTGAAGAATCACCGCACCATTGAGACTGAGGAGACTTTGTTTAATGAGATGCAGTCTATGAGCAAACTACCTATACTGTATATTGAGTTCGTTGGATGCGGTAGACCCGGTTGTGAATGGGGCTACCCCAAATTATTCCGCGTTTATCGTAGATGGCGGCTAATAAAGCTTGAAAACCATGTGTATTCTACGCATAGCATGCATAGAAATAATATAAAATACAAATATACAATGTATATTCTATCTTTATTATACATAATAGATGCCTCGAATACCGCCTAAAATATAATTGTAAATTTGGCATCCGGCAGGCATTAAACTACTTAAATTAAAGCTATTTTGTTCATTATATAAAATATGTTAAATTAATATTTTGTATAAATGTGTTCATTTAATTGTATTACCGAATGAACATATTATACGAATTACTTGTGTATGTATAAGAGAACCTGGGGCTCATCCGCTTAAAATTATTGCTTTGAATATTGCTATAGTTTTCGACTTTCTTTCCGTCTTTTCGAACCTTAGAAAGCTTCTACTCATATGTCACTTTTGACAGCCGACCAAGATTTGTTAGAATCTTTGATTACGATCTCGTCGAGCATATTTTGGTCTCACGGGTTGACGTGAACGGTCATGATCAAATATTGGGTGGAGCAAATAAAGCTCAAATTTTCCTTTTAGTCGAAGCGTGCATGCACCTAATTTGCTTTAGTTGTAATCGGGCTGGAAATTATGCAGTACTTTTGGTTCTCACTAAATAGATTTTTTATAAATAGGCAGAAATAATGCTATGCTGTGCTTTCACAAAAAACACACATATGTGTGTTTATATATAGCTCTTATAAAACTAGCAACTGGGTGTGCGTTTGTCTGTATATCTAGACCAGTTTTTAGTTCGGTGGTCTTAGAGCCTGTACGCTATTTTGATTTTTTAATAATAATAATATCATTGGCCTGGAATGTAAATCAATATTCAATTACCCTAAATAACATTTTCAAAATATAGTATCTACAACTACTATACTACAATTATGTGAGTAGGTGAATTGTAAGTTAAACTATCTTATCACACGTGGGAACACCAAGGTCAGATAAAATCAAATGCGGTAAAATCGTGTGAATCAAAACACAAGTGTTATCAAAAACTCCTGTTCTTGCAACAATAAGTTAATGTGAATGAAAAACATAACATCATTCTCTCACCCTGCTCCTGTGTTTATACAGGCTTGATATAACCCGCACCGTCCGTTTCAAGTCTTTTTTCTCCACATTCCATTAAAATTAAAAATGCTTCCCTTCCTTTGTTCTAATACTACAACTTTTCATTCTTAAATAAAGAAATCAATTAAGACCTTAAAGTAGCAAAGGTACCTTTCAAAATGTTCATTATCAAAGGCGATGATAACATAAAAGGCATAAAAAGTCGTTGACAAAGTCCGAGATAGAAGTATTTGATTCAATATTTTATTATTCTAAGCCTAACGATAATGGTCTCGCTATTTTTCATAGCTTCATATTTTGAATCTTGCATCATGCACATGCTTAGAGACGTTTTGATACTCGGCAAGCGATCATTTGGTTTCTTTTTTGTTTTATTTTATTTTAATAAGCTTGAGTTTGACCACTGTTATTGGATAATTAAATTGAACCATTCCCATTCCACAATCGGTCGTATAAACGACGGATAGGTCTGTACCATCTTGCACTTACCGTTTGGCCCCCACCTAGATAAACACGTATGTTATGCTTGCTTCCAAATATTAGATTACACCCCTGTGTTAATATCTTAGACCTTTTGAAGCGATGATAGCTTAGCGGTGGAATAGGTGCTGATGGACGCTGGTTTCGAAACCGACCAACAGCTTGAGCTTCCGGCAATGGCAACATTGTTATCAAATAAGTATGGTGGTACGGTAATTTCAAGTGCCTTGCGATTCGACCAACCGGTCGAGCTAGGCACTACGCTCAGGTTTGAAAAACGGCCACCAACGCAGCAGTCCTTCAGAACCAGTGAATATATGTCTAGTCAACACAAATAAGACATTAAAAGTCTTGGATATTTAGGATAAAAATTAGTTATTTGTTCCTTATTTGTATCGGTTATAAAACTTTTTCAATGGTTTAGTTATCTCATATATCATAACACAACTCTAGATCTATTCATTTCCGGTTTGTATTTAAAGATTATTTTTAGTTTTTTGCGTAGCTTGCTTATTTAGATTTTATAATTACGGTTTACTATTAAAGCAGTCGGGTCTTTTAAAAATCTTTTTCAAACCTTCCATTACGACTTTAAAGAATCAATTAATAAAAATACATACTTACCTACAGGTGTTTCATAAACATTTCGTATCAACATTGGCGAGAGTTTTGACCCCAAGTGAGAGTGTCGGTCGCAGGTGAGCTTGTTAGGTTAAAGATAAATACATACTTACGTCATATAAGACAAAACCATGTCTCTTACCCTTTATCTTAATATTTCTTTATAACTATAGCCGTGATCCGCTGGTTTACTTGCCCAGAGTATTGTTTTTCCGTTATACATATAAAATAACTGGTCATATTAAGTAACTGGATCGTAACGATAATATCAAAAGGGGAAGATAAGTGAAGCATTTATATCCGAAGCGCTAAACCCATGTATAGCGGTACATGCCACTGAGGTTCTAGTAATAGTACCTCAGTGGTACATGCACGGAAATTCTCCAACAGGCAAAGTTTTCTGTTCGGAACCCTGGAGTGCGAGTCGGGACTGACCCACAACCGGTTTCTTGAAAGCTCATCAAATTTAGCACCGTGCCATATTCCATCATGTTCCAGTCCGCACTAACCCATTACCACGGCTATGGCGAGTAGTACGGTACCTTGACCTCTCATTAGCGCTCGCGTTTATCAGCGCCACTGTTTATCAACGGAACGTTGCTTGACTTTGTAATTTTAGCGTGTTCGTTGTGTGACCTAAAAATGTTATGTAGGTCTTTAGACGCTGAAATACCTATGCTTTTCTAATCAGCGTACATTAAATTTCAGTATGAGTATTAGTAGGTATTCCTGAACATTGTTCGTATGTACGTACCTATACAGTGCATTCTTAGGCATTAGTTGGTGGTTATAGTTGAGGTAATAATTAGGTAGTTTAATACAAACCGAATTTACCAAGTTATCCGTGGTCGTTTTAACATTTCTTGAAAAAATATTTTTTTTTATGAAATTTCTATAATTCTAATGATCTAGAAGCCACCTATGAATGCAATCAATGTTTTTCAAATGGGTTCATAAATCGAGTTATGCGGTATCACGGTTCCACTCAACCCCGGAAAGGTTTCATTATATTCTTGCAATCAAAGAGCTGTACTAGTAATGATGATAGGACTAATCTGAAAGTATCCAATCCAAAAATGGGTTTTTTAAATTGGTTCTGAGGTACACACTTCAGTAAGATAACAAACATACAAGAACACATCCCTGTTGAGGATCTCCACTTTTTGGAAGAGGGTAAAATATTTAACTTAAGTGCGGGCATAAGATTAGAAATTAGAAGTGTCGAACAGTAAAATAAATGAAATGTTGAGTAAGCCTAAATTCTAATGTCTCCCTCGAATATTACTTAGGTCCCAATTTCAAAAGTTACACCGATAATTCTACCCATCTCCAAAACATGAACATTTTGCCTCATTTATTCAAAAAGCCCATAGTGGTGGCTCATAACAACAAAAAAGAACTTTTTCATTGCGTATGTATATATGTATAGGAGCTTATAAATCAAGGTTTAACTTTCAAAAGAGTATTGTTCTATACAACGTGGAAGTTATAAATTAAGGTCGTAAACCGTTTACCGTGGTTGCCCCATTACGTTAACAAGCGTCCTTCAGGCAGGCACACTCGAAGTGTGCTTTTATTTTAATGGCAACACAGGCTACACCAAACACTGTTTTCGCGTTGCAAACGTATTGGTGTCTCAGCTTTCCCCTCAACCCCCTATGCAACCGATAGAGAGAGGAGATTTATAGGTTTTTAGGTAAGTTTTTTGATAGAAATTACGTTCCGGGGCAAACCTCCTCTCCCTGTCTAAATTGTAAAAAAAGTTGTTATTGATGTCAATCGCTTGAGCATGATGTATTTTATGCGTATACGTTTTATTTTTCAAAAGAATTGATGGTTTTTGAAAAATATTGACTACTACTGTGTCAGCGCAAATATTGACTGGTTGTGATGCTTGTAACTTTTTTATAAGACGCATAAGCCACTATGATGTGTAGAATATATGAAAAATAAAATATCCGAAATCGGATAATATTCAGTGGTAGAAAAAAGGTTTTTCTTTTTGTATGGAAAGGTACGGGGTATATATGTACTATTTTTATTTTTTCATGGTGAACAGAAAAGTAACGATTATTGAAGTATGATAATTATTGAAACAATTTTTAAAATGTTAAAACAATACAAGTTTTACATAAATATATAAATACACCTATTTATTCCTATAGCTTACATGTGTTTCAATTGAAAATGCCCAATGCTTAGACTAAATTAAAAATTACATCCAACTTCCAAAAAAGAAGGCATTCAATTGGCCCTTGCGCAAGGATGACACGCAAAATCGTTAAGCGTTCCACATTTTTAAAAGAATAAATATTTTGCCTATTATTTTGGTTTTTCTTTTGGCACTAAATTATTAATATACATACATAAATAAACTTGTGCGATTTAAAAAAAAAATATATCTGCAGCATGTATTAAGAACAGTATAAACAATAAATTTATAGTACGGATATTTTAACAGTAACAAATAATTATTTGTAACAAATTTTCGACTCTGGTAATAATCGGCGGATAACAGGGACTATTTATAGTAACTTTATGTAAAGTTGTTAGTGTAATAAACAAGACTGATATTTTGTTATCAAAACTGACGTAATTTCGACACATGAATAATATAAAACACGGTAATTACGTACTAGACGAACTGTGATAACGTCCGCGAGCGCTCCGTAGGTACTGAATATGGTCGAATCTAGAGATTTTTTTAATCACATTCATACCCCCACACTGGTAAGTAAGAGAGTAATTTTCCAGTGTTTACCACGTGAGTCCTAGTCGGTTTGTTACATTAAAAATATTAGGAATACCGTTATTACCACTTCTATTTTGAATTTTAGCCTCAAACGAATAGCCTTTCGGATTTTAAAGAATTTCGCTTATCAGCATCATTACGAAACTATTAGGGTTTTCCATGTGACAAATTACTCATCATTCATTAGTCATGACTGAACATCTTTTAAAAATTTTCTGTCCATACTTTGTATGTATATTTTCGTTATGCAATCTCTATCGCGACTTTCACTATTTGGAAGTAGCTTTTACATAGTCTGTCAACGACGCAATTGGATTAAAATTATTGATGTATACTGACAGATTCATAAAATATGGGCAATTGGGCAGAAAAAGATGCTATATGTTGCTGTGTTGCTTATATTCTTTTGTATCCGTGCCCCTAGAAAACAAAGGTCCTTTATAAGACGGGTTCAACGAATGCTTCACAGAAGTTAGTAGTTACTATACGTTCATCTGTGCCCGAGTTCTACGAAACGGTAGTCCCTTGTTGCCTGTACCACAGAATATTAACTATTAACAATCGCCAGCTCTCAGAGACCGCATTGTTTTCTACGTAACTAACAAATACCTACTGGGGAGGTTTTAATGACGCATATACGAATCGACTTTAAATAAACTTAATTATTAGGGCTGTAGACGTGACTTTGCTCATTGGAAATATAATATAATGTATTATAAATTACAATAATACCTTGAAAAGTTTATATACCGGTAAGGTCACGAACTAGTGTTACCAGTAAAATATAGTGCGCCATTATTTTGGTGGCAACACTGGCTCGTGATCATTGAAAGTGCCTGGCTAAGGAATGGTAGTAAAGAAAATTACACGTGGCCCTAGCAAAACAAATCAGCTTTTTGATATCAGGTAAATTACTTAGATACTTAGATTACATGTTCGTAGGTTTAAAAGTATTTATTGTCCAAGTTATAATTTTAAAGTTAGATCAAGTAGATATCATCAACATCATCATGATCATCTCAGCCATAGGACGTCCACTGCTGGACATAAGTAGATATAGAGAGTGAAAATATCATTCCAACTTTGTTATTTGAGCTACAAACTTTGAAATAGAGCAACCTTTTTCCATACTAACAAATCAGCTTTTTGATATCAGGTAAATTACTTAGATACTTAGATTACATGTTCGTAGGTTTAAAAGTATTTATTGTCCAAGTTATAATTTTAAAGGTAGATCAAGTAGATATCATCAACATCATCATGATCATCTCAGCCATAGGACGTCCACTGCTGGACATAAGTAGATATAGAGAGTGAAAATATCATTCCAACTTTGTTATTTGAGCTACAAACTTTGAAATAGAGCAACCTTTTTCCATACTATTTTTAGGTTTAGCTCTTAATACATAATTCATATTGTTAACTTGACTCTTCTGAAAAATTATGACGTAAGGTCTTCACGACTAGCATGACGGACAAGAAACGTGTAAAATAGGCATAGGTGTTACTACATGTTAGAGGATAATTCTTCGGATATATTTACATCTTAGGATTGTTTTCGTCTACGATTCCACAATCTCCAGTTTTCGGTTCCATAGTAGTGACTAATATCCTCTTTTTTAAAATTAAAAAAAAAAACAATTTCTTGTAGAATGTACCCTATGGTTTTTTTCTTTCGCTCTGGCTTAACTTTACCGGATTCCGATAAAATGCTCTTGAGAGTCTTCTGAAAATGAAATTATTGTAAACTCCACGCTGTTTCTGTGCGAAGTCGGATTACCTATAGGTAGGTGTTGTTTTACAATGCGTAGTTACTAGGCTATGTTCAGTGTTTATAACTCGGTGGACATGCCATTGGGCACGTAGCCCCATATTTGTTATCACAAGTACGCTCGAGGACAAAGCTCGTAATCTAGATATCGTTGATTAACTGTAATAATATAACCAAGTCAAGAACGTATAGTATTTATTGACAATAGTAGCACAACACAAATTATATTAGAGAAAGATCCAAAAGACGCTTTGTAAGCAAATTGTGGTTAAAGACATTATTTATAAGTTATGAATGTTTAATAAATTGAATTGATTTTAATTGAATCGTTAAAAAATGTTTGAAGCGATGATAATTCCGCGGGGGGAGATTCAGCTGTCAAGCTGACGGACTGAAGGTAATACCGTTATCAAATTCCCAGCAGAATAGCAGATACCTACTCTCGAGTACCCGTCAGTCCAGCTTACGTTTGAAAAACTGTCACCAAATATATTATGTGTTTAGGTAGTGGTCCATGTATGTGGTCTTTGAGAACCAGTAAGCATTCTAGCGCGATAACACCTTCGAGCACATCGTCACTGAGCATCAAGTGAGATAGTGCTAGGTAACGTACTGTGCTAACGCTAGGTCAGCACAGTATAAAAAAAAAAGATACTTGGAATGCGTAACTTCTGCCAAGTCACTATAATAAACACGTTAATTGCCAAATAAAAATTTTGATGGCGATTAAAATATTCAAATCTAATTTTCGGCTGCCAATGGCTGGTGGATATCTCCAATGTTATTGTAGTAGCTGCAGTATTGTAATTAGTTATTAGTGTTTTATTTTTTGGGTGGAAATGACATGGATATTAATGATTTATTAATAATTTACGTGTTTATCTATCTTAAATAGTTGAAAATAAAATAATGTGAGGCATGTAGTAGTAGCAGTAGTATATTTTATTCCACAAAAGTCATGTGTGGAATAAAATTTAGCCATGGCACCGTATTTTCCTCATCCGGGATCCCGGCAGAGGCAAACTTTTGTGCGATGAGTGTAGATGTTTGTCCCGGGTCTTGGGTGTTTGTGTGCTGTGATTGTGTATGTCCATGCCTCCCACGACACAGGGGATCTGAGTGCAAAAAAAATATTCTAATTGCGGGTGAAGAAATCAGTGCAAATACGCAATGACAATTATTGATTCCGTGAAGTTCAACAAGTTATTTCAAACTTTTGAGTGTTGGTTCCATTTTTTGGTATTTTTTTTTCTTTAGGAAAAAATGGTCGCCTTTACTACAAATACGCTTGAGCTGTGTTTTACACCAGAAGAAGGGAAATTAAAAAAGTCTGTAAATGTGATTAGTAGGTAGTTTTTGACGAACCCGTAAAAAATATATAGTATAGTACTCGTCTCTTATATATATATATCTTATATATAGTCTCTCTCTAGTCTCTACTAAACGTCGCTTACGTGCTGAGACTTGCGCCCGCCGCCTGGCACAATCATAAATCCCATATGAAGAACTGCAAAATTAGTTCCAAACTGGTCGGAGAGTAATTTTCCAGTATATTCGAGAGTCCTAGTCGGTTTTTAGATTACAATGAGGGATGATAATATGAAACTCGCGAAAGTTTTCAGACTCAACTCAAAACTCTTAAAATCTATGCGCATCAGGATTTGCATAACCCTTTCTGCCTGTAAAATCTTAACTTAAAAGTTTTAATAATTAGGTACTCGCACACTTTTACATTTATATCGAGTTATTTATTTCAAATACGGCTTCCGATAACTTATCAGCAAAGAATTTTACTACCAGTTACGATTATGTCCTCACACTTGTATCAAAATAGGTCGATCTGGGTACCTACTTAGCGCGCTTATCGTTTCATTATCTATGGTCAACAAATTATTTACTTGTTGAATAAACAAGCTGCACCTGAGTCGACATTAACGATTAAGAGATAGTTGGAGAAAGTACGCTTTTAAGTTTTTTAACTGCGGCTGATAACTATGATAAGGAACGAGGCACCGAACTTTGTTTACTGATTAAAAGTCCACGATTTATTTTTTATTATAGGCCTAGCGCTTGACCTCTGTCTAACTAATAGTCTGCGACGTAGTGTTAGACCTTGTTAGACGATGGATTACTCACTGGGACACGGAAAAGCTCTCTCTTTCGTGCATTGAAGCTAAAACGTTGATTAGCACTCAAGTACTCTCAGCTCAGATTAAAACAACGTTTGGGCTTCATTTAATGCGAGGTTTTTCCGATTGTTTAGATTAAAAAAAAAATATAAATAGCGCGCGAACTTATCAGTTCAAAATAAGCTCGGAATGAATGGGAGAGGGCAGAGCGATCAAGCATAGGTCCGACGTTGACAGTGGTCACGGTCAGAATAAGCGAGTGAAAAAGGACGGCAGGTTAGGCAGCTTAGGTCACGTGATACTAGGTTCTCAAAGAAGTTAATTCATATATATAATAAAATCTTGTAAGTACATAGACATAACTTTATTTTGTAGCAAAAAAAACGAACATATTAAGCAAAAAATTATAAACATGTTAATAACAAACGCTAGTTTTTTTTCCCACAAGCCGACCCCAACCCCAACTCAGCATAATATGCTGGGTGCTTTTTAGCAACTTACGCTGGTCTTCCGATGGGATTTGCAAGCGACATCGCGCACCAAAAGTACACGGCAAAGTTTAAACTTAAAACAGGATTTACACTTAGGTTGAGTTGAATTAGACCAAAATTATTTAAATCCGCAAGTTTATTAAAATATATCGGACGAAACTACTATAATACTTAATTTATTCTAACAAAAATAAATATGAGACGTTGATACTAAAATCCTAAAAGTTTCTAGTCTATGCCATTACTTAACAACCTAAGTTGTAATGAATAATATGAATAATATGAATATTCATAAAATTATTTAAAAAAAATATGGTAATTTACATTTTTAAAAGCTTGTTTTTGCAAAAATAATACTATCGAGAAAATTATTCCTAACCGTGTTTTCAATTCTGAACATGTCTTTACTTAAGTTACTAAATGCGAGAAAAATCAAAGCTTTAATGAATTTATTTTTCATAAAATTGCGATTTGTCCTAACCTAAGTCTAAACGCACGAAAACACACGGCATAAATGAAAAGGATGAGATTGAAAACCATAATTTATGACTGTCGTCGTGGCTCATAGCCAGTAACCTGACTTCTGATCTCAGGGCCCTGGGTTAGAATCTCAGCCCAAAATCAATGTGATGAGTGTTTTTGTCCCGGGCGGGGATTGGATGATTGAGTAGGTATGTGATTGTGTGCGACATTGCCTCACGCGAAACATGGTATGAGTATTAAAGTGTTTGTTTGTTTGTTTATTCACTTTCGAGCACCCGCGAGCACAATCCAATCAATCACCTCGTGTGTTTTAAAATCGATGAAATTTAGACCATCTTATCAATTTATCATCAACGTTTGCCCAAGGTACGGCGCGCACTTACAGCCGAAATACGGAAGCATACAAATAAAAACGTATCTATTTCGATATGATTTTAATGAGCTCTCGATATGTGGGTCGGAGCCATTGAACCTACTTGAGATACAACCGACATTTGAGTTATATAAACGATGTTTTATCTACAAGGAGGTCGGCAGTTTGAATGTTGATATAATAATTCAAATTTAATCATACCTACAACGATGTTAGTTTTATAAGTTTATAAAGTAACATGGAATAACACTAACATTGTGTAATATAAGATTGTTTTTATTCAGTACTTATTCACGCTAAAGTAAGCTTTAATCATATTGCTACACCTATAGTTACTTATAACTTACAATCATAACAATCTTACATAAATGGATTTTTTTTACAAAATTGCACGTAGTTATCGTAAAATGAGTTGCACGTATTTATATGCTATGTAATTTTTATTGCGGACTAAAACCCTACGCATCCAAATAAAACTTATTCATATACCTACTTATGTATTATAAATCACAATAGTTAACAAGTTTTTTTATTGGGAATAGGCAAGTGTTTGACCACTATTATTTGTTAACTGATGTCGCGGTCTACAATGGAGCACGCCTGCCTAGAAGATACCTATTCACTCGTGACTTGAAGATACCCAAAATACTTTCCATACATAAATATGAATATGTTTTTAATTTTTTTTTATTACAAACTCCCCAACTTTCTAATGTCACGCACGGGCTTAACAACTTTGATAACCATCTAATTGCCCGTCGTCGTCAACAATATTCACTTGGCTACTGCGAGTGATTGGCTACTGAATCAATTAGTTGCTGGCCTCAGTGACTGCACGCTGCGAAACTGAACGGTGATCTAATTTGGCCAAGTTTGGAGTCACCACCTAATTATAATACTTGCGATTTGCTATATGTTAACGTATTATATTGGCAAGAGCCTGTAAAATATCTCAAAGTTTTTAACGTGATAACGTTTTATAAATTGATGAATACCAGCAACACTCATAAAAAATAGTAACGTTCCGCGTAACGTTCCACCTGAGTTTTGTATTACATAAAATAATCAAAGTCAAAGTCGAAGTCAAAGTCAAAGTCAAAGTCAAAGTCAAAGTCGAAGTCAAAGTCAAAGTCAAAGTCGAAGTCAAAGTCATAAATGATTATGACGTTATCACGTAAATCAATCGTCCGTAAACCGACTTTACAGACAACCAATTTTTATTTTTAAGTATATTTTTGTCTACTATTTCGCTTGAAGTATAGAAAAAAAAAATTCGATATGTTGGTACTTCGTAATATACTTCGTGATGATCTTAAACGATTTTACAAGCAAGCCCAAATGTAGAAGCTTGATTATCGCTTGGCGATACCATTGTGAAGCAATGGTCAAACTGGGTTATTGGTATTGCAGTCTTACCCGGATAGAGTGTCCGTATCCACAATGCTTTTTGTATATGTAGTTCGTTTTTGCTTGGTCTCTATCTCACTTGATTGTCAGCGAAGATAGATCACACTACATTCAAATAGATTAGGCATTCGAGAATAATATTTGTTTTAATTTAAAATCCTGCGTCAATGTCGAAGTCTGTAAAATTTTAATATAAACGAGACAGAAAATGTAATAATTATCTTATTTCACTATATCAGAATGTTCAAAGTGATATTTCGTCTCAATATTAACGGCATCTTTTCAGTTTCTTTATTCATTCTGAGCCTACTCATTTGGGTACTTTCGTATATATGTACCTATGTCTGACAAATTGGTACTCATGCTTACGTCACTAATGCAACTTTCGTTTCACATATCAGATGTTCCAAAATAAGAACAAAATCATTGTTTTATTTGGCTCCAGGCACTGCTGTTGCGTAAGACACCCATCACTTCACCCACTCAGTGTTGAGTGAGTGTAGGATGCTCACTTTCTTCATCATATGATTACTTAAGTGTTGATAAATCTATGATAATTTTATTGATACCTCCTTATAAACTCTTCTAGAGAATAGTAGAAATCTGTATATAGGTACGTGTGTATACATCACATTGACACCACAACATAATTAAATGAAAAAAAAATAGAGTCCGGGTAAAATAGGTTTTTCAGCCGAAACCAAAACCGAACTTTCGGTCAGGCACTCAGTTTTGGCCGAAACCGAAACTTCTTTTTGAAGTGTGTACAGCAACGAAGCTGTCTTTTTGCGCCAAATGTACCTCCGTGAACATAGTTGAGTCTCTGCAAAGTTCTGGTCTAGTCCCAATCCAAACGGGTTATTAATTTGGAATCGCAAAGAATTGTAACATGTGCAACATTCGCTGAGTAAGTTTGTTATTTTTAAACAAAAAAACGCTCTGCGTTCTTCCTCCATCCATATTTACATAGTATTTCTTGTCTACCGTTAGCTGGTGTCCTAAATTGATGCAGTCTTGCGAGCGACACGCCATTCAGTCACAAGCAAAACAAAAATAGTGCACCAAGCACTAGCTTAAAAGCCATGTAGTCGGACTTGGTGACATAGGATAGATGCATCATTATATTAGCCCATAAGAATTTACAAAATGCAAGTAGCCACTTCGTAGTGATCACGCTTACAAAACGTAGCGTTATTTCACGTTTTGTTATATTACTGTCACCCACTGTAATAACTTATACCTACTTAACAAAACTTACCTATACGCAGGGCTCTCTCGATTTTTCCTGTATAAGTTCAACGTTCTCAAAAATTCGTAGCCTTCGGGGTCAATTTGTACAACGGCCACTTCCTTCGTTGATCATTCCATCAAAATATATCCATCCATGATTTCTGCTATTACTGTATCGTTTTCTAAATGTCTGAAAACCAATTAAACAGAATTAGAAGCAATAAAACATCGGACGATCGCATTTGTTTTTTGGTTGAGTTAACCGCTGCGGATGTCTCTATGATTTATTGATTGGTCATGCTTCAAGTTTTAAACTACAGGTGTCTTGCATGATGGATAACCGTACCAGTTTTAAGTAGCCTTGAAATCAGTGCTTTAGTTTTATTTAAGTTGGTTGAGGGCGTAGTTATTATTGATTTCTAATATTTAAGATGAAATAATGATGAGATTGTAGTTTACAGCATGGAAAAGGCATGCAAGAGTCTGTAATAAAATAAATACCTAGATGATATGTGGGAAAACAATTGAAGAAATTTTTAACTAACAAATGCATGTAGTTGTAAAAAAATGTGGCTAGATACAAAGTAGACTATATTATTATTGGTAGGTCTGTCGTTTTATTAATATTTCACTTGATGGTTGGTTATAAGTTTATCAAAGGTAGTTGTGGTGTGTCATGCAGCGTGTATGTACATAGCAGCCAATGAAGCACATTTATGTGCCTTGTGTTATTATCTTATTTATATCTCTATTATTGTTATCTAATGATAATGTTAAAGCTACTACAATAACATTTCGTCGACCCATTCGCCTCAAGTATTCCAACCATTTGCCAGTTAGGCGTACCCATAACGCTGGCAACATTGCCTATTGCATAATTTTCAAGTTTGAAACAATATTGGCCATTGAAGACGTTCCCGTCACTGAAAGCTCAAGATCGAATGCCAAGTGGACAATATGTAGACACCTACAGATAAAGATTAGACATTGTTAATAAATCAATCGGGGCTTGATCGCGAGACAAACATTTAGTAATTTATTTACCTCGACGTTTCGACCAAGTTGCATTGGTCGTGATCACGAGAAGACCGAGATCAGTCAAGCAGATCAGTCTTCTCGTGACCATAACCAATGCAACTTGGTCGAAACGTCGAGGTAAATAAATTACTAAATGGTTTTCTCGCGATCAAGCCCCGATTGATTTATTAAACATTGTGTTAGAATCGCGAAAGCCTAAAAATTACAAAGGTTAGACAGTTGGAGATATTTTGTTTGAAATAGTGACTGTATTTTCTATAATATTTGTCATACTATTCAACTTTAATGCTTACAAATTATTTGTTAGTCCTGTACCGTGATGTGTTTGAAAACATAAGAACTATGAAGGTGCCACACTCAAAACTCTATATACTTCATGATAATTACATCAGATAGCAGTTATGTATACATCAATTGAATTCACGCTGACGATTTCATTTAATTGACATCTCATGAACATAATATTGAGCAGCAGCATAATTAAGCCCCGTTTAAAAATAATCAAAACAACGGTAAATACAATTTTATAAACATTTCATTAAATCCAAACGCCTCAGCCTTAAGAGCTGTCAATTCATCCATTTAAACAAGTACTAAAGCAACATCATTATTAATCAATCGGGTAAGCATTAACGAGTTAATAACCACTAATGTAAAGAATAAAACGGCGATTGTGTTGTCATCGGGCTGCTGACAACCGTTAAGTAGAATGTTAAGCTTCACGACCAGAATTAGATAGGGATTAGACAGACAGATAGACAAATGGACAGAGATTGACGGTAAACCTGATAATTACGTGGTTGAAGCAAACCAGTTGTAGTCAGTTGTAACCAGTAGCCATGCGACTCTCAAGTGGCTCCATCTATTTAACAAGTTTTTAAAGTTATTTGATTGCAATGAATTTACAACGTTTCTAACTCAGCCAGCAATTGCATCTATGAATTTTAAATATGTAGTATCTGATTAAAGTCTAGAGGTAACATAGCCAAAGAATACGCTGGCTCTAACACCTATTCTAGTGACCATCTGGCGCATCTATTTGGCTTTATATCTGGCACAAAGCAAGGTCTTGCTTCTTCTTGTTTCTGAATGTTAGTCGACAATATAGGTCTCGTCTGATAACATCTTGTCGTTACTTACCGATTGAAAATAGTGATCAAATGATAACATGATAAAGTTTGATGGCAAATCAGCGCAGTAGAGTGGGGGTTGATGATGGGGTTCTCAAGCGGGAATGATTTAATTGGAGCCAAGAATATATATATATACACGAAATATTATAGTTGATATATTTCTAGCTGGATCGCGCCCGACATTACAGATTAAATCGGTGATTTATAAAACGTTGTTTTTTATTCGAAGTCGACTGCTTATTATAAAGTCAGAAAACAAGTTTATTTGAAATTCACGCTGCAACTGAGAGGAGTTTATGAGCTGGTTTAAAGTCACATCTTATCAAGAAGCTAAAAAAAAAAAATATATATCCCTTTCATTGATACTTCACTTCATCCATAAAATGGTCTTGTTATTATAAAATTAAACTTTACACCGGTATCAAAATATCTCCCGCAATTGATCGGTTCCTGGACGAACATAAAGAAGGAACTCTTTCCTAAATATATGACCAACCGCTCGTAAATTATCGTGAACGTATAAAAAAGGCAACAATCTCAAGTTACCGCAATAACTTTGCTTAGTATTCTCGATTTGTTTAAATATGTATTACGAATTTTGGTTTAAATATGTTTTTTCTATTTTTTCCAGACTCGTCATAAGTAAAACTAGCAAAAATGTGGTCGACGATTCACAAAGTTATCACAATAATACTGCTCGGCGCTCTCAGCAAAGGAGAACTACCAGAGGACGACTTCAGGATAATTAATAAACAAGGTATGAAAATCAAGCTCCATAAAGCCTATCCTTATCCAAATCAAATTGATCACTTTGATCAATCAAAAACAATTGGAACTTGAGTTCCACCTGCAAAGTACCAATGCAATATCAAATAAAATTCTCAAAATAGAAAGGTTCTAGTTTGGACTAAAATCTCCATATCTTCGGTGCAGATCTGATAATTAAAGGCATCACATACAATATTGTGTGATTTAGGATGGATAAGCTAGTGTTACTACAGGGTGATGAGATTTGAAAACGATTTTTATGGAATTTAGCGTAGTGTTACGAAAACATTACAAATTGCAAGCTTGAGGTTGTATATCTATTACTATAATCAGTTTATTGTCACGTCTCACAAGTAGTTTCATTATAATACTTGACTAAATACTTTAAAATTAATAAGCAGTAGTTTAAAATATAAAAACAATTGAGATAATATCTACTACAGTTATCCTCCTCTCCTAGCATACGAAATGTAACACCCTGGCATAATGCGCCGAGTCCACAAATTAAAATTTACTCATTGCCTTTGAACTAAAAAGCCCTCGTACGCACTCTCAATACTAAAATATTTCCACGCAGGGTCAATGTTGGCTTCACACGCAGTTCTTAGAAGAGCTGATAAATCTGTATTGTGCACCATTTGCTGTCATTTACAACTAATTGTTTGATAACCACGTGTAACTTTGTTCTTGCACGTCGTCTTTGTGAGCTTTGTATAGAGGCGTATTATTGCTTAGTGGAAGCTTCATGAAAGCTCGGTAATTAAGCTTTGTTTAGCTACAATAAAAGGTCATGAAGATCTCAGCCTGTTCAAAGTTTAAGTCAAGACCGTATTTTTAATATGTAAACATGTCTCTTACATTCACATTGTCTGTAAAGTCGATTACTGAACAAAAGAGATGGAACATATGATGATTCAATCGTTTTATCCGGAGCTGTGAATTGGCTCACAAATCTGCTCAATTTTTACTTATCAAACATAGACCAAATGATTGTAAAAAAACAGGTTTATAAGTTTGTGGATTTTGTCAAATACCTTCGTACATACGTATTTGCAGATTCCTAAGTTGGGCTTTGGGTAGTGTGCATCAGAAGATACATTAGATTAGATTAGATGATCCGGGGTGAGATTTCAGCCCAATATCTCGACCCCAAACGGTTCAAATATGTAACCACTACTTGGGTCAGTATATTTTTGTCGCGCTCCGCCGAATTAGCCGCGGCGTGATTTATTATTACTTATATCGATATATTTTACAAAGATCAGAATTTATTTTGAAATCCTTCGCGTTGATCAGTGAAGGCGAATATTCTTAGTTTTCTTTTGGTATCTTAGACATTTCTGCTACAAAAATCAGTCCTTACAGCGATAATGACAAATTTCAAAATGATAATCAAGGCACGAAGAACTTTCACTGAAGTGGCGGCCTACACACTCTAAACCTCACAGTGTTCCTGTGGATACATTAATGTGTGCCTACCGCCTACCTATATTAATGGCATACCTATACAAGTTGGCATTTTGTGGTTCCAGTTTGTGTCTAAGCGCAAGATTTCTTTCTCCTTGGCTAGTGGGAAGAGAATTCCCAGACCCATAAAATGAGAGGCATGCATAAACACCGCGCACGCCACTACGGGGTCAAAGTCGGATTTGCGTCAATTACAGTTTAGAAAGATAACTTTCAACCTCAAAAGAAATCTGTATAAAACGAGTCTAATTAACCTGGGGTTACGAGTTATCTTACTCTGGATAAGACATGTGGTACTCAGAGCAAATTTGATAAAAATTAGAGGTTCGTTTCAGTCTATAACACTATCGCGAAATATTCAGAAGATGTTATTGTAGATTTTTCTGTGTAGGAACTGCGTACGTCTTTGCACCATTAAATCTAATGAACAACTTCCTCCACTATAGAATGAAGGTCAGCTCAGCTTCTAAGGTTTAATTAGCAGTCATAAAAAGAACAAATATTTGCCGTTAAACCTCTATTAAACTGACAATTCGTATTTGCGTTACTAAGTGGTGTTGGCTGATCTTGACAATAATCCGTGTACTCTGTGTGAGAGAGAACTCTAGCAAGAGGAAATTTATTAATTGACAGAAACCTCATAACTTCTTGAAACATCGTCGCACCATACTAGAAGTTTCAAAAGATATCTTCTGCGATAGACTCAGGGTTCAAAATTAAGTGTAACGGATTTATGATTGCTGTTTCCTAGTTAGTGTAATTTTGTAAGTAGGTGCCTAATTCGACGCACACGTACCAGTGTTTATATAGTAGTTCAAAGTATTTAAAATTTAAATGGAAGGTAGTTTTAGTTCAAGTACGTGCATTGAATTTGTGATTTGAATGTTTAGCGTTAATGTTTTTTGACTTTGGTGTCGAGTGCATCAATGCTTGGTTGTCAATTTGTGAGCTTCATATTGGAATTATCTAATTATATGCGATAGAAAAACATTCATTTCATTGGAAATAATTGGGTCTTTACATGGGCTAAGTACATTATTGATTGGAAATTCTCGTGAGTTTACACATTATAGACACATTATTATATCGATATATTATCCGGCTTTACCCACGTTTACAGTCGAAGTTTCGGCCTAGGTTTCAGGCATGTCCGATGCTTAACCTCAGGTGAGTTTACGCTGCCAGTGGTCACCGCGATCTGGCAGCTGCTTTATGTACTCTGTACACAGTATAATAAATAGGTAAAAATTATTTTGTATTTGCATTAGTACAGTGTTCTGCAACTTTTGTGTTTAACCAGTTTACATACATTCTACACTTAGTTATTAGTATTTTATTTTAATATTTCTACACTTGTATTAAATATATATAAATGAGTATCTAAATAACCGAAACCGATTTTGAATTTCTTGTGTGATATAGGCACATATATTTAATAGCTTGTAATTGTGAGAAAAAAGGCCTTGTTTGAATTATCGTCGAGCGCACAAAAACTATGAACAAAATATTATACTCATATAAATATGATTACAATTAATAATACTAAAATAATTCAATCAGATCAGATTTATAGAAATATGACATAGGCATATAAATTATGACATTTAATTGTGAATAAAAACATTTTTAAATTCCGAAAAAATGGATTGTTGTTATCGATTTATCGCTGTGCTCATAAAAAATCAAATAATCCAATTTTATGTTAGCATCATACCTTGATGTTATAATTACCACCATCTATGTCAAAAACTGAACTCTTGGAACTCTCAAGTAGCCGATTTTTAAGTGAGACCCGCATAGAATGATTTAAATGCGGATATATATACAATACTATCAATAACACTTAGATCTACACTCTCACATAGTGATTCTTCTTCTTCTCTTCTTCTCAGCAATTGGACTTCCACTGCTGGACATATGCCTCCCCCATGTAGGGGGGATTTGCCAATTCTCGCCACGCTTGGCAGGCGGGTTGGCGAGCGCAGTATGATTTCCAATCCTCAGAAGGCGCTGCTGCCCACCTTCTGGTACGTGATCCCTTAGCCGACTCTTACGGCACCCGCGGGAGGAGATGGGGGAGTACTATTCTAGGCCGGTACCACCACGGCAAATAGCACATAGTGATTACTCAGTATATTTGTATTCACGCTGTCATTTCCATACAATTTTATATAAATGCATATTATACTCCAAGAATTACAATTCACAAACCATGCATAATGTGTTTACATTGACAAATCCTTGAAAGGCGCCACCGTCCACCAACGACCTGCAATTTTGGACAGGTTCAACCTAATCGAATATTCAAATCCACAGATCTGCTGGCGTCTAACAGCGATATATTTGAAGATAACGATACTAAGTCATTTTCGCAACTGCTATTCGATGTGGCAAGGGACCAGGTGATCGTGGGCGCAAGGTGAGCATATTTATAATCTTTGGGCTTTGGTGCACGTAGTAAGTATTGTTTGTCTGTGCTTTGATTTGCATTGGCGACGACTTTGCTTTGCAATTTTAATTGGTTAGCGGCTGACTACTTTCTGGTTTCTGGTTGGCGTGTTGCAGAAAATTGTTCGATTTGTTTACAATTTATTATCTTTAGCCTGCGGCTAACTAAATATAATGTAGGAAAGTATTAACAAAATATATCTATCTGATGTTTTGAATGAATTCTGATGTTGTCATGTCTAGTTATTTAATATTACATTTTGATATATACCTATATACGAAGCCGCGAATAGCCCCGATAGTTTGGTAATATTGGTGCAAAATTTTCATGATTTTGATCAGAGTGCTTTAAGTGCGGCGCTGATATAATCCGTTCAACAGTTTTGATTATCCCGGCTCTGCATGCTCCTCAGACTTGCATTATATTATAACAAGTTGCAACATAATTTAAATTAAGTTACGATGTGCAACATTAAAGTAAGAAAACATATTAAAGCAAAAAGGCATGCAGCAGAAAAAAAAATTAAGTATTGGACACATCCGAAATGGACAGATATTGGTTCTGTTAATTGCTATAAAATATATCAGAATGTAAGAGCCAACTTAGCCGTTTTGTTGAGAAAAATACTTGGTAACTCGGGTTTAAAGGCTTCCGTATGTCTTTAGAACTTTCGATTGTGTGAAGGTGACACGAATAAAAAAATCCGGCCAAGTGCGAGTCGGACTTGCGCACAAAAGGCTCCCTACCATTACCGCAAAACGGAAAAAAAACAAGTCTGCTGTATGGGAGCCCCCAAAAGAATTGTTTTATTTTCATTTAATTATTTATTTTTATAGTGAATATACAACATATACAATCAAGCTTCTACCTGTTGCCGTTATCAATATCGAGCAAAAACAAGCAATATAATCACGTTTGCTGTAGCTCCCTCAAATATTAATTTTATTCTGTTTTTTAGTATTTGTTGTTATAGCGGCAACAAAAATACATCATGTGTAAAAATTTAATGTCTAACTATTACGTTTCACGAGAAACAGCCTGGTGACAGAAGGATGGACGGACAGCGGAGTTTTAGTAATAGGGTCACGTTTTACCCTTTGGGTACGGAACCCTAAAAATGTTATTTAATATTGAGTAGGTAAAGCCAGTTTTCGTACTCTAGAATGCAGTTATAAAGTTAAAAATGTTTTTTCCTCAAACTGACTCATCTGAGCAGTATGGTTACTCGTATATAAGTTTGAAAAAAAAACTAAGGTAAACGTTAGTATTATTTAATAACAATTCGATGACTCCTACCATAGCAAGTACATTTAAGGTAATTGTTTTCGACACACCTTTCTTTCTACACGGTAGCGCTTAATCTAAATAAGCTACCTGCCACTTGTTCAAATAAGAACTGACACAAATTTCTCATAACGATAAACGATAAAACAAATCCGCTCAAATGTAGAGTAATATAAATCTTTACCCATAAAAAGTAATTTAGTGTTATCAAAACAACGTCAAACCTGATAAGATTTGTGTCTGTCTAACAACTTATGCAAACAACCTGAGTCATTCACCTGCTGTCAACCTATGATATAAGATAATGGTTATCACAGAAACGGGCGGGCTTATAACTGTAATGAGGAAATGCAGTCGTTTTAATTAACAGGATGTTTTTTGTATTGAGTGGAATACCGCCGCGCCGGCCAGGAGTTGGCGGAATGCGGTTAATGAAGATAAGCTAAAGCCAATATTCAAGTGTTGTGAACACCTGTTCAAATATATTTAATCTGAGAATTGGCAATTGCCGTTTTGGAATGCATAAAAATCATGCGATGTTAACTTATAATGTAACTCAAAAGCTAAAAATACTTTGACACTGTTTTCACAACAACTCATCAATAATATTCCCAGTTTGATTGTAATTAATTTCATTAAAATGTCAAGTAGCTAAGTAATATCTCTTAATTCAGTTAATTATAAATCGTTGGTGTTTTGTATAATTTAAAATAACGTTTTGTTAGTTAACCCTTCTATCTTTCTTTTCTTCTTCATGGAAGAAGAAGTTTTTTGAACCCATGGAAGAGAATAGAAAATTTGTATGGCGCTTATAAAACCCGATAAACTGAGAAGAGTACAACCGTGCACGGCCCGCTAATTTTGAGTATTTATAAGCTGCCATATAAATCAATGGGGGAGGCCTATGTCCAGCAGTGGACGTCCTATGGCTGAGATGATGATGATATAAATATATTATATTTATATGTATTATGTTATATTTTTATGTTGCCTAAAAATAGATTCTTTACACAATTGCATGTATGGTTTGTGAGTTACATCTTTAAGAATTTTTTGTTTAAAGTTTATAATCAATTTAGTTTAAGAACTGAATCAAATTGTATGTCTTAAAACGCATTATTTTAATTATTAATTTTTGTACACAATAATAATAAATAAAATATAGATAAAAGATTAATAAATAACATATAATTGTATTTTATTGCTTATGTGTAGTTGTTAATGGCGATTGGCTCTATTCTTCAACTTTGCTTGTCTGTTCTGTTGGTGACTTTTAGGCTTTTCATTTTGATCATGTTGATCATGAAAACAATTAAAAGTGTGAAGGGATGAAGATTGATAACTCTTGCAATAATGGTAAACTGTACCCGTGCATTCTCAACTAGGGATCAAAGTTGGTACCTGTACCTGTGGACTACAAGAGTTAGCGGCGAGTGAGCCTTTTTTTTTGTTTTTTTTATACTGTATAGATCTAGCGTTTCACCACTATCTCACTTGCTGGTCAGTAACGATGTAGCCGAAGATGTTATCACGCTGGACCTAGAATGCTTACTGGCTCTCAAGGACTCCTGCCTGAACACACTATGTGTTTGGCGACAGTTTTTCAAACTTGAGGGTGGTAGCTGGGCGGTACTCAAAAGTACCCTACCACCATGCTGGGAATTTAATAACGGTGTTACCGTCACCGGATGCTCAAGCCGTTGTTGGGGATCGAACCAGTGTCCGTCAGTTTGACAGTCGACGCTCCTCCCGCTGAGCTATCATCGCTTCAAAAGTCTGTTAGTGTTCTAAACTAGAACGAGTTTGAAAATATTTATTTTTATTGTTACTAATAGAGATATGTGTGTGATTCAATGTGTCTTCAATACGGAAACCTGGCTGACCTCAAAGTTCAGATTGCTTCCGGATGTGAACGATTCCCTACGGACAGACAATCGAGCTTTGTTCGATGTACAGAGAAGATATCAATATATTCTTTATTGTCTCAGTGTATTGTCTACATGAATATATCGAGAACACTTAGTATTTTATAAGAGCTAAGGTAAAACAAATTGAACCGATTTCAACACATATATAAGACAGTAAACACATAAGAACCACAAGTTGCTTCTCTTATGCGACAAGCCTTATAGATATAGCTATAATGACAATGCTCATTTACACATCCATCTTCAGCAGTGATTTCCAACCTTTTTTTGACCAGTACCTCTTTTGTTGGTGGGGACCACAATCTGTAAGTACGGACATGTACTAAATAAATTTAAAATAGTATCATCCATTAAAAATATTGTTTAATAAGAAAATATAATATTTATAGGAGAAATTCAAATAAGTTATTTTAGTAAATGTGATTTTTGAGTTTTTATCTTCTGCACTAGTTCAGTTATGTCAGGAACAATATTACTGCTCGCAAATCATCAGGTTTAGTCAATCAGTTATATCTTAGTTTTTAATTACCTACAGGTCAGAGAACCTTTGCTTATAAAAATGAGTTGTTAAGAAAACCATTAATTAGCGTAATGCCATTTCGTAAAATATGGACCAAGAAATGGATTTTTTAAATCGCCGCACGCCATGCGGCAATGTGAAAATTATTTGCGAACGATAATTTTGACTCCTGCGGACCATTAGTGGTTCGCGGACCACTGGTTGAGAACCACTGGTCTAGAGTACATTACGTATGGATTTGGATTGCCAGTGTAAACTAGCGGCGTAGATCAAAAAGTGGAAAACACGGTGTTTGCCACATTATGTCAACACACTGTGCTGTATGAACATTTGACCTAGCTGTTAATATTGTTTGTCCAAGTGTTTCTCGGACTGATATATTGAAAACGTGGTACTTATTGCACTGACGAGGAAATATAGTAAAGTTATTTAACTACAGTTATAAAGCGTCCAAAATAATATTACCAAAATGTATACTAATATTACAAAGAGGAAAGATTTATATGTAAGTATGTTTGTAATGAATAAACTCAAAAAACCACTGTGCCGATTTCAAAAATGCTTTCACAATTAGAAAGCTATTTTCAAATTTTTACCCGTGCGAAGCCGGAGCGGTCCGCTAGTTCTGTAATAAAAAAACTACCCCTTCTTTACCTCTTTCTTTTAGATGTGGGCCGCTTGCAACCGGTTCTTAGAAATCAATTCCGGAGGTATATTATGTCCAGCTGTGGCCGTGATGATTATGATGTTGACCCCTTTTATACACCAACCAAAGACCTTTATGAGAAAACTAAAATACTTGGTGTATTGCAGCCTTCTCCATAACACATTCACAACCTTCTTCAAAAGGTATCGTAATGCCTCCAGTATTACAGATATCCGTCGGCGGTGATCGCTTACAATCAGGTGGCCCGTCTGCTTGTTTGCCAACTATTTTCTTATTTTTTTTCACAACATTCACCTTGTTTGCCACCTATTATGCCTCCACATAAAAAAATACCAAGAAATTTAAAACAAAGACAATTAACACGAATGTGCAAATAAACCTTAAAAACAAAGAAAAGAAGAGGAGAAAAAGAGAAAGAAACAGAGCTGTTTAATAAGTTGCCTAGTGATATAAATACAAATAAAATATAAATGGTTCGAGAAAACTCAAACTACAAGCGCTAAGGATAAATTAATAGTGCAATTTTTAAAATTCTTTGTATTTTATATACTTATGTTTTGTTTCACCCTCTGTAGTGCGTGTAGAGCGACACATTTCTAAAAAGAATTCCTGATTTTTAGGAGATGTAATATAAAGGTTCAAAAAGATGCCACACATTAAGGTATTAACATCGAAATATCCGTCGAACATAACAGCTTACATAATTTCTCCGAAAACGTTCGAAGCCCACTCCTTTTGAGGAGAGAAGATCCTCAATCAAATATTATGTAAAGTAATAATCCTACACTCCTTATTTAGTCTTCAATGGAGTCTTGAAAAGCTGTAATATTCCTCACGAATATTGATGGCACCGCCTGAGGCACCTATGCTCAGGCTGGTATAGGGGAATAAACGTATTGATTACAATGCGCACAACAGTCGCCATTCAAATATTTAATTGATAATAATTCAAATCAGTTATTTTATATTTTATTATAATCATTATCATTTGCGCATATATAAAAATGAAAAAAAAAACAAAAATCCTATCCTACTTATAATATAAATGCGAAAGTTTGTGTATATGTGTGTAAGTTTGTATGTGTGTGTTTGTTACCTCTTCACGCTCAAACGGCTACATCGATTTCGATGAAATTTGGTATAGAGATAGCTTATACCCTGGACATACGCTTATTTTCATCATCACCATCATCACCGCTTTTCATCACCATGCGGGTACAACCGCGGGGCGCAGCTAGTATTTCATTACATTAGAATTAAACAACTGTGACTGGTTTTAATTGCGTATTATTTTTGTCACTACATACTTGCATAGTAAATAGATGCAAATGTCAAAAGGCTATATCCAATTTTTTACAAAATATTTCATTTTGTTTGGGGGGCTTACAGCTATAATTCCGCAATATTATTAAAAAACTATGCAAATTAAATGCATATAACATGTAAATAGACAAGTAAATAGTTAAATGTCAATAGTATTAGCGTTCATAGTCACACCCCGTGAACTAAGGTTTTCCCGCTACTTCTATTATTCCACGGCAATTATACTTTTTCCGGGAAAAAGTAGCTTATGTGTTATTAAGTATAAGCTATAGGTGTTAGCCAGGGTATAAGCTATCTGTATTCCAAATTTCATGCATATTCTGTCAGCCGTTTCAGCGTGAACGACAAACAACAGGCAAACTTTCGCCTTTATAATATTAGTGTGAGTCAGCGCTTGTTAGTGTATTAAAATTACTTTTAGAATTACTAAAATAACTTCTTCATAATATATTATAAAACAGTGCACAAAGCATATCGAGGAAGAGCCTGCCTTTTGTAGTTACATACCATAGTTACTCACAAGGCAGTGTATGTAAGTTAAATTGACATTTGTACAGTTTACAATTAAGGTAACTTTGTATTTGTATTCGTGATTTTGAGTGTAAATATTGCATAGTTTAAGCTCATCTACGAGCGCTTCCTTATTATTACACATATTATAGAGCAAAATTGACGGCCAGTCTAGCAATTAAATTATATATAAAATTTACAGAATAGGCCATTTCCGCAACGGTATGTAGGCATAACTATCAATTACTGGTATTGCAATATGATATTTGACACAGGGAGCACGATTGTGCTTGTCAGATAGAATTTCACTCTCACAGAGCGTGATATTTTATTTTATTCGAGGACATCGTGTTTGTTATTTGATACATACAGGTTGTATGTTTCACAAAAGTAACTTATGCTAATTATGGCTTGGCATGGCTTCAAGGGCGGATCCAGCTTTGAACTAAGTGAGGTGTCAGAAATTCAGGGCATAGTAAATACACGCGTCAGTAAATGAGTACCATGGTTTGTAATTTTTAGATTTAATAACTTTTTTTTTATAATTTTAATATCTTTTTACGCGATGGCAGAGGTTGTTAAAATAGAAGTTTTTAAGGATTGAGTCCTGCAACTAGTGGACCTTGAGCCAGCCAAGGGAGGGCTCATGACCCTCACGAACCCCCCGTGAATCCGCCTTTCATGGTTTCAATGCTCTTGTTACAAAAGCGTTCTTAGAGAAATTGTAATATATGTAGATGTTATCAAACTTTTGCAAACATAGTCGACTTATGTTGAAAATAAAAGAAAATGTTATAATATTTCAAGGCTCAATAGACTCATTTCATCTCTAAAGAATCATCAACATAATTAATAATAAATACAGCCACTACTTAAAAATATGGACATTATTTTCAAATATTTTATACAATGTGTTAATTACTTGTGTTACGCATCTTCAAACTTATAGAAAGTCATAACCGACAAAAACAGCTTTTACAAACTGCTCTATATATTGTCTTAGATATTGCACTCATATTTGGTTGAGTTTATTAGAACGCTTAAAAGATATTCTAATTAAAAAACTTGATTTGAACTTTAAAAAACTTAGTAAAGCACTAGACTAAAAATTATAATTATTAAAAGTAAAACATAAATATAATGAATCATCATCATCATCATTATCTCAGCCATAGGACGTCCACTGCTGGACATAGGCCTCCCCCATTGATTTCCACAAGGACCGGTTGGAAGCGGCCCGCATCCAGCCCTTGCCCGCGATCTTAGTCAGGTCGTCTGTCCTCCTGGTTGGTGGCCGGACATGAATATAATGAATACTGAAACTTAATCAAAAGTCCAACCGCGGAACGTGAAGTTCTCAGAATGCTGGCAAGATTGCTACGTGTATTGTATTGAGATACTTAGTCGTCAAACGCCTGCCTATTCTCAAAAAAAAAAAGAAAACGTTCAATAGCGAGTTTTAATTTTTGTTCAAAATTAATGACTGCTCTTTGGATACCAGGCGCTTCTACCAAACGCTTGACTGTCTCTTTTGAAATTGAGATCCGTCAGCATTGTTATTAGACCCATTACCATAGACATAATCATGTGTATTATTCTTTGAATCTGGCTCCCATTTTCACGTTTATTATATTTATCGGATCGGTATACTAATACAATTTATCCGATATATTTGTGTCCGTCTGCATACACTGCCTCAATTGGCCTTAAGACCTGTGTATATTGGCTTTTGATAATTCATTCCTAACCTTTAATTACAAGTAATACATTATTATAAATATAGGTACAGTAACAGTGCCATTCAACTGGCGTAGTTTTACGACTCATTGCAATTTACTGCTACTTTTAGAGCTATATCTAATTCATAGATTATCCATTCAAGCTCACAGATGCCATGATGAATTACAAAATTATGATTATATAAGATAATTTATTTAGAATTTGAATGTGAGGCCGTCCTTGTTCTAGTTATGTAATATTTAAATTTATATTAATAGTAGCTGCGCCCCGCGGTTGTACCCGTGTGGTGATTATGGTGATGATGAAAATACCTGTGTTAATCCAGGGTATAAGCTATCTCCATACCAAATTGCATTCAAATCGGTGTAGCTGTTTGAGCGTGAAGAGGTAAAAAACATGCACACATATACACTTACACACATACACACAAACTTTTGCATTTATAATATTAGTTCGATAGGACTATGTGATAGATCACACCTCATTTTATTGCTTCATGTTTAAACATCAAACTTATAAACGAACATTTGTGTTTCTATGAGGCATCAAAAACTTGTTTCAACTCCTCGTCCAAGCAAAAGTTCAAAGCATCCTCAAAAATAAATTCACGTCTATATTTTTTTTTACTTATTTGTATTTTATTTTTATTTTTTATTATTGGTATATGTACGGTTTCATAATGCCTCACTCCATGGTCAGTGTCGTCCGATATGGTCGACGTATGGACTCTAAACCTTGAAATCAACCGACATGTTGGGGAATAACTTTCAAATGTGATAGCTAATTGGCCACTAGCAACATCATCGGTGTGGGTGCAGGTGATTACATTTATTCAAATATCTTTGGATGAATTTGACGATCGTTTCCACCCAGGCGTCGAAATTGTTTCAAAACTGCCTATGTTTATCCGACTCTCTTCAAATTTTAACATGCATCTTAATAGTACGAGGTACGGCTTAAGAAATATATCTTATCTGTTATTTACATATGAAACCGATTATATGTCAAATATAATATGTAGATTGACACAATGCACATGGGTTCTTTAGCGAAATCCCGTAACTATGCTGTTTAACAATATTTAGTATTAAAATTTTGTTTAGTATTAAAATAATACTAAACAGTGTTATTTGACCGGTATTTTTAGTTTTTTTCGTCTATCCAACAGTATAAGGTTGCCTACTTAAAACTGTGTCATGTTCATGGTTATTTGGATTTAAAAAAGTTCAGATTGAAGCGCGGTTAAGGAGAATGACAGAGAAGCGTTGCGCGCGCTATATATACGAGAGACAGACACAAAGAGATTTTTATAAATATTGGGTTATTTAACAGTATAGGTTAGTAAGGTATAGGTCTTAGCTCGGCAACCCATGTGCAATTTATCCATCTACATAATTATCTAATATTAAATGTTCTCATCATTAAATAACACATGAGGGTGTATGTTCCTTAAGCCGTATCTCAGACTATAAATAAATGGACTAGAATATCAGCACCCAATACCAGCCCCAATACCGTATTTTATAACATTTTATCACAACACTAAAGAACATAAAAGAATACTAAATTTAGTTAATCTGACACTCTTCCACTTTTATGAACAATAGTAACTAGTTTGACTATGACTTCGTAATCTTATAAAACACTTTTGGGACTTACTTTGCTAACTAGATAATAAAAAAATATGTGTTGTCGCAGAGACGCCCTCTACCGCCTGTCTCTCCGAGATCTTCGCCAATTGGAAAGAGCAGACTGGCCTGCTTCATCTGATAAGACAAAGCTCTGCCAAGACAAGGGTCAGACTGAAGAGGATTGTCACAACTACATAAAGGTCCTTCTATCTCATGGACATAAGCTGTTTGCGTGTGGTACGCATGCTTACAGTCCTGCTTGCAGTTGGAGAGAGGTGAGTGCTAAAATTTAATTTATGATCAATTTGGTAAAATTTCAAGATAAACTTCAGTTAAAACTTACTTCAAACGGCACAAGATTCAACCATTTCTCATACCAGTTAAGTCACACATTCCCTTGAAAGATAAAGGTTTTTACAAGCATGACTGGATTATCATACATTGGGTAAAGATTGGGGTCCATAAAAGAACTGAAGAGCTGACATGATTTGGTTGAACATTTGTGTTTTATGTCAGCTCTTCAGTTCTTTTATGGACCCTGCATACCAAAATTGTTACTTGGGGCTGTTGAAATTGAAAATAACACCCTATTTTCAACTGAGCAGATGGTTGGCAAGTACCACCTATTTGGGACACAGTTAAAAAATAATGAAATCCATGAGGCACCATAATACTGATAGTTGTCTGCTTACTGTGAGTGGTTACTGTATGTACCGACAACATTTTTGATTTATTAATCTGAGGCAGTAGCAATTTTTCTGTATCAATGCTCTTTCATAGACAATTGTTATCCAGTCTAGCTATCTACCTGAGACCACCATCCCTGCAAAGTTTTTGAAATGAAGTATGTAAATGTATAATTATGATAAAACATGATTATGATAAAACATCCACCAACAGTATAAATATACTGTTTAAAGTTGTTTAAGTTTTACTAATAATATAGCATAGTTATAGTTATGATACTGTTTGTTGACTGGAACAATGACTAAGTTTGGTTTTCAAAGTGTCTAACTAACTAACTTAATCATAACACAAGCTAGTTATACTTTCTACTGAACATTTCAGTTGAAAATTCAACTTTCCTCCTGCAAGAGTTGCAGGCCCAAACTGAACAGCTTTAAATTACTATGACCTCTGTTTCTCATAGTGGATGTAATCTATATTACATAATTCGAAAATGCATTACTTCACAATATATTTTGTTTACAGATCGAATCATTGAACACAGTATCCGAATACATGAACGGTGTTGCGCACTGTCCCTACAACCCGCATTCAAATGTCACCGCCTTGATAGCTGACGCCGGGGAATACTATGTCGGAACCCCTACTGACTTCAGCAGCTCTGACTTTGCTATAGCTAGGTATGGATTTTATTTCGCATAGTCAAGCCAGAAGGTCTCGCCTCCCGCGAATAAAGAATTGTTAAATTAAAGAAGAAGAGAACAAGAATTGTTGAACAGTCCTTGTGAAATTAATTTGAAACTTTTCTTTGAGATAAACCAAAATTGCTGTTGTAGATACTGGTCCAAAAGCGAACCGTACACAGTTTATATGTCAATCTATGTCTCCTGAATTAATATGAAAACTTAATTCTTAAACTCAAAGCTATCGTTTCATTATTAGTGGAAATAACTTTGTACTTGTGTGTGTGTGTAACTTTGTTTGTTGTGTAAACATAGCAGCTGGAAACGTTGGTTATCAAAGATTGAAATTAAATTTCGAAATAATTTGTGAATAGAAAGCAGAATCATAAGGAAAAAATGAAAGCCAATAATGGCTTGAAACATTTACGTCATTAACTCTCAAATAGTTAAAGCAGAGTTAAAGAGAGCAGTATAAGCAGAGTGAAATCTTGTTTAAAAATGTATATGACCAAAAAAATGAAGGGTAGAGAAGGAAAAGGCTAATTCATAGATAGGATACTATATAGGTACTGAGAGCTTAATGCTATTCACATTGTTTGAGTTATTAGCAATCTTTATGTAAAATATTACACGAAAGTGAGCATCCAGCAGAATGAAGTAGTAGGTAATAATAATGTTTTACTTTCCTTCTTTTTGTCTTTACGCCTCTGTATAGTGAGGTTGTAGCTCCTTTTGAAGTTTTCTACAATAAATCAAGTAAATCAGTAAATAGCCTACTACTATACAGAATCAAAAGGGTAATGAAGAGGGGGTTTGCATGTTAAGGTAATGGATGGAATAATTGAGATTCAGTATTTTTCAAATATGAACCACTTTACTGAACAAATAAGATTTATAGACAAAAACAACAATGTGTTAATTAAAAGTTATTCCTTCAGGAGTCGCGGTGATTCTGTACGAGACATGGGCACACTGCGCACTGCGCAGTACGACCTGAAACTTTTGAACGAACCTCAGTTTGTTGGGAGCTTCGAAGATGACTATTTCGTGTACTTTGTGTACAGAGAGATTGCTGTCGAGCACATGAATTGTGGAAATGTAAGTCACAACTTAATAATTTGGATACTCTACTATCAAGATCAGTAATAAAACATCCACCTTCTTTACGAAGCGATAATAACCATAGGATGGATATCAACTGCCAAGCAGGCCAGAGGCTGGTGTTCACAATAAAAGTAACTCACTAATTGTGAGTGAAAAATAAATAAGTGAAAAACCCGCTATATTCCAACAATTTGGCATGCATTGTGTGAACCGATGTGAACAGGAAGGTGGTGAAAACCACGTTCTAAGATTCTGTTACATAGCCTGTAACTATGGACGTTAATAAAAGCGTGTTAGTAAGATTTCAATTATCGTTTTACATAAGATAATATTATTTTTCAACATTATTTTATCTGTTTCTGTTGTATACTTGGATACGTATACTGTATGGATACTACAAATAGAAATAGGTTCCCCAACGACTTCCACATTCATAGCTGAATGCTCCTTGCATTTAGCTTTCTGCGATCTTCTTCAGGTCCTGTGTGATACAGAGGAGCTAACTGGTCCGTTGCGGTCTTCACCGACAACCTTCAGCCATTTGCTCTCCAAGATATAAGTCTATATGAATCTCTATTTGACTGGCCGGTTGGCGCAGTTGGTAGCACTCTGCCTTCTGAGCCGCTGGTCCCGGGTTCGATTCCCGGACAGGTCAAACATTTGTGTGTATGAACATGTTTGTTTGACCTGTGTCTGGGTGTGTATATGTATATCAGTAGAAATATATATAAGTATGTATTTAAGTATATATATCAGTCATCAGGTTACCATTGTACAGGCTCTGCCTAGTTTGGGACCTGAAGACCTTGTGTGAATGTTGTCCCATATTATTATATATATATATATATATATATATATATATATATATATATATATATATACTATTACTATTACTATTACACTATCATTTTAACTTAACTTTAACTCATTTTAACTTAATTTAACTTATCACTTTAACTTACTCTTTATGTGAAACTTTGTCTTCGCCATCAGATGGTGTACTCTCGCATATCGCGCGTTTGTAAGAACGATTCAGGCCGCCTTCTGATGATGAATGACAATTGGAGCACGTTCCTGACGGCTCGAATCACGTGCTCAGTTCCTGGAATCGTCCCATTCTACTATGACGAGGTGCAAAGCATGGAGTATCTACCCCAAGAGAAGATTCTTGTTGCCACTTTCACTACACCTATGTGAGTATGGAATACAATTTAAAATCCTTTATTCTACATAATGGGATAATATACAATCATCATCATCATCATCTCAGCCACAGGACGTCCACTGCTGGACATATGCCTCCTCCATAGATTTCCACAAGGACCGATTGGAACCGGCCCGCATCCAGCCCTTGCCTGCGATCTTATTCAGGTCATCTGTCCACCTGGTCGGTGGCCGTCCTATGCTGTGCTTGCCAGTCCATGGTCTTTAGTAGAGAACCTTTCAGCCCCAACGGCCATCGGTTCTTCGAGCTATATGCCCTGTCCACTGCCACTTCAACTTGCTAATCCGCTGGTCTATATCGGTGACTTGCGATTTTCTACGGATCTCCTCATTTCTGTTTCCATCACGTAGAGAAACCCCGAGCATAGCCCTCTCCTCAGCTCGTTGTGCGACTCTGAGTCTGGTCAGACCACGTTTCGGTTCCGTAAGCCATCACTGGTAACACACACTGTTCGAAGACCTTCATTTTCAGGCAATGCGGTATTTTGGACGAGAGAGAGTGAAAAGTCTAATGAATACATGTCATGTAAATGTCCTGTTCGTAGTTTATGATGTTGTATTATGTGTATCTAAATCAATGATTTGGTCGGTATATAGTTTTGGACACAGAAATTCAATGGGCAATGTAAAACTAATAATTATATTTTTTACGCAGTTTTTTACAGTATACTTACCCTATTCAATCAATTCAATTATATGTTCTTATTTTTATATAACAGGAACAGCCTCCCCGGCAGCGCAGTGTGTATCTACAACATGTCCGACATTCACGCTGCGTTCGAGGGTCTCTTCAAAGTTCAGGACTCGCCAACTTCCACTTGGGAACCTAGAAACCCGAGCGGACTGGCTAGGACCAGATTCCATTGTGGACAGGTTGAATCTAGGTAATATTTTACTTACTTTTCTATTATTTTTGATTATCTACGAATTTAATTAATACAACAGATATTGGATCTGTCCTATTGTTAAAATGGAAATGGCCACTAGCTCCTTGGGCATGGACCGCATAAATTAGCTTCCTACACTTAATTTGCTTCCCATTTCATATAATCGTTTCCCATTCTTTTCAGACATCACGAAGCCATCGAATATAATCGTTACCATCTGATGTACGACGCCATCCAGCCTATATCAGGCGCTCCCATCTACCGTATGACGTCGACGCGATTCACCCACGTGGCCGCTGACGTCACAAGCGCCAAAAACATAGAGAAGCAATACGTTCTCTACATTTCCACAACTGATGGACAAGTCCTGAAAGTGTCAGTACTGCCGAAGCTTGATGGAGCTTGTTTGGTGGAAAAATGGAAGCTGACTGATGAAAATGGGGGATTCGATGTTCTGAACATGCGCTTTGTTAAGGAAACTGTAAGTATTTATTATGTTATAATTTATCGTTAATATAGTAGTACTCGTATCGGGGCTTACTTGTGCGATCTTAACTGATCAGTGATCATGCGTGAAGCAACGTACTCTTGGGTCATTCATTCCTTGGATGGGTGATCGCTCATCGCATTTTAACGGAGCGCTTCCGCGCGTAAGAGGATAAATTAAAAAAAAATGATCGCTTTGGCAATGTTTCTGATATATCTCAGGTATAATTAAATATGCGGTCTGTACAAGGTAGTAGCCGCTAATTTAGCGGAATTCAATTTTCAGACTTCGCCGTTTAAGAAAACATCTAAATAAATATTTTTTTTATTTGAAATGTTCATAGAAATTTAATGAAAATCCCCATTTCTCTTTATTATCAATAAAATCAGTGGACAGACGACCTGACTAAGATTGCAGGCAAGGTCTGGGTGGCCGCTTTCAACCGGTCCTTGTGGATAACAATAGGATAAGCTATGTCCAGCACTGGAAGTGCTATGGTAGATATGAGATAATGTTGCTCAATAAAATGTAAATATGAGATATAGGAAAAATTAGAGGTGAGGCCAGAAGTCGGTTTCAATGTTGGTTTTGCTTTGTTTGTCAGCGGAAGCCTATAAAAAAGCCCTACAGAATAAAATATTTGCAACCATATACCTACAGCAGCATATTACATTTTTAGTTACCTACATAGTATGAGTCATTGTTTAAAATGTCTTCTCACTGCAGATGTCGGTGTACATCGGCAGTTCGAGGGGCGTGCTCCGTATCGGCGCCGAGCGTTGTTCCCGCTACCAATCCCGCGCGGGTTGCGTCGGCGCCGGAGACCCGCACTGCGGATGGGACGACGCGCGGGAAATATGTGTGCGTGCGGGAAACAGAGTGCGGGACCCTTTGTTTGTGCAGTCTACGTATGTGTGCCCGCCGCAAGACACACCTGGTGAGTTATGTCTGATATTATCATTACGGAGTCAGGCGGCTTCTTATAGAGACAAAAAGAACATTTTTTTTGGCTATATATTTTTATCTCTATGAGTAAATAGGTACCATGTGAACTAGAGTGTTACATCTTGAACTACAGTATCGTTTACCATCAGTGAGCCTAGACAAAATGCATCGCTTCATAAAGATTCTATTTCTCTCGCCGTTGAATGTTCGTTCTCGTTGTTCATGTGATATGTCGAATGACTATGAAATCTGTTGACTAATGTAACACCTTCCCCTACGGCGAAAATGATTGGCGCAAATCGAGCGCGTTGTTGTCGTTCGTCCCATCCTATTCTGGTATGAGTACTTTTATATCGCTCTGTCTTGTTTCCTCACCCTATTTTATCGCTCGCTTCGCCACGAGAACGAACATTCATCGGCTAGAAACACAGAATCGCTATGTAGCGATGCATTTTGTCTACGGGCCCAGGTGAGACAGTGGTTAAACGCAAGCTTATAATGCCAAAGATATTGATTCAGTTCAATTCAGATCACAGTAGTATCGTATTTGTAAAGGTCAGTATATTAGAATGTAGTAAAGAGTGTCTTGCTTACTTGTTCACAGTGGACGGAGGCTGGTCTTCGTGGTCGGAATGGGAGCCGTGCATGCAAGATGGGACTTCACATACGGAATATGGAGACAAACCGGACATGTGCATGTGCAAGAAACGAAGTTGTGACAACCCGAGGCCGGTCAATGGAGGCCAACTTTGTAAAGGTAAACATTCTGCTTACTTTAGCCATATAATTATGTTATATAATACTATATTGTTGGGGTGAAGTTAATTGTGGAAGGTGAAGTGGTATGTATTCAGCAATAATAGAGTCTATATTCGATTGTACATTTTTCTTATTCACGCTGAATTGTTCATTCATTATTGTTCACGCTTAAAATCATAGATGTCGCTACCCGTCAAATTAGCAAAATATAAAAATGTTGATTATGCAATACAAATCATGTGGATAGAATAGACCAGAGAACATCATATCCTATTCGGGTGACTCTACGTGTTGGGGCTAGTTCTTCTATGTACCTACATATTTACTCATCTCCTATGAGTGAGGGATTAATGAAGTAAAATAATGTTTTCACAGGAATAAGCGTTTCTGTGGCCAATTGCACTGTTCACGGCGGATGGTCCAGCTGGTCTGGTTGGTCGGAATGTTCTGCATCGTGTGGAATCGCGGTAAAGTCTAGAAGAAGAACCTGTACTTCGCCGGAACCGCGCTTTGGTGGCAGAGTTTGCGTGGGTCAGGATGTGGATGACATTTTCTGTGCCAATCTGCCGCCATGTCCAGGTAACTAGAAGTATATTGACGACAGAAATATTTTTTTGTCAGCATTATAACCTTGCTTTTGTAAACTCTTCCACTTGTTATTGAGTGATGACGTCATCTAAAATGTACCCCACGCACCTATCTCTCGAAGTTTAGTTTGACCCCTCCTTACGTAATCACTGACTAAAAAATGGAATTCTTTATAGTAGTTATTTAAAACAGCCTATAATATCAGAGGATTATAAAGTTTTAATTGTAAAAATATTTTAATCAGACCCAGCCTTGGCTCCGGTTGACGGCGGCTGGTCTGCCTGGGGTCCGTGGACTCAGTGCATCAGTGCAGGCGGGGCCGGGTGCGGAGTGGCGGCGGGTTGGCGAGAACGGAAACGGACATGCTCCAACCCTGCGCCGAAGCATGGAGGATTAGACTGTGAGGGATCCAAGGCGGAGAAGCAAGTCTGTGACATGAGGCCATGTGAAGTCCGGAAAGCTACAGCTTGGACTCCTTGGGTACAAATACCTGGTACGGCCTAAAATCTTTCAATTTTTAGGTTAGGTTAGATAGCTATAAAATGTTAAGTTAGATTTGTTTATGGTATCTGAGCTTAGAGCAACTAAGCGAGCCCAAAAAAGTGCGTTATGTTTACCGAAAATTGGAAGAGTTCATTAGATAGAAATGACCTCACTGCACCTCCTTGGATTAGTTGCTTCATGTCTGAAATTGTTAGTATAGGTTAAGAAAACAGGGTTTTTCAGTTTTAGTCCTAAGCTGAAAGAGATTGTTTTGAAAAGCTTTATTTACCGGTCCACTTTTAAGCGAAGTAATAAATAGGGCTTTGTTTACAAGCAGCATTGCCCCTTAAGTTAATATACTATATTATCTAATCTATACTTCTAACATTAACGATATTGTCTCACGAATGCTTTAATTCTATATAAAGTCTGGAATTTGGAATAATTTATTTTGATTAAAGTTGATTCTATCGCTTATTGAAGAATGCTGAATTGGGTGGCAGACGATGATGATGACTGATTGACGATGAAACACTTGTAAAGTGAAAGCCGCGGACTTGCAAGCATAGCGTAGGAACTTTAGGATGTTAATGAACTCAAATTATTCAAAGGTATTCTAGTTAAAATGTTGGGCAATTTTCCAGGAAATACATCTGATGGTAGCTACATGGAAAAAAGGTTCAAATTCTTATGCAAAGCCCCATCTCCGGAACAAATCAAGGTAAGATTTGTTTTACTAATACCTGATTTACTCTTTTCATTTCTATCTCATTTACCATTATAAAGTCTTAGACCAAACGGGTTTTTTTTTTGTTTATTAAAAAGACTTCCTTGTCGTCATATCACACTAAGATAATAAAATAACCTAAACAGAGTTATACCTCATCGCGCACCTTGTGTCCGATGTAGTGCTATGAACCTGTAAATTGCAGTTTAACTTACGTATAATAATATAATGCCGTAGTGCCGTGGTGGTACCGGCCTAGAATAGTACTCCCCCATCTCTTCGCGCGGGTGCCGTAAAAGTCGGCTAAGGGATCACGTACCGGAAGGTGGGCAGCAGCGCCTTCTGAGGATAGGCAGACGAGACTGCGCTCGCCAACCCGCCTGCCAAGCGTGGCGAGTATTGGCAAATCCCTCCTATATGGGGAGGCATATGTCCAGCAGTGGACATCATATGAGTGCGATGAATGAATGATTAATAGAGTAGGTATCCCGAAAGGTTTCGTGACTTTTTGAGAATAATTGTATTGTAGGAAAACATGCCAACGTGACCATGTCAAAAATATTTTAATTTGAAGTGACGTGATTCTCTGAGAATTGTTGGCTATCAATAAGACGGTTGTTTTATCGTCCTCACATAAGTTTTGAAATTTTAGTGAAAGTTTAATGATATTCTTACATATATGTACATTATACATATACAAAGGGTAGATAAGGCACTAGCGTGGACCACATAAATTATGTTCATGCACCTAACTCTCAATTGAGTAAATCGGTCACTAAGCACGTGCTGTTTTTAAGTAGTTGTGTGCGAGTTAACATATAAGTTCTATGACTGGAGAATATAGATCATTACTGATATAATATATTTTTTTAAACTTGGTGACGTATAAAATTTCTCACGTGGTCTCTTTTACAGCTGTCAATAGCACGCGAAGAAGAACGATACTGCAACTCACGAGGATCATGCAGCAACACACCCCCCGAAGAGGAAACTGGTTGGGAGGAGTGGGGACCTTGGAGCACATGTTCTGCTGCCTGTGGCGGTGGACAGCAGGCGAGGACCAGGAAGTGCCGAAGACCGCCGTGTACTGGGACAGCTGACATGTTACGAGCATGCAATACGCATACTTGTGATGGTGAGTAATAATGATATAAGATACTAGCTGTCCTTGCGGTTCTACTCGCAAGAAGGTTTTCTCGGCGTAATCCCTCTATCCACTTCCTGTGATTTTTTTATTTATGATTTCTAAAATAATAATGTTTATTACAGACTTTTTTAAGAGGTAAAATTATTCAAGTTGGTTTGCATGGCCAAATCTGAAACTATAAGGAATAGTGCATAAGTCTTCAAAAGGGGCTCCCAATATTGAAAAAAGTATTACATTATTACACCATTCAATAGTGTCAACCCTTTATACTACGCAAAAATTAAAATATATCCTTTTCTGACAAGTGTTTCAACTATAATATTTCTTCATTATCTAAGGGTCTGACTTTTATAAATTTTCTACTAACATGTTTACTAACTCAAGAGTTGACATGTATATGAGATGTCGACAGTGACATTTTTTAAGAACATACAGTCGAACATATAACCTCGTCCTTTTTTGTAAAGTCGGTTCAAATAGGATTAAATTGAGCTAAAATATCGACAGTATGATACATATCCGTGCCGTGGTGTTGGCCTAGACTAGTACTTCCCCATCTCTTCCCGTGGGATCACGTACTAGTAGGTGGGCAGCGCCTTCTGAGGATCGGAAATCACACTGCGCTCGCCAACCCGCCTGCCAAACGTGGTGAGTATTGGCAAATCCCCCCAATTGGGGGAGGCCTTTGTCCGGCAGTGAGCACCCAGTGGCTGAGATGAGATATATATCCCGATAATAATATTTCTCTACTTTTATGGTTGACTCAGAAATAAGCCATTGTCCTGCCCTCTGCCAGGCTTATTTGTTTTCTCGAATCATTTTCATAAATTTACCACAAGGAGCACTATTAATGACCCGTCGAATTAAGCACCATTTACAATGATATATTTTTTATGTGTTTTCAGGCGAATGGTCGTGCTGGACTGAATGGAGTGAATGCAGTGGAAGCTGTTCCGGTGGAACCAATTCTATCAGCTCGACGGGACATCGATCTCGTACGAGGAAGTGTCTATCTCCTGAAGGATGCACTGACGCCGCTGCAGCGCTTGAACGGAGAGCTTGCGTGACTAACTGTGCAGGTAAAAATCGTCAATAGTATTGTACAAGGCCAAAACCTATCCACCGTTCGATGCGCCCAAATATTGTCGGCCAAAGATATACTATCATCAATGGGACACGAGATATGATAACCATTACGATGTAGTTCTTGGTGTAAATAAGCCGTAATATGTACATAGATTATGTACATATTATGATGTCGACCTAACCTTGTGAAGGTTTGCCATGCATATACGCATAATAGTAATTTTCTAGTGCATCTAGTCACCTGGCTAGCTGGTATTATAATAATCTAGTGCAATGACAAAGTGTGTTTAGGCAGCTAGACCTGAAAGTCAAGCAACACTGAAAATCTGATCATTGACAACATTAGACCAATATCATGGAAATTTTGTGGTGACTGCCGCATCCAGCTTACAACCATTTGTTACATAATCTATCAAGATGGACTATCTTAGTGGCAAGTTAAATAGTACTATCATAGATGGCGCTGTTATCAAAAACAAAGTACGAATATTAAAACCGCAAAAAGTACACTTACCTGAATTGTGATAGTCAAGTTTGCTCGGCAATGATATAAATAAATAATACATTCTAGATATGAAATGTTTGACAGAAGTCCCTGAGCCAGCCACAGATGGCTCAGAGAGAAGCCCTTCTCTATTAAATCGCGCTTCACGTGCATACCTATCTTGACATTGGTCTTCCCATACAGCCTTTATACTTTTTAAACAGATTCAGAAGCAGGTTGGGGCGGTTGGAGTGAGTGGGGTCCGTGCGAGAACGGAGAGCGAGTGAGACAGCGCAGCTGTGAGACTGGCGCGTGTCTCGGGGCGCAGTTACAAGCCGCAAGGTGCGCTACCGATAACGAAGATGTTGATAATGGTAAACTTTTAATTATTTATTTTTAAAGTTTGCCCGCAAACTTTAGTTCTAAATTTCCGCCGCTATCTACAGTTTAAATCATTTATTTGTCTAGACATATATAGTACGATATACACATGCAATCTTACGCAACCGGAACCTCTTCGACACGTGTCTCTTTAAAGCCTGCAGCATCGACGTAATGTCGCTAGTTTATCGGTTTTTTATCGGATACATTTCGGGGAGTGCGCTCTGGAGTTGCATAATTTGATTCCGCCATCCCCATTCCATCTTAGGACGACCAGACGGACGGCAATGCGACATCCATACATGGTGGACGTTCCAACTTGTCGCACGAAGCGTTTTGCTTCCACATTCCTAGTGCGTACAGCTAACGAATGGAACTCATTGCCTAACTCTGTATTTCCGAAAAAATACGACCTAGGTATCTTCAAGTCACGAGTGAAAAGGTATCTTCTAGGCAGGCGTGCTCCATCGTAGACCGCATCATCACTTAACATCAGGTGAGATAGTGGTCAAACGCCTGCCTATTCCCAATAAAAAAAAACGTGTCTCGACTCTGCACGAGGCATCCTCATGAAATGAAATAACTTTATTCATAGATTTCGGGTAATACATGTTGTTATAAAATAGTTCTGTCCTGCCAAAATCTGCCTTTACAGACGTATGAATTGGTATAAACCGCATATACGAGTACAATAATTTTAATAATGAGTACAGACTTTTATCAGCTAAACAGTTTCGTCATATTTTATGGTCCAAGAATTCGTTTAAACTATAGAAACATTTCTCAGTTAACCACCGCGTCAGGTTTATCAGGAGATGTTGTTTCATTATCATTAACGTTGACGCGCTCGTCCGAACCGAGGTTTCGGTAGCTACATTTGACCACAGTTCTAGAAGCGACTTCTTACAGTGTTCTATACCTTATGCCCAGGGCTGTCATATGTATATAAAACTATTTTTTCTAGAAAAGTTATTCTCGCAAAAGCGAGATTGTGTATTATTCTCGAATCAAGGACTATCTTTATTAGAGATATATTCTGAAAATCTTCTTAAAATAACCTTGTCAATAATTGAACTAGACGCCATCTGTGAGAAATAGGCTACATTACCAGAGCTACGACTCTAGTAGCGTGTAGTTGAGATAAAGTACAACTGGTATCGCGACTGAGCTGATGTAATAGCGCCACACTCGAGACGCCAGGTGGCGCTATTCATGAAAGTTTTCGTCCCCCTTTTCCCACAAGGAACGGTTTTCAGGATTGAATCAATGCTTATATAATTATAACAAATCTTTATAAGTGACTAGTCTCGTCGAACAGAACATGGTTGTTGACGTGCTTAGAGGCTAAAAGACCTTAAAAGCTATTAAAAGCTTCTTCCCTCGTTCCCGACTAGATACAATATGGGATTGTTCAAAAGGAGAGTTAACAAAGTCTTGAAGTACCCAGGAATCTATAGGAGATGGTGATGGCTTATATCATACGGACCGTCTGCTTGTTTGCCATCTGTTACATTAAAGAAATAAAACTTACCTGAAATGAAGTTCTATCCTTATTGTACTTGTGTATTTCGTAATGGATAGAAATAATTTGTAGTTTACTAATATAAATTACTCTTAATTGCGCTAAGATACAAATTTGTAATGCAAAGAATTGCTCTTTCTTCCGCAGAATTATATGCGATGCCAGCATATAGCCAGAATGTAGAGATGGCATCTTTCGTAACGATGGCGAACAATGGATCACTTTCCATTGGCACCATTATCGGCTGTGTCGTCGGTGCTTTCGTCATGGGTGAGTTTAAGTCCTACCATTTTACCACCAGTTAATGACCTACCATATATATATAGGTACATATATGTTGTTGCTTTAGTGTGTAAAATAATGTCTTTGTTATTCGACAAAAAGTTCATATGATATGTAATGAAACTGAATCGATGAATTTAATCTTGTTTCCACAGGTTGTCTTCTTTGCTTGGCCGTGGTTATATTTTGCCAACGGCGTGGGTCTCGGATGCCATGGAAGAAATCAAACCGTGTGCCGTCGAGTCCGCACTACATCACGGCCAAACAGAACAGTTACGTCACTGTACCCTTAAAGGAAGTGGTTAGTATTACACTATTTAATTATTCAGTACCAGCGTCCTGGCCTGGCTTCGCAGAAGTATAATTTAAAAAAAAAAATTGGTTGTCTGTGAAGTCGGTTTACGGACGATAGATTTACGTGATAACGTCATAATCATTTATGACTTCTGACTTCTGACTTCTGACTTTAGACTTTAGACTTTAGACTTTAGACTTTAGACTTTAGACTTTAGACTTGAGACTTGAGACTTGAGACTTGAGACTTGAGACTTTAGACTTTAGACTTGAGACTTTAGACTTGAGACTTTAGACTTTAGACTTGAGACTTGAGACTTTAGACTTTAGACTTTAGACTTTAGACTTTAGACTAGACTTTAGACTTTAGACTTTAGACTTTTGACTTTTGACGGAAACGGAAACGGAACGCTACACGGAACGTTACTATTTTTCATTTTGGCATTCATCAATTTATAAAACGTTATCACGTCAAAAGAGTTAAAAAAGTGAAGGGTCACATATCAAAAGAGTTTTGTAAAGAGTTGCGCGGAAAAGTAGCATAACAAATATGTTTGTTGGTAATCATGGTTATGCGATACGGAGATCCCCTTGGCTACAGCTACATTTCTCATTTAAATTTAATATTAGTAATCCAAAAAATGTTTCGTCTAAAATTAACATCAATGTAGGTACAGTGCTACCATATGTTTGCACTCCTGACATTAGGCTCTTCAAAATGCGCATGTTTCAGTAAAACCGTATAATTATATCTTCGACCAGAGAGAGCGAGACGGGAAGATGCGAAAAACTTAAGCGAGTGAGCAAGACAGTTATACGATAATTACGCCCAGTCACTAATGATAATGACTCAATAAAGATAGCACGCAAATACATGCTGACAATTTTAGACACAAACTATCGTCGCAGGTACTGTATGTTACAAGGAAAAAAATAATGTAACTATCTATATTGTCCACAGCCTCGAAAAGCAAAGCGTCAGCCATCATTCAGTGGAATCGGCAGTTCGAGCGGCATCATCTTATCAAAGAGTAACAACATCTCCAATCCTAACAACCATAACAACGCCTTGGCCACTCCTAAACTATATCCCAAAGCAATCGCCAACGAATATGACGCAGTTGGGACACTTCGGAGACATTCCAATCAACCCAACAATAAAAGCAATATTGATATTGAAGAGGACAGATTTTATTGAAGTAATTAGATTTGTGTTAATGTTCGAATATTATCAAAAGCATATATAGCTTAACCGTAAGCCTAAACGTAGTTTATCCCCTAATAGAGAAGGGGGAAAACGCAGAAAAAAGCAATGATAATGAGATAGTTAAAACTATTTGGATATAGAAAAGGCTTCCATCCCAAATAGCAGACGTTAATCGAAAAGGAAAACAAAACAACATACCTATCTTAGCAATGATTTCTGTTATTGTAATAACGCCTGAAGTTGATAGTAAACCTCATTAATCAATTATCATTAGGTCTGGAAGTGAGAATAATTAAGAATGATAACTAAATGAATTAAAATTCAAGATCAATTTGCTCAGACTTTTCATACTAGTAATACACACTATTATTGTGATAATTATAAGTGAAGGAAGTGGCTGAAGTGTTGGCGGATGATAAAAGAGAATAGAAGAAGAAGTACGCCGACCCCAAATTACCTGGACAAAAAACCAAGGGAATAAGAACAGTAATTTTACATAAGATTTTACATTTAGATCAGTGATAACTCAAGATAACGTACAATGTACAATGAGCTCTTTTTTCTTGTATAGGTTAAATAAAATATACCAATTCAGACAAAATAGAAAGCAAACAATGATCGCGATATTTACTATTTAAATTGTGGTTGAAACGTATGTGTAGTTGTGATAATGTCAAAAGACTAGAACTGGTTTTAACAGATCTATTCTCGCCTTTAGGCATTTCATTTGTAAGAGCTAGAATCGCTTCCTATAAACATTAAAATTAATATCAGATACTGTGATGACTTATGGATAATGTGTGTGCCTTAAACGAGTGTCGTGACTTCAGAGTATATTTTAATATAATGACTTAAGCTTGTGTGCCGTTTGATGTAGTAGTTCTGTTAAAAAAAAAAGATGGATCTCTAGTATTCATTATTTGAAAGTATGGTAATGTTTTGAAATTAATTCAAACGTATTTATGTAAAATATATTACTATATTTGAACTTATTGTTATTCTACATGTTTAATTGTATGTTGTGGATAGAAAAAATCAAGTGCCATTTTTAATAATATGAAAAGGAAAACATAAATATATTTTTAATGTACGATAGTTACAAATATATAAAATATTTATATTAGTGCTTTTAAACGTTTTATCAGATGTTAGAAAAATTGACGAAATGTGCCATGTAAATAAGTGTAATTTTAATTGTAAATACCTATTACTTTTAAGAAAATATATTTTTATACATTTTATATAACGCAGTACAAATAACTATTGCTTAACAATAAATGATGTATTAAAAACGTTTAACAAGTAGACCATTTATGAACTGTACAAATATCAGTCATTTTAAAATTTATATCCTATATATAATTATATATTATATAATATATTTAATATAAGTTATAAATTGACTGATATTTGTTATTCATAAACATTGTGAAAATGAAATATTGTGTGTTTTTACACTTGTCTGCTTGCAACTACATGATACAGACTTTAGTTTGTGAGACATGTTTGCTTATCTGTGACTTGAGTGGGCTTAAAGCTTGCTGATTCATCTTACTAAGGTACTTCATCATCAACATCATCATCATCATCATCATCATCATCATCATCATCATCATCATCATCATCATCATCATCATCATCATCATCATCATCATCATCACCATCATCATCTTCTTAGCCATAGGACGTCCACTGCTGGACATATGCCTCTCCCAATGATTTCCACAAGGACCGGTTGGAAGCGGCCACTCAGTTCTTGCCTGCGATCTTAGTCACTCGTCTGTCCACCTGGACCATGTTGTAAGGGTAAGCGCATGTAAAATATTTTTTTTTTTTTGCGTCACTTTCAAATAACAATCTTATAGTATAGCCTTCAGGACAATAAGTAATTAGATTTATTATTTATTTATGATTTTTTTCTTAATAAAAATAGGAAAAAAATGCATGAAATAATTATAGAAGATTTTCACGCAGTTTGTTCAGGCAGTGCTGTTATTAAAAGCTCTGCTATTTGCCATTCTAAGTCTAATATGACCAAGTTCGACCACTTCGTTTCTGACCATCGAATAAAATAGGCATCAGATGTTCGAGAGTATTGAAAATGAATATTTTTGTAGTTTTTATGAACATTTTTTTTATTTTACTGTTTAATAATAATTTCTTTGATTTGACATAAATTGCCATCATTTTTGTGTTTTGTGGATGGTGTTCTGCAAATACATAAAGAAATTAATTTAACCAAAAAAGAAGGAATTTCGAAAACATGGACGAAAAAAATTGAAAAAGCGGAGGCGAGCACGCAAAAGGCGAGAATGAATGGTGTGGGTGGAACAGGTGCAAGACGGAATGCCTCAGCGAATGTGTTCTTGTCAGATTAGATGCTTCATGGAAATGGCTAGTTCTCTTTTTAAGACGAGGGTATTAAAAATATGCTGTGGGAGAAGAAAGTATGAGCTATACGTCCATTTGGTAACAAGTCAGAGTGAGATATAAGAGCGTGTGAATGTTCCTACTCATAAGTCCAGAGTAGGTGTTTTTGTACAAGCTAAGATTGTATCATGTAAACCAAGTTTAGGTTGCAGTGCAGCTTTTATTTTAAAAACCTTATTAGGGAATGTGCGACGTGATATGGCTTGACCATGTTAATTTTAATTATGAATATGTTTAATTTAATTAACATTTAGATTGAGTTGGAATTAGTTTCAACATTAATCGTGACTCATGTTGAGTCGATTTCGGTTTAAAAATATGTGAATGATGCGAGCTTTGTATTTTTTTACCTTGTAAGTTCGTTATAAGACTCGGCTCTATTGCTTTCAAAGTTTATTAAATGGATGTTTGTCTTATATTCATAATCATATATTTTTGTTAGAATCAATAAAATATTGTTTTATATTTACGAGATATATTTAAATATCAATTATTATATTGTAATGTTTATTATTTCAAATACATATCACAAATTATAAATATAGAAAAAGAAGTAGTATCTACTTAAAATTATTGTATGTTTCATTCCATGTATCATTATTTGAAATTTAATATTAACATTCCTGAATTTCCAAACTTATTTGATTAAGGCAGATTATTTAAATTCGAACGTCTAATTACTTTTACACAACCATTTTGTGAGAGTTGTTTAACAAAGATGAGACAGTGTGGTTATGGATTAGCTAGTGTTTGCGAAATTATTGTCAATCTTTATACTAATTATGATGTTTATATTTTACGTTAAAAATCTATCTGTTCTATAATTACTTATTTGAAAAGCTGCGAGAAAAGACGACATATATTAAGAATAAATCTATCGGTGAGATGGTACCAGAACAATCGTAGTATATATTAACATTATCATTTAATTATGAAAGTGTTAAAGAAACTGTGGTGATGAATTCAATTGATTAAAAAATCTCAACGCCTTCATAATATCACAGAATAGATCTGTTTTGTGGTAATGTGCTCTGTGGAGAGGTTTCCGTAATCATCTCATGATTAAATTTTAAATAATCAATGTATTTTTTCTGTTTTATAAAACAGAAAAAATACAAATAAGCGCAATGTGTGAGAGTTTGTATTACGAAAGGTCATAAATAAAAGTATAAAGTAGTGCCTAAACTGTCCTTTAGAAGCGTTCTTCTTAATGTGCCCAATAAAATTAGAATATTGGCTAGTTTAGGTTGAAATATGGCCCCAGAAAAGGTCCAGTATGGCATCTAAAATGAAAATCAGTCGCACACCGGAATCCTAAACGCGGTACATTTTGGTTGTCTCTTTTATTTGTAGAGTATTCATTTTATGGGGTCATTCAGAATCAAAGCATAATCTACCTGGCTATAGAGGACATTTTCATTCGGCTCTAAATACCAATTACTAACAACGGTCGTTTGGCGCGGCTGTAAACAAGGGTTTCAAATGGTAGAAAGAACCCAAACGATTAGTAAACGGCTGCTGGCTCATTATGGCGGCACTATGTAGGCTGTGTTAGGGTTAATGAGATAATTAACATGGAAACGTGAAGCTAAAAGTAACATGAGCAACTCGAGATGTCGTTTACGGAACGTGCTAATTTTTGGGCTCAGTCAATGAACTTTATTTACTTTACTTTTACTTACTAAAATAACTTTCATTCGATTAATAATCATTGTTCATTGTCATTGTTTTAATTGATTGTATTAAACAGTACATATTATGTTGTATGTATTGCTTTCGGGCTGTTTGGCCGTGGTCTATGTGAAACTTGTGTTCCAGACGTTTCGTCGATCACTGCGGTCGACATCTTCAGTGGTTCAGGTTCGAGCGGCGACAAGAGCGTAGAACTCTCCTTCGCGGCGTCTTCTCTGATACTGAAAACCGGGCCAAACAGCCCGAAAGCAATACATACAACATGCAACGCCGGCCGTGAAAGCCTTAGAGTTTACATAATACATATTATATTTATATAGAACTTCGGTGAGTCAAAGTATAGGGGAGACGCCAAAGTCTGAATATAGTTTGCGAATTATGAAGGAAGACTACTCAATATTTTTGGCGCCTTTCTGAAATTCGGCTTATAACGGTTCTACTGTATATTTCAATTGATATACATAACTTATAGCTAGTTAAATTTCTCTGAAACCTGGAACAATACATTTTCCACAAAACATTATCTAAAATGTTCCATTGGCACTTTAAAGTCGCTAAATTAATCATTCAAATTTTTAACAATAGATATTTTTCATGATATTATTTTTAAACTGGTCACGTGTCTTGGGAAAGTAAATCAAAAGTGTAGCAAGATTTTGTTTACAATCCGCATAGGTTAGATATTTTATGTTCCTGTGTTTATATAAGATCTGCTAATGCTATACATACATGTATAGATAATATTAAATGTCGGACAGAGCGTCTGGTTGCCGAAAGCATAACGAGAAAAGTTTCTTCATCATGAGATTATCACTTTTCTAACTGGCTTTGATGTCGTGATGCTAATCTCATTGAACATGATTAATGAGCTTAACTATGACTAGCATCCATCATGTAGAGCTAAGACGGATATAAACATTCCCTCAATATGAATTTGTTATAAAAAAAAGATAAATCTTTGCATAATGCATGTGCAGTTTTATCTGTAAAACGCATGCTGCTACCGTAAGAATGTTGGATCCAAAACAATGTAAGACCGAAAATGTACGGAGGCTGCAACAAATTTCATAATGATCTTTCCGTAAAGTACTTACATTGTACGCGAAGTCTAGACAAAGACACTCCATATGTAACGTACGTACTCGAACACAAAATGGCTAGTCCGTGTATACGTATGAACTGTAATTAATACAATGTTCAAAGCATATCACAATTAGGTCTTTTCGCGTAATGTGACTTTAGCACGCTAGTTACGTTTTATACAAGTATGTGGTGTAGACATGAATTTACGCTTGTCCACACATTATCTTTATAGTGTATTTAAACAAACCTTCGAAGTTTGAATCGAGTTGATTTTAAATGACGCCGATTTTATTTGATACATAATTATATTTTACCCGAAGATAGATTCGGGCAGTTAGGGTCCGCTCAAGTGATCCCGTATTATCCTAACCCAGGCATCGACCTAAGGATATTCCTTAGGTCGATGACCCCAGGCTTGAGTTTTCATTATGAAATTATGAATTGTTCTCACGTTTGAATTGAAGATCTATTATAAAGTACTGTGTCCTTTTTCTAGTAGCTACTCTTAAGGTGCCAGTAGAGTTTCTATGTTATGTAGTTATACAAACTACAACCGCATTCATCAGCCACCATCAATAATGATAGGTATATTATGTCAATTTATATGTGTGACCGAATGAGGTAACCCTATGTTTAAAAATAATTAAAAATAGTTTATTTATTCCATTATGTAAACCAGAAAAATTATTCAAAATTGTATATCCTGATCAGGTTTTACTTGTGATACTTTTTATTATAGATGTAGTCACATGCAAAGCTTTTCAAATAAGTCCTAGTTATATTAAGCTAATATTTTTACATTTACTAAATCTCAATATGAAAACATTCTAAGAGGCTTTTTCTTGTTAACTCACCGATTTGATTTTAAATGAAAAATTATATTGTAAGGATAGTGCAACACAAAACAAATTGACCGTTTGTATGCTGAGTTTTATCAATGTTATTATTAAGACGCTGTACATTGTTATTTTGCCAACTACTTAAAATAACAATAAAGACTGTCAAATATTTTAATTTTTTTGTTTTATTGTGCCAGTAGCCTAACCTCCTCTAGGTAGGTAACAATATCGTAATATCGTTGCATATGCTACACAAAAGTAAGGCGTTTTTATAGCAAAAAACTGGTGGAAGCAGAAACTCTGAGACTTAGCATTCGTAATGAACTAACTTTGCATAAAGTCGGCCTACCTTTGAAGCATCCATTTACAAAGCGATGATGGCTTAGCATTGGGAGCGTCAGCTACTAACTGACGTTAGTTCGATCCCCGCCAAAGGCTTGAGCTTCCGGTGAAGGTAACATCGTTACCGATTCCCAGCATGGTGGTAAGGTACTTTCGAATACCCGCGTGGCAAGCTATCATCTCTAAATTTGAAAAACAATCACCAAACATATCTTCAGTGTGTTCAGGCAGTAGCCTTTGAGAGCCACGAAATAATCTAGTAATGTAGTACAGCGGGTTCTAACACAAATTCAATACATATAATAAGCAAACTTAAGTACTCTGAAAAATCTTACATCTCAAAAAAATTTGATCTAGACGAATGCTGCAAACGATAACTAAAACTCTGTGAAATTAAAAAATTAAATTACAAATATATACCCAACAAAAACAGAAAATCATTTACTTTTCCAGCGCATTACGAATTAGCGCAAAAGAAAGCAAACTAAACTAAAATATCCAGACCCTTTTTATAACAATAAGTATTCGCTGCAAACGTAACGAGGGAGACTACGTACCGTGACTTAAGTAATCGTTGTGACTACGAGTATCAAATTCGTTATAATGCGCTCGTAGCCACGCCGCTCACGTAGCACCCAAAAGTTTGACCACGATAAGCCCATGGCAAAATAAATATTAATAGAAAAGGACTCGATATTGTACCAGGATATCATATCAACGGAGTTCGTTACTGTTGGGTGTAGGCAATACTATCTATAAAATAAAAAAGTTTTATATGCCGTAAAGTGATAAAAACATATGATAGCCATTTCATACGAAACTTCATATTCAAATTCAAAGTTTGAGAGTGAGTGAATTAACTTTTGCTTTCTGATCAGTGATTTTAATATGATGCCCTAAAGATACTAACGTGATGGTGAATATGGGCTGACAGCATGATGAGACTCAATATACACAATATAGTCAACCTTATTTCATATGGGTAGTAAAACGTGGCTGAGTTCGTTTGTAATAATTTATATAACATTTTTCTATTGCTATAAAAGTGATCGACGCACTAGATCATTTATTGCATATAATATACGTACATTTATTGTCAAAGATAAAATATAATTACAAAGTTTATTTATTGGAAAGGTCAATCGGATTAATATAATTATATAACTCTTTATATGGTCATCAATCGTTATTATATAAAAAAGATTAAACGCATTCACAATAACACCTTTGCACATATGCACATAACATTTTAATATTTAATTATAATATGTATACTTATTTCTACTAGTTGCAACAATAATGAGCGTTTTAACGTTAAGTCAAGTAGTTACGTAAGTACATGTGATCACGATTGAATATAATATTATAAATAAAACAATTGCCGCGTTTTAGTACCGTGGTCAAACCATACAACATACCGCGTAGAGCCCACAGAGCAGTGGTGAGGCAATTTGTTTATTTATTTAAGGGCTGATGAGTATAGATGGTGTCATTTATGAAATGGAATTGCTTGATTCCGATTACTTACGTTTACTTATATATTAAACGTATACTAACCTTTTTATATGTTAATTCCACAAGTCTGTCCATGCATCCGTAATTTCATCTAGTACCTACCGACTGTTCACAGATAAAAATAACAATAGATCCGACATTAGGTACTCCATCGATTAATCTATAATCTCATTAATCTTCAATAATTCACCCTATTCCATAGTAAAAGTAGTTTTACTAGCGAATTCTCATTTTTCAAACTATAAAGTGCATGTGAATTGAGATCGGATTTGTTCTGTGTGTGATATTTTGTTATGTTTAGTGTTTATGTTTTCTGATTTATTTTTTCATACTTTGACCTAAGTACGGTCCACGTTGGGTTACTGAAAACAAAACAAGCATAGAAAGCTTTTAACAGAATTTATCCAGCGATACTCCATAGCTGCATAGCATAGCAATCGTCAAATCCAACTCGGCTGGGCAGCGTTCGGGAAGCTACGAGACGTCTTCTCGTCCATAATACCGCAATGCCTGAAAACGAAGGTCTTCGAACAGTGTGTGTTACCAGTGATGACTTACGGAACCGAAACGTGGTCTCTGACTGTGGGCCTTCTGAGCAGGCTCAGAGTCGCACAACGAGCTATGGAGAGGGCTATGCTCGGGGTTTCTCTACGTGATCGAATCAGAAATGAGGAGATCCGTAGAAGAACGCAAGTCACCGATATAGCCCAGCGGATTAGCAAGTTGAAGTGGCAGTGGGCAGGGCACATAGCTCGAAGAACTGATGGCCGTTGGGGCCGAAAAGTCCTAGAATGGAGACCACGGACTGGCAAGCGCAGCATAGGACGGCCACCGACCAGGTGGACAGACTAAGATCGCAGGCAAGGGCTGGATGCGGGCCGCTTCCAACAGGTCCTTGTGGAAATCAATGGGGGAGGCCTATGTCCAGCTGTGGACGTCCTATGGCTGAGATGATGATGATGACTCCATAGCTCGTTGTGCGACCTTGAACTAAAAGGCCTGTAGTTATAGACATGACGTAAATATAGTAAGACATAATACGATTACATGAATTTGCACTATATGCAACTATATGTAACATGTTACTGTATTGTAACAAAATTATAACTACAATTATCGAAAATAATCTGTGGTGTGTTTTATAATAGGTTTGAAGGAATTATTTTGAAATAATATGAATTTTTATTTTCTTCATACGTAGGTCCATTAAAATTAATTGATTAAACTAAAACTATAATCGACTTAGCCGATTTTTCATTTTATTCGATAACAATCGAAGTTAGTCGATTGTTATGGACTAACGGCGTGCGGCGGGCATTAGTTAATAACAATAGTCATTTGTCAGGTCTTGCAGGTAAATAACGTCAGAATATGTGCCCCAACAATCTACTCTCTCAAACGGTACACTTGGTATGCTCTACATATTTGATGCCTCAAAGTTGGGGCATGGATGAAATTTGCAAGGAATGTTTTGTTAGATATTCATAGGCATGCCTGCAATACCTGACGGCGCGTTGTATACCGATGTCGGAACCACATTACAGACAACAATTGAAGTGGTTTTGGAGTTTGAAATTGTATATGCGTTCAATAATTAAAGTGACACATGTTGTCGAAGAGGAAACAAGACTGTAGTAGTAACAGTGATGAACAATAGTGCATTAATTACAAAAAATACTACAAACTAATTACAATTCTAAAGCCACATTTTAAAAGCAATCTACTTTCTGTTGGCAGTATACCCAAAATTATAGCAACATTGGTTCTTTGAGTTATATATATAGATTTCTTGAGACAAATATCTATCAGAATTTCGGTCACACGTCTTTGACCGCCGGGTCGAATGCTATGTTTAGTTTTGGAAATCCGATGATATCTGGTCTCCACAGGACCTTTATTGGCTTATTCTATTTAAAAATATATATCATTGTCATACTTATTATGCATATATTTTTAGTAAGACGAATGCTTGTAGCAGAGCTAAACAAAAAATCGAACTCCACTACTTTTCAAAGTACCCTCCACGTAGCTCATATTTACATCAAAGCAGCACATCAGTGGTGACATCGTCTTCAGGGATGCCCTACAAAGAGAAAGGAAACGAGACTGCAGATGCATGTAAAGTATAAAAAAATGATAACGTTTTATAAAAATATGTTTTTTATATACTTAATATAACATATAGTGTACACACTACGCACTGTATATAAAATCACTGTATATAAAATTGGATGTTGATTTATTGACTTAAGGATGCACGATAAAACGTAGCCGTTTCCCTCGTTTTATCTTTTTAAAGGACGTGTAATACATTATATTCCGAATATATTATGGCGAAATCGAAGTGTAATTATGATCTAACTATGATATGATTATGATCGTAGTTCTATTACTGGAGATAATCCCACCTTGTTTTTCTTGAATTTATGGTCTGTGTGTCTACGTAACAATACGCTTGCAGTTTATCATACCTGTTGTAGTGCACGATACGATTTCCAAGCGTGAGCATGATTTTCTATGAATTATACACGTCCGAAATGTAGTCTGCGTAGTTTAAGAGCTTAGCAGGTGCCGATCACATTTCAGAGGCGCGCGCGTTATTACAAGCACAAAGTGCGGGACAAATCCTAAAGCGCGTTTATTTAAAATATTACAAATTTACATATGACCTACAGGCTCAAAAAGTTTATACTAATAATATTAATACACTTTTTAAAGTCCTTTCCTCTGGTATAAGATACAGTTTAAGCTACAGATCTGACGAACAAGTTCAAGCGCATTCATCGGTACTGCGAGAATTTTTGATAACGGAAAAATATGGTTATTCGAATATATTTTTTCACCAATAAATTAACGAATTAAATCAAATTTTGTTCAATTAGAATTATTCCACATGAACTGTTTTCATAAGTGTTTATAAGTAGTTTTTGTTGTTCATAAGTTTTTGTTTTAAATTTTATAAGACATGTAGAATTTTCAACAAAATAAGCTGAAAAGACAAAACAATGTCTATTTAACAAATGGCTAAGATTGTAATACGATGAACGCGTATTGGTTAGCCATTTAGGTATTTTATTGTAATGGTCCAATATTTCTAGTAATAACCAGTTATGCCCTCGACTAAATCGTTGAGTTAGCTACCTACTAAAGTCGTTAAAGAAACTGGAGACATAACTATTGTAATAAAACTGTGGGTGCTGTCGTCTAGACAACATGTGCAGTAATGGGACGCAGGGGTGACTGGGAATCTGATGTCAGTCGGGCTTAGATAATGCTGTAATGGTTAATTTCTCGGTATTTCCAGCATTATATATATGTAATGAAATAAATGAGGGAAAACATAACCGTATTTCTAGTGAAATGGAGTAACAGATTGTATCGATCCTTCTCGTAACTTGATTGTACCTATGTGTTTTCGCAGCCCATAAGTAGTAATGAACGATTGTCGTTTGTTTTATCTCAATTGTTTTCATCTTTGCAATAAGCACACGTGGTATTAATAATAAATACATAGCCTATGTACATTTTTAAAATATTTATACATGATTATTAGAGATAAAATATTTGCTTTTTATATGTAAGTATGTTAAGTTATGTAGGACGCCTTCAAAATATTTATTTTAATAAATGACTGTTATTGAGAAGTAATATAATACAGAATTCTATTTAAAAAAAATTTAGTACAGTCTATTTTTGAGGTCATATTATTTTTAATAGATGTTATTTCTTAAAATGTTGGTACTTTTACGCGAAATTAATTTATCGTCATGTTGTTGTAATCGACTAAAACTACCCTTTAACTCATAAAACATCTCTAATATTCAAGATAGCGTTGTCAAGATTGACACCAATTTGAATTTTGAAGTAAACAGATACGTAATAACCACCATTTGTGTTTCCTCCAAACAACGGTTTAAAGCAGAAAGACTTGTATTTATACAATTATATTGTCTGGTATATGCCTTCACTTTCGTAACCTACACTTACTAAAAACCTACTTTTAAAAGGTATTTTTGACGTGATAAAGTTTTATAAATTGATGAATACCAGCAAACTCATGAAAAATAGTAACGTTCCGCGTAACGTTCCACCTGAGTTTTGTATTACATAAAATAATCAAAGTCAAAGTCAAAGTCATAAATGATTATGACGTTATCACGTAAATCTATCGTCCGTAAACCGACTTTACAGACAACCAATATTTTTTAATTCATAATTGTTTTACAACGTACTTACTGACACTGTTTACAAATAATACAATTATAATATTCAAGTTTAATAAATAAATATAAATAAAAGTTATTTTCTCACAGTACATGTCAACAGTGGCACTAACTATTAAACTAGGCTGACAGGTCTATGTTTTAATAACTAAGTCCTTCGCGGTTAATTAAATACAGTATCATATTATGAAGGCTACAATCGTCTTTTTCTGTATTTTAATAAACTATTTGTATTATGTGTACTATTTGATAAGGTACAAATCAATATTGTAGGATATACCACGAAGTTTGGCTACGATTTAGAAATACTTTTGTGCAGAAATGGATTAGATATTCGAAACCAATCCATAATTTACATTTAACAAAATAAAAGTTGAAAATGATATCTTCATACCTTTTACGATATCAAATGATATACGATGCTTCTAAAGTTTATCTTTTCATGTTAGCGTCAGTGACAGTCAAACTGTAGATATATTTGTCAGCAAAGTAGCAGATCCTATTTTTTCCGGATAATCTTACAAGCGTTTAAGTCTACGGTATGTTTTTTAGTTTGACATGTCGCATGGGTCTGAGCTATTTAGGGTGGAGTTCACCAAAATTGAAACGTCCGATTATCAATTTAATCGTCGATCAAACAGTTTAACTGTTTAGTTAAAACTGTTTGATCGACGGTTACATTGATAATCGGACGTTTTAAATTAGGGCGCGCGTTAGTCGCGTTTGCACCGTGCGACATAAACAATGCAAACGCGCGGCTGTTTCTGACGGCCTCGGGGGGACCGAGGGGTGGAGAACGGAGGGAAGGGAATATGTCGCGCGCGTTTGCATCGCGACTGAAGCGCGACAGCATCGCGATATTAGCGATCATAGGTACACAGCCAGCGACATCGCGGTGGTATCGATAGACATGCGCGGCAGCATCGCTACTGGATCGCTACAAAGAGTCGCCGTGGGCGAGGTGCCATAGTTCGCCGTGGCGCAGTGGTTAGTGTCAGTGACATGACTACTGTGTCTCCGGGACCCTGGGTTCGAATCCCGGCAGGGGCAAACATATGTGCGATGAGTGTAGGTGTTTGTCCCGGGTCTTGGATGATTCTGTGTTGTGAATGTGTGTGTCCAAGCCTTCCGCGATACAGGGAATGCGGGGGCTTAAGTGTGATTTAAAAAAAAAGTAATAACCTCTGCTTATAGACAGATACAATTTGTAAAGAACTGCACTGCGCATGTCACCCTGAGACATCATGTCACCCGGAAACCACACTCTTCAAACCGGAACACAGTAATGCGAACACTACTCAACTGCCTAGCGGTAGAAATGTTCACCGTGCGAACTCTCACAAAATATAAAGTGCTACTAGAGCACTTGATTAAACTTTACCTTAATCTCATTTGAAAGCTTAATAGTTCTATATGCACATTTTTTTGTATTTGCAGTGAAAGTTGAAATTTTAAGTTTCCGTGTTTCTAAGATATGGAGGTGAATATGTTTCAGAAGTCATAATTATACTAGGAACGCCAAGTACTTATAATATATCTCGTGCTGTAATACAAACAAGTCTGTAAATATTATGAGAAAGATTATATGGTGGTAGGGTACTTTGGAGTACGCGCCTGGCTAGCTACCGCCCTCAAGTTTGAACAAGTGTCTTCAAACACATAGTGTGTTCAGGCAACTGTCCTTGAGAGCCTGAAAACTTCTAGTTATGGCGTGATTACATCTTCGACTGTATCATCATAATATCATACCATCGGCATTATATAATTAATATATAATTATATATATAAATTATGTAAAAAAACATATCATATTTTGATTTTTGAATTCTTGTCATTTACTGCGAAACATAAACGCCGTGCTGTTTATTCAATAAAATAAATAAAAATCACTGTTTTTTTTATTTGTTTCTACGTTCGACAGAATAATAATAATTCAATTGAGCAGATCTAAAGTTTAGCATCTCTGTTGAAAGTACTATTACATATATATTTTAGGGCATTGGGAGTTTCAAAGTAATTTTAATGGACGAACTTCTCCCTCGGGTTTCGTTCAGGGTTCAGACTCCGTTCGAAATGTCGGTAAAAGTGTTTTGAGAATTCCCTTCAAACGAAGAAAATTTTAAAAGTTTTCATGTTTTGACGATAAGTATTTCTAACAGATGCGAAATAAATATATTCTGTTTAGTCTGTTTTTAAGCCACTTCTTTCTAAACTTACAAAAGTCTGTTTATTATAAATAACTATCAAAACTAAATTTTGCTTTGAATTAACAAAGCAAATTTTAGTTTTGACAATCAAAGCTTAAAGTTTGTCTTAATCTACAATTAGAAAACGTACCTTCTGAGTTTATCATGTGGATATAATCTGTCAAATCTGTGCCTTGTGAAACACAAATCTTACAAAGTTCTGTTACAAAAGACATTGATCACGCTCAGTAATTTTACCACGAAATATATTTTTTAAATGTTATAAATATTTCATCCCGTATCTATTAATCTAATTAATTAAATTAATTTTAATATTACCTAATTATTATCCAAATTCCAAACCAGAGTATTGGTTGATATACGAAGATTGTACAAAGATAGATTGTTAAAATGCCCAGAAAAATGTGTTATTGTTTGTGATTGGAGGGTAGTAGGCAGATTGAATTAAATGAACAATAATTCGTAACTTACGTTCAAATTATTTGAAGGACGACGCTTTGCAGGACGGTATTCTGTAGTCGTGGGTTCAAGTCCCACTAGCAGCCGAATTTTCCCCTTCAAATAATTTATTCTTTTCTTTGTAGCGTTAGCACACATATATTACATACACAAAAGGAGACAAAAGTGAAATAAAAATAATACAAGTAATCAAGTGAAGTATATATATATACTAGCTGCGCCCCGCGGTTTTACCCGCGTGGAAATGAAAAACTATCAGTGGCTATATAAAGGCTATTTGTGTTCCTAGTTTCATACAAATCCGTCCTGGTGATGATGGATGATTATAATGATGAATGTAGCCCATCTGTTATTCCCAGATCTGAAGTATCTACGTACAACATTTCACCCAAATCCCTTTTACCCGCCTGGTGATGAAAAACGGTGATGATGATGATGATTATGAAAATAATCCTATGTGTTCGCGGTGTAAACTATCTGTGTTCCAAATTTCATCAACATCTGTTCAGTAGTTTTTGCGTGAAAAAGGAACAAACATCCATACATACATACTCACAAACTTTCGCATTTATAATATTAGTAGGTTAGTGTACTAATATGAATAAATATGGTATGTACGAGTATATAATATACATACGGTGCCGTGGTGGTACCGGCCTAGAATAGTACTCACCCATCTCTTCCCGCGGGTGCCGTAAGAGTCGGCTAAGGGATAACGTACCAGGAGGTGGGCAGTAGCGCCTTCTGAGGATCGGAAATCATACTGCGCTCGCCAACCCGCCTGCCAAGCGTGGCGAGTATTGGCAAATCCCCCCTATATGGGGGAGGCATACGTCCAACAGTGGACACACATAGCTGAGAAAAAAATAATATATTTGTTTGCCACAGCAACAAAAAGGATATCGGCTCAGCATATCACTTAACCACATCAAAAAGCGCTGGTATTCTCCCGAGACCTAGCTTATAGACCCTGTGAAGACATAAGGTTTTGAATATACGAGGTATACGTTTATTTTAGTGTACAATATAATGCAGAAATACTTAGGAACAAATGTTGTTATTAATTATTTATTTATTTAATGGAAAACAAACAGCTTAATGAATAAGTATATAGGACAAAATGAGTGTAGTACGAACAAGCTAATACAGTTTCCACATATAAAACTATTCTCTAGTTACTTAGGTATAGCTAATCTTCTTTATATAATGCAATGAAAAAAAAAGAAAAATGGAGGAGAAATAAAAAGAAAATAGGTATATAATCACTAAAAAACGTTGATAAATAGATAGTTTTGTTTCCTATCACTATCTAAATATCATATCTAACTAATTGTTCATAGGCAAATCAATCCAGTTACAACCAGTTGCAGAACATTATCTTTTAGTTAAAACATGCGTTAAAAGCATTGACTTTGAAGAAGTTGTACCTTGCATTAAATAAATCAACATACTCAGTGTATTTAGAATTAAAAATACTACAGACTCTGATAAAGAAAGAATTTTGTCTATAGTTTGTGGAAAACAATTCCACATGAAGTATTAAGTGGTTTCGTCTAGATACAGTACGATGAGAGATTTACTTACGTAGTTGTAACTACATCACTCATCAGAAAAAAAAATACAGCTAAGACGTTTTAACATATTATGGAATAAAGAAATACATAAATCCTTAAACCTATCCGATAAATAAACACCGCGTTCGCTCGGAGGGCAGAATATTGTATCCGTTTCCGAGGTATAAATCATCGGCAGGTAGCGCATGCTCGAGACGCTGTAACATTATGTTTCTCTACTCACGTACTCCGCCGGTAGGATACAATAAGGTAGATAATGCTAGTGATTCGCTTATTCAACTAAAATAAACTAAAATTTTGGAAAACTAAATCAAATTTTATTTGGTTACGATAAAGTCTAAATTAATATGAGACTTATCAATAACATCACTAAAATTAAAATATATTTATTAAATTTGCGGATGGTTTTAGCGAAATTAAGTTGCCATTTATTTGGTGCCTACTAAAACTACCCGCAATCGGCCAACAGTTGAATAAAACTCTTCTAATATTAGTGAGAGCGTTGTATGGAGTTATACGAGTTTGAATTTTAGCGTAAATAGAATACGAGCTATTTCAATTTGAAGAATTTTAGTGAATTTTAGCTAGTTTATGTGATTAACAGAATTAGGGCCAATGTATAGGTAAGCAATTGATATAATAGAAAAGACAGTAATTTACTGATATTTTCTAGATTACTTCTCGATGAAATTAATGAAAATAATGTTACACGGACAATATTTAGTGTTATTTCTGCGAGATAAATTACTAAAGGTCTGTTCTTCAGTGCGCACCTCCCTCATCCTACTTATATTATATGATAGATTGGGGAAAAAGTTTCTTTGTTTTTTTTTTAAGAAAACTCAAAACATTTTTTAATATACTTTATTTACATTTAACTAAAGTATGTGGGTATGCTAGATTGTTCGATAACTTTTTGCCATCTTGTATAGAAGGACATGATCCCATTGCTATATAAATTTTGGGGCTTCTGATCAAAATACCGCGACAAGTGGTTTTGGCAGTCCTCTCGTGATGTTAACCTGACGCTGCCTAAATAATTCTGAAGAGACCGAAACAGGTGGAAATCTCTAGGTGCAAGGTCAGGACTAGACGGCGGATGCATTAACACCTCCCAGCCAAAATCTCTTAATTTTTGCTGAGTGGCTAAAGATGTGTGAGGTCTAGCGTTATCATGATGAAAAACCACACCCCTTCTGTTGATTAATTCCGGCCGCTTCCTCTCAATTTCTTGCTTTAATCTCATCAGTTGTTCGCAGTAGAGTTCAAAATAACTAGTAGCGCCCTGCGGTTTCACTCGCGTAGATTACAGTTTTTCCACTACCTCAATCATCCCACGGGAACTATACTTTTCCGGGATAAAAGTAGCCTATGTGTTAATCCAGGGTTTAAACTACCTCCATACCAAATTTCATCGAAATCGGTGTAGCCGTTTGCGCGTGAAGAATTAACAAACATACACTCTCTCTCAGCCATGTGCGTCCACTGCTGGACATATGCCTCCCCCATATAGGGGAGATTTGCCAATACTCGTCACGCTTAGCAGGCGGGTTGGCGAGCGTAGGATGATTTCCAATCCCCAGAAGACGCTGCTGCCCACTTCCTGGTACGTGATCCCTTAGCCGACTCTTACGGCACCCGCGGGAAGAGATGGGGGAGTACTATTCTAGGCCGGTACTACCACGGCCAACAAACATACACACACTTTCGCATTTATAATATTAGTAGGATATTTTAGATTGGAAATTCTCCTTTAATTAGTAGGATATGCAATCTGACTCAATCACAACCACTTCGACTCGTGTTTTGCCTCTGCACTGGGCATCTTCAGGATAAATATTTCTAACGGTCGCCGTGGCGCAGTGGTCAGTGACATGACTTCTGTGTCTCCGGGACCCTGGATTCGAATCCCGGCAGGGGCAAACATTTGTACGACGAGTGTAAATGTTTGTCCCGGGTCTTTGATGTTTGTGTGCTGTAATTGTGTATGTCCATGCCTGCCACACAGGAAATCCAAGTGCGTGTAATAAAAAAAAATGATTTGACGAACGTCGCGCCGGGGCGAGTTTCATCCCGACATTCACCTTAATATTTTGCATTTAATACTATTTTTATATGGATATCCACAAATTAACGCCTAAATCTATTTGTATTTATGTTATATAAATGATAAATGATTTTTATTAATACTTACAGATCAGTCCATCATATATGGACTGAATAATAGCTAGTGAGATAGTGGTAAAACGCTAGATCTAAAAAAAACCCTCATTAATTCTAAAGTAAGAAACTTCGATACTGAAAGTAGCAGTTACATTATATCTATAGGCTAACAACAGCTAGTGGATTGAAATGTTATTGTAGTAGCTGTAGTATTGTAAGTTATTAGTATTTTATTTCAATAAAGAAGTACAGTCCTCTGCACACACATACAACTAAATATCTCTAGGGAATATATAAAGGTTGTAATATACGGCGAACCATATCTTTATGTAAGTAAGAGTCAATGCCGCCAAGGGGCTATTAGGCCCCTATTAGTGAAACTGTAGCAGTAAATAGGAAAATATACGATCGCTCTTTACTTCGTAATGACGGTAGTTACGCTAAAAGGAAATAAAAACCGTGGCTATTGCTTGTAGAAAGGAATTGTATAGATTTATAAACAATTTAATGAAACACCATAAAAATAAATTTTACAAAATTTTCACATAAAACATATATGTGTAACATTGAGCGGTCTTATCGCTCAGAGCGATCTCTTCTAGACAACTGAACTGAATTTATAATGTTATCGGCTTTGCAACACATAATATATTCATCACTTTATCGGGTTTTCTTGGCATCATGGTATGGAAACAAGCGAGATTTATTTTCTATCTCGTGTTTATTATCACACTCTGGTCTATAAAAACAAGAAGTTTTCGAATATATTCCGACTTAAGTGATTTATACGCGACAAATATATCGAGTTTTCCATACCATAGAGAACATAACTTGCAAGACACCAAATGCGTTCATTTATTAATACATAGCACGCATACAACGATTATATCTTATTATGCCAAGTTTCTATTTACTATGTAAAGACCAAATTAACGTTTAGGTATCAGCCAAAAAACAGTTTTGAGAATATAATTCTTTAGTGATATACATATATGACTCATTTATTGATTTATTCATTTATTCGGGTAGAGGAGTCTTTAAGATCCGTACGCCGTTGCCGTACGTCTGGTCGACCGATGATAGAAAGGGGTTTGTGGAATCAGATTATATATCCAGTGCACATTCTCCGGAATGTATCCGATAGAATACCGATAAGCATGCTACTCTACGCCGGTGTCCCAGGCTCTGAAGCCTACGTTTCACCAAAGGAATACTGCCGATGATTGTCGCCTATTGACTGACGCTAGAGCTTATATAAAGTAGATTACTGTTATTCGATAGTATATATCGTGAGTAAGAGAATAATTCCCGACGATGATGTCGATTATGCGTAGCATTACTCATTGCTATGGGCAAAATATTAATTTCGGACTTTTGACGTGAATACGTGTTTAAGTTTGCTACCATGTCATGTATATATTAGAAGAATGGTAACAAATAGAAGGAAGTTACGACGTTCTTTTAATCGTCAGCTCTAGTCAAAATCTAACGTTAGTGTAAAATAATGACTGTAAATATGTGTTAATTTTAAAATTTATTATATAATGTCGGCCTATTAGGCTTAGGAAAATCAAATTCAAATACACAGATCGTATACGGTTGGAAAAGGCTTTGACCGATTCAAGAAGTGCCGGCTTATAAAAACAAACAAATTGCAACCATAAACAAAACATAGAAACCCTTTTTAGTGTTTAAACATGATTATGACATACATAAATTATAATAATTTACATTAAAAATATTACTCGCGAAGCGAATTCACGTACAACGTACGGCCGTATCCATGACACAACCATATTTTAAAATAATAATATTACGACTCACTGAATTTAAGTAATGTTAAACACTAGCTGCGCCCCGCGGTTTTACCCACGTGGTGATAAAAAACGATGATGAAGGTGATGATGAATATAATGAGAAGCCTATGTGTTAATTCAGGGTATAAGCTATCTCGATACCAAATTTCATCTAGATCCGTTCAGCCGTTCTGGCGTGATTGAGTAACAAACATTCATCGTAACTTTCACATTTATAATATTAGTGGGATATCAGATCCATATACCACTTACCACTCTCTCTTTCGTGATATACCACATTCTTCTTCTTCAATGTATGGCTTTTAAACACCATGGATATTTTCTCTGCCAGTGTCAAAGTATGGCCAGTGTAGGGTATATGAACAAATGCCCGGTATACCACATTACTCTTAGTAACAGTTGATCCTTCAAAGGTGTCTATTGAGTTTTTAATCTAATTCTTTGAGAAACATCACTTTGATGATAATTTACGTGGTGTAAGGATAACGGAAAAACTTACACAGTTTCATTTCCTTTTCAGCAAATAAAACCATTTTTTACCTTCCGAAGGGGCCTAGTACTTTTTTCTTCGGTTATTAAGAGTCTTTTGGGAAAGTTTTGGCTATTTGCCAGGAGGATTGTTATCATCAGTAGAACTGTTTCCTTTACGAGTACCATAAGTTATGACCATGTAAATAAGTATTCCTTGGAAAATATGGGGATATGTGCGGCTTTGGGCACGTTGACACGTATATTGGTTACGTTTGAAAAAACTGTCTAAAAAAATAAGAACAAATGTACGGGAAAGTTTTCATATAAACTAGGATCGTTAAATATATTTTTTGGATTCATGTCTGGAATAAGTTTGGCGGTAGCGACAGTGACTCTCACTCGTTGTCAAGTCTTCTTCATCAATTTAACTTCAGATATATTGATGAGAGATGGGGAGTGACGACAAATTAATAATACTGCCATGCTCAACTTGATCTGTCAATCAAGTAAGTTTATCGGGTTCGAAGACCGGTGCGTGCCAAATGGGATCGCAAACTTGAGCCAAAATCGGACGGACATTGTTTTTAATAGTTATAGTAAAGTTCGAAGTTCAATAACTGAGAAGCTTTTAGAAAGAAATTCAACGGAGACACAGTTTATTATTTATTGATCGCATCATTGTTAACACATATTTGGTGTGTGAAGTGTTAGGCTTCGTCTGCAACCATGCGCTACTAGATTTAGATTACACATGCTTTACTGGTTCTAGTCTTTACACGAGGCAACATTATGTAGTTAAAGTGCAACACAGAGATACATCACCACAGTAATATCATAAATGTGAAAGTTTTTTGTTTGTGTTATGTGTATACTTTTTGTGTTGAAACGGCTGAACAGATTTGTTTCATAATTTTAGTGCAGAATATAAGCGATTTTTATTTTAAATTTATGAAAAATTTAGAATAAAAATAGCTTATATTCTGCAATAACACATAGGCTACTTTTCACCTCCCGAAAAGATCGACGGTACCTGTGGGATGACGAGAAGATACAACAATCTTCAACACCATTTCACTGCGGGTAACACCGCAGGGCACAGCTAGTTTATTATAATTATATGTAATATATGAACTAGATGTCACAATAATTGAATAATAATAAAAATAAATGTAAACTCTAAGGCTTTCACGGCCGGCGTTGCATGTTGTATGTACTGCTTCCGGGCTGTTTGGCCGTGGTCTATGTGAAACTTTTGTTCCAGACGTTTCGTCGATCCGTATCCGACCACATCAGTATCAGAGAAGACGCCGCGAAGGAGAGTTCTACGCTCTTGTCGCCGCTCGGACCTGAACCACTGAAGATGTCGACCGCAGTGATCGACGAAACGTCTGGAACAAAAGTTTCACTTAGACCACGGCCAAACAGCCCGGAAGCAGTACATACAACAATAAAAATAAACGTATAACTAATTACAGTAATAAAGTTATTACTATAACATTTAAAGAACCCACTAGCTGTTGTCAGCATATAGATAACTCAAATGCTCTGTAACATTGCATTCATATACATACATACTAAATTCGTATAGGAAACTTCAATTCTGTCATATCCTTATAAATTACTAACGCAGTCCGGTACCGGTAATTACGGTCCGCTCCGGCTACGCACGGGTTAAAAATTGGAAAATTTAAAATTATCAGGATCCCTAACTTCTTTGATAATATAATATAGCCTATGTTACTCAGGGTGAATATAGCTTTTAAATGGTGAAAGAATTTTTAAAATCGGTCCAGTACTTTTTGAGCCAATTCGTTACAAACATACTTTTAAACAAATCTTTCCTCTTTGTAATATTAGTATAGATATTTATAATGTCACTTATACCAATTGTATAGATATTAAAAATAAGTAAGAGGTTGTTTGAGGTTATAGGCCTCGAGACGAAATGTAAGCTGAGGAATAGTCATGTTCTACCAAAAGTAAAGAAAGCCAAACGGAAGATAGGCTCCTTTACCTCCCCAGTTTGAGATAAGCAATTTTTCTTAAGCACAATCACACTCAAGTGCTTGACTTTGACAGATTGTAGATAGTTTATCAGGGAGTTTGTTGCTCGCCTTTAGCGTCGGAGTTTAATTTGTCACATTATTCAACGCTGTTTTTGCAATTTTCTTGTTACTCTTACTAAAACAATGGCCCTAATTCTGTAAATCACTCGAACTAGCTAAAATTCACTAAAATTCTTCAAAATGAAATATCGTACTAATATATGCTAAGCTTCAAGTTTGTATACTCCATACAACACCATCATATCATCATCATAATCATCATATTAAATGAGATTTATTCAATTGCTGTGGCGCAATTATTACCCTACATTGCCCGCAATGTTAATGAAAAAATCTAATTTTAGTGTTGTTATTGATAAGTGTCATACAAATTTCGATTTTATCGTAATCATATAAGAATTTATCTTAATTACCTTATTTTCCTAAGTTTTAGATTAGTTTAGTTAAACAAAAGACTCCTATTATCTTGAAGATTTAAAATGTTCGATGTAATATTATACAATGTAATATACCCTTTTATTGCACAGCAGCGATGATAGCTCAGCGGGGGGAGCGTCGCCTGTCAAACTGACGGACACTGGTTCAATCCCCAATAACAGCCTGAGCTTTAGATGAAGGTGGCACCGTTATCAAATTCCCAGCATGGTGGTAGGGTACTTTGAAATACCCGCCTGGCTAGTTACCACTCTCAAGTTTGAAAAACTGTCACCAAACACATAGTGTGTTCAGGCAGCAGTCCTTAAGGGCCAGTTAGCATTCTAGGTCTAGCGTGATAACAACTTTGACCACATCGTCACTGACCATTTCAAAATTAAGGTTGGGATAGATTTGACAATTACCGCTTGATGAATCATCACAGATTCAGGGACTATATCACCTCATTCTTTAAATATTGATAGCTTTTTTAACACACAACACTCATTACCCCCGACGTATCGCACATAGGGCAGATGTATAATAAAATGATATACCGAAAGGGAAAATAAACAAACCGTAAATCCCATTGTGCACGTCCCTCTCAACGATTTTAGGTTTTGAATATTCATGTATGTAAACGACGTGTGACGAGAATAAAACGCTTACCTGTCCAATTTACTTGGAAATATAGGAAATTTCGGATGTTCAACTAGACTTACGCGTTAGGAAAACGTTTGATAAAACATTTACGAATTTATCGGTAAAGCTTTATGTTTTATTTCAAAATAATGACATATTCTAGTTAAGTTCAGTTTGTCAGTTTTCTACAGCTGTCTACTCAGGGGTAGAACTGTTCTTATGAATATGGTCATCACGTTCTATTTTCCTCTCTCTAAATACGGAATTATGACGATGATTCAAGACTGGCCCTGGCAAAAGCGATCATAATTTTGTTATTAAAACTGACGTGGTTTTTACATATTGTGAATGTATAAAACACGGAAATTACTTACGTAATAAGTCAGAGGGTTTCGACTATAGTTTAAACTTTTTTTCTTTGAATTGTATGTTACTAAAAACATTTTAATTCGTTTTTAACGTTCCGTAGTCATTTAAGTTATTTCTAGTGGAGCTATAAAATAAAATAAAATAATCGAAATATCAGTTGTAGAAATAGTAAAATAGTTACTTTTTGACAAAATTAGTTATTATACCAGGTGACTCTTACAATGGAAGCCAGTAACGTAAGTAGATATTTTTTGAACCGATGATGGCTCAGCGGTGTGAGTTTCGGCTGTTAAACTTATAGACGCTCTCCACCAACGGAGCTTTCAGTGAAACTAACACCGTTATCAAACTCTCAGCATGGTGGTAGGGTACTTTCGAGTACCTAACTCGTTAGCTACCACCCTGAAGTTTGAAAAACTGTCACCAAACACATAGTTTGTTCAGGAAGCAGTCCCTAAAAGCCAGTTAACATTCTAGGTTTAGCGTGATTACATTTTCGACCACACAGTCATTCACCATCAAGTGAGATAGTGGTCAAACGATAGAGCTATACGTATAATATAATATAAGCTTGTTTTTTTTTCAGTTTTCTCAATATTTATCGTGTCATTAAACACATTTTTATATCACCATACTAAAATAAGTTGTCAGAGTGAAGTTGTAATTAAAGATTTCACACTATTTTCGAAACTTTCTTCGGAAAATAACTAACAGTCTAGAAAGCTTGCACGGTTGCATACGTCTTATGACTAACCTACATACTATGTAAACTTAAATAAATACGGTACAAATCCAGTATTATCAATTTTGGCTACAAATAAATCGTGGTTAGACTCTCGCCTCAGGCGAGAAACCCCATCGATCACGCTGAATTTCTGTCGTAGCTTCGTAGGCCGTGCCTCAGTCAGTCGTGTTCGATTCGTAGCCATCTACGCTCGCGACGTAAGGGCGTAGCGCTCTGTAACGCCGCTACGAGATATACACGCGGTTTAAAACATAAACAGTGGCTAGAAGTTTATATGTGAGTGAATATTCGGAGTTTCTTCAAAGAAACCGTAAGTATACATTTGTGCAAAATTAATTGCTGTATCATTCACTTTAGAAACAAAGTCTGTTTTGTATTCATTGAGTGCCTTTGTGTGCACCGACACATGGTGATAAAAAGCTCCTGGCCGAACTCTTAGGAATTAGGTCAACGATCTCGGTTGTAGGTAACACTTATTCTTAATGCCGGTTTGGTTAATTACTTACGTTTATTTTTAGCATAAATGTCGCCACAGATAGCAGATATACTCACAGAAGACTTGTTTTAAATTACTTATTGTTTAGTAAGTTTATCTTGTAATTTTGATAATTAAAAGATAAACTTAGGTTATTATATATCTATAATATTGGATTTGGTCGATATTTAAATATAAAAGCAGATTATTAATTTTTGACGGTCGCTGTGGCACGGTGGTTACTGTCAGTGACATGACTTCTGTGTCTCCGGGACCCTGGGTTAGAACCCCGGCAGGGGCAAACATTTGTGAGTATTTTATGAGTGTAGATGTTTGTCCTGAGTCTTGGGTGTTTGTGTGCTGTGATTGTGTGTGTCCATGCCTCCCGCGATACAGGGAACACTAGTGCGGGGGTCAAAATGTGATTTAAAAAATTATAATAATTATTATTAAATATTAAAAACTATTTTTCTGGTTGTTACCGATACCACAATAAAGGATTTTAAAGTTTACATTATGGTGAGACTTCAATCGCTGTACCCTCAGGCTATAAGTTGTTTTAGCGCTTAAGTTATACAACCATTTCATCCGCATTCGTAGTCCAGTGCAAGAGGGACCTGTAATAATGCACTAAACAATAAATCGATCTGTGATTTTAAACTTTACAAACGCTTTAGAACTATGTGTTCTAGTAACTAATTTTCTTAAGAACTATTAAAAGCAAGTAGGAATTTCATGTGGAGGCTGAAAATCGAATATACTGAAAGCCTTAAACTCCTCAAAGACGGAGCGTTCAGATTTTCTCAGCTTATTTGATGCCTCTCTAGGCGATGTTCATGTTTATTCCTCAGCATATTTTTTTTTTTTTTTTTTTTTAATCACACTCAGACCCCCGCACTAGGATTCCCTGTATCGCGGAAGGCATGGACACACACAATAACAGCACACAAACATGCAAGACCCGGGACAAACATCTACACTCATCGCACAAATGTTTGCCCCTGCCGGGATTCGAACCCAGGGTTGCGGTGACACAGAAGTCATGTCGATGACACAAACCACTGCGCCACGAGACCGTCATCATTTTGAAGCGGGTTTGTGGCCCTGCGAAAAAATACGAACGTGAATGAGACTATTAATAATTTAGTACACATGAAAATAAGAATAAACTTAATATGAAAAAAGTGATATTATATTACATCGCCACTTTTGTTTCTGCGATCAAGTCTCGATCATTTTAGTAAAATTACCTGTAATAATGCACTCGGTGAAAAATGTACAAACTCAGGGTGAAGAGCAAGATACCAGGAAAAAAAATATCTCTAAAGATTTACGTAAACCAAACCCAAGAATGTTATTACTCTTTCTTAATATTTGCCATGTTCGTTACTTTCATTTCAAAACAGATCGTATATTGACTTTGTTTACGTTATTATGTTTTGTTTGCATGATCTTGATATTTGCAATAAAAACAGGTTGTACATATTTATTTTGATAATTGACAATTAATAATGGATCATTGCATGGATCAAATAAGGTAGGAGTATATCAGAAGAAGCTTGAAAGCAGCACGGGTGAATGACATGAATTGAGTTGAAAGATTGGTTTGTTATGGGCATGTCATGGGCTGGGATAAAAAACATATAACGAAAAGACATTTTAATAATATAACATATACATTCTAGCATTCTGGGCACGATGCCAGCCGGTAGCGGGTTAGAGCATTTGAGTTATCAATAGGCTGCCAAAAGCTGCAGTATTGTAATTGGATATTAGTATTTTAATTTAATAAAGGCATGGCATGAATGTGGATGGATATAGAGTTAGAGGAAGGCCGGAAAAGGTATGGATGGATTGTGTGAAAATGATAAGTTTATGAAAGGTCTGAGTACTGAGACGACTTCCATCATCATCATCATCATGTCGGCCATAAAAGGTCTACTGCTGGACATAAGCCTCCCCCATTATCACTACAAGGGGCGGTTGGAAGCGGCCCGTATCCAGCCCCTTCCTTCGATTTTAGTCAGGTCGTCTAATGAGATTATTAGTGACAGAACAAAGTGGAAGAGGAAAATAAAACATTTTTGTCGACTCCACCTTGTGTGGGATAAGGAGAAGAAAAAGAAGAAATTACGCAAAGCAACTACAGCTCCGTCGATTACTAGTTGAGTGCACTCGAATATTCGTCATGTCTCCTTACCCTCACAAATTCTGGGATAAGCCGTTTTACTTCTTAACGATAAATTCGAAGGGGTCTGAAGTTAAGTAGCCTCATATTAACCCACTGACCGGCTACACAAGTGTGTTAAGGGCATTATTATATAGCCAATGTCGTTTATGTGAAGATTCGATTTTAACTTTGAGAAATAACTCAAGAGAGTTATCTGTTTTGACAGATGCCCTAATAATAATAATTTTGCACTAAGCAATGCTTTCGCTTCCAACGCTCAGTCAATTTAAAAAACATAGTTTGGTATTTGATGAGTGCAATTCTAAACTGTTCATATTTATTTATGTTTGAATACCTCAGACATTAAAATGCTGTAACATACTGTTACACTGCTTAACAGCTAAAATATACTACAAATATAACATTTATACACTTTTTAAAACATAATTACATAAAATTTACATAATCATCTTGAATTAAACGCCCTTTCAATTATGCGATGCTATTCCGGAAAAACTTACAAACGATATGTACTAACAGATTAATGACAGGCACTCTTCAATATAAGAAGTGGATGCATGCTGGACAAAACCATGAATGATGTGTTGAGTTTTGTACATTACTTCAAAAAGGCGAATACGCCTCAGCTTTCTTCACCTCAACAAGCCGTGTGCTTTATTCAACACATCATACCTTTTAGTGTAACATTTGTAAACGTTTTAATTTTTCAATTTATCTAAATAACGCCTGTTATAAGACGTAAACATTTATAAGTGCCTTTTTGTATAATTTTAAGCAATAAATCAGAAGCCGCATATCTTGGGACGTATAGTATTACAATGTAAGCTTCTGGTTTATTTGTTTACAGTTATTTGCTCAGTGATGCAGAATAAGGAAGATTCAATGACACATTTTCACACCAGTTGATATTTATTCAACGTAAACACGATTAACTGCGCGTGTGACGAACTTTGTTTCACACAGTCATTGTGCGTGAATATTGATTTTCTTTCATCAACACGCGTAATAAACTGAGAAGTATATTAATTTATGTCTTTGTATTGAATTGGTGGGCCGATGATTTTATTAAATTACAATACTAATATAAATAATAGTATATAATATAATATAACAACTACTACAATAACATTTGAGCAATCTACTAGCTGTTGCAAGCCTATAGATAGCTCACTTGCTGTAGCCTGTTACCAGGTGACAGCGTATCCAGAATACTAGCAGCATTGCCAGTTTGATTAGATATTTATTTACAATTACGAAATACGAGCGAATGAAAATGGTACTATATATATAAAGCGTATGATATCGAATCAAATCGATTCGGTATCGCGGGTATCGATCGCGCTGAGCTACTATCTCTTCGAAAGTTATTTCAATTCAAAAGATATTGTAGTCCACATCATAAGAAGGTTTCCAAACGTCGTAAAATGCCAGGCCTGAGTGGCGTGACGAGAGAAAATAAGTTATATTACCAAGGTCACAATACTTACGAAAATAAAGAACACGCCATCGGAATACATAATCTGAAACCATAATTTAGTACTCGGCAAATAACGGAGCCGGTTCTTAGTTTGATTTGTTTCTCACCCACCGTCTGATGAATGTTTAGAACCACCTGACGTAATTTAGCTTTATTGCTTTTTCTATTTTATTGGATTGGGTATTTTTGGGGTTCATGTGGTATATAGTATGACTATCATAATAATAAATTAACGTGAGTCTTAACACAACGATGGGTTATTTAAACAGATGGTAGCCGTGATTCTGTGGACGTGGATTTCTGTGTCTCCGGGACCCTAGGTTCGAATCCCGGCAGGAGCAAACATTTGTGAAATGTGTGTAGGTGTTTGTCCCGGGTGTGTTTGATTAATTATGTATCTTAACACACAATAGTCATTATTTATATCTGAAACTGCATTAAAGTCTATAAAATATTTAACGTGCTCTTTTGTGAGAACTTTTTGAACATGCCGTTACGTGACAATACATAAAAACTGAAACTTTCCAGTTTATTCCGCCTGTGTTCAGTTTTTGGGACGTCGCTTTTCTCTGTTTTAGTCGACACTAGACTCACTTTTTTGTAGTTACTGGTATTCTGGTCATGTCGCTATTAATTGAACTAAATTAAGATAAAAGGGTCCCTATAGCTTTGCCAACTAAGCTTAAGTAGCAGAAACACAAGCAGACGGAATTAATCCCTCTAATAACATCGCATCTTCCTGGAATGTTCAACCTAGTTGACGGCGTATGGAATGCTTAGTTGACAAAACAAAAGCAACCCTATTATGTAGTTATGTAGTCGTATTAGGGTTCTGTAGTTATTGACGCTGTCGGTATCAATGGTAGATCTATTTTACCTTCTGAAAGTTTTACGTGAGTTTTGCCTAGAGTTCCTAGTATGTATCGACGCAACACATACTATCCTTTAGATTAAAGCGAAACAAACTTTTGAAAAAAGAACTTTTTGAGTGCAGTATTTAAATAATCTTTTGTTTTCGAATGATAAAGAGATTAGTGGCTAGAAAAAAAGTATTTAAGCATCAGTTTAGACAATACACTTTATAAAAATGGATTGTAATTTTTGTAAGGTGCAAAGGGGAGTAAAATATTCATAGACTTGATAAGTCGCTCTCGTCTTTTTAATTTGATTCCAAGATTAAACTTTCCAAGGTTTCCAACAATTGTCTGTCAGGAACACAATAGAAGAGCAATTAAACCTTTGAAATGCAAGACAGTCGTAACGAGAACAAGTGGGTTTTCGACTCAATTTAGTTTAGTGTGACTGTTATTTTCTTTTCGTATACCTACTTCCTAATACATAAAAGGTAAGAGTTGAGCTTTCTGTGGTTAAGTTACGAGAAGGAAAGGTTAAATATTAAGCGTTACTTTGCGGAGATAGGTGGAGATAGGTTTTATTGTTTACTTTAGATACGCGTCGAGAACTTAGTGTCTGGGCAAACCTAATTTAGGTTTTTAGACATTTAGAACATTAACACTATTGTAATGTTAAATGAAAAAAAAAAAGTATAGGATTTACATTCGTCACATTGTAATAATATATTTTTTTACTCATGTAATGCAATCAATTATTTGCATAGCAGGTGAATGGTCTGCAATGACATATTTAGATATTCCGTTAGATTCCGAGGTGAAATGCCTAGATGACAGGACTATGAGTGTTTTTTTTTATTTTTGAATTATTTATAGTATAAAAATTTACCATTTATCTTGCTCAAAGATTAAGCATTGCTATTCAATGTAGCCATGCTGCTAGTATTTAGGTAACTCTGCCAACTAGAAGCGGTTTAATGGATTAGATTTTTTTAGATATGAAGTTTTTCTGAAATTACCTATATGAATAATCTTAATCAAATTATGTGAATGAGTAATAATTGATTGTAACTTCAAGATCATATAGTTGGCTACAAAACAATAAATGTTAATTAAAATAATCTACTTCATGGAAAAAAAATATGACAAATGTCTATTTATAAACAACCTTTAAAAGACCGAGGCTAGCTACCTGGCAGAAACCTATGAAACTTTTTATATATATAATATATAAAAATATCTTCAAGTCTTTAAATATATATATTTAAAGATATAATTTTTATATCTATTTTCCAGACAGCCGTAACATATTGTTGTCATGTGAGTGACCCTTCAGAGGTAAGCCGTACGTTTTCTACGGAATGCTGGCAAGTATCCAAACTATTTAAGAGCATTGACCGGTTAATTCAGAGTAAGTTTGAATATTGAGAGAGGGAGTTGATTCTGTACACGTATTTTTTCCTATTATTTCGATGAATACTAATGAAAGTCTGATAAATTTATGTCACTTTTAGGGCCTCCAAGTGTTTTATCATTTGTCTAATTCTAAACAAACTGGCTTATAACACTAGACATGATCTCAGTGTAGTATTATAGTAGTGCGACCGAGCTCTGCCATACAAGTATAACAAAAGACCATAGACATGAGACAAAAAGTGTCTCTTAGACCGAGGCTGATTGACGAGTGAAACCTATGATATATTTGCTACAAAAGCTTGACCATAAAGTGTACGCTTTACCCTTAAGGAAGCCTTTATTTTTTCATATCCTTCCCATTTTGTCAAAACAAAAATACTACAGTCGTGATTAGAAATAGAGGTTAGGGTTAGGAGGGTAAAAAATATTTTTCGAACTATTTTCAGACTTTATCCCAATTTTAATATAAAGAAAATTAGTCTAGCTGTTTGGAAGGAGTGTTATCACTAATACCGTGATACTACATTTCATATTATATTAGGTCTTATTTTATGACCGTCGTTCATTATTTAAGTGTTATACCAACTTGAATTGTAATGTTACTGTGTAAGAAGTATCTCATTTTAAATATATTTTGTTATATTTTTATCACACTCACATTTTCCGCACAAAATGCATTTTTATTGTTTGAAGGTGTTCAAGCTAGGAGCGTATTTTTTTGGTGAGCATATAATTTTTTTTGTCAAAATTAAACCTGATTCTGAGGCTTAAACGTAATACTAGGAGCACCCCGCGGTTTCACCCGCGTGGATTACAGTTTTCCCGTTACCTCAATTATCACACGGGTACTATACTTTTTCTGGGATAAAAGTAGCCTATGTGGTAGTCGTGGGTTCAAGTCCCACGGGCAGCCGAATTTCTTCCTTCAAATAATTTGAATGAATCCGTAATGCTTGCTTTTGGAGTTTGAATATTGTGTCTCGCTCAGCAGGCAAGCCCCACACTTCAATCCTGTACCTCATACTTAGTGGAAGTAGGTAGTAAGGTGGACGAACCTTAGTACTATTCTCGATGAGCTATTTTTCTCCCCCTCAGTTGAGGTCGTCGAGGCCGCACAATCAACCGTCTATCTCCCAGTGGGACTCGGTTGGTGATACGTTATGCCTACTATAAATTATTTTTATTACACGAATAGGACCTTATTTCTGGTGATCTACGGAGCATGAAAAATATACGTATAAGAATAAAGAATAATCGTACAACATTCCCGTAATTTGCGATTTCTTGTCCAACATTGTGATTTTTGACATTGGCAAAAAACATGTCATCGTATTATTTAATGATCTGGTTGGTTTTTTATTCTAATATGTATATTGATTTGATATAATATTTGTTACTCAAGAGTGATTTAATGGGAACAGTAACGTTATTTTAACTACTCATCCACTAATAATAAAATCGCGGAAATTTTATATAATTATTAATTTAGTAAGCATGTAGTTTTTAGTAGTATAATTATGACGGTCGCTGTTGCGCAGTGGTCAGTGATATGACTGTTGGGTCTCCGGGACCCTTCGGGCTTGTATCTCGGCATGGGAAAACATTTATGCGATTAGTGTAGTTGTTTGTCCTGGATCTTGAATGTTTGTGTGCTATAATTGTGTGTCCATGCCTCTCGCGATACAGGAAATCCCAGTGCGGGTGTTAGAGTGTAATAAAAAATAAATAGGTACAAATAAAAAAAAAATTGTAGGTGATTTCATTATTTAATTATTTTTTTCTTTTTAAATACTGTAAAGTAGTTGGTTTACATATTGTAGTATATTTTTGCCACTCCAAAGAGCATAGCAAGAGAATAATTATACATAGAGTGAGATAAGAGTATTGACAATTAGTCCACCATACAAACCGATTTAGATTAGAAGATAGACAGCCCAAATGTACGAGACTGTAGCCGTAGCCGGGACTCACGGCCTGATGACGGGACACGCGTTCACTTAAGGGTACCTTTTTTTAACCCGGGAAAATCTTTTATAGATACCACCGCCCGGGGGAGGCACGGTGGTTATGTGGAAGTCTCCGCCAAAAAGGAAGGGAGCATACCCACTAAAAATCCGGGGTGTTCCTCCGTCGTCGACTAGTCAAAGGGGGCGCGGGACTGCTCACGCAATTAAATAAACCTTCCCTTATTCACCGAAAATTCATGGAAAATATAAGTTCACTAGGTAGCCTTTGTTCCGCCGAATTAGATTATCGAAATGTCAAAGTGACACGACCCTTTTATTAAATTACTTCTTGTCAATGGTCAATGGTTCAATTATTTTTATATTTGTTCATACAAAAATTGCGATAAACAATGAGGGTGGGTAAAAGGACGAAAAATACTTTACGACCCAATCAGACTTACCGAATACACACAAAAAAACATAACAATCAGGTAATTCGTTCCGGAGAAGTTCAATAAGAAACACTGCGACACGAGATTTTTATGTATAAGATTGTGTCATTTTAGATCTGCGTTTATGCAAATGTAGACAAACATATACATAGATATAGATATTAATAAATCTGAAAAATACAATCTATCAAGAACTAAATAAAATAATTGAAGTTAAAAGTCTATATTTTATGTTGTTCTCTAGCACACTATCAGTATAGCACAGGCACTGTTGTAAGGGGAAAGTTAAGGGAACCCATTAGTTAAGTAAGCAGAGATGGAAGCAATCAGCACTTAGCGTGGCAAATGCAAGCGTTGCCTCTTGCAACGCTTGCGATGACTTAAACTCACCGAGAACATTATATTGTCTGATATTTTTAAACGACTTAAAAACAGGAGGTAGTCCTCAATTAGACAGTTCTTAAGGTGTGATCTCAGAATTATTTTCTAAGTGCGTACTTCGATGTTTTTTTTAAAAAAATGGTGATTTTAATTCGTCCCTTAATCAAAATCTGACTAGTAGTTTTTGAGTTACCCATAATAAATTTACTCGCCCATACAGTTATGACAAATCCCTATAACACATTACCTATTACTCCATCTAACTGATTATAATTAAACGTCAAATAATTAAATGTGTCAAATACTTGTCTGTGACCCCATTTGACACTGACCCCTGTTTAAAAAATATTCAGACAAGTATTATGTTATATTCAGTTTACATTTGTATATAATATCATTTATTCAGAGTTAGATAAAGTAAGGTTAACTTTTACAAGACATTTGCCTTAAACTAGATAAAAATCACCAAAAAACTTCAAAATGAAATAGTTCGTATTAAATTTACGCCAGAATTCAAATTCTTATAAATCCACACAACGCTATCTCTAACAAATATTTTTATTTAATTGCTGGCCAATCGCGGGTAGTTTTAATCGGCATCAAATATAATTTTCACGCTATATCTAACAAAAAATTATAGATAAAAAGGGATATCACTGTCATAATCTTGGTATGGGTAAAGTATTTTCTGGCTGATTTTCTTTTTCTAAGTCCATGTATATGGAGTTCTTATAAATTCTAACTCCTAATAAACATATCAAATTTTAGTAATAATAATAATAATAATTTATTTGGGCACAGAAAAACTTAAATCTAGGTTACATCGAGTTTAGGCGAAGCTAACTTATTCTTATATTAATATAAGTTAGTAAACTCGGGGGGCACTGTGCTCCACACTAGGTTGAACCTGTGTCGTGGAGTACAGGCTCTTCCTTACAGTCCTACGAAAGTTTGAAAACGTATCCTACTTATTTACAAAATATAGAACAATTTGGATATATAAGGTCTAACTTTTACATACATAAACTTATACCTACTTAATTACTAGTTATTGCTTTTTATAGCATATAGGCATTAGTATTGCTATTGATAAGTGTTATTATACTAATTTGGGCTTTATCGTAACATTATAAGACCCATCTGAATTACCAAAATTTTATATATATTTATATATTTGTATAGTCCGGTTGACTAAGAGTATAACTACCATTGTTACTCTTACTACACTACAAGTTTTGTCATCTTGGAGGAAGAATTAAAAAGCGCGGTGAGTATTGATCATGATACTGGGGGATTAGACCCGCGCGCTTTTATCAGCTGGCCTAGTTTTTGTCTTAAAACTCTTAAGGCTTCTTTAGAACTCTTTAAACGTCTTAATAATCTTGTATGTTTTAAAATCAATGGAAGACCTCAAGCGCGATCGATGGTAAAGAGCCTAAATCGTGTTTTTCAAGGTGTTGGAAACATAGGAAAGTTAAAAATTAAATAAATGCTCATGTTTTACTTACCTCAATATTTGTCTGGAATTCGATTCTCAAGATTGTAGTTGGGAATTCAATTATCAGAAAGCTTTGGCCAACATGTCTTCCGAAAGCAAACGCCATAAAATTAAAATCGGCTGGGCAGCAGCCACAAAGCCTGGAAAAATATCTATGATCATTATCAGTAATGCGACATACCGAAAGTATACCAGTGAAATAGTTAGTCTTCGAGAAGACTAAGTGAGATAGGGTGATGCGTAAAACGTAAGCGAGTGAGCGAGGCAGTTTCATAATATTTAACGCAGTCCTTAGCGACCGAAAAATGGCTAGTGCGCAGCTACTTGCAGACAACTTCACATCGTTAAAGTTACGTTGTTACTACTATACGTAAGTATGTTGTAGACATAAACCACCCTGATTTACATTTTGTGCGTCATTTCATAATACCGTACCGAAGTACCGTAAACGCCGCCGTAAACACAATAAAATAACGTTATAAACTTTATAGGCCAATTCTCGTCAGCTCCTTCCCTAGTTGATTAATATACTCTCTACTACCCAGGCGTTGCTGGGATACTCGTTAAATCCAGACGTATCTACTTGTCAAATTACATTTTACAAAGTGGGCTTTTATTAGAACATTCGTCTTCCGCAGCGCCGTGTTGAAAATTGTATAATAAATTTAGAATTTTCTGTCCTTTGAGCGTTTGAACAAAATTGAGAAGGCTTGGGCTACGTTCGTCAAGTCTAACGTCTAACCCATATGATGCTGTAAATGCGCAGGGAACATACCACTTAACATCAGGTGAGATAATTCTCACCTGATGTTAAGTGGTATGTTCTACGCTGGAACACGCCTGCTTAGGATGTAGCGCTTTAAGTCTGTGTTTTCATACAGCTATAGTCTAAGACATTTCCCAGATTATCTTCTTCTTCTTATTCTTGGTCTTAGGCAAATTTCTAAAAATAGTAAAAAAACAAGTTCTAAAAATAGTTAGTGAAGTGAAAAATAGTTTTAATATGAGAATAGTTAGTTGTTTTTTTCATGAGGGTAGAGATAATTTTACTAATCTGAGATAAGAAGGGTTCTAAGATTGAACTACAAGCAAAGAGAGTGGTGCCAAAAATAAACTCCGAGCGAAGAAGGATTCAAATATGAAATGCTATTTTCACCACACTAGCACTAAGTAAGGAGGAATTTGCAAGGCGAGTGGTGGGAAGGATTCTTTCACAGACTTTGAAAAACGTATAGCTGTATTTGGGGAAATACTTGGACGACCTCGTGTGTGGAATTTTCGCCTACAAATTATGTTTTTACTATGGTAAAGTAAAACCCATGAAGCTTAATCTTGGCTGTACAGAGGATGGTGTAAATTTTGTACTACAACGTAGTAGTTTCTTAGATTATGATTTGTACCCTCGAAATCCATGGTTCTAGCAGCTGTGTGAGTGGGCAACATACAAGTGAAACATTTAAATATCTTGTGAAAAAAAGACAGTGTTTTGTACTTGAAAATTTTGAAACAAGAGTTGCAAATCTATCTCAGTATAAAGTGTTTTGTCTATGCCGGGTCGGGACGCTCGCCACGAAACGTCCATTGTTACACAGAAAAGAAGAGTGACAGATAAGGTTTTTTTATGTCCGGGCGCTGAGGCCCGGCCCGTGACTTCTGTGGCTATTAATCTGCCACAACTTCTTCATCTTTTTCTAAATTTTGCAAGGGAAATATTTTTTGTTTTCAGTTTTTTTCCATATAAAAATATCTATTCTAAACATGACAGATAAGGTTCAAATATATTCAAAAAAGAACTAACCATAAATGGCCAATTAATTCCTTCACGGGATTTGTATTAAAATTAGGCGTCAATTTAAAATAGTTTTAGTAATAAAGGGGTTGTATTTATTCTGTACCTAACAATATTTGTCACGCTAGGAGTGGCACTTTCGGCAATCCGTCACCACTCGTTTTGTACAACTGAATTTCCTGTATATTCGTGGAGTGTACTATCTTGAGGACCTTTTACTTAGGTTGTCAAGCACATGGGTGATCGCCGCAGGTTCTGCCCAGATTTTACCTGTGCGGAAACAAAGGCTTAGAAGCACTTAAAATTTATCTATAAATAATAATTTAACATATAAATTATAATAAACAAACATTATAAATATAATAACATAATATTTTTTAAATTTTAATATTCTTTGTACATCAATGAAAACGACCCCCACTTCCTGTCTTCGGTCCTCTCGCAGTTGGTCGTCTCCTACCTCCGATGTAAAACTAAACTGTTAATTCATTTTATCCAGCTGTTTTTTGTTTTTTGTCAGCCGCACCCAAGGCACTCTCTCTCTAGTTCCAACGTTAATAAACTAAATGTAAGTTGAAGTGATGCCTCTGCTCGATGTTAATAGTTGTAATCAGCTGTTAACTGGCGGCTTCACGGGTCGTTAACCGCTCGTCAGAGGATGGGATATTAATTTTTGACGACTTATTTATGATAATATACAGCTAGAAATACTTATCTGAATTATCCAATTCATCAATCATCAACAAATCAATATTGACTTTAAGAAATTATCTTACTCTTATTTTCTACATTTTAGTTTAGTTGAACAAGATAATCACTACCAATGTGTTACTTTATTCGTAACAAGTCTTCTCCAAATACAAATAAGAGATACTTACTACACCGGAAAACCTATTAGTCATATAGGTCGCTAATGCAAATCCGACAAACGCTGAATCAACGTTTTTTCGCTCATATTCTCCCTGAACTAACCTTTATGTAGGAAGAATGGATCTTAATTTTAAACCAAATTATCTATCCATTTTGTAGAAAATGAAACTTCTAAATTCACTACTCACCCAGTTAACTTGCGCCTGCATAATACAATTAAGTAGTGCACCTCAAGCCTCCGTCTGAAGAGAACAAGCTAACGCTATTAGTGTTTTCTAACTAGTAAATGCAACTTTAATGTTGTTTAGGTCTTTTTGAAGTCGACCGTGCTTTATTAAATTAATTCACAAATAAATAATTAGTATGGAACCGCACAACTTATTTATTTGCTGAGCAAATAAAAGTGCTTCTTTCGGTTTTGAATATCATCATAATCATCAACGTCATGGTTTCAGACCAGTCATCGTTCGATTTCTATTGAGAGCAGCTGTGTCGCTCGCTTACCGCGTACGTGCAGTGTAAAGTGCTAACGCATCATTCCTAACAAGGCCGCGTGGAAACGGCTGACCCGGCGCGATGACCTAGTTATAATATTATTAAGGCGACGTTAGTCATCTTTTTATAGTATTGCTATAGCGAGGCTAACTTAATGATGGCTTCAAAATCAAAGCAATCACCAAGTAAAGATACTATCCAACTTACTACAGAAACTGAGCATTTCCTGTATAAATCTTACTTGGAACAACGTGCTCAGCGAGATGAACTGCAAAGCCTTGTCCATAGCTTGAAGAACCAAATTGAAATTCTTCAGCAACAATTAAAGTGCGTGGCGGTAAACAACTCGGAGAAACCAGCACCTACAATGGATATTTCTGCCCCCCCGGCTGAATATAACACGGATGAAGAAGAACTTGCTAGAGAAACTGGGTGGATTAGAACCAAGACGAGAAAGAAACGAAAACTGAACACCTCACCCACTCAAGCTGAAACTAGTGACATAGAAGAGAAAAAAAATAAAGAAAAAACAAAGAATAATCTTTTGCCACCACCTATTATAGTAGATGGTATTAAGGATTACCAAAGCTTCTTTGACTTTCTGTCAAAAGATCAGCAACCTGATGCATTTAGCATTAAAATGATGCACGGTGATACCGTTAAAGTAAATGCTACTAATAACGAGTCGTATCAAAAAATAACTAATACTCTCACTAAAAACAATTGCCACTGGCATTCATATGAAAATAAACAAGAGAGGCCAATAAGAGTCATGGCTAAAAAATTGCACTCTACGTGCAAACCAGAGAGAATTGTAGTAGACTTAAAAAATAAAGGATTTAGAATTATAGAAGCCGTAAACAAATTAAGTTGGAAAACAAAAGAGCCACTAAACATGTTTATGCTTACATTTGAAAATAATGAGGATATAAATAAAATACACCATATAAAAACTATATTGGGATGTAAAGTCGAGATCGAGACAATAAAAACTAATAAACTTATTCCTCAGTGCAAAAGGTGTCAGGCCTATGGACATACACAAAAATATTGCGCCAAAGAGCCTCGGTGCGTAAAATGCACTGGTAAACACCATACCAAGGATTGTAAAAAGCCCAAAGAAGAGAAACCAAAATGCGTCCACTGTGGATTACCACATCCAGCTAACTACAGAGGATGTATGGTAGCCAAAGAAATCCAAGCTATCCGTAGCAGAAGTATGAAAAAGCCTGGTGTTATACGTCAACACCTGGCATCTGAAAAACTTGACGATGGTCAGAGTCAGAATAAAAGAGGCTTGTCAACCACCAGTACAAGAAATAAGAACATTTCCTACGCCCAAGCTGCCGCAAAAGGTTCAACAAAGCACAGCCAGGCTCCCTCTGCTCATGCAGCTGTTAGTACCGACAAAAAATTAGATGATATATTAAAGCTCATAACCTCATTTAATGAAAGATTGAGCAAACTAGAAAATAGTACAACAGGTACCTATAAGATACAACAATGAATACCACACTTAAGATTATGGCGTGGAACTCAAATGGATTGCAAAGTCATCAAAATGAACTGCAGGTAATCCTAGAGTTAGAAAATGTAGATGTTTGTTTAATCTCTGAAACTCATTTTACAAAACAATCGTTTATAACTTTTAGAGGATATAAAGTGTATCATGCACTACATCCAAGTAATACTGCCAGAGGGGGCAGTGCCGTTATTATTAAAGAAAATATCCAACACCATGAAATTGTTAAATATGAAGAAAAAGAAATTCAAGCAGTGGCGATATGTGTGAATAGTAAGAACTATCCTATCAATGTATCGTCAGTTTATTATCCACCTCGACACAAAATTAAAAAAGAGCAGTATATCAGCTGCCTACAGAGGCTTGGCCATAGATTTATTTTAGGAGGTGATTTCAATGCCAAAAACACATTTTGGGGCTCCAGATTAACAACTACAAAAGGTAGGGAGTTGTTAAAGGCTATCAAAGACACGAAATGCACTCCGTTATCCACGGGAACGCCCACTTTTTGGCCAACAGATCCAAAAAAAATACCTGACCTGATAGACTTCTTTATAGTCAAGAATATATCACCAAGTTATTTGCGAATATATAAGAGTTACGATATGAGTTCGGACCACTCTCCTATATACCTAGAAGTAAGTGAGACAATTTTACTTAAGAAAAAACCTTTAGCTCTAGTTAATAAGCTAACAGATTGGGAGAGCTTTAAGACAGATTTAAATAGTTATATAAACCTCATGGTCCCACTCAAGACGCCAGAACACTTGGACCTAGAAGTTAAAATGTTTATTGAACAAATACAACAAGCAGCTTGGAAGAATACACCTGATGGAATAAAACACACCAAAGGGCACATATATCCAGAAACAATAAAACATCTTATAGCCGAAAAAAGGCGGCAGAGAAAAAAGTGGCACGTGTCTAGGAACCTCGCAGATAAAAGTAAGTTAAATAATCTTACTAAAAAGCTTACGAAACTCATACAAGAGTTCAATGATGAAAACACAAAAATGCATCTGCAAGGAATAACAAGTGATAGCAGCACTGATTATTCTTTGTGGAAAGTAACAAAAAGCCTTAAAAGACCTATAAACCATGTTCCATCTCTTAAATGTGAACATGGAAAATGGGCTGTAAGTAACGAGCAAAAAGCTAACAAATTTGCAGAACATTTAGAAACTATATTTACACCCAATGAATCCACAACAAATGAATCGTTTATTTATGATGAGATAGAGCTTTATCACAAAGAAGATGAAGAAATTGACCTAGTCACACCAAAAGAGCTTGTTCGAGAAATAAAACACAATATAAGTCCACGAAAAGCACCAGGTTATGATCTGATTTCAGGTGTAGTACTTCGCAACCTCCCGAAAAAAGGTGTCGTTAAGCTAACAACTCTTATTAATGCATCATTTAGACTAAAATATGTACCAGACCTATGGAAAGTTGCAGAAGTAATTATGATAGCAAAACCGGGGAAACCACCTTACGAAACATCTTCATATAGGCCAATATCCCTGTTACCAGTAATGTCGAAGCTTTTCGAAAAGCTTTTACTCAAACGACTGAAACCAGTTCTAAACTATAACAAACTCATTCCTGACCACCAATTTGGTTTTCGAGAAAAACACTCAACTGTGGAGCAAGTGCATAGAATTACAAATATAATAGAAAAATCTCTTGAAGATAAAAAAGTATGTACAACTGTTTTCCTTGATGTAGCACAAGCTTTCGATAAAGTGTGGCATGAAGGACTTATACACAAACTTAGAATAAAATTACCGAAACAGTTTTCGGATATATTAAAATCGTATATCTCAAATAGAGCATTCCGTGTAAGGCAAGAAGATGCTTACACAGGAATCAAGGAAATAAAAGCTGGAGTACCACAAGGGAGTGTACTAGGTCCGGTCCTGTACCTATTATATACCTGCGATATTCCAAATTTAGAAAATAACATTATTGCTACTTTTGCTGATGATACTGCTATAATGGCAACAGGCAATACCCACAACGAGGCTGTGGACAAGGTACAAATAGCAGTGAATAAGTTCTACGGATGGACTAAGAAATGGCGAATTAAACTAAATGAAACAAAATCTATTCATGTAGATTTCAGTAATAAAAGGCACAGTTATTGTCCTGTGTACATTAATAATAAGAAGATTCCCTACGAAAACTCGGCTAAATATCTCGGGATGACGCTTGATGCAAAACTTAGATGGAAAGTTCACGTCAAGAAAAAAAGACAAGAATTGAATCTGCGATATAAAAAAATGCAATGGCTACTTGGAAGACATTCCGCGCTGTCAACTCATAACAAACTATTACTGTACAGACAAGTATTAATGCCAATATGGACTTACGGCATTCAGCTGTGGGGATGCACCAAACCGAGCAATATCCTAATTATACAAAGATTTCAAAATAAAGTATTAAGGGAAATAGTAAACGCACCCTGGTACATAAGAAACAACGACCTCCACCGGGACCTTAAAATAGAGTTCGTTGACAAAGTGATAAAAAACTATGCAGAAGCTCACCAACAAAGACTTCATCATCATGTAAATGTTGAGGCAGTTATGCTCCTTGACCAGACCGATTTAGTGAGAAGACTCAAAAGAACAAAACCGTTCGAATTAGTGTAGTGTTCAGTGACAGTATGCTAGTGTAATGTGGTTAAAATACTGCTCATAGAGAACACATGAATCAAGTGTCTCCCCCTTAAATAGAGACAATAAGAAAAGTGTTAATGGACACATTCTTAGTACAGTAAATTTAGCAAGTTAAGTTAGATTTAAATTACTTATTAGCTTTTTTTAGGCTAGATTGTAATATATTTATAGGACGCATTTGTATGCGTTCTATACTAGGAAAAAAAAAAAAAAAAAAAAAAATGGTTTCAGACGTAGGAATTTCAAAGCTAGAAAAATGGATTACCCGTCGATCCCCACAAATACTGAATGAAAGCGGCCTGCATCCAGCCCTCTCCCTCCATGACCTGCAGCTGCAATGCTAGTCAGGCCGTCTGTCTACCGACCAAGGTTGAATGACGACCTGACCATGACAACGTAATGAAAGTGGTCCTCCAATGCGCTTGCTAGTCAGAAAAACGTCTCTTCTCGAAAACCTTTTGACTCCTATTGCCTATTAGTTCGACGTTGTTATAGAGTTGTATAGATGGTGAAGAAGAAATCGCTTTAAGCGATAAGTCCACCTTTTGTTTCTCTAGGATAGTATAAGTTGTAAACATATATCATATAACATATAATCAAACATAATATATATTTATATATTAAATTACAGTATGTTACACTTGGAGAAACAAATAAAGAGTTTTCTGAATATTTATCTACATCTGGCCAGCCCACTTCAATATCAACTTAGTTATCCGACGGGGTATATTTGTACGTTACTCATATACGGATCTCATATCTTATTAGATCTCTAAAAAATTTCTAGAGAAATCACTAGGTAGGTTAAGGAGGTCCGCTGTGTTGAAGTTGATAATAACAGACAATACTTTCATCTCATATCTGTGTGACATAATAATGTTAAAAATCACGATGTTAAAAAAAATACGAACGGACTTTGAGTACTCATATATTTTACCTGGAACATTACAAAGATTTTGTGGAAAAAATTAAAAAAATCATCGATGTGGTCAATTAAATACGCAAAGAGACAATTCTGCTCAGATCTTGATAAAACTTTAATGTGGTCCCGCCATATGGTTAGCAGCTTTTAAATAAGAAAAAATGATCATCGAAATAGGTTCACCTAAAAAAAGTTCTAAGGTATTTAGGTATTTTTTCGTCACACTCATACAATAATATTGCCTATGTCGCTGGAGGAATGGACACACAATAGCAGCACACAAACATCCAAAACCCGGGACAAATTCATCGCACAAGTGTTTGCTTTTGCCGGGATTCGAACCCAGGGTCCTGGAGATATAGAATTCATGTCACTAGCCACGGCAGAGGTCAGTCATTCAGTTAAATGTGCTAATTACACACATAAAAAATACAGTTTAAATGAAAAACTCTTCCTTTTTAAACCTTTGCTTAACTCTTTTTGAAGTCGGTTTTCAATCGTTATGCTGGTACTGGAATCGGAACTAATATATTAATACGTGTTTGGAAAGTTATATGTAGTAAACCAAAGTAGTATAGCAAAAAAATGTATACATAGTTACTCGTATACCAACGGATTCGAATACGAAGGCGATATCAGAGCGCTCCTTACTCGCTCGCAGTCAAAGACCGATCCATATTTTATGTTATAGCCACATAAATCGTATTTATCTTCAAAATAAATAAACCCCGAGATAGATTCCGACTGAGAACATGGAACCGACATCTGGGAAATCCTACTAATATTATAAATGCGAAAGTTTGTGTTGTTTGTAAGTATGTGTGTATGTTTGTTATCTCTTCACGCTCAAACGGCTACACTGATTTTGATCACTAGTACGATGCATAGTCACATTTTGGTGTAAGCATGCGAGATCTGTGCCAATCTATTATGGGTTTTCCGCAATCGGTTTCTGGATGAAGTCGAAGTGAGAGCATGTAGAATGCGCGGGAAAGTAAGTGGCCATTTTATTTTTTGAACCGTTTCTATAATGAAGCTAGTTCACAACTGTGTTTAGTCCATTTTTAAAAATACCTTTATTTCTCATAAGAAATCATTTCACTTACATGAGAAACAAAAGTACAAGTATTCACGTTCAGTATGTAGGTATATTTATTGTCAAATTTATCTGATAAAAATATACATTTTTATTATAAAAGGATAATACTCCACAATTAACAAGCAGATTTAAAATCAAAAGTCAAGTACTTAACCACACAAAAAGGGAAAAGTTTTTTTATCGTTGCTGAACCTACGTATTTAACTAATGTAACTGGCTATGGTTTTATTTGATCCAGATCCCAATTAAAAGTTTGAGGACTTTTCAACATTAATATTCTACTAACTAGCGATCCCCCACGGGTAAATCATTTCAAAATTAAAAAATATAATGTTCCTTTTTTTTTTTTGAAAATATATTATATCCTGTGTCACACGGGGATAGTGTATAGCTTTAAACAGTGAAAAAAATTTTCAAATCGGTTCCGTAGTTTCGGGGCCTATTAATTGCAATCAAACAATCAAATCTTTCCTCTTTGTAATATTGGTATAGATAAATAATACGTCTTCATTCGTAGGGTATTATCACAGTTTTGTGATGTACGCAACCGTTGTTTATATTATAACAGCATGTTTACTGTAATAATTTATAACATAAGATTGTTATTTCTTACTATTTTTTAACATTTCACTCAGTAGATTGAAACGTAAAATAATAAATTTTAATAGAACAACTGCTTGTGTTTACTTGATAGCCCGTAGTTGGAGAAAGTCACTGTATACTTACTCTAAGGTCGCAAGCTGGAGAAGTAATAAAAAATGAGAAGATCCGTAAAGTAACTAACTACCAAGGCAGTTGGGCAGGATTCTTATAGCACACTTGACTTGGTATTATAGATTTTTTTTTTTTTTTTTTAAAGATTATAAGCTTGCGTTTGACCAGTATCTCACTTGAGGGAGAGAAAAAATGTTATCACAAGCGAACAGCGAAAAAGAAAGCTTATTGGGTGCACGTAATGAATTCTAAATTCAATTTGACTTATTTCAAATTTAGGCTTGTGTATTTGTGTTCCCAATTTAGTAATTCATTCGTTTTTACCATTGACTTTGACATTGGTTTGATTTATATAAAACATCGTACTGTTTTCAGTATCCAAAACTTAAAATAGAATGTCAAGGCCCTATTAGATAGTAAATATTATACATAATGGGGGAGGCCTATGTCCAGCAGTGGACGTCCTATGGCTGAGATGATGATGATTAATATAAATAATGTTAATAATAATAATGTTAATACATCATAATGTTTTCCATATAAATATTTAATTCAAATGATAATTTTGCTGATATCATTTTCTTGGTGGTAATTTAAGGTGGAATCAAACTGAATTAAATTGTACTGTCATGATAAATTGAACATTGGACTGAGTTGCCAGAACAACTTAATTGACCTTTACCCACTCTGAATATGTTCAATCAATAGTTCAATCACTAATTCGATTTCCAAATCCATCTCCGCTCCGAATAATGTTGAGGTGTATGATTGAATCGTACAGGATTACCTATACAAAGATCAACTGGGAGTAGATTAGGTAAATCCATTTTGCGGTTTACTCGTAATAAGATTGGTTTGGAGCTCGTAGCACGAATTTTAGTGTAGTATTATTGCTTTTCGTTTTTTTGGGTTTATGTACAGGGTTATATGACGTAAGAAAGTTACCTGCATATAACCCTGTACCCCGTTATTTTAGATATCATGTTTAACAGCAACATTTACAGCTTATGACTTACGTAGGTTGCTGGTTACTTGACTAGGTATTTGTTTGATAGTGCAAGCTGCGGATAGGTAAGATTTAGTCCTCACGGAGTGCAATTTGACTTTTTTGTGTTATGGAAGCTGCCGGCCAGTCCTGTCACTGTCCGTTCTAGCGGCGTGGCGCGGTAGTCGCGCATGCGCAGTGCTCGGAGTTGCTGCCCTAAATATGAATAAAAAATGGTACTGGGATGGGATTAGAAGAGGGAGGCTTGAACATAGGTCATTCGTGTTCACTATCGGCATCGAAATTGAAATGAAGAATAAAGAAAAAAAGCTTTTCTTCAATACCACAGGCTTCAACTCCTAAATTGAGTACAAGTATTTTATGGTTTATAGGCGGAACTTCAAATTTTTGAAGTAAAATTTTTACCATAAAATGGAACCGACTTCAACACTCAAAAGTGTGAAATAACTTGTCGATATTGGTACTTATAACTATATGAACTATTAATAAGACTGATAGACTAACATTGCAGTTGATATCGTATCAACTGAAAGCACCATACTCTGATTCTAAGCTTATAGATGGCAAAGCGACAGTACGGTATTCTGTAGTCGTGGGTGCAAATCGCACAAGAAGCCGAATTTTTTCCTTCATAAATTTGAACTATATAAGAAAGTTTAGTGATCTTGTAGGGCAGCTTGTTAAACATTTTCATTTTTACATAGCTCGCTTGTTTTCAACCGTATTCAGTGTATAGTAAATGGTAGAAACATTTTTTTTGTAGGTTATATCCGTGCATGTCCCTATTTTTTTGACGATTTTCCGTTTCTCTACGGTTGTCTATAAATATAAATAATTTCAGTTCCTATCAATTGTCAAACTTAAGTATCATGTTAATAATTCAGACTTTATTGTAACCATGTATATTATTAAACTCAATTTTAGTTAGTCCGGTTGAACTACATAATCACTACCCATGTTCTACATACGAATCAATGTAGTTTGCGTTAATTAATGTTTGAACCCATCTAGTCTGTATTAATAGGATTGTTTTGTTTGGGATCGTGATTCGAGTTTGGAATTTGAATTGCTTTGTGCTGTTTCAAGCAACATACGATATATGAGCAATATAAGTTAGTACGACGTAATGTTTACTTGGGCTATATATCTACACTACTATAGTGGTGATTTAAATACGCATCTGTTGGAGATCAGCCCCGGGATTCCAATGGGTCGGGACGGGAGCGGAATTCTGATCTTCAACTTGGCCTGAGAATTGCTATAGAGCGAATAATAAAATATGTTTATTATAGATCAGCTTTGGGATGGGCAAGCGTTTTTAAAAATAAAGCGAAAAAGGCCAGTAATATATAATAAAATAAAATAGTTTCGAGGTCTAAGTGCAGTTATTCATGTTATGGGAATAAACTAATAAACCATAGACAAAGAAAACCATCTACTGAATTACTATCATAAAAATATTTAAATTTTTGTCTTAAGGCATAACGTAAAACATTTTTTTTTGTCTTCCATTTTTATTCAGGACTGGTTCGATTTCCGAACTGGTTCTTGACTTTTTGTAATATATGAACTCAGTTTTTCTTTTCACTAAAATCGATGACATGCTAAGAATAGATCTTTGTATCTTTTATACTTTCAAGGATATATATTATAGCATGCACCTTCCCCTGTTTTACTGCATGGATAGCACCATAGACAGAAGTATCCAACGAGGTCCATACATGGTCAGATTAAAGCATCGGGTTCCGGCCAAGCGTTTGTTTGCAAGTCGCGAACAACATCTAATAACAATAGTCACCTGGTCGATGCAATGGGTAATCAAATTGCTGCCACATATTTGGCCCAACAAATCAGCATTGAAATTAACGGCTACGAAATGGGTATTATTATTTTTAATATTTCCAAGCCTATTTCTAAGACAATCGACAGTCGATAATAATGGTACTTAGGTGTGGTTCTATAACCACTATATTTTCTTTAACAATCTATATGTTCTATATTAAAATTCATACGTAATGATGGTGATTTTATAACAACTACTTTTTATTTATTTTGATGCAATATGGCAATTCCACTTACACGCTTTACTAAATTAAGTTCATATATACTATTTAAAACACATAGAGGCTAACATTTCATTATTTAACTTAACTAAAAAATTCAAATTTAATTTTTTGAAACAAGTAATGAAATTTTTCTCATTTAAAAAATTTTTATACCGAAAAATGAAACCGTCTTCAACACTTAAAAGTGTGAAATAACTTGTTAAAGTCGGTACCATGATAGTTCAAAAGTAAGTATTTCACAATTTGGAGTGTTGAAGCCTGTTGCATTTGTTGGTAATTTTTTTCCCTTTTTCCTTTGCTACTCACGGGATTGATTATGAATGTGTATGTTCATCGATGTCTTCACCCTCGATGAGGAAGTCATCTAGATAGGCGTAAGTAACACTTTTCAGTTATTGAAATGTAACTCAGAAACCGCTTGACCGATATTGATGAAATTTAAATGGGACCAGAAGGGAAGCGCCAGCTTTTCGGTAAAAACAAATCATCAAAGTCGATTCACCCAGTCGAAAGTTCTTAGGAAATAAACATAAAAAAATACAGTCGAACTGAGAACCTCTTCCTTTTTTGAAGACGGTTAAAAAATAACAGCTAGCATAGCTATTATTTTTTAACCGTCTTCAAAAAAGGAAGAGGTTCTCAGTTCGAATGTATTTTTTATGTTGCTAGCGTTTTGGGTACACTGCCAACTGGTAACGGGTTGTACCTTATGTTGTTGAATCATGTAGAAGCATTTTCCCCTATGCATATTGCAAGCATGCTTAATGTTATTTTCTGAAGTGTAAAACCAAAGACATCGCTAGGCATAACCTGCTCGCCCTCACTCATTAGACTTCACAGCAAAATGCCATTTGCTTTCTATTTTTATATATCGCTATGAAACTTTATGCACTCCAATTAAAAATAATATACTTTTACGATAAGTGTGGGTAGAAACACAATAGAGAACTGCGTGGGTCGAACAGTTGTGGTTATAATAAGGGCAACACAAAGCCACGTTTATTGTGTGATTGTAATCTTTTCAGCAAGCGGTGTTTGTGCATGCATTTTCCTTAAGTGAGGTTTTCTTTATTATTTTTAACCGACTTCAAAATAAGGAGGAAATTCTTAATTTGACCCGTATGTCGGACCTATCTTTTATTTTTTTACGTTTGTTACCTCAGAACTTTCGACCGGGTGAACCGATTTTGATCGTTTTTTTTTTATATGAAAGCTGGTGCTTCCCGTGTGGTCCTATTTAAATTTCATCGAAATCGGACAAGCGGTTTTTGAGTTACACTCCAATAACTGAAAAGTGCTACGCATACGTCGATGACATTATAGTTGCGGGTGGAGCAATCGATGAACATAATAATAATTGATCCCGTGAGTAGCAAAGGTCAAGAAAAGGATGAAAAAAAAAGTTACCAAAAATGGAACTGACTTCAACACTCAAAAGTGTGAAATAACTTGTCGAAGTAGGTACCATACTCACCATATTTTGATAATAGGTAGTTCCTTTTGAACTCTCATGTTACCGACTTCAACAAGTTATTTCACACTTTTGAGCGTTGAAGTTGGTTCCATTTTTTGGTTTAAAAAAATGTATACTTTTTAGTTTAAAATCGGAGATTGCACGCGTGTCGTGGTATAAATGAGAATAAACAGCTTTAAAATAAATAAATAAATGCTTTAAAAGGAATCGTCAAAATCCATTAGAAAAAAGTTTTGAAGCATAAAAAAAATATAGTTGAAAATTTATAGATTCAGGCGTTATTTTGCGGACATCGAATGGGCATCGATCAAATCGACTAATTATGTTCTTAATTTTTTTTAAATACAAATGAACTGACTACCTCCTCTTTATGAAGGCAGTTAAAATACATGTACTCATGTTATTTGCAATAGCAATTAACATGATATATATAATCTAATAATAATATAAAAAAGTTTTTGTTGTATCCCAGGGGAATTTAGTTTTAAAACAGGTTATGGTGGTAGGTGGAAAAACAATATCAAATACGTACTTTTTAAACAATATTAAAACAGTAATAAAAAATAAAATAGACTAAAACGTATAAATTACATTTAAAAAGAGGTGCGTACGGCAAAATTGTATTGTATTGTATTTAATATATTGTATGTATTGTGTAAATGAGGTATGGAGAGAAGCATGTTAAGCCTGATGAATCCAGCACAAAAACCATTAGAAAAAGAACAAAGATCAAATCTGATGACCCAAAAGAATAAAGCAGCTTAAATGGCAGTGGGCCAGGCTTATCTTCTGATTGGATAATACTAGATGGAAACGAGTAACAAAGTGGATTCCACCAGATAAAAGAAGATAAAAGGGTAAACCAAAAAAAAAGATTTAGGGATATTTTTCCAAAGATTAGGACCAGGATGGATGTGGAAGGCTACGGAAAGAACCGAATGGAAAGATCCTACGCCGGCCGTAGAGGCGATTTCTGCTGAATAATAATAATAATAATATTATAAAGAGGAATGATTTGATTGTTTGTTTGTTTGTTTGCTTGCATTGACTAGGCTCGGAAACTAGTGAACCGATTTGAAAATTTTTTTCACTGTTGGAAAGCTACACTATCCCCGGATGACATAGGCATATAATACACATATAATATATATACATATAATATATTTTACTTTCAGAAAAATTAGGGTTCTTTATAATTTTTAATTTTCAAATGTTTTACCCATGCGAAGCCGGGGCGTCCCGCTAGTAGTTATAATATTATATAGTTTGATAGAATAAGTAGAAGAAATAAAGGCTTTGTTATTTAATTTATAATGTTACTTTATGTATGTAAAATTGTCTTTGGTTTGTTAAAATGTAGTAAAAGTTAAAAAATTAGGATTTATGTAGAAAATGGCACAGACTCTGGAGTCTGTGAAGTGAATTGTATTTAAATTTTAAAAATATATCATAAAAAGCGTGATCATTTGACAGAAAATGACACAGCGGTCAACCGTTTGTCTACCTAAAAAAGAAAACTAATGAAAACGTTGCCTTCGCTCTGTACTTTTAGAAACAGTCCGTTCTTAGCGCAAGTTCAGACATGCGGCAACCGCGCGTTCACGAATCGCGCTGTTTGAAACCGCAAAATTGTGATGCTAATCAGACACCGGCGGTTATTATGCAATATTCGTGCGGGCATAACGCTCAGTTTGAAAATGGAGGTCGACGATGAAGTGTGTTTACTGTGGTTGCTCCTTAAAAAAAAGAAAAGAAAAGGTCTCTTCTCCACTTCATCAATAAATAGTTCAGTGTCGAAACGATCCATGGCGAACTCATGAGCTGTGACGTGCTAACTGCGCGGTATCCGCAACGCAACTGAACGCGAAGTAAAGACTCCATAGTAATAGAAACGCGCGGGAGCAGCGCGATTTTATTTTCTGGCGGTTGGGTTGCGGTAACCGCGCGGTTAATCAAACCGCGCGGTTATGTCTGAACGTTTACTTAATAACTCATACAATTAAGACTCGCGCGATTTCCATGCGATTCTGAAATCGCGCGGTTCCCGCCATGTCTGAACTAGCGCTTAATGTCACACGTCTAGACCATTCTTAAATCTAAAAGGGATCCTATAAACCGTTTGGACTTTGTACCAATAAGTAGAAAATCCAACGTCTTTATCTACACGGTAATTTGGACGCGGATCAAGCTTCGTTATCATAATATTGTGATTTTCTGCTTCTTCGAGCGCCACTTAACAATAAAAATATAGGGACAGCTTTTATTTCTTGCCTTTGAACTTTACTTCTTGCACAACTTAGTACCATTATACATAATCTCTGTGATACACAGTCACACACTACTCTCACACACTTTAGTGTGACCACACGCAACTATATACATTTATATTCGTGTCGTCATATACTGGATATTATTACTCACTAGTAGCGCCCGCGGTTTTACCCGCGTGGATTACGGTTTTCCCGCTACCTTAATAACGATTTCCATACCAAATTTCATCAAAATCGGTGTTGCCGTTTGAGCCTGAAAGAGTAAGAAACATACACAAATACATATAAACTTTCGCCTTTACAATATTAGTGGAAATGGCTCGTGGGATGGGATTAATTAACTCTTTCACAGAACAATAAAAAAAATCTTAAAACATCGAACCGGCTTCAACACTCAAAAGTGTGAAATAACTTGTTGAAGTCGTTGATTTGTTTCATTGTAGTTCGATTTTTTATAAGATTTTTTTTTACCATTTTTCAGTGACCTTTGCTACTCACGGGATCAATTAATGTCATTGTGTGTGCACCGATGACCCGCAACTATAATGTCGTCATGGCATGAGTAGCACTTTTCAGTTATTGGACTGTAACTGAAAAACCGCGTGTCTGATTTTGATGAAATGTAAATAAGAAGCGGGAAGCACCAGCTTTCAAATAAAAAAAGAACGATTTAAATCGGTTCACCCAGTCAAAACTTCTAAGGTAACAAACATAAAAAAGAACATACGGGTCGAATTGAGAACTGCTTCTTTTTTGAAGTCGGATGAAAATGTAACTAAATCATTCCGATTACTTAAGTTGCTAATTAGCTGCTTTTGTTGAATCAAAAGCGGCCAATTAGTTAGTAGATAAAGAAAAGTTGCTGTTAAAAAAACATTAAACGTTGAAGAACTGATGAAGCAAGCATACTCGTACTATGTGTTTAGAAATAGGGTCTTAATAGGAGACTGCTTCAAGGTGAATGCCTACTGCCATCACTACCCAATATCTCTAACACTGATTCTGGAGAAACGATTTTTTAATTAGAATGTTTTTATAGCCGATTTAAACTTTCCATTTGTGAGCTACGTTTTGCCACAGACCGTTAAAGGTTCGCCTTTTGCTAATCTACGACAAAATTACTTCACAGTAATCTTCAGCTTGTTGTTGTCCAGACCTGACTTTTCCGGGCTCAACAAATGCGCGCGAAGGGCGCAAGTACGGCGTATTCGTCAGGTCTAGACACAGCCTTACGTAGAATGGGGCAAAACGACTAAAGTATTATTACAAGCGGTATCACTTTGTGTCAAAAAGTAACCAGTCGGTTGCACAGATTAACCATATATAGCTAGGTCAGTTGTTTGTTGCTGTGTGTGCACGCGTACGCACACCAATATTGTTATTGAAATATTGTAATAATTAGGTTCAGAAAGCAAATAAGGTTTGATGTTGCTAAATTTACGTAATTGGATTTTCGTTTGTTTTAATATCCGTATTGTGATCAAATCCGTGCCGTGGTGGTACCGGCCTTGCCGGGGTGGTACCGGCCTAGAATAGTACTCCCCCATCTCTTCCCGTGGGTGCCGTAAGAGTCGGCTAAGGGATCACGTACCAGAAGGTGGGCAGCAGCGCCTTCTGAGGATTGTAAATCATACTGCGCTCGCCAACCCGCATGCCAAGCGTGGCGAGTATTGGCAAATCCCCCCTATATGGGGGAGGCATATGTCCAGCAGTGGACGCACATGGCTGAGAGAAGAAGAAGAAGAAGATTGTGATCAAAAACGCCAATAGATGCAATTTTTCTGGTAATAAATATCGACTATATATGCTTGGACGGATAAAAAAGGAGGACGCCATATCAATTACTGCAAAAGTGTAGCGCTGAAATTCTGTCCTGGCCCCGCACAGTTACATGACCGAAGTTTTGGTAGAGATCCCAACATTTTTTCTAGTAATGAGTATGGCCTATCCTACTCATAGGGATAATATTATATAATAGTTAAAGAATTTTCGTAATCGGTTTAATAGTTTTGAGTTTATTGGTTACAAACATATAAATATACAAATATTTCTTCATTATAATGTTATTACTATATCATTAAAAGTAGTAGAAAAAAGTATAGATGAAATACTCGCATTTAAAAATGCTTTGTGTATATTGTTCTTGAAAATTCATCCATACATAAAGGTGTTTGTTTCAATAACAAATAGTTTGTATATTCCTTGCGAGAGAAATTGGAGCAAATCCTCCCTTATATATCTGTCTACTGAACTATGAAATCTTCTGTAACACAGCCGGGTACACACATGTTATGAGATTAATTATGCTTGTTCATAGAAGGGTTTGTGCAGGTTTGTTTTGATTTATCATTTGTTTATCATTAATTAGTTTCTGCTTTTGCCTTACCACATATTGTTGGGTTGTATAGTTTTGAATCTAGAATCTGCAATTGATGAATTCAAAACATTATATTAATTATTGTATGTTTCTAATTTAAAATTCTTTGATTTTACGGCCTTTTTATTTTAAAGCTGTGAGTATAATAGTTTAAAATTGTATAAAAGTAACTCATTTCGTCTCGATAAATTTTGAATAAAATATTTGCTCTTATTAACTTACTTTAGTATTATTATATACCTATTATGCGATGGTATGTACAGTTATGTATGGATGTTTGTCTTAAAGAAATAAAGACGAATGCTCTGGTATGATTGAGCACATGCCAAAGCAGCTAAATGGAACTGAATGAAATTTGCCGCTGAGATTGATTATAATCTAGGATAGTTTATTCGTTAGGACATATAGATTTTTTTTAACTAATCAAGGATGCTGGCGGCATTACACGTTGAATAGGTAGACTTAAATAAGAACCGTCAATTCAAGAGGATTTCTTTCACACCAGAATAGCTTATCGGATTGGGATACGATTCGACACAGGGACATATTAAATAATTAAAGAAGTAGTCCTACATTTTTTAATATATTCATAATTTTAATTAAATTTGCATGCCAGTTTGGCGGAATGTAATGAATAATATGTGCATAATGTATATGAATAATGTGTAATGAATGTTTAATATATAAAAACTTATCACACCCATGTTCAAGCAAATAAATAATTTTGACTTTGACTTTGACTTTGAAATAACTAGCGGTCCGCCCCGGCTTCGCACGGGAAAAAAAAATCAGCTGAATTTTCCACCGCTTATCATCGCTTCGAAATTCCGATTTGTTCCTCTGCGACAACTGAGGTAACAGGAAAGCCTATATTATATAAAAACATCAGTTGCTCATTTCAAACAACAGCGATTTTGGGGAACACGACTTGCATAATAAAGACTTTCTCGTTGATATTAGTCGAGTAACTCCACAAAGAGCCTTTGGGGCATGTTTTCGAAATATAATCTCAGCTTAATATGGCATGAAACTCAGCGTTTGCATTCAAAGGCTACATTGTTTTAATTAAACTACAAATTGGACGCGTGGTTGGAAAAGGAGACATTCCAGAGATATGCTTTTCTTTTTATAATTAAGCCACACATTTATCACATGAATTTTGAGCATGATGTTATGTCAAAACTGCTAGTGAATTACACCTAATTTAGATTTTTATTCAATGTAACTTAAAAAACATGGTAGAAACTAGATTATAACTTAAATAAATATTAAAAATAAAACCTAAAAACAATTAATACTCACACTTTACCTGAAAGATCGAATATGGAAGATAAATTTTTCAGAATACTGGCGGCATTACTACTCAAGTTTTTTCAAGTTTTTAAGTTCATTTACTCGCACTAAAATATTTTTTCCCTCATAAGCATAAGATTAGCAAAAGAAATCAAATTGTGTTCAATCAGGATTAACATTCATGAACTATTCTCATAAGTGGTATTTATTTTAAGTTTATTGGACATATAGGTACGACTTTCAACAAAATAAGCAGAAAAGAATCAAATTTGTGTATATAGCGAATGGTATTTGTGTATTTGGCGCCTTAAAGATACAACTGCCGGTTGACATTCGAATTTCGAGTGATTAGGGTACCATAGATTTGACATAGTAACAAATCAGTAATTTCGAGTCGTGATTTTAAATCATATCGTAAGATTTTATTTCATTATTACCTGGGCAATAATAATATAATAATAACACCATAAAGAATGAAACATCACGTTTCATTTCAATTCCTAATTGTCCAAAACTTCACGTGTCTTTACTTCCACCTGAGCCCAGTAATATTATATAGTATTATTAAGGCCTGAGCCTTTTAAATTAAAGTATTTAAATATTGGGTATGACATTGAATTGTCTAACGTGAGAGACAAAATGTTGAATTATAACTAAGAGCTACCCTGTGAGCTAATTAAATAAAACGTTAAACCTTTGCCGTTTTAGAAAGGATTTAAAAAGTTATGCAAATTTTAACTCGTTCTAAACTTTTAATTAAAATATACGAGGTGTCTCAGCTACACGTCATTTAGATAATGAAATAATATATTTAGTTTTATTACATGGCATGTGTTAGCAGACACGTATATAAATTACATGGTGGAAATTTCTGTTTAATCTGAGTGTGAAAAGGAGTGGAAGGAAACTAGTAACCTTTGCAAATATAACCCAATGAGACAGCGAATATCCTTAAAAAGGATCAATCTGCTCTTTAATAGGGTGTATACATAATTTGATGAAACAGAAGCAAGGATGTGAGACATGCCAAGATTTCAATCAGAGGAAATCTGTGATCTGTCACAGGTCACAGATTTCCATTGTTTGCACAGGTCACCTGTGGGAATTATGTATATTTGTAATGTAGCACGTGCTGCAATCTACACCCACCACCATCCGGATTGTGCTACCATGAAGGTAATTGTTATAGAATCCACAGTGGTAGATTAACTTCCAGTACTCACCGCAACTGTAGCATGAACTTATGCCCTGACCTCTTTTTGCACTATACTAACCTACCAGTATTATTCGCCCCAATTTAAATTATAAAAAAATAATTATTTAAAAGAAACAAAAAGTCCTATTTCGCCAATATCTGCCATCTTTATTGAACTAATTGAAGAATATTACACTATTATTAGCATTTCCCATTCCAAACTCCAATAAAACTAATAAGTTATATATATTCGTAATTACCGTAAAAATCCTTTATTTTGATACCACACTCGATGTATTTCATCATCATCATCATCATCATCATCATCATCATGATCGATGTATTTGGAAAACAATTAATTTATTTGAAAATACATTTTGGCACCAAAACTCATATATTTTTTTAAATTTTGGTGAACCCTGCGTCACTTTTACGACTAAGGCGATCACATAAAATACGACTAGCCCTTTAGGGTCTAGGGCATGCCATAGAAATATACCTTTAATTATAAAGCACGCGCACCTTTAATTATACATACATTCGAAAAATATAGCCCTAAAAAAATAACCCTCCTTCTTTCGCAGTCGGATAAAAAATATCATTCGCCGAGATCTGTATATTTGACTTAATCTTTATCTGAAGTAGTCACTACACCTTCACATATCAATAATCATGATAATAATATATACATTAAGGACTGCTTCGTCTGAAACATGTACCATTGAAATTTGTTAAGTCATTTTTTTTCTGCCATGAATAACGCTCTAACAATTTTCTAACATCCATATTTTTCCATCCGGGGTTAATAAACTAATAAGCGATAGAGGACATCTCTATTTCTTCATAAACTATATAATAAATGAGGCCGACAATATTATACTCTGGCAACAAATGTTTTTCGTACAAAATCCGAAGAGATACATCTCGTTCAGTTCTTCGTGGAAAGCCTCAGGAACAAAAGAAATAAATCTTCACATATAACTTGTTATTTATTTATGTTTCAACTTAAAAAAAAGCTTAGACGTAGACGAGTAGGCATTTCATAGGGCTTATAACATATTTATATCTTAGCAATAAAAACGCTTAGGGTTTTCTTTGTAATGAATTTATGTTGTCCATTGAAATGGATTTGTCAGAAACTTCGTTCATTTTAGTATTTTCTATGAAAGAACCCTGTGATCCTCAGGCAGTATAATGTTGTAAATGTTTTTTCAACATAAAGAACCGAAAAATAGTGTTCATAAAGTTTACCGGCTTTAGCATATTCTTGACACTAACAAATAATGAATCGTTTAACAGTGTAAAATAACTGTTAGATTCACGCAAACATCCAGTATTATCCAGTACCCAAATCGACACGTGTGCATAATAAAAAACATATAATAAAACTGTGTTGTCATATTTTGTACTTCGAAGCGTCAATCGCTCGTGCATAGTTATTAATTAGCAGTCTCTCGTTTTTTACACTGCATAGTGTCAAGCGTTTGACTTATATCTCATTTGACGGTCAGTGACGATATGATTGTAAGTGTTATCACGCTAGATCTGGAATGCTTACCAGCTGTTAAAGACTGCTGCCTGAACACACTATGTGTTTGGTGACAGTTTTTTTAAACTTGAGGGTGGTAGCTAGCCAGGCGGGAAGTAGGTAAATACCCTGTGACCACGCTGGGAATTTGATAACGGTATTTCCTTCACCGGAACATCAAGCCGTTGGTAGGGATCGAATCGCGTCCGTCAGTTTGACAGCCGAAATTCCCACGCTGAGCTCTCATCGCTTCAAAAATTTGCAGTACGATAAATGGCAAATCTCAATCTCAATACGTATACATACTTACCTACGTACGTAGTAGTAAGGCTCATGTAAGTGACGTTTTCTGATATTGCTTGCACCGATAGGTGCGCAATAGTTATTTGGCAGTCACCAGGGACTTTCCAAAGCCGATCTTAGCTTGCATAGTTGAACCAGTTTTTCATGCATACGTGCACCGCAAACTATGCCAGCTAAGCTTCGTAAAATAGCCCAACTAAGTCTAACTAACATAGTTCTGTAGGCCGATCTGAAACTACGTGAATAAACTAAGCGCCCCTCACCCTTACCGTGGGGTAAGGGTGAGGGGCGCTTACCCCTCCGGCGTATTTGGAGTGTTCTTTGAATGGAGATTGAATGTTCTTGCTTATCCATGTATCCGTGTGTGCATTTTTCTTTATGAAATGTGCATTAATCAATTTTCTTTACGAAAATTATTATCTTCCAAACTCTCGACGAGGCTCTTCCTTCTTCCATCACGTCCGATTAACTTAACATATATTACAACTATTGTATAACTGCCTCGCTCGCTCACTTACGTGTTGCGCATTTTCCTATCTCCTCTGCTCGAAGCTAACACAACAAGAGTTTTGGATCATTGGTATGTTGACGGTGAATATATACGATGGGCAATCGTTATGAAAACATATTTTAATAAATGAAAAATTGAATTATAATAGGATAATTTTCTGGCTCGGTGTCGTTGGCTTACGTGAATTAATTTAGCTCGCATGGAGGGACCCCGCTATGTTCACTCAAGGAGGATGTGGCTCGAACATAGAACACTTAATATATATACATTATATTAAAGTGTTTGAATGAATAATATATGGGGAGGCCTATGTCCAGCTGTGGACGTCCTATGGCTGAGATGATGATGATAATGATGATGATGATGAATGAATAATTGGTATACTTCTGTACATACACAAATGTTCTTTAGACCTTACTTTAGAGCCACAAACATCGAATGCGCCTACTATACTCTTTAGGAATTCCATTGCATGCGGCGACTATTCAATGCTGTAAATATCTTAAGACATATGGATACATTATTTTGTTACAGGATTATGTCCCTGGTGCCACCAGGGGGCGCGGACTCGCCAAGTCCTCGGCGAGCCGTCAGTCCCCTGCTCGAGATGCGACGGCCTCATTGCACCCTGGCGTGCGACTACTGCGCCGCGATACTTGAAGATAAGTTTAAACGTAAGAAATTGTAAAAAACAAAATACTGAATTTACATTATACAGAAATATTTTTGTCGACCGCGATTCGAACCTGGCTGAAAAGACTGGCCTGCAGGAGCAGACACCAGGTTCACTGACACCACAAGGTCAAAAATGAAATGTACGACTACATGGTATAAATCAGATCAATTTTATACCAACTCTTGCTAGATATCTCTGACGTACAAAAAATCCATTTAAGAGACAGCCAATTTTGTCCGCGACTTTTACCTATTGTTTGACACCAACGCGGGCTTAATGGATTTCTTTGTCAAATAACATCTTTGACACGATTTCGTAATAGGGATCACTGGATCGTCTGATTCCATTTATTCGTTAGCCCAATAAAGCAGATACTCCTAGTATTAATTAAAAATAGTCAATAGGTTAGTTGAAATTAGTTGGCTAGGTAAGCTGGTATTAATGTGTGGCTTAAGATCTGCCATCTCTGCGTGGCTCAGGAATATTTGGAAACTATTCGGTATTCGCCATATTTTTCACGATTTATTATTTAGCCTCATATTGCAAACTCTTCTTACTTATTTCCTTTATTATTTTGCGCATGTTTTCTATGAAGCGGAATATAAGGTGGCCCATCATACTAGATCTATTATTTTTTATTTGTTAGTAATTAAGGACATTAAGAGCTGCGGGCCGTAAGCGCATAGACGCGTTTGAGATGTGGTGTTGGCGAAAAATGCTACATATACCGTAGACAGCATACAGAACCAATAAGTCGATATTAGAACAGCTCCATCTCGAAGGAACACCTCGTCTGTCCAACGTATGCCTCAGTCGTATATTCGAACTATTTGGACACATCGCCCGTAACTCGCTCAATAACTTGGAAAAGGTACTAAGTAAGGTAACTAGGTACCTTGGTAAGCTGGTTGTGATTGGGAAAGTTGAAGGTAATTTTTTTATATATTTATTTATTTATTAACATTCACACAAGGTCTTCAGGTCCCAAACTAGGCAGAGCCTGTACTATGGTAACCTGATGACTGATATACATACTTATATACATATTATACACACCCAGACACAGGTCAAACAGACATGTTCATACACACAAATGTTTGACCTGTCCGGGAATCGAACCCGGGACCAGCGGCTCAGAAGGCAGAGTGCTACCAACTGCGCCAACCGGCCAGCCAGATGACGAGAGGCAGAAGCTCGATGCGCTGGTCTGACCAAATCCGCACAACACTTGACACCAACATCTGTGATGCAATCCATGTTGCTGAAAGCCGGAGTACATGGAGAAACATCACTCACAAAAATATTCCATGAGATGATCACGACCTCCAGCATTGGGGAATCGACTCGAGGAGGAGGAGGATATTTCATTTTATAGTAACATTTTTAAAACTTTTTAATTCGTTCGAACTAAACTTATTTGCTTTCTGTTTCAACCACTTTTAAATCTTTTTCGTCGGTTCGTTCGGTACTGTATTGTAGGTAAAAAAGGTAACAAGAAACCTGAATTAACAAGAAAACATGTTTCACAGTAAAAAAAGCAAAAGGGGGCAGTCTTTGGGGAATGCCAATAGAAGTGAAAACACATGGTTTCTAAGCTAACATGGAAAGCGTGAAGTGACGATGACATATACGCAGTATACATATAGCTCATGGAAATTGTTCGGTGAAAATGACACGAGTTCGATGATTTTTGCTCACTTAAAAAGTGCTCGACGCACCTAAAGAAGTTTTTAGTTCAAGAATATTTGAAGTCTTCTCAGTCGTTACGCTCTTGACAGAGCTGCCATGGTTGTCATGTTCAGTTAATACAGAGGGCAGACCTTACGTAGTATTGTAATTTCTCTGAGGGCAGATGTTAAGCTCCTCATAATGTAGTGGATAACCTAGCGCACTCTTGCAAGTTGCCCTGACAACTGATTTGATCTGATTGGCCCATCGCATGAGTAAACGTCCTAAGCCTCTGATTCTAATTTACCTTTGATATTTGAAGTACGACTTCATGTATATTATAATTTTCTAGTCATATTATTCAAACATCAATTCCATTTGACTTTCATGATCTCAATCTCTCTCTTCGGCCTTTCGGCGCGTCTATTCTATGAATGTTTCATAAAGTAGCGAAGTGATTCATGAGGCTGTTGCGGTAAATCATGGTGTAGAGTATATGTGAGATTTATCGAAACTACACAGGTGTTCTAAATGGCGCGGTAAATAAAGGAAGCTGGGTTGTTGGTATTTATTTTGAAGCACAGATGCCTATAACACAGGTTAACGCCTAGCGTAGGTATCTGATGTTCTTATTTATTATGGAAACTATAATTGTAATATATTTGTAAATAAAACATGTCCAGTAATTGTAAATTTTGTGCTAATAAAGATTATTATTATTTAAGATTTTTATTCGAATGTTTTTGTAACAATGGGTATAAGGCATCCGTTAGGGAAGTAATATTTCACGGAAGGCTCAGGCTACAGTTCATCATAATTTAAGCATCCGATTATCAATAAAACCGTCGCGTCGGTTAGCTGTATGGTAAAAACTGTTTGACCGACCAAAATGGTAATCGGACGTTTTAAATGTTGGTAAACAGGAGCCTTATTTATTTATACTAGAACCGAAGTGAGGGCGGGTTGGTAACCTACAACTATATGTAATACTAGCTGCGCCCCGTGGTTGTACCCACGTGGTGATGAAAAACGGCGATGATGAAAATAAGCCTATGTGTTAATCCAGGGTATAAGCTATCTCCATACTAAATTTCATCAAAATCGGTGTAGCCATTTGAGCGTGAAGAGTAACAAATATATACACATACATACATTCACATATAAACTTTCGCATTTATAATATTAGTAGGATTTTAAAGAGGAAAGATTTTATTGTGTGTAACTATGTAAAATCGTATGTGTTAATGTATGAACTCAAAAACCATTGAAACTCATTTTAACCGAATTCAAAAAAAGGTTCTCAATTCGCCCGTATGTATTTTTTATGTTTGTTACCCCAAAACTTTCGACTGGGTGAACTGATTATGATGATTTTTTTCTTATTTGTATAATTAGTAAAGCTGGTGTTTCCCGTGTGGTCCCAGACTATCTCAATCGGTCAAGCGGTTTTTGAGTTACACTCCAATAACTGAAAAGTGTTACGTCTACTTGGACGACTTCCTAATTGAGGATGAAGAAGTTTTGTTCGTAAGTTGTAAGTCGATTAACAATGGACCCTACGCTAGGCTTTAAGCCTTTATCTTGATGACTCAATGTTATAATCAACAAAAGATTTTGAAGCAAGTAACATTTGAATTTACAATGAAAATATAATATTAAAGTTCTCTTTGTATACAATATTTGCGGGACCAATGATGAATAAATAATTTAATATTAATGAAAGAGGAGAGTAAGGTATGGGAAAGATAGGACGGTATAATATGAAGGTAGCGATGATAGCTGTAGAATTTCGTGCATCAAGGATTGATTAGATTTTAGAGCTTTGTCATACTTTTTCTGTAAGTATAACATGAGTTTATGCGTTTGAAACCTTTTTGTAAAAGGAGTAAACTTTAACTAGGTATATGGCCTCTGTATCGCCATAGGTAAGTGTAAGAAATGTGGAGGCACTTTTTCATCTTCGTTCTGGTCTTAGAGTGTCAGCATCTGTTACGGTCAAAAATGTTGCAGACTGTACTATATTCAAACGAATGTCCCTAAGTACATTACGTACGGTAGGCAGCAATGCAATACCGTATTACTTTTGCCAGGGTGTATTGTATCGTATTTGCACGTATTCTGCGTTGTTATGATTATGTTGTGGTCATGTGAATCTTTTCTACTCTATGTATTACAGTACAGACAGCTTCCTTATGGATAAAACATTTGATTCTTCATTAAGTGCAGTAGAATAGCGAAAAAGTACCGAACATAGTACTCGTGAAGACAAAAACTACTATAAAATATAAAAACTACTTATTGTGATCTTGATGGATGATTTTTCTTTTATAATTTTGTTATTAATTGGCACAGGTAGTGCAGAAATGAGAAACCGTGGCACGTCCCCTCTCTCGGCGTCTCCACGGCAATCACTGACAGGGGAACCCCCTTGGGCCTTGCCAGATGACGACAGACCAGATTTTTCAGCGCTTAAAGAAAACATACAAAAGATCAATAAGTGAGTGATTATTTATACACATTTATTGTAAATTCATAACATGCATTTTTCATTAAATTTTGACAAGTGTATGCAGCACTACTCACCCGATTTACGGTGGATAACGCCACCCAATGGTTTTCCTGTGATGATTTAAGTTTTCCATGCCACTAAGAAGTAGAGAAATCCAGGTTCAGGCCTATCAGGGTATCATGTCTAGTAGTAGTAGGGATACTCTTTAGCTATGCCTATTGTGACCGAAGAAGCAAACCGCCTTGTGACAAAATGTTATACTTATGTAGCTAGGACTACTCAATTAGAAACTTAGCTTTAAAACAAAGCGTTTAGCTTCGATTATCATATTGTATCTGGATTTCACCATGCATTCCATCTGACCGTTCGTTGTTAGAAAGGAAGGAAGAAAATTTCTTATGAAATACTTATGTTATGAATTACCGTGTTTTATATACATTCATAGTGTCAAAACCACGTCAGTTTTAATAGCAAAAATACTTATATTTTTTACTTTAGGGACTGCGAAACATCAACCCGACTAGATATGCTGCTCACCCAAGTGGAACAGTATGCTAACAATCTTGAAGCGTTGGTAGAAGAAAGGACTTCGGACTACTTGGAAGAGAAGCGAAAATGCGAAGAACTTCTCTACCAGCTATTACCTAAGTAAGACTCTTTATGGCATTGAATAATTTCAAATAAATAATAGGCTTGTTTATTTTTCAAATAAAATTACAATGACAAATAGAACTAAGATGAGAGTCACACTGGCTAATTCTGGTTCGCCAGCCTAGATTACTATGCTATATATAGGTACAATGCAGCTGCGCGAGTGATCGTTAATTATAATAAACAATTATCGGCTTATCAAATTACACTTCATGACCGCTCTTATTGGTGGTTCGTGTTTGAATAGACATGAAGTTCATTCAATGAGATTCGTTGTATGAAAGCACCAATTAATATATAGACGGAGACATTTAATAAAAGTAAGTAAAAAAATAATATAATAATAATAGGTAAAAATTCCCGGTAAATTTACTAGTCCCTTTGCCGTATTAGGTTGTCAATTTATCCAAGCTTCTGATCGCACATTGTTGAAAACTTGACTAAAATGTATTTAAATATTAATTTTATTCTGTAATCACGGATTTCGCCAAGCCTCCTTTCACGCTCCTTTTGCATAAGACGTCAAATTTTGAATAAAAATTGTCAGCAAAAGTGTGGGTTATCGCGCACCTGCTATACAAACAATACGCCAAAAACCAATAAAAAAGTAAACTTTTTCTACTCCGTAATTTTTTGATCTCGTCTGTGTACAGTCCTGAATCAAAACTGACACTGAATTACGCGGGGCTACTATAGCTTCTTCGAAAAAATTTTTCGAATCAGTTGAACAGTTTTGGATCTTATTTAATGCCAAGAAACAAAAAAAAAACAAACAATCAAAGCTTTTCCTTTTTCTCATACATTTATAATCTAAAGTAATATTATTTACCAACCATTTATTATAAAAGTTCACATCAGACATCATATTTACTCGGCGACCATACAAAACTTCAAACAGTATGTGGTTTTCATGAGGCATAATGTAAAATACGTCTATTTTCGTATTAAAATCCTGCGGCTGCTGACGCTTTCAATTTATTATTGGGCTGTGTGAAATGTATGTATACGAGAAATTTGGGTATGGGAATTATTTTAATAGTAGGTAACTAAATAATACCTAACTTTTTAATTCCAACTAAAAGTTCGCAAAGGTCCAAGGGTCCACTCTCTATGCTACAGTCATTGCTGCATTGACAAAATTATTAGTTTTAATATTATTCAAAAATAATTATTCTTTGAAAAACATTGGAACAAGTTCCGATTTTATTCACCTGTATTTTTATTTACTATTTTTCTCGTTAACATAAAAAGTAATAAAGCAGATTTTGTTAAAATTTACATGCAACTACCTCGGAAGAGTACTCTTGCAAACAAAAAATAATTTTCAGAATCGGTCAAAAATTAGCGTAGAAATCGGTGAACATACATAAATATAATATACAGTGAATACAGAACCTCCTCCTTTTTTTAGTCAGTTAAAAATGTAATTAACCCAGATTTTCCTTACAGATCCGTTGCTTCCCAGCTAATAATGGGACAACCTGTCATGGCGGAGACTTACGACCAAGTGACGATTTACTTCAGTGACATTATCGGCTTCACGCGACTGTCAGCTGAGTCCACGCCGCTCGAGGTGGTTGATCTGTTGAACGACCTGTATACCTGCTTCGATTCGATACTTGAAAATTTCGATGTCTATAAGGTAAGTACAATCACTAACCCAACATTCAGATCCACTAAATACATTACGACAATTTAGAACAATAATTTCGTACTTAGATAAGTTATTGGTCTCGCTGCGCTGACTAGCGCAGGGACAGCGCAGCGAAAGTAATCATTTATCTAAGAATTTCGTAGTTAAAAAAACTTTCCAAACCGACTTCCACTACTCATCCTTAGAGCAAGTTCAACGGTTTCTTAAAAAAATAAAGGGACAACATCAATGTATTCGAAATCAAATAAGCAATAAAAACTACATATCAGATCTTTATCAAATTTAAATGGGACTAGAAAATATGAAAAGCATGTTTTTAAATATAAACTACTATTCTACACAGACTCCAAGGTCCGTATCATTTTTTAAGTTATTTTAGATTTGTTACATTTACAAGATGATATTACGGGATATTTTTAATATTTATAACATTGTCATTTGGCAATGCTGATTGATTTAGCCAAATATGTGCCAGCATTTTGATCATTTAGCAGTACTTCGATGTGAATAAATGATTCTGCTTTCCGAGGGCACCTAGCTTCTTACCAGCCAACATACTCAATTTTACCTAGTAAAATGTTATTGTTAAATAGTTAAATTTGAATAAAAACCGAAACCTTATAGTCTGAAACACAAATTAGTTTACGTAATGTAGGATTTTCTCGTTTAATAAAACTTTATTAAATGTTTTTAGTGAAGCAGCTTTTAGCGAGACAACAAATCTACCTAATTAGCTTTCCACGTAAATTTCATTGAAATCAAAATCAAGAGGCTTCGTTTGTTCTGGGATATTCTATTCCTGGAAAACATCACTAATAAGGATATGTTTTGAACATGTGATATCTTGAGAAATTTACCTTGTAATTAACGAATATATATATATGTTATCGGGATCAGAGAATATTAAATACGCACCCTAATTATGTGAACAAATACACTAATTATATGAATATACATTATATGTATACATTGCTTGTTCGGCTTCCGGTGCTTCCAGATGATCACGTGGAAGATAATTACCATTGCTGGTAGCGAGGTACTGTCTGTACTATTTACGTAATAATTAGTTATTTTGTAGTAATAATAATGTTACATTTTGGAAGAGACTAGTCCACCCACAACTGAGGGTATCCTAGTGTTGGTGCTATTATCGAGAATGATGACTAAAAACTGTTGCAAGGAATTTGTAATAAGTAATCCACAGAGTTTTTCAGATCTGTGATGCAATCGGAAGTTGTTTGATGTTGTCAGAAAAGGAGTTCTATTTATAGGTACTTATGAACTCTTTTTTTACACTGTGTAGATCTATAGTTTAAGTACAACTATCTACCTACTACTACTACTACTACTACTAGTACTACTACTACTACTATCTAACTACTAAGTAACAACTATCTCACTTAAGGATCAGTGACGATGTGGTGGAAGATGTTATTACGCTAGACCTATCAGACCTATTCTAGATAAGACTAAGTAACTTATTATGACTTATTCTAAGACTAGATGAAATAAATAAATAGAATAAAAATTAATAGTAATACGGTAATAATAACTGTCATAACTAATAGTAGGCTTCACTTGACTTCATAACCTTCTCTATTTTTGAAGTCGGTTAAGCATTTAAATGAGCCGAGCCCTTGAGTAAGAGTTTGCAATATATATTTCATACAGTGAGCAGAAGTTGCTACCGTTGCGAATCCGATTCCTACCACTTAATTAAGTTAGGGGTCTCCGTGTTCACAAATAAAAGTTACAGGATGATTCTGAGAGCCTAATTAGTGCTGACACGTGACATGCTCATAATAATGTGTCTACCCTTTTCAAATGCCGTCCATTCATTTATTATTAACCTGTGACCTATAAGAAATATCATGTGGACGTGTTATTATGTTAATTATGTTCATCTAAGTAACCATATAATATAATATAATATTTATTTATTTATAATCACACTCAAGCCCCTGAACTAGGATTCCCTGTGTCGCGGGAGGCATGGACCCACACAAACAACCGGGACTAACACCTATGACTAAATTATATAAAAACATTTTAGCAAAGAGATAATCACACTAATATTATAAATGCGAAAGTTTGTATGTAAGTGGGTTAGTTACCTTTTCTTGATAGCTTGATAGCTTGATAGATCTGTATGAAATTCAGAATGTAGTTCCTTATAACCTGCAACATAGGCTCCTTTTTATGCTGAAAAAAAATCGATGGTTTATCTGGGATACAACAGAAAGCTAACTAAACTGTGAAAGTAACTCTGTTTTTTACGATTTCACGTCTAAGCCACTGAATTGATTTTGATGAAATTTCGTATACAACTAGACAGGACCTCGGAAAAGGCTAGTTCTGTTCATTTAAGTGTTAAATTGGACTTATTTTTATATTGAATTTGTGAGTTAAAACGTAATTGATAGTGTTAATTATTTCCCATCACTAGTCATGACTAATCGATATACGTCAGAATCGTATTATTTCGTTGATATATATATAGTTGTATATTTTATAGTTAAATAAAGTAAGTGAAAGAAAACGAATTTAGCCTAGGCAAGGCATGGGTTTGATGTATGCCTTTTTTAAGGGACAAATACAAAGTGGATAGTTTAAGAACGATGAAATTCAGTTACGTGCTGAGGCTCGCGGCCGCCGCCTGGTACGATCATAACTCCCAGATGAAGGACCGCAAATAAGTTTGAAACTGGTCAGAGAGTAATTTTCCAGTATTTACCACGTGAGTCCTAGACAATAATGGAAAAAACTCGCGATAGTTATCCGCCTAACGTTTAAGAATGTTTATGTATTGAAAATGGACGTGACACTATTATCGCTTCTGTAGCTGATATGACAGCGTCATGCTATGATATAACTGACGTACCACAGCAACATCATAGCGTGATATAATTGAACCCAGATGTAATTTACCAAGTACAACTGCGACACAGAGATTTTATAGTTTGTACGGACAGTAAGTGCGTTATTCAATTGTTTATTATGAAAACGATACGATTACTGTGACGCAGTAATTTCTACTTGAGTAATTGTTTACAATTATTGGATAGTCATTTGTAATCCTTCACCCGCTTCCTGGTGTGACTTCACGATCATTTACCACCTATCTCCCTTCGACCTTCAAGTGAAATTGAGACATGAAAGTAACTAACATAAACCTTAATTATTTGTCACTGTTATGACCAAAGTTAAATCAAGTTTTATTTAGTTTCAAAGTATAATCCAACTATTTATTATTCTGGGTGATGTTTTGGATTTGTTTTGATGTTTTTATTTTCGCATTTTTCGTATTGAATAAACTGAGCCCTGGCTCCGGCTTTGGCTTTTATCTGACTGGGCCTGATGAAGGACTATATTTTCGAAATGTTTGTATGAATGTATGTTTATATAGCGTAAAGGTTTAGATGGATTTTAGATTGATAGCTGTCATAATATTTATATAACTATATCCAAATATACAACATAAATTCGAATGTTCGTGCCTACTATGTTGTGCACCGACATGTTGGACAAGCGACCTGACCAAGATCTCAGGAAGAGGCTGGACGCGTGTCGCTTTCAACCAGTCCTTGTGGAGATGGGAAAGGCCTATATCTATCAGTGGACGTCTTATGGCTGACATGATGATGACGATGATAATTGAGCTTATTATGCTTTGAATATTAAAAATTACGTTTGTGAGTGCCCATATGGTAAGTTATCACGTGAAGCTTTCTTTATATAAATTCTATGTTAATTGTTCTATAGGTGGAAACGATAGGAGATGCCTACATGGTTGTCTCAGGCCTTCCGATGCGGAACGGCAACCGCCACGCAGCAGAGATAGCGAGGATGTCTCTCGCCCTCCTCAATACTGTTAGAGGCAGGACCGTGCCACATCGACCCGGGGAGAGATTACTGCTGAGGATTGGCATGCATACGGGTATGACACAAATATCTATAATCAAGATTTTCTTTTTATGCATCTCCAAAGTCTAGTATGTTTCTTCTTTTTTTTTTGAAATCTTTTCTCCTATTATCTTTCTTCACTTTTCTTTCTCCCTTTTGTCGTTTTTTGTTTGTTTTGTACTTAATGTTTCAGCTTAAACTCTCCATTGGAGTAAGTAGGTATGAGTTAATATTGGCTTAGAATTGTGTTGAAAGGATAAGATGCAAACATTAGACCAGATGCTAGCTTTAAGAGAGAGACATAAATTATAAAAATAGCAATATAAGTTATATATTATATATAGTTGTTCACTGTTGGACATAGCCTCCCCCATTGATTTCTACAGTAGCGGTTGGAAGCGGCCCGCATCCAGCCCTTGCCTGCGATCTTAGTCAGGTCGTCTGTCCACCTGGTCGGTGGCCGTCCTGGGCTGCGCTTGCCAGTCCATGGTCTCCATTCAAGAACTTTTCGACCCCAACCGCTATCAGCTCTTCGAGATATGTGCCCTACCTACTGCCATTTCAACTTGCTAATCGGCTGAGCTTTATCGGTGATTTTCGTTCTTCTACGGATCTCCTCATTTTTAATTCGACCGCTCAGAGAAACCCCGAGCATAGCCTTCTCCATAGCTCGTTGGGCGACTCTGAGCCTGCTCAGAAAGCCCTTTGTCAGGGACCACGTTACATAATGTATGTTTTAGTAAATACATACCAAGCATCCGTAACATGCATCATTTCACAACGTAAAACATTAGGGGGACCTTTTTTTAATTATTATAAGGTTGCGCTTGGCCACTGTCGGAATTTAAGTGACGAAGCGGTCTAAAATGCAGCATGATGGTGAAGATATATATCGTGTTGTATGTATTGCTTCCGGGCTGTTTGGCCGTGGTCTAGATGAAACTTGTGTATCAGACTTTTCGTCGCTCACTGCGGTCGACAACTTCAGTGGTTCAGGTCCGGGCGGCGATAAGAGCGTAGAACTCTTCATGCAATGCCGGCCCTGTAAGCCTTAGAGTTTACAAAGATATATATCGTTTACAATAATGCTCACATAAGCCAAAGAATTAAAAAAGATTATTAAGATTTATCAAAAAAATAATAAAAAAGTAATAAGCATGTTTGTTTTGTAGGTTCTTTCAATCCCAGAAGCAAGATCTTCACCACAATCCAATTAAAACGAAGCCTTTGTGAGTTGATTGAAGTACTTATTCAGTAGGTAAAACCTTTTAAAAACCAAAGACAATCCGACAAACGCTTCTTCCTGAGGTTAATTTACTTTGGAAAGGGAGCAGTGTGGCTGGGAGGGAAGTTATCCACTTTGACTTCCGGACTTAACTTGATTAGCAAATTTCCTTTAATCTTTTAGCTTCTAACACCGTTTATTCGCATTTTTATTGACAGTTTACCATAATTATTAAAAAGAACAAGGTATTCGATTTTTCAATTTAAATATACAACTTTATATATATTTCCATTGTTGACAGGACTACGAGTATAATAAGTTAGACGGTTTTTTTGAAACTGTGCAGTTTTTTCTACTCAGTTTTTAAGTAGTCTTAAAAAAACTTGCCTAAACTGGTGTAGTTCTGGTATATGTAAAATTGAGTTCAATTTATAATAGAAATATAATTTAAACATAAGGTTCTACCACGTCACGAAGATTGAAACCATAGCACGCTCGCTGGAAGATAAATGCTGAAGTGGTTTTGATGAATTTCTGTTATGGTATCCTATCAAATGAATATGAGAAATTCTCATATCGCTTAAAAATCATGGAGTTGTGATGTGACCTACTTTTAGGTACGTACATAGGTAATTAGTTAATTACCTTGTCTTAGGTAATTGTACTAACCTAAAGCAAGGTAATTACCAACCAGACATTAGCTAATTGCCATGTTCGGCCTGTACATGTATAGGTGATTACCTAATTGTCATGTCGGATAGCGATGGATCATCTGGTTTTGGAACATCTCATGTGAAACACTTATATATAATATTAATAACACTTTCATCAAATGAAATAGATCTATGCTAGACAGAACTTGGTGCCGTGGTGGTACCGGCCTAGAATAGTACTCCCCATCTCTTCCCGTGTGTGCCGTAAGAGTCGGCTAAGGGATCACGTACCAGAAGGTGGGCAGCAGCGCCTTCTGAGGATCGGAAATCATACTGCGCTCGCCAACCCGCCTGCCAAGCGTGGCGAGTATTGGCAAATCCCCTCCTATACGGGGGAGGCATATGTCCAGCAGTGGATGTTTAAGTGCTGAGAAGAAGAAGAAGAAGACAGAACTTGACGATTTATTTTAATAGGATTAATCTAAAAAAAATGTTTACCAAATGGAACCGACTTCAAGACTCAAAAGTGTGAAATAACTTGTTGAAGTCGGTACCATGATAGTTCAAAAGTAACTTATATCAAATTTGTGCTCATGGTATCGACTTTGACAAGTTATTTCACACCTTTGTGTGTTGAAGTTGGTTCCATTTTTGTGCAACAATTTTTTTTTTTCACTCTTTTTAGTGACTTTTGTTACTCATGGGATCAATTGTCATTGTGGTGTACGTATGTTCACCGACGTCTTCATCCGCTACTATAATATCGTCTAGGTATAAGCACGCATTTTTCAGTTATTGGAATGTAACTCAAAAAGGGCTTGTCCGATTTTGATTAAAATTATATGGAACCACACGGGAAGCACCAGCTTTCAAATAAAAAAAAGAACGATGAAAATCGGTTCACCCAGTCGGAAGTTATGCGGTAACAAATACCCATTAAATAATATAAAAGTCATATAAGTTATAAAATAACATTTCCTTTGTTATAGGTCCGTGTGTAGCTGGCGTTGTTGGTCTGAAGATGCCCCGTTACTGCTTGTTTGGTGACACAGTCAACACAGCATCACGTATGGAATCTCATGGAGAAGCTCTGAAGATCCACGTTAGTCCGAAAACTAAGGAGGTCCTGGACCTATATGATACTTTTGAGCTGGAATGCAGAGGAGAAATCACAATGAAGGTATGTAGATTGGAACAGCAAACTGAATTACAAAACCAATGAATAAAAGCCATAATCTAACGTGACTGTGACATTAGCGATCTTGGGGTGATACCAATATGCAGTAGTTTGGGACATAAGTTATTCGGAGCCATCAGTACCCAAGCAAGATTAGTACCTAGGTTGTTCAACTGTTATTGAAGAAGCTGTAATATTATTATTGCTTATACTGCTTTCCTGCTAAACGTGTGTATCATAAATTGTATATAGGTGTTCATTTAATTTATTTATAGGCTTCACTTTATTTGCAGGGTAAAGGCAATATGACAACATACTGGCTAATCGGTGAAAAGAAACCGAAAAACCAAGAAATTCAATCATACGACCAAACCAATTACCCGCAAAACAACATCGTCAATCCGAGTATTACTTTTCAAGGACCTGACAGCCCTGCTTCTCACTCCCTCACACACAGCCACAGTCCTGATCAGAACAATGAACCTAAGGAAAGATACACTCCAATCGAAATTCAAAATGAAAAAAATCGGATCAAACATGAGATAGCAACGTGTATTGCCAAAGATCTGATTAATAATATTGACAGTGCTGTAAGAGAGTTTCGAAAATCACAAAGTGCTCACTTTAATTCAATATCTGCTAAAGAATATATCTGTACAACAGATAAAGAAACCCGACCGCTATGCAATGGAAACGATAAAGGCCTAATCACTCCCACTTATGATAAAGAACTCGTCATAAGTAAAGGAAAAGTGCGAGATGTCGTTAACAGATTTAACAGTGTTGTTGTGACCGGTGACCTCAAAGCTAAAGCAAAATCTATGAAACATGAAGACTGAGAAGTTGAAAAGCAAATCTTGCGCGCGGTCTAACCTTCTTTTATTATAGACATTTAAAAAAATCTTTATTCAGAGTATTGTGCAAAGCACATTCGAATTCTTTTGATGAACTTATTCTAGTCATTACAAAAATTGTCTTTATGTAAACTTAGTTATCTTGTAGTGGGTGACCAAGTATACCCTCCGAATTTTTAGGTAAGACTTAGGATGAATTTATTACAAACATAACGTTATAGGATAAGGCAAAAAACGCTGATGCGACCCAAAGAAAGATGTAGTGAGAATTGAATAAAATGCAAAATGTAATGTATTATACACTTATGTAGGCCATGTAGTGTTTTTACTGACCTTTTATACTTCCGTATCCTTATAAACTTATCATACCAATTCTGTATTGAATAAATATAGAGAAATATTGTTTATTTATTCACGAGACACAGTATTTCAGTATTTTTCACGTTAGTATAGTGTTTGCGTAATCATAAATATAAATAAGCCATTTAGAATTGAGTGAACTTCAAACTTCAGTAATTTTTTGGTATGACCTTCGTTGGTTTTTACCATAGCTGTATGTAATAAATATACTTTATTATGAATAGGCCAAGTCTATATGTTTATGTACCAATAGATTAAGTTTATATGTACCTTGAGAATCTCTAATTAACCATGTGTTGTTTTGTTTTACATATTTTATATTCAAATTGCCCACATTTTTAATGCTCTCCCTATTTATACTTTGTTTTGTGGGAGCTCAGTTATACAAAAATGCATGGTTTCAATTTATCTAATTATAATAATATATATACATCTTAATTAACTTTAGATGAAGGTTTTAAAAAAAACATTTATATATGATATAAATTTAATAGCGAAAAGGGTAAATAAAACCATTGTTAAGTGTGTCCATTGCTTTATGAATTGCATTGCACACATTGCATTATGTAAATTTGGCCTATTCATCTTAATTAATCGTCTTACTTATTACGCTTATACCTGATATTGTAAATAGAATATTAGGAAACTTATTCACAAAAGTTTTATTAGAATATGATGAATATTATCTAGCATCATGTTAAGTTTAGATGAAGAAGTAGATCTCTTTATTTAGGCATATCTCAAACACTAAATAAACTGTTGGAGTGGTTTTACTGGTCTCATATTTATGGTAAAGTGTTAAACTTAAAAGTTACGAAGAAAATTGTAAGTATCCCGTATTTGAATTAAATTATGTAAACAATATAATTTATATCGTATTATGATATTATTTCTATTAATAATATTAGAATTATTATTATAATTTATAAACAACTGTTGGATATATTATTATAATAGTGTATTATGATACATGTGAGCTAAGATAGTCATTACGTACGAAGCTGTGGGTTGCAGCGGGCGCCGCAGGCGAGGGCGTAATTTAGCCGACTGTATATTAAACAGAGCTCACGATTTTCAACACATTTACCAGGAAAAACAATCATTCATTGCTTATATTATATTATTATCATTTAATTATGAAATTGAGAATGCTGTGTGTGTGAACTCGCATATAACTTGCAGCAAGGTACGAATTTGACTTTGTAGGGATAATTCTATTACGCACGTGTGCGCTATAGCTCGGTTTATGACCCTAAAATCGATGATAGCTCGAATATGGAATTATTTCGTAGTGATAGATGGTGTTTACTGCGTTCATATATAACCAGTAATATAATATAACTTATGTTTGAATACTTATTACTGTTTGGTGCAAATTATGTATTTAACGTGTAAAATTATGTACTAATAATATAATATATGTTCAATCTATCAAATACATTTATTCAATTAAAACTATATATACGACAAAAGTATTATTTCGTGACTAATATTATATTTACAAAGATTCAAAGAAAATGTATAGCTATTAGTATGGTTTAACCAAATTTTTTTGTGATATTGTTAAATTAATCAAAATTATTTATTGCATTTATGCCACTGTTTACCATATTCTTATTTGTTATCAATCTGTTGAAAACTGACAAACTCAATAAACTATTATTATAGAAATAAAAGTTCTTTTATTTTTTACTTCCCGTTAAAGTGAAAGTCGAATTAAATAAAACAAATTAAAAGATGGGTAAATAATTAACATAAATTGTAATACATATTTCTATACTTCATTTAGAATCGAATGAGGTATCTTATTTTAAGGAGTTTGAACAAAAATAAACACGTTTTCGAACTTCTAGACTATAGTTTGTGATATAAATTGGGACGACATATAAAACAATGAACTAGATAGACATGACAACGATGAGCTAAATAGGTAAACACACAAGACACATTCGAAAAGCCCACCCACACTGAAACCTAAACTGACTACACAATGTATTTATTGCGTTCGCATACATATCTGGTTATCGGAACCAGAATAAACCAGATACAATATTTTACCCCGCCCACGTACAAACAAGGGCGAAATAGAAAGACAAGTGCTCAAGCAAAACCAACATTTGGTCGTTTGATTTATTGCCACGCCTAAACATTGGTTTATGAAAAATGATACCTACCTAGTTATATCAAAGATCCGAACATTCCTACCTGAACGATAGTGATTCGGAGATAACTCAACAATTGAGTTACACTTATAGTGCCTATGTTTCTTCTTGTTTTTATATTTGGATAGCACGAAAAATCTTTTTAATACTAGATATTTATGCATAACTTTACTTTACCTTATGATAGTTAAACAAAGTAAATCATGACAGTTAAACAATGTCAATTTTTTTATATGGTAGGTTTTGTACTTGCTGTTGCATGGACGCAGATTAACGTACGATGCCCAGATAGACTTCTTGTAAGCTTAGAGGGACTATAATTAATTATCATTCTCATTGATTTGCTGTACTATGGTGGTACAAATAGAGATGAACGTACGAGTATTATAGCTGACATTACAATATGCGGAAAAAGTACACGACCGCTGCGCCGTTGCGGTCGGGTGGCGTTGGAGCGAATGTGTCTGCGGCAGGGCAGGCTTGTAGCCGTGCCTGCCGCGCATACATTAACAGAATATGATGAAATACGTATTTTATTTATAAAAGAAAGTTACACATACTTCACCGCTTTCTGATATAAAAAAAAACAATTTCAAACAAATCATCTGTTTTTTCCGGATTCCCAATTAATTATGTGAGTATATAAATCCGATCTCACTCATTGTTTCTGATTCTATCGATTTTTATATATAGCTTTAAGTCATGTTACTTTCATTAGCGAGACTGTATCATAGTTTATCACAGTGGTATTTAAACAAAATGTTACGAGGATACAAAGATGCGTGTTTTTGTGTATGCGTGAAACAACTATATATGTAATAACTATCATAGACTAAGAAAAACATGGTTACATATAGTTTAAATCTGTGCTTGCCCAGACTTTAAAAAAAAATAATTAAAATCAAATGTCTGTTATTTGTTTAATTATGATACTATATACTCGTATTTACTATAAAAACAGCTGACAGAAGGTCGGAACGTCTAGTTTTTGCTAGCGGCTTTGCTTGTGTTAAAAAGATTCAAATTAAGTAATCACACGTATTATAAAGGCGAAAGTTTGTTTGTAGTTTGTCGTTCAAATGTTTGTTACTCTTTCACGCTTAAACAGCTGAAGGTGTTTGCATGCAATTTGAAATGAAAATAGTTTATACCCTGGATAACACATAGGCTACTTTTTATCCCAGAAAAAGTATAGTCCTCGTGGGATAATTGAGGTAGCGGGAAAACCGTAGTCAAGGCGGGTGAAACCGCGGGACGCTGACAGTTTCATATACGGTTCACCCCCTATCCTATTTCTAATTTTACAAGTTTCAAGTACACAAATCGTAGCCTGAGGTAGCACAACTGTCTCCAGAGTGTATCTACGTGTGTAACTTTAAAACAAAATTCATCAAAACTGGTTCAGCGGTTTAAGCATTAAAGCACACATGTACATACACATATACAAACCCACTCACGCACTCATAATATTATTAAGGATTATTATTAAGGTTAACGAAATAATACCGTTCGCTTTATCGCGGTTCGGTGCGGTCGTTTAGGCTTGACCACACTTTTATAGTTATGTAATAACAATTTTCCCGTCTTCAATATCTTGATGGATTTGGGAGTGGTATACCATTATTTTTGTATTATTTCACTGCCAGAAGTGAGTAGAAGATTCACGTCATTGCCTTATACAAATGGGTACTAGATCTTTCAGTTTCTTGACGTCATCGTCGTGGGTCAGTGGATCTTGACTTGTGATACCGCAATCTTTGTTTCTAATTACAGCTGAGGCAAGTATTTCTTCGATGAGCATAGTTCTAGAGTCTTGGATGTTTATTATAATGTGATTATTTATGTTCATGCCTAGCGAGCATAAAGGATACTAGTACGGGGGTGTAGGTGTTTAATAATTGTTTCAGCAATAACAAAGATCCTTGTAACATTCATCAAACTCCCACTTGAGAGGTCACACGTATCTTAAATGAACTAACCCGCGGTTTCACCCCCGTGGATTATGGTTTTCCCGCTACCTCAATTTTCCCACGTGAACTATACTTTTTCCGGGATAAAAGTAGCCTATGTTTTTATAAACAGGGTTAAAACTATCTCCATACCAAATTTTATCGAAATCGGTGTAACCGTTTAAGCGTGAAGAAATAACAAACATACACACGTACTTTCGCATTTAAAATATTAGTAGGATTATCGTGTGTATACACAGGGTAATGCGGTATTCACAGCCTTAATGCCATAAGGGATATTGTAGATTCATAAACCTTTAATTAGTGTGCCATGAACTAAAATAAACTTGGTAGTATATTCGTTAAACAAATCTACTTCCCAAATAAAGACAGCCGACTTTCCAAATGTTTAATGATCGCTATTAACATAATCATGACTGAGGCTTAATATCGCCCGGTAATTAAACCATTGAAATAATTACCGGAAGGTTAAGTCGGAGCTCGTGGCTGGATCAACGACCGAAGTTATTGCCTAATTATTTTCACCTAAAGTTTATTTGGTTGACATTATATGTGTGTAAAATGTGTGCCGTAGTAGTACCGGCCTCGAATAGTACTTCCCCATCTCTTCCCGTGGGTGCCGTAAGAGTCGGCTAAAGGATCACGTGCCAGGAGGTGGGCAGCAGCGCGTTCTAAGGATAGGAAACCATACTGCGCTCGCCAACCCGCCTGCCAAGCGTGGCGAGTATTGGTAACCCCCCCCCTATATGGGGAGGCATATGTCCTGAGCTGTGGAAGTCTTATGGCTGCAATGAAATAATGAATATGGGTGTGTAGATTTTTTATTATATTTGTATTTTTCTGAACTAAGATAGAACTTTGAGTTTTGAAATGGCCTAGATTCATATTTAGATATGAGTGTGTAAAAGTTGTGTTTACGTACCTTCATGAGTTAAATTGTTAGAAAAATGATTCAATTGAACTCAATACTATTACAAATATCAGAGACATTTGATAGTCTGTACGTATAAGCATTACTAAAATAATACTAACAATTTCATGCAAATTATTTGTCCTACGATCACTGGATAGAAACTACTATTGTACTTACTACAAGAACTTTAATTAACTATTGTGTTGTTTTGAACACAGGTTATTCCTAGTTTCGAGTTTCGATGTTACCAAATAAATGCTACGTGCAGTACTAACTACTTTGGAATGCATAGCATAACTATAACATAATAAAATATCGTTTTTAATACCTTTAATAATAATTGTATACCTTCGTTTTAGTGAAGTGTATGTAAATTTAAATAAATATGTTTACACACAATAAAATTAAAATAATCATTATAATACAAACCCACTTTACGAGTTGTTTTCGAATCGTTCTTCACTTAAAATGGTAAATATTTATTCCAAATTACCAGGACAAAAGAAATGTCAGGAGATCGCAGCTTCAATAAGGTTTAATTTATCAGCCATGCCTCTGATATCTGGGATTGGATTCGTGACGTAGAGCACTGATCGAATGGTTTGTAATCTACTTGGTTTATATTTTGTTTGGCACGTAGTAACAGGTTGTTTTAGGACGATTTTTTTTTGTAAATAGAGTTGGTTTGAGCCGTTGTAATTACTTTTATGATAAAGGATTTATGGAAAGCTTTTCGGGTAATATATTACGAATTTTTTTATTGAGTGAACAATTATCAGCTGTGTTGTAGGTTATAAGGTGTAGGATTCTTCGCGAGCCATTTTAACCTTTTTTTGGAAAATCATCAAAATTCTAATAACCATAATTATTGATAATAAAATCATTCATCTTCACTCTTTACTAAAAGTAGGTTAAGGTAGGTAAACTATTATTCAAACTTCACTGCTCACTAAAGTAGGTTGAAAAACTATTATCCAAATATGTCGATCGACATGAGTTTAAAAGTCATATCAATAACCATTTGAAACCAAAAATAAACAAAACTTTTATTGAACAATTCTTGCAGTACACTTAGTTAATGAGAAGAATGATACATTCATGAGAAAAATGCTGGTTACTCTAGTCTAGGTTGTCGGGCAAGCTAGTTCTCACTAAGCTCATTAATTTTCTGACTGTAAAGGGCCTCTGAAGTGCCATAACAATTGTTTTTCCAAAACACCAACCAGGAATGACGGCCAAACGTGCCACAGCACGATTTAAGCACTACTAGCAGTGACTTATTAAAGATATTACCTCAGTGTACGTTACTAATGCAGCTGGTCAGTTAAAATTGCATAGGTAATCTCTGCTAAGAGCGTCGAGATTGTGCTAATACTAATAATAGATACGGTGCTTTTTAGTACACGCCTGGCTGGCTACCACCCTCAAGATTATACATTTTCACAATTGTATTCAGGCAGTAGTGGTGTGAACTTATTAACATTATAGGTCTAGCGTGAACCTTCGACTTTATCGTCACAACCACGAACAAAAGAAAAGCTAAGTATAGAATGTTCGCCCACAAGGTGAGGAGACTAACTAGTAAAAGTAGTAGGGTTGCTTTATTCGTGTATAGAACAGAAGGAAGGCACATGTCCAGAACCTTTGACTGAAATTACGATGATGATGCTCTTAGGGTGGAGTGTACCAAAATTAAAGTCCGAATATTAATTTAACCGCCTTTTAAACAGTTGAACTGACGACGGTTAAATGGATAATTGGACGTATTAATTTTGCTGTTTGTTAAAAACTATTTGGCTGACGGTTAATTGATAATCGGGCGTTTTAAATTTTGGTGAACTCCACCCTTAGTGTGTTGATTATGAATAAAGCAAGTACAATTTATAAATGAGTAAAAATAATACTTTTAATACCTGTGTATAATTAAAGTGGTCAGATTGCACTTACTTATAGTTTACAAACGGAACCAAAACGAGTGCATTCATTTTGCACGGTTTAAAAGAGATGTGTAGATGTTTTAATCTAGCACTATATATCAATATCACGATTAACATTTCTTTCGCCTTCTTCCGGAAACCTTCGCCAAGATCTTGAGTGTGGTGAGTTTGACGTAACGTCCCGTCTCGCTCTGCAGGTTGCCGCCCATATTACGGTTGTGTTGACCGATGACGCAGTAACCAATGCGTCAGCGCATCAACCTGTGAAGAGCCCAGTTAATCGCTACTGCTTTCTTTAGACCGGATCCTTTTTGCATGCTTTTTTGCTTGCCTGACATGCGTAACTTACTTTGTTGCTACACTCCTCCATCACACTTTTCACAGTACCACGATGACACGTTTTCCAGCTATGTGACAGTGTCCACCCTGGTTCTTTTTATTTGTAATATTGTATGATTTAAAAACATGCCAATATATCGCTCCAACATCGCATCGAGTTGCCTCTTCGGACGGCGTCTTCTAAAGGCGTGCCTGGCAACACAACAATCTGCGATGATCTCAGTACTCAGCTGTCACTCGCGTTGACTGGACAGTTCCGTCGCTATTGACCACCGCGCGTGCGCACCCTCGTAATAACTTTAAATAAATTAACTCAAATCATAACAAACTCATCGTGTCGCTGTGTAATATAGAAGACTTGTGAAGTGATCGTGAGAACGCCGGGGATCCAGTTCCCAGGAACTGACGACGGGAAACTGCTGAAGGAGTTACATTGTTATGTAATATAATCATCCTTTATTGTAAGTAGCCGGATCTAAACTCCCGGTTTTCTGACGCGAAGATTCTTCTTTTCCTCGCCGCAAAAGTACTGAATGTGATCATCGATCTAGCACCCGCCTGGTGCAAAATAAATAAGTTTTGGAGTAAACAGATATTTTCCACCACACCCTCTATCTCTATTAAAGTTTAGCTGAAGACTGATTTTTGTGGGCTCAAGGATTTTACGCGGCACATAAAACTTTTCCCTTACCAAAACTTTCATTGCCATGCATAATCCGTTATTAGTTTATCACCACACTAGCTGTAAATTGCTTTTTTATTCACAAGAAAGTAAACAACGTTTTTAAAATTCGAACGCTTCCAAAAAGAGTAGGTGTATACGCAAAAATCACGTTCTGAAACGTGAGTTAGCTTTAAAATGTTCGTTTGTTTATTTTATTGTTATCCTTAATACTAATGAATAAATAATATGACTGTATTCTCAGATTTATTCATTAATATTTAAATTGATCAAATCTTATACATACTTACTTTCGTGTAGACTGTACAGTATGTGAAATGAAGAACGAACCTAACGATTGTTTACCAATCAGAGAATAGTGCGCTTTTTTAAATTCTTTGCTGTTTGTTTTGTTTTCAGTATGTCGAATGATATAATAATATGCTTCTTGTGTTCGTACATTTCTACTTTGTATACCAAAATAGGGAAAGTTTTGCCCGTTTAATGATCAACGAGACAAAGTTTAGAAATCGCTCTGAAAGAATCCTGTGAAGATATCCTTCTCGCCGCGCACCTTGCAAGTTAGTGGCTAGTTAGTGCTAGTGTGGTGAAAATTTTTGCGTTTAACTAATGGGTAAAATTTTTTAGCATCTGTGTTTTGAAACCTTCGCTACACTCAGGGTTCTTCTTTTGAACAATGAGCGAAGCGAGTGGTTCAATCCTACAACCTTTTGCTTGCTCAGATTTCAAACTAAGCACTCACGCTAAAAATTACTTTACCCACAAATAACTACATTATGTAGTGTTCCTGCAAAAGATTCAATAAAAAGTTATCTATCCAAATATAACCTCAACTAGTATCCATTCGTTTAAGAAAACAATGCATCAACGTAGCCTCTGACCTAACGTCCGAGTGACATACATAAATATCTGAATGTCGCGTCGTAGCGATATCGTAGCCACTCTACGCCGTAGAAACAGCGCCGAGGCAATATAACGGAAGTGGCCGTTACGAGCAGCGCAACTGCTAATAAGGATTCCAACACGCTACGTGAGTGCTATTTCACAATAAAAATGATTAACATTCGACCTTGGACAAGCAAGGTCTTGGATTATGAAATGCCATTGTTATGAAAATAGTTTGGGACGCTGTCTGTACATAAAATGACTTCTTGTATCAATAATGAAACATCTTGTTATAAGAATCATTGTATTATTTTCTGTTAAAACTTTTTTACCATTTACTCTGGTTTTATATATATTCTTACGGTTGCGATTATGCCTGTCGCAACAAAGTCATCTTCTGTATAAACATGCAATAACAAACCGCCACTGTCTAAACTATCCAAACCTGAGACTACAGAACAGATTGGGCTATTTGGCACACAAATTCAATTAAAAATTTGGGCGGCCGTTTCTTGTTTACAGACCCTGTCTTTTTTATGATTTAATTACAAATGTGTAGTTTTCACATTTTTATCTATACTAGTAGTATAAGACGGTATTACTTACCAAATTTCATAGTTCTAGGTCAACGGAAAATATCCTGTTAATTTTGATTATCTTGAGAGCGTTGAAATATCTGTTTTTTGCGGGATAAACGGCCGTATCTTTTTTCTACGTTAGCTTAAAAGTTTGATTTTTTCACAACCTCAAGAAACTGTAGACTCAGAATGTCGTTTTAATTAAAATTTGATACCTCTATGCGTTACCGAGATAAGGGGTCTTGACAGACAGACAAGCGGAAGGACGGACGGACAACAAAGTGTTCCTAGAAGGGTTCTTTTTGAGGTATGGATCCCTAAATAATATATTTTTTAACACCCGTTATGAACCGTTACAAATCCAACAACATCACTAACTAACAATTTATATGAGTCAATAACAAACATAATATTATATTAACAAACACAAACTATCTTTTTGATATTTTTTTATACATGAGGTCTGATTCGTAAGCGTGATCATTTCGATCGGTTAAACAAAAATTAACTTTATTAAGCGATTTGCATGCGTGTTTATGGCAACATTAAGATAAAACTACTCGGTCGCAAGAAATCATAAACTAACCATATTCAGCGATTTGCATGCTTAATTGCTTATTTATGGCAACATTTAGATAATACTTTGTAAAAGACTTCTTTGTGTACAGTTGGTGAATGTTTTACAAGTCCAAAAAAATAATTATTTGTTTATTGCAGCCAGAAGTAGCGGAACAATATATGTGCTCCTCGATTTGGGGCTCAAAATTCAGGCTTTGATGTAGAGCCCTTTTAGATACGTGAAAACAAAAACCAAGTCAAATCAATCAAAATCTACTGACTCGCTTTGACGTATACGGCGATAAAAACCAATTGGTATAGCGACTGCGCTATATTTTTGAAAAATCGACGTATTTCATTTACTAGGTAACTCAAATGGAGAGCCAGATACTACCCTGTTATCAATGTACGGTTTCCGTTCAAAAATATCACAGAAATAAATTTTTAATAGTTTGACGCCATTGGTAAAATGATGCAGCTCCTAAAATTGTTGATTAACTCTAAAAACGAATACTCTAAAAACTTCAATAAAAAAAATTACACCTCTTTGGTAACCAACCTACTCGAAGTGAACATACCATGTAAAGATATGTTCACTTCGAGTGTATCATAGTATCATATATCTTTTTAGGGTTCCGTACCGCAAAAGGAAAAAAACGGAACCCTTATAGAATCACATTGTTGTCCGTCTGTCTGTATGTCTGTCTGCCTGTCTGTCTGTTTGTCAAGACCCTTTTCTCGTGAACGCGAGGTATTAAGCTAAATACTCAGGTCTACTGTATCTTAGGGCTGTGAAAAAATCAATTTTTTAAGCTAACACTAGGAAATCAAAACCAACAGGATACTTCCCGTGAACTCAGAATCTTGAAACATGGTACGAAGCAACGCGTTATAGCACAGATAAAAGAAAAATAGCGAAAAGCATAAATTTTTAGTTACAGGTTAAAATAAAAGAATTTTAAACGTACTGCCTTTTTCTTTTATACGGAATCCCTCGGTGCGTGAGTCCGACTAGCACTTAGCCAGTTTTCTATGTAGATACAAAATCCATTATTTAATACAAGAAAAAATTACTACATTTTATTTAGTTGCACTTCCGTAGCAGTCTTAAACACTCAACCGGTTACGACGTTCCTAGTTTATCTGTGGTTCCACAAGTAGGTTACGTTATGATGTCACGGTTAACATTTTCTCTGTAACGTCACGAGTAGCAATCGATCGTGGGAACCAGCGGAAGAGGTGACTGGGAATCGACCCAGTTTTCATCCATCTTTTAGTATCTACGGCAAGGGTATAAAGTTTATATTTGCGATATTTTTTGTTGGCTACATGTATATTATTAGAATACAAGTAGCGCCCCCCGGTTTTGTCACGTTTGGATTGCGTTGTCTCTGGTGACTTGCTGGTAAAATGATGCCTTATTTCATCGCATTTAGAGCCATAAACCAAGCTATAATAAAAAACACACATGTGTGTAATAGAATTATCAATTATTATTAACTAGGTCTGCATAGTTAAATACTAATTTAACTTTGCAGGTATAATTTACGTTAGCCAGTAATGGCAGGCATAACTTACATCATTAACCTTACTGCAAATATTAATTGATTAAACAAAGCATTTTCAATGTAATAATTAAACTATATATGCAATATATGGTTGTATTTACCTTTAAAATGTGTTGAAAAACGTCGTATGAAGCTGGTGCGCTATGTTCATTACACACGAGGCCGAGTGTGTAATGAGCAACTTAGTTTACTTGTATTATAATATACTATAATATACACTGAAAGATCAAGGTCAGCGTCGGGATTAGCCAACAGTTATAGCCCCAACGCTTGATTAGTTGGCTTCGTTCGAAAGACTAAGTCGCAAGCATTTATTGTTCAATATTAATTTAATAAAGTTACCTAGAAGGCCCGAACAATATTTCGATTTAAGGCGCTTTAAAAATACCTTTTTTCCCAGCTGTGTGCAGATTGAGCCTGTTGATAATGAGATTTTTCACAAAAGAAATTAAACCACGGCTTTATGATAAATTAAACAATTTAATTACCGCAGCGCGTGCCTACCAAAGTAAATAAAGAGATCCATCTCGTCGGATTTGTTCTGTCGTTTCGAGGTTAAGGGACTGTGTAGCAGAAGGAAAAGTTCCGTAGTTCTATTAATGTTTTCGTTCATTTGTTTCAGTCATATGACTTATACTTAAGAACATACGCCGGCCTTATTGATCTTCACAAGGACTGGTTTGAAGCGGCTTACTACCAGCCTCTTCCTGCAATCTTGGTCAGGTGTCGGAGTGGTAGGCATGCGTCTGTCGCTGATTCTTCGCACCCTTTGCTCCACTGAAACTGTTACAAAGAATACCGGAGCTTCCAGCGGCTATGAGTTAGAGTTTCGGCTGTGGTTTAAATTAATTAAACTGCTGTTTTCTTGCGAACCAACTTGCAAATAATGAGGAGTTTCTCAATTCATATGTATCTTTGTTTACGATTTGTTACTTCTAAATCTTTTTCTCTAAGCATCGAATCGATATTTCTCAAGTGTCGCATGAGAATGTCATTTTAAGAAAATCATAAAAACGTTTTACAGGAAAGTAGGTCAGTTAAAAACCGACCTACAAAAAAGAAAGATGTTATCAATACGATTGTATTCATGACATTACATACATACATGACGTCGCTGAGCTTTCTTCGCTTTAACCTTTAGAGCGTCGGTTTCGAGTACTCTTGACCTGAATGTTTCTTAGAACTTCCTCAAACAGATTTCGAAACTGAAGTATGTCTTAAGTCTTTTTTTTATGTTATAGTATTAATAATGACATGTATAAATACCCGTCATCATTTGCAAATGTTTTGCTGCTATGCCCATACTGGGTATTTACTTTCTAACGGAAGGTTAGGAGTCCACAAGTTTGTAATGAGAATTGTTAAGGGCCTCCAGATATTCGGTCGAACGCGTTTCGAAGTAGATTTTCATGGATTTAACCAATGGATTTAAGGTCTCAACGGCTTAAGGAAGTTAGAAGACAATGGTGTTAAATGAGAATATTAAATGTGACCTTTTAAGGGTTCTGCAGCCGAATAGTAACAAATGGAACCCTATCACTAGAACTTTTCTGTCTGAAGAGACTGTATATCTTTTAAATTGCAATAGTTAGCTGAAGTTTTGATGAATTTGCTGCAACAAAAATAATAAAAAAATGCAATTTTTACTGGATTTACATTCAATTTTGGTTACAATTTATTCACATAAATATCGTTAAATTGCGATGGTGATTTTTAAGTCACTATTTTAGTCACCCGTTGCATTGACCAGGCGCTCTGATTTAAACGATGATCTGAAATGAATGTTTTACCATGAACGTGAATTGTATGAAGTAGTTCTAAACTGAAATTAGCCTTTACTTCGTTGGCTCACCGACTCAAAGTGAGTCTTGGCCTCCAATACGAGAACTCGCCACTGGTTCCGGTCTTGTGCGGTTTCGCGCCAGTCACATGCGTCATTAAGCTTACGGAGATCAGCGTTCGCCGCATCCATCCACCTGTATCTGGGTCAACCAGCTGGTCGTTGATTTGTTGGTTGACCCAGAAAAGCTTTTATGACGCCACGATCCTCCTCCATTCTTTTTAAGTGGCCGAGCTAGTGTAGTCTGTGAACTTTAGTCTCTCCAATTAAATTCGGGTGGGCCGCGAACTTTTACCCCTCTCTTCTGATATTAGTAAAGCATTGTACTTACATTAAATATCAAATATGATGTACATAGGTCATTCATCCTTTTGGAGGGCGCTGGCGTCTGTAATACATACAAATTATTTGAAGATTAAAAAGCTACCAGTGGGACAACTACACTCACAACTACAGAATACCGTCCTGTTGCTTTGTCCAACTAAGCTATGGTAACACTCCACTGGCGCGGTCCGAGTTTATCCCTTTCTGTTACTGATTGACTGCTAGATCAACAGTTAATATCGTATCAAGCGAAGGCACCTTATTCTAAGAGTTTTATGGCTTATTGCATTAACAACATGTTAGGTTCTGTAATGCAGAACGGAACTTACCTTTCTGTAATAAAGTTTAAAACTACAACAACGTATGTGTTTAAACAATTATTACCTAGTGCATATCTAGTTTAAGACTACTAATATGTACATGTATGTGCAACTTTACTAAAAGTCAAATACATTATTATTTATTCATTTTTTTAAACGCTACAGGCATGAGTCGGGAACTCATAAGTCTTCCGGCTCATCACACCAATTGGCGCTGCGCCTACAACTAGGAAATCTCTGAATGTTTGCAAATATTCTAACCTTCAACGGTTTTATTTTGTAGCCCGTGGGCCCCCCTCTGATCCAAATCTATTCGGTAGCTAACCGAATCGATTTCGTAATGAATAAATCTCGTGTTACATACTCCCTATAGAACTATTTAATAAATTGGTGAGACAACTTTTTTAATGATAGAAGTATGGATAAGAATATTTCATTATATATATTTACGAAATATGTGCAAATTAAAAATCTTCAGGAGACAAAATGTATGAACAATATTGAATTGAATCGATTCAGTTAGTTATTTATTTTTTAAATCAGGGGGCAGGTGCTCTTGATTTGCATAATTGACACCTTCGGGATCGCTGTTCAATTTAAGGCGAAATGTTTTTGCCTTAAAATGAATGTCTTCTCACCGCATAATGTTCTATTCCTTGATTTAAATTGGACCTCTGACTAAATTTCACTGTCACACTATCTATAAACAGAGTAATCTAGCTCAGCCTTAAAAACGATTATAAAATCAACACTGAATAACGTTCCGATAAAGATAACCCATCGTACCACATATATTATGAATATTTATAAACATATATTATCGGCTTTGAACGCATAGGATGCAAATAAATTTGGACAATATTTCTTTTTGCATTAGTATAATAGGATAAGTGTAAAATTATACTTAGACATTTTAATAATAAATCTATAAGAAAATAGTGGTGTGGTCGTTTGAATGATAACTTTTTCTTGTTCGCCAAATCAACAGCTCCTGAAGATGCCTTGATGACTTTCTGCATGAGTTGTCTGTGGAAGGGAAATACAGCGTACACTGGATCTTAGATAGAAGAATTTTCAATGCGGAATTATCACTAAATAATGTGCATTTTTTTTTCCCTATTTAACAACAAATAATATGATACTTGTCACGTCCGCCTGACGGCGGGGTGCAATAATAATATAAGAGAAAAATAAAAGAGGATAAAAATTACAATGGTTTATTTTTTTAAACAAAAACAAAAAAAAAACAGAAATGTTCGATATAGTACCTATAGGTGAAACTATAATCACCCTCAGGGTGTGGTTGCAGCACAGGGAGTTCTTTTGTGTTAAAATACAGTCTAGTGCACTGGGGACTTAACTTGGGTCACGACAACGCCGCAACGCGCGGGGGGGAACTGGTATGGTTATGATATGCGCCGCCTCGAAGAGGAGCACGTGGCGGCCGGCAGCCGGTGGCGACGTAGTCGAGGTCAGCGCCGATGTCCGCCTCCTTCAAAGGCAGGACGGTGAGAGGTTCCCGTCAGTATTTCAGGTGCAGCTTCGAACCCGAATGGTGGACCCCCAGTATCCGAGGGGGTTAGATGAATGGTGCACTGATTCTATACTTTCAAATATAAATATCTTCCCGACTTTTTCCTTTTGGTGTTGTTTCCCTGGTAGGTGTCGAATAAAATAACTGGCGCTCGTGAGACGTGCTGCTGGTTTTATACTAAACGTTCGCTACTGTTTTTTCTCGGAATGCGGCGGCCTAATGAGCCCTACCTGTTTAATGAGAGAGCTGCTACGGGAAGGAGTGGGACAGCCGATGTCGAGATAACAGTGTTTTGGTTTCTGACGCTCGCTTTGTATTTTGCGCGCGGCTTCCCTTTCGACTGCAGTAATTAGTTAGTTTGTCCGTTTGTTCGTAATTATGCTAACTGTTTATATATTTGTATTTTAAAACCTTGTTACAACGTAACAGTAGTTTATAGATCTAAGTTTTAATCTTCAAATAATTTGTATGTATTACAGACGCCAGCGCCCTCCAAAAGGATGAATGACCTATGTACATCATATTTGATATTTAATGTAAGTAAAATGCTTTACTAATATCAGAAGAGAGGGGTAAAAGTTCGCGGCCCAGCCTAATTACAAAAACTAGCGTGAATAAACTCACCTAAGCCTTGATACTTAGAATATTGCTTCCCTTTTTTATCCAAATATGAAATAACAATAGTTTGATTAATACAAAACATAAAAGACTTTAAATTAAAAATTCTAAAATATAAAGAATAACTATCTACAACGACAATAATATTTATAACTAAAGATATATAAATGTAAGATATATTCACGATTATTATTGAAATTAAACTACTTCAAATACAATTTATTAATTTTCACTTAGGCGTTTCAAACTAGTGATTGCGCTTTTGAGTAAAAGATGAGGGAATCCGACGAAAATAAAATATCAGACAAAACGAAATCTTAATACGTCATTACTTATAAAGTAAAAGTGTGATTGGCTCTAAATCTCATAAACGATAACCAAATATTACAAACATTTTCAAAGAATCATTGGGCACGTCGTTACGAACGGATATTTATGTCTACGGCTTGGTTATTACTCAGCCCCGACGAACCATAACAAAAGTGAAGGAATCCAATTTACTGAATGGCTCTCCAGAACCTCCTCGGTAGTTTATTTTTTGAAAATTACGATTCGAATTACTTTGTTTACCCAGAGAGCGGGTCAGTAGGTGATTAAGATATCTACGCGAGGATTGTTAGAACAATTTGATTTATTCTACTCAGGATACTAACGATTCTAACTTAAATTAGAATCGTTTTGTTTTAGTGAATTATACGTAAACTCATATATACATGATAAAATGATACCAAATATTTAATTATCCCTTTCATCGTTTCATGATACTCTATTATCTTAAGATGTTATAGTATGATCGTATCGTATTTATTTATGCATGACTAGTCACTTTCCTTATCTAATAACATTTTAGAAAGCAAACGTGTTATTTTGCCACTGACATGACGGAAACATCTATTTACATAATTCGTATCAAAGAGCATGTACGTCAACTGACACCCACCTGACTGGAAAGATGATTTTCAGCTTTACTCATATGCGATGATTTTTTTCCTTTGAGTATACAGCCTCCACTCATCTATCTTTTTTTCAAACACACTACATTGTAAGGCAAGATTTACATTTATGTATCCACTACTAAACATTCTGTTAAATTATAGGCGTAGCTGAAATAAAAAAAAAGTAGTTATACATAACACTTTGATCTTATTGTAGTTTCCCTTTATGTTGTAAGACTTTTGTACTATTTTATTACAATAAAGTGTTTATATATCTATTTATCAATACCTTCTATAAATTAGGTATTCCCCATACTGTACATTGACATTTGAACAAATACCTACATTGTACTGAGTCAATTCGTGACGTATATTTCCAATAGTGTGTATGTTTTTTTTGTTGTACTGAACCAGACACTTCGATGTCCCGTAGATCGATGGTCATCTAAGCCAGTTATACCCAATGATAAACATATATAATATCATTGGTTATACCACTGTGAAAATGCGCTGGTGTATGGTTCCTAAGTAAAGCAAAAGTACCAGAAAAATGGAGCCGACTTCAACACTCAAAAGTGTGAAATAACTTGTTGAAGTCGGTAACATGATAGTTCATAATCATAGTTCAATTAAAATTTGGCGTATCTTAAAGCTACAAGAGTCAGCGAGATTCTGTCAAGACGTCAAGTATACCAATGGTGTATCTATACGTGATATGAAGAGATAAAGTTTTTGAGTTTGTGAGGTTGGTCTCTGGTCTCTGGTCTCTGGATCTTGGGGGTTGTATCTCTCATTTATTTTATTTATTTTATTTTATAAAAAGATCATATTTACTTTTTTTTAAATTAAAGATTGTGTTTGCTTATAACAAACACCATTATACCTATTGTTAATGACACAGTATAACAAATACTTTTAATCATCTAAATATGCATAGCTCAAAGAACTCATGGCGTTTGGGGTTGAAAAATTCTCGAATGGAGACCACGGACTGGCAAGCGCAGGACGGCCACCGAGCAGGAAGTCTAGATCTCTGGATCTACTAAACCGATTATGAAAATTCTTTTAAAAATAGAAAGCCACGTTATTTGTGAGTGTCACGATGATCGTCATCAACATCATCATCACCACGGGGGTAAAACCACGGAGTGCAGCTAGTTAAGTATATAAAAGTAATATTCTAGCATACTAGATTTATGTACATTATTTAAAAAATGTTTAAACATTTTTATAAGTACACTACTTTTATGAATATTTGGTATTATAAAGACACTAGAAGTGCCCCGCGGTTTCATCCGCGTGGATTACGGTTTTCCCGCTACACCAATTATTACACGGGAATCATACATTTTGCCGGAATAAAAAGTAGTATATGTGCTATTCCAGACTATAATCTATCTCTGTGCTAAATATCATCCAGATATGTTCAGCCGTTCAAGCGTGATTGAGTAACAAACATCCATCCATCCATCCATCCATCATCACATTTATAATATTAGTGGGATATATTCAGTGTATTCAGGCAGCAGTCATTGAGCGGACATCGTCACTCACCAGCAAGTGAGATAGTGCTAAAACATTTATAAAATGTGATGTTGAGAATTTATTTGTGTATGGCTGTGGAAAGGTTAATTATTGTTTGTGAAGATTTGTGGCGGTATAAATGAATACTATTTCCAATTACAATTGTGTATCTTTACTAACCACCTTTCAAGGCTTCGCTCCAAGGTTGCTAAGCAATAGAAGTAATAATAAAACCGCATCATTAACACAAACCCCAAACATTGACCACAAAATAAACCCTTTTATAGGTCGAAATTCCTTTGTAATCTTCCGACGAGAATGAATATGCTACTGTAATAAAAGTATAATGTGTCATATAAAAGCTACATTATATGGCAACACAAAGGGCCCCCATGACATAAACTGGGAAAGAAATCTTTTATTTATGATGGTGGCGTTATTATGGTGTTACAAGTTGTATTATTATTGTTAGGCAATAGGCAAAAGTCATTGGTAATGATTCTCTTATTAAGCCAAACTTGTTTTCATCTCAGCCATAGGACGTCTACTGCTAGACATAGCCTCCCTCATTGATTTGCACAAGGACCAGATGGAAGCTGCCTGCATCCAGCCTTTATCTGCAATCTTAGTCAGGTCGCCTGTCCACCCTGTCGATGGTCGTCCTATGCTTCGCTTGCCAGTCCGTGGTCTCCATTCGAGAACATTTCGTCCCCAACGGCTATCGGTTCTTTTTTTTTTTAATTGTTAACATTCACACAAGATCTTTAGGTCCCAAACTAGGCAGAGCCTGTACTATGGTAACCTGATGACTGATATAAATACTTATATACATATACACACCCAGACACAGGTCAAACAGACATGTTCATACACACAAATGTTTGACCTGTCCGGGAATAGAACCCGGGACCAGCGGCTCAGAAGGCAGAGTGCTACCAACTGCGCCAACCGGCCAGTCAAGCTATGATGTTATATTTCGAGCTATGTGCCCTGCCCACTGCCACTTAAACTTGCTAATCCACTGGACGATGTCGGTGACTTTTGTTATTCTAAGGATATCCTCATTTCTGATTCGATAGCGTTGAGAAACCCCGAGCATAGCCCTCATTATTATAAACAATATTTATTATAAACTCGTTACAATAGCTCGTTGTGTGACTTTGAGCCTGCTGACAAGGTCCATAGTCAGAGACCACGAGTCAGTTTCGTAAGTCATCACTGGTACATACATACACACTGATCTAAAGTAAAGTTAAACCGTGAAAACTAAGATAGTTCTTATACTGTTACGATAAAGTCCAAATTAGTATTACACATAACAATGGCAATACTAAATTTAGATATTTTTATTAAAATTGCGGGTAGTTTGAGGGGTAAAATAATTCATCATTTTTTTGGTGCCAATTAAAACTAGCCGCAATTGATTCCAACTCGCCTAAAAATGTTAGAGATGAGGGTATAATGAGTTATTTGAATTTAAATTTAAGTGTAAATATAATAAGAGCCTTTTATTTATAAATAATTTTAGAGAATATTCCTTTGTGTGATTTCCCGAAATAGCCAGGGTAGAGTAGGTACGTCCACAATATACAAGGTGACTGAATGACGAACCCATAAAGGTTGCTTCCAACCGGTCCTCGTAAATATTAATGGGGAAGTGTAACATAATTATTACCGTATGTCACTACTCTTCCCCTTTATGGAGACGACGGGAAACAACATAGACCATCTGATTTACATATTATCATAAATTTTCTGTTTAAACCGTGTCTTAGCTAATTTTAATATTTACAATCATTCAGTGTAATAAACTAATACTTATCAAATTACAACCAAAGCAAGAACCTAAATATACCTAATCTTATTTAGGTTGGTAAATACTCTTAATAATTTTAAAACTGTAAAATCGCAACGCACTGCCCACTGCCACTTCATCTTGCTAATCCGCTGGGATAGGTCCGCTCACTTTTGTTCTTCTACGGATCCGAGCAATAGCCCCCATACAATATGACGATAACGATTTATACTACGATACGCTTGTTTATTGTGAACAAAAAAAAATACGCACGGAGCATACATATACGTAACATTTTGTATCGACATGTGTTAATATAGGAATATAAACTACTGAGACTAAGAACTATAAACACACCAGCTTTTTATGTTCATCATCTTCATAAATACCTATATCATCTAACTTTTTGAAGTAGCGCGTACGTGACTAAATCACCCGAGCGTGCCTTTCTTTACGCATTCTTTCTGCGTGACCGAATCCGCCCTAAAGGGAAAAAAAACTGGTAAAGTTTGTCGCCCACTAAGCTATCCTGCATCATTTCATACGAATTGAAGGTAAACAATTAATACGGAGCCGCATAGTTGTCATTATATCAACTGGTATACAGCGATCAGCTTAAAAACTGCTTATTTTAAAATGACTAGAATTTATTCATTTTTTTCATTACATTTATAAAAACAGTTCTTAAGCGCTATTTTTCATTGAAAATCATTAAACACTGTCATTTCTTGAAGCTGGTTGTATTACCATATAAATTATTGTCAAAACGTCAAAGTGACATGACACTGACGAGTCAATAGGTTCCTTCTAAGTTTGCGTGCTCCACCTTAGACCGCCTCGTCGCTTAACATCAGGTGAGACAGTGGTCAAACGCAAGCTTATAATCTTTAAATAAAAAAAATAAAAAAGACTCACTTCATTGAAATTACTTCACGTCAATGATGGACGGTTAAATTATTTGGATATTAATGTTAAAATCTTTGGAGGAAAATACTCGGCTACTAGTGTAATTTGAACCCGCGGCCACAGATAAAATTTGAACATAAGTTCCACCTAGCATGATGATATTGCAAAGAACCATACAGCTTATTTGGTTATTTGTTCATACAAAAATAGTAATCTCGGGGTGAAAAATACGCAACCCATTCTCATACCTACCATTATTTATGCCTCTTTTAACTTCTACTATTACTTAGATATAATTACTGTATAAGTATAATACTGGCTTACTGATCTAATATTTTAAAAAAATCATATTTTAAGTAGTAACAATGATGGTTTAAAGTTTTTCCAATGTTATTCCCGATCATTCGCAATCATAATCGCAAATTCGCATCCCGAAAATTCTATTCACGTGATGTGAAAAATATAACTTTCATAACATCTCAAGTTGTTGGTACATAACTAATTTTATTTTATTTGTGTATGTGTGCCCTTTATGTCCTTTTCCTCGAACATGATCAAAGAAGTCACTCGGTAGAGTAGATACACATCCAGCCAATTGTATTTACAGATCTAGAAATTATCTTATTGTTTTAAACATTGACGCTGTATTTTTCTTACAACCTTTATGATTAATATTTTATTGCAATTTTTATGTTTATTCGCAGTCCTCTAAAACTTTAAGCTCTCTTGAGATCCCAACAATATTGTGAGTATAAAAGTTTGTCAGTCCAAAAATGTATAACCAGATCTACATGAAACTTTTTATTTCAGAAAACTATACGGTTCTTGTGACATAATATAATGTGCAGGATGACTTATAAATTTTAATCATTGACAATATCAATAAATTGAACATTTTATATTTTAGAATTGTGACTCTATACAATTATGTTAGGCCTCAGATTCCTAAGCTAAGCAATACGCTTATGTTATAGGTAACGAGATATAGTAGTCCTCACTAGTGAAACACGGCGGGATATAGCTATCTAATATATAAAAATATCGTGTCATAGTGTTTGACTACACTCTTCCGAAACGGCTTGCCTGAATTTTATGTCAATTTTTGTGCATATTTAGTAGGTCCGGTATAGACACTGTTCAAGGTGAAAATTCTATATTCATCTTGAACAGTGTCTACACCGGAAATAAGAAAATTAAAAAGTGCAAAAATGTGATTACTTTTTTTTTGAGCGGTTTTGTAAAATATTTTTGTAACATTTTCATTCATCGTTTGAATCACTCTCAATGTCAAGACTATAAAAAGTCATATATTTTACAACAAGAATGTTCAAGTTTTCTCATTAACTTAAAAACTTTTGAGCTTTCGTCAGTCTAAAGAAATAATTCAATTATGTGCGATCTTGGGTTTCATTACAAGTTGTATTCTTATAGACGAAAACTTTCTATGTTCTTGATTTATTATGTTTTCTTTCTAAACCTTTCTGTAATCTTTTTTTGACAACAGTATTAAATAAATATTACAAGTGTCATAATATACAACACTTGTAATATTCATTTAATACTGGTACATAATTGAATCAACGAATCAGCATATAATCTATATAAATGAATCCCTATTTCCCTTGGTGACAGCATTACGCGTGAACGGATGGACCAATTTCGATAATTCTTTTTTCATTGTTTTTTTACTGTCCTGAGAAGGTTTTTATGAAAGAAAACATTAGGGCAGTTGCGCGGAAAATCAGAAAATTTAAGAAAATCGAACAAATTATTTTTTCTAATGTAATCTTCTTAGTGCTTTTGACAGTATAAACTTTGCTAATGTAACCTTATTGCGTTACATACCGTTACATAACTTTCAGTTATTTGACAGTTGGTGACAGGTAGACACCGTCTGACGGGACAGTTAGTATAATTTAATATTGATAGATATGGAAATTAGCATTCGTTGTTTTCGGAAATGCGATGATTACCGAAGTACAATATGGAGCGCCAGTGAGCATTCTAGATCTAGCGTGATACTTCTAAGACCACATCGTCACTGACCATCAAGTGAGATAGTAATCAAACGCTGGATCTATACAGTATAAAAAAAATTACCGCCGGTATTTGCAATACGCCTTGCTAACTTGGCACCTAAACTTACTAAGTACTATTTCTTAGCATTTTCCACTCTTTTATAGATATTGTAAGATAATCGCAAATAAGTATAATATTAATTTTTTTAATATATATGTAAAGTTAAAATTATTTTAATCTAGACATGCTTTCGCCAAGGTTTCGCCTTTTATGCCATAAATATATTTACATTCGTATATTATTATTACTGATTTTAGATTTCAGTTTGATTTAAAGGTTTAGTTATAATATGTATTTTTTTGCAAATCGAGCTACTTTAATGGTAAGTCTGCAAGGCAGTAGCATCATTTACATAATTTTATTATAATCTGTGATGGATATCGTCAGTACTACGATACAACTTTTGTTTTCTCGTGAATGTAACGTTGAGAACTTTCACGTGTTGTTTGCAAACCGAATTTCTCGTTGATTTCCGAAGTTTCCAAGTTGTATAAAGTTGAAGACGAAGTTTCTATTTCACATTAAAAGTTATGCTGCATTGCTTCTCTATCAAAGAAAGGGGAGTACTTTTAGACATGTGCAATTTGAACTGTTCAAAAGAAATCATCTACATCTACACTAATAAAAGAGGAAAGTTTTGTATGTTTGTAAAAACTCTATCACTATTAGAATGCTACATTATTCCTTAGTCGTATTGTTATATTTATTACTAAACATTAAATATATTAGATATGATCCCTACTAAAACTTCAATAGTAAAACCCAAGATGAAGAAAAATATGCCAAGCAATTCCTTAAAACGCATAAGCTGCGAAAACTATCGATGACAAAAAACATGCTATTAAAGAACATATTATCTATAATTATGTACAAAAAATCTATATAATGTTTAAATGTTTATTGAACACCTTATGTTCTGAGGTAACAAACACAAACATAAAAGAAAACATATGGGTCGAATTGAGAACCTCCTCCTTTTATTGAAGTCGGTCCAAAATGGCAAGAACCCTGTAGTTTGTAGAGGATAATCTTTGAATAATAATAAACAAATGTTTGATAGGATAGGGCTTAAGAACATCTGATGCTGGAGAAGACGCCTGCTGCTCCTACAGTCGGGGACGGATACCAAAACCGCAACCAATACGACCTTCATTGCGAATAGCTTGCAATAGTGAACCACAAGTAGCAATCTGACCACTCCAACCATACCCGACACAAAGAGCGAAGGAAATAAATAGATAGAAAACTCTTTATTTATTTCTTCAAGTTTTACAAAAGTTCCATAATAACCTATATGTGTATGCTTTAACTATCCTCGAGAAACAAAAGGCGGACTTATCGCTTAAAGCGATTTCTTCCAGTCAACCTTTTGTTTTGGAGGATTTTGAACAAAAGTAACGGTGGCATGCTTTCACTAAACTGTACTAAATTAAATTCAGAATAATAGATTACCTAAACCCTAAGCGCATAAGGCGCATATATACAAAATTGATTGATATATATAAAGCTATAAATAAGATATAAGATAAAATACATTCAACAGGTTATATAGGAAATATACGGGCCGCTTCCAACCGGTCCTTGTGGAAATCAATGGCGGAGGCATATGTCCAGCAGTGGACGTCGTATGGCTGAGATGATGATGATGATGATGATGCTAGTAAATGTATCCAGCAAACTTGTGTTAAAGCCTTTCGATTAATAAAGAGTAATTGGCTTTAGGAAGCTTTAGGAAGGGCAGAAGTACAGCAACTGCTTTGCTAGATGTTACCGACAACATACTTGTTGAACAGGATCAGGGGCTGGGAACAATCTTGGTACTCCTGGACTTCTCTCGCGCGTTTGATTCGATTAATGTTCCGTTGCTTCTTTCAAAACTAGCATATTATGGCATTGATGCCTCGTCAATAAAGTGGTTTGACAGTTATTTAGTTTGTGAAAATTACTCGAGGAGATGGAAATCACCTAACATCGTCATTAAAGACTTTTGATCGTGGCGTACCACAGGTATCAATTCTGGGACCATTGCTCTATATAATTTACAGTGCTGACATCTGTTGGCACATAGAGAACTGTAAATTTCATATTTATGCCGACGATCTTCAACTGTATTTACCGATGCGTCCCAAGGATGTTCCTTACGAAGTTGAAAAGATTAATAATGATCTGAGACGAATAGCTACTTGGTCCCAAAATAATTCTCTTGTTTTGAATCCGTCCAAATCCAAATACATAGTGATCGGCTCAAAACGACTGATAAATGACATTAAAAGGCAAACTTTTAGTATAAATATACATGGACAATGTATAGAGCAGGTTAACGAAGCAAAAAAACTTAGTTGTTTTATTTGATAGTTCTCTTCGCTTCGAAAACCATATTCTTAATGTAGTTAAAAATAGTTTTTTCAGATTGAAACTGTTGTACATAATCCGTAATTTCCTCACGGAGTCTATTCGAATTAAAGTTTGTGAATCAATTATTTTGTCAAAGCTGAATTATGGGGATTTAGTATATGGGCCACGTCTTTTAGCGAAAACGACTCGCCTCGTCCAAAGGATACAAAATGCATGCTGTCGTTTCTGCTATGACATTCCTCCGCGAACACATATTACCCCATATCTAAATAATTCGTCAACTTTAAATATAACTTCTCGGAGGTCTTTGCATTTAGCCATACTAGTACACTGCCTGTTGGCTTCTGGATCGCCAAAATATCTCTACTCTAAATTGAATAATTCCCAGAGTAAGTACAGTATGAGACCAACGAGAAACTTGCTGCATTATAGTCAACATAAAACCGTCGCTTTCAGAGGAAGCTTTCGATACCAGGCAACCAAGTGCTGGAATAACATTCCTCCACCACTTCGATTATTGAAATCTAAAACCACGTTTAAAATTCGATACAAATCGTTTTTAATGGAAAACCAAAAGACTGGGTTGTCTGGTTCGAACAGGTTTAGCGCACTCTTCGTGTGCTAGATATTATTAACGGCATTTCTCTATTCCACACTAAATTAAAGAATCTTAATTTTAATAAATATTAAACCTATTCATATATTACTAACTATTTACTTATGTATTATATTATACCTACACTAAAAATAAATATAAAAGTACACTATACTCAAAACCATAATTATGTTTTCACAGGGTCTATTGGCTGTAGGTCTCGGCAGAATACCAGCGCTTAGCTACATTATTTTGATGTGGTTGGGCAATATGCCGAGCCGAGATCCTTTTTGTTGCTGTGGTACACAAATATATACATACCATTTTTCATACATATTATGTATATGTATGTGTATATGTATACTTCACATCTTAGACTCTTCACATGATGAACTATATTATTTTATTTTTTTATTTCCCTTGTATGTTTTTCTTATTGTTAGTGTATGTATGTGTGCCAATGCAACAAATAAATGTGTGTCTATGTCTATGTCTATGTCTATGCTTCACGCGGATCCCAAGCTACAGCTTTAAATTCGTACTGAGTAATGACTGTACCTGTATATTAATGAATAATACTGAGCCGACTGTACCAACAATTGAAGAACTCTAGTGTAACTAAGTAGGTTATGTGTGTAAAAGGTTTTAGCCAGACTTTGGTTACGTAGGAAATAACTACGCTCTCTAACATCTACTTCGAGAGAGTTATTTGTTTTCCAGAAAGACTTGGATTGCTATTTGCCCGACCACGAGGTAACATTATCCTAAACTAATTACGTGGATACTCTACGCTCCTTTGGTGAATAAAATAAGTAGGTTATGTGTGTAATAGGTTTTAGCTAGACTTTGATTACGTAGGAAATAAGTACGTTCTCTAACATCTACTTTGGAAGAGTTATTTGTTTTCCAGAAAGACTTGGGTTGCTATTTGCCCGACCACGACGTAACATTATATTCTCCTTGAAAAAGACCACCGAATGTGGTTGTAACTATGGTCAGGACATTCTGACTTATTTCATGAGTAATAATTTTATACATTCATAATGTGTCAACTCTACGTCAGATTTAATAACAAAATCTGAAATAATATCTGGTATTTTAAAAGTGTAAGCATTAGGGAAGACATGATTATATTATTCAAAGCAAGCTTTTTACAGTATAACAAATGGGTTATCGTCAAGTCAGCAATATTGCTCACAAGCAAATATTGATTTTTAACATTTTTTTCATGGTCTCCTGTAAATTCTCTAAAATAGTTTAGACTTTACATAACTTAGCCACTTTATATGGTAAATCTTTAGCTATCTCAAAGAGCCTTAATGAATATCGTCGGTAAAAGGTTTCCGACATTTATTGCCATCGACCGAACCGCCCTACCTCTGATTAAAAGGTTCCGCTGCGTCAGCAATATAAAGTTATCTACCTAAAAGAAATGTTAATTTGTTACCAAGCTTTTTAGCATCTATTGAATATTACTGCGATTTCCCATCCATTCGATTACACGACTGTCGCCACGGCGCAGTGGTCAGTGTCAGTGACATGACTTCTGTGTCTCCGGGACCCTGGGTTTAATTCCCGGCAGGGGCAAACGTGCGATGAGTGTAGATCAGGGATGCACAGACTACGGCCCGCGGGCCGCATGCGGCCCGCCGGTCGAATACTGGTGGCCCGCCGACAGCAAAAATAATACTCTCGTACATTCGAAAATATTGAGTTCTATTCCAGAATAAAACCAATAACAAATGTTCGAAAAGTAATTTGAATCTCGCGCGCGCGCTCTATCAATCTTATCGGTGCGCCGTGCATGCGTCGGTAACAGCGGTCGGTAATGTTCGTGCTGATCTCGGTTAAATTCGAGCGAGCGAGATAGCAATAGTCCCAAATTCCCGATAGCTCGCGTAGGTAGATACACGAAGCTTCCAGAGTCGGTTTCGAGATTTCTCCAGACAGTTTTCGACTCTATGCGCGTGGTATAAAAGCCACGCTAACCGCAGCGACCGACAGTTCGGTTTTAATTTGAGTAAAGTGTCGTTAGTTCTAGTGTAGATTTTAACTCGACTAGCCGGTGTCATAATTATAATATATTTTGATCCACATTCAACGTAGATTTCCCGTCAAGTGCCGTGTATAATTGTGTTGTGAAATCGTAAGTAAAACTGTTATTAATTTTATCTACATATTTTATCAATTATTTTTGGTAATTAATTAGGAACTGTAATTGGTAGACATGGGCGTTTTCGTTATATCACCAAAACCGTTACACCGCTCTTTAGTAAGAAAGAGAAGAAACGAATATCAATCCATTCAGTTGTGTGCACGGTTTTGCGTTTTGGTTATATCGTTTGCAGTTTTCATAACGTAGGTATTCTCGCGCGTGTTTTGATATCGTCTCGATAATATAGATATCATAGTTTTTGTAATATCGGTTATGTGCAACCGTCATATCGATATGATACGATATGAAACTCATATCGGTAATTAGTTACGTTTTGATATATCGAACTCATGCCTAGTAATTGGTTTTAGGTGCTGTGGTAATCCTAGTCAGGATTAAAACGCAACATGGACATGCCAGGAACTAGTAAAAAACGTAAGGTTAAAGATGAAAATCGGCAGTTTCAAGAAATTTGGACTGAGAAATACTTTTTTGTATGGTCGCATAACAAAGTCGTTTGTTTAATTTGCAAGAATTCTGTTGCGATTGCAAAGGAATATAATGTAAAAAGGCACTATGAAACGCAGCATCCTACTTTTACGAAGTTTACAGGCGAATTAAGAAAGCAAAAAGTTTTGTCTTTAAAACGGGAGCTTATTGGTCAACAAGCTATGTTTACAAAACCCATTCAAGATACAGAAACAGCTACAGAAGTTAGTTATGAAATTTCTCGAATGATAGCAAAGCGGAGTCGCCCCTTCAATGATGGGGATTTTGTAAAAGAATGCATAGAAATTGCCGCTAAGAAAATGTGTCCAGAAGCAGCAAAAAAGTTTGAGAAAATTCAACTGAATCGTATGACCATCCAAAGACGAATTATGTCTTTGTCAGATAATATTGCGGAACAATTAAATGAAAAAACTAAGATAATTGATTTTTTTTCATTAGCACTCGACGAATCCACTGATATTAGTTCCACAGCTCAACTTTTTATATTCATACGAGGTGTTACTCAAGATTTTGAAGTCTTCGAAGAGTTATTAGGAATGTGTTCATTGAAAGGTCAAACCAGAGGAGTTGATATACTCAATGTACTTTTGGACGAGTGTTCAAAAACTGATTTGGACTTATCGAAATTATCGGGAGTTTCGACTGACGGTGCTCCTTCGATGATTGGTGTCAATTCTGGGCTAGTTACTTTGTTGAAAAAGCATTTGCAAGAAAAAAACTTAAACGCTGAAGATCTCATGCAGTTTCACTGCATTATACACCAAGAAGCCCTCTGTTCTAAAAAAATTGAATTTGAAAATGTCATGAAAGTGGTAGTTTCGACTGTGAATTTCATAAAATCACGAGGACTCAATCACAGGCAATTCAAACAATTCCTTGATGACATTGAATGCGAACATGGAGATTTACTGTATTATACAGAAGTAAGGTGGCTAAGTCGTGGATTGACACTGGAACGATTTTTAAATTTAATAGAAGAAATTGATATTTTTCTGGCGGAAAAGCAAAGGGACGTCCCGGAACTTAAAAGTCCTGATTGGTTGTGTGATTTGGCTTTTTTAGTTGACATTACAAATCATTTGAATGTCTTGAACACACGGCTTCAAGGCAAAAATCAACTGATATCCCAGCTCTACGCACATGTATCATCCTTTCAATGCAAGCTGACACTTTTCAGATCGCAATTGAATTCTGGAAATTACAATCATTTTCCGAATTATAAGAAAATGGCTGAAAAATTCAAAAAAACTGCTATTAATTTCAGTTATGTAAAAAAGCTAGATATTTTGATTCAATCTTTTCAAGACAGATTTTCGGAGTTTAAAACAGTGAAACCTCTGTTGGACATATTTAGCAATCCTTTCACGATTTCAGTTGAAAATGCGCCAGAGTTAATGCAGTTAGAAATTATCGACATTCAGAACGACCAAGATTTACGCAACAAATTCAACGAAGGAGACTTGCTGAACTTTTACCGCTGCATTGATAAAAATACGTACAAAGAGTTGCGCATAAACGCTCTGAAATGTGCAAGCTTATTTGGTTCTACCTATATATGTGAACAAACCTTTTCAATCCTAAATAATAATAAAACAAAAAATCGAAACCGCCTTGCAAATGAAAGTTTGGAAGCAGTTTTACGTGTTGCTACAAGTAAATTTGAGCCAAATATAAAAAAGATTGTAAGCACTATGCAGTGCCACGCTTCAAATTAATAAATTCTTTTTCAATTTGAATACATTATTATCAATTTTTCATTGTCTTTAATTACCTATACTTCTGGTGGCCCACCATCAGTTCATAATTTGCCCGAGTGGCCCCTAGTCTTAATAAGTCTGTGCATCCATGGTGTAGATGTTTGTCCCGGGTCTTCGGTGCTTGTGTTGTGTGATTGTGTATGCCTCCCGCGACACAGGGAATCCTAGTGCGTGGGTCTAAGTGTGATAAATAAAACACCACATCGTCACTGACTATCAATTGAGATAGCGGTCTCAACAATCTATATAGTATACAAATACAAAAAAATACAAATATCTTTATTGAAAACAGTAAATATGTCTACTTATCTAACGTACACTGCCTTTTGTGTTAGTTAAAAACTGTGGTACAAAAGGCAGCATAAAAACAATCTTTCATTATTATGACAATCACAGGGGAATGGTATGAATAAGGGATACCCCCCGTGACTATACTATACTATACTATACTATACTATACTATACTATACTATACTATACTATACTATACTATACTATACTATACTATACTATACTATACTATACTATACTATACTATACTATACTATACTATACTATACTATACTATACTATACTATACTATACTATACTATACTATACTATACTATACTATACTATACTATACTATACTATACTATACTATACTATACTATACTATACTATACTATACTATACTATACTATACTATACTATACTATACTATACTATACTATACTATACTATACTATACTATACTATACTATACTATACTATACTATACTATACTATACTATACTATACTATACTATACTATACTATACTATACTATACTATACTATACTATACTATACTATACTATACTATACTATACTATACTATACTATACTATACTATACTATACTATACTATACTATACTATACTATACTATACTATACTATACTATACTATACTATACTATACTATACTATACTATACTATACTATACTATACTATACTATACTATACTATACTATACTATACTATACTATACTATACTATACTATACTATACTATACTATACTATACTATGCTATGCTACTATACTATGCGCCGTGGTGGTACCGGCCTAGAATAGTACTCCCCCATCTCTTCCCGCGGGTGCCGTAAGAGTCGGCTAAGGGACCACGTACCAGAAGGTGGGCAGCAGCGCCTTCTGAGCATCGGAAATCATTCTGCGCTCGCCAACCCGCCTGCCAAGCGTGGCGAGTATTGGCAATTCCCCCCAATTGGGGGAGGCATTTGTCCAACAGTGGACACCCAATGGCTGAGATGAAAAAAAAAAAAAAAAAAAACTATACTATACTATACTATACTATACTATACTATACTATACTATACTATACTATACTATACTATACTATACTATACTATACTATACTATACTATACTATACTATACTATACTATACTATACTATACTATACTATACTATACTATACTATACTATACTATACTATACTATACTATACTATACTATACTATACTATACTATACTATACTATACTATACTATACTATACTATACTATACTATTGTTTTCTTATTCGCTACTGCGCTGTGAGTTGTGTACCTCAACGCTATGTACCCATGAAAAGATCAAACGTGAATACGTCGTCAAAAGAATATATGTATCTTCTTTGTAAACGTTAAACTAACGAAGTGCGCCTGTCAAGCTGAGCAAACTGTCTTTGTAGTACAAAGGAATATAAACGGCCACGAATAAATACGAATAACTTACAGGCCAGAGGTGAAATATGTACAAAAATCCACGCGGCCATTTAAAAACAAAACATTTGCTACTAGAATCGATCTATAAGATATTTTAGCGATATGCGCGTTGATGTAACATATTTATTACATATTTATATAAACTCTATTATATTTTTCATATAATAGGCTATAAATATGTTTTGGAGTACCTAACTAATATATTTATTTCTTTTTATAAAAGCTGTCACGACTAAATATTTGCCATATTTGAAGTTAACGCGTAAAACATGCTAATTTACCTTTATGAAGTTGCATTTCGTGAAGTACATGATTTTGCGAATAAACTTATGATTAAATAAAATGTAACACACAGCACATTTAGAGTCGTCATCAAACAGCAATTACCTGAACACATATTAGTAGGTGCATAATTCGGTGGAGTTAGCCATTAAGGATCAGTAGTACTTTTAAAACGAAAAAGTGCTGGATATAGCCAAGAAGTTAAAATCATATTTCAGCTAAATCTGGGCCTGGATATCTTCTCAATACTCTAGACCTTATTACCTTTGCCAAAATAAAACCGACTGTGATATTACAAGTCTAGTCGTCATCATAGTTTGCGCTATGTAGGAAGTTTAATCATCATCATCATCTCAGCTATAGGACGTCCACTGCTGGACATAGGCCCCCTCCCTTGCCAGTCCCCTCCCCGGACTGGCAAGCGCAGCATAGGAAGTTTAATAATAAAGGATATTTAAATTAGACAACTCTGCCGATCCAAAAAATGAGGAGAACGTTTTCAGAAAGAAGGTAAAATCGTTTGAAGATCAAAAAGTGATGAAAGGGATACTTAAGACCCAGACCTGATGCCCAAAAGCATGAAAGGTTCGCGAAATATCTATGTCTGTATGACGAGCAGAAAAGGTTAAACGTATGCCTTCTGCTTTTTTATGTAATCGGTGGCAAACAAGCAGACGGGACGCCTGATGGTAAGCGATCACCGTCGTCTATGATTATCTGTAATACATTACGATACGTTGCTAATCCTTTTTAACACTCTATTAAATGTAAAAAACAGAAGTTCATACACTGTGATAAATGATTATTACCTCGTGTTTATTCAACCAATTGTACATCTTTGCCATCGGATCGCTCGGATCGATGATGATAAAATGGTACATAGGGTCACGGTCACGATAAATCACTAGAAGTATAAAAGGGTTTAAAAGGTCAGGATATGGATAGCTACGTCATTAAACATCGCCTAGTGACCGCAGATTGTTCGGGTCACGACATGGTGTCTATACAGGACAGTAAGGTGGTTTACGATTGTATCGTAAGTTTTAAGACATCTTCAGTGGTTCAGTTCCGGGCGGCGACAAGAGCGTAGAACTCTCCTTCGCGGCGTCTTCTCTGTTACTGTAACCACTGAAGATGTCGACCGCAGTGATCGACGAAACGTCTGGAACACAAGTTTCATCTAGACCACGGCCAAACAGCCCGGAAGCAATACATACAACATGCAACGCCGGTCGTGAAAGCCTTAGAGTTTATTTATATATATATATATATATTGTTTTTTTTACAGATTATAAGTTTACGTTTGACCACTGTCTCACCTGATGTTATGTGACGACGCGGTCTAAAGTGTTACACGTAAACTTAGATATAACTTATATATAGAAACATATAAATATTATAAGGAGTTACAGTTTGTGAGGTTCTAGGGGGTTATCTCTGGATCTACTAAACCGATTTTGAAAATTCTTTTACCAATAGAAAGCCACGTGTTTTGTGAGTCATAGGCTATATTATATATTTTCATCATCATCATCACCACGCGGGTGAAACAGCTAGTTAACTATATAACCCGTTATATTTGTGGATAGCTGTCCCTACTGGTATTTTAATATACAATCTGAGGTTTCAGATAACATTTTATTGACGCAGTATAAACCACTCCAGACGATGTTTCCATCGTTTCCGGGTTTATGTGCAGTTAGAGTGGATAAGATCCGTTTTATCGACATTGACTTTGCTTTATTTCGGTTTTATGCAGAAGGTAATGTGTGACTTTATCGTGATCTGTCATATTAGGATCGTAGATAACTCTAGAATGTATATAACATAATTTGTCACACATTTACGTACATATTATATACCTACATACAGTATTTATGGTTTCCTATTCTTCTTCTAATGTCAGTGGTTATTATCGAACCCCTCAGAAACGGTTTGCCTTATTTTTACCCGACTGCGAAAGAAGGAGGGTTTAGGCATTATCTGCTCACTTCTAGATTTTGTTGCTCTACCTATATCACCAACAAAATGATAAGAAGTGAGCTGTGAGCGTGTAATGCCTCCTACTGTGTTTGTAAACACTGTCAACTAAGATCATTCAAAACCAAAATAAAATATGGAAATTAAAATCTTGTTTCTATCTTTCATCAGTTGTTCAATTAATTGAATAAAAATGGCAGATATTGACGCAGTCGGGTTTTTTGTTTTTTTAAATAATAATTTTATTTTGTGTTTATGATAGTTCTGAGGAGACTAAGTAAAGTATTTTTCACCCTCCTACCCCCACTCTCCATTTTTTGTCGCGATTTTGTACTTCTATTATTCATAAATATATTAATTTAACTGTCAATCATTGACAATTAAATAAAATATTATAAATATAATAAGAAAAAACAACCTTCCTCGTCCTTTATATTCACCCTCATTCTCAGTACTTTATTTTCATCCCTTCTCACGACATTCCCATACGGAGACAATGTATTGCCTTTCAACTTATCATTCGCGCAATATATTATATGTGTTTTTTATTTATTTATTGATGATGGCACCGAATTTGGGAAGCGATCAGACGACATACAGATCATGTAGGCATAACATGCCCCACTACCCGTGCGAAGCCGTGGCGAGCAATAAAAATAGTTAGCTCATAGGTGGCAGGTCGCCCACATTAAACACATACAAGAATAAAGCACTATCAGCGTAATGTTGAGCACGACGGTCGCCGTGGTACAGTGGTCAGTGACATTGACGTCTGTGTCGTCGGGACCCTGGGTTCGAATCCCGGCAGGGGCAAAAATTTATGCGATGAGTGTAGATGTTTCTCCCGGGTCTTGGGTGTTTGTGTGCTGTGATTGTATGTGTCCATGCCTCCCGCGACACAGGGAATCCTAGTGCGGGGGTCTGAGTGTCCATTAAAAAAAAACTCACATAGAGTGCTACTAATTTTTATGCAATTTACAATTTAATGCACTTCTCGCCGCAAACACTGAATGTGATTTAATGTTTGACGATCGAAAGCATATTATGACTTTCATTTTAAATTATTGTGAAAATTTATTGGACCAATGGGACAGATGTAAGAAAAATTACCAAAAAATGGAACCGACTTCAACACTCAAAAGTGTGAAATAACTTGTTGAAGTCGGTACCATGATAGTTCACAAAAGGAACTATCATCACAATATTGTGCTCATGGTAGCGACTTCGACAAGTTATTTCACACTTTTGAGTGTTAAGGTCAGTTCCATTTTTTCTTAAATTTTTTTTCACGCTTTTCAGTGACCTTTGCTATACTCACGGGATCAATTGTCATTGTGTATGTTCTCCGATGCCTTCAACAACAACTATAATATCGTCGAGGTATGTGAGGCACTTTATAGTTATTGGAGTGTAACTTGAAACCTGCTCGTTCGATTTTGATGAAATTTAAATGGGACCACCACGGAAGTGTGTCTATATACTATTAAACAAAAAAAAATCATCAAAATCGGTTTAAAAGCGACGAAGTTATCCGCGAACACACATAAAAAACATATATACTGTCGAATTTAGTACCTAACCTTCTTTTTTTGAAGTCGGTTAAAAAGGCGAAATAGCAAGATTGATGCTGACTTTGATTATAATTATGACTCCTAATATTCATTCGTGACATTTTTCTTAGATTTTTATTCTTGTACTCTTTTTTTATTATTAGTTTTTGACATCCTTTGCTTTATAGTTTTAATGTCTGACTATGACTAATGAGTATGACTTTGTTTGAATATTTTTTAATTGTTTGAGATAAATCTAAATGTGAAATCGTTTTTATCCCAATAAATAAAAACTCTTAATGTGGGGTGGCTTATGGCCAATACTCCTCCCTGAGAGGAAGACTCATGTCCCAGAAGTGGGAACGTATGGGGCTAATACTGTTCGCTAGATTCTTGACCTTGCGTTTGTTGGCTCCGAGGAAAATCTTTGATTCTGAAACTTCTTTGACTCCTTATGACTGACAGACCTTCTACAGGTATATTTTTGTACTTTTCGTTCTTCTAATTATAAGTAGGCCTTTGATTAAAGCAATCGTTGCCTTCTGGTAGCAAGTTAAGCATTCTTCCCGTTGATCTCATTTATGCCATATCGAGTTGTTTAAAACAAAACAACTCATCACACACACACACATATTTAATTTTTTTATATACAATTTTACACAAGGAATTCCTGCACTTAACTTGTTACTGAAACTAAACTGGCCGCAAGACGGCTTTAGGATCAAATAGAAGACTGTAATGATCCAAGAAAGAATAGAGCGAGTAATTTCCAAGACCATAGCCCGAGCTAGGAGTAGGCTGAAAAACAGCGTTATTGTTTCTACATTGTGGGAACATGACACATGCCGAAGCCTTTGGCCATACATCCGAGGTCGTCAACCTTTACAGACTAAAGAGCCAAAAGTTACAATAACTTTCCAGTCGCAAAAGAGTTACAAAGAAAATATGTTCAGTATTATAGTCAATTATGTAAATAATATTTGATTATCTACTTGTGACAGACAAAGCGTCGGGACGGCGGAGCTGGCGGCGGTGGCAGTGCATTTAAGAGACGGGCGTAAAAAAAAATATTACTACGCTCATGGATCAATAATTGCATGATTTTAAAAGTTTTTTATACTAAATTATTTGGTTTCTGGATATGTATTATTATGGATACTTAGAGCCACAACTGACAATGTAAAGAGCCGCATGATGCTCGCAAGCCGCAGGTTGCCGATCCCTGCCATAGATATATATATTTAATCAATGTAAGCATGTCTTTTAACATATTTTATTTGGAATTAAAGGAACTATTTATTATTTATTTATTTATATCGAAAACCGGTATTTATAGGAAAATATATCGCTGACATCGCTTTGCTAATTTGGTTGGGGTTTGCCCCTAGGTAATTGTGTAATAGATATATTCATTGTGTAAAAGTACGTTGCCCAGTAGATCAGTTTACATCACATGGACCTATGCTATCTACCTACTATTTACTTAGCTGAATTTAGGCCAGCGTAGTGAATTATGGAATATTCTACAGTCTAATTTGATAAAGCTTATGCTTAGCAAAAATCAAGCGACATGATTAGAGAGCAAATTCAATAAATTTTCCATCAAAGATAAAATAAAGCTAAGTATATTAAAAGTAATTACTGGAGAGCGGCGGACGGCATAATTGAATTAAAGTCCCGGGCACCAAAGTCTGGTGGAATTGCATTATGTTGACGTTAATGGCTATCTAACCTATCCATGGAAAAGGTGGATGGGAATATCTTCTTCATACCGGTTTTCCTACCTCGTAATCGTAACGAGATATTCCATTAATATTATAAACGTGAAAGTTTGTGAGGTTGAATGATTGTTACTCTTTTGCGCTGAAACGGCAGATTAGATCTGGAAAAATTTGACACTGACCATAACCCATATGCTACTTTTTATATCGAAAAAATCAAGGCCGAAGAAATGGAAATAAAATGGTTTTCGCGGGTGGATTCTCGGGGCGCAGCTTGAATATATATATATATATATATATATATATATATATATATATATATATATATATATATATATATATACATATATATATATATATATATATATACATATATATATATATATATATATATATATATATATATATATATATATATATATATATATATATATATATATATTCAAGCATATATTATATAAATTTAAGATCTTGTTGCACATCACATCCACAATGCTCAATCTATCCTGTCCATCCAAAGGTTGTCTGTAAGAGATTGCTTTAGCGATAAGACCGCCGATTGTATAACCATAAGCTACAATTAGTATAAAATACACTTTTGATGTACATTTTATAATTTGCAATAAAGAGTTAATCTATCTATCTATCTATCTATCTATATATATATATATATATATATATATATATATATATATATATATATATATATATATAATATATTCAAGCTAGCTATATGCTATGTTATACATTACTATACTATACTATACTATACTATACTATACTATGCTGCTGAGCACCTCGTGTTTTAGCTCGCATAGCGTGGCGTGTAAGAACGTTTGTAACTTGTACTGTACTACACTTGGGATCATACAAGTACCTACCAACCTCGCAAAGTGTCGCAAAGCTATTTAAAAACAAACGTAAATAATACGTGCTTAAGTCTACATCTACTTACCAAATACAACATGACGTTAGCAGTGGCGCAATGGTCACTGTCAGTGACATGGCTTCTGTGTCTCCGGGACCCTGGGTTCGAATCCCGGCAGGGGCAAACATTTGTGCGATGAGTGTAGATGTTTGTCCCGGGTCTTGGTTGTTTGTGTGTTGCGATTGTGTGTGTCCATGCCTCCCGCGATACAGGGAATCCTAGTGCGGGGGTCTGAGTGTGATATAAAAAAAAATCATCATCTCAGCCCCCAACCCGATACACGACTCCGCCGCTCACCAACACGTTTTCGTGGGAATGACTACTTCGGATGTTTATGCAAACTCCTGGGCGTACTTTCCAGAAATACAATATGGGGTTATGATATAAAAGATGATAAAAATGATTACATACTGATAACTTACAACAATATGAAGGGAATGTATGGGAATTTCCAAGGGGGATTTCACAACAAGAGGGGTAATAAGTTTATTTACTACTAGTAGTTATTTCATTCATTATTAGTATATATTAAAAGTTCTCATTCTTATTACATACTATAAGTTTACGCGTTTGTTTATTTTGAGCGCTTGTCATTTTTTAATCCGTTATTATATCGCCACCAAAATTACTACACTAAAATTGAATCGGATACTAAGCAATCTAGTGGAGTATTTTTTTAAAAACGAATTGTGACATACTTTTCGAATATCATCACATAGTATACGATAGTTGACTAAAAACACACTAGTCGAATCGAAGAAAGTAAGGAACACTTTTTGACTTCTTTGTCGAAGGTATTGAAGAAATTCGATCTCAGTTTAATTTGATTTTATACGCAAATATTTGAAGATGTTATTTCAGAAAATAATAGAATTTATATGCCACCGCTGTCAAACTCGTGTTCACGGATCGTGAAATTGGAATCTGTAACGTCAAAACCTTAAGGTTGCTTCTCAAGTTATATGCCTCTTGATGTCTCTGTGACATGTATTATGTAAATGTGATTTATTTCACTTACAGCCTTGGAAAATATACATAATTTCATCAGTAACTATTCATTTCGTATACAGGAGCTGGGAACCAATACAACGAGTCAATTTATAAAATATACGAAACCGAATTCCACTTATCACTCCATAAGCAATTTAAAAATTTTAGACCATAAACAAAAAACACATTTCCGATTTTGATATAATTTAAATGGGACTAGCAATACATACTTTGAAACAAAAAAAAGAAATTCAGGCATTCGAATAATCGGTGAACATACATTTAAAAAGAGATTTTTTTATATTTATATTACAATGAATTGAGAATCTCCTTTCTCGATGAAGTCGGTTAAAAATAAAATAGTAAACTTGAAAATTTAAATTAGTGCTATGCTAATCAGAGGCGACTTTGTGACGAACCTTGATGCGTGGCAACACCTCCGATGAAGCTACACAAGATCCCTGACCCCCGAGGCTTATCTCACTGGGAATCCTCTTTTCTCATATTCCTTCTATTGTCTACTACTGTCCCTCTATTCTTTTATGACGACAAATATGGAAATTAGAAAGTGAACCGTACGTGTGCGTATCTTGCACAAATGATTCCTTTATATCATCAGAAAAAGACCACATATCATTGGCACGGGATTAACACGCTGTGTGATTCGACCGATCGTTTTTGCTATACACCTGCCAAATGAGGAAGGAGCTTTCTCCCTCGGTATTCCCGAGTAGCTCCAATATGGGATCCTTCCAAAGCCAACGTATCTTAATGCCCCCATAAAGATATCGACAGGCAAAGGTGACCGCTTATCATCAGGAGGCCCGTCTGCTTGCTTGCCAACTATCTCATAAAAAAGAGGAAAAGAAATATAAATGATTAAATAGTAGATTGTAAGTAGGTAATATTAAAACTCACGCTCATTATTGCTTTGTACTATTTGTACGGGTCCACTTATGATCGACAATTGTGACGATGATAACGTCTTCCGTAAGAAGCTTGTCGATCGTGCTATCTACTACGCGTAAGTGTTACGATATATTTAAATAAATAGTATAAAGTCATAATTGATCGTTGGTATAATGAGATACGGGAGTTAGCTAGGTGTTTACGTCGGACATCATCTTTATTATTTCAGCCTTAAAACGCTGCTTGATTGAGCCCTTCCGAATTGATCTACAAAAAGACGACTACATAAACAACCTGTGTCTTTGAACTTTAATAAGTCATTGTATTACTTTACGTTTTAAAAAATTCTTTCAGTGTTTGGAAGCTACACTTACCACGGGTGACATAGGCTATATTATATATTTTTTTAAATTTGGGATCCTTATAGTTAATGACTTTACCCATGCGAAGCCGGGGCGGACCGCTAGTTAATTATAACACCTCTGAAGAAATTAAATTTGGCTCAATCTAGGTAGTAGTAGAAGACTAGTAGAGTTTAAGGTTGAGTGAAATAGAGGTTCGTTCGTAGGAAATGGTCAATCCTAAATAAAACTGTGCATATTATGCAATATAAAAAGGAAAGTTGTCTGCATTGATTAGTTATTATCGATATTCATCCAATTATTAACAACCTACATTTAATAATCTCAATATCGTATATATCTCATCTATACATCGCGCCAATTGCCATAAAATTGGATTCTCTGCAATCAGTACTGGACGTTATATTGGAGCCGGCTCGCTCTCTACAATCGTAGAGCCTGCAAACATATTATTTTAAGCTCTCGTTTCATTCGCATTCAGCTGGAATTTGCAATTCTGCAGCTTAATTGCCGAGTTGTATTTCAGCAGTAGAACTCGTGAAATAAAACTCACAGGAAACTCGTGAAATAAAACATTGGCTTAAATATAACTATTTTAGTTAACATAACTAGAAAATACTATTTACAAATACAGGCAAGATATTTAAGGCGCATCGTCTCTTACGGGGAGGTACTGATTACGTCTCCTTTGGGTCAGTCTACGTTTTGGCTGGACAGTCACAGTTTCTTCAGATATTCTCGACTGCTCCGCATCCAAGCTTGCTGCGCTTATAGGAACAGGCGTAACGGAATATCCGGCAGCCACTAAAGCAGCAAACTCTTCAGGAGTGTAAGCCTTATTGTTCTTAGGAGGGGGCAGACGTGATCTCTGCTCGTCCAAGCTGCGTCCGTGTTGCTCAATGTTTACCTGGTCAAAATCAGCATGATCTCTCAAAGAAGGTTGTGGCCTTTGTTTCCTAGGTGCGGGTAAGTTTTTACTGACGTAAATTGCTGAATGTGGCTGCTTGGTTGATTCAGCTCGTTCAGATTTTGATGTTATCTCGTATCTCGGTCTTTGCTGTTGGTCGTTTGATCTGTAAATAGGGCGAAGAACAAACTGTTCGCCGTACGACTGGGCAGACTGTTGAGGGACATTCTCCGCAACAGGGTCGTATACTTTTACTGATCGCTGCTTATCGAGTTCAGGGTAACGCTTCAGATAAGAGACGGGCCTTTCGATGCTAGATGGAAGTCTCAATTCCTGTCTGATTGACTGCGGCCTTGATTGCTGTGGTATTTCGACAAGTCTGTACTGTTTCGGGGCGGCTTCTTGCTGTTGGTATTGAGAAGCCACTCTGTAGTTAGGCTGAGGTCTTAGTTGTTGTAGTTTTGGGGCTGGTACGATTTTCAAACCTTGTTGTTCGGGACGTTCATATGCGTACTCTAGTTGGTCTTGTGCTTGTGCGATTGGGACGTAGCGAAGGGCTTGCGCAAGCCTTTGTGGTTGGGGCGTTGGACGGTACTGCTGTTGTGGTTGTTGCTGCTGTTGGATGTTCGTAGTCTCGATCAAGTATTGCTGAGGGCCCTCTGTTGGTTGCGGGAACGACACGTGAACTTTTGAACGCAGCTTACTGGCCTTCTTGTTTGGCTTAGAAATGTATCTGTCGATCTGTAAAAGACCATGAACAAAATTTATTTCACACAAACTTTTTATATAACAGCAATCAATCACCAATACCTAAATGAAAAACAAAATTAAAATGCTTGCTCATTTGAAAAGCTTTTATTTTTAAGAGCAGAAGCACTCTATGTGAGAGTTCGCCCGGGGCAGTACTACCATCATATCTATTTGTAGAACCAGGCAGTAGTGTTCGTATCACTGTGTTCCTGTTTGAAGAGTGTGGTTTTCGGTGAAATTACACGCACATGAGACTTATTAACTTTATGTCTCAGGGTGACGGGCGGAGAACAGTTCTTTACGAATTGTATCTGTCTATAAGCAGAGGTTACCACTTAACGTCCTGTGTGTTTTTTACTGGTTGGGTCACCTTATCTCATAAAAAAGTCCTTCTCAATTGAATTTTGTACAAATGATAGTAGTAAGGATATACGGGTTCTGGCTCACTCCTCAGCCTTGAGCCAGAAGCCGGACCGCGGGTGGCTCAAACTAAAAAAAAAAAAAAAAAAAAAAAAAAAAAAAAAAAAAAAAAAAAAAAAAAAAAAAGTAAATCGGGCACGCCGGATCGATCTGTGCTATCCGTTTTTTGATATCTCTTCAGGATTCCGAGATAGTTTTCAGGATTCTGCATCTCCAATACCCCTCATTACCATTAGGCTAATTACGGTCCGCGACGCGCGCTCGCCAGCAACCCTCATTACCATTAGGCTAATTACGGTCCGCGACTCGTGTTCGGTCTCTCTTTGTGTGAATCATCAGCGTCAGCCTTGAGCCATAAGCAAGGTGGCTCAAACTAACTAAAACATGCTACTTTTGCTTATTGTACTTAGGTATTTGTTTCTATGATATCAATAACAACAACCACAAATTCTTATATATTGTATTTCTCTTTATTCATCTATAAAACAGCATTTATACATATTATAAAGTATTACATCATTCACCATTGTTTGTGAACCGAATAATCGAATAAAATCATGCATTCTCTTTCCGACGAATTTGTAGTACAAATACATCAAACAGTACTCGCCACATACTGAAGTATAATCATTTTGCACCCTCTTGCTGTTAAAATCCCACACTCTGCAGGTTCTATTCAGAAAAATTCTATGAGGTCCTGTGGGTGGTCGGCCGAACGAATCAAAATATTGACCTACTTTGTTTTTATCTATGTGTATGGCTACCCAGTGGGAGCCAGGTTGTGTATCTGAATCCAAATTGCTAACTATATACGCTGGCACTTCGATATGGATTGGTAATCTGTTTGCTGCATATACGTTATTTTGTATGGAGGGATTAATTTTTGATAAATGGTCCTTAATCTCTATTGTGTTCATACTGTGTAAACAAAACTACGTCCTGCACTTGTGCTACCTTGTGATCCTAATCGTTGAATGAACACCAGGCCACTACTTACGTTAGTGTTTAAAACATCTAACCTAACCTAACCGACGATTGAGCACCAGGGCACTTCTCACATCGATATTTTAGATACATGATCCTTAATCTCTATGGTGTTCATACTTTGTGAATGTTCAGTATAACAATTTATATAAAGAAAGCTTTAAATAAAACATATGAGCTATGTTGAGTATTTTATTTATTGATATCATCCTTATATCTACAATACAATACAATTTTATCTTAACTACTATAATCTACGATCACGTTACGATTTTTGTCTATTTCAATTACATTATCGAACTCAGCATAAACAATACAGTTGATAGTTTGAGATAGAGACGTATCAAAACGAACTTCTAATCTTACGCTACCATTTCTTATCAGATTCCAATGACTTAATGAGTTAGCTGACAAGTCAGGAGTTAAGTCAAAAGCTAATAGACAAAAACCTTTAGCATATTGCTCTCTAGATATTCCATTGCCTTCGTTAAGAAAATGTATGCCCGTTCCTGAGAATAATGTATGATAGGCGGCAGTGAAAGTATTATTCTCGAAGGATGGTTGTAACGCTTTAGAAGGTATTTGTTGACCATCGATATATAAACAAAATGAACTCATATCGAAATTTTCAAAATTAAAGGGATTTTTAGTAAGGCTACCATTGAACGCCGCGTTATTAACGAACCCGACAATACATCTTTTAGGTATTTGCCCCAAAAATATATTATCAAGTGTTTTTCCCTGAACCCCCGATGGTATTGTTAAAACTTTAACTTCGGCTCGAGTAATAGGATATTTAGCTGTAGTGGAGGCTAAAACTTTTTGATGTGCAAGTAAAACCGTTGGATTTATTCGAGCTCTACGTACAAAGAAAGTTGCATATTTGTCCTATTACTTCACATTTGCATTCTTGTGTAGGTACTTGTGAAACGTTAATCGTTATCATTACAAAATGACCGCTATTAGTAATTGGATTGACATTCTAATGGTTTTGTCATATCACGAAACGTTAATCGTTATCATTACAAAATGACCGCTATTAGTAATTGTATTGACATTCTAATGGTTTTGTCATATCACTAAACGATTTTTAATGATTATTTATTTAGTGTATCATCTTGGTATATATATTCGAAATCGATGTAGCGCTCTCAGAATTATGTGAGCAGTGAAGTCTATTATTTCTGATATTAAAGTGTTGTGAGTTAAAAGTTTTCAAAATCAACAATGGAGGTAAGATTTATACTTTATTTTTATTTATGTATTAGCATTTATAAAAACTGTGCAAAGCAGGTGTTTGTGAAAAGTCAAAGAGAAGTTGCATGTAGGTACGTTTATTTAACGATAACTTGATTTTGAAGCATTGATAGCCCAGTGTTAATATTCATGGACTTAGGGTATATGTTTTGAGTGTTGTGACACATATTTCTATCACATCGTGATACCAATTTTTGTGAGTTCTTGTAAGAATCTATGCATATCATTTAATATTATTGCTATTTCTATTTCAGAACACATTTAACGAAGAGAATACTTTCAAGCAATATTATTATCAACAATTGTCAGACGAAGACAGCAATGATAATATAACCATGAACATAGAATCTTCAAATTTAAAAAGAAAGAGGGAGCAAAAAGAGAGTTTAGATGAATTTTTCGAGTTTCCCAACAGCAAGAAGAAAAAACAGTGTTCATCAGTGTCAAGAGCTCAGCCGGATGGTGGCATTGCTTTTATTTCAACAAACAATGACGATGCATCTAAGTCACAATACATGATTAAGATTGATGTTTACGAATTAAGCAAATTGACAAAAATACCCAACTCGCAACATTGGAAACATGCAAACATACGAATCAAATATTATGCTGACGACAAGAACAAAAATTATGAGAGTATTAAAAATATAGTCTACAACATTACAAAAGAAATATCTAAGCTGGATACATGTAGAAAGTTGTATTTTAACAATAGCTCATGCTAAATAAACTTTAATTCTTATATTACTCATATTACTCAGAGTAGTTAATACTTTGTCCGTTACAATACATATTTAGCTAATTGGATCAACTCATCAGTGTTAATCTCCTTGCATTTAATACCATATTCTAAAATATAAATAGTCAATGTAAATCAAATGTAAGCACCATTCTTATTTTAACCTTGGTATAGTCACCTGCAAGATGGAAAACGATCAAGCTGTTTGGTTAGAAAAATCAGAACTATTTGATTCAACCTATGACAATGAGCTATACCAAATTTGCATAGCAGCGGAAAACGATCAAGCTGTTTGGTTAGAAAAATCAGAACTATTTGATTCAACCTATGACAATGAGCTGTACCAAATTTGCATAGCAGCGGAAAACGATGATAAGTAAGTAAACTCGAGTCATAATCGTGTAAATATATTTCGTATTCAAATGACTTTCTATTAATATTTAATTACTTTTTCAGTCAACCAACATCATCATACACAGTTCAAGTGGGGCGAGGAGGAGCTCTCAAAAGAACTGTTGGCGCTGATACCATGGGTAACGATGCAAAGCGACAGAGGCTTGAAGAACCTACATCTTCAGCTGACTCTAGCCATCAGCATCAGAGGCTTGAAGAATCTACATCTTCAACTGACTCTTCCCATGACTCAGAAAAGGTACACTGCAACTCATGTGATATTCTAGTTACTAGAAGATACTATACGAACCATATTAAGAGCAATATGCACAAAAATAATGTATCAATATTGCATAGTTCTAGAGATAATATATCGATAATAGATTCGGCTTTCAGACAACGCATAATTTCTTACAAAGTTAAAAGTAAAAAACAATCTGATATACTTTTTGAAACACCAGAACTGTTTCTTAATTCAGTTAGAGACGACTTATGTTTTTTAATTAATAAAGCTATAAAACAACATTATAGTTTGAAAATAAACTTTGTATTACATGCGGAATTTGTACAAGAAACAAAACAATTGGCTAATTCTTTTGATTTTCAAACAAGTAATTTCTTAGTTACCCAAGCAGATGACTTAGACATTTTTATGTCAACCTTACGCGACACTTTAGCAAATAAAATATGTACTTTTGAGAAGAAAGATAGTGGTTGGAGTTTGAAAACCATTAATTACATTGAGTTAAATATTAATAAATTTAACCCTCTCCGTGGTACTTCATATATTGATCTACCTAAAGATATTAAGCTTAAAAAAGCAATAATAAATGTCAAAAACTCAGATAATTTATGTTTTAAGTGGTCGCTGCTTTCAGCATTATATCCAGTTAAAAAAAATTCAGAACGGCCATCATCTTACAGCATTCATTCAAATAAGTTAAAATTTAATGGAGTATCATTTCCAGTTAAGTTGACGGATATAGCGAAAATCGAAAAACAAAATGATATAAGTATTAATGTGTTTGGTTTAGAGTTTGATACGAAAACAAAGAAACATTCTATTGTAGGTCCACTTTGTTTCACAAAAAGTCGTAAAAGTACTCATGTCAATTTATTATACATACAAAATGGAACGAATGGCCACTATTGCTATATCAAAAACATGTCGCGATTAGTAAGCAAGCAAACATCTAATTTGAATGTTGCTATTTACATTTGTGATGGATGTTTGATACGATTTCCTACCAGAGACAGGTTAAGTAAACATCAACAAGAAGACTGTTCTCACATTACAACAAAGTTACCAAACAGCGAGAAAACATCAAAAAATTGGTTTGGGGAACCGTCATCAAACGACACATTAAAATTTGATAATTTTGAAAAGAAAATGAAAATTCCTTTTGTAATCTACGCAGACTTTGAGGCATTTTTAAATCCTATACAATCATGTCCCAACGATTCATCTAAATCATACACTAATAACATTCAAAAACATGAGACTTATAGTTTTGGATACTATATAAAATGTTCATACGATGATAGATTATCAAAGTATGAGACATATTGTGGTCCAAACTGTGCACAAGTATTCATGGAACGTTTGTGCAATGATTTGAAAACCATATGTAAAAAAAATTGTTTCCAAAGATCCCCGAAGTCCCCATCAGCTGATCATACCAATAAGATATCTAATTCGAAAACATGTCACATATGTGAAACTAATATTACTACTGAAGAAGTTCTTGATTTTGATTGGCAAACGGGAGAATTGAGAGGAATTGCACATGAAGTATGTAAGAACAAGTTTCGTGCCCCCCGTCACATTCCGGTATTTCTACATAATTTAAGTAATTATGATGCTCATTTCATTGTCCATGCACTTAATTTTGTTGAAGGTGAAATTGATATAATTCCACAAAACAAGGAAAAGTACATCTCGTTTTCAAAACATCTAACAATTAATAACCAAAAAGTTACCTTAAGATTTGTTGATTCCTTCAAATTTTTACCATGTAGTCTTGACCAGTTAGTTAAAAACCTCAAAGATGACGAATTTCACGAACTCAAGAACGCCTATCCAGTTAAAGAAGATTTCAACCGTCTTCGTAAGAAAGGAATTTATCCATATGAGTTCATGACTTCATATGACAGTTTAAATTCAACATCTTTACCGAATCGAGAACAGTTTTATAGTTCACTTACTGATACATGTATCTCAGATGAAGAATACAACCGTGCCCAAGATGTTTGGCAACACTTTGTTTGTCGTAATATGCTAGACTATTCTAATTTATATTTAAAAACTGATGTGTTGCTGCTTACTGACGTGTTTGAAAATTTCAGAGATATTTGTCTTAAAACATATGGCTTAGACCCGAGTCACTATTACACTGCACCTGGGTTAAGTTGGGACGCGATGTTAAAACATACAAAGGTTGAATTAGAGTTGTTAACTGACATTGATATAATTGCATTTATTAAGACTGGTATTAGAGGTGGTGTATCTCAATGTAGTAATCGTCATGCTAAAGCAAATAACGAATTTTTAAATGACTTTGATAAAAATATACCTACTTCATATTTAGCTTATTTTGATGCTAACAACCTTTATGGATGGGCCATGTCTCAATACCTACCTGAAGGTTGTTTCGAGTGGGTGAGTCCAGAAACAAATTTTAAAGTTTCTGATACTTCTGAGTATGGTTTTATTCTTGAAGTTGATCTTGAATATCCTAAGGAGCTTCATGATTTGCATTCTGACTTTCCATTGTGTCCTGAAAATATTTGTGTAGGTGAAACAAAGGAGAAAAAACTAATCCCAAATTTAAATAACAAAATAAAATACAAGATTCATTACAGAAATCTAAAACAATGTCTAGCATTAGGACTAAAATTAACTAAAATTCACAGAATACTAAAATTTAAACAAAGTCCATGGTTAAAAAAATACATTGATCTAAATACTGAACTAAGAACAAAAGCCGTGTCAGATTTCGAAAAAGATTTTTACAAATTAATGAACAATTCGGTATTTGGAAAAACAATGGAAAACATTGAAAAACGAGTAAACGTTAAATTACTTACTCACTGGGAAAATCACGGTAAAAGTTTGGGTGTTCAAGATTTTATTGCAAAACCTGAATTTCATAGCGTATCAATTTTTTCTCAAAACTTGGTGGCTGTACAGTTAAAAAAAACTAAATTGTGTTACGATAAACCAATTTATTTAGGGTTTTCCATTTTGGACATATCAAAAACTCTGATGTATGAGTTTCATTACGACTATATGCTGCATAAGTTCGGTGATAAAACGAAACTATTATACACTGACACCGACAGCTTAATTTACCAAATTTTTACAAATAATTTTTATGAAGACATTAAACCTGATCTCTCTTCACGATTCGATACGTCTGATTATCCTTCAGACAACATGTTTGGTTATCCACAAATCAATAAAAAGAAATTGGGATTTTTTAAAGATGAAAACAATGGAAAAATAGTAAAAGAATTTGTAGGGTTGAGATCAAAGATGTATGCAATCCAATGCGAAAATAAATTAACAACAAAAGCTAAAGGTGTAAATAAAAGTGTCACAAGAAGGATGACAATGCAAATGTATAAGTCCTGCTTGTTGAATAGAAATATTTATCATGATACTATGTATAGATTTCGATCAATTAAGCACACTATATTCACACAGCAAATTAATAAAGTTTGTTTATCATATAATGACACAAAAAGATTTATATTACCTAATAATGTTGATACAATAGCATGGGGTCATCATAAATTAGGGTAAGATGTAAATATAAACATGTAAATAGTTTGTAATTATTTTTGTTCAAGTTGAATAAATAGTGTAAGATATTTGTTTAGATGATTAAGATGATGTATTATATAAACTATTATGTATCTTTAAAACATGATTTGAATTGATAAAATGATATTCAAATAAATAAATCAAGTATGTCGAAGAAATGTCTTTTACTTTATTCCTATACCTAAACCAGTTCACACGTGTGCTAAGATGTTTCATTTTGTTCATCCGTTTACTGCAATAGTAGCCGGACCAAGTGGTTGTGGAAAATCTAATTTTGTTACTAATTTCATAAAATATTCAAAAGATATTTGTAGCACCCCTTTTATGCAAATAACTTGGTGCTTTGACGAAATGCAACCTTTGTACAACCTAAAAAATGTAAATTACCATCAGGGTATTCCAGATCTCAGTATGTTTGATGGTAAAGATGCAAATCTTGTAATTATTGATGATCTGATGAGAGAATCTGATGGGCGAATTGTAGATATTTTCACCAAAGGCAGTCATCATAGAAACTTGAGTGTATTTTACATTACTCAAAACTTATTTCATCAAGGAAGAGGACAAAGAGATATTTCACTAAATTCAAGTTATATCATTTACTTTAAAAATCCACGTGACAAAACACAAATCCGGTATTTGGCACGTCAAGTAGCACCGGAAAATCCAAAGTTCATAGAAGATGCCTACAAGGATGCCACCAAAGAAGCACATGGATATATTATGGTTGATTTGAAACAAAATACTAGTGATCTATGTCGTATAAAAACTAGTGTCTTTCCCCCAGATCATTATTGTCATGTATATGTACCAACAAAGGGGTTTAAATATGCCAAGAACCAGCAAATTCCTATCATTTTCAAATAATGTCGCGAAGCCTCAAGACGCACAAAGAATTGTTATCTGCACTGCATAAACTAAAACCAAAATATAGAACAGCTCTTTTAAAGTCATGTGGTGATGGAGAAATAAACTGCATTTGTGAATGCATTCATAACGTCTTGCAAGGTAAGGTGTCGATTGAAGAAAAAAATAAGAAAAAATTAAAAAAACACAAATCTCTTCTTCGCAAGTTAGTACGCAAAAGCACAAATAAAGTAAGAAAAAATATTATCATACAAAAAGGTGGTGCATTTTTACCTATAATATTGGGTTCAATACTAAGTGGATTACTTGGTTCTTTTATTAAGTAAAGAAAAATGGAGCATGCTAAAAAGATGTTACTTATTGAACCTAGCATGATAGAGAAACTAAATCAACACAACAGTGTAGATGATCCAACATCCAGATTAGATATTGAAATGAAAAACATCTTAAATACGAATATGGATGATAGAAAAAAATGTATCTTATACTTACAAATACTGCAGAGATATTTACATTTCAATGAAGAAAATCGACGACCTGTTGAAATACCGATAATCTCTAAGAATGCAGAATTATTAGAATCAAATATAAAAGATGAAACTGTAGCTAAGCATCTAGTCTCTTCTCAGATACAGAACGAAGAAGAAAAACTTCAAGTTAGCACTCAAAACAGGAGTAATATTTATTCGTCAAATCAAATACTCAGTTGTATTCCAAAAACATATGCTAAAAAAGGTGAATCGTTGTTAAATTTGCTTTCATTGAGTAAAAAGAAAATTCGATGGGACGATGATGGTACAGTGCTTATAGACAATGAGAAAATTCCAGGAAGCAATATTGTTGATTTAGTAAATGATATACTTAGGCCACTCAAGAGAAGTGATCCAATAGGTTGGGAAAACTTTGCAAAGACACTGAAAGATATTAAAATACCACTTACTTACTTAGGGAATCCAAAAAGAATCAATTATATTAATAAACTACACAAGAAAGAGCTTGGCGAAACTTCAACAGATGAAGAATTTGGTACTCCCTCGGATAACTCGGATAAATACAGAACAAAAATTCGTAAGAAACTTGACTGGGAGAAATGGACTCCATACTAGAGGATAGTGAATTGGACCCCATACAACTTATAAATCAAATATATTATAACGCTGCACATCCTGCTGGTTACAGTAGCATAGAAAAGTTAACAAAGGCAATGAAAGGTAAAATGAATAAAAGTGAGGTTAAAAAATGGTTGCAGTCTCAAGAAACGTATACGTTGCATAAACCTGTACATAGAAAATTTCCTAGGAATAGATATATATTATCTAATATTAACGAGCTCTGGCAAGCTGATTTAAGCGATATGAGGACTTATTCTAAATATAATGAAGGTTATAACTACATACTTTGTGTGATTGACGTATTTTCTAAATTTGCATATGCTAGAGCCATTCAAAAGAAAAATTCTGTAACTATTAAGCAATGTTTCGTAAGCATATTTAATGAAGCTAATACTACACCTTTTCATATACAATCTGACAAAGGAACTGAATTTGTATCTAAAGATGTGCTGTCATACTTCAAAAGTAAAAAAATTAATTACTATACTACAAATAATCCAGATATTAAAGCAAGCATAGTAGAGCGATTTCAAAGAACACTTAAAATGAAAATGTGGCGGTACTTTACTCATAACAATACTTATAGGTACATAGATATTTTGCAAAATTTAATATATGCTTATAATCATGGTTATCACTCCAGTATAAAAATGAGTCCAGCTGATGTCAACTCAAGTAATATAATAACGGTTTGGAATAACTTATATGATAGAAAAATCAATACAAGGACCTTCACTATCTTAACTCCAAATTTTCATGTAGGTGATTATGTTAGAATTACTAAATATAAGCATGTATTTCAAAAAGGATATGAATCGAATTGGAGCGATGAAGTATTCATTGTCTCTTCAGTAATAGATCGCTCACCATGGGTGGTTTATACATTAAAAGATTTACAAAATGAACCAATTGTAGGAACGTTTTATGAACGTGAGCTCCAAAAAGTTACGTATGACTCTACTTCACACTTCAAAGTAGATAAAATCATTCGTACTCGCTTATCTGGTGACAGAAAAGAAGTGTTAGTCAAGTGGAAAGGTTATCCAGATAAATTTAACAGTTGGATTTTAGCATCTCAATTAAAACAAATATGATAAAAGAAAGTTTTTATTTAACATTGTTAAGCAACAGTTCTACGGAATATTTCCCAGAAAACAAAACCACGCTTTTCTCAACTAAGTTGCCAAAGCCTATAATACTTGAAGGATCATGGTATGTCGGCGTCGTTGAGTTTCAATACCCATGTACGATGTTTACAGTTCAAGATCATGAAAATGTTGTTTACATCACAAAAAAAATGCAAATGCCTCAAGAAATACAACCTTCTCTTGTGTACTACAAAACTCACATTCCAGCTACAAACTATGACAATATTAACCATATTTTAACAGCATTAAACAACATAAAAGAAGACATAAATTTTCGTTATGATGTAATATCAAAATTCGTGAATGTGACAGTGAATGATGAAAACATAAAATCATTAACATTGTCAACTCAACTGTCTCTTCAGCTTGGGTTTGAACCAAATAAAAATCTCGTTGGCAAGGGCTTTGGAAAATGTCCAGCTAACTTACACTTAGGGCTGCCGTCACAATTATTTGTTTATTGTGATATAATCGAACCACAGATTGTTGGAGATGTGATGACTCCATTACTGAGAATAATACCATTAGACCCTTCAAAGTATATTTATGGAGCTAATAAAATGCATGTGTTTTCACCGCCTCACTACTTACCAGTAATGCGGAGAGAGTTTGATACCATTGAAATAGATATAAGATCAAACACTGGTCAAAAAATACCATTCCAGTTCGGAACGGTGTGCATTAAACTACATTTTAGCAAATTATAATGTATTCTCAACACAGCAAAATATCTTGTCCTTATGAACATTATTATTCACGTCAAGCTGGATCCGGTATTGGAGTAATTTACAAAGGAGTCCCATATCAGCGTGGTCATGGAATCGGTAGCTTTTTGGGAGGGTTGTTTAGGTCAGTTTTACCATTGCTTTCTAGTGGGGCTCGAGTGATTGGCAAAGAAGCTTTAAATGCAGGAGTAGGTCTTTTATCTGATATGGTTAGTTCAAGACCTATGGAAGAATCGATCAAATCACGACTTAAGGAGGCAGGCTCTAATTTGAAAAGGAAAGCCGATGCCAAAATTGATCGCATGAACATGACTGGTTCAGGGTATAAAACAAAGAAAAAACATCACTCTTCTCTCATTTCACCATCGACCACTAAAGCGAAAGCTACTAAAAAGAATAAACTAAACAAAAAAATTAGGGACATATTTTCTTAAAATATTTTTATAATGTCTTTTTTACATAGTCATTCCTGCGAGTGCATTAAGTCAGAATTAGATTTATTTGCTTTACCGTCTACACAAACTAGTATAGAAAATGGAATGTGGATACATTATAAACCAATTTCATCTCTTGCTGATGATGGACCCATAGAATTTCAAGTGCCAGGAGCAGGTGATGACTACATAGACTTATCTCATACGTTGTTACATATAAAAGCGAAAATATTAAACCAGGACTCTTCAAAGCTAAATTCATCAGCTGTGGTGGCTCCAGTTAATAACTGGATGCATTCAATCTTTAATCAACTTGATGTTTATTTGAATCAAAAACTCGTTTCTCCACCAAATAACACATATGCGTATCGTGCATACATAGAAACTCTGTTGAATTATACCCCCGCAGCTAAAGACTCACATCTAACCTGTGGTCTTTGGTATGAAGATACATCAGGAAAAATGGATTCAACTGACGAAAGTAATAAAGGATTCACAAAACGTCAAGAATTTGCTGCTGAGAGTAAAGAAATAGAAATGATAGGACATCTGCACGGTGACTTATTCAATCAAGAAAAATTTTTGATCAATGGCGTTGATATGGCTGTTAAATTAGTGCGATCAAGAGAAACTTTTAACTTGATGGCTGCCTCGAATGATTTAAAGTTAAAAGCACGAATTTTGGATGCAACGCTTATTGTACGTAGAGCTCGAATAAATCCAACGGTTTTACTTGCACATCAAAAAGTTTTAGCCTCCACTACAGCTAAATATCCTATTACTCGAGCCGAAGTTAAAGTTTTAACAATACCATCGGGGGTTCAGGGAAAAACACTTGATAATATATTTTTGGGGCAAATACCTAAAAGATGTATTGTCGGGTTCGTTAATAACGCGGCGTTCAATGGTAGCCTTACTAAAAATCCCTTTAATTTTGAAAATTTCGATATGAGTTCATTTTGTTTATATATCGATGGTCAACAAATACCTTCTAAAGCGTTACAACCATCCTTCGAGAATAATACTTTCACTGCCGCCTATCATACATTATTCTCAGGAACGGGCATACATTTTCTTAACGAAGGCAATGGAATATCTAGAGAGCAATATGCTAAAGGTTTTTGTCTATTAGCTTTTGACTTAACTCCTGACTTGTCAGCTAACTCATTAAGTCATTGGAATCTGATAAGAAATGGTAGCGTAAGATTAGAAGTTCGTTTTGATACGTCTCTATCTCAAACTATCAACTGTATTGTTTATGCTGAGTTCGATAATGTAATTGAAATAGACAAAAATCGTAACGTGATCGTAGATTATAGTAGTTAAGATAAAATTGTATTGTATTGTAGATATAAGGATGATATCAATAAATAAAATACTCAACATAGCTCATATGTTTTATTTAAAGCTTTCTTTATATAAATTGTTATACTGAACATTCACAAAGTATGAACACCATAGAGATTAAGGATCATGTATCTAAAATATCGATGTGAGAAGTGCCCTGGTGCTCAATCGTCGGTTAGGTTAGGTTAGATGTTTTAAACACTAACGTAAGTAGTGGCCTGGTGTTCATTCAACGATTAGGATCACAAGGTAGCACAAGTGCAGGACGTAGTTTTGTTTACACAGTATGAACACAATAGAGATTAAGGACCATTTATCAAAAATTAATCCCTCCATACAAAATAACGTATATGCAGCAAACAGATTACCAATCCATATCGAAGTGCCAGCGTATATAGTTAGCAATTTGGATTCAGATACACAACCTGGCTCCCACTGGGTAGCCATACACATAGATAAAAACAAAGTAGGTCAATATTTTGATTCGTTCGGCCGACCACCCACAGGACCTCATAGAATTTTTCTGAATAGAACCTGCAGAGTGTGGGATTTTAACAGCAAGAGGGTGCAAAATGATTATACTTCAGTATGTGGCGAGTACTGTTTGATGTATTTGTACTACAAATTCGTCGGAAAGAGAATGCATGATTTTATTCGATTATTCGGTTCACAAACAATGGTGAATGATGTAATACTTTATAATATGTATAAATGCTGTTTTATAGATGAATAAAGAGAAATACAATATATAAGAATTTGTGGTTGTTGTTATTGATATCATAGAAACAAATACCTAAGTACAATAAGCAAAAGTAGCATGTTTTAGTTAGTTTGAGCCACCTTGCTTATGGCTCAAGGCTGACGCTGATGATTCACACAAAGAGAGACCGAACACGAGTCGCGGACCGTAATTAGCCTAATGGTAATGAGGGTTGCTGGCGAGCGCGCGTCGCGGACCGTAATTAGCCTAATGGTAATGAGGGGTATTGGAGATGCAGAATCCTGAAAACTATCTCGGAATCCTGAAGAGATATCAAAAAACGGATAGCACAGATCGATCCGGCGTGCCCGATTTACTTTTTTTTTTTTTTTTTTTTTTTTTTTTTTTTTTTTTTTTTTTTTTTTTTTTTTTTTTTTTTTTAGTTTGAGCCACCCGCGGTCCGGCTTCTGGCTCAAGGCTGAGGAGTGAGCCAGAACCCGTATATCCTTACTACTAATGATCTACTTTAGTCTAGGAGCGCTAGACGAGCAATAGGTTCAGATCTCCTATTACTTATTTATCTCGGCCCATATAGGTATTGTCTTTACCGTTGTTCCTTATAATAATTAAGTAACCAAATAACTGCTTACAGTGAAATACTTTAACGATGATGCATGCATAACTTGGCTATTGTCGTAGAGAAGAAGTTTGATGAGTAAGTCATTCATTTGCACGCCACATTCTCTGTTTCAAATCAATCAGGCGAATTAAAAAATTTTCCATGATTAACTTTAACAGCCACGGGGACGCCACGTTTCCATGCCTAACACCTTTTCGTTGCTAAGGTAAAAAGTATATGTTCCGCTTATCCTAACGCAAGCAATGGAATCATCTTAGAGAGATTTCAGAGTTTAAATCAGGGTACCATTCACCCCATACACAGACAATGCTGACCACTCATTCCTCGTCACTAGTCTCACCAGTCTATCATAAATATAATCATCTTATAATCATAAATATAATATCATAAATATACATATAAATCTATGTATATTTTTCTTCAGCTCTTACTTGTTGATACTGTGGAGCTACACTTCTGACGGTTGTGGGTTGCGGTGCAGGTGAGTACGACTGACCCTGCGATTCTTGTCGCACTTGAGGATGTCCCAGTAGCGCCAGGAGTTCTTGATCGAAGGATTCAGCAGAATTAGCACCATTGTCACTAACGGAGAGAGCCGCTCCAACGGAAGCTTCACCGCCGTTGAAATTGTAGTGCGGACGACTGATCACGGTGTGGGAGGGGGGCACCTGGAATCAAAAGTAATTACACAGCTTAATTAGTGTTACATTTGATTAAAGGCCTAACAGGTGCCGATTACAGTACAGGGGCTCGCAGATACAGGGAGAGGGCGGACAAATCCTGATGCGTGTCTTTACAGATTAACTAGGGGCTCAGAAAAAAAATCTTATCATATTTTACAACTTTCTAATAACCTTTCTTCTGGTGCAAGACACATTTCAAGCGTATTTGTCGTTAGCGTAAAAACATTTATAAAAGATCAAACCATAATACGACGTGCCCGAAACAAGACTTATAATTATACTTAAGCTTCTCTCGGCGTCTTTTATATACGAAATTGTTTTCTGTGTGTAAAAGCGCTAAAGGGTATTTTTCTGTTTTCGAAGAAAACTTTTAATATGCACCTTGTCAGATATATAACAAGTAGTTACCTTCGATAATCATTAACAATTTATCAAAAGATCGGCTTTTAGGGGCTAAGCTACCAACACAGGCAGATTGCAGATTTCTGAAGCGATGATTACTCAGCGGTGGGATCTTCGGTTGTCAAACTGACAGACTCTAGATCAATCCCCACCAACGGCTTGGACTTCCAGTGAAGGTAACATTATCAAATTCCCAGCGTGGTGGTAGAGTACTTACGAGTACCACCTTCAAGTTTGAAAAACTGTCACCAAACACATAGTGTGTTCATGCAGCAGTCCTTGAGAGCCAGTATGCATTCTAGGTCTAGCGTATTATCATTCACGTCATCACTGACCATCAAGTGAGATAGTGGGTAAACGCTAGATCTATACAGTATAAAAAATAAAATAAAAAACAAGAATTCATTTTCGGAGCTGTGGAGTCTAACATACATTAATGTGTTTTTATGATATTGTTTAAAGATCGTTACGCATGCAAATCGCAAAATAATGTGCATAATTAGTAAAATGTTATTGAACGCCCTGCCTATCGCGGATAATATATTTTAGGTAATATTGTATCTTATTAGCAGGATTATTAGAATATAATTATGGGGGCTATATACGAATTGATAATAAATAGCTTTCTTGTTCCATTGTGTTGAAGTGCTGGTCGAATTTTCCGCCATGACAATGGTAAAATACCTGACGGTATAAAACTTACTATCTTGAAGTCAGGGCTATTCCGGCGGAGCATTTGAAGTAGCGAATATATGCAAACCTTGATAGTGGTTACATATTAATACCGTTTAGGGTTGAAATTGCTCAAATTTTAATGTAGTTCCTGTAGATTTGTAATTAGTAAGTATTTTATTTTAATAAAAGCATAGGCCCGTTAAAAAAGAAACACATGACAACAATTGTGATTTATATCATAATCACAACCTAACACCGTAAAATAATCGCACTAATTATAAGTTCGGTTATGGCAGTCTTCATAAGTGCAATGCTTTCGTCGTAATTTTCTTAAAACAAATCTAAACTGTCAATAAAAAAATTTACTGCTCATAGAAAAATAAAAACACAATAAAAAATATAATGTTTCTCTCAAATACTTTAAACCGAAAGAAAGTGGCACTCGTTACCAGGAAGTAGAATCATCATCGTTATTCCATCCATAGGGCGACCAAGTTGAACAAGGGAATTCCCATTGATTCTAACGAGGACATGTTAGAAGCTGTATTCTGCGATCTTCATCAAGTCGCATGTCTATCTTATCGATGGACGACCTAACTACCTAACCTACAAAGTAGAATCTGTTCAAGGAATTGGGTAAATTTGAATTGCTAACCTGACGTCCAGTTTGTTGCTGAGGCTCATAATAGTAAACCTGTTGCAGGTTTTGCTTGTGCTCTTGCTGCGGGTTCACGTACAACTGCTGGAGCAGCTGTCCATTAGAAACGGGCGATTTCCTTTCATTCTGGAGCTCTAAAAGTTCTTGAGCGTTGAGGGAAAATACTTGACCTGGACGGTATTCTTCAGCACGACTGGAATTTTAAAACTGTATATGAGTATAGAAGATGAGGTGAAAAATTGCCTAAAAATATAACCACAGACACGAGCATGAAGGAGGATCTACTACGTAATCATTATATAGTAAATATTAGTGTATGTCCAACTGTTATATTGAAACTTTAAATATTATTTTATATCACAAGCTGAGTTGTAAGCAATTCTTGTCAAATTAATATAACAGTTTAAGATGTATCTGTCTATCAGACTGATATATCGATAATGATATATCAGTCTTGTATCAGTGATCTGAATGTATGAGATGGTTACATTTTTAGACAATTTTAGCGTTTAGGTCAATGTATCGCTAGCTTAAGGTTAGATCATCTGGGGAGTTCCCCAAACAAAGCAGGACAATATCTTCTCTTTCTTAACTGAAAGTGTACTTGATTGTGCACACATACGTACAAGGAAATAAAATTTCACAACATAATGCGAAACTTTATTTCCAATATAATAGTTGCTTTGGGGTTAATTTAAGGTTATATCATAAAATTTAGAGATTATTGAATCCAATAATTGACCTGGGATGATGGACGCCGTAGCTAGCCGGATTAACAGGAACTGCTGTGACTGGATATCCAGCTGCTAGAAGTCCGTTGTATTCTTCAGGAATATAGAACTTGCCATTTTTAGGTGGAGGTAACGTCTCCAAACTCTGTCTATAATGGTGCAGTAATCTAGACTGATCTATCCTTAAGCTTTGATCTCTCAAAGGAACAACTGGAGGAGCCAGTGCATTTGGAACTGGCGAGTTCTGGTGGTAAAACAGCGGAGTGGAAGCATATTGCGGTGGAGAATGTGCTGTGGTCACGGGGTTAATTAATCCAGGGTTTGTTACGGCCAATCCGCCGTAATCAGGAATCGGTGATACAGCAAATCCAGCTACAATCAAAGACGTGAACTCTTCAGGAGTGTATGATTTGCCGTCTCTCGGGGGCGGGATGTGAGACTGTCGTCGATCCTCTAAGCTCAGACCGCGATGTTCAATTGAAACTGGCTCTGTTATCTGTGGCTGGTTCTGATCACCCACTACTTCCACATTCACTTGTTTTTCACTAGAAGCTAAATCCGGCGTGATTTCATTTCCCAAGGTAGAAGTCGTTTGTTCTGTTGTACTCGTTAGCTCAATGGGAGGGTGCTCTCTCGGTGGTCTTTCAACTTTCGAACTCTCATCCTCAGAAGTCGGTTGAAGCGACGTCCGATTCCTATAGGTCAGACTTTTGCTTAGATCATTATCAAGTTCTTCTGTTAAGTCCGAACACCTTAAAATTCCTCATGCCACCAGAAAATAAACCGTATTATAATAATAAGAAAACTGAAAATAAAATTGTTAGATAATTGGAAAACCTTCCACGCCCGTTCCATTCCTTTCAGTGAAAATTTTAGAGCCAATTGTTTCCAAAACCTTATTGCTTAAATCCCGATTTAAGAATTGGTTAGCAATTCAGTAAGCAGCCATTTTTTGGCTACGTGCCACTCGTTTTATAGCAGAAGAGTTTTAAAGAAAATTTTGATTATTAATTTGGTTAATTTTGATAAAGTTTGTTGGAAGATTTTTTTCCCGCTGCACGCTTAAAATTAGTAAAGTTCAGTTAAGTTCTGTTAGATTCATAACATAGAGTTAAAATTTATGCTATGAATCTAACTCTGAGTTAATAAATATGTACCTGAGTCCCTTTTCGTCGTCTTGGGGTTCTTCTACAGGTGCCACTTGTTCCTGTAAATAAATAAAACATAAAAATGTAGTATTTTTTTTATATTTCACGACTTTAACCTTGTTATTAACATAAAAAAAAAAAAAACACAAAATTCACCCATAACATAACGTGTATGTTATAAGCAATATTAAATATTATAGTAATTTGTTTTGTTTTTTTGTTTTTTTCATACTGTATGGATCTAGACATAGAGAATGCTTCCTGGCTCTCAAGGACTGCTGCCTGAACACACTATGTGTTTTTCAAATTTGAGGGTGGTAGCTAGCCAGGCGGGTTTTCGAAAGTACCCTACCACCATGCTGGGAATTTGATAACTGTGTTACTTTCACCGGAAGCTGAAACCGTTGTTTGGGATCGAACCAGTGTCCGTCAGTTTGACAGTCGACGCTGAGCTATCATCGCTTCTAAATTCTTACATTTTGTGCGTGTGCGTTTTTCTTTTCTCATTTTTATTTTGATCTATGTTATGGTTATTTTATTGTACTGTTAATACGACGATTATTTTGCTGTCTGATAATATTTTATTAAATTTTTATTTGAAAACAGTATGCTAATAATATATTGTTAATGTACGTAACTTCAGGTTTATACCATTTAATTGTGTTTATTGTATGACATTTTTACTCAGTATTCACTTATATACAATCCTGTTAATTATATTTGTTCTATTTTGAATATCTTGAAATCTTTTTATTGATAGTATTGTTGATTTGTGTTTTCTACAATGTGACCTATACACAAAGTGATTATCTATTACGAAGTTATGTATCTAGCAAGTGTCAATGTCTGTATGTTTACCAAAAACGTGTGTAAACTTAAGATACCTAATCGATCTATAGGTATATTTACAATACACGTTTGTCCCACGAAGTGCAAAAACTAGTAGGTTTTATACACTCGACGCGATGACAATGTAAATGAATAGGAAAGATTTTGACATTATTATACATCAGCATATGAAGCGATCATGCCTAGCGGTGGGACCGTTGGCTGTGGAACAGACGGGCGCTGGTTCGATCCCCACCGACGGCTTCAGCTTTTTGGTGAAAGTAAAACCGTTATCATGTCTGCAAGAGATCGCTTTAAGCGATAAGGCCGCCAATTGTACTTTGGTTAGGTACATATGTTTTATTTGTGTTTTTTTTGTGACCGGTGTACAATAAAGTGTTTTGTCACAACAATACAATTATTGTTATCAATTTCCTAGCATGGTGAATAATTTAAGTTTGCCACTAAGTTATGGTTGTTGTTCTTTATTTTTGTGCAAATAAATTATTTCATTTCATTTCAGAGACACATCGTTAGTTACTTATTACTACCAAGATCACAGGTTTTCGTTCTTTTTTTTCTCTCAAACCCCTCACCCTCACTAGAATTCCCTGTATCGCGGATTGCATGAACACACAGTTTGCATACTTTGTTGGCTAGGGCCGCTAATGAAAATAATATAAAATAAATAAACAGTGGTCAAACGTAATCTTTAAAAAAAAGATGTATGTACCCACTTTAAGCTAAATAACTAATATGATTAATTAGGTTGCCCATAGTCTATTCTTCAATCCTCAATAGCGAACGTTTTTTTTTGTTTTTTTTTTATACTGTATAGATCTAGCGTTTGACCACTATCTCACTTGATGGTCAGTGACGACGTGGTCGAAGATGTTATCACGTTAGACCTAGAATGCTCACGGGCTCTCAAGGACTGCTGCCTGAACACACTATGATTTGGTGATAGTTTTTCAATCTTGAGGGTAGTAGCTAATTATAATATAAATAATTATAAATAGCTTCACCGGAAGCTCAAGCTAACGTGATGGTTAACAGCTAACAAGTAGCAGCTCTGTTCTGAGAAATAGTAAGTAAGTTCCAGCAATAAGAATATATAATGGCTGCTTATACTAGTATAAGTATTGAGTATGCCGATATGACAAAAGAAGTATAGTAAAACACCGGCTATGTGATTTGTCGTACATTTTCGTAACTGTTGGCTCTGCTACACGCTTTGGTGACCATCAATTAGCTCTTTGTTGGACTACTTAGTACACATCCACGATGGGGGGCTCAAGAATGTGGATGATCGATTGCGTGGATATAGATTGCGGTGGCACTGTGACTAATTGTGCGTACTAATTGACTACTTAGAACAGGGACCTGGGACGTATGGAAAGATCCTTACTGTGTTCCATTATGTACATGGCGACGATTCGTTTATGCTGGACAATATTTTAGTCTATACGTAATTTAAAGACATACTAGCTGCGCTTCGGGGTTAATCCCGCGTGGATTCAGATTTTCAGTTACCTCAGTTCGTAATAATCGGTCATAATCGTATTTTTGTATGGACAAAAAATGAAATTTCTGATACATACAATAGGTTTAATTTAAAAAATATTTTATATCCATACCAAATGCGAGACAGCATGGAGTTCTGCAGTTGTTTAATAAAGTACCACAAAATCTTTTATCTGTAGCGGGGGAGAGGGTAGCAACCGTTACATTGGTAATCCTACTAATATTATAAATACAAAAGTTGGTGAGTATTGATGTATGTTACTTCACGCCTAAACGGCTGGATGGATTTTGATGAAATTTGGTATAGATATAGCATGTACCCTGAGTTAACACATTGGCATATTTTCACCATCACCGTTTTTCACAACCACGCGGTTAAAGAAGCGGGGCGCAGCTAGTACAATAATTACTCTTAACAATGATTACACGTCGATACCATCTGGTGTTTCTGCATTTGACGTTATTACAAAACAACAGAATTCCGAGCGGACCAACTATTAGGTGTTGCACCTAGCAAGAGTCATGCAACGAAACCGCCATTATGTCTGGATGTCGTAAAGGCTATTAAATAGGAATTAGAGAGCTAAGGTAATGGTCATTTGTTAATACACTGCGGCCGCTCATTAGTGCTGCTCCAAATTAGTCTCTAAGCTGAAGTTGAAATTACTTATATATGCACGGATACCATCATTTTGATAAAGTCAGTACATTTTTTTATGACATAATGTGACGGAACATATTGTAATGTGGTGGCAACCTCTGCCTTGAGACAGATACAATTCTATGTCTATGTTTATAAAGAACTGCACTGCGCCCGTCACCCTGAGACTTACAGTTGGCAGGTCTCATGCGCCTGTCGTTTCACTGAAACGACACTATACTGAAACTATACCCTTCAAACCGGAACACAGTAATGCGAATACTACAGTTACTGCCTGGCGGTAGAAATAGATATTATGGTGCCAGTACTTCCCCAGGCGGAGTCTTTCATAGAGTGCTATTACTCTAAAACATAGACTTTCATTATTGTTCAATAAGTTGAAATTACCTATATCCATGGATACAATCATTTTAATACAGTCAGTACATTGATCATCATACATCATTATCTAAACCTGTCTTTGTACCATTTAACCAAACGAGTACGTTACTTATTTTGTTAACATTCGAAACCTACAGATTACAATTTGCGCAGTACATAGATCGTATGCAAACTATCAAATAAAAGTCGGGTATGAAACCCTGCTAAAACTATTACTAAACTTACTAAACATTTCCGAAGATATAAGTATCTAAAAAAGATATTTTACCAAAAATGAAGCCGACTTCAACACTCAAATGAGTGAAATAACTTGTTGAAGTCGGTACCATGATAGTTCAAAAGTAACTTTTTTTATAGCTTTGCAATTTCTAATTACGCTTAATTATCTTAAGGGAATTAATGACGTGCAATCCTTTATTGTGCATTAGATAAGCGGCTTACTCTATTACTTTGCGTGTGTCATGTTTGTTTGTCCTCTTACTCGGCATGTAAAAACTTATCAACATAGACCAACTTGACACATTTTTATTTTTGCGAAAAGCTTATTTCAAGCGTACGAAATAAAACGTAGGATAAATTGACGTCTAGTTTTCTCCACTCAGTTTGCCACAAGTGTTACAAATCACAGCGTTATTTGACGGAAAATATCTTTGAAGATGTATTTGCATTTGACGCCTTCGCATTACGCATTTGATAGATTTATGAAATGTCACGAGTACGTGTTTCATTTTAGGTGTACCTATTTGATAAAGTGAACTTTACGAAGAGCGTAGTCATGGTTGATTCGGCTTCAATTAATCGGATTGGAGCCTAAGTGATGCAGAGCAACTATGTTTTTTTTTAATCAAATAAAAATACCAAAAAACCGAACTGACTTCAAGACTTAAAAAGAAACCGACTTCGACAAGTTATTTCACTTTTAAACTTAAACACTTTCCGGTTCCAACCGGTCCTTGTTTAGATCGATGGGGGCATTTGTCTAGCAGTGAACGTCCTATGGCTGACGGTGCTGATGATGATGATGTAGTAGGTGGTAATAGCGTCCACAAACCCTCAGTTCTAAGTAAGTTTGAATTAATTGTGGTGATTAGGGTTAGTAAGTATTGAAGTCTAGTATCATCATTATTGGTTCAATTATATTAGTTACTATTAATATTTATTAAATACATTTAAAATAATAGTAGCTTTTTTGCAAAGTTTAAAAATATACATAGAATTGCTCGTTTGATATTATTAAATAAGATACTAGCTGTAGCTTTACCGTCAGGATATTTTTGTGCCTCATGGTTAAATAGGAATTTCATACAAATGGACGATAATAATTCACCACGTTTTGTACCTTCTATGTTCCCTCAGTATAGATTTTATACGAAATTATATCAACGGAAGTAATTTACAAGATTCCGTGAATTTATTAGATGTCTATTGAACGGCCCTGAGATGTCCGCTTTCTGATAAGGGGTAAGGAAGTATCTTCGCTTGTGATTGACGTTTAGTTTCTCTGTTCACAGTATATGCATGAGATCTTTTGAAGTACGCAATTTCTGCGTAATCATTATCTTACTAGGGGGCGTATTATTAATCGTAGTTTTAGCCACATCTTTTAAGTTTTTTACCTTACATTTAGACTATATTTGAACAGAAAAGAATAGCTTAAACTAAGTGACATGTCACAATTAATGCAGGCTAGCTGTGTAACACAAGGTTATCTTAGTACACTGCTAAGTATTTAAATATCGTCTACTTAAGTGGTAATAATGGTACATTTTAATGGTATATTTTATTTTAAATCTATACTTAATTAAAGTTAATATGTATCATTCCTGTTACAACAGTCTTGAGAAATGTATTGTGACTCTGTATTTATTGCGGATGTAGGTATATATAGCTGTACTTACTTTAATAAATTAATAAATAAATAAATGTAACTAACTTTGAAAATACGACGCAACTTAATTGCTTTGCAAAGTTTTGGGTGATGCCTCGATCCCTACCAGATATTAAGCTTTCGGTATAAACACGACGGTGGTAGAGTACTTTCTGGTGCCTGGCTAGCTACCACCTTCAAGTTTGAGAATCTGTCACCAAACACACAGTATGTACTGATTACTGTCAGACCAGTGCCTGTTAACATTCTAGGATCTAACGTAAAAATGACCGTTGACTTGACGACAACTACAGTATGGTGATGTACTGAGTACAATGATACCCTGCCTAAAACCAGAGGAAAATCATATAACATGTACTACGTAAAATCATAGTTTCCTAATTTAAGAATATGTTTATTCAGAAAAGTTTTTTACTTACAAAGTTCTACAGTGTGACAGTTTTTACAGTATTACCATAGCTCCGTGAAATGTTCTACTAAAAATGTAAAATAAAAAGATGTAAATCCGCAAAAACTAAAAACAGACCATTTTTATCTGGAAAATACATCTCAATACGGAATAGTAGTAATCGTTAGTTTTCATTTTCTGAGTCCCTAGATACCTACTGCTAGAGATTACCTAACAGTGTTCTGTTTCTTTGTGCATTTGAAGAAGGTTGTGTCTATAATAAATTACTGAAATAGGTTGTACAATAGAACGCGTGCTTTGTGGAAACCAATATTTTGAAATTAGAATGGAAATATAAGCTGTGAACTGATATTGAAGCTGGTTTCTTTGTTAAGTTTGTAGGAGCAGATTCAAATTTAGTCGGCGTTGAGTAATAGGTCCGCCAGACCTCCAACCCTCGTCACGCTAGTACCTACGTTGATAACTGACAAAGGTGCTGTAAAGGGTCTGTGGAGCGATGACGTACGGAGACTAAAATCGAATAAGACAGAAACAAATTTACAGCGCTTTCAGTAGAAGCGCTTCAGATGTAGCAGTGATAAACACTCTACGTTCTCAACGTTATATTTAGCAATAGACAAGAAAACTTAAAAATAAAGAGGTAAAAAAGGAGGTGAAAAAAATGAGGTGGTTACTCGTTACAAAAGTTAAAAGCGTCAGTTGCATTAAAAAGCATGGCAACCACTGCATACTTTGTTATTATTGGTAACCATAGTTACGTGACATGAAAATTACTATTATTTATTGGCTATTATGGTCTACGTACATTTATTTTTCCGGAACTTAGTTGGTTAAAAACGTTCCTCTATCTACATAAAAACGGAGTTAAACTTTATTGCATATAAACCTTGTGCAAAATTATTTAACCAATTATGTACACTCGCATTAAAATCCGTTACGTGATTTAATATGAGTAAATGAATTATTGGACTCTAAAATATAAGAGTTGCGATTTACAAAGGATATTAAGTATTCTTCTACGAACAAGTTAATTTTAGTCCTTTGATCTTTTGTTTTTTGTTCCGTTTGAAATACCTATGTTTATCCTTCGTTCTTTAAGGTAGTCATTTGCTAAATAGACAATTTTGATTTTCAGCTTATTTTGTTGGTAGTCCCACATGTCAAATAAACTTTAATTTTAAAAATACCACTTATGACAAAACTTGATTTAATTTGCTAATTTATTGGTAAATAAATAATTTCTAGTGAACGACAAATGTGCTTGAACTACGTCATATGCCAGAAGAAAAGTAATTAAAAGCTCAAAACAGTGATTATTATTTTCTGACCCCATAGTTCATCTGTAAAGTATATATTTGTAATATTTTTAATCAACACGCATACTATTTGCCCCGCCCTCTGCCTGTAAGCACCCGCGAATCTCTGTATTGTCATCCGCACCAGCCCCCCGATTCAGAACCGTTCGATTACTCAGTTGTCGATCGATTCGATTCGATAACAATCATTTGCAATTCACAATAGTCGAACCCACGCCGAATTTATCGAATTCGATCTCGAATCGAAAGTGACGTCATAGCATTCGATATTCGACTTGTAACGCTATTCAGAATGCTCATATCGAATCTCATATATCGAACTTTCGATTATTATGTTCGGTAAATTATCGATAGCTAGAAGGCAGTCGATATCTAGTTTGAGTGTCTATTTTACTTTCTAGGCAACATACAATATTAATATATTTTATTATTTGGTTTTATAACAATGATGCAAAGTGATTGAGGACGTGAACAGTCCAATCACGATGAAAAAGAATTACACCACAGGCGAATTTTACGTTCTTTGTGGGATGCATCAAATGCATTTGGGCATTTAGAATATAGCCCAGAAAAGCAGGAAAACTTACAAATTCCTGCTGTGTTCTACATAACAACATGTGCACACTAGCGCGTTTACCATTGCCAGATGAAGTGGCCTTGAAACCAACAATATTATCGATGGTGACACAGCACATGTAGCTTTGGCAGCTATTGGAGCAGCATTTCAAGTCCGCAGCAATATTATACGTCGCATTACAGAACAGCTATCATAATGATTGCCATGCGTGAGGCTGTTTCGAAAGTTGCTCTATTTCTTGTTAGTAAGATGAGGGAGAGATAGATTATTGCTTATAGTCTATCTACACTTAATAATAATAAAAAAATGATGCATATTTCTATTGATATTTTTATTTGAGACTCTATATATTCTTATTTGATAACATTTTATCACTTAGACAATAAACAATACTGTAGGTACCTACTTATCTTATTACAAGTAAAACAGTATCTTATGTTTGTTATAGAGCTTATAAATAGTACACACTTATAGAGTTATACCTAAATCGGAATGTTAATTATAAATCGTTTGTCACAATAACAATACAAATAATGCATGCTCGGCATGCTCGAGGCACAGGGCGCGTGTCTTATCGGAGAACTCTCTAATCTAGGAAATGATTTGCTGGCTATTTGGAGGATAAGTACTTATAGAGGATAAGTTGTTTAGAAGATCCACTAGAAGCCCCGAGTATAATGAATTGCCTGATGTGTCCCAGGCAGAAGTACTGTCTGAAGACTTTGAGCCAGATTTCCTAGTTGTGGTTCAAGATTCCGAAGAAATCCTCACTGAAGACACGAATGCTGAATTCTTTTATATCTTCTTATTTCTATCTTCTATTTAAGTTTTTCTATTGACGTTTTGTTTGTAAACAAACAACTAGTGTTACCAACTTTTACTTTCCTAAACTCCTAGCAACATCCATCAAATCTACCAGAAATCCACTTTAAGGGGTTAACACGTGCATATGATATTACAGAGGTTTTACGCGGTTGATTACGCGCAGAATGAGCGGGACAAAATGATGCTGGTTGTTTTAAAATAATAATATAAATAAGTTCTTTATTATCATAAAATATTACAAATACACGGATCGTCGCGTAGAGTAAGCGAGAGAAGTACTTTAAGATTGTCAACCTCGCACTCTGTATCCATTTTTGGCCGACTAGTAGGTTATAGCATTGCGACGCGACATAGCACAAATTCATCTTCACAAATGTAACTATCATCACAATATTGTGCGCATGGTACCGACTTCGACAAGTTATTTCACACTTTTGAGTGATGAAGTTGGTTCCATTTTATGGTAATAAATTTTTTGACCCTTTTCAGTGACCTCCGCTACTCACGGGATCAATTGTCATTGTGTATATTGAAGTGAAAACTTCTTGAGCGGCGTTGTGTACTTTGTATGGGGAAAAATGTTAAACTCGCGTCAGATAGTCAGAACGTCAGGCGTCAGGACGTGACGTCATCAAATTCGTAAGATTTTTTGTTAGATAGAGTACACTTCTGTGGTGGTCCCATTCAAATTTCATCAAAATCGGACAGGCTGTTTTTGAGTTATACTCCAATAACTGAAAAGTGCTACGCGTATCTTGATGATATTATTGTCGCGGTTGAAGACATCGCAGAACACAATGGCATTTAATTGATTCCGTGAGTAGCAAAGGTTACTGAAAAGGGTGAAAAAAAAAATGCAACCGACTTCAACACTCAAAAGTGTCAAATAACTTGCGAAGTCGGTACCATGAACATAATATTGTGATGATAGTTACTTTTGTGTGAACTATCATAGTACCGACTTCAACAAGTTATTTCACACTTTTGAGTGTTGAAGTCGGTTGCATTTTTTGTTAAAAAATTTTTTATTTCATAAATTCGTTTTGTTAAAAGTGTTATTGAGTTCAGTTATCAAAACGCCGATAATATAAAGAAGAAAGATTTCATTGTTTCAAAAAAACGTCATCATGTTAAGTGTATGTGTCCCACTAATATTAAAAATCTGAAAGTTTGGATGGATGGATGTTTGTTACTCAATCACGCCAGAACGGCTGAACGGATTTGGATGAAATGTGATATGCAGAATAACACATAAGCTACTTTTCATTGTCATTATCAATCATGTTCAAGTTATCACTTCTGCCGGCACTCCCGGAGTGCAATCGGTTGCTTTTTCACCGATTTCACCCGCAACTATATTGTCATCCACGTATGCGTAGCACTTTTTACTGGAGTGCAACTCAAAAACCGCTTGACCGATTTGGTGAAATTTAAATGGGACCACCTCGGAAGTATAACTCTATCAAATAAAAAGAATCATCAAAATCGGTTCATAAAAGCTAAATCAGAGAATGGCAAAGCAATCAAAGGCTCCCTTAGAGTTTTTAAGCATTTTAAGCAGTGTACAATTTTGACGTGATAACGTTTTATAAATTGATGAATACCAGCAACACTCATGAAAAATAGTAACGTTCCGCGTAACGTTCCACCTGAGTTTTGAATTACATAAAATAACCAAAGTCAAAGTCAAAGTCAAAGTCAAAGTCAAAGTCGAAGTCAAAGTCAAAGTCAAAGTCATAAATGATTATGACGTTATCACGTAAATCTATCGTCCGTAAACCGACTTTACAGACAACCAATTTTTTAAATCTTTTTATGAAGAATTTTTCCTGCGTTTGACGTCTTGTTAATCAATAATAACTACATAATAACTTGTTATAAAATATTATTTACTGTCTTTAAATAACTAAGCTGATTTGTGGTATTATATTAGTACCTACTTACTAAAAATGATAAAGAAAATTATAAGTTAATTATTATCTAAATTTCTTTGAAACAAGCCATTCTTTGGCTTAAAAGAATATATTCATATGCTTATTTATTTAAAATATACAATTGGGTCCATCTATGATTATGAGAGTTTCGTTTAATATTTTGTTTATTATTGAAGCAATATGAAATAAAGATTTGAAACTAGATTCTTTTCTTTCGTTATAGCCAATCTTTGTTTAAAGACCTATTTCAACCGCTCCTCGTGGATATGTGTTTGTGTAGTATAAGTGAACTCCGAGCCACGCTGCTAATACGAGTAAACAAAAGCGACCATATCTTCCAGACTAGGTATTCACGAACTTTGTAGTTAGTTACTAACTCAGCCACTACTTAGCTCGTGACGAAATGTAGGGCACAGTGAAAGGGTTAGCCCTTTATCTTTTTAGTATCGATACGGAAAATATTGGCCAGAGACACAATTTGTAAGAGCAATAGAACAGGAACCATTTTAACCTTTAGAAAGTGAACCGAAACGGTAGTTAACATTTGTAAACTTGGCGCATTCACATTTCTACACTCGACTTCAAATATTCATAATTCAGATTCATCAGTACCTACTCATGTAGAATAATTAAAAATCAAATTGTTTTGGAAGAAATCTTTTGTTTTATGTTTTTATTCTTTATATATACATATAGTGTTTTTCCACTATTTCACCTGATGGTCAGTGACGCTGTAGTCGAAGGTGTAATCACGTTAGATTTAGAATGCTAACTGGCTCTCAAGGCCTTCTGCCTGAACTCACTATGTATTTGGTGAAAGTTATTTAACCTAGTAGGTTAGGTTAGGCTTTGGATGGACTAAATTTATACTATCATAATAATCTGAAACTATTCCCCATAGGCCTTGAATAAAGTCATATAGCATTGGTTACTAGTCATCTTTCCAACATTGCAAATAACAACTACCTTCAACATAATAATTATACATATCTAACATGTTATTAAATATTATTTTCACTCACATATTTCATTCTAAATCATTTTAAAATCGCCGTGGCTCAGTGACACTTCGTCTTCGAGTCTTCGAGGCCCTAAGTTCAAATGACAGGAAAACATTTATGTCAACAGCGTGGATATTTTTCCCGGGTTTGGATATTTGTTGTCCTTGCTTTTATGGTCCTTGCTTTTTCTGTGTCTCCATGCTACCTGAATACAGGGGTCCCAGTGCCGGGGAGTGTGAACAAAAAAAAACGAACAAAATTTAACATTTCCTATTTTATTATAATGCATTAGTATATATTTTTGAAAAGTACTATTTATCAAAGTAGAATAAAGTTAATCTACTAAGATTGCAATACCACAACATTGTTAACGATATTGTTCGTCGAGAGGTTATCTTCTTCTACTTTCCAAATTCCCCCGCTAAGTGCGGTCTGTTTGTTTAAAGGCTGTCTGGAAGAAATCAGTATGATCGATTAGGCCGCTCATCGCACTATCTAGATAAGTTTATAAGTAATTAAATATATGTACATTAATTATGTTACAAGCAACCAAGAATTATATAATAGCGACAGGACGGCATTAGGTAGTCTTGAGTTCAAGTCCCACGGGCAACCGAATTTTAATCCTTCAAATAATTTGAACGTAAGTTCCGCCTAGCATGTTGTTAATGCAATAAGCCATACAACTGCCGTGGCGCAGTGGTTATTGTCAGTGAAATGACTACTGTGTCTCCGGGACCCTGGGTTCGAATCCCGGCAGGGGCAAACATTTGTGCGATGAGTGTAGGTGTTTGTCCCGGGTCTTGGATGTTTGTGTGTTGTGAATGTGTGTGTACAAGCCTCCCGCGATACAGGGAATCCTAGTGCGGGGGCTTAAATGTGACAAAAAAAAAAAAAGGACTGCTGAATATAATCATATAAGGAAGAATACACTGTAATATCAACTGGAGTGATATTAATATATTTTGTTGATAGGACAATGTAGCAGTCTCGATACGAACATATTTTTCTATCCCGGAAAAGAGACAGCTCCCGCGGGCATACGCTACGTTCTACCAACGACCGAAACCACAAAGTGGAAATCTTAGTAGGTAGAATAGGATTTTCTCCTGTTATTTTTCATTATTTTAGCATCATATGGTTTGAGCATTCTACATTATATAAGTAGCGGTCCGCTTTGGCTTCGCACTGGTAAAGAAATTGAAAAATAAAAATTATAAGACTCCCTAATGTTTATAAGAATATAATATAACCTAGGTTACTCAGGGTGAATGTAGCTTTCTAATGGTGAAGGAATTTTTGAAATCGGAACAGCAGTTTTTGAGTTTATTCATTACAGACATACCTAAATACAAACCTTTCCTCTTTATAATATTAGTGTATACATATATATATATATATTAAATATAACTGTTATTTATATAGTTTACGTATATTTATTACATTTTATAGCACAGCTATTGATATATAGTCCCTTTTATAACTTAAAAATATGGAGGTCGCCATCCATTAGCGTTTTTCTCTCAATCCAAAAGTTGTCTGGAAGAGATCGCTGACAGTGATAATAAGACCGCCTATAGTGACAGTTATCTTACAATTGTTTCGCAGATTATTATTTTGTTTACTATGTTCAGTAATGTGTAGATCTATCCATCATTCCTTAATTCATATTTAAATCGTTTAATTATTTCATTAACAAGTTTATAAATAAGTTCGCGCAAAAAGGCGAGTGCAGTCAAATATACGAATTTATTTTTATTAAATTTTCTGATGAAAAGAACTAAAAAAAATATATTGAAAATATACTTGAAATCAAGTTTTAAAATACTTCATTGTGATACAGTAGGAGTAGGATCCCCTTTATCGCGGGAGACATGGACGCACACAATCATATTACAAACATCCGAAAAACCCGGGAGAAACATCAATGTTCATCATGTAATTGACTGCCCAATTAGGTAATGGCCCTGGGGACTGAAGCCCCAAAAACAACATCCAGGATCAATGGCCATACGTATAGGTACGTGTATCACGCAAATTAAACAAGCACTGAAACGTTTGGTGGAAAACGCTTCTAACGATCACCCATTCGAGTAAGTTTGCGACCCTAGAAAGCTTTGCTTGACCTATTTCATCGGTTAAAATCGCAAAGGTGAGCCACTATACGAGAAGTTCAGCGGCCTCGTATTTACTGTTAAAGAAACGAAATGGATTCAATCTATTGAAAGTTATCTTTTCCAATCGCTGCCTTTAAGTAAAAAGATGAAAAAGGTCGACACCATAATCATTATGTCACGTGCAAAGTTAAAAAGGAAAAAGAAAATTTATGTTTCGTAATTTCCGCTGCGATGTAGGCCAGTACGACCGAAGGCAGCTGGCTGTTTTGTAATATTGCCATTAGGTTTTATTCTCTCAGTCGAAGGAGACAATACATTACTCTAAAAAACACGATCTAAATCTAAAATGTACCGCTAGCACTGGCATGTAAAAATCAATAATCGATACCATAGACAAAGAAAAAATAGACAGCAGCACGACAGATATTTCATTCCATTTTTCATATCTCTCACATCGGACACTGGATATGAGTGCTCGAGGTAATGCAATGATAAGTCATTTCTAGACTTACGCTAATCGAACACATGGTTTAGAAAATTTAACAGGACCAATATTTTTCACGCTATCAATTCAAGTTAGCTACATAAAATTAACCGTCTTTAACTCGGCTTTTCTGAGTGTTGTGAATAGTTTATTGTTTGCGACAGCGGATGCGAAGCATACACGTTATATATACTCCACACGTATAGTAGTAGCGTATTAACTTTATCAGGTTTAGGTAAATTTAGTTTTCAGGGCCTCCTATGAAAAGAAAAAGTTTAATAAACAGTAAAAAAAACACCAAATACTACATGAAGATGTAAGTAGAAAGATGTTAGTACTGGCTACCCCAAATAGAAATAGGTGCAATTTTATGCATGGCGGTTGTGTGCACTTAAATAAGGCATATTTATGGGCCAATGCAAGTATGCACACGACGTATTTTTAGTCGGTCGACGCGGCCGACGCTAATTTTACGAACGTGCGCTCTGGGTACTGTACCTAGATTATCAGAAAGCAGATTGTCGCATTAGTATCGATCAAAGGCGCGTACAAAGCGACGCCCAAATGTTCTTTCCACACGTAGAAGTGATTTAACGTATGGATATTTTGCCGGATACCAGTTACTGAATATTAAGACAGCTTTGAATCCATAACTTAATATAATAATTATTACAAAAGCGAGAAAGATTATTGCCAAAATGCGTAAATAAACAAAGATATAAATTTTTCAGAAGCTGGCCTTGTATACGAAGACAAGCGAAACCGTATAGAATCGCTTAATTTCCATTTTCTTTATTTTTAAAAACAGTAGCGTAGTAGCCAGCGTAAACAGTATTGTCTGGACTGAGTCTATTTTACTATTGTTGAGGATCATATTTGTATCGATACAAATGCGAGCTTACGGGCGGCGCCACACAGTTTTTGAACGAGTACAAAGCTTCACTGTCTGTGTCTGAATTTTGTCATTTATTCTAATTATTTCACGACTATTATCCTCCGGGATTAGCATTACGTTCGTTTTGAAGCACGGAAGCGCTCAAATGAAAATGTCACTACCCGTCACACATTTAGGTCACTCACGATTGCATTTTTTTTTCCTCCACAGACTGGTCCGTGCCATTTTTTAGGAATTTGTTACATTTGTTACTTTGAAAAAGAAAACATTAATAAGTGGACAATATCGATGGCATATTTGGCACTTCATATACAGTTCAAGTTAGAATCTTTCATATAATAAAACTGTAGAGGTCGAATTTCTGTACAATGAAAAACACGATGAAAAGCGACTCTCGGGGACGTAAGAACTAAAATAGAATTGTTTCTCTGTTTGTACATGCTGATCTCCAAAATGACTGGACCGTTTAAAACAAAATTGTGTATGGTGGTAGCTTATGTCCCTGGTCAACATATAGGATATATTTTTTTATCCCGGTAAATTAAAGAGTTCCCGTGGAATAGTTATTTATTGTAATAAATACGACGCGGGCTAATTGGCGGGTATCAGCTAGTTTTAGTAATAATATAGCTTACTTGTTGTTTTGCGGTTCGATATTCGGCTTGCGAGTATGTGTCTTCTTGTGTTTGTCGTTTCTCTGTATTGTGTGCGGCGACGGCTGTTTCTTTCTCGGGGACTTCTGTGGCGAACGCGCTTAGAGCGAGTGCTGTAACAATAAATTAATTATTAGGAAAGGTTCCGAACATATTTTGACTAAAGTAGATACACATAAGAGAACAGGGTGTAACATTGCTTTTGCCCAGTTTGAAATGCTAGGTACATCTATATATATATATATATATATATATATATAAAAATCTTGTGTCACGATACTTATCCGGACTAATTTTCGTACGTACTGAATCGATTTTAAGAAATTTCGCACAGATATGTAACTTAGTCCAACTTAAAATATAGGCAATAATTGTCACTTTGACATTTCGATAATTTGTATGGCAGAATGACGTTTGACAAGTTAGCTAGTATCGTTGATAAATGATGTAGGTACTTTTATCTATGTTTAATACACAAAAGTGTCTGACTAATCTTCCAATACATAGCTCAAGCCACATAATGAAACTGTGGGCGAAATCGGAAACACCACCGAATCCCGTTTGGGGGCCAAAATGGCTCCGCACTGCACAGCCGGCCGCGCGCATAAGGTTCAAATTACATCGATCATATTTCACAGAATCACAGACTTGAAGAGACTACTTGAATGGGCTGTGTTCGTCAACTCCTTATTTATTCTACCAAGTTCAATCATAAATAAAGAAAAACGCTCAAATTTGAAGCATTGTCGATGAAAAAAAATGGTCAAAAAAGTGCATCTGTTGCGCTTGAGGTTACTTTTTGAAAAATTGCTAAAAACAATATTTTTATCGATTTCAAAGAGCATGATGTTGATTTAGACTGGCAATTAATATATCTACTCTTTGTTAGAAGTAATGATCTATGACTAAAAGTTTGTTTACAAACAAAAACCAGATTCAGTATGACAAGACCGGCGGCCGAAATCGTTCTTTTTTCGAAATTTAATCATAACAAATGATAAATGTATCGCGGTGGGTCTAGATTTTGATTTTATCTTTATCCTTGGGCATTATAGATATAATAAAACACAACAAAACATTAAAATCGCATCCTTATATTTAAATACATATACAATATTTACGGTTAATTCCGTGACTTTGAATTATTCGAGGCTATCAATGTAGTCTGCACCACCCGTCCGACTATCGGAACGGTCAACGAGTTAATAGCTCCTGAGGATGGAGGATACAGTTGATTTTCGAACCAGAAAACATTTTTTCACACAAACATGAAAAGCTATCACTAAACACAGTGTATGTGTGCCTAAACACAGACACATCTTTGAGAACCCGTCAACATTCTGGGTTGACCAATCCTTTGACCACTTAGTCACTAACTATTAAGTGAAATAGTTGTCAAGCTTTAAATAATAAAATATTACTACCTAATACATTCTATTTTTTATAAATAATGCTGCTAAGCTAATAGATAAAACTTTAAAACAGTTAGGAAAGTGAAAACTCCGCTTGCGGCTTTAAACCACTTAAAGCTGTGGTTAAGAATTTCTACGATGGATCTCGAAAAACGTATTAGCAGTGAAGACGATCTAAATTGGTCTGTATAAACTAATTCAAATATAGTTGAATAGCTTTGTAATAGTCTTAATTGAAAATTGAAGTTAGAATTCAGATATTTGAAGGACAGTGTTGAATTTTATTATTTCAAGAAAAAAATAATTTTGAACCTTTTATATCGAAAACTTTTGTGAGTCCATCCCATTATTATAATCTGGACTTACTCACGTTTATAGTGGAAAAATTTCGACCTAGGTTTCGAGTATGTCCGATGCCCGTCATCAGGTGAGTTTACGCTATTACGGCTGTTACGGCGACCATTCAGCATCAGTGATCGGACATGCCCGATACCTAGGTGGAAATACTCAACTATAAAAATGAGTAAAAGCTGTATAGTAACCTATATAAATAATTTAATTTTTAACTTACGTACGACTAAGTTAGGTTCTGTAACTGTAAAAATATTTTTTTATTTTTATTTCGATACATTTATATGATATCAATTGACTTAAAAGTAAGTGATTATGTTACTAATTATTATAATTATATTTATTATTATTTGTAAGTACTATATTTCTTCATATTTTAAACTTTATTTATAACCTTATTAGTTTCTTTCGGACTAACAGAGCCAATGTTCCTTTTTTCGTTTATTGTGCTGTTATAACGGTCATTCCACAGGCTACGGTTAATTTCACTTTGCATGCGATTTTATTGAAACAAAATTATTCTTCAAATCAAGTTAAATTTACCTATGAGAACCGGAAAAATACATTCGTTCTGTATTATCGGAGATCAGAGTACCATGTACAAATAAGAGCCTGGGTTTTTGGGAAGCGAACTTACCTTCAAATTATTCTAGATGACTCTTACAAAAAATATATGACAGGTGTTCCAGGAACGGCACCTATTAAAACTCTATTCGAAATAAGTGTCAATGTATGAATCAATGCAACTTAATTTGCTTTTATTAACAATCTTATTGGATTTAGATATAAATAATGTCGAAAGTGTGCTATTGTTATACTCAATGTAAGACTAAATCAATCAAACTAAGGTATGCAAGCTTATTTATTCGCAATTTCGCACACACATTAAAATGATATAAATAGCGTAGAGTTCTAACCTTGTTTAATAGTGTGATTAGCAACACTGTGTTGGATGATGACTGTAAACAATTACTTAACAGAAACATAACACTGTTCCATTTCAAATCTCGCAAGATTTGATTGAATCTAGAATTTAGTTAAGTGTGGTAATAAAATAGTCATAAAATTATATAATAATCTTGTAAATTAACGATTAAAAATTCCTACAACATTCATCGTATGTAGGTTCAACGATCGGAGATTGGCCTACATAGCAGTGTTGTGATAGGTATTTACATTTTAAATTAATTCAAAACTATCTAACGTAAGAACTACCTACTTATCAAAGCGAGTTCGGCTCGGCGCCGGCGCCCTGGCATTTTACTTTTGTTTTTCAATTCTACGAGATGGCGCTGTATCACAATACGCCGACATACATTTCGATCATTTATATCTTAGAACACGTCGCATTCGGATATATAAATGTACTCTGTGCATTCGGAGTTGGCCTCCAATAAAGATAATGCGTGGAATGGGCAAGTTGGAGTGAAATACTGTACGATAATGGAGCTCAACAAACACCTTAGGATATCTCCTGGAAGATATTTCCCAAATGCATAGATTCAGCACGAAGTAGGGATTGGGCCTGTCAACATCCCGCGCAAGATTGGAAGCTCGATATGTAGTAATTACTACTTCTCCCACCTTGCAAGGAATGGTAACGTAGGCAAGAGAGTAAGAATTATTTAATTGTAGGTATGTTGTTTACATACCTGCATATATAATAAAATTGTTCATTTTAATTGGCACTTACTTCATTTTATGCATCCGCAGCAGTATTTAAATGAAATTGCCACAACTTATTTCGAAATTACCCAAACCATTCATATTTCAAAGGACATGCTGCGCGTGTGGGTAGGTAAGTATAAGTATTTGAGACTAGTGTCCTTTCGGTTCGAACTTCGAAGGCCATAGACTGTTGCTGGTATGGTTAGTACCTACCGTTAGCATTGAAAATATTTTAGCCACAATCTCACGTTATTTTCAATGGTGTGGTTAAAAGTAGCATAACACTATCTATAGATTTATAGCATCAGCAACCCTGAGTATATCACATCAAAATGTAGCTCTGCGTTCTACTTCTTCTTCTTTTTCTTATCCCAGACTAGGTTCGGTCGGGCCAACATGTTTTCTTCCATTCTCTTCTATCATTAGTCAGTCTCAGTGCTCACAACTTTCATAAACATATTTATTATCATTCTTCACTAAGTCGATTCATGCCTTCTTCAGCCTACCTTTACGTCTGTATCCATCAACAATCATTTGAATACTGTTTGTTATATGTTTCTCTTCCGTCAATTAGTTTAGAAATTAAGGGATTTTGTAAATAATATTATATTAACTGATTTTTATGTTGACGGTAGGCGCATTGACACGGCCCAGTTCCCACCGATATCCAGGTAATGTCAAACGTTAAGCGGATATAATATATTGAGGTCCGAGTCGTTTCTTAGATATATAAATGAGCGGAATGAGATATATTGAGGAGACATACCGTCTATGTCTTCTATATGCTCGTGGAACTGAACGTTAGCAAAAATGTCAAATGTCTTAGAATACTTATACTCTCCGAGACCTTGAGAGGAATGTTCTAAAATTGAGGTGCTAACAGCAATTATGGGATATTTCAAATTTAGATTAAGAAAATATTATGAAAATATATCATAATAAGATAGATCATGGAATCAAATAACAAAGCATTCGTATTTAGAAAACCGACATTCACTTACCTTATTTACTTCTAGTATAGTAAGTAGTCGCTATCTTACATGAAAACATTTTTACATGTCATACCAAACTCTTGAATCTATTTTCTTACTCTGAAGAACCTATGAACCTATACTCTATATAATTGTATGTATAGTTATAAAATACATTATACATTTATCTTTTTATAAATTAGTTATAAAATTGCAGTTGGATCTCTCCTTTGCTTCCGTTGGACTCCTCGATGAGCGCACACAAAAAGCTTTCACAAAAGATACCAATCGTCTTACAACGAATTGTTTTGAAGTATTTACATTAGATCGCAATCAATAAACTTTGTTCAATTATTCACATGCATAATTCACCAAATGATGAAAAAACAATTTAAATTTAGGTCACTAAACACCCAACTAAGCAAATTATACTTTTAAAAAGGACACAAATCATTTATCATCCGATTATTCCAATCTCGTAATCAACAAACTTGATTGTCTCGTTTCCACTCAATTATTGAACCAGAAAACATTTTTCGCAATAGTGACTATAACAGGGGCTTAGTTCATCAATATTAATTTTGAGTGGGTTGAGATCATATTTGAAACGCTGCTTCGCAATTTCGTGGTTTCATATTTGTTTAGAAACACTTTTACTTTCCATTTTGTACATCACGGATTCCATTCCCACTGTTCCGTTGAGGCAATTCGTGTGTGGAGTGAGCACAGAAAATAAACAAACACAGTAACTCTGCTTCCTACAAATACATATTTATATCTTCTGTTATGAAAATATATAATTTTTAATTTATATGTAATTTGATAATATTGTCGTTGTAATTGTGCCGTGGTGGTACCGGCCTAGAATAGTGCTCCCCCATCTCTTCCCGTGGGTGCCGTAAGAGTCGGCTAAGGGTTCACGTACCAGAAGGTGGGCAGCAGCGCCTTCTGAGGATTGTAAATCATACTGCGCTCGCCATCCCGCATGCCAAGCGTGGCGAGTATTGGCAAATCCCCCCTATATGGGGAAGGCATATGTCCAGCAGTGGACACACATGGCTGAGAGAGATGATAATATTTTTTTTGTAAGGATTGCGTTGGGCCACTTTCTCACTTGATGCTTAATGATGACGTGATCTAAAATGTAGCACGCAAGCCACATTGCTACAAAATCTAGTGCTAAGTTAAATTACTGCTCACAATTATCTATAGCCAGAGCTCGTCCACTGAAAGTTGCCTTTGAAAGTGATCGCGTGCGTAGTGGAACGCGTACAGTAAAAGTAAACTTCCTAATCGCTGGCACAATGGACAATTATCCGCGAGCGTGCTCAGTGCTCACGCGACTTGATCTACCGTATTCGGAACACTGTGTCAGTTTTGAAGGTCAAGAAATTCACTCTCTTTTGTTACATTGAGGTTTTTGAACTCTTGGATATGTTTTTGTGTTGTTAGTGGATTTGATCAGATATTTTTCTTTTTGTAGGTCTGTTCGTGTTTTAGTTACTAACATTACGCATTTATTTTATATATTTAATAATCACTCTTTCGTCAAATACAGTACCTATTTAAACAACAAATTTTCAAGTGTTTAGTTCCACTAACATTATAAAGGTGAAAGTTTGTATGTGTGCATGTTTGTTACTCCTTCAAGCTGAAACGGCTATACCGGTTTCGATAATATTTGGTATAGAGATAAGTTAGACTCTGGAATAACACGTATTTTAATCTCAGAAAAGTGTAGTTCCCGTTGGATACTTGAGGTAGCGAGAAAACCGTAATCCACGCTGGTGAAATCGCGGGGCGTAATTAGTGTGCAATAAATGCGAATCAGTAGAAACTCACTGCTGCAAATAATGTATTTAGTATAATTACCAAAACTAGTTTCCTAGAACCCTTGTTTGCATTTACATAAATGCTAAGTCCTAAATTGTGATGCAGTAGTCAAACGCAAACTAAAATAAAAAGAGTAATATTAATTTCTTAACGTAATTGGCATAAAGAAGCGCAAATAAGTATTATAATATTAGAAAATTGGATTGGTTCCAATATTGGAAGCAGCCAGACATAGTCATGTTTCACATGTTAATTTTATTATTACAATTACCATTAGACAAACTAAACTGCAAGTTTATTCTAATTTTTTTTCTAATTTATTTTCTCTATTATAATTACAACAATTCACAGCTTTGGTCTTGGGTGGATTACGCTTACAAGGCGAGACAAATATTCGTGGTATAAAAAAACCGTTTTGTTCCGGTCTTTATGATTTGTCTTGTTTTTTTTTAAGTAATCGGGTGAAAAGGCATAATCGATTCAAGTTGGGGATCAGGAATTGTAAACATGTGTTGTACATGTTATACATGGGGTTATATCTGTAATAGATAACTATAAAATCCGCAAAAATCTCAGCTCGTAGAGGCATCTTTAGGTCTACCTAAAGATGCCTCTACGAGCTGAGATTTTTGATGAAATAGAGCATATTTGAGCATAATCTATTATGCTCTGACCGTACCCCTATTGTCATTGTATTTTAATGTTGACAATGTACAATAAATATAGTCTATATTTAGTAGACTAACAAAGACTAAAATTTATATTTAAGATTTTTGTGATTAAAGACATTCTGTTAACATTGTACATTATTACACACTCAAATTAAATATTTTTTATTGTTAATCATTTTAATTAATTTTCATCAATATTTTTTTATGACAGTGTTGCATAGTATTTGTAATACCTAGTGTTAATTATTTTCATACTATTATTAACAAGGAATTGTATAAATATATTTTATTAACAATTTATTTAAAACAATTTTTTCTATACCTCCAAAATGTAGAATGAGTTTCCTCCCTCGGTATTCCCGAATAGTTACAATATGGGAATCTTCAAAAAGAGAATTAACAATTTTAAAACAGCAAATATCCAGTATTACAGAGATCTATGGCAACGATCGCTTACCATCAAGCGCGTCTGTTTGTCTAGTGACCATTCAACCCTGAAGTAATTCCCAAACGTCTAAACGTAAAGTTCTCACAGTCAAAACAATCGCCTATTTTAATCGTTAACCTTGACAATTATGAAAGCAGTTAACACTCCAACATACATCATAATTCACTTTAAACGTGAACGCGTTAGTTCTCACGGACATAACCTCCTTTGTAAGCGATTTGAGGTCAACATCTTCTGTTTTGTTATCGTAGATCATTGGACCTTATATCGAAAATTACCTCTTTGATACCCTGTGGGACCCTAAGGATTCTGGTGCCTGTTACCCTTGTTATCTACAGTGATAGTTTTGGATTGGGGCTTTGTATTAGATCTTTGGGCATTGTACTTATTCCGTAGAGGAAACATTTTAGTCTTCTGAATAAATGTGTAGTTACAAGATTTCATTCCCCAAAAGTCAGCTTAAAATGAAATATGAAGATGCATTTTAAAAATTAAAAATGCAGTGATTGGTGAAATCTACAATGTATATCTAAATATTTTGCTGAATGGTGGAGAAAAAAATTTATAAAATTAGAAAGAAGGACGAGATTAACGTTATTCAGCACCGCCAACAATTGGTTTCTTAATAATGTGTATCCTTCATTTATCGATCATTACGCGTGCAAATCCCTGTATCATCAACCTGCAGACCACTTCAATGGAAATATTTCATGTCAACGTTAGTAAGTGAAGTCAAGTCTCTGAAATAAACAGGAGAAAAAAGAGTAAAATAAATCAGTCTGTTTCTTTTAAAACCAACAATAGAATGTTTAAAAGTGATATTACAACCATTCAAATTGATACTCTGTGTCCATAATTATAGTGTCTGCGGCATACATAAAGTTTTCGGAATGGGCGTTCTGAAATTATCTATTTTGACTGCAAAGCTTGAAGATGATATTATGGAGAACATTTTTTCATTTATTTAAGAATTTTTATTCTTATCTTTCTTATCAAGTATATTTACTATTATGCCTCTGCTGTTTTTAATATCTTAAACCATTCAATCATAATCATCGATCACTTGGCTGAGAACTTCACTTCTCCAATGTTGCCATCAACAAATTATATCAAACAAATTATAGCTACAGTTTTGTAACAAAAATCAACTACGAGTCCTGCACAGTCACACAATCACCTAAACACGGCGGTCACTTAAGCACCCTGTAATTATAAACTTCCGAAACTCCCCTTGATTTCTCAAAGCAGGCTTCAAGCGATGTTATTGAGACAAAGTTGCTACAGTGTTATGAAGCAGTTTACTAATAAATCACTGTCAGTCTACATTGAGACACATCCCTTAGATCGGGAACGTTAGACGAACCATTAACCTTTGACCTAATACTTGCCATTCTCTATATAGAAATGAAGACAATTTTATAATAAACGAATAACCATGTCACATAACGGTTAAGCTAAATTAGAGCCCATTTCGTCACTCTTGTGATACCACGCATGTGACATTGTTCTTTTAAGAATGAAAAGATGTCGTGAGAAGGATTTAAGATATTTTAAAATAATTCTAATCCGTTATGAGGTAATGAGGTTAGCTTTCATTAATTATTATAGCATTAATAAATTTAAATAAAACTCGGGGACTGCCTCGGTAAAGTTATTGGATAACATTTTTTATCAACTTATGCAAGTAATATATAAATAACTTATGCAGTAACGCCGATACAACCAATGCCACCTAGAGGCGAGTTGCTGAACTAAACAGACAAGCGTGATATTTCAAAAAAGTCATTAAAAATTCTGCTATTCATCGATAGATGGCAAAATTAAAAAATATCGCCGCTGTACCGGTCGGAGTGGGGGGTGTTAGGTTATTTTCGTTACGGAATTTCTGGATTCGTTCTCCACGCTCAAGACCCGCGATAGAAGCTATCCAATAGCTTAATAAAATCTGTATATTAAAAGTTGGTCGCATTAAGTCCGTTGAGCACCGTTATTTCGAGTTGTGAATATTTCTTTATTCCTCGACACAGACAGAAGGGTATCCTACTAATATTATAAAGGTGAAAGTTTTGTCTGATGTGTGTATGTTTGTTACTTCTTCACGCTCAAACGGCTACACCAAATTCGATGAAATTTGGTACGGTGATACTTCAGGTCGTGGAATAAAATATATACTACTTTTCATGATCCTCATCGATCATCACCACGCGGGTAAAACAGCGGGGCGCAGTTAGTTTTACGATAAGTGTAAAACTTATGTGGGTGTATCCGTGTCTGGTGTCTGAGGTGTCTGGTCCACAAAAATTAAGTGGTTTCAGGTGATGGGGTTAATAACTTGTATTGTTAGATTTGTAGTCTACGCCTGTCTACCACACTCCACATTGAAAATCATCATCATCATCATCTCAGCCATAGGACGTCCACTGCTGGACATATGCCTCCCCCATTGATTTCCACAAGGACCTGTTGGAAGCGGCCCGCATCCAGCCCTTGCCTGCGATCTTAGTCAGGTCGTCTGTCCACCTGGTCGGTGGCCGTCCTATGCTGCGCTTGAAAATACCCATCATTATATCACCTTTAAGTACAGATAGTTCATGGGCATAGTGAAAAAACCCAGAAGAGTGAGAAATGTAAGAATAAGAAATGTGAACGCTTGAGGTTTGAAATTTTATAAAAATTAGTTACGATTTGTTCGTTTTCAGTTGAAATATTTATAGAACACTAGATTAGACTAGTACTACATGGTAATTAGAAAAATATTTAATTATTTATAAGGATATATTATAAGGCAATTTTTTTCGGGCACTTAACAAATTTATTGTATTTGATTTGCCATAGAGCATCAAATGTATTATTTAGTCTCTAATTGGTCGATCAAAGCCCTGATACCATAGTTGAGTACGTACTACGCAATGATAAGAAATAAGTACAGGTATGTATATAGGTATAATAGTAAGGTCGTTCAGAAACAAGATTTGCCTGTCATAAGGGTCTTGGATGTTTGTGTGCTGTGAATGTATGTGTCCAAGCCTGGCCAAGGATTCCCTGGAATCATAGTGCGGGGGTGTAAGTGTGATTAAAAAAAATCAGAACCATCCGTACTCCGATTCTCGCATGAATAATTAAGTGGAAGGTGCAGACTATTCGTTTGCAAAGCAAATTAGTCCTTGAAAGGGTTTGCAATATATTAGATATCTATTGTATGGTGTCGACACGATATGTCAGTAGACACATATCTAAACATGCATGTAATTTCTACTCAGCTCAACGGTTCACAGGCATACTGATCGCCAGACGTATCGTAAATATTTTTATGATATTTCTTTTGCGGCAGTATAAACCTTAATAAATTTAATCAACCCACTTTTTCGTCGAATTATGGTTGAATTTACCGATGGTAAAGAAAGCACTATCCCACTTCCTCCTGTTTAATTTATGTTTTTTATACGTTGAAATGCACGCGTGTCTATTGACCCAACTAAGTAATGCATTTTTTGAAATGTTTTTCCTGGCGCATGTAACTACTATGCTGATATAATAAGAAACGAAAACGATTGTTTTCGTGTAAAATACATAGTTAATAATTATCTCGAAGGTAAATTTAACTCTAGTGTACGTAAATTGTTTCGTTGGTTACGGTGACTAGAACATGCCGTCCAGTCAGATATCTAACGCACTTCTTCTCGATCTATTGTGTTAAACTAGCATCTCCAAAAAATCTACTTAGCCATGAAATCTAGAACGCACTTCATCTCGATCTATTGTGTTAAACTAGCATCTCCAAAAAATCTACTTAGCCATGAAATCTAGAACGCACTTCATCTCGATCTATTGTGTTAAACTAGCATCTCCAAAAAATCTACTTAGCCATGAAATCTAGAACGCACTTCATCTCGATCTATTGTGTTAAACTAGCATCTCCAAAAAATCTACTTAGCCATGAAATCTAGAACGCACTTCTTCTCGATCTATTGTATTAAACTAGCATCTCCAAAAAATCTACTTAGCCATGAAATCTAGAACGCACTTCATCTCGATCTATTGTGTTAAACTAGCATCTCCAAAAAATCTACTTAGCCATGAAATCTAGAACGCACTTCTTCTCGATCTATTGTATTAAACTAGCATCTCCAAAAAATCTACTTAGCCATGAAATCTAGAACGCACTTCATCTCGATCTATTGTATTAAACTAGCATCTCCAAAAAATCTACTTAGCCATGAAATCTAGAACGCACTTCATCTCGATCTATTGTATTAAACTAGCATCTCCAAAAAATCTACTGAGCCATGAAATCTAGAACAAAGTAGTGTAACTTTAAATAAAAACAAAACACTATTTTACTATCAATCCAATGCTAATTTATCGCTCAAAAGATTGTATGTTTGTCTTATAAGAGCTGAAATTAATAAACATCTATACATTTTCACATCGGGTGCGGTGATAGGACCATTCTTTCTTATCAGAGATCTAACGCACGACTTCCCAGTCTATTGTAAATAGTCTCTACAGTGCTACATCAATTATTTGTTGAGACGGCTCAATAGAGTTAGTTAGAGCTCTGAATGACCACATTATGTTTAGTTTACGCACACGTGCCCATCTAAACCTTGCCCCGATCGCGATGTGGTATCCGTATATAAACTTTAATGATACAGAAGATAAGTTATAATATACACCGAAATTAGGTGATTCGGTGACAAGTTAAATAAGACAACAAGCGATCACAAATTAACGCGCTTCTAGGACTATTCTAACATGATATAACAATGAAGCTATAAATAGTGAGCGGCTAACTTGAAAAAAAGACTGAGCGGGCAAAGACCACAACAATTTATTAATTATTTATTTTTAATAAAACTTACAGTTTAATTACTTACTAATCATATTTTTGTACGACACACTCAAAGCCCCGCACTGTGTCGCATGGACACACACAAACATCCAAGACCCGGGACAAACACCTACACTCATCCCACAAATGAATGCCCCTGCCGGGATTCGAACCCAGAGCCCCGTGTCCAAGTCATGTCACTGACAACTGAGCCACGGCGACCGTCTATATTACAGTTATGATTAATGCCTAAAATCCTTAAATATGTAAAAATATGTAATTAAAATAATTTAGATTGCTATCCAACAATTAAATATATACAGCGATGAATTACATATACATTATTATTACGGAAACGACATAACTATCAGAATGTTTAGTTACGAAACACATTTCCTTAGAGAAACTACCCCATTTAGAACCTTGTCATAGAAAATGTAATATGATAATGCCTTTAAAGAGTGAAACTTGTGTATCTGCGACAAAGTGCAAAAAGTCCCAAGATAATCAAGTGTTCGCATTGGCATATTTGTTTGCATTATATTCGGAAGGGTCTGTCTTACAAGACAGACCCTTCGACGATAGCATACATGCTATCTCCGAATTTTGACGGTATTAGAGAGATACGTTCGCGACGAATCCGCGATGATCGGTGAAGATGTTTAGAAAAACATTATATAATTGTTAAATGTATTATATACATTGATACGAATCGCCTAGATAGGTACACTATTTAGAAAAAAATATGGAAAGCACTACATCTTTAAAATAAAAAGTTCCACACAAAGAAAATCATGGAAAGATATTCAATCTTCCTCTCGTTCATTGTTCGCTCTTAAGTGAACAGATATTATATCTATAAATTACTGAAACCACAAAACAGTATTAATTAAGGTATTGATGAACATTGATTATCCAAAGACGTGAAGTGAAAACGGATATTAATCAACGTCTAAACCAATATTATCTATGGTATGGAACCGAAATTCCTAGGGATGGGTGACACGCCACATTCTTAAAGAACGATTTGTTCAGTAATCCACCGAGATTGTCGTCTATCTTTGATTAGTGATTCTATTGTTCAGTCAAAATTCTTAATGCGTACTGCCAAGGAATGGAACTCGTTGCCCGAGTCTGTGTTTCCCGATATGTACAACCCTGGAGTCTTCAAGTCGCGAGTGAATAGGTACCTTCTAGGTTTGCGTGCTAAATCCTAGATAACGTCATCACTTAACATCAGGTGAGACAGTTGTCAAACGCAAACTTATAATATGTAAAAAAAAATTTAAAAAAAAAAAAACGACTGGACTTCAATCCGTTGCTCTGTGACGTAAAAGAACAACTGTCATATTTGCAACAATGATATTGTAAAAGAACAACTGTCATATTTGGAACAATGATATGTAAAAGAACAGCTGTCATATTTTCAACAATGATATTGTTGAAATGAATATGACAGATATGTTCTTTTACGTCACAAAGCAACCGATTGGAGTCCAGTCGGCTTTGTTGCTCTGCATTTTTTTTACTTTCTTTATGTCGATGTATAACGTACATTAACATTCTAATTCTGTTAACTATTAACTATGCCTAGCTATACGCCCATTCTAAAATTAAAAGATTTTTTTTCGATTGCGGTTAATTTTATTCACCACCCGATTAGATGACGTGTTTTTACATAGAACTAAGTAATTTAGTAATTTAATGTAAAAATTTGAATTTAAGTACCTACGTTATTTTTTGTACTAATTACTAACTTATGCATTATTTGCACATAAACTGTTCAAGTTTATATTTAATATTAAAGAATTTTGATTCGTTTCAACAATATCATTGATATCCATTGAAAGGAATTAAATTCATGAAAAGCAATGAAACGTTATACGTTTGAATTTACTACATTGTAGTTACATTTGAGCGTATGTTTTTCTTTTTGTGTGTGCTATAGCTTAGATGGCAAATCGACAGGATGGTATTCCGTAGTCGTGGATTCAAGTTCCATTAGTAGCCTAACTATTTCTTTCAAATTTGAACGTAAGTTCCGCCTAACATAAAATTAGGACAATGAACCATAAAACTAATTGAAATAGGATTATTTGTAAAAATAACATTGAGAGAATACAAACATAAAAAATAGGTTATAAACGGGTTCAAGTTCTAAAAAGTATTTAAGTAAAGTTATTACCACGATCACGCTTAACAAAAATCGTTGGTTTTTTGCAGGATAACGATGTTCAGCAAAAATCACATAACGACACAGTGAGGAGGTGCGAAGTAATATATGATGATATACTACATCAATTTATCAAGCGATAAGCCTGAATGGGAAGTGTGTAGCAAAACCGCTATTCTTGAGTGCGTGTGAAAATAGCGCTCAATATTGTAATATTTCACAAAGGTTCGAATACTTGATAGTCTCCCGGGCGAAGACGCGCTGGCGAGACCAGTAGCCCTAGACAAAGTTACATTCTACAAGCGTTAACGCCGAGAGAAAATATAAACAATATATGAAATTGACACACCAAAGAGATGTAACCAACGATAACGAATAATCATCGTTCGCGGAATGATGGTATCGAAAGCTTTAGAATAATCTATAAAAGCTATATAGATAGTTTTTCCATACTCCATGTACTTCTCAATAATTTGAATAATTAGAAATAATAAATGAATAATTGAGAAAGAGTAGCGATGCTTATCTAACTAGGCCCACTGGATCCTTATTAATAGCGAATGTTTTAAAATAATTTATGTACTTACTATATATATAAATATGTGTATCAAAAGTCATTGATTAGGGTAAATATGGCACTCGCTTAGATTAAAAATTACTGAAGCACCTGGATCCTGAACTGGGATCTAGACTTATGAAATAGGATTCAGGCTGCTTTGCTTGACACATTATTATATATGCGTATTTTCCGGCTTTAATCATGTTTATAGTCAGTCGCCGCGATCTGGCAGCTTAAACTCACCTGAGGATGGGCATCGGACATGCCCGAAATCTTGGTATAAACTTCCACTATAAACGTGAGTAAAGCCGGATAATACATATTTATAAAATGGGATAGAGTAAATAATATTAGTATCATGCTCATACTCACGCCTGCTTCCTGGAGGAATAAGCAGCAGTCACGGATTTCTACTTGCTCTAACGCCGTGATGTTTTCATTACGAAGTTAACCGACAACATAGTAGTATAATGGTACTTCTACCGAAAGCTCTAGAGATGATATGCCAAAAGCCTGGTTCAGATCCGTCTGTCTTCTCAACTGAATCGTCACCGCTTTGAATCTTTTTCTTCTAGAATCGTTAACGTTAATAAATGCATTAGTACACAACGTTAATCGCTTTTGTACAAGATGTAATTAATTGGTTATATTATGGCAGCAGCTGTAGCGGAACAAGATAATATCTTTGGTGAATAATTCATTACTATTAATTACAGTTTGCAGGCTCTTACGCCATTCTAGCTTTATTACTGAAAACACATAAATAAAACAACTTCTACACTTAACAACTTAAAATGTTATAATCGTTAAACTTACTATGTTATACCTAAAGAAGTGGCATAATATACACATGTATTATACATGTTTATTACAAAATAACTATTATGTAGTAGTATATATGTAGCAATTAAGTGTAGGTTCTAGAGGTATTCTACTGTTAAATTCCTCTCCAGACTTGTAAAAATATAGGTAAAAAAACAAAGGGATAAAATGAAAGTTGATCCATGGAAGTAGACTGTCCTAGGAACAATAGGAAGATTCCGTATACATAGACTTTTACTGCGGGCTCATTAAAAATATTCTTCACCTACGGCTAGCGACAAAACGCGATTTATCTAGTTGGAACTAGTTTACATTTATATTCGTTATTATGGAGCAGTAAATTCTAGTTTTAAGAAATGGTATTTCTGAAAAACTAGTTTAAACTCGATCAAACGCGTTTTATATAATAATAACGTGTTTTAAGAGACATTTTCAACATGTTTAATCTATTTTCGTTGAGATTTGTGCTTGGTACCTAGTTATCTATATAGTTAGGGCATGTGAATGTTCCCATCCTAAAGGGTCGCAGTGGAAGCATTCGTGTATAGGCGCGCCTAATTGATTAGCTTTGGCGCCAGAAACAAATGGCCTTTCCTGATTAATTCTACTGTAAATTGAAAAGGTTGGCTCTAATTTTGTTTGTTATACTTTGAATGTGCTTTAGCAACGAAAAGATTAACTTTCTATCCCTGTTAATTCTTTATTCAAAACTTTGTATGGATGGATATGAGTGAATGGATATTCTGATACCATTTTACACCGAAAATTGGGAATATACAATTTAGCATAGAGGTAGATCACAGTTTGGGATATCACATAGATTTCCTTCCAGAAAACTGGTTCCTGTAGGATAACTGAGGTACCGGAAACCCGCATTCCATGGGGGTAAAATCGCGAGGCACAATTGTTTAAATATATAAAAAGCATTAGGTATAAATAAATAGGTTCACTGGAACAATATATAAAACACAAAAAGAAAAGTCCATTGGTAAACTTATAAAACCCGGTATATGCAAGATATATACGCATAGAGTCCCTTCTTTACCAAATGAGGAACTTACTCTCGTAATTGCAGATGATTGATAAGAAGACTTTTTACTTTAGTAGCTGTTTGCCGATAACCCGCAAAAAAAGGTAAGTGCGTTTCACAAAAAGGATATACGACTAGCGGTATATTTTAGCATCAAAATTGGTTATAAGTTATTGGTACCTATAGTATTTTTATTTTACAAAGTTGAATGAACTTTAAACATTTCCGCGAACGTAACCGCAATTTGAAAACAAAACTGGTGACGGTCGCCTTGGCGCAGTGGTTAGTGTCGTTCTAGTGACTTCGTGTCTCTGGGACCCTGGGTTCGAATCCCGGCAGGAGCAAACATTTGTGCGATGAGTGTAGATGTTTGATCTGGGTCTTGGATGTTTGTGTGCTGTGATTGTGTGTGTTCATGCCTCTCGCGATACGGGAAATTCCTAGTGCGGGGGTCTGAATGTAAATAAAATAAAAAAGATTCTTCGAAAACTTTTACTCTCTTTAGAATGCAACAATGGGCACTGATTAATAATACATAAAAGCTTTAAATCTTGCAATAATATTAATTGGATGTTTATTAAAAAGGTTTTTTAAACAACCAAAAACCATTTATAAATAAAATCCGAAAGAACGTTGTTTTCTACAGTGCGTATTATATATTAGATCACAATTGCAAAGATTCGAATTAGATTTTTCTCGTCTAAAATTTTACGTGGTAAAAGTAAAAGCAGCCATGCTAAGTATGCCGCCTTCATAATATGAATGTGGCCCTATTAGTTTTTCTTAATTACATTAAAATTACTGTATAATTGCTAGTTGTCGCTGCCCTCTATGGTAGTGTTATACAACGTGATGATACGTTAACAGAAGATTAACATTATATTTTGAATGTTTATGTCGTAAGCGTATGCCCGCGTGGGATAACTGGCCCGAGCATGGGTTGAAGGGTCAATGGTGTGAATTTTGATTCTTATTCATAATTTCAATCCATTATTGTCAATTATTCTTATTAATTCGGGTATTTTACGCCGGTGTATTTTAAAATTTTTACATTTGGTGTACAGCTATATGTGTACAGTGTAATATAATACAATGATTATTTAGTGCACTTTACGATAATTTTACTTATAAATTATAACAGAGTTATTCTAAACTAAGGTAGTACATAATGCATATACGAAATACAAAATATGACATGTCGTTGTCAATTTTAAAACATTATTTAAATTCCTTTAACCACTATTATACTGTGTCTGATTGAAATGTTTGTATTCTTATTGTATATTTTAAGTTATTCTAATATTTATTGCGCAATAAACAATTTTATTCTTGTTACTAGCTGCGTCCCGCGGCCACAGTGAAAGGTTACCTACATGGTAAATCCGTTTAGCCATTTCAGCATAAAGGAGTAAGAAACATAGAAACCACAAACAGACAAATGACAAACTACAAACAAACTCGCCTTTTTAATATTTGTGTGATTTAGAAACCATTCTAAAACTGCTGGTATCCAATCTATATAATTATAATAATCTATATCGTAAATGAAACAAAGCGCTACAATCATTTAGTTTTAATTATTATTTTTCAACATAATATTTTTATTGTAACATACTGTAAGCTATACGGTAACTTCAGTTCTATCACTTAGTGAGTACCTACTTACTATTTATGGTACATTTCCTGTTGTCGTAAAACAAACAAGGTAATTACGCCGATCTTTTTTTTGCTTTAAAATTTGTTTAAACGCTTACTTGTCGAAAGCAAGGTCTAAATAATCACGATCGACATTTAGACTTGTATTCGAGATTGATATTTTAGAGATAAAAGCTATAACAATAGTGATAAAACGTGGTGTAATAATTAAGTCATGGTTTTTGAAATATTGCATTAGTATGCGGATATTAATAATTTGAGGCATTAGATATGAAGGCTTCGATTTCTCCATCATATTTCTGTGTAAAAAATATATCTTAAAATAGATAAAGGAAGCCGTGCTTGATTGACTCTCTCAACACATAGCTCGATTCGCTGCACGGCTATATAATTACATAGAGTTGTAATCTTAGCTGGTCTCGGTCACTACAATACCCACTATATGGAGAAGACCTTAAAGAAAAAGAAGAAAAGGAAGACCCCATATCCGATAAGACGATACGATCGAAAAAATAGCTGGCTAAAACTGGTGGCAATCAGCACAGAATAGAGATAAGTAGGCATCTCTGGAGGAGGCCTTTACCCAATCTGGGGACCTAATTTTCTGCATTTTAATAAGGTTACTAGAAATAAGTCATTCGGTATTAATATAATGAGAATTTTAAGTACGTATACCAAGCATTAATTATTTATTTTATTTGATTATTGTTGTGGTGTTGCTTAAGCCTTGAATAAACATATTTCTTTCTTTCTTTCAATTAGTAAGTAATTATTTTCGTAACTAAGATGAATGTAGCTTGGGCTAATGAAGATGTTTTTATTTATTTTATGTTTAATTTATTAGTGTATTTAATAAAAAAGACCGTATCGAATCGAAACGCGTTTAAACTTTTTAAATAGTGTTCCAAATTCAAAAATCATTTTGTCACTGTTATTAAATGCGTCGGAATGATCCATTTGCTCGCATGTAACGAGGAACCCTTCACACTTATTTTCAAATACCTATGTATTCGAAAATAAGTGTGAAAAGTGTTAATCGGATGAAAATATAATTATCTCTAATGTTTGATAATTTTTTTAAATTTTTAATTTGTTAACATTCACACAAGGTCTTCAGGTCCCAAACTAGGCAGAGCCTGTACTATGGTAACATGATGACTGATATATAGTTATATACATATACACACCGTTATATATGAACCATTTTTTGACATTTTTTCATTTAAATGTATAAAACATGAACGAATACTTACTGGACAAGTAGTTCCTTCTCCTTCCCCAATTTATTAGACCGCGAAAGTATTTTGCATATTTCTGCTGCTTATATTTGTTATAACAATGAGGTTCCGCTAATGACTAAGTAGAGTTATCATTCTTTAATTTATTTTAAAAAGTTTTAGATCAGTATCGTTATCCTTCATACAGTATTTCGTAACGAAGTGAATTTAACATTCAAAACCACCAGTTTCCTGTTACTATTTTGCTAAATGCCCATTCAGCAGACATACCTAAACTCATTGTTATTAAATCAAACGGGGCTTAATCGCGAGAAAAACATTTAGTAATTTATTTACCTCGACGTTTGATTTATAGATGTTCGCGTCGCGGCGGTTTTCACCCTGAAAAAACTAAAGATACTGTCAGTGTTGTGTGTCGTGACAACCCTGTGCTTTTACAGGGCTGTGACAGCCCTGCAGTTTAATAATATCAAAAGTGGGTAGTTGGCGAAACTACGCGCTCTCGCCGATATTGCCACCCGCATCTCTCCAGTCTTCTCGTGACCACGACCAATACAACTTGGTCGAAACGTCGAGGTAAATAAATTACTAAATGTTTTTCTCGCGATTAAGCCCCGTTTGATTTAATAACAATGTGTTCGAATCGCGAAAGTCTAAAAATTACAATACCTAAACTCAATAAATGCAATTATTTCAAATTTAGAACCGAGAAGATAATATTGTGTTTTTGGTTGCAACGTGTACCGGATATAACTAGTTATTATGTCAAGGTAGAGAGAGATGTCTGGCTAGAAATAAAGGCTGATGTTCACGAATACTAAACTTCTTGCCCTAAAATTCTACCCACTACGATAGCATAACATATTGAAACACGTTTATCCCTTTTTTCAGAAATATTTAAAATTTGTAGTGCCCCGCAGTTTCACTCGAGTGGATTACGGTTTTCCCGTTACTTCAATCATCTCACGAGAACTATACTTTTTTTGGCATAATAGTAGCCTATGTGTTAATCCAGGGTTTAAACTATCTTCGTATCAAATTTATCGAAATCGGTGTAGCCTTTGTAGCGTGAAGAAGTAACACCGATATCGATGAAAGTTGGTATGTAGATACTTCTGGTCCCGGAATAACACATAGGCTACTTTTTATCATCATCATCATAATCAATCATCACCACGCGGGTAAAACCGCGGGGCGCACTAGTAATTCATAAATGGCGGTTCTCAAGAAACATGAGGCGATAATAGCTTACCGGTGGGAGAGTCGTCTGTCAAACTGACGAATGCTATTTTGATCCTCACCAACAGCTTGAGTTAGCGGTGTAGCTAACATCGTTATCAAATTCCCAGCATGGGAACAGGTGGTGCTGGTGGTAGCCAGACGGGCACTCGAAAGTACCCTACCACGTACTTTCGAGTACCCGTCTGGCTACCACCTTCAAGTTTGAAAAAATACACTAAACACATAGTCTGTTCAGACAGCAGTCCCTAAAAGCCATCTTAGCCATCCTAGGTCTAGTGTGATATAACATCTTCGATCACATGGTCACTGGCCATCAAATAGATAGGTGTCAAACGCTAGATATATATACGGTATAAATAAATAAAACCGAATTAAGAACCTTCTTTTGCAAGTAGTTTGATGAACATAATTCAGTAAGCAAATTCAACTCCAGACTAGTTTAAAGCTATCATGTGATGTCTCAGTTCGAATGTGTCTGTGTAATTTGGAAAAAACTCTACGTTTTAGACAGAAACCATTCGAGTAACCAAGGCATCAGTGCTTCAAACTCATATAATTAATTAAAATTAATTTGTACCTAACCTACTATTACGCTCTTAACTTACACAATTTGGTACACTGTTAGTGTTGTTTATAACTAATACTAACTAACTAAACTAGTTAGTACTGTGCCAAAATAGTTTTTATACAATTACGACAAAGTTCAAATTATTATAACACATATACCAAAAGTAGATCTGTTCATTAAAATTCAAGTAGTTTTAGGTGAAATAATAAGTAATCACGTTATGCAGACTAAAACTACCCGCGATTGAAATAAAACTTCTAATATAAGAGAAAGTATTATAAGGAGTTAGATGAAACTGAATCTAATGGGGAAAAAATAAGAGCTTTATTATAATGAAGAACTTTGGGTAGTTTGAGTGACTATCAGAATTGCGACTAACGTTGCTCGAGTCAGCTCAACAACCTCTAAATTCCACATAATTCCAGTACGATGTTTAATAAAGACGCAATCTTCCGCCACGCCGCTCCGACTATATCCTGATACTTAATGAACGGGATATTACGCTCTAATGAACCGGTTTTGCTTTAGGTACAGTCGCGTAGAAATGTGTATATTGAAAAATACACGTCTAACGTTGCCGTGTCTATAGTCAGTTCATCCTTACCTGATATTAAATGTAAACAAACACAACCGTAGACAAGATTTAGTGATGTGTCACCTTCGAATGAACGACAAGTGTAGATAAAGTGAATGAACATGTGAATCCATTTATTTCGAAAGCGTAGGTTCTCTTTTTTCTTTTTCTCTTACATAGGTGGTGCACACATTTGTGGTGCCATGTACATGGCACCACAAATGTGAAAGGAGCCGTCTAACCCTTCTGCGAGGTTTGTCTTAATTTTGATAGTGAAAAGTTACTTGAGTTGGTAAGTGTCCATGAAACTATTTAAATATATCAATAAAATACATAATAAAAGCTGAAACGCTATATTATCAAAATAAATAAATCTTTACAGTGAATTATCTCAATCCCAATAATGTTATGTACACGAAAGCTTACGTGTGTGTGTGTGTGTGTGTGTGCTTGTGTTAGTTTGTTTGTGTCTACTTAAATCTAAAATCGATAGTGATTTGTTTTATAAAATTTGATGCAAATAATAAAATCTAGCTTCGCCCGCGGTTTGACATGGACCCGCATCGATTACGGTTTTCCCCCATCTTTTTTTAACTGCACCTAACACTTTATTCTTGAACTTTGAGAAAAAGTTTTAAAAAGATTTTTTTCTTTTAAAAACGAAAATTAGTTAGATTAGTTAGAATAAAATAGTAAAAAAATATTAAAATCATTATATAATATAATAAATAAACTGATTATAGTTATTGCAATTTTCGAAGCAGTATTAGCTTAGTAAACACCAGTTTCTTGACATGTGATTGAAAAGGAGGATGGCAGTCTCCCATACATTTGCAATAAAATAAAAGTACTTCTGATTCCCAACTTTATAAGTAATGCAAATTATTCACGGAATCCACATAAATATAATCTAAATTTTCATATATAAAGAATACATGAACGAGTTGTCATTTCGTTTTTCGGGAGCAAGGCTGGTGGTGCCATCCTCCTTTTAAGACTTAGTTTTGAGCGACTCGGCGACGTAACAACTGGTTGGCCGGGGTAAAGAGCTGTATGCATAATTTATATAGTCAGAGATTGCTCGCCTCGTCTCTTATCAATAAAATTCTGAATTTGATCATCTATCATAAATATTTAACTGTCTGCATCATGCATTACAGTTAATGATGTAGCAAATTTGACAAATTTGTAGAATTGAATTAGGTCACAAGTACTTTATCAAAATTTCAACTATTATCGATTTCGTCAAGCTCATTCCTATTTCTCGGTCGTACAATTATACCTAACCCGTTTTGCAACTATCGGTTAACTTGCTTGCGGTACTTGCTTATTTAAGCCTATTAGTTTGTGGTATAACCAACCTGTGATGCCCTGTAGTGGTTAAAGTAAGGATGTGTTTATACTATGCTTTTATGTTTTACAATTATTTAACGGTTCAATTGTTTTATTTTTGTGTTTTGAAATATTCAACTTTGTTTTACCCGAATTTTGATTTAAATTCGGATTTTATGTTAAACTGGTAATGAATACCTGGAACCCAATCCTGTTGATTCCATTCTTATATAGAGTTATTTTCAACGATCGGTAAAAAACTGTAATAGATTGGGCATCCAATTTTGTTATCATTTACCGTTGGTTATTATTCAAAAGAGAAAAAGCAAAAAATTCTAGTGTGTAGAAATAAGGACGCAATATTTGACTATTAAATTTGAATATGGAGAGTTTATTTTTGTCTCAGCATTCTACAATCCTAATGAAACATTTTGAAGACTTTGTATTTATTTGTATGAAATCAAATTTAAGAATTAGATATACACTTATTTAGATTAACTACATTGTAGCTGTATTAGCTACAGAGTTTGGTTTTACGAATTTCTCGTTAAGCCAGTCGATAATGCCTAAGCAATTCCTATTTACATCACAATGTAAACCCTTCCTTAGAATTTCACTGACGCAGAAATGCTAATGCTCCTGACCCCAGGGAAAGCCAATTTAAACTGAGATATACGGCTCATCTCAATTTTAAGATATTATATCCTGACCAAATTCTGCGCTGTTTCTGTGTTCTGTTTACTAAGTTTATGGTCCACATCAGGTTTTTAAAGTATAGTTACTTAAAATTGTAAGTCTGAACCTCTTGGAGATTGTTAAAATTGTCATTATCATTATTTCAGTGGTAGGACATCTACTGCTGGAAATGGCTTGGTATTTCGTGGCGCTTATACTTACGCGGGACCCTTTACACGTACACAATGGCATTAAAACAAATATCCTATCCGAGCGATTTTGATGAAATTGAAATGGGTCCACCGCGGAAGTATATTTTATCAAAACAACAAAAAAATAATCATCAAAATAAGTTCATAAACGAAGAAGTTATCAGCGAACACACATAAAAAAAAATACGGTTGAACTGAGTAACCTCCTCCTTTTTGAAGTCGGTTAAAAACGTATGAACAATATCGAATCGAATCTATTCGATTAGTTATCGATCGCTCTGAATCCGGGGCTGATTTGACTTGAACTGGTAATAAGTGTTGAAGACAAGTTTTCTCCGAATTAAATAATCATTACCGTAATTTTCCCATTTCTACAATTTCAATCATACTTGTATCTTTAATATCTTTTTCAACATATTTTTGCGTCTGAATACGTAAACTATGGCTCAACTTTCTTTATAAATGAACATCCGAAATGTCCTAACACCAATGAATAAATATTCAGAATCGAATAATTAAAAAGTATTACAAATTATGTCATTCAAGAATTCATCTTCACTGACGCAACGAAAACATCATATAATGTAATGTTTCATCAAATTATTAAAATGCAATAGTGTTGTAATGTATCTCATTAGGGCATCGATTCTGTAACTTTATTATGAAATAGACTGTATCGTGTTGTGACTGTTAGAAATATCATATCATCAGGGCATTATGTGCTTTATTAATAATTAACTTATGTCTGTTATGTTGGATCATCTTCGTAGGAAATTTGCGATTTAACCAACACCAGATGGAGTGAAATGATGAACTGGAATGAGTCCACACACCACAGCCCACACTCAGTATGAAAAGACGTGGCGCAATTTTTATGACATCTTGTCCGTGAGATTAGATTAGGAGTTTATAAAAACGAGCACGAATCGTTAACGATATCGATAATGATAAATTTTACTGCCAAACTTAAACGCTGTTGCCTTCACCATAAGCTCTAGCTGGCTATCAAGCCGTTGATAACCAGTGTCCGTCAGGTTCACAGCCGGCGGTACCAGTGCTAGGCTGTGATGGCTTCAATGAAAATATTTTTTATTTTTTATGGCTATACTCCTCATGCAGTCTCACAATATAAGGTACTTTTTGACTTTCAAGGACGAGCAATATTTGAAATCTTTTTTTATACTGTAGATCGTTTATCCACTATCTCACTTGATGGTCACTGACTATGTCAGTTGTCAAAAGTCAGGTAGGTCTTCACAATACAGGCAAAGCCAGTGTGAGGCCAGTATTAAATGACCTCAGTGACCTCAGAATTAGATATTATTTTGATGGTACATAAGTCATATTTTTATATTATGTATTTGCCATTTGTGTTTAACTGAGGAAATAAAAAACATTTTCGATTGCAATCACATTATTCATTATACCATAACAATATGGTATAATATGGCCTATCATTTTTCCTTCATAAAACAAGACAGCTTCATAAAAACACCATTAAAGAAAATGAGGAAGAGAAAGGCTGTGAAGAAGGTACATGAGCTAGATAAAAAATTAAATTTACCTCATGCTTTTTAGACGCAAGAGATGTTATAAAATAAATAAATGGAGAAAGTTGCGTCGGCTATAGCTAAAAGACCAATGCTCATATATGAAAGAAGTACACTAAATGTATTGTCATTTACTGAAATTATATTACATAAGTATGTATTGCTAACCGATCCCCACGCATGCAAATCGCGAAATTAATTATAGACATTCAATCTTCTATAAAATTATCATAATGACGTCATAATTGCTATATTATGGTGCTAACCAAATGAAGAAATATGGGTTATATTCTACAACCAACCTAATCGATTGCAAAAATCTCGCATCATTCGATATCGTGTCGCATGTTCTCGGTTCAATGTCACGGGGCTCGGCGCGACTCTTCCGTTGACACGTTTTTGTGCAAGCATTTGTATGCAAATCGATTGTTATGGGACAAACATGCGTGTCACATCAATAGTATGTCATTAGTGAAACCTTTCCTATTCTTAACGATATCAAGACTTTACTCAAATCAATTCAATTTAAATATATTTAAAAAATGTGCATTGTGATATATTATTACATATTGTATCTGTGGTTATTTCATGCGACTAAAATGTTTAATATGTAATTAAAATTTGAAACTCACAGAGTAGGTACAACATATTTTAAGATCCGCGAACTTCAAGGGTGTACACCTATGGAAAAAAGGACGTCACACGTTAAGTCCCAAAAGACGTCGGCCTTAACCCGAATAGGTAAAAACCGTGAGTGTAGCCGGTTTCTTTTTGTTGTAATAAAATTTCTAACAAAAACTCTTTATTTATTTAATTAACTACTACTAACTCGTTATAATATTATTTATTTTATTTCTTGAATTATTTACATTTTTTTTATTGGGCTTTACAGTTTCCCAATGCGCTTATCCTAATTCAAAAAACAGATTGTTCGTTATCTTCAACTAGTAATGCGAAAAAAATTTCATCATCATCTCAACCATAAGACGCTGCTGGACATTGCCTCCCCCAATAAAATTCAATAATTGTAAAAAAAAATGTTTTGTTGTTTAAAAAGAATTTGGGCAATAGATTAAAATAAGCTAAGCAACTAAGCTTCTAAACAGAAGCTCCTAATAATAATCGAAGTACCGCCTCGTGAATTACAGCAGAAATAATCTGGCTGCCTTAGCATTTATTTAAATACAAACACCATAAAAACCATAAAAACAGTCGAACTACCTACTATCTCTTATAATCCTATAGATACATCTTAAACGTTTCGACAGCTTTGGCTGTTTCATAGTCCAAAATATGCTAGCATCTTGATCACGCGTCAAGTCGAGAAGTTGCTATGATTAATTTGAGAATAAATAGGTATATCTAGTTGTCTATGCCTCTCTATGGAGTGAAATCGTCAGTGGGTTGAACTATCTTTCATACGTAGTCTGTTTTTTCGTAACATGCCTCTCAATAGCAGACATCATAACACTTTACTTTTTGAATATGTAAAAGAACCATGTTTCTATAAAATATTCAATGTGCGTTAATATCCGCTTAAGGTCGTGAACCTCGAAAGTTTTGATATAAAACTACCTGAATAAATCAATGACTGTTATTCAATGCGTAGGAATGCTATGTAACATACTAAGAGCAATTTCTTAATAAATGAAATGAGGAGCACAATTTATGCAAGAAATTAATTGGATTCTACTATCAAACAGCATCCTCGCGCGGGTCATTCTCGAACATCTAAAATTCCGGTTAAAAGTTAGACTTAATACTAAATTTTGCGTCTTAAGCCTTTTCAGCATTTTTTTAGAGTCCTACTCGAAGATGTCTAATAAACCTTCCTTTTAAAACAAAACACTACAAATTTATTTCATATACTTAAGTATTTTTTTTTAGTATTACTATTTTTAGTACTACAGTAACTTTGACTACAATAAATTTAATTGAGCTGAATTATAAGTTTTTTTTACAGCTCTCAGTAATTACAGACTTTAAAATTCGATATTCATTTTAACTAAGTTAATGCTACTCTAAAGGATACAAGAACAGAACCTATTCCTACTAATACAGATAATACTATACCCAGGTTTTTATAGACACATTCTTAATGTCACTCGTTTTAGCAAATTAAGTCAAAAGTAAATAACTTATTAGCCGTAAGCTTAGATTATAATTAAATTAGTACATGTACAAAAATGCACAACCATCATCATCTCAGCCATAGGACGTCCACTGCTGGACAAAGGCCTCCCCCATTGATTTCCACAAGGACCGGTTGGAAGCGGCCCGCATCCAGCCCTTGCCTGCGATCTTAGTCAGGTCGTCTGTCCACCTGGTTGGTGGCCGTCCTATGCTGCGCTTGCCAGTCCGTGGTCTCCACTCGAGAACCTTTCGACCCCAACGGCCATCGGTTCTTCGAGCTATGTGACCTGCCCACTGCCACTTCAACTTGCTAATCCGCTGGGCTATGTCGGTGACCTTTGTTCTTCTACGGATCTCCTCATTTCTGATTCGATCGCGTAGAGAAACTCCGAGCATAGCCCTCTCCATAGCTCGTTGTGCGACTCTGAGCCTGTTCAGAAGGCCCATAGTCAGGGACCACGTTTCAGATCCGTAAGTCATCACTGGTAACACACACTGTTCGAAGACCCTCGTTTTCAAGCATTGTGGTATTTTGGACGAGAAGACGTCTCGGAGCTTCCCGAACGCTGCCCAGCCGAGTTGGATTCGACGATTGGCCTCTTTCTCAAAGTTGGACTTACCTAATTGCACTGTATGTCCTAGGTATACGTAATGGTCAACAACTTTGAGAATCGAGTTTCCGATTGATACTGGGGCGGGCGCAACATGGGCATTTGACAGAATTTTCGTCTTGTCCATGTTCATTTTGAGGCCCACCCTTTGGGAAACTCTGTTGAGGCCTTCGAGCATCGTGCTAAGGTCTTCCATCGATTCTGCCATGACCACAATATCGTCGGCAAACCGAAGGTGAGTGATGTACTCGCCGTTGATGTTGATGCCGAATCCTTGCCATTCCAAGAGCTTGAAGGCGTCTTCCAATGCGGCAGTGAACAGTTTCGGAGAGATAACGTCTCCCTGTCTCACGCCTCTTTGCAATGGAATCGCCTTCGAAACTTGCTCTTGTACTCGGACCGACATGGTGGCGTTATTGTACAAACACTTCAACACTTCGATATACCGATGGTCAATACGGCACCGCTGGAGAGACTCTAGCACCGCCCACGTCTCGATCGAATCAAAGGCTTTCTCATAGTCCACAAACGCTAAACATAAGGGCAAGTTATACTCTTCGGTCTTCTGTATAACTTGCCGCAGCGTATGGATGTGATCTATGGTGCTGTAGCCTTTTCGGAAACCGGCTTGTTCGGGAGGCTGGAAGTCATCAAACCTACGTTCGAGACGATTCGTGATGACTCTTGAAAACAGCTTGTAAACATGGCTCAGAAGCGAAATGGGTCTGTAGTTCTTAAGCAATGTGTTGTCACCCTTCTTAAAGAACAATACCACAATGCTTCTGTTCCATGCTTCCGGCGTTGACCCTTCGAGGACAACGGAATTAAAGAGCTTCTGTAGGACTTTCAGTATCGGTGAGCCACCCGCTTTCAGAAGCTCTGATGTGATTCCGTCATCACCCGGTGCCTTGTTGTTCTTAAGCTGCTTCAGAGCCATCCTAATCTCGTACAGGCTGATGTCCGGGATGTCTTCGGTATAGTGCCGGGTTAGCTTGGCTCTTGGGTCTTTGGCCAAGCTGTCAACAGGTTTAGTGACCGAAGTGTATAGCTGCCCATAGAACCTCTCGATCTCTCCAAGCACCTCTGCTTTGGTCGACGCTATACTGCCATCATCTCTCTTCAGCTTAGTCATCTGGCTTTGCCCAATAGACCTGTCTCTTGCAAACATTTTGGAGCCTTTTCTCCGTTCGATCGTATCTTTAACACGATTTGTATTAAAGGTACGGATGTCGTGTCGCAAGGATTTCCATATTCGTCTATTGAGCTGCCTATATGACGTAGCATCATCGGATGATTGCAGTTGCAATGAGCGTCGTTCAGCCATGAGGTCAAGGGTATGGCTGGAGAGTTTTTGAGGTCTATCTGTGCGGCGGGGTCTAAAGAGCTTAGACCCCACTATGTGGACAGTTTCTACAAACCTGTTGTTGATCTCCTCCACCGACGCAAAGTTCTCAAGGCAAGAAAAGCGATTGGATAACTCAAGTTGAAAGCTTTCGGGGTTTTGGATATGGACATTTTGGGGTCGGAGCGTGGATTTCATCAAACGGGACCTCTCAAGTTTAACATTAATATTCAATGTGCCTCTTACCATGCGGTGATCACTACCGGTTTTGACCATGTTGATCACAGAGACATCATTGAATATTTGTTTCTTGGTGGTCATGATGAAATCGATCTCATTTCTTGTGGAACCGTTGGGGCTCAACCAGGTCCATTTCCTTTGAGGCGGCTTCTGAAAGAAAGAGTTCATCATAAAGAGTCCCTCTTTCTCCATGAAGTCGGCCAGCCTCTGTCCCCTAGGGTTCCGTTGTCCATAACCAAATTGCCCCACTCTCAACTCTCCATCACATCTTTCGCCCAACTTTGCGTTAAAGTCCCCCATAACAACATTGTAATGGGTCTTGGAGGTATGTATGGCCCTACTAATGTCCTCATACATAGCCTCTACCTCCTCATCGGTTCCGAGTTTCGAGGTCGGTGCATATACCTGAATGACCTTCAACGAATATCTGCTTGATATTCTGAGTATTAGGTATGCCACCCTGCTCGAAACGCTGTCGATGGTAATGATGTTGTTAATGAGGGACTTGCGAACGAGAAATCCGACACCGCCTTGGGACTTTTGATCACCTTCCCGGTAGTAGAGCAAGTTACCGGATTTGAGGGCTATGGTGTCCTCACCCTCTCTACGGACTTCACATAACCCTAAGATATCCCAGTGTAACTTACTCATTTCTTCTTCCAGTTCGACGATCTTCTCGTCTGCCAACAAAGATCTTATGTTGTGTGTTACCAGGGCCAGAGGTCGTTTTTTCAGGGAGTGGTAGCCGGGAATCTGCCGGAGATTCTTAGCACCCCCTGCTCCACCGTTACACTGGCCGCTACCGGAGCCAGCATTAGCGGAGCTGCCGGGGACTGGGGGCCTGGTCTTTATTTGCACTATCATAAGGGGGGGTTTGCCAATACTCGCCACGCTTGGCAGGCGGGTTGGCGAGCGCAGTATGATGTGTGAACCTCAGAAGGCGCTGCTGCCCACCCTCTGGTACGTGATCCCTTAGCCGATTCTTACGGCACCCACGGGTAGAGATGGGGGGGTACTATTCTTAGCCGGTACCCCACGGTAAACCATAGCACAACCATAAAAACAAGTTACTTGATATCTCGACGCGTTACTCAAAAGTGGTATTTTCATATCGTAGAAGATGAAGGTGATTCGATAAGAGTTCTCTTCTCATTTTGAAGTACAGAACCCTAACAATCGACAATAACTATGTATAGTCCGGTATATAAGTACAAGGTAAAGATTTATAAGTAAGTTCTTGGGATGAAGGTTTTTACCCATTCCCAGAATACTATTTGCTAGCTTTTAGTGAGTACGCAATCTTAGAAACAATACAGAACAGTGGAAGCGTTAGTATAACAATTACAAGGTATTGATCAAGAGATAATTTCCAGTTCTCACGGTGGTCCTTCGCACAGTCTAAAGGTTTACAATAGAACACCGCGCTATCTAGATATCTGCTGTTGTTTATATGTGTCACAAGGTTCATGTTGGCTTGGCTTTTAGTTGATTCGCACATTGATTCTATTGTCTTTTGCGATCTGTTAGTGGGACTGGTAATATTACGTACTACCATTACCGTTTGGGCGTGATCAATACAATAGATACAGAGTATGTTCCTTCTTTTCTTTATACGACCTATGTAATTAAATCATATATAACAGGACATATACAAATAGTTGGCAAAACTCTAAAGTGTACAAAGTAACGAGTAAAGTAAATATGGACTACCATATTTTTCCGATGACTCGTTCTCATTTTTCGTAGACCGCATTGTCGCAAAATAAGGGATCGTAGCTGAAACTACTTTGAGATAATTATCCCCCTAATATCATAAAAGCGAAAGATTGTTTGTATGTAAGTGTGTGTGTAATTGTTTGTTAATTATTCACGCTCAAACGGCTGCAACGATTTCGATGAAATTTGTTTAGACCCTAGGTTAACAAAAAGGTTCGTCCCGAAAATTGTGATTTAGAGACTTAAGCACAACATTTTCGTAATTACATACGAAACTAGATATACGCTTATATACACGCATATATGCACCAAAACATTAATATTTAACTTTTGGTTACACAGCTTAAACATTAATAATAAATATAATAATTACATTACAAAATTATTAAAATAAACTAAATATGAAGTACAATGTACTATACAAATTTACATACCTTCTACATTTTAGTCTAACAATCCACCACCGCTTGGTAAAGTTTCCAAATGCTGGCAGCATTGCCACGTTGAATTGCAATGCTTATTCTTTGAGCCAGATATAGATATTTTTTTTTGTCTGTATATCTTTCTTTTAGATGTGCCAGATATCTGGTTTTAGAAAAAGAGACATAGGCATAGACATAGACATTTACACACATTTAAGGCCACTTGTATATTAGAAAAAAATATTACTAGTAACGCGAAAAGATCCCAAAGTTCTTTAAAGGCAAGACGTGGCTTGTTTTGAATATAAAAAACTAAATTGATTGATTCAAATGTGCGGAGCTTTAGTTCAAGCCAGTAGATTGAATCATTTAATGATTGGAGGCATGGGCGCCGGTAGCAGGGTGCAAGGAGGGAGCACTTGCATCCCCCTGTCAGAAAAGAAAAAAACAATAAATAAAATGTAAACTCTAACGTCTAACTCTAAGGCTTTCACGGCCGGCGTTGCATGTTGTATGTATTGCTTCCGGGCTGTTTGGCCGTGGTCAAAGTGAAACTTGTGTTCCAGACGTTTCGTCGATCACTGCGGTCGACATCTTCAGTGGTTCAGGTCCGTAAAACTCTCCTTCGCGGCGTCTTCTCTGATACTGAGACTTTATCAGAGAAGACGCCGCGAAGGAGAGGTCTAGGTTGGTGTCCAATTTGTTCATAAGGTTGTTTATAAAGTCAGTACACTCGTGCCCGTCATCGTCGAAACGAATGGTGTAGGGAAACCATTCAAAAGTTCAATACCGTACATTTTGCTTTGACTTTTTTGATGTGTGTAGTGGGTAGGTATAAGGTGTAGGTGCAAATGCACCTTCCTGAAACTAACGCTGGCGGCGCCCCTGATTGGAGGAAATATTTTAAAGTTGAAATAAGTAGTGAGTTTTCATCTTCGTCCCCGAAGATACGAATACATGAATAAGTTTGTAGCAAACAACATTCCTCAATAAAACTACGGGCACAGTGTGTTAAAAATTCAACGTATAGTAGCGGCCGTGACATTTGATATAAATGACATCCACGAATGCTTTTGTTCACGATATCGGAGTGGTCATAATGATTTTCGAACAACAAAGCTCAATCAAAACTTCCAAACAGAAGTCTGAACGTAATTTAGCTGTGTTGTAATCCAACCCCGTGCTTCTGTTTGCTTCGGAAGCCACACTGAAAGGAATCAAATGTTCGTCTCGAATGAGAATAAACAAACTTTGGTTAGCACAACTTTGCTTTTCTTATTGTAATATTGGATTTCTTTTTGATAATTGATTTGCAAATGGAGATTTTAATTTTTCAGCTCTCAATTGTATTTTTAAATGGTGTATTTTGAAACTAGATTTATGCTAATTACAGTCAACAGTTTTGTTGCAATAATTATTGCCTTGGAACGATAATTATTTGTTTAAAATGTTAAAGAAATTTTTTATTTTGACCACGATCTCGCTTAATGTTCAATTACGTTGTGGACTACGGTCGAATCACGCTAGACCTAGAATGGTCACAAACTCTCGCAGCTGCCTGAACACAATTTGATAACGGTGTTACTTTCACCAAAACCTCATGCCAGGTGGATATTGAACCAGCGACTGTTGGTCAGCCGATACTAATATCACCGCTATGCTGTCGTTGCTTCAAAACAATATATGAAAAGGTAAGAAAGTATGTGCGTTAACTTGTACAAGCTTTAATGTTATTTGTGGCAAAACAGAACATTATATTACTAGTATTACTAGCTGTGCCCTGTGGTTTCACCCGCGTGGACTACGGTTTTCTGGCTACTACACAGAAATTTATTAAAACTGGTTCAGCTGCTTAGGCGTAAAAACGTAACAGACCAACAGAGTAACTTCACATTTATAATCATCGAATATTCGGAAATAACAACTAGATTGTGTTTTAATCCATGTGTTAAAGTTCCAAATTTCATAAGCCGTTAAGGCGTGAAGAAGTAACAAACACACAAACATTTATTTTTTTACTTTAAAGCTTTCGCAACAACAGTTCAAAATATTTACAAAATAATGTAAGCATGCATGCATGCAATAGAACAGAAAGCCATTATTTACATTTACATGGACACATTATTTTAATCATTTGACATAGGTAACCTACCTACAAATCTCTCAGTTCTTTACAGTTTAATTAAATAAACATGAAACCACTAAAATGCTTCATTTAAGAGCTCCGCAAAATAAATTTAAAAAAAATTAAATAAATCCTAATAAGGCAATACGCCAACAGTACCAAGCTATACGCCTATACTACTTTATTTATTGTTTCAACATGTCATTAAGGCCAACACCTAAGTGTACATAAAATATAATAACCACAAGTAATGTAATAACCTGAGAATCACCAATTTACTACATAAGTGTAATGGCGGTAATAATGACATCATTGTGATGAACGATACATTAGAAAATGACTATAAAAACAATGCAACTGACTATCTATAGACTGACAAAAAGTTTTCTCTATTGTTCCGTAAATTCTAAGTACTACGTACTTCATGTATGTTTACAAAAGTACGAAATTACACATCGCCTCGTTGTAATCTATGGTATTATTGACGCAATTTACGAAACATGGCAATAAAAAACTGAGCGTAACGCAATTGTGTCGAAACTGTGAAATGTAGAATTCGATTTTCACTCACTTGTTCCCTAAAAGCTGGTTAGTTTGGAAAATAAAGAGTTTTGTCGTAAATAATGTTATTAAAAAGTTATTGAATACAGATAGCTTAATATTGCCGCATTGGAATGAGTGATAAAAAAGACAAATAGTTCATCATAATACGCGATGATATACATAATTATATTCCTAGGTATTTGTATATGATACCAAAGACTTTGATAATCTTTTTTTAACGTCTATTTCGTTTCAGATTGGAAAAGTGTAAATAAAGAGAATTAAATTAATAAAAAAACAATGCAAAGTTGTGCACGTAATCAAATTAGGTTCGAATTATATAAGACGTATAGTTCCTATCTCAAATATTAGAACTCGGCTTCCATGAATTGAACAATATATTATTGTGGCGTGCAAAATTAACACAAGTTCTTACATCGGATTGATACAGTTTCAACGTTCTCATAAAAAGTTACTAAGGGGCAGGATTCGATGTCATATTCCTCATTATTTAAGACCAAAAAAGAACATATTAACTTATACTCCTTATTATGACAATATTCTCATCATCAGTGATTAGTGCAGGACCATGACTGACGAAGTATACTAGTAGCACGTTTATTGCAAACAGCTATACGTGGAATAAAAAAAAAGGGGAAACTGCTAAACAACAGTTAAGTAAACTGCTAAGTGTGTCGTTGAATGAATATAAAGCAATCTGCTTCTTAATTAGTATAATGAACGAAATTAAAAGTTGCGTCCTTCGCATCTTGTGGGCTCTTTACCATTTACGAATGCCATTACTATATTACATAATTTACAATCGTTAATATACATTTTAATGTCTTAGGTGTGAACATTGTATATAATGTCAATTACAGATACACTATGCTAATGAGTGCTGTACTTTGCTGATCGTTGATTATCTCTGCAATTTCTTTTACTATAATTAATGGAAGGACCGTTCGTATAAAACTCATAAATGTTAGTAATGATCCAGAGAGTAAGATGATAAGACTTTTCTTGCCTGGAATACATGACACATGGGTCATTACAATTTGATACTTTCAAAAAATTAATAATTTGTACTACTTAACAGATACTATGCTGTATCTTTGTATCTAGAATAATTGTTAGTGCGTAGGTGTTTGGAGCGTAGAATTTTTCTGACTTGTAAAGTTACCAATAAAAAATACGAATCAGTAGTTTTTTTTTTATATAGGATTTGCCTATGAGTATCATTTTGTTTCTCATATATTTTAGCATGCGTATCTTTTCAGCTAGAAATAATAATAAAAAAATACATTATATACCTAGACACTGGTAAGGGAAAAACAATCTAAATAGTAGACAAGTATATTTTTAATTAAAAAAAATATTCAGATATACAGCGCTAACGTGAAAAGCGATTTAATAGTTTAAGATAAATATAACAAAATAAAAACACTGTAACACCTAAGCACATAATAAGATCTTGAGTGCGGTGCTTTCGTCGTAACGTCTTTCCTCACAACATCTAGGTTGTACCGAAAGTTGTAAGCCACAGAATAAGACAACCTCTTTATTCCTGAAACTATTTTGAACTGACGACTAACTTCAATACTGATTCTGTACTCACACATACATTTACTAACTTCATGACAAATTTCTCTTTGGTGAAAATCATGGGCCTCGGTAGTTCTTTTTCTAAATATTTAAAACATTATCTATCACTCTCTTTTTATTTGCAACCATGGACATCTCGCGAGAAGCACCGCGCCCCGCTCACATAGCTGCTAGTGCCATGTACTATTATTACAACTTCGGAGCCAATAATTCAGCACTTCAGACGAGGCCGCCGAAATATTACGGCGGTTATTCCTCGACCTCCCGCAATATACGTTTTTCAAATGTTTTGAAAACTGATTCACCCGAATGCATAAATGCATAGGGGTCAAGCGGGAATATTTTGAAAAGCTGTAAATAAACTTAGTTCATATTCAAACCATTTTTCATTTCACAAAGTATTTTTTGAACAGCTCACGTACTTGCGAAACACTAAAAAGTGTTCCATGTTAACACACGTTACCGTAAGTTTACTTTCTCAGTGTTATCTAAATAATTCGATGTTCATCACATACTTGGAATAACTACATAATGAGTGAATTTAATAAGCTCCCAGTGAAACCAGCCTCAATATTTTTTTTAAAATGATGGTTGGAACATTAATTTCGGATTAATCATGTTATTGTAAAGTTCAAGTCAGTTAAAAATTGAATTTGTATCTGTGTTATAATGGTTTTATGAGGAACAATTTGTGATCAGTAGTGGAATATTTAAGGAAATCATTTTTATTACTTCAACCTTTCATTTTTAGCCTTGAAAGCAGTTATCAAAAGTATAGTTATACATATACAATACATAGTACTTTATTGATAGGTAACATTGTTAGAGGTCTATATTATAATAAGTACGATATATGTACTTATAATGATAACAGTATGATTTCTATTTAATAATTATAATTCAGTATATCCAAGAAATAATAGTTTAATAAATCAATCAATAAACAAATAATAATCCAAAAATGGCCTTGGCTCAGCAAAATGCTGCGAGTGGACCTATAGCGCTGATTTGCAGCCAAGACCTGTAACCTGCCAAGAGAGTAGTGGACAGACTGGCTGATAATGATGATCAATATTATAAATATTGTAGATTTAATAGAGATCCTTAATATAATTTGCAATAAATACATATATAGCCTATTACTAGTCAGGAATAATGTAACATTGTAATGGTGAAAGATTTTTTAAAATCAATTAGTCTATAGTTTTGGAGTTTATTCGTTACAAACATACAAAAGTACAAAAATACAAACCCTTTCTCATTATAATATTAGTGAAGAGGTATAGATTAGTGTACATAAATGAATACGTGCATTGTATGCAGTAAGCATGTCATGCAGAATCTGAACTAAGAAACATTTTCTTGTGTCGTAGGTTCTGAATTACATTCAATTAGTTTACTTGATCCAAGTCTCAGCAAAATATAAATTCTAACCAACGGTAATTTTTATTCATAAACAAAATATAAAATTAATCAAAGTTTTAAACAAAGCCAAATTTAAAACTATTGAAAAGCTAGAATATTCAAGTGCTTTAATTACTTGTACGTAGGTAACAATAACAAGCCACTTAGTTTTGCTACGAAAGTAAATATACCTACCACAGTCAATTTCATAAGCAAATCGTTCCTTCTGTATAATCCGACATAATTAAGAATCAATTTGTATAGCGTGTATAATCTAACATGCATTGAAAAGGTCACCCAGATCATCAATTTGTTAACCTAATAGCAATGACAAGTTGAACTTATTTATAGACTGGTTTCATAACCTCACATTTACCGTTTGCCGATACCAAAACACAAACAATCTACTATCATTTGGATTGTTTTATAATTTTGAGCCATATATTCTAGTGATTGAATACTAAATCGCTTGAAAGTGTTAAGAGGTGCCGATGACATTATGGAGGCTCGCGAGTGTTTACGGGCACAAGGTGCAGGACAAATTCTGATGCGTGTTGATTTCAAATATTACAAAAATTGTACGTGACACAACAGATGACCAACAAGCTCAAAAAATATTGCTGATCACATTTTTACAGTTTTCCTTTTCCTTTCCTCTGGTTTTTTTACTTATTATAAGCTTGCGTTTGAGAACTGTCTCATCTGATGTTAAGTGATGACGTTGTCTAGGATGTAGCACGCAAACTTGGAAGGTACCTATTCACTCGTGACTTGAAGACTCCAGGATTGTACAAGGTTGAAGATACCGTTCAAGTTCATTTGTTGTTACTGCGAGAATTTTACATGAAGGGAAAATATGGTCGCTCGATATATTTATACCACTAATAAATTAGCAAATAAAATCAATTTATGCTCTATCAGATTTGACCTGCATGAACTGTTCTCAAAAGTGGTCTTTTTCCAAATTCAAAAATGTGTTTTCATATTTAATATACAGTAAGACTAAAAACAAATATAATTATAATAATATAAAACTTTCTATTAGGAGATGGTAAAACCTTAATCATTAATGCGGTGTTTGTTCAAATGTTGGTGAACACGCTTGGTTAATTGTTTTCGTAACATATTTTATTTGCGAGAGCATTAAGGTTGAATATGTATGCAACATTGTTTACACCTGATATTTATGCGGGTTTGAAATAAAGACTTATCTTTAATTGTTTCAGCTTCGTCCGGAAGCCATCACCAGGATCTTGAATGTGGTATGGAGTCGTAAGATCCCGCACTCGAGTGAGTGTGATTTGTGTCACACTCACTCGACATATCAGTTTTTGCAAGCGAAGTAATTAAGTTTGAGTATTAGGACCTCGTAACTTAAGAAGTAGGTACATTACAGTGGTGTAGGATTAAAATTTAGAACAATTATTGCAAGCTACCCTCTGGAAATGGTCACAATTTCACAATTATCAGTTAAATATCAATAAAGTTTAATTAAAGTTAATTAAATCCAAGCTCATCATCATGTAATTATTGAGAAACAAATATTTTCGCTGCATACCAACGCAATAATCACAAAACATCGCAAAAATGTTAATGAAATTAACCTCACTGAGAACAAGACAATAATTTCTCAGTTTATTGTCTAGTTACAAAACTTTTTTTTTGTTCATGTGATTCCATTTTTGGTCTCACATTATAGACACATGATAAGCAATTCGATTTTAACTTAAACTGCCAATTAGATTTTTATTTTTTACTGTAATCAAATATAAAAATAAAATACATAGCTAAGATATTTTCTGAAGGTACTTAGTTGAAGCGTATAAATTCACATTCATTCCACTCATATCCGATATAGCGTACAAAACGTTGTGGCCGCATGAAATATTGCTTAATTATGTATATATTGCCAATTGGTTAAAAATCGCAATGGAATAATAAAATCGGAATTAATTTCGAATAAATGTGCTGATCTATATTATTATTTATGTATTATTATAAAGACAATTAATTATGTAAGTTACGTAAGGCTACTCGATGCTACAACTTGGCAGCTGCTTTACGGTAATTTAAATACTCTGTTCACATTTACGAAACCCTCTATTGATGACTGCGCAGAACTATTTAGTTTGTGTTAATGACTGTGTACTTAAGTAATTTGTTTCATCTGCTAACAATGCTTACAAACAATAAGTGTACCTAAAAAAATGCATTTTTTACTACCGTGTCACCTTGTTCGGAGTCAAAATCGAAAAATGACTGTTACCGCGGCAATATTTAGCATAACTTTAGTTGTAAAAATAGGAACTTTTGTTTTCAGCCTGGCAGCACTTGAGGCGTGTCGTAGTATAAACGGTGGTATTGTAATGAGCATGTAATATTTTTTAATGCAAATTGTGGTCAGTAAAAGTCTATGTAAATTAAATGGCCAATGTATCGAACAAACCAGTTTTTTAAAGATGCAATCATATGGAAATAGATAGTGGTAAACTTGGGAATGGGGTCAAATACATTCCAGCTATCTAGATATGAAATATAATGTCTAATGTATTATGTTTAACTATGCACTTCTTGCCAACAAAATAATTCGTGGTTATATACTCTTCAGAAATCAGAACTCTCAATCTTAGTACGGCCAATGCTAGACATAATATGCCTCTAAACAGATACGCGTATGGCCGCTTCCTGTGGTCGTAGTCTGTTCTTCTGCCAACCGTATAGACGTGTGTTCAGAACTGCACTTATATGTGATTGTTCTCCGCTCGAGAACCACTAGTTAATATCTTCTGTCAGTTCTACGAGATATGTGACTCCTACAATTTCAAGCTATGTCTCTAGTATTGTGGCATCTTTGCAGGGCCAAGCCCACAACCAAAAAACTTGATGTACTGAACAAAGCAAAGCGGTACTTCACGTCAAAGACAAAGCGCAAGTCCAGCCTCACGTGGAGTACCTACTGCTCTAACCTTGGGAATGGTGCTCCATGAGTATCAGTTCGAGCCTCTGAATGCATTGTAGCGTAGAGCTATCAGAATTATCAACGACCCTAAACTCACCCTAGACAGAGAACCCTTCAGTATATGAGTATCTGTATATTTTCTACCGTATATACACCGGTGTCTTGAGAGCTCTTCAATCTTACTCCGGCATCACGGTTTTACCACCGCACTAGCTAATATCTTCCAATTCTACCGATCATATTTTTTGCCATACAACTGCATAATTTATAACGAGCTTTCTCCCTCAGTTTTCCCGAGTGGCTACAATATGGGCTTCTTCAAAAGAAGAGTTGATATAGTCTAAAAAGGATTGGCAACGTATCGTTTTACCCCTAGTATTACATATATCCATATAAGGCGATGGTGATCGTTTACTATCATGCGGCCCGTCTGCTTGTTTTTCACCTATTTTAAATTTTTATATTAGACCAAGATAATGTTGCGGATAATGTTCCCAGAATGGTGCCGTATTGAGTTAGCTTTGACGACCGTTTGCCCTACTTCATCAACGATTTCGAGAATCCGATTTCCAATTGATAAATTGAAAATAAAAAAGTTAATCAATTTTGATGAGTTTTTGTAGAAGCGCAAATATGTCGTTCCGTCTTTTTAAAATTGGTTCATATGTGATGAAGTTTTGAGGTAACAAAATATTTAAAAAACAACGTCTCCATTTGGAAGGTTGTAAAATCTTTGCATTAAGCAATAAATAATACAGTGAATCATTGTATGAACCTTGCACTACTAACAACTTCATCTAAGACTAACAATCAGTATTTCTGTCAAAAACTATAACACTCCCAATTCAACAAGTTAAATTATCTATGGACAAAACCTTTTTAAACAAACTCATTGCTCATCCTATGGAACCTTGAGCACAAGTGATTTGATGATACCGCGAACGATGTGCGTCTAACGATTTGGCGTGATAGGAAAGTCGCGGAAAGTGGTACAATTTTCTTTTTTACTTACCTAATTACTAATTACTTGTCAGCATTGCGGAAAGCAAAACCGGTAAAATACACTACCGGTAATAATTTACGGTAGTTCTAGTGGAATTCATTAGTGGACTTGGTAGATGTTAATATATGCGAGTAAAAGCGACGTCTATGATAAAATGAATATGATTATCACTACATTGTAATCAGAAATGCGATCTTTTTCTGATTAATCAACAAAGTCAAAAAAATTCATACACAGGTACAGTAGAGTAATATAATCCTGTTTACATCCTTAAATATAAAAAAAAATAATATAATATGCCAACAAAATACATTAAAAATAAACTCACCCATAAAAATAAAAACCCGCATTTTCATGTTTACTGGAGTTAACACTGGCACCAAATAGTCAAAATATATTTAAGGAATCGAAATTCGAAATAGGAATGATTCGAAAATGGAATTGGCGTTCGAACCGCGCCAACTCTGAGCCGCGTATGTTTGGTGTACGCGCATGCGCATCTGGTAGCTGTGGTGGTGGCTGAAACATTCACTTTCTACTTCAATTGTAGTGGGGTTAGAGGGAACACAGGGAAGCTAAGGGTTTGTTGACTCACCTTCATTGGGACGTGTGCAAATGACATATATTATATCAGATAAATTATATTCTAAATATTATATGATATACTTACAGTAAATAGCTGTATGAAACAATCGACTTTACTTTTTCATATCGTGAGTAAATTGCAGCCAAAATCGAGCCGAGTGTTATGTGACCTTGCCTTCGTATTTCGTACATTTTTATTAACTGACTTCAAAAAGAAGGAGGTTACTCAATTCGACGGTATTTATATATATATATATATATATATATATATATATATATATATATATATATATATATATATATATATATATATATATATATATATATATATATATATATATATATATATATATATTTATATATATATATATATAATATATATATATATATATTGTTATCTGTGTTCGCCGACTTCGTTGTTTATGAACCGATTTTGATGATTCTTTTTCGTTTGATAGGGTACACTTCCGCGGTGGTCCCATTAAAATTTCATCAAAATTGGACAAGCTGTTTTTGAGTAATAACTGACTAATAACTGAAAAATGCTACTCTTACTTCGATGATATTAAAGTTGTAGGTGAAGACATAGATGCGCATACATAATAACAATTGATCCCGTGAGTAGAAAAGATCACTGAAAAGTGAAAAAAAAAATTTTACGAAAAAATGGAACTGACTTCAACACTTAAAAAATTGACATAACTTGTTGAAGTCGGTTCCATTTTTTTGTATGTTTTTTATCAAACCCGCGAGGAAATATATACGAAAAACAAAGAAAGGGTTACAATAATAATACAATACCACGTAGGCCTTACAGGTGAACTCGCTTTTTATGCACGTTGTAGCTTATATTTTATGCACGTACATAAAATATTCATCATATATATATACCTTGTAAGTTACCAATAGGTAATTTTTAAACAACTACAAAGCAAAATATTTCCGTATGAAATTGATGGCTGATCAAATTTATCTAGAAGGTACCTTTATAGTGACTTCAGTTTTCTGCATTAAACTAAGTGATGTTCTACAGGTTCTATGTACACAGCGAGAAAGGTATCTTATACATATATTTATTGGGTGACGACTAGAAGTCAGTAGCGCGTTGAATTCTTTTGCTCAGTGGAGCAGTAATTTTTCACGGTGTAGGTTGAGAGTGAGAGTAAGTAGTAGTGGAGAAATAGTTATATGATACAGGTGCTGTAAGTTAGTTTTTAAAAACAAGTGAATGTAAGCCCAAGACGAGGGCACTACCATAGTTACGAGTATGTAAATATCAATTTCCGTACATGTATTACATACACACAACGTTTTACAATACATTTGCGAGAAAGGTGTATTACTATTTTGTTTTTATAAATATCTTTTTCTTTGGAGTTATACAGGGGGGGGCGGGTTCACTGACAGGAGCTAGATCCGGAGAAAGGAGAAGAAAGGATCCGGAACCTATGACCCTGTGATCATAGGTTTTTTACATGTGTATTCATATAAAACCCAATTTGATACTTAAAAATTTTTATTTCTAAACAAAGTTTAAAGTGTCATCTCGCCAAGCGACGTTCAATCACCCAAATAAAAATAGTTGGTCTCGTTTAAGGTTTCTTACTCCTATCTAACAAAACAAATGGTTCTTCTTTTGCTTCTGGCGCATTGGGTTTAGAATCTTCTCTATCGTCGCTTGGACGATATTCTGCGTTTCTCAAAATGAGAGATGAATATTTAGACAAGACGAACACCAATTTTATTGACAACGTGCAGAACGATTGTTTTGATAATTATTGTTACATTTGAAAAAAAACACAATTTTCGTTTTATACGTCAGAATGTATGAACAATAATATCCGTTCCGTGGTCTGAATGTTGTGGTGGTGACATTTGATGTACGATAGTAAGTGACAAGCGTGTGACAGTTTATTTCGGTCACAGTATCTGCGACTGGAACTGAATATGTGTGCAAAAATTATGTATTTATATCTATATAAAATGTTTCTTACAACAGTATACATATTAGGATAGTTTTAAAAGTAACATTTACACTTAATAACTAAATTCTAATGCTATACCTTTTACAGGTATTTACAACAGTAATTAATATTTGATTATTGATTTATGTGATTAAATTAAAAATAAATGCAATAATGAAGTTTAATAAAATTATTGCTTATGGAGCTCACCCTTAGATGACACTTTTATACAACTTTTTATAGGGCAGTAATTTTAAATTAATCATAAGAAACTATTTCATCTATCATCGTCATAATCTGAACTACTGGTGCAGCTACCTCCCCCTCTGATCTCTACATGGACCGATTGGAAACGCCACGCCACCAGCCTCCTCTTCTGTGTGTCAATAGCACACCAGAAACTTCTGGGTTACTATACATCAGTAGGCTGAGGTTTCTAGTTTCTGTTTATTGACAAGCCTGTTATTTCTTTTCAAATCGATTTTAATTTTGCATGCGTGGACACGCATGTAAAATTAAAATCGATTTGAAAAGAAATAACAGGCTTCAATTTTATCTTATTTTATTTCATTTCATTTCATATTTCAATTAGACTTTAAGCCCACAGCCTCTAGAATCTGATTGTATCGCTTTGCTTATCTGTAGAAACAGTCCATGAGAAGTTAATATTATAGATTATAAACATCAGTGGCTTTATTACTTCCCGGGAATAATTTCGTTGATTGCATGGTGGTAGGGTACTGTCCTCTCTGTATCCGCAGTACCCACCTGGCTAGACACTGCCCTCAAGTTTGAAAAACTATCACCAAACACATAGTGTGTACATGCAGCAGTCTTTGAAAGCCAGACATTCTAGGTCTAACGTAATAACATCTTCGACCACATCGTCACTGGCCATCAAATGAGATAGTGATCTACATCTTTATAGCAGTAACAATAAATAAAGTCCTTTTGAACAATATTTTATTTATTTAATTGAAATTCCTAATCCACATATGAGTTTGATTCTATCCTATTTCTTCATCATTATTTAAAATCAGTATCTGGAATATCTTTCGAGCCTTATCCATTTTCATTGTTACCATATTATATTAGACGGCTAAATCGTCATACGGAAGTATTCACGACACTTCCAGCATCCTGCTTACCTTGACCTGAAATAATCAGACTGGTAAATCTCAAAGGTTAATTAAATTTTGAGAGATTGAGGCTTTACCTTGGATGAATGATGTCTCGACAATCTTCTATCTTCTACCTATAATATTATCAAAACTCACGTTCATAATGACTTTACAATGTTTCTACGGGTATAACGTGGCACTTACGCGTGGTCGAATCACGATCGACAATCGTTTATCTCACACTGATGTGTGAGACGGGACGTTGCGACGAACGCACCGCACTCAAGATCCTGATGAAGGCTTCCGGAAGAAGCTGAAACAATTGTCGATCGTGATATCGACTACGCGTAAGTGCCACGTTACTTAAAATTTAGTGCAAGTTTTCAAGTAAAGCGAAATTTAAAAAGCGCACAATTATTATTATTTCGTTTGTCATATTTCGGTTAACATATGTATATTTAGATGATGGCATCACCATGATACCACTTATAATGTACCAATTGACAGATAATAACGTTATTATTATAATGTGCATTGGTTTCATAATGTTCATGCAATAATCTACGACTTAGTAAGTAATAGACTTACTTCTACTGACACAATAGGACGTATCTTTGTTTTTCAATATAATATGATACTTAATTTGACCGTACGTTTTAAATATAATGAATACTATTATTACGTGCAAATTAATAAAAAATGTAAAACTAAGACTGTCTAATAAAACGGTAATTTACAAGTCACAACCTGTTTGAAAGGGTTCTGTAAGCTCTGTCATGGTTTTTGGGATATTATTGTAATAACTAAGGCAGATACCTAAGAAGGGTTCCCCTGTGGCATTCGAAAAGCCGTTTACAAGCGGACGGATACTTGTAATGTAACAAACCGACTAGGACTCACGTGGTCTTTACTGAAAAAATTACTCTCTGACCAGTTTCGAACTTATTTTTTCTAATTTAATTTTTTAACTAATTTTTTCGGACGATACTTACTTTTTGTATTCTAATTTTTCTGCGTTAGCTGAAGGTGATGACAACAGTGACCCGATAAGCGCTTTATTTATATTTTTAGACTTTGACGAAAGCCATATGTGCTAGTGACACTGATAATAAAATTATGTGTAACTTTCCGGAACAGCTCGCTAATGCTAAACGGGACCCTATTACTAAGACTCTGTTGTCTGTCTATCTGTCTGTCTGTCCGTCTATCACCAGACTGTATCTCATGAGCCGTGATAGTGACACAGTTAACATTTTTACAGATAATGTATTTCTGTTTTCGCTATAACAATGCATACTTACTAAAATACAGAATAATATGTTGGATCTTGGGGGTTATTTCGATGTGTAATAGTGGTGTTGAATAAGCGGCGAATCAACCATTTTTTGAACAGGGCAGAGAGAATGTAAATATATTAGCGGTCACAGATGCATACACTGTAGTGATGGGGCACATAACTAGTGCTGCTCCAACATAATATTAATATTTAAAGGGGCTGCCATGCAACAGTGATTATATTTTCGTTTTTATAGATAATGGTACGGAACCTTTTGTGCGCGAGTCACTCGGTTTTTATCGTTTTTGCTCGATATTCATAACGGCAACAGGTAGTTTTAATATTCACTTTAAAAATAATAATAAAAATACGACATAACCCAGCGGAGTAACAAATTGAAGTAGTAGTGGGCAGGGCATCTCGAAGAACTGATGGCCGTTGGGTTCGAAAAGTACTGGACCACAGACACAGTATGACGTTCTCCACAAGGTAGACAGACGGCTTGATCTGGGTCGCCGGAAGGAGCTAGATGCATGCCGCTTCTAACTGGTCCTTGTAAAGATCAATGGGGGAGGCTATGTCCAACAGTGGACGTCTCATGTCTGAGACGATGAAGTATATCTTTATATCTGTATTCGTGTAGCATCTGTATTTATTAGATAAAAACTTGTGTGATAAAAAATGTTAAGTACCGTTTCCGCGTTACTAAGTGGAATTGTTGTGGACCCAGCGGAAGACCAGTGCATGTGTAAATCTAGCATAATGCTGAGTCGGTGACCAATTTATAACATGCACTTGTTATTTTGTTTTGTTTCCTATTAGCTACGAATGTCATGATTAAACGTATTTTTCTTTCTTTCTATTTACATAATCTATATATATGAAAATGATTCCCTACTGCGTACGTACTCCCTACTTTTGGTCGCGATTATAGATATATAGATATTACTCTTACCCGCCTGGCTAGCTCCCTCAACCTTGAAAAACTGTCACTAATTACCCATTCTAACTGTTAACTAAAATTATTAAATTATACATAATTATCCTTGAAATACATTTACCATAATTAAATACGAACTCAAGTAATCCAAAAATCGGTTAACAAAATCTCTTCATACCTTTTACTCTTAATTAGATACTAAAAGCTTTTACAGTTTCGTCACAACTCGTCAACGACCTTGGTTCGAGAAAGGCTTAAGCACCTCCTGGTTTAATGTTCATTCTCCTAAATAAAACAATTCCACTCAATGACAAGCAAATCTTGCATTTAGCGTGACGGTTTCAGATCATTATAACCGTAGGCAAACGAATCAGATGACTAGTTGTGCAACTAATTTGACATTTTTTACTAACATGACGGTAGGAAGATATTATTTAAATTAAGCCAGTTACTGAGCTCTCTTACATAAAACCTGATATTTGGCGCCTTAAAGAGTAGATGAGTGATGTCCTAGATATAATGCTTTAATGATATATGTGATGAATCATTTGCTGGAAATATTCTATTAACTGTGGTCATTTAACATAAGATATTGTATCGTATATCAGAAACGTCTTACTAATCCGGAAACATTAAAATGTAGGGAATGTTCGGGTTATTAGATTATATAGAAAACGGTAATATATGGTTAAGTTGAAATTTACTTTACATTTTAAGGTATACTCTTTTCATGAAAACACCATGTGAATGTGTATACGCAGTTGTGATAATTTTGGAAATAAGGTTATATTGATGCTGGCGCGGAGCGCAAGCGCAAGGCAAGAGAAGGTAGGCACCCTCCTCAGTTGAGGGTGCCTATCTTACAAACACACACAAATAGCACTAGGACAAATAACACTATAATAAAAAATTAGAAACGAAAAAAATATTTACTCGAAAAAAAATAATGTTATTATTTATTAGTTGTTATAATTATTCTTTCTCATTATATTTAGTTAATTCACAGGAATGCAGGACAATCTTTTATGCTTAATAGAAAATTGTTAACTTTTAAAAAGACTAACAATCTAATAGACTTATTGAACTGAATTTCGAACAACACATTCATTGGAAATAGATTATCTTAAATGTCCCCCTTATAGCTAAAATAAAAACATAGAAAAACTCAATTCATTGGGTGTGGCATCTTCAGAGGAAACAAGCCTACCAAATTATTCAATCGTTATAGTTCTTCTGTGCTCAATCTTGCAACAAATTGATGCTTTCTTGCATGTTAAACAGCTCAGATGGAATAATTATATGAAATTAACGATCTTTCATCGTTATAATTACATGCCATAACATAACATACATAAGTAGGTAGGTAGGTGATGTATCCTTGACTCACCGGGATCTATATAATATAAATATATAAATTGCAAGGGTTCTCTTCTTATATGACATGTGTAATATTCTTGTATCTTCTTTTTCTTGTCCTTATCCCAACCTAGGTGGGGTCGGCACAAAATGTTTTTTTCTTCCATTCTCTTCTGTCATTGGTCGTCTCAGTGCTCACACCTTTCATATGCATATCATTCTTCACACAGTCCATCCATACCTTCTTCGGCCTTGCTCTACCTCTAATTCCATCCACATTCATATCAAATAATCTTTTTGTTATTTGTTTTTCATCCCTTCTCATGACATGCCCAAGCCAATCTATTCGCTTTCGACTTATCATTCACTGGTGCTACTTTCAAGCTTCCTCTGATATACTCATTCCTTATTTTATCTGCCACATGCACTTTTCTTTCATCCACCTCTTTTGCTGCCCAACATTTAGATCCATACATTATGACAGGTCTAACTATGGTCTTATAAATTTTTCCCTTGAGTTTCAAGGGCATACGCGGATCGTATATGGTCCCTGAGACCTGTCTCCATTTCATCGAACCTGCATTTATCCTGTTCCTTACGTCTCGGTCAATATTGCCGTCATTTCGGATCAATGAACCGAGGTACCTTAAATCGGAGCAGACTGGTAGGGATACACCATTTAAGGCTATATGGGAAAAATTGGATGGTCCACCGAAGTCGCAAACAGGTGTTCGGTTTCTTCGATCCGGCACTCTCCAATTTTTCCCGCCATTTTCCCAGTCTGTTCTGGACCGCGGTTGTGTAATATTCGTGTATATATATAATTATTATGTATATGTGTAATTTACCTGTCATAAGCACGACAGTTTTAAACTACGTTTGCAATACGCCACCTGAATACCATAGGGTTGCTTTATTTTTTTATTCCGTCATGCCAGCAGCTATCCCAGCAACTTATGCATGAAGTGATCTATAATATAACCGACTTCGAATAAAGAAGTAGTTTTTTAATTCAGTCACATTTTTTAATATGTTTTTATGTATTTCAGACATCCGTGCATTCGTTTGAATCAACATATATATTTTTTTAAATATTTGTTAAATACTTCGGAACTCCGTTAAAAAAATATAAGCTCAATTTAAGATGCACCATACGTTTGAAAAAATCTTTAATTTTTTTTAAATGTTTGTTAGGTACTTGAGAACTCCGTTATTTCTAAACTGAATTTAACATGCATTCTATGAAACATCTTCAATTTTTTCTATACCGATTTCACCAATCATTGATTGAACCAGTTATCGGTTTGAATTGGTATTGAAGCGGTTCTGGTGAAATTCAAGCTAATATAAGACTCCATTTTGTGTTTTTGACTAAAATATCCGCAATCGAATATGCGGGTTCGATTGCGGATACATGTTCCAATATTAGAAATGGCAATGTTAGGAGTTGTACGAATTGAAACTTTATTGTAAGAAGAATGAAAAGCTTTCCTTTCGTTAGTGGTCTACTGAATTACCGATGATTATCAAGTAAAATTCCAATTTTGTTGGTTCATGTGTACAAGAGGAAGCTAGTAGAGCCTTAGTCCAATATCCTGTTATATAGTTGTGTTTATGTAGGAAAATTTTCCAAGCGCTTGATCACTATCTCTCTTTATGGTCTAAAGTGTAATTACGCTAGATCTAAATTGTTTACTGGCTTTCAAGGACTGCTGTGTCAACACACAAAGTGTTTGGTGACAGTAATGAAGTTCTATTTACTCTAAGTAAAGAGAAAGAAGATAAGATTTTATATTCAGTTTGGTGCCTCTTTTTAATATTTATTTATTTATTTTCATAACAATAAGTAACATAACAGTTGGTTTACCAAAGCGTTACAAATTGGTACTAATTTATAACATAATAATCTAATAACATTATTTCTATTTGACAATTTTACCATAAAAAATATAAATTATTTATTATGTCAAAATGGTATCCTTAATTATTATAAAAATTATATCTCCTCTTTCATGGATACCTATCGGTTATTAGCGAATATGTGAGTAGGTGAATAGGTACCTTCTAAGTTTGCGTGCCACATCTGAGACCGCGTCGTCACTTAACATCAGTTGAGACAGCGCGCGGTTAAATGTAAGCATATAACCAGAAAATAGTACCTGGAAAAACACGCATTTTTGAAAATAATATTTATAAAAACAGCTAGTACAGAAGCCTCGAGGAAAAATCTCTTTCACTGACTTCAAAAAAGTAGGAGGTACTCAATTCGTCCCGTATTTTGGAAAGTGCTACGTCTACTTGGACGACATTATAATTGCGGGTGAATAAATCTGTGCACATACACATTATACCAAAAAATGAAACCGACTTCAACACTCAAAAGTGTTAAATAACTTGTCGAAGTGGTACCATGTACCCAAAATTTTGATAAAAGTTACTTCGAACTATCATGTCATGGTACCGACTTCAACGAGTTATTTCACACTTTTGAGTGTTGAAGTCGGTTTCATGTATATCATAATCTATCTTTTTTTTCCATGTAGGTACAGTAAGCATTCTATTTCCTTGTTGCCAGCGTTTAAGTTAAAAGTGAAGAGCTATTTGGTAGCGTACCCAAACTGCAGAAAGTTTATTTTTGTCGTATGATTGTAACTCCTTCACGATGAAACGGATGTACGGATTTGCATAAAAATTTGGTATGATATGGAATAATGCATAATAATGAATAATATATAAGCGTTGCTTTAGCACATAGGCACTTTATTTTCGATAATATTGACCGTCCCCGTCGAATGACGGAAAGATACGAAAATCGGCGATTCAACCATTTCACCGGTGATAGCACCGCGGGGCGCAGCTAGTCCCACTAATATTATAAATGTGAATGTTTGGATGGATGGATGGATGGATGGATGTTTGTTACAGTTGAACGGATTTGGAATAAAATTTGGTATGTAAATACTTCAGATACCGGAATAATACATAGGCATACTTTTCATCATCATCAATCATCACCACGCGGGTAAAACCGCGGGACTCAGCTAGTATTATAAACGTGAAAGTTTGAAGGGATGGATGTTTGTTACTTAATCACGCCAGAACGGCTGAACGGATTTGGATGAAATTTGGTATGTAGATGTACTTCAGGTCCCGGAATAGGACATATGCTACTTTTCCTTATCATCATCATTATCAATCATCACCACGCGGGTAAAACCCCGGCTCGCAGCTAGTACAATATAAATTTGAAATGTTTTATTGAGTTTAGTGTGCTTCATTCCGAAAACATTATCTGTTCAAAGATACTTAGACAGAGTAACTTAGTTCATTATTTAAAGCCGTATTGTTATTTTTTATTCCAACTTTTAATCACTTTTGAAACAAGGTTATTTCTATCATTACCTTTTGTTTAGTAAATTAAAATAATATACTTCATATTTTCTCACGATTTAATTTGTTACTTCAATAGTGACCTGTTTAGAAGCAATTCATTATGTTGAACTATTAAAGTTAATATTTTGTTTTTTTTCTCACACTCAAACCCCCGCATTAGGATTCCCTGTGTCGCGGGAGGCGTGAAGACACGCAATCACAACATACAAACATCCAAGACCCGGGATAAACACCTACATTAATCCCATAAATGTTTGCCCCTGCCGGGATTCGAACCCGAGGTCCCGGAGACCCAGAAGTCCTCATATCACTGAGCCACGACAACCGTGCAATTATTTTATGACCGTCAAATAATTATTACTTGGGCAGTTTGCAGTTTCCGATTTTAAATAACTCTAAAATACTGTATCCTTCCCGATAAGTAGCTACAATATTGTTGTTTTCCTCTCTTTAGGAGCAGTCCTGTAGTCGAAGCAAAGGGCCTGGACAAGATGCATCGCTTCCGAGCGATTCTCTTTCTTTTACCGCTAACGATGAATATGAACGAATATTCGTTCTCGTTGATCTCGTGATATATCGGATTGAAGTGTCGATCTCATTTTGAGTCTCAGCGTTGCCGATCGTAGGATGTTACTTTGTCTATGCCTACAGGAGTCACTATGGCAGTCGTGGCGAAGCCTTATCGCGTGAAATAATTGAACTTAGCACTAACTGTCATTTATCTAGAACAACAGAAAATTATAGACTGTCACTGAGGTTCTACTAATAGTAACTCGGTGTAGACTGTACAGCAAGTGCGTGCGTTTGTGAATTGTTTATACAGGTCCGTTAACTATCGCTGGCACCTCACAGTAGGTCACATAAATAATTTTAATTGAAAATAGAACATTTTAAAAATATTACACTAGTAGTTCGTCTAATCTATATTATAGTTATAGTAAGGTTGGGTGGGTTGTGGATACGCCCTGTATTGAACCTTGTATTGAACGTACAGTTTTTTTAAATACTTTGTAGATTGATCGTTTCGTTTTGACCGTTATCTCACTTGATAGGCGGCGTGATTACATCTAGACCACATGGTCTAGATGTAATCACGCTTTTATCTAGGATCTTTACCGGCTCTCAAGGACTGCTGCCTGATCACACTTGATGATAGTTTTTCACTTGAGGGTGGTACGTCGAAAGTACCCTACCACCATCCTGGGAACTCGATACTAGCGTTGCTTTCACTGGAAGCTCAAGCCATTGGTGGGGAATCGAACCAGCGCTCGTCTATATGACGCTCCCACCGCCGAGCCATCATCGCTTCATCTAGGCTTTAGTTAACCGACCTGACCGACCGCGACGCGATGACTGTGGCTCAAGTTATTCCTGCTTCAGTCACCGTACTAACTTCTCGCAGTAATATTTTACTCGAATTCATTACTCACTTCTCGTGATTAATGTGATTTAAATGTGGAACTTCAAAATTTATATGTTTTTCATTTTTTTCTTTTATAGACTACACCAAAAAGATTTTATCCGACATCAAGCTGGCCATGGCCAACACAATGAGAACCTCAACCAAAATCCTAAAAATATCCATACAACCTTTTTGACATAAGCTAAAAATCACAGCTTCAAAAACTGCAATACATTCGTGCACGAGTAATTACATATATTTAATAATAAGGTAGTATTTAATAATAGCAGTCAGAATCAACATTTTTTGATAGACATGTTGATACTGATTGCCTCTTGCCTACATTCTAATACCTACATTCTCGCTCACAAAATCTGTGTCAAATCTTCAAACGCGTAATCGCATTGAGGCAAAAACAAAAATTATAAACGCATAATTTGTAAATCTCTTAAGGTTTTTACACAACAAACTAGATCGATACGTCCAAGAAAATTAGGAAACAAAATACAGTTCGCTTCGGAATATTAAACTAATGAGGTGTATTTTTTGAATAGTAACCAGTTTTGTTACATAAATGTTATGTGGGTCCATTTTCATAATCAGTTTTTGGGCATTACATTTGATTATCATTTTAAGCTACACAGATGTTATTCCACTTCGACGTTATGTTATTGGCTCGTAAAAATTGTGACTTTGTGACAGTCATTTTTTAAGTTTAGTCTTTTCATTTAGGAAAACCTTGGAGCAATCGAATAAATTACATTTTCTTCAGTGAATTTATAGAAAAAATCGAAACAAACATTACTTTTGCTTAAAATCACCATAGCAACTCAATGAATAAATCGGAATCAGAAGTAGAGGTCATAAACTGAACAGAATGGTCTTATATACAATATTTTATATACCTACTCTCGACTTTATATCGAGAATACAATCTTTAATTATTTAATTAACGGTTTAACAGGTGCCGATGGCATTACAGAGGCTCGTGGGTGTTTACAATGCGGGACGAATCCTGATGCGTATTGTATTAAAATACAACTATGTACGTAACAGATGACCTAAACATACTGAAAAAATAATAATGACGCAAAGTTTTAGTCTATTTCCTTTCTTCTGGTGTAAGACAGTGATCAGTTCAAACGCATTTGTCGTTACAGCGAGAATTTTGATATAAGAAAATATGGTCGCTTTACAATATTTGTTCATTAATAAATCAGGAAAGTAAATTAATTTTGTTCGCTCACAATTAACCTTAATTAAAAAAGTTTATTAGACATGTAGGATTTTTAACAAAAAATAATTATAGCAATGTTGTAAAGACTCAAAATTGTCTACTTATATGGTAACGCCTTACATTAATTTCATTTTCTCTGTACACGTAAACATGATTTCTATTTCTAATTAGCCATTGCCCGATCATTATCGAATCTGATAAATAAGGACGTTATTAGATTAGAGACATTTAACTGTGTTATATAAGTACATTTAAGGGAGTGTCCAGACCTGACTAATGCGCAGCTCATGTTCGGGCCCGAACAACAAATGCGTGCGCGCATTTGTCAGGTCTGGACACTGACTTCTATAATTTATTATGTTGCATACGTTGTAATAATGCGATATATAAAAAGTAATAAATAGTGCCTTAATATCGAAAAAGGAAGAAAAAGTTTTTACCTCAGCTGTCGCAGGATCCGACATTAATGCTCACCAAAAATTTTCTTTTAAAATGGATATTAACACTCCATGTTATTTTAATCATGATATTAAATTCTGTTTGTTTTTGTACAAATAAATATACTGATTTCAATCTATCTCTAAACAATTTAAAATTATTTTTCTAAGTACTTACCTTCGTAAGGTAGATCGTGATACTAACACCATTGTCTCTATACACCCCCCATATTATCTATGGTTATTATATAAGTCTACGTAGAGTAGACGTAGGTACGCTGTTAGTTCTTTTCTGTACTTCAATATGACGTAGAAACATGGACCCTTACACAAAACAAGACAAAGAAGTCGCATGCTTTAGAAATGTGGATTTACAATCGTATCTTGAAAATCTCATGGCGTGACCGAATGACCAATGTAAGTAATTAGGCTTAAGAAGAAGATGAAATCAAACATAGAAAGGAAGTACTCCGACCACGTCATGAGCAATGACAAGTACAAATTACGTCCCCTCATCATGCAAGGATAAATTACAGGGAAAAGAGAAGCTGGGAAGAGGCGGCATCCTTGGTTAACAAACCTACGACAGTGGCTTGTCTGCACCACCACTTCACTTATTAGAGCTGTATACTTGAACTACGGAGGATAACATAAGGGTAATACAGTTAGTATTACCCTTATGTTATCCTACCTCCGATAAGAGTGAAGAAGAAGTAGAATATTTACATAAATACATACTATAAGGAAAATCTTATTTTGCGAATGATCATATTTTGTTTTTAATTACGAAGTTAATAGTGCATGTTTTGTTTTCTAGTCTCTATTTTTACGGGAACGAATAATTTCCCATGAGAACATGTGAAGCTTCTTGAAGTCTCTGAAGCTTCGTCCAAATATAAAAAACATTCGCTTCACTCTTGATTTAATAAAATGACATTAAAAAGAGTATTTCACTTGAATTCAAAAATATTTTCGCTCTCAACAGACTGAAATTATGTAAAAACAATCACTTTTTACTTTTTATGAACAAGGAAGCGACTAATGTTTTACACATAGACAAAGTATATTATGTATACCTCTTGCATTAGAAATCACGTTCTTAGCCATATTATATAATCGCAGTCTAATTTTTAATGATTGTAATAATGATCACTCGAATATACATTGTCTATAATATCACAGCAGTTTCACCAACCATACTTTTTTTTTCGGGATAAATAATAATATAATAATAATATTAATTATAATAATAATTTTTTTTCCCCAGGGTCATATAATTGGTGAATTTTAGTAAAGATCTACTATCTTTATTATATCTTTACTAAAATTCTCCAATTTTGTCTATGCTAGGTCGCAGAGAAGTTACTTTAACGATGTTCAAAGAAGATTAAACAATTCTTTATTCCATTAAAGAAATTTGAATAGGGAAGGAGACTAATCTATTTTTAATTTTTTTTTTTTTACATCACATTGATGTATTCGCGCAAGAAACCTTACCGTTATCCTTACAGAACGATTTATGACAAAACTGCATTAGGCTGAATTAATTAGCACGAATGCACAAATTCATAATTATATAAGCATATTAAAATGCAGTCATGTGATTATCATAGGATAATATTATGTTGTAGCTATTCAAATATTTATGTTATTGTTGTTTATATAATTAAGTGATTTCAATAAATTAATATGTTGTGTATAGAACCCGCGATTAGCATAAGCAACTGTTTTGCTCCCACAGTTGGGAATCAGCTTTCTAGCTTTCCTCCTTCTCAGAGAGACTGTTGGTGGTAGGGTACTTCCCAGTACCTGCCTGGCTAGCTACTACCCTCAAGTGTAAAAAACACTTGGGTTCAATCTCCTAAAACAGAGTGTGCTCAGACAGCAGTTCTTGAGGGCCAGTTAACATTCTAAGACTAGCGTGACCACACTTACCACCATCAAGTGAGATAGTGGTCAAACGCTAAATCTATGAAGTATAAAAAAATAGAGGTACTTCACGTTAGCGAATATGCTAACGGACCATCTATTATCCAAAGCTTGTCAAGCCGTCGGTCCCGGGTGGTAGCACCCGGGACCGACGGCTTAACAAGCTTGCCAAGGCACCGCTCAGTTTTAATAGTCTAATATTTTTTAATAAACTGTAAAAATAAAGCGTTCGGCCACTACCTACGATTATCGCACTTGATAGTCAGTGACGATGTGGTTTCTAGCGTTGTATAGTAATGGTTGTAAACATTATGACGCTAGACCTAGATTTTTACTCTTCAAGTGTTTTTTTTTTTCAAAATTAAATAGAGCATATATGTGTAAAAACATTCAATACAATAGGTAAGTAAGTAAAGGCATTCGCGGTTCTTGCCAAATTGAATAATCATTCTTAATACCAAAACTTAATATGCACACCATCTATGATCTTTCAACCAAACTTATTGCGACGCGTGGTATGTCGAACGCGAGGTATGATTTTACATCATCCTTTCAGCACTTGGCATTACAGTACATCATATATTTATAATGGAAAAATATTTATTCTATTCTGCAAGTAGCAACTTTTTTTTCTTTTTTAATGTTGTACCCTATGTTTATCATTATCTAAATGTGGCAACAAGCACTCATGCTCGCCAAATTTTATATTTATTATTAAATAAATAACCTATAAACAAAATAAATATGAAGAAAAATATGTCAATTGCTCAAGTTTGATATGCATACCATCTATGAGCATTAAGGTTAACTAACTTACATATTATGTTATGAACCTAAGAACCGTTTTGTTATGGTAAAATGCCTACTGAATAATCTTTACGCAAATGACTGTTTTTAGTTGTCGCTCTTTTTAATAGATGGTGCTATTTATAATGTAAGTAAAAGACACATGTATCAAGTGATTTTCGAAACGTTTATTGGTATAATTACTTTATTATTCCGCCACGTATCTTTGAAAGTGGCCTAGATGTCAAATCTTCCGTTTTTTTAAATCTCAACTGCCTCCAAGTCCTTGCCTACCCAAATGAAAGTGGGAACAAGAGAGATTTTAATCCTACGCACATAACTTGATGCAAGAATAGTTCGTAACAATATTTTATTCAAGGCATCCTATGATGAAAAGCATTGGCAAAATGCAATAAAATTGACTAAATGTAAAATATGTAGAGTACCTACTTCCCTAAACAGGCAAACAAACGTGCGCGGCTTGCCAAATTGAATTATTTCTAAACTTAGGTAAGGATATATTTTTATTGACAAATTTAATATGCTGTTGGAACTATAATATACAGTAAGTAACACCATTTTAATATTTATAATTTTATTATGTACAATTTAACATATTGTAAACCTGTGCACTGGGCAGTTCATTAAATATTATATTTCGGTGCGCGCCATCTATGTGCCATTAGCTAAACTAACTTACAAGCTACGAACCATGTAAGCTGTGAGAATTCTGTTAAAATCTACGCTAATTTAGTTGACGCGTTTTTATATAGATAGTGCTGTGAACCAATTTCGTGGCCATCGATTAAGTACCTACGTATACTTGTCGAATGCCACTGTATTTTCTTTATTAGCCACGCACGCTTTTGTTGCGAGTCGCCGGAATATTTTAATATGTCCGGATTTAATAGTTTCTATAAAATCTTTATTTGAATTTTTTTTTTAGAACAAAACAGATTTATATAGTATACGCAATACACACCGTATACATGTATACACCATAGGTAGGTGGTACCATTCTGCTTGTTCGTCATGTGCCCAAAATGCTAAATGCTGCCACATTATTTCACTGCAAAGCGAGACTGCAGTGCGAACATGGATCGTCGACTCGATAAAATTCAACAGTTAGTGCTTGTTTAGACACGGCAATATCCGCGCAGTTTGGAGATCTCAATAGTAATAAAACATGTCTGAACAAGCACTAACTGTTGAATTTTATCGAGTCAACAATTCCTACTAGCACTGCTGTTTTGGTTAGAATTTCTTAAAAAGGTTTTCTCTTTTGCAGTCAAAAAAATGAAATTAAAATTTATTTATAAATTAACAAAATTTCTTGTAAAGTATAAAATCAACAGCTCTTATTATAGCTGAGCTCGGTTACGTTAGTAATTAAAATTTTACCGGTTAGGCAAGCCGGTGAGATGAGGATGATGAGATGAAATAGTAGACTTTCCGCTTATGGATCAAAATGTTCAATTTCAATTTCAACAAGTCGCTAGGGATGTACATACATTTTATTTTGTATATACATTTTAATTGCTTATGAAATAAAATAGTGCTAATTTTGTTATTCTCTCAAACTAGAAATTTATAGGCTATTAATGCCGGGGTTCCTCAGGGGTCGGTACTTTCTGCAACTCCTTTTTTGCTGCAAATTAAAGATCTGCTGAAACCCGGTATCTATGGGTATGAGGTCTCAGAATGGCGCGATGCCAATCTGGACAGTTACTCAATCTGTATCAAGCACAAGTCCGGTCGTTCATGGAGTACTTTTCTCATCTTTGGTATTTATCAGCCAAGTACCAACTTGAAGCTTCGGAGTCAATCGAAAGACGAGTGAAAAAGGTCATAAGCAGCGACTCTCTGATAGAACGTAGGTTTCAGAGCCTTGAACAACGGCGAGTTGCTTATCTATCGGTGTACTATCGGATACATTTCGACCAATGTGCACTGGAATTACATAATTTAACTCCACTATCCCCATTGTATCATCGGTCAACTAGAAGTACAACAACGCGCCATCGCTATATGGTAGATAATTATACCACCTATACGTACTAAACGTTTTTCTTAACTTTCTTAGTGCGTGCTGCCAAGGAACTCGTTGCCTGAGTCTGTGCTTCCTGATAGGAGCCTGGAGTCTTCAATTCACGAGTGAATAGGTAACTTCTAGGGTACTCGCGTGCTCCATGACCGCATCGACAATAACATCCCCGATTTTAGTGTAATGGAGCATGGTCATGGCTTACCCATAAGGCAGTGGTCAAGCGCAAGCTTATTATACTTAAATAAATATAAAAAAATTAAAAAAAGATGTTTTTTCTCGGGCCTTGAATGTTTGTATAATGTGAATGTGTGTAATGTGTATGTATGTATACCTCTCGCGTCATCGGGTATCTTATTGCGGGGTGTGAAATTGAATAATAAAACAAGGAAATAAAGTAAAACACACATTGAAACATGCACATGGGCGCCGGCAGGGTGCAAGTTCCTGTCAGGAAAAAAAAAAAAATTTATTTAGTTACTGTTTGAATAAAATCTCAAGACGTCTAGGCTGTTTTCCAAACTTGTTCATAACCTTCTTGAAACAAATGGTGTAGGGAAATCCCACTTCCTACTAATATTAGTAGGAAGTAGGATTTCCCTACACTAGAATGCACATACACACAAACTTTCGCATTTATAATATTATAAATGCGAAAGTTTGTATTTATGTGTATTTGTGTGTATGTTGGTTACTTCTTCACGCTCAAACGGCTACACCGATTTCGATGAAACTTGGTGTGGAGATAGTTTAAGTCCTGGATTAATACATATGCTACTTTTATCCCGGAAAACTATACATAGTTCCCGTGGGATAATTGAGGTAACGGGAATACCGTAATCTACCCGGGTGAAACCTCGGGGCGCTACTAGTTGAATATAATTTTATTTATTAAGTTACTATTTGAATAAAATCTGAAGACGTCCAGGCTGTTATCCAAATTTGTTCATAACCTTGTTGAAACAATTAATGGTGTCAGGAAATTTTTCATAAGTTAACAACCGTACATGTTGCTTAGACTTTATTTGATGTGTGCTGTATAATGTGTAGTGTAGATGCAGATGCACCTCCCTGAAAGTAATCCTCGCGACGCCCATGAACACGCACATGTGCCTGTCCTTGTTGACTATCATACTTCTCAAATAGCTTAGCAATAGCTTCGTTGATTTATGCAAAAATGATTTCAACAATTTCTGAAGCGATGATAGTTCAGTGTTGCCTGTCAAACTGACGGACACTGATTCGATCCCCAACAACAGCTTGAGCTTCCGGTGAAGGTAACACCGTTATCAAATTCCCAGCATGGTGGTAGGGTACTTTCGCGAATACCCGCCTGGCTAGCTACCACCCTCAAGTTTGAAAAACTGTCACCAAACACATAGTGCGTCAGGCAGCAGCCCTGGAGAGCCAGTGGCATTCTAGGTCTAGCGTGACCACATCGTCACTGAGCATCAGGTGAGATAGTGGTCAAACGCTTGATCTACTCAGTATAGAAACAAACCTTGACAATTTCCGCTATCCTTAATTCTTTTTGTTCTCTTTTCAGCTTCAGCGCTTGTTTAGCATCGTTCTCGTAAATATACGAATGTCTGAGATCTCGAACGTTACAGATCTAGCGATGAACACTATCTCACTTGATGGTCAGTGACGATGTGGTCGAAAATGCTATCACACCAGACCTAGTATGTACCTATACTGGCTCTCAAGAACTGCTGCCTAACCACTGTTTCTTGTAATTTTAAACAAAATTATATAAACAAATCGATATTAAATAAAACAAAAGATTTCCATAATAATATTTACTTTTAATATTCACATATGACTAGCTACTTTAAAACATAGTAAATATATAAAATAGGTAACATAAAAAAGTAACAAACTAATTTAAATACCTTTCGTTGTGATAAGAAATAAAACAACATGAATGCTTTCGCACATTAGTCATGTGGCAACTAAATGGAAGAATTCACGACGATAATAACAGAAAAACATCTCAAAAATAAAATAACATTGCAAACATTCAGTGAGTATAATGTAAGCTCGTTTTCCAGAAGGGTGAGCAAACATCACGCGTTTTCCCTTCTTGCTATACTAGCATAACCCTTTTGCTGCATAATAAAATTGACGGTCACCGTGGCTCAGTGTACAGTGACATGACAACTGTGTCTCCGGGACCCTGGGTTCGAATCCCGTCAGAGGCAAACATGTATACGATGAGTGTAGGTATTTGATGTTTGTGTGCCATAGTTGTATGTGTCCGTGCCTCTCATGGCACAGGGAATCCTAGTGAAAGGTTTGAGTGTGAGAAAAAAGTATTGATAAAATCGAAAAAGTCCTGTAATATGTATCTATTTATAATAATATAAATGTGATTGTTTGTTTGATGAATAATCACCCCTGAGAGAATAAACGGATCCGATTGAAATTCTGCATACAAACAGATTATAAACTGGAATAGCACATAGGAATTCAAAACTTTTCATGAAGAAAATTGACAAAAAAAACTGCATTTCACGCGTTGCACCGCGTGCATGAGCACATAATATTTAATAATACATCTTAATCTATTATAGTAAGGATGGATAAAATATTGACACTATATATATATAATAGACAGTTTAGGCTATCTACGTTAACAATTAACATAACTTAAAAGATATGTTGACTTTATATTTTTTTATTAAAAATCTACGAAGTACCTACAACTTATTATAAACCCCACTCCTTATAACAGCGAAATAAATAGCTTGGTGAAGGTATTTATTTTGTTTTATTTTACTAATTAACCCTTTTTATACATTTAAATTGTGTTGCCCTCTTACATAACTAATAAAAACATAGTTTGGTTCCTTAACTGTTAAATCACTTTGTTTTGATGTGGTTTGTTATCTTCACTTAACACCTAAAATCTTATTAAACACCGCAACACCGCAATTATACTTAGACCTAAATATAGATACAAAAACGATTTAAAATATCAACCCTTTATTTAAAAAATACTTATTATTTTAATTAATATTTAAAAATATACACCGGCATACCTAAATGCTTAAGAAACATAAATGCCTCTTAGTTAGGCATTTAAATATAAATATTGTAACACAGTCGCCGCTAGTGCTTTATTTGCTTGTTACATTTGCACCATTCCGGCGACCGATGTATTAAATCTGATTGATTCCTAAGACCTAAAATTAATTGTACCATATGTTACGCATCAGCTATAAAATTATCTATGAACAAGTACTTCTAATAAACTACACTACGCAACATAAGTTTATCTCTCTGAAGCTATCTGCATGTAACTTTTTGAGCCGCCTAACTATTTTATAACTGCCTCGCTCACTTGCTTACGTTCGTCACATCTTGTTATCCCGCTTACTCTGCTCGATGAGAGACTAGTTTACAGATATTGTTCTGCTACATGTGTAAACGTACAAACTTCAGGTAAATAAAGATACTTTGCGCGTACTGTAACTGATTTGACAACTCCTTATAAAGGTTTCCTAAAGGTTAATCTCAAAAACTAATTTAAGTTTTAGTCAATTTGAGCCGATGTATAAATCAGACATATTTTCCTATATCTATATTGTATATAGCATTAGTTCCCCAAGAACTGATCGTCGCACCCTCTCCGCTTGCCGAGCTGGTGACATAGCAGTGGTGACCCCACGATGTCTCCCATGAAAACACTGAGAAGGTAGAACTCCTTCGCCTGATCAGCAGACCTCTTGTATTGGCTGTAAATATAATACATATTATGTTTTATATTGTTATCTAAAACACAATAATCTTAGACCCCTCGTGCGCTTCAGTGCAAGAGACCGCACAGTAAATCAAATTTACGATATATCAATTACGATGATAGATCTATCCACATTTTGTAGAAATAATTGAATTGTGTAAATATTTTTGGGCGATTTTGCATTGTTAATTCGTACTCATTGATACTGCTAATACCGCCGTTTCTATCAGAGTTTTGAGGTAGCAAACATTTTAAAAATACACACAAATTGATAACCTACGCATTTTTTGAATTTGGTTGAAAATAAGTATCACTTGATATTTCGTAATCTGGACAAGTTGTACCTAATATTTAGGAGTATACTGATAGCGATAGTGATATTGTTAGATAGAACTAAAAACAAGTTTATTTTATACGAAAATAAACTTATCTGTATGTTCTATATCAGCTCACATATTGATAGAAAAAAACATTTATTGTTTTCTTTAACATTAATGATACAAGGTTTACGTTACGGAACTGCATCTCAACAACAGGCATTGTAAACCTACTGACATTACCAATTGTTATTAAATAATAACTATAATAAGGAACAGTAAACTTTATTTCTTATATCATATACTTCAAACTAGCAACTATATTATCTCAAAGCAATCTTGATGGGAATAAACAAAACAGATAGGATTATTATGGACCGTATATTTTAGACTGAAGGTATGTTTTTGATTGAAGAATCCTAATTCAGTGAAAGTATTTTACTGTCTTGCATAATGGCGGTTAACCTCGGACGTCATGAGCCGATGATAGTTTACCAACACACATAATACGAGTATATACATATAAGTAATGTCTTCATAAAAAATACGTGAGTAGATTAGCGATAATTCTAAAGTGACGCCTCCTCGACTATCGTCAGATAAGATGAATTCGAGCAGAAATATCAAGCAACGACAACAGATAAAATAGGTACATGGTGAATATCCCGAAAATAATATGAATTCGTTAGCAAAGATCTTGTTGTGTACTACTTTATTTTTAGTATTAATAGTTATATATATCTACTAATATATAAAAATCTCGAGGGCCTGTGTTTGCTATCGAACTCCTTCGAAACGGCTTGCCTGATTACTTCGATTTTTTATGTATCTTTGGCAGGTCTGTAGTATTTTCACTCACCGCTGAAATGGCTGAATTGAGTTGCATGAAATTTTGCTAAAAAATATTTTAAAACTCTGTTTCAAAAAACTTAACGGGTCGTGTGGGAAATTTTACCATAATTAGTATCATAAATCTGAAAGTCTATATGTTTGCAGCTTGCCCGAAAGGATAAAGCGATATATTTGAAATTATGTACATGGATACGTTATAATGTGGAATAGCCTAGAATATGTATGTATGTACCCTACTATAATCGGGAAAAATTTACGATAACGGGACAAGCGTAGTCCGCGCGGGTGACACCGCGGGACGCAGCTAATTATTAAAAATAAAGGAATAATTTTTGTCAATCCACAATAAAGTGCATATAGCACATAATTATATATATATATATATATATATATATATATATATATATATATAATTATGTGCTATATGCACTTTATTGTGGATTTATATATATATATATATGCTATATGCATATATAGCATTATAGCATATTTCTTCACACTACGGGTTTTTAAATACACAATCTCACAGTTTTTTCACACACAAAATTAATACAAGCAAGAAGGAGGTGGGTGAACAATTTAACAATTTTGTAGCGAGAAAATCTATTGTAATTGCTCAGCTTTAGGCCAAGGATGAATAATAATTAACATTTTCATTTTGTTCGTGTAATTATTATAATTATTTAATGGCGTGACGTCATAAGACTGGAAAGGAAACGTATTTCTATCAAAATCACAAATATTTTATCAACCATGGCCGAACAGTATACAGTACTACAGTGATACTGTACAGTATTAAAAAATAAAAACGTGGCGTCTTATTAGCCGACTTCAAAAAAGGACCTAACCTAAACATTTACTTATTATTACTACTATATACTTTTATTATTAATATTATATAATTTTAATAAAAAGATCTAATTTTAGTGTTGTTATTGGAAGCGTCAAACTAATTTGGACTTTATCGTAACCTTACAATACTTATGTTACATAAGTTACTTATCATGTTTTCCAGAATTTTGGTTATGTTTGATTGAACAAGAGAATCATTATTATATGAAGCTGTAAAACACGATACGCTCGCGAAATGTCCTATCCAAACTAGAAAGAAAAATATTGTGACCACCACAGATCAAGGAAACCCCTTTCAACTATGCATGACGTCATCCCATGACTTAACACTCATAACAGCCACGTAACACATAACACGTACTAAAACTGTATGATGGGCAAGCTATGGCTCGTACGATTGCGTGCAGCCATTACGTGGATGTCCTACTTGCGGCATCAGGTTTGCGACGCGCCATCCAATACTGAGTTACTGGCCTGAATTGGTCAACGACCTTGAAGTGACGAAATTATTTTTAGTCTTGTACGCTGTTAGTAAGCAGTGCTTATTTTTTTCAACCATCTTCCATAAAGAACAGCCCTTGAGAACGTCCTGTACGTCTAAAGACGGTTGTATTTTTTGTTTTGGAAAAAAACGAATGGGTCTGTTTTCCTTCATTCTTGATTAGCAGAGACATTTTATCGAAATTGATCAAGCATTTCTATTTTTTTTCATGTATGGTCTACGGATGGTTCGGGAGTGGTTTTTGAAACTAGTTTAAAACGTTATGAGTAGTATGAATTTATGTAGAGTAACTTTATTATATTAATAAATATTGAAATTTGTTTCATTGAGTAAACAAAGTTTTATGGTAATAATATGTAAAAAAAATGCAAAAATTGTAGAAAGATGAATATTTTAAACAATTCTGGGCTAAAACGGATCCAGTGCCCTTGGATTTACGACCCCCATAATTTGAATTATGAAATTTGATAAATAGATCAATGCTTGCGCTGCCTAAGCTGGAGTGTAAAGGTGACAAAAGTAATAAATAGTGGATGATTTCATACTTATGGACACTAACGAAGACAAACAGCTCCATACGAAAGGGAGCATCTTGTAGGAATGTGTTCTTATTTCCTATTTATACCTACTATATTCATTCATTTAAGAAGTTATGAAGTAATCTGTATGAACACCTGGTTTTTTGGAGATTTGTTAGAGTTTACTTTTATTCTATGTATCTCTAAGGCTGAATATAGGATATAGGTAGTAGATATACCACCTCTACGTACGAAGCTTTTTGCTTCCACTTTCTTAATGCGTACTGCCAAGGAATGGAACTCGTTGCCCGAGTCTGTGTTTCCCACTGGTCGCAAACCTTCTAGGTTTGCGGGCTACATCCTTGAAAACGTCATCATTTAACATCGGGTGAGACAGCTTAAGCCATTACGTACGCAAGATTAATCCATTACGTTCCATCCATGACTATGGGATACAAGCCAAGAAGGTTTATCCCATAGATCAACAAAGAAGGAATAGCCATAACCATACTAGCACACTGGCTACTGTATGAGATGTCAGATAGCCGAGTACTTTTCAAACCACCCGAGTGTCGTCAACTTGGTCCTACGGATGCAGTCGAAGATGACATCAACCACGACGTATAACTTAACATACCCCTCAAAGCATAGAAACGCGGTTATGATGCTATTAGCGATCCCCTATCTAAGTAAGTATCTAAAACCGATATATAATATGTTGCTGAGCCGTATAGTTTATAGTTGATCGGCTAAGATCAAATATGAGTTAACTAGATCATCATCTCAGTCACAGAACAATCACAGCTGGACACAAGCCTCTCTCATTGATTTTCAGAAAGACCGGTTGTAAGCGGCCCGTCTCCAGCCTCTTCCCAAGATCTTCGTCGTTCGTCCATCCATCTTGTTGGCAGACGTCATACGCTGTGTTTATCAGTCCGTGATCTTCACTCGTGAACTTTTCGACCCCGTTGGCCGTCAGTTCTACTCAACGAGATATGCTGCTGCCCTGCTAACTACCATTTCAACTTACCAACTCGCTGAGCTATTATCTTACACAAATTTCCTCAATCCTATGGCTTTATGTGCGAACTTGCTTACAATGCTTCCAAATTAATTAAATTAGACAATGGCTATTACCTTTTGTTAATGAAGGTAGATTGTTAGAAGAATCTGAGATATTCAGTACCTAAACACATCCGGCCAATCCAGCTGTGGTCTTGGCTGCGCTCTTGCCCTGTTGGCGTAATGCGCGCACACTCTTTCGAAGATGCAAGCCTTGGCTCCAAATTCACCAACAATGTACTTCTCAACTTCTATGGCATCAAACGGTTCAGCTGCCTCGCTGTATGACAGCTGGCGACGGTTTCGGGAACGGTATGTTGCTGGAATTCAAGAAAAAAAACAAATTAAGAATGAAGAATGTTGCGTGACAGAGGTATTAAAGTTTCATCGTCATCATCTCAGCCATAGGACGTCTACGGCTGAACATATGCCTCCCCCATTGGTTTCCACAAAAACCGGTTAAAAGCGGCCTGCATCCAACACTTTCCTGCGATCTTAGTTATGTCGTCTGTCCACCTAGCCCTTCAAGTTGGACTGGACGTAATTACGTAGAACGATGGAAATAACTCTTAATGTATACTCAAACTAAATAATAACTAATATACTCAAAAATGACATTTTTACCAAAGTTTTTTTTTTATTATTCTAGTCACATAATATGCGATCCAGTCGGATCGTTTCAGCCATATTATATGAGTAACGAGCTGTATCCCTCAGTCTTCCCGAGTAGCTACAATATGGGATTCTTCAAAAAGAGTGTATTAAAAGTCTTTTGGAAAATTCAAAGTAGCAAATGAAATGGGTGAGATAAGCCTTTAGATAGTAATTGAGATGGACATTAAGGACACTCTAAGTTTGCAGCAGCGCCATCAACATTACTTAATACGAAGCTAATCCAAACTTACTAATTGCGCATTAAGTTTAGCTTCTGAGCTAGTTTCTCGATATCATTTGTAATCATTAGCTAAAGGCCGTTTGATAAGATACCAGCAAATGTTAACCCCTTAACGGCCTTTAAAATAAATTAATCCCATTTTTTCGTGACGAAGACAGTTTGAAGCCGTTAAGTCATAAGGATTAAATGGAATTTTACACTTTCCGAAAGCTCAGGAACAAGAAAATTTGTACACTTTCTGCCGACCGATTTTTAAAAAGATGTAGTCTTCAATTTATCACTTCTCTCTATTATCTATCTTGTATGTAAAATTACTTCTTAAATTAAATTTGTGACTTTTTATACTTTATAGATGTAACATTTATTGTGCCCTATCTCGCTTGATAGTCAGTGACGATGGTCGAAATTAAGATCATGTTAGCGTGACTACGATTTTCACTATTTACTGGCTCTATCGTGTGTTTGGAGACTGTTTTTTTTTAATTTAGGGTGGTCGATAGCCAGCCTTCAAGCGAAAAGCTATCTTGTCTAGACAGAAGCTTTAGCTTGCGGTGAAGCAAGCAATATGGTAGGGCCCATGGACCAGTAAGTACATGCCTATCTCTCAGCCTCAAGCTTCAAAAACGATTACCTACCAATGTGTTGAGATAGCTGTACTGTACTTGAGTTCAAGTCGAAATTCTTGGTCTAGTGTGATACCATGCACTATTAGTGTCGTACCGGGGCGCATCAATTAATGACAGTCGTGTTCCAGTGCTAGACCAAGTAGGAAATTAAAAAACTTGAGAGGTGTCAAGGGACACCCGGATGGAACGAAGTTCTTAATAATGAATTATAAAATAATTAAATAAACACCACACTGTTCAATGCGAAATAGAAATGAAAATATCTGGCTTGCTTTCTATAAGAGAGAGAGAGATAAAGAGAGAGACAGACAGAGAAACATGCGCACGCCGCACAGCTTACAATAGCTTACTATGGCAAAAAGTGTCGTGACAACTTTTCGTAAGATTTTTTTCCGTCTAGCCCCCTTTCACAACGCGCGATAAGGAACTTCGTTCCAAAAATAAAGAAAGAAAATATATAGCATTATAGTTTCGTATTTTATAAAATTTGTGACTCATCTATTGTGTTTGACTCAACGGACACGCGACTACTGATAAGATAACACAGCCCTGTGGGCCTATACAAGACGCATCGCATCTCTTTGTCTAGCCACTAACGATGACTATTCGTTCTCGTTGTTCATGTGAAATATCGCTTTGATATGTTTTGTCGTTATTGATTCGTTATGTTTTGTCTGAGCGTTAACGCTTATGGAATGTTACTGTCTAGGTCTACTGGTATGTACCTGACGCAATAAGTGATTTAAATAATTAATAAAGAATTTGGAATGTTTCATTGCACAATAGACGAGTTCAGCCATATTCAGTTAATCGTATTTAATTACAGACAACTACATATATACCGCTGTGTGCAATACGGGTTCGTGCATAGATAGATGTACTAATTCTGGAATGTTCAGTCAGTCTATCAATTTAGTTACATAGACTATTGAACAAGTCAATTGCTGAAATTAATAGCTTATGTATAAAATGTTGTCGGCATGTTTAACTACGCACGCAATCTGTTAGTGAAGATTTATTGGCGGTAGGTAAGTGGTATCGGGAGTGTAGTTATATGCAACTAGCTGCGCCCCGCGGTTTTACACGCGTGGTGATGAAAAAAGGTTATGATAGTGATGATAAAAAAGGCCTAAGTATGTGTCAATCTAGGGTATAAGCTCCATATCTCTCTAAATCTCCATGCCAAATATCATCCAAATCCATCCATTTGTTCAGGCATGAAAGAGCACCAGACATATGTAGTACATCCATACATCCATACTCACAAACTTCCGTATTTATAATATTGGTAGGATTTAAGCCCCTTGCGTCTATCATTTCTTGGCAAAAGTTAAATATAAATAAAAGAAAAGACTTATCGGATTAGCTATGGTAAAAAACCACGAAAACTCTGTATTTCAACATCTGTTAATTTATATATTGATATTTTATACCATTATATTTTTATAATATGCAATTCAACGTGGCAATGCTGTTAGCATTCTGGGCACGCTGCCAGCCGGAAGCGGGTTAGAGAATTTGAGTTATCTATAGGCTACCAATAGCTAGTGGATTGCAGTAGTAGCTGCAGTATTGTAATTAGTTATTAGTGTTTTATTTTAATAAAGACATCTGCCACAGTAAAAAAAATATATTATTGTACAATTATATATTGATGATATCATATCTTGTTAATAGCGTCCATGAATAATGCAATAAGCACATCGACCTAAGGAAAGTGTTCTGGAAACGTTGAAAAAGGTTTTATCATCTACGTGAAACTGCATAGCGTAACATAAATCTGCCAGGAGCGGACCGAACGCTGAGCAAATGAATTTCTATTTCCATTACATCTAATTTCTAAAGTCGGCGTGGTTTGATACTTTCAATACGTTCATTTATGAGAATGTGCACAAAGCACTTTATATTGCAGAAGGTAGTTTTTAAGCGACAGTATAAATTCTAGGTTTGACCACTTTTATAATATAATTAAGATATTTTTCAAAGGCAGACCTTTGTCCTCACGACTAGACACGACACTAGCGATTAACAATTAGTGTGGTAAAAAGATTATTGGTAGCAATTCTCTTGTCGAACGTATAGGTACGGTTCAAAGCCTTGAACACTGGCGTAGAGTTGCTTGCCTGTCGGTTTTATATCGGTTACATTTCGGCGAATGTGCACAGAAATTACAATTTAATTTCACAAAATCAATTCTATCATTAATCAACCAGACGTACCGCAATGCGCCACTGCTACATGGAAGATAGACTTTTATATACTAAGTGTTTTACTTCCACTTTTATAATATACTTACTGCCTGAGTGTGTATTTCCCGATGGGTACCTACAATCCCGAAGACTCCCACTAAAAATCGCGAATAGGTACCACAAAAGAAACAAGATATACGAGTAATATCGTTACTATTCATATCACATACTATTATCCTAAATTTTTTTAAAATGCATTTATCTTACAGCAACTATGCATAGCGTTCCATAAATCGTCTAACAGCGGACCGAAAGACTGACGTTTGAAAAACGGTATGAGTTCTACTCTATTACAGAGTCCTATTACAGAGACCTATTCAGTGACCTTATCATGGTTTCTGGACAGAATATGTGTGTAAAATGAACGCAATTTTTGAAAATTATTCAAATGGAACGTACCCTAAACAAAACTAAAAATATTGCGTTATTATTATTAAGGTTATATTTAAACACTGAATAAACCGCAGAGTATTTGGTTTGTACATATTAAAGCGTAATATTAAGCATTAAACTGTCCTATATATGAATATTTTAAACTAATAGTATGTTACCACAAAGTGCTCTAACAGTGGATACGACGGATCTAGTTTTAGCTCCATATTCAGTAGGTACACTGTTTTAGGTAACCTTAAATTATAAATTCAGAAGAAAAAAATATTTAATTTTTTTGTTTTTTTGTATTTAATATCTAAGGTATCGAGGATGCACTTATAAATGCAAATTAACAAAGTAATAGTTAATAATACTCATTTTTAACTGCGCGTTAAAAAAATAATAACAGCGGCAAGAAATTCTGGTATGAAATCTCGTTAGTATTAGCTAAAATATTCTTATTATATACGCACCTGGGCTTAACGAATACGATAGTTTCTTGAAGAAGTTTGTTAATTTTACACTTCCTATTATAAAAGGGAACCCAACCAACTGAACTGGCAACTCAAACGGTGCCTCTTGCCCACGAGCATCGTTACAAAAACTGAACAAAAACACTAAAAATAAAGGAAAAAATAATAACATATGACACTTCATTGTTAAAAATATATTCTAGTTCAAATCACAGCGAATTTTATTTATTTATGTTTGTTAACATTAAAATACCACGTTAACAAAACTAAATCTTTAAAAACTGCATACAGTTGACATAAACAGAACGTTTTCGCGCCGTTTTTCAAATTAAGAAGTTACGTTTGTTTCGTAATTTTTGCCAGATTTATCCGTTTCATTTTCCGTGGTGTAACTTTTTTTACGCAATCGACTTTAATATAAACACACTGATCTCAACTAGCCCGTTGAGCGGTTAAGATCGCACTGCAAAATCTTGTGCTACGTGACAAGGAACGCAACACCTTCTCCGCTGTTGCCGCAATATTGAATTGTGGGTCAATCGTACTTTGGATATTTGCACAATTCGTAGCTACACGAAAGAGTAAATGTTTAAATTTTGGACCTTGAATTATTAGGCATCCACTTAAAACTAACTGCACTGACTACCTATATATATGATGAATTATTACCAGAATTTCTTTTAAAAAAAGTTTTAAATTTTATGCCATTATATTTTTTTATAGTGAAATAACTACTTTCTAGAACTACTTTTAAATTATACAAATAATATTTTTGACCTTATTAGTTTTTTGTCGTTTAATTATAATAAATTAGGACACGAATAAAATATAACACATCGGAATTTCTAACGGTTTTTGAATAAGAAATAAAAACTTACACGGGCTCAAAGCATACGACAACTTCTTCACAAAATTAGTCAATCGCACTGCCAATATGATAAATGGGAAGCCGACCAACTGCACAGGCAGTTCAAAAGAAGTTTGTTGGCTTGATCCTTCCATTACACATTGAAAGAGTAAAAATGTTAGCAAAGTCCAAACGTAACACACTTTTACTAACTCCATTTTAAAAAAAACCTTTTCAAATTTCGAAAATCGATTTGGAGCGTTGCGGAGTAGACACTTATGAGGATGTTAATATTTTAAATCGATTATTCGTTTAGTCCGAATTATTTGTGCGAGCGAAACAAACAGTTGGTTTGATAAGATTGCTTTACTGTACAAGAGTACGACCTTAATGAGGTATCCACGTATAACTGACCATGTCGAACAGCCTGCCACTAGACCAGGTTAGTATTTCGTAATGAATGTAATTAATACATTATCATAGTTAGGTCACACATCGAATGTAGTCGGGTGGGTTAGTGTAGCTAAATATTTTCCTTATGATAAATGCTAATAATGTTATATTTCAATTTGATCATTTTTTATTCTGTAGGTATAGATCTAGCTTTTGACTACTATCTCACTTGGTGGTCAGTGACGTTGTGGTCGAAGATTTTATCACGGTAGACCTAGAATCAAGGACAGTTGCTGCCTGAACAAACTATGTGTTTGGTGACAGTTTTTCAAACATGAAGTAGGCGGGTAATCGAAATTACCCAACCGCCATGCTGGTGATTTGATAACGGTATTAAGCTCAAGCCGTTGGTTGGGATCGAACCAGCGTCAGTCAGTTTGACAGCCGACGCTCCCACCGCTGAGATATCATCGCTTCAAAACTATTTTCCAAAATTATTAAGTAATAAGTGCACAAAAAGAGATGTACAAATACATTACTTTGAAATGATTTCATCTTATGTAGGTAATGTATACATTAAAAATAGTAGTTAACTATTTTTAAATTAGTAACTTATAAACAAATCACATTCGTTATAACTTTGTGTTGTTTATAAAGTAAATTACATATTAATTTCCATAAATTTTATCAAGTAATGTTTTCAGTAAACTATTCAGTGATTGAGGTAAATAACATGTCCATCACCCACCTTCCACTGGATATATAGATAGATATTATATAGGATATATAGACATAAAACCGGGTTCACAAAATAACGAATAAACTTAAGTCTAATCTGTCGAGTTTCCCTAATGCAATGAATAAAATCAAATCACGATCTCAATCTTATCGGATTCATCTATTCAAATAGTCCCTCGGGAGGCGTAAAACGTAGATTTCAAAAGCGTCTAAAGGTGATTTACTTTGAAATTTTTTATTCATTTTGCAAGTTTCGGCTCCAATCGATATTAAAGTCAATCGAGTAGATTATTCATAAATATAGACCAAATAAGTACAGTAGTAAACATCAAGAAGCAAAAGTACGCCGATTTGGTGATTCCTTATGACTTTGTGGGATTTTATTGGTGTGGGGATTATTGAAAGTCAGGAACTCTTCAAGTCTTCTATTTCAGATACCTATGTTATATATTTCAATTCAAATAAAATGTCTAAGCCCTTGGCATATATAACTGTCAAGGTCACGAATTGAAAGTGACAGTTTGGCTAATCATGTGTCATGCAATCGATTATTATGTGAATGCTCGAAGACCTATGTTTGTTACTCAATCTGATCAGGGTGTCAATTCTTCTAAATACATTGTTCATGGATTGTTAATAATTTGACGTTTTTGCTGGGTTTGCAGTTCCATTTGGAGTATATTTGTGATGTCTAGACAGATATAATTTTTAACGCAATACAACGTACAATGCAATCGAGATACAATTGTTATTTTAGCGCAATACTAAGTATATTCATTCAAATGTTATCAGATTTTAATAACTACAGCATATATTATGAAATACATGTTCTATTAAATAAGATAAAGAAGATCCCGTGGAATAGCTGATGTAGGGTGAAGCCGAAAGGCACAGCTAGTACACCATATAGTGGAACCAAGGTCACAGCTAATTGCGACGACAGGTGATGGCGTAAGTCATTGACAAGTTATGCACTACCGCTTATCACTGTATGCTTATGTCACTTTCCTTATCTTCTAGAATATCCGACTTATTTGTCACTAAGATCATAAGTAGTTGATAAAACCCAACGTGACATGAAAATAAATAAAAAAAAATACAGTATATCTGGATTTTAAGTAGCCCCAGTGAATGAAAAGTTGAAAGTCATGAAGCGATGATAGCTCAGCGGGAGGAGTGTCGGCTGTCAAACTTACGGACACTGGCTACTTACGGATACTGGTTCGATCCCCAATAAACAGCTTTAGCTACCGGTGAAGGTAGCACCGTTATCAAATTCCCAGCATCGTGGTAAGAGTACCCGCCTGGCTAGCTACCACCTTCAAGTTTAAAAAACTGTCACCAAACATATAGTGTGTTCAGACGGCAGACCTTGAGAGCCAGTGAGCATTCTAGGTCTAGCGTGATAACATCTCGACCCCATCGTCTAGCAAGTGAGTTAGGTCAAACGCTAAATCTATACAGTATAAAAAAGGCTTGGTATGGACACGTCCTAAGAAAGGGTGAAAAACGTATACCTAATGAGAATTGTATTGAGCTTGAATGTGGATGAATATACAAGAAAAGGAAGGATGAATATGGTATGGATGGACTGCATAAAAAAAATGTTTTAAGTTATGAATCCTGAGAAGTGATAGAATGGAGTAGAAGAGGAAAACATCTCGAGCAGACACCACCTAGTTTGGGGTTAGGACAAGAAATACAGAGAAATACTAAGGAAATAAAGCTTTCACTCCTCTTGCTCAAAAAGCCCCGTAATTGTAGCGTACTAGACCAGGGCTAACATTTAAAATAGCATAATAGCTCTAGGTAGGGTCTATACATTTTTATTTACGAACTTACGAGCTTAAAAAAACAAAAAACTTTTTATCTGGTTTGAAACTTCGAGCACTAAGGGTTCGAAACTCCGCTATCCTGCATTACCAAGGCCAAAGAGAGTGCATGCGTTTGTGAAATAGGAACTAAAAGCGGCGATCCCGAATGCATGCACTGCGCTGCGATTACAGAAAATAATGCATTATTTTGTTACACAGTGTTACACAGTTGTTACACAGTACTCTTGTGCATATCACCGTCATTTAAAGTTTAAAAGTCTGCCAAACACTCATAATAGAAAAAAAAAAACTGGATTCTCGACATCTTACTATACACACGTTTGCAACTACCTGTTTTCAATATACTTTCGAAAGTTGTACGTCTGGAATTTTATCTTTTTCTATTTTTCTAGCCGAAAGCTCGAGCCTTATACGCTTGAAACTTATATTAATATTTTGTTTTATATCAGTCGGGAAGTCGAAAAGACGTTATATAGAATAGAAGTTCTTGGAAAATGAAATAGAATGTCACAATAATCCTTGCCATTTTTAATATGAAAATGGCGCGTATTTGCAAATGGCACGAAAATATACATATGACTAAGTCTTTGAGTATCCAGTTGGTTCATATGAGGACGAAGTGCACAAATCCATAACAAATGCAATTTGCTCAATAATATTAAAGTGAGACAGAAGTACTGAGCAATAGCGCTTCCAAGGAGGTTCGATTTTTTGAGATGTGATTTTCGATTCGTCTAAGCTCGTTAAATAAAGTGTTTTTTTGAAAAGGAGATTGGATCATTCTTGACACCGAAATTAACAAAGGAGTACGTTAAGAATATGCGATGAAACAGGTTATATTCTATCTGAGGTGAGTACTTTACCCGATGAGTATATTATCAGCTTCATCCTCATAAAGCAAAAATTACGCACAATGTATACAGGCTTCGTAGATGTTTCTTTTTAAAAAAGGTGGTGTATCAATAATTTACATAGACTGTAGCCGATGTTACGTTGCTTTTGAGTCAGGCTTTGCAACGCTTTTGTTTTTTTTTAATATACAGTGCAAGACTGCCATCGACAGTTGTGACTACACTAATGTATTTCGTGATTACCTACTTGCTATCGTTAAATACTTTGGGGAGATTATTGGACAATTTGAACGCTTTATGGCACGCCAGAGTAGAAAGTGATGAGGATCGCTAGTCATAACTTTTTGATGGGAACTTAAAATGGGGTGAGTTTTTCAAGTCGTCCGCTAGATTGAGTTCGCATTTACTTTCTAGTGGTTATTACGTGACGGATCCCTTTAGCGAGGGTTTTTCTAAAGCAATAACTGTCATAAAAGTCAAAGCAGTTTTCTAAAGGTTCCGCTTGATCGTGGAAGGACATTTTGATGGATAAACATTTGGTTAAAGTCCAAAATAAGTGTTTAATCGGGTGATAATTAATGAATGTTGGATTATTAACCGAAATATCTATGATAGTGCATTAGTGGAACAAAATCGACTTAAAGGCAAATTTACACTTTTTATTTCTCTCCAAGTAATGTTTTAGTTGAAGTCCCTACTACTACACTGAATCAAAAAGGGAAGAGAGGCTTTGCAAACACTTGATGCAACGAAACTTGAAGGTTAATATATTTAACAAAGGCTAAAAAAAACATGAACTGTACAGAGAAAAAAATATCCGTTGTACTCTAATGTATAATAAAGTATAAATATGTATATTGGATAATATACAATATGTAGGCAGTATACAATATGTCAGTTAATAATAAGACTGAAAATAAAAATAAAAATCTTCACAAAGCGTCTCTAGCATGCAGCGCCCATGGCTCTATCAATTATCAAATTGATTTTAATATGTCTAAGATAACACACGTTCTTGCGTTCGATATTAAATAAATATGAGTAAATATATACATTTGAAATAGAACAGTGGCGCTCTGGGTGCGCCGTCAGAAGTGAAAACCAGCCGGTAACAGTGTCGCGAGTTCAATTTTTTCCCATCATCGCAAAGAATACCCATCGCGACTTAAGAAGTTTTCACTTCAAAAAGATGTGTAAAATATCAGAATATTAAATTTTGCGCCCTCTTTTACGGATGTAATGGTCAAGAGAAGACTAGAAAAAACAGGGGACAATATCGGATAAAGCGCGTAGTTTCTTATACTACCCGCCTTTGATCTTGTTAAATGTACCGCTGTCTTGGCCCTGCAAAAGTACTGGGTGGCGACACACAACACTATAACAGTATCTTTGGCTTTCTTAAGGAATAAGTATTAACCGACGCGACGCAAACCTACCACTGGGTTTCATACGTAGCCAACCTAAAACCTATATCGATATAACCTATCCCTATATGCTAAATCCTAGACAACGTCATCACTTAACATCAGGTGAGACAGTTGTCAAACGCAAACTTATAATAGTAAAAAAAAAAAAAAAAAAATTGTTTATTGTAATAATCAAATGTCTTTGTACAAATCAATTTATATAAGTACAAGCATTTCTCTAAAAAGACGTGAATGCTTTTATTATAGTAAATTTAGTAGGTATGGATTATTCAAATGTTTATACCTGCTGGAATTGGCTCAGTACTTAGAAACTATGAGTATGTAGTATGTAATACAATTAGCAAGTAACGAGTGGTCTTACTGATCTTACTGTGGTACTGGGATACACTCTCGTCTATAATTTACACTATAAATGTGGCACAGTTAGTTACAGAGTTCATACAAATATATATTGATCAGGACAGTAAGCCTTAAACTTATAATATTATTTTTCAAAATTCATGTTGGTTAAAGTATTAGCAAAGTCTAGTCTTACTCACTAGGATTTATCCCAAATTATTCGGTGGCGGCTCTTTTTCGTTTCTTTACCTTTGATCCTTTCAAGTTTCAGTATTCGGAACACGATGGTAAAGTTTCGACGGCGGGAAATGAGGGGTCAAATGGTTAACCTTGTCGGTTTATGACGAAAGAATTTTCACTGGCGTATTATGTGCGCAGAATAAACAATGTAATTGAGTTACCCCAAGACTAAGTTTTAAATTTAATAAATAATAATAAATAAGTTGTTTATTGTCTTCTCACATATACTCCTTAACTAGAGTAGGTAGTAACACAATCTTATATTTAATTTTATATCTAATTTCTATCAATTATCTACAATGTAATCGAGATACAGTTGTTTTTTTTCCGAATACCCAGTTTATATATGATTACATTTGAATTACTATTGCATAGTTTATAAATTGCTTGTCTTAATAAGTTAGAGAAACGGAGAAACGAAAATAAGCCTATATGTTAATCCAGGATATAAGCTATCTCTATACCAAATTTTATCCAAATCCATCCTGCCGTTTAGGCGTGAAAGAGTAACAAATATACATACTCAGAAACTCTCGAATTTATTATATTAGTAGGATTGAAATGATTTACAGACACCATCTTCATGTTGATATGATGTTAAATGCTCATACAAAAGTTTATCCAAGCGTCTATAGCGTATCTATACCGATCAACTGCGTGCTGCTGGGTCATACCTTGAACAGGTAACCGCTAGTAGCATTTTAAATTACGCGCTTTCGAGTATTGAAGGGCACATGAAGCATCTGTGCCCGTTGTAATCTTAGAAATGACAATCGTTAGGCCATGTCGGAGGCCCTTGGGTGGTCTGAGAACTCCGACGTTGGACTGGCCACTATCCGCCAAACCGCGTTCGCCAGCATGGTATATTAATGTATAAATAAAAGCATCATTCGTGAAGTTTCCCAAATATAATCTGGTGTATAAAATATATATGTAAAATAATAATAATCCGTCTGTTTTTCAATTTGATATAGCATTGTTTAATCCGCCTTTTTCACAATTCTTCATATCCCGGCCAACATCTGTCCGGGAAGTGATATGCAGAAAAACAGCGGATATCACCTCGTGAAGCTAAGATCTATATCACATATATAAGATCTATACACTGAGCATAGCCTTGCTTGTCATGTTTTCGTAATTTTGTTTGTGAAAATGTGCTATTTATTTATAAGCTATTACATGAAAAAAAAAAAAATAGTCAATTTGAGAACCTCCTATTCAGGATAGTTTAAATTGTTTCAAATACAGATACAGCTACGAAAATGTTTATGTTTTAACATATTTTCTATTTTAAGTCGAGGGTGCTTCCCCAATTCTCGAGTGACAAAAGGGGCTCATAAGTACCTCATTAAGTCCCCGCCTCTTTGGGTTTTGTACCCTTGTTATTTCCGAATTATGAGTAGGTTTACATATAAAGTTTGTTTGTTTACGTGATAAGAACCTTTTAATTTATACATTATTAAAGCTTACTCAGCACTTATATATATCATGTTTTGATTAAACTATCGAGAAAATATAATTTTCACTAATCTCGACGTTTCGACCAAGTTACATTAATCTTGATCATGGCAAGACTTCTCGTCCAAGAAAAGTCCAGGTTACCCAAAATCAATTTATATAATGGACCCGATAGCCTGATAGGAAATAATGGTGGCTTGAAATAAATGATTCATTCATTCATTCATACATTCATTGTGGCGCGGGATCTTAAAATGAGTTTTGGCCTCCGATAATAAGATATGCCACTTTCTTCTATCTTGAGCCATCTCTTGCCAGTTACCGGCTTGGAGTTCACGAAAATCCTTCCCAACTTCATCGCTCCAGCGATACCTGTGACGGCGGTACAGGACCCCTTACAGGACTCATTCATTTTTTCATTTTAAAATTTCTTTATTGATCATTTAACATTTTTTTTTTTTGTAAAAAAACTAGTGTACATTTTCTCCTAGAATACAAAAACATGATACCATACAATGTTTAGCAAGCTAGAATGCCTATTTTAAACTTATAAGAATGTAGTAGTTACAATGTTTGGAAATTTTGAATGTACAAATATACTCAATAAACAAATATTTTATTATGTTCGTTTTAGAAATAACAGAACATTTTTTACATGTCAATAATCAGCGATTAATTTAGCCTCTCGGCTAAGTTCTAATTATACTTAACTTACTTAACTACTCTCTACTACTCTAATTAACTTACTTACAGGACTGGCCTCCGACGTAGCCTAACGTCGGATGTCGTAAGACAACAACCGAGACTAACGCCTTAAGGGTTGAGCAGGTGCCGATAACATCGCAGAGGCTTGCGGGTGTTTACAGGCAGAAGGGGCGGGACAAAATTAAATCCTGACGCGTGTTAATTTCAAATATTGCAAAGTTGTACTCTACAAACGACTAAAGAACTTAAAAAAAATCCCAAAAAAATAAAAAAAAATTTGGACTTTTAGATTTCCTTTATCCTTGTGTAAGACACAGTTTAAGCGCGATTGTCGTTACCACCAAAAAATTTCGATGCGTAAAAGTTTTTTTTTACTACTAAGTGAGGAAATGAAATGAAATTTTGTTCAATCAGAATTACCCTTCATAAACTGTTCACACGAGTGGTATTTTTTAAAAGTTTATTAGACATGAAGGACTTTTAACAAAACAAGGTGAAAAATTCATATATTACTATTGAGCAAAATGGTACAGCCTTAAGATTGCATACGTAGACACGTACGAGACTTTCTTTTCAATAAAAAAGCAGCCATACTAACACACGGATACGTATTAAACTATTAGTTACGACATACACACAGCCTTATTTAACTATAGCACCATAGTTAAAGCATGCTAAACGACTGGAGTGAATTAAAAATAATCATAAAGCTGCGTGATGGGTTACTAATTAAGGGTTACTTCAAGGACCTCGAGTACAATCAAATTATAAGTGGAATATAGTTGTACAATCACAACTAAGTAGTTTAATTTTCCGAATTATAAATCATGGATCGGTAACCGACCTTAGGAAAACGCGGCGAATCTTTTGCTTTCTTCAAATGTTTTAAAATATAGTAACTAACCTTGTTCAGTACTTATAAACACGCAGCACAACACACAGAGAACAAAACATATTTTTTGAAACATTTTCCACTAATTACAATTTCTCTGAGCGGTTTCTCACTACACTGGTTCAAGAAATCTCTGTTAGCGACTTGGAGTCTTGACCGCGAATGGCAAATTCGTGCAATTTCGTATCTCGAAAGAGCTGTAAACGGTATACTGTTATGGTAATGGTGCAACTTTCGACTCAATATTCCGTTAGATACACTGAGTTTTAATTACATTACGTAACTAATGTAATTGATTAATTGGTGTTAAATTAATTTTGGTGCAGGTGATGGAACTAAAACGTATCAAATTGCCATGGTCCTACTGACCATGGCACAATTTGATACGTTTTATTTCTATCACCCTATAATTTCGATTAGGCACCCTAATCACATATACACATTAGAAAAAATGTGACTTAGTTAACTATCACAATATAATTTTGACATACCTCAAAGTTCTGACCAAGTAACATTAATCATGGCCACGAGAAGATTGGAATAGAAGGTATCTGCATCTCGAAAGCGCTAGTTCTCAAAATACCCACATTTGATTTTTCTAAAGGTTTACACAATTGTTCCTACACACAATACTGATAATATCGGCACAAGTGTCTAATGGTGATGAGCCCGTCGTGATCACTTACTTATTACCGGATTCCAAGATGATAATATTCGTAAATGAATCCATCCTCCAGGATTACTAATATTTCCGAAAATAATCTCCACAGAAATACCGTTCTGTGGAGATTAGATTCGGCAGGTGAAGCTCAATTCAGTGTTCTATCTTGACTCAAGCAAGTGTCCATCTATCACAGATTTCTTTACCTGGCTGTTCTTCATTTCTGTTTCGTGATTATGTTTGGTAGAAACTGTAATGTATTTCTCCGGGGAATAGGGAATTTGGAATAAATACTAATTGTGTGAGCACTCGGTACGAACTGTATTTTCGAATGAATCTTAAGCTACCCTCCACCTACTTATTATAACTAAAAACATATGAGTCTACCCTCACTACATCTATAATAACAATACACTACACTCCTTCCCACTTAAATTAGAACACGGGCAGATAATAAGCTACACCCTTATTTACTACTAATAAATTTCATCCTATAATCAGGCTTTATAAGTCGACATCTCCGTAATCGTCTGCCCTTAGGGTTACTTAATTCTTCCTGGTAATCTGGAGAAGGTTCGCGGGATACAGGATTTCCCTGCAATACTGGACTAGAAGTACAGTCCGGCCCCGCCTCCAGGCCATCACTAGCCTCTTTTTCCGAACGTGGCTTTTTGCATTCATCGTCTACGGCGTCATGGCTTCTGCTTGCTGCAACCTTCCCGTCGCTTCCCTTAATGTTGCTGTCGAAACGATCAGGGTTGGGGCAAACTAACGAGCTCCTAGTCCTTGGTCTTATCTGATCGACATGACGATGTACTTGTTCCCCCCTATCGCTAACGATCTTGAAGTTAGACGGACCTAATGTACTTTCTACTTTGCCCGGTAACCACTTTTCCCCCTTTAAATATTGACGGTACCAAATTTCATCTCCAGGATGTACTTCCCTAATTATGCCACCGGCATCCTCACATTGACGCTGCTGCACACGTTTAATGCGCGCTTCCCTGTCAGGTTTCAAGGCGTCTAATCGTGTGCGTAATCTTCTACCTAACATCAACATAGCAGGGCTTTCCCCTGTCGATGTATGTTCGGTATTCCTATAATATAACAAAAAGGTATGCAATGCCCTACTTATATCTGCTTTTTCGTATGCCGCCTTTTTTATTACGCGTTTTAATGTCCGAACCGCATTTTCTGCGGCTCCATTTGAAGCAGGATGATACGGTGCTGTAAACACGTGCTCGATACCTCTAGTTTTATTAAACGAACCAAACTCACTACTCGTAAAAGGTGGCCCATTATCGGTAACTATTTGTTTCGGTAAGCCCCACCTACCATAAAGCTCAGTTAATTTATCTATGGTCCAGTTTGCCGCCGTGCTGGGTACCTGGAATATTTCTAACCACTTCGACATAGCGTCGATAATTACCAGGTAGGTTTTCCCAAAGATAGGCCCCAAAAAGTCCAGATGAAGTCTGTGCCAAGGCCGTGCCGGCCAAGGCCAAGGACGTGGTACCTGCCTTGGAGGAGCATCTGCTTGGGACGAACACGTGACGCAACTACGGCACATTGCCTCCAGAGATTCGTCAAGTCCCGGCCACCAAACATAACTGCGGGCCAAAGCCTTTGATTTCCCCATGCCCATGTGCGGTTCGTGTACTACGCTTAATACCCGTTCTCTACACCTCTCTGGTATGACCACCCTGTGACCCCACATTAAACAGCCTAACTCTTCATACAATTCGGTTCGTCTGTTGAAATATGGTTTCATACTGGCCACTTCGCATTCCTCCGGCCAACCGTCCCGTACAAATCCTAATATCCTGCTAATCAGGGGATCCCGTGCTGTACATCTCTTCACTTCGTTATAATCTAATAACAATGCCTCTTGTGCGAAGTGTAGGTATGTTTGTTCCGGTATCTCGGCCCCCATCGGTTCATTTCCACGCATTGGTAATCGAGATAAACCATCCGCGCTATTTTGATCGCTTTTCAAGTACTCAATATTGTAGGTATACGCTGATAAAATAACTGCCCATCTAGACATGCGGCTCGCTGTCATCACGGGAATGTTGTTATTCGGACCGAATATAGATACTAACGGTTTGTGGTCAGTACGTAAAGTGAAACGCCTACCATAAAGATATTGATGGAATTTTTTTATACAAAAAATTATTGCCAGCGCTTCTTTATGTATTCGAGAATAATTTTTCTCCGCACTGGTAAGTGTACGCGAGGCGAACGCGACCGGTCGCTCCCCGCCCTCCGCCCCACTCGGCTGCGAAATTAAACCGCCGATGCCCGCCGGGCTAGCATCGCAAGTAACATACAGAGGCTTGTTTGGATCGTAATACGCCAGAACATTAGAGCTTGTCAAAATAGTTTTTATTTCACAAAAGGCCCGCTCGCATTCTCGTGACCAGTTCCATTTGACATCTTTCTTTAGTAAATTAAAAAGGGGCAATAACCGAATGCTATAATTCCTAATGAATTTTGCAAAGAAGTTGGCTAAACCCAAAAATGACCTGAGTTCCGATACACTCTGTGGCGTAGGTATCTTTTCAATAGCCTCTGTTTTCGCTGGGTCGACTCTAATGCCGTCCCTTGATAAAACATAACCGAGATAGGTTACCTCCTGGGCTAAAAATACACACTTTTCCTTTTTCAACCGCAATCCGTGGTCGAGTAAGCGCTCAAATACCGCTTCAAGCGCTTCTAAGTGTGCCTGCTGCGTTTTTCCTCCAATAATAACGTCATCGATAAATATCCCTACATTAGGAATGTTCTTTAATAAATTTGTCATTGTGCGCTGGAAAATCCCCGGACTAGAAGATAATCCATACACGAGACGATTATAACAAAATAACCCGCGGTGGGTGTTTATTACCGTGTACTTTTTAGATTCATCGAGCACCAATTGGTTATACGATTGTGACAAATCAATTTTACTATAATATTTAGCCCCATTTAAAGCAACAAGTACTTCGTCAATTTTCGGTAAAGGATAACGGTCGATCTGCAAAACAGGATTTAGAGTCGCCTTATAATCTACGCAAACCCTGAGCGTTCCGTCCGGCTTGTTGACCGGGACTAGCGGGGAGGCCCAGTCGGAGCTGTCCACCGGCTCGATGACACCGGCCCGCAGCATCGCGTCCAGCTCGGCGTCGATACGTTCGCGGAGCGCGAAAGGCAGAGGGCGCGCGCGATGGTATACGGGCACCGCCCCCTCCCGCACCCGAAGTGTCACCTTGCTACCCGTGAACCTTCCCAGACTTCCATCAAACAGCTTATTATATCTGTGTAACAATACATTTACATTATTTTCGATGCCTGCGCCTTTGTTTATATTATTACAACTCAGTACCGGAATTTTTATACCTAACTCACTGAGCCACTGCCTACCTAGCAACGAGGTAGTTCCTTGTTCCATAACAAAAAGTTCTAATTCCTTTGTACATTCACCATATTTAACTGTTGGTTTTATAAACCCTAACGGTCGTATCTCGGACCCGTCGTAAAACTTTAAACACAACTCAAAGGGAAAAATCTCATTGCTTTTAAAATATTTATCATAAGTTGATTTGCTTATGCATGAAATTGCTGTCCCGGTATCGATTTCCATATTAATAACCTTATCGTTAATTATAATTTCCAGGCTCACCGGCTTGTAATCCCTTAAGCTCAACTGGTGAAGGTCTAGATCACCTTCTTCCTGCGACCTCTCCTCGTAATCAGTGATCCCAAAGTGAAGTCTTCTATTTCCCCCTCTTACTCTCGAATTCGAGCTCGGTATCGATTTGGACTCGGAGCCTACACTCCAAGCCATGCATACCCGTCGTAAATGCCCAGGCCGTTTGCACCGGCTGCAGACGTAGTCCCGGAACTTGCAGTTGTCGTAGTTATGACCCGTCGCTCCGCAGCCCCTGCAGTTAGACCCCACCGTCGCCGACCGCGCCTGCATCGACGCCGGCGCCGGCGCTCCGTGTGACTGACCGACCTTTCCACGATCGCGACGCGTAGATTCCGCGCGCCCGACCGTACGCATCGTATGCACTGCACTACCCGCCTCTGCCATCTCCGCCACGGCCCGTGGCTCCACGGCAGCTGCATCTCGTTCTGCAGCCTCCAAAGAACTCGCAATTTTTACTGCCTTTACGAATTCTAAACTATCATCCTCCGCAAACAAACGTTGTCGTATGACGTCACTCGCAATGCCACACACAAATTGATCGCGCAGATTCTCATTTAAGCCCTGACTGAATTTGCAATTTCGTGCCATTCTTTTTAGCTCCGCCACGTACTCGCTCACCGTTTCTTCTCCCCGTTGCCTTCGCTGCCGGAACCGGTACCTTTCCGCTAGTATCGATGGAGCTGGTTGTAAATGATGACGTAACATGTCACTAACTTCCACATATGTTAGTTCTGCTGGTTTCTTGGGACTGGCCAGATTTACCAACAACTCATATGCCTCATCCCCCATCAAGGAAATCAAAGTCGGCAGTTTGAGTTCCGCCGTTACGCTGTTGACCTTAAAATACATGTCAAGGCGATCCGCGTATGACGACCACACACCATTTTTAACGTCGAATTCGCCAATTTTTCCAACCGACATATTTCTCACTCGCGGGGCTGTTACGTAACACTAAAATCCTCGTCGCCAATTGTAATGTATTTCTCCGGGGAATAGGGAATTTGGAATAAATACTAATTGTGTGAGCACTCGGTACGAACTGTATTTTCGAATGAATCTTAAGCTACCCTCCACCTACTTATTATAACTAAAAACATATGAGTCTACCCTCACTACATCTATAATAACAATACACTACAGAAACCACAATCAACGAGCTTATATGGAAACACAGAAAAGTAAAGTAAATAAGTTTGTCAGAAGCATGGCAAATGGAAAGATTTGCGTGGTAAAGATGTAGTCTCTGCTAACTCCACAGGGATAGAAACGGTTTCATTATGATGCTCAAATACGTGTCAAATACATAGTACACCAGTATGTGCACTGAGGACTAAATCTTGTGTAGGTGACAAAATAAAGTAGACAGTACAACTGTTTATTACAAACTTTTTAAATAAGTATGGGGAGCGAGGGGCTTGTTGTAACAGTTTTCATGAAAACTAATATATCTTGAGATCCACTGATTAAATTGCTACTAAATAAAGATGGATGGATGCTGTAACTCTTCCTCTACCAAATCAAGTAAAAATAATACCATAACTATTGGTCATTATTTTACAATCAATTATTTTCTAGAAGAAGTGCGGTGTTACAACTTACCTCGTGCTTGGGGCAAGTTGTAACGTCTACCGGGGCAAGTAGTAACGACAAAAAAAAAAACAACAACAATACCTCTAATCATTTACTCTTTGTTTAATTATATGTTTATTTATTTTTAACAAAATTGACATCTTTCTATGGTAGGTATTATGTAATTCTTATCAAAAATCAACTTTAATACACGTTTTATGTAAACAACACCTAAAAATTAAGTAATTTCAGTGTTATTTAGTTAAACACTACTTATAATCATCATGGCACTTTTAAATCACAGTAAGTAATTAAATTATTTATATCAAAGGTATGCTTCGTAATTATCACTTTTTAATATCTAACAAAGTATTGCACTTATACACATAAGAATAAACATTTGGTGGGTTTCATTATAATTAAATTCAGTCTTCATCTGAGCTACAATTAATACAAACAAATAACAAATAAAAGATATAGTACATGTGCCCTCATTTTAGAAGAAAGGAAAAAAATAAAAAGGTATTTACATCATAATTTGGGGCATGTTGTAACACGTTACAACAAGCCCCGGGATTTTGTTACAACTAACCCCATGGTATGATTTTTAACATTTATCAAGATAAATATTTCAACAATTTAGCAATCTTAAAAACTGTTACACATTATCAGAGATAGATCAATTTGAATGTAAATAAGATATAGAAAGTATAAAATTAGTCGATAATAATAACGCAAACCAAAATATCACGACAGTACAATTTTATATTACCTGGCAAAAAAGGAAGCGCGTGCCACTTCCGCTCCTGCGCCGGCCGGCGGGACAATATGCTATGGCAACAAGATGCGTCGCGGTTTATAGGTGAAATCGAGTCAAAGAAATACGCTAATAAAGTTTAAGATCTCAGTGAAAAGAGCCTGTTACTACTTACCCCTGTTACAACAAGCCCCTCGCTCCCTATTATAATAAATATGCATATAAAGAATGGAAGAGACTATGTTCAGCAATATAATATGTCTTATGGCTGAAATAATGATAATGATAGTGTAAACAACTTTTCACCACACTAGCTGTCAACTGCCAGTTTTACTAATCGATAATTGACAGGAAAATTCTTTTTATTCATGAGTGAGTAAAAAGTTTTTGTAAACTCTAGAATACCCCTGACTGATCTAATGTCAACCCGCCGGCTAATCAGAGAGCACTTGAAAGATTCCTGTGAAAGAATGCTTTCCGATGCGTGCCTTGCCTTGAAAAGTCCCTCGCTAGTTAGTGCTAGTGTGGTGAAAATTGTTATGTTTCACTCATGGGTAAAGGTTTTTTAGCGTTTCGTGTTTTGAAACCTTCGCAACGCTCAAAGTTCTTCATCCTATTCAATTTTTTTAAACTGTATAAATCTAGTCTTTGATCACTATCTCCCTTCGTGGTCAGTGACGATGTGGTCGAAGATGTTATCACGCTAGACTGATTATTTATTTGCAATCCTAGAACCTTACGCTTGCTTAGGTTTCAATTTAAGCACTCAAACCAAGCAAGTGATACAACTGATAGTGGTCAAACAAATAACTATTACGTCATTCGGTCTACCCAACGACGCAAAATTATTTATTGCATATATAGACCCATTATTTATCAATTTGTTTGATAGCCATATATTTTATGTCCATATAAATGCAACGAAGCGAAAGGAATAGTAGAAAGCTGACATTTAGAAATAAAACGCCATCTTCAGGTTTTAATACCTATCTCTCGATTATGTAATGCACCGTCAAAATCACTGGACACAAACACGTGTTACATAAAGTTACCCGAACTGTACCCAAAAGTCATTGTCCATAACGCACGACCCAATTTTTATGCACATAATTACGTTTGCGCACATAAGTACGTAGGGGCAATAGTCACGCAATGTTTTTGTATTAGAAGTAAAAATGCTCGAGTTCAATATAGAATGATCAAAAATCAAAACTAAATAAGACTAAGAACTAAAGTTCATTGCATGAATGCATTGAATTTGAACCATACCACGTCGTGGTATGGTTTTAAAGGCAAATATGCGGTGTATTCTTGCTTTTTATAATTTACATGACGATATGACGCTACGATAGTAGAGCTAGCAGAGTGTAAGCTCTTTTATACATTTGATTGAATCAAAACATATAATATCGGGTGAAATTTACAGGACGCTAAGGAAAAAGATTTGTTAAGTTTCATTTTAAAAGGTCATAACGCAGATCACAACGTTAGGTGAGGTTGAAACTGCGAAAACACAACGCGTGAAGCGAGCATGGCGAGGCAGCGGCCGGTGAAGCTGCGCTAAAAATTATGTAACGCAGATCACTTGGTTCAACAACATCTCTATCTAATAAAAAAATCTAAATGTAACTATCACACGTACACACATACACACAAACTTTCGCATTTATAATATTAGTAAGATTAGTGGGACACATAGAATTAGCATGATGAGGTTTTTTTTTGAAACTAAGAAATCTTTTCTCTTTATGATATCGGCGTTTTGATAACCGAACTCAATACTTCTGACAAAACGACTATATCAAATAAAAGTACCAACAAACGAATATGTTTCTTATTCGTAACACAGTTAAGTTTAAATTTCAACGGCGGTCTACTCTCCCTCTGTCTTACGCATTCGATAACGTCACGTCCTAACGGTCTGACGATCTGACGCGAGTTTTCCATTTTGCCCCATACAAAAGTGCACAACATCGCCCGCTAAAGCAGTTTTCACTTTAAAAACTGCAAGATGGTTTCTACCAAGCAATATTGCAACATACACTTCTGCTTTCTAAAATTAGGAAAACTGCAGATTATGCAACGTTCGTTTAAGCTTTTGGATCTGCATTATCGGAAGTGTAATCGAAACCTTATAGCTCTTTGCTGCTTTGAGACTGTAATTTTTTTTTTACTTATTATAAGATTGCGTTTGACTACTGTCTCATATGATGCTAACTGATGACGTTGTCTAGGATTTAGCACGCAGACCTAGAAGGTACCTATCCACTCGCGACTTTTTTTTCTAGGAGTGTTGTTAATCTAAGCAATTTTACGTTTGCGGTTAACTTACATCAAAAAAGCAAAAAATATTATGTACCCTGAATGTACAATATCTACACAAATCGAAGTTAAGAGCGTTCAGAAATGAAAGAGCACTATAATGCATATAAAGCATAAAGAGCATATAAATTCTGGTTCAAAAACAAGCGCACTATATAATATTTAATAAGGGTTTAACGTGAATACTCACGCGTTGTCAATATCACGATCGACAGATATTAGGTTCAGGTTTCAGGCTTCAGGTTTGATGAGCGTGAGTTCAATATGCATACTATTTTTTTTAATACAAAATCAGTACCTTCAATGGTAACGCGTGGCGTATAATCCTGCGGCATAATAATGAACGAGGAGGTTGCCAAAGTCATTAGTAAAACATAATGGTCGCGTCACGTCGCGTCGCCTGCGTTGGTAATGGGTCGCAGGTGCAATTAGTAGTACAACTATGAATATCGTGTGGATAATGTTGAAAGAATATATTTTTATTTAAATATATAGAATTATAGTAACGTATATATTTACAGCACGATTCTCGAAGACCTCAATCGAGTTTCCCAAAGGGGTGGGCCTTTAAAATGAAGATAGACAAGACGAAAATAATGTCAAATGTCCATGTACCGCGCCAGTACCAATTGGGAACTCGATTCTCGAAGTTGTTGACCATTAATGCCTAAGACAAGCAGTCCAATTAGGCAAGTACAAGTTGGAAAAAGAGGCCAATCGTCGCATCCAACTCAGCTGGGCCGCATTCGAGTAACTCCGCGACGTTTTCTCATCTAATAAAGGAAAGTCTTCGAACAGTGTGTGATACCAATGATGACTTATGGTCTCGCTGCAACCTGATCTCTGATCATGGGCCTTGTGAGCAGGCTCAAAGTAGCACAACGGGCTACAAGAGGGCTATGCTCGGAGTTTTTCTACGCTATCGAATCAGAAATGAGGAGATCCTTCACCGATATAGCCCAGACTTCCGATGAAAACCATGAGCTGGGAAGCGCAGCATAGGATAGCCACCGACAATGTGGACAGATCTAAGATCGCACGCAAGGGGGCGGGCTGCTTTCAACCGGTCCTTGTGAAATATGGCATATGTCCAGCAGTGGACGTCCTATATGGCTTTAATGATGATGATTATGATAGGGTTGCTATTAGGATTTTCCTTCGTGGAAAACATGTGCTAAGGGCATAAGGGTGGATATGTTCATGGAGTAGTTTGTAGTGTTACTTTGCAAACAACCCTACTTAATCCAATACGCACATAGATCATTATAATCTGGATGTGTTCCGGTTACAAGTGAATCGAAATAGAATCATCACATAATAACCAAAATCAGGAAAATAAAAAAAATACTATAAAATAAAAACAACAAGCGTCAAATTTGAAATTATATTTACAAGTCTATTCACAAATTGAAAATTGTTTAGCATATAAATAAACAAACCGTAATTCGACACACATTGTTCAAAACGTATTGTTTAAAGTATTAAGAGTTACCGTTTATAAAAATAGACAAGACACTTTTCAACACATATTTCATACATTGTGAAAGTTAAAAATTACGCGCATATGCGGTAAAGTACCTACTCTCACCTGCTTTTAGTAGTGCAGCTTTTTAGTGTTTGTAGTGCTCGTAGTGTATTTTAAAAAAACTACTTAATATTTCAAAAAAAATACATAATAATTATAAGAATTACATCAAAGAGATTCACATTACGAGATGATATTAGCTAAATGAGCAAAACTTTTTGAACCGCCTTGGCAACGTTATTACTCAATACGTTTGTCTCACTATAATACTAAATAGGATATGAGACGAAAAATTTGTGAATTTTCACAACGCTCGAGACGCCATTTTAATATTCGTCAAACCGGCGAATGGTGGTATGGTTGCAACTTTGCGTTTGATATTTACAAAAACAAAATGGTAAATTATGATGAGTGTATCATTAGGATTACATTTAATCATCTATAGCTGTTTTCTCGTAAATGTTTTGAAAAACTTTGAATGTACACACGTGCGGAAATTGTTATTTAAAACTCGTGATTAAGTAAGCACTCGGCTTATATTTGTCTAATCGTTTGTAAAAAAAAATTTACTGCACTAGTATCGTAATTAATAAATATGTATTTTATTTGAATTGAATACCAGTAATATTCTTTATCCATTCGAAGTTATTAGCCACATTCACGTACACAGTCACGCAGGGCTTTGAGACATATACGTCCGCGCAACTTCTCGATATCACACCTATTAGCTTATTTTCGTAGACAAGAGAGCCACCGGAATCACCATTTCCAGCTCTCACCACGTGATTAGAACATAAAACAGATGCACTCAGTCTGAGTGGGCATTTACTTATTTTCACAACTCCTTGCCTCGGTCCAGAAACTTGAGGTCTCATCTCACCATACCCAGAAATTAACGCTGAATTGCCAACTTTGACTGAATGCTTAGCAATGTTTATAGGCTGGACACGATTCGAGAACTTTATTGGATTTTCTGTTAACACCAATGCTATGTCTTTTACGGAATTCGATTCTAATCGATCTGAAAACACGCAGTTTGGATCTTTTGGAACAAATTTCGTTCCTGTACCAACTTTGTGCCATCGACCTTGTTCTTGGCGTCTTACATTGAAAGAGACTGTACTATCCGAGAGGCAATGTGCAGCTGTCAAAATCCAACGATCGCTTATAATAGACCCACTGCAATGTGACCATGTTAACTCCGGCCAATAGGAAACATAAATAATCTTTATAATTTGAAGTTGTACTAAATGCTTGTTTTTCTCTAGAGCGAGTTCTTCGCCATCGAAGACACGTTCTACTAGCTTCCTGGCATTGTTATTTTGTTCTAATTCATCACTTGTATCAAAATTTAGGATAAACAATATGAAAAGTAAATTATTGATCATTTTGAGAACTTGACTAAAGCATTTTGCATATAGCATTGACTTTATAAAGTGCTAGAGAAATTTCAAGAATTTTGACGTGTCGTGTATTAAAATGTATGATAACATATTATCAAGTACTCGTGTATTAACAATTATTTGTTATGGAATATGTTAAATACATGCGTCACTAGTACAAACGCTATAGTTATGTTATTATTTTATCAGAAATATTTTCATTTGGTTTAAACTAGAGTTAGCGCAAGCTAAGGGTCTTTGGTAACGAATTTGTCAAACTGTGGTGTTAATTCTCTTATTTATTAAGACAAATGATTCACAAACAATGCAATAGTAATTTAAATTTAATCATAAACAAACTTAGTATTACGCTTAAATGCCAATTGCATCTTGATTGCATTGTACGTAACTGCATTGCGATACAAATTAAATCTGTCTAGCTAACCATTAAAATTATACCAAGTAGAACAGCAATATTAGCAAAAACGACAATCCATTAACAATCTATGAGCATCGTGGTTTAGTAGAATTGAGTAGAATTTATACCCTGCTCGTATTGGCGCAGTACAGTACAACTACTTAGTTCGATTTATTATCGGATTGCGTTTATAACGCGCGTGGTTTAACTAAACTATCAATTCACCCGACTTTCAAAAAAGAGGAGAATCCCAATGTAGCCATGTCTTTTTTGTTAACTCAGAACTCCGCCATTTAGTAACCCAATGGAAACAACTTCTTCTCATACGAATGGGTACACTTTCAGGTTGGTCACATACATTAAATTATTATCAGGATTTTTTTTATTTTATAAATATTCCAAATATATGATACATTTACTTATACTTTTTTAAACTATGAAATCACCTGTGTTATAGTTTGTTTAGACATCCATAATAGCTGTACTCAAGGACAGCTGATAGAACACAGTGCGTGTTATGCAAAACAATAATTTAGAGTTGTAGCTTTTTCCTAACAACTTTCACAAAAGCTAGGGTTGGCAGACCAGTCCATTCGATGTAGGGATGTAAGTTCTTAAGACACAACTTACTAAGGTGGTACGGCGTATCGCATTTGTTGACAGTTTCATGATCAAATAGTCTTTTCTTGATCTGACTTGCATATTCGGCTACTTTCAGCCTTATCAACACACTTAGATTATCCTACTAATATTATAAACGCGCAAGTTTGTATGGATGTTTATTACTCTTTTACGCTCAAACGGCTGGACGAATTTGGATTAAATTTGGTATGTAGAAACTTTTGGTCCCGGAATAACACATAGTCTTTTCATCATCAATCATCACCACACGGGTACAACCATCCCAAAAATGTTTTAACGGTAACATGCTGCGATCGCTTATGATAAGATGACATGGTAAAAGGACGCATCATTTTGTTATCTTATGACCTACGAGTAGATAGGTCTGACGCGATAACACCTTCGACCACATCGTCACTGAACATCAACTGAATAGCGGTGTTAGTACATATAATAAAAAACCTTTATACCCAATGACCCGCTTTCTTTTTGAGGACATTGAAAAGTAAAACTCCGTCTCTACTTATTATTTAAGAAGAATTTCATTACATTGAATAGCAAAAGGAAGTCAAGCATGCTGTCGACCGGATCCGGTGAAGAAGAGGGTCCCTAATCTTGACGCATACATACAGTTAATTTAATGCAGATTAATATTAACAAACGATACACGGAAGCAGAGGCCGCTCTACCAAACTTAACTTGAATGCGGCGAGGAATGAGTCCGGCCCCTCGCCATGGCCGGTCTATTCGACAGCAACGGACTCCCCGAAGCACTAAAGACATTTCTACCGTATATGGTGAATGTTCAAGAAAATATCGCTTGCGCGATGCAGGCTTAGCTCTCTGATTGGCCAGCTTAGAGCAATTTGAGTTCGTGTTGTTACAGTCAATGCACCTGAGCAAAAAACGCACGAGGCCATTTCTGTTACGGAGCGACGAGCAATGACTTGACGGTTAAGTAGAGCTGTATATCAAACAATAAAATTAGGTTTTCTCAATCAAGAAAATCAATAGAATTTTGTTTGAATGCTTAATGTGGGATTTAAAAAATAGCGTAAAAAGTATGTGACACGGTAGGCAACACTGATGCAGGCAGGTGCGAACGAAAGGGACGGAAGTGAGGGAGAAGGAAGAGGAAAGAGAGACAGATTACGACGGACGACAAGAGACGTGTTATAAAGATTGTTTTTTCAAAAATATACGAGTTTGCACAAAGTTAATTCTATTATTTCACCATACGATCCCACAAACTTGGGGGCTCGGCCGGGATTGCGGTGAAATAAGTGGAGTTAAAAGTGAACGCCGAACGACTCAGACGCACGAAGTACCTACGAGTAAAATCGATCGACGCCATAACGACGCACGCCGCTTGATTTTCAACCATACGACGAACGACGACTACGATGACGGAGAAATCCGACCCCGAATTTCAAGATGCAACACCTATGGCGCCGGCACGAACGACGAACGGCGACTTATTACACTTTTCGGAACAGCTCATTCGAAAATTCAGTGCACAAGACGAAACGCATACAGTGTCCATGTGGATACGGGAAATCGAAGAAAATGCCGAAATATTCCAATGGAGTGCGACTCAGATGTTATTAGTGGCTCGACGTTCGCTAACCGGCACAGCAGCACTGTGGCTACGCAGCGAAAAAGTGTTTAAAACATGGGATGAGTTAAAAGTGGCTATAGGCAAAGACTTCGCAGATACACTAGATGTGAAGAAAATACATGAGTTAATGAGCGCACGACGTAAGAAGAGAGATGAGTCATGTATTGACTACATGTTGATTATGAAGGAATTAGGCAAACGCGGACGAATGCCAGATTATGTCGCTATCAAGTACATAGTGGACGGCATCATGGATGACGAAATAAATAAGATTATGTTATATGGTATCACAACTTACGCGGACCTGAAAGAAAAACTAAAGTTGTACGCGATGTTCAAGACGAATTCAGTTAAAGATATTCCACGTAGTAAGCCTAGTGGCACCAAGAACAGCAACAATAATAGAAGAAACGCGGCAGAAGAAATGCGATGTTTCAACTGTGGAGAAAGGAAACATTCCTCGGGAAATTGTCCTCATCGGTCGCAGGGAAAAAAATGCTTCCATTGTAATGGATTTGGTCATATTTCTCCTCATTGCCCTAAGAAAAAGATGGCGACTTCAGGCACGCTCAGAGAACCGGAACAATCCCCGAAGGATGGCACTTATGCGGAGCAACGAAAATCAACCAATCAGATGTCGAAGACAGCATTTTTCCACATGATGCAAGAGGGCGCCACCAGCAGAGCGAGCGACGAACTTCAGGACGATGTTCAAGGCGATGTTTACACAGCGACAAGGTCAAATGATTCGTGTTACGATGTTGGCAGTATGAAATCACAGAGCAGCGCAGCGATTGGCTATGTGGACGACGGCCATGTTGTTGAGTATGACACTTACAATGTAAACAAACAAAACGAAAACAAGGAATGTGACGATAATGTAGCAAATGTATCGTTATTAAGTCGTACAAAACCATTAAAACCAGTGTTTGTGCGCGGTAAAATGGCTAGTGCATTAATTGATTCGGGCTGCGATGTAAATTTGATGTCAAAGGACTTTTTTAACGAACTTAGCAAGTCAGACTTTGAGCAGTGTAACGAGAACAACATTAAGTTAACCGGCTTAGGCTATTCACAAGTGAAGTCATGTAGTGTGGTCAGGTTAGATATAACGATTGATAATTGTTTATACCGTGATACTACGTTTTATGTAATGCCTAACAACTCTGTACCATTTCAAATGATAATTGGTAATACTTTCTTGAGAAATGTTATGATGTTTATGAAAGATTGTATGGTTTGGTTATTGCCGAAAGATGATTGGATGAACCCAAACTATGAGTGGTTGAAAGATGTTGCATGTTTCTCTAGTTCTGTTGATTGTTTAGCTCACGTCAGCAATCCTGCTGTAAAACAAGAAGTAATAAGGTTAGTAACGAGTTATATGCCACACCAAAGCAAAGAAGCTCCAATTGAATTGAAAATTGTACTCAAAGATGACTTACCGGTATCTCAGCGGCCACGACGAATCTCATTCAAGGAACAAGAGGATGTTAATCGCCAAATCCAAGAATGGCTTGATGATGGAATTATCAGGGTGAGTTACTCAGAATACTCTAGCCCATTAGTATTAGTAAGAAAAAAGGATGGTGGTTTAAGAATATGTGTTGACTATAGAAAGATTAACAGTAAAATGATTAAAGATGAATACCCACTCCCTATAATCGATGATCATATTGATAAGTTGTCCTCAGCTAGAATATTTAGTGCATTAGACTTGAAAAATGGTTACTTTCATTTACGCATACATGAAGATTCGATTAAGTATACTTCTTTTGTAACAACGACTGGACAATATGAATTTTTACGTGCTCCATTTGGTTTAGCAACTTGTCCAAAGGTTTTTACAAGATTCATCACAATCATATTCCGAGAATTGATTGCCAGAGGTGTTGTTATTGTTTTCATTGACGACATTTTAATTCCAGCGGAAGACGAGTATCAGGCTTTTGAGCGCCTGAAGGAAGTTCTGAATACTGCATCGCAGTATGGGTTACAAATCAACTGGAAGAAGTCTCAGCTGTTAACCAAAAGGGTGGAATACCTAGGTCACATCATTGAAGGTGGTGCAGTAATGCCATCGCCAGGAAAAACAGATGCGGTTACAAAATTCCCTGAGCCTCAGAACTTGAAGCAACTGCATAGTTTTTTGGGACTTTGTTCCTACTTCAGGAAATTTATACCTAAATATGCACAGATAGCGCAACCACTCACAGATATGCTGAGAAAAGAATGTCAGTTTGAATTCAGCGATGTACATAGAGCTGTCTTTAACGAATTGAAGACGAAGTTGGCTACAAAACCAGTGTTGAAGATTTATGATCAACGTGCAGCGACGGAACTCCATACTGACGCATCAGGTATCGCTTATTCAGCTATTTTAATGCAGAGAGGTGATGATGGAAACTTACACCCAGTTCATTATATGAGCCGAAGGACTACGGACGCGCAGGCCAAGTACACAAGCTATGAGCTTGAAGCACTCGCTATAATTGAAGGTGTGAAGAAATACCGACACTACTTATATGGGAAATTCTTCAAGATTGTCACCGATTGTAAAGCTTTCCAAATGACACTAAACAAGAAAGATTTAGCATCATCAACAAGAGTTGCTCGATGGATTTTATTTCTACAGGATTATGATTTCACAGTAGAACACCGTGATGGCACTGCAATGAGGCATGTCGACGCATTGAGTCGAAACCCATATGTAGCAGCCATAACATCTAGTTTACACCAGGATATAAGACGTGCACAGGAGTGTGATGAGGGCCTTAGTGCAATAATACGAATTTTGAAAGAAGGGAACTTATTTAAAGACTACAGTCTGAATCAAGAATTACTATATAAAGGACCAGACCAACAGCTTGTTATACCTAGTACAATGGAAAATGAAATTATAAAGAGGGCACACAGTAATGGTCATTTTGCGAAAAAGAAAACTTTAGAACTGATTAGCAAGGATTACTACATCGAAAAAATAGGAAAGAAAGTTAAAGATTATATAGCATCATGTATACCATGTCTACTAACGAACAGAAAAGAAGGAAAACAGGAAGGTTACCTTAATCCAATTGAGAAGGGGGACACTCCCTTGCATACTCTGCATTTAGATCACGTTGGACCCCTGACAGAGACTCATAAGCAATATAATCATATACTTACCGTTATTGACTCATTCACGAAGTTTGTATGGTTGTTTCCATGTAAAAGTACCACAACGAGGGAAGTGTTGAATAAATTGGAGATACTACAGCATACTTTTGGAAGTCCAGAAAGATTCATCACAGATAGAGGTACTGCCTTCACCAGCAACGACTTTCAACAGTATTGTGTGAAAGAGGGAATAGAGTTATGTCATATAACTACAGGAGTACCTAGAGGAAATGGTCAGGTGGAAAGAGTTCACAGAACGATTATACCAGTACTCACCAAGCTATGTGTTGAGAAACCAGGATTGTGGTATAGGCATGTAGGAAGAGTGCAGATGGTATTAAATAGTACTTACCAGAGAAGCGTGAACACCACTCCATTTGAGATGCTGATAGGAAAGAAAATGAAGAGACAAGACGACGTCGAAATATATGAATTATTACAACAAGAAGGACGAGACAGCTACATGGAAAATAGAGAAGATTTGAGGAAGAGAGCAAAACAGCAAATACTGAAAGTACAACAGGAAAATAAAAAGAACTATGATAAGCATAGAAAGGATAGTAAGAAATATCAAGAGGGGGAGTTAGTTGCTATAAAGCGAACCCAGCTTGGGCCAGGGCTCAAACTGAAACCAAAATTTTTAGGGCCGTACAAGGTAATTAAGGTTAAGAGAAATAATAGGTATGAAGTTGAGAAAGCTGATGCACAGGCTGAAGGGCCTAACCTTACTACTACCTCATCAGATTTTATGAAACCTTGGCCTGACTATTCCAGCATCACAGACTAAGGTGAATGTAAGTTGTTTTTGGTTGTAAGAGAGTAAATGTGAGATAGTGTGCTACTGTAACATTTCTAAGTTACTTAACAAATGGGTTTAAATATTTCTTTATGTTTAAGCTGTACTACTTAAGATTAAGAAGTTTTTTTGAAGTACTCATATCATAACTTTTGTTATTTTATATTTATTTTGTAAGGATGTTACTAGATACTAAGTTTATTTTTTGTTATTTCTAGCGTAAAGAAGGCCTAATCATAAGTGATAAGTGTCTGCATGTCGGTTGTCACTGTAAAATTAGAAATTAAGTTAGTTAAGTAGGTATTTGAACTTTATACTATGGAATGTTTTGTAAGAGTATAGTCTGAGGCCAGACTGAAGTGCAGGATGGCCGAATGTGGGATTTAAAAAATAGCGTAAAAAGTATGTGACACGGTAGGCAACACTGATGCAGGCAGGTGCGAACGAAAGGGACGGAAGTGAGGGAGAAGGAAGAGGAAAGAGAGACAGATTACGACGGACGACAAGAGACGTGTTATAAAGATTGTTTTTTCAAAAATATACGAGTTTGCACAAAGTTAATTCTATTATTTCACCATACGATCCCACATTAATAATATTAAAAAGGCCCCAAATTATATACCAGTTGATTAACTCTTAGCATATACACAATCTATGTATGTATAGGTAAGAATTTCCACCCTGCTCCTTCCAATATTCCTCTATTTTCTTTTCTCTCTGAATAGTTTAACCTTCGATCATTTATTAAATTATTTAATTATAGTGTCACTTTGACATTTCGATAACTTATATGGCAGAACAACGTTTGCCAGGTCAGCTAGGAAATGGATACTTATTTAGCAAACTTCGCTTAGATTTATTTGTCACAAATAATGTTCGTTGACTCGGTTCTTAAAACTATATATAGTGCGTGCGAACTGATACCTACTGGCAGTTTATTCCACAGTCAAGCAGCCCTGTTAAAACTAAATATACCTATATTACATTAAAGTTATTGTAGTTGATCAGCCTTTTGACAAATATATTTGTTGTTTTATAATTATTTCAATTCTGTATTAAATATTGAAATCTGTAATTACATTTAGTCTGTATCTAAATCTTCCACTGACAATAAAGACAAATGTCCTTATCAAGATCGCAGAAGGAAAATGGATGTGGGTCGCCGCCGGTCTACTGGTCTTTGTGGAGACTAATCACGGAGATATACGTCCATCCCTGTATGTTCAATGGCTGATATGATGATGATGATGAATTTTTATGAGCCTTTTTTATTGTTGCCACTGAACTCATCAAAAGTTTACGACACAATGTATGTAATCTTGGTTATCGTGGATATTTAAAGGTATGGATTTTTACGACACAATAAAACCTGCAAATATTGTGAAAAGTGGCCTCTTGGGAAATTACACGAACTTTTTGGAACAAATATTATAAGCTTCGTTCAGCTTTAAAATGTTTAGTTAAAACTGAAATGAAATGCTGACCACGCATTCTGGGAAGCACTAAATTATTATATCGATGTATTATCCGGCTTTACTCACTTTGAGCCAGGTTTCGCGGAGTGGTCGCCGTGATCTGGCAGCGTAAACCAGCCCCGGATCTAGGGGGGGGGCAAGCCGGGGCCCATGCCCCGGGCGGCAAGTTCAGAGGGCGGCGGCGGCGGTTCAGAGGGCGGGAAATTTACACTTTACAGACGAATAGACAAATCATCATTTACTTAACTTTGACTGCGGAATAAATAATAGTACAAGTACAGATATTTCATGGCTATATCGACTCGGCCGATACCCAGAGAACGGGGTGAGACGTGCTGCACGAACATTTATTATACGCGAGGCGCGTAGGCATAGTCCAAAATACGCGCCCGCTCGCCCGCAAGAATCGCAGAACGCGGCAGCACGCGTCTGTTTACCGTGCGTGCGAAAGAGATGAAAAAAACTCGCTCTCGTCAGTTACTGTCAGTTACTCGTCACATTTTTAAAACAAAACACTGTCGTGGGGAGTCACGACAGTGATTTATTTTAAAAATGTGTGTTGTTTATGTTTACTATTTATTACTTGTCGATCAACCGAAGGTAAAATACTGATTTTATTAGTGTCGCATCAATAAATCTATCACAGCTCATCGATCGCTTTTCTAGGTAAGTTTTTTATCATAACTATATTATGCTTGATAAGTTACTATATTTATTTTTTAAATTCAATTTAATACGTGTATTCACTTACGACGTCAATGCAGTCAATCCATTGATTTATTTTCTGAACAAAACCTCGAAGAGTAATATTGTAATTTCAATTCACATATGCAATAATATATTTGATTTTTATTTTTATAATACATTGTAAAATATATATAATATATATTTTTATTTTGAATCTGTGCTGAGTATACAATATATATCCTACACGTTTATGTCTATATATCTGTAAATAAATAGGATTAACACAGAAAAAACAGCCATGGATGCATTATTTCCGGAAGGCCTATGTAAGACTATGTCCAAATTTCAATCAATTAGTGGACATCTGATATCCGAAATCATATGGATGAGATAAAAATAAATATAAGTGAGCGGGGGCGGCATTTTTCAGTTTTTGCCCCGCCTAAAAAAAATTGAAGATCCGGGGCTGGCGTAAACTCACCTGAGGATTGGCACCGAAGAAGCCCGAATCCTAGGTCAAAACTTCGACTATTAACGTGAGTTAAGCCGGATAACACCTCGGTATAATAATGTGTCAAACTCACGAGTATTTCCAATAAAAAATGTACTAAATTTTCAATGCTTCGGTTTTAGGACGGACTTGGAGAAGTTAATATATTGATTAATTTCTGCTTTGATATATCAGTGATTAATAGAAGTAAAAATATTTATTAATTTCTGCTTTGATGTATCAATAGTAAAGTGAGGATCAAAAAACGTATTAATGATAAACTCAACTTTTTGTTCCTGTTTAGAATGATTTTTTACCTTAATTATGATTTAAAAACCGGTTCTAACGGCTGAAGGAAAATATACCCTCATCTGTTATTTGCTTCATCTTTTTGTAAGAGAAAAAAAAAGAAAAAGAGACAAATAAAAACAGGTCTGAGATATTATTTAATCCACGACAAAAAAATAATAGGGCTGTAGACTTCGATCAAGAATACAAGTAGATTTCGGGTCACCTAAAAAATCAAAGCTATATGCCTTCGATCAAGTATTCTTGATTGAAGGCTGTAGATAATAAGAAAATATTTATGTGTGAATAAATAAATTTTAAATCGTATCGTAAAAGCTATTTTCATCCTTAAATCACTAAAATATGTGGACTCTAAAGTAGCTTGAACCCAAACATTATGCCTTTTTCAAAATGAAAACTTGATCATAAAACTTGTCACTGCAGTCTGCCGCATCTTTTCTTCTGGCGTCTTCCTATTTTAATCCAAGGCAAATCGTTAGTGTAAAAATAATAGAAGGTATTTCCCACCGGTAGTGCGGCAAGGTCGCAGAATGTAATTTTGTTATTATATATCTGAAAATACACAATTCATAAATTAAATTATGCGTATTCACGCAAACTGCGGCATTCGACTTCCTTAAAAATATGGCCTGCACGGAGAATTATTAATAAAAAGAAAATTGAAGGCCGGAATTGCGCTACCAGCTCCTGCGTGCGTAAAATGTTTCATATGTTGGAGAAAAAAATATGTATTAAACTAACAATCTCTCGAAAAGCTTCCATATCTGAAGTAAATGGAATGTCGCTCTTATATAAAAAGTACCATCATCATCATCATCATCAATCATCACCACGCCGGTAGACCGCGGGGCGCAGCTAGTAATATATACATTAGTTACACACAGTGGTGTGATACAGACGGTACGTGCGTTATTCAATTGATTATACGATTGCGATATATATATTTTTTTATTATATAATAAAAGAAATTACGTTACGCTTACGTTTCCCCACTGTCTCGCCCGATGTTAAGTGACGACGCGGTCTCAGGCGACTTGATTGTTAACCAAATTATTCCTACTGCTGTCACAGCACACATTCATAATATACTTATTTACTAAATTATAAAATTACAAGGCAACACAATCAAACAATCATTACGTATTACTCCATAAAGAAAATTTGAGTTTGCAAATTGCTCTACCCTTGGAATTAGTCGCCTTGATGGAGTTGAAATGGACGTGAATAAAATGGAACGAACATGCTAGTTTTGCTACTGCTGTCAGTAAATAATTTTGCTACTGCTGTCAGTACCTAAATAAGTATCTAGTAGGTACCCACACGCCAACGTCTCTTTGTGAAAATATTCAAAAGAATCCTGTGTCTACTCGTTCCACTGCATATTCGCGTGGCTTCTAAGTAGCTGTCTTTTCTATATGACAAATATAAATAAATCCTGTTTTTTCCGGTTTCTTGAGAGTTACGTTAATGTCCAATCAGCTAGGGTTCTTCATAAGAAATACAATTGACTAATTATATATTATCCCAAATCATGTTAGGTATTAAAGATTTATTTCGACAACTCAAAGTAGTGCTCTTGGTATATTATTTCATATTAATAATTTCCACAAAATCTATTATTCACTGCAGCGGAGAGGTTAGTTCTAAAGAATATTCAATTTATTATAAGACGAGTCCTGTAATTGAATTCGGAATTTAAATGTCTATTTTCTCTTTTTAGATCATACCAAGAGGAATTACGACTTCAACCAAGAAGGACTAACAGTAGAGCTGCGTGTTACAAGCTAGGGGAAATAGACGTTGTCTTTTATATGGGAATAGCTATGAGCCGCAGTTTTATGATGATGATGATGATGATGATGATGATGGTGATGATGATGATGATTAAAAGTAGCCTCTGTGATAAACCTGGACCTGAAGTATCTACATACCAAATTTAATCCAAATCAAAGGCATGAAAGAGTAAGAAACATGAATACCATACGTCCGGACATCCATACTAACAAACTTTCGCATTCATTAAGTATAGTATTATAGTAGAGTATGATAGGAGTGTGCAAACTTTTTTACAAGTGGCCAGATAAATAATATGAAACACAGAATAATAATAATAATATATATGATAATATGGGACAACATTCACACAAGGTCTTCAGGTCCCAAACTAGGCAGAGCCTGTACTATGGTAACCTGATGACTGATATATATACTTAAATACATACTTATATATACTTATATACAAATACACACCCAGACACAGGTCAAACAGACATGTTCATACACACAAATGTTTGACCTGTCCGGGAATCGAACCCGGGACCAGCGGCTCAGAAGGCAGAGTGCTACCAACTGCGCCAACCGGCCAGTACATAATTTTGAGGTGCCGATGACATTCGCTGGTGTGTACAGGCAGAAGAGAAAATGCTGAGGCGTGTTAATTTAAAATATTACACTAAAATAAATAAATCAAAATTAAAAATTATTACGCTCTATATTTTTTATTGAAAATATAATATAGCCTGTGTCACCCTAGGATTGTGTAGCTTCCCAACAGTGAAAGATTTTTTTAAATCGGTTCAGTAGTTTTAAAGCCTATTCATTGCAAACAGACAAACAATGAAAGCTTTCCTCTTTATAATATTAGTGTAGATTTAGGAACTTCAACTTAATAAGCTGAAAAGGCCCAAAAATTTTTATTTAGCAAATACGCCGCAAGTGACTGAGGTCCCCTTCGGAATCACTCAAAACTAGAGGTACAAAACAGATAAGTAATAATTAATTAATTAATAATAATTAATAATTATTAGTCACTAATAAATAAATAATTGTTTATTAATTAATAATTATTATTTATGAATTAATAAATAATTATTTTTTAATTACTTACATAATCTATTGTTTGCTAGAGGTCTTGAAGATGCGCGGTTGCCGCCCTTAGAGCTCACGAGTCGAGACGCAGACGCTACTGCAATATTGATACCGATTCGCAATCTTTCACGATATTCGCCTTAGAGTGTAATCTGTTTTCTGAATACGATACAGATAGGACCATTAATGACTATTTTAATCTCTATACTCGTGTTGTGGCTGAAATAAAGGGGGAAACGTAATTATTTCTTTATAATATTTTTCAATCGAAAACTTCTTTAGCGGCGTTGTACAGTTTTGTATGGGGAATAAATGTTAAACTCGAGTCATGACATTTCGTGTTAGGACACGTGACATTGACATAATTCTTAAGGCACGTGACGTCGAAAATTCGTAAGACGGAGGTGTTTCAAATAAGGAACATTTTTGTTTGTTGGTAGGTTTCATACGACCTTTTTGAAGCAGACCGCACTCACGTCGCTCGCCCGTTTAAGGCGCTGTGAGTAGACAAACCGCTATTTTTAAAAATGTATTTTAAACCATGTGTAGAAGACAGAGCTTTGGTTTTTTCAGTTTTAGTATCTTTGGTTCAGCATAAAGGAACAGTCAGGATTCAAAATCCGGTTAAGTAAAGTTTTCTCGATAGTTTTAATTTTTGAAAAATATGCTTTTCAAAAATTAAAACACGTATATCTTACAAAATAATAACAACATTCATATGAACCTTACTTTGTTTGATAGATAATGGCATTATCTAGGAACAATCAAGATTTTTTTTTCAATATTCATTTCTGTTGATTTTATATGAATTTATTTCGTTAAATTCTTAGTGCCGCGCGGGATCACGTGATCTCAGCTGGCTTATCCGCGCTGCTCTCCACCCGCGCACTCCTCCCGTGACCACTGTCAACGTCGGACCTGTGCTTGCATCGCTCTGCCTCCTAATATTATTATTTTAACATCTGAATACAAGGGGCTCTAACATATCTGTCCAAAGAAAGAGCGCTCATGTAGTATAGATAGCTCCTGTTGTATCCCTATAGAGAGAACATTTATTATGTACCTTGCTTACGCCTGATAGAACACACAATCGAGCAATCGTTAGCCGAGTAGCGCCTGATTGCTTGTGTGAGCAACAATATGATACATTTATAAAATAGATACAATAAATAATATATGAATATTTACCTACGTTTTGTACGAAGGTTTATGATACAACTTTTTATTATATTGATTAGCCTGTTGTGAATAGTGCTCATCAGTGACCATATTTTTATACTTTATAATCTAGCGTTTGACAAAGTTATCTCACTTGGACAGTGACGATTTGATCGAATGTATAATCACGTTAGACCAAAAATGTTTACAAGGCCTGCTGCATGAACACACTATGCGTTTTTTGAGAGTTCTTCGAACTTGTGGGTGAAAGCGAGCCAGACAGGCACTTGGAAGTACCCTACCACCATCCTGGAAATTTGATGTCGGTGTTTCTTCACAAAAGCCATTCGCGTTTTTGAGGTTCAACGTAGAGGTAGACGGTCGCCGTGGCGCAGTGGTTAGTGTCTTGACATGACTTCTGTGTCTCCGGGACCCTGGATTCGAATCCCGGCAGGGGCAAACATTTGTGCGATGAGTGTAGATGTTTGTTTCGGGTCTTGGATGTTTGTGTGCTGTAATTATGTGTGGCCATGCCTCCCGCGATACAGGGAATCCTAGTGCGGGGGTCTGAGTGTGATAAAAAAAAAACCAGCGTCCGTCAGTTTGACAGCCGATGCTCCCACCGGCTAGGCTTGTCATTTAGTTGGCGTACTGAAAAGTAGTCATTTGAATAATCAAAAGGTTAAAAACTTTTGTGACAACCCGTGTGAAATTCGTGGATAAATCACTCAATCACAAACTTGCGACAAAATAATAACTGAACTTGATATAATCGAGGGTGGTAGATATTTTAAATTTGAATGTATTAGTACTACAGTGTGTAGTAACATGTATTCTCTAGTCCCCACTCGTTACTCGTCATTCTTTTTCACTTTCTCTCTAAATATTTAAAAAAAGGTAGTTCTCAATGCAGCTGTATCTTTTCCTTTTTTTTTGTTTGTTATATGTGATGAGCATTGATGTTTGTCCCGGGTCTTGTCACCAAAGACACAGCGTATGCAGGTCGTATTCCTTGATATCCATTGAACATCTAGGTTTAGTTTGATTACACTAAAGACCACATCGTCACTGACCATCGGGTCAGATAACATAGTTGTCAAGTGCATCTATAAACTATCGAGCGTCAATGCAATTTATTAATCAATCAAAAACACTTTATTAAACACAAAAAAAAAACAAAATGAAATCGTAAATATAAAAACACTGGTGGAAGAATTGGTGTCCTTACCGCTTTGAGCAAATTTATTGTTATTCGCAAGGCTTATTTCGAAACCTATAAATACCTCTTTCTGTCACATGGAAACACCGCTCTTTTTGAGTTTGAATACCTACATGTGAACGCTAATTAAAAATAGTACTGCTTTAATTATATTTTATTATGATAGTATTAGGCTTACGTAACGAACAACTGGACTAGATACAACTACAGCCAACCGCACACCCAAACAGTCACTTTTGTAGTTGCTTATACGGTAACTTTATTTGACTTTTACGTTGACAAATAATAAATAAACCTGTAACCCTGATTAATGACATTATGACTATGATGTACACTCGTAGATAAAAACGGCAGAGTCGCATTTTGTTGATGAGGGCCATGCAATGATATTATATGTTTATATGACGTATAGTAAAACATCTTTGGGGCCATGCGTACCGGCAATATCGCAACTTTTAAATGTTCGGCCACATAAATATTTCACTCATTTCATCATCATCATCATCTCAGCCATAAACGTCCACTGCTGCTTATTTGGTGAAATCAAATCTCTGTCACTTGGTCATTTTTGATTCGATGAATAAATTCAAAACACAGTATTTATTGTTTTTTTATCCGACTGCGTTTACAGCCATAAATCTGCATACGTAACAAAAAACGTAAGTAATCGTCATTAGAGTCCACTTTTCAATATTGTGACGGCCATATCATCGTCATAGAAAACAAATAAACGTCACGTCAAATAATCAGTCAGTCCGAAGCAACGAATTAAGAAATTCGAATGTTCGGCTAATAGGTTCGTGGCGTAGCGGGCAGAGCTCTGCTTGTAATACCGCTGGCCCCGAGTTCTATCCCCAATACCGCCGAAGTACTTTTTGAACGTTTTGGGGTTCGGTGGAAAGTTCTGGACATAAGTGAACATTATTCGTGAATGAGAAGTGTATAGAAAAATCTAGAGAAACAAATGACTAAAATAAATGAAGATTCTAGGAAGATTCAAGGAAAGGCGATCGAAATTATGACAATCGAAAATATGACAATCGAAAATAAATTAATATCGAAATTAGGGGTAAATAAGAGGCTCCGGACGCCGCCGTGAGTCAGTTGAGTTTGAGACAAAGTATAAGAAAAAAGTAATAAAGTAAAATAAAAAGTTAAGTGAAAAGTAAAGAAAAGTGCCAAAAAATGAACAGTAACAGTGCTAGAGAATCAGTGCTAAGTAACAGTAACCAGCGTGTGCTCTCAGTGACTGTGACTGTAAAGATACTCGATCCACAGGACTCTCTCGGCCTCTGTACGTGGTAAGTCGAGTGAATAAATTGTCACTTTTGTTGCAAGTGTTGTTTCCTTCCAATCCCGTACCCACTTCCGTAACAATACCATACACATGCATACGAATGTGTCATGTCATAAATAAACGTATTTTTCTTTCTTTCTAATAGTAAACGAACAAATAATAATTAAAATAGACCGAAAAATGGAACCGATATGATAGTTCAAAAGTAACTGATATCAAAATATTGTGCTCATGGTACCGACTTCGACAAGTTATTTCATACTTTTGAGTGTTGAAGTCGGTTCCATTATTTGGTACAAACATTTTTTTCACTCTTTTTCTTGACCTTTGTTACTCATGGGATCAATTGTCATTGTGGTGTAGGTATGTTCACCGATGTTTTCACACACTACTATAAGATCGTCTAGGTATAAGCACGCATTTTTCAGTTTCTGGAGTGTACCTAACTCAAAGAGTGCTTGTCCGATTTTGATGAAATTTAAATGGGACCACACGGGAAGCACCAGCTTTCAAATAAAAAAAACCATAATTTTTTTTTAAACCAAAATATGGAACCGTCTTCAACACTCAAAAGTATGATATAACTTGTTGAAGTCGGTACCATGATAGTTCAAAAGTAACTGATATCAAAATATTGTACTCATGGTACCGACTTCGACAAGTTAGTTCATACTTTTGAGTGTTGAAGTCGGTTCCATTATTTAGTAAAAAATTTTTTCATGGGATCAATTGTCATAGTGGTGTAGGTATGTTCACCAATGTCTTCACCTGCTACTATAATATCGTGTAGGTATAAGCTCGCATTTTTCAGTTTTGACTTGTAAGTCATAAAGTACTCACCCGATTTTGAGGAAATTTAAATGAAACCACACGGGAAGCACGAGATTTCAAATAAAAAAAAACGATCTAAATCGGTTCACCCAGTCGGAAGTTATGCGGTAACAAACACAAATAAAAATAATATAAAAAAAACATACGGGTCGTTTTGAGAACCTCCTTTTTTTGAAGACGGTTATAAAACGGTTCACCCAGTCGGAAGTTATGCGGTAACAAACACAAATAAAATAAAAAAAATAACATACGGGTCGAATTCAGAACCTCCTCCTTTTTTTGAAGTTGGTTAAAAATCAGCCCATTGCGAGTCTAACTAGCGCTACAAATTTGGAACAGAGGGCCAAATGCATTCCTACATAGCTCTTTCTCGACCCGATGAAATTTCGTTCTCGTTGTTCATATGATTAAATCCAATGACTATGAAACCTGCTGGCTAACGGTACACCTTGCGAAAACATGTCGAGCACGCCACTCATTGGCTACGATGTCTTTCGTCCCATCCTGTTCTGGTATGCGTAATTTTATATCGCTCTATCTCGTTTCTTCACCCTATTTTAACGCTTGTAGAATGTTACTTTGTCTACAGGGGCAAAAATTCGACAGTTCGGTTATTAGCTCGGTGGCGTACCGCGTAGAGGCCGTAGAGCGTGCAATGGCATTTGACTTTGCCTGCAATACCGCCGACCGCGAGTTCAATCCTCAATATCGCCGAAGCACTTTTTAAGCGTTTTGGGGTTCGGTGGAAGGTTCTGAATACAGAATGAACATTATTCGCGAATGGGAGAGTATAGAAAATTCTAGAGAAACAAATGACTAAAATAAATGAAGATTCTAGAAAGATCCTCGATCCACGGGACTCTCTCGAACTCTGTACGTGGTAAGTCGAGTGAATAAATCGTCACTTTCGTTGCAAGTGTTGTTTCCTTCCAATCCCGTACCAACTTCCGTAGGTACCAATACTAAATGAGTGACGCTTTACGCGCCCACTGGCGTGTGGCGCTAAAGAGTTCATACTACGGCTACGATCTAAGCAATCAACAATACTATCGATGGATGTTTTTAAATATTTCTCCAATAAATAATGATACTACTATTTTATTGATAAATTAACATTTTAAATTTGAAAATATGAAATGTTATAAAATAATATTGCAATGGCATTGGCTATTTTGAGACACACAACAGCAATTATGTTCTTATCGTTCAAAGCATATGGCGTGTAGCACTGCAACTGTTTGTTGCAGTTTCGTTTTTATCAATGAACGCATAGATTATGCACATGATGATGAATGTAACTATTTTCTAGATATCGAAAGTTGTTACCTACTTTGCGGACTCAAGCAGTTATTTTGAACAATTATTACTTTTTGCTATTTATATATATATATATATATTATATATATATATATATATATATATATATATATATATATATATATATATATATATATATATATATATATATATATATATATATATATAGCAAAAAGTAGTTATATATTATATATGTTGAATATGTATGTTAATAAATATATAATATACGTAAATAAATCCTACTAATATAAATGCGAAAGTTTGTGAGTATGAATGTATGGTTGAATGGATGTTTGTTCCTCTTTCACGCAAAGACTGCTGAACGGATTTTGATGAACTTTGGAACATAGATAGTTTATACCCTGGATTCACAAAAAGGTTTATTTTTATCATCATCATCATCATCATCATCGTTTTTCATCACCGGACCAAAAAACGGATTTGGGTGAAATTGTGTAAGTAGATACTTCAGGTCCGGGAGTGACACATATGCTACTTTCATCAACATCATCGTTATCATTCATCACCACGACGGATTTGTATGAAATTTGAAACGCAAATAGCCTTTACCCTGGATTAACACATAGGCTTATTTTTATCATCACCATCATCACCGTTGTTATCACCAGGCGGGTAAAACGGATTTGGGTGAAATTTTATAAGTAGTTATGGCTCATCGGCTATAAAGGGCTATTCTATGGACTCAAGAAACTGAATGTAATATGTATTGTCAGTAAAAATATTTTGTATTTTTATTCTCGGGGCTTATTTACGAGACCAAATCATAAATGAGGAGATCCCTAGAAGAACTGAAGTCAACGACATAGCCCAGTGGATCAGCAAGTTGAAGTGGCAGTGGGCAGGCAAATATCTCTAATAACCGATGGCCGCTGGGGTCGAAAGATTCTCGAGTGGAGACCACGAATAGGCAAGTGCAGCATTGGACATCCACCACAAGGTGGACAGGCGACATGCCCAAGATCGCAGAAAGGGGGCTGGATGCATGCCGCTTTCCACCGGTCCCTGTGGCGATCTATTATATATTTATGTATATTATCTATTATGGCTGATTGACGTTTACCGTGGCTCAGTGGTCAGTGATATGACTTCTGTGTTTTTGGGAACCTGGGTTCGAATCCTGGCAGGGGCAAACATTTGTGTGATGAGTGTACGTGTTTGTTTCGGGTCTTGAATGTTTGTGTGTCTATGCCTCCCGCGCCACAGGAAATTCTAGTGCGGGGATTTGAGTATGATTAGAAGAAAAAATATTTTTGATGATAATGACATAAAACGAGATAGTGGTCAAACGCTAGATCTATACACCACCATGGGATTTGAACCACGAAACTGCTAGTCTTTAGTCTGTGACGTCTTCTCCTCAACCTATAGTAGCATATTACGTTGAAATTTAGAAAGACTTATGAAAAACAATATTTTATGGTATAGAAGATATGATTTTATAGTGTACCTATACATGACACAAATTTATTGAATGTAGAACTTATTTAGGCATATTTTGGTTCGATAAACCTTACTTATGCAACACATGTACAGTACTAGTATGTATTTTAAATTAGAGTAATACAAAGTACTAGTGTTCGGAGATTTCTTTCTTCGATAATGTTCCGTTTAGACGTTAACTTAGTTACAGTCAAATGGTCCTTTTGAAGAAGTAAAATCGGGATACATATTAGGCCATACAAGAAGCCACGAGGGGATCAGCTAGTCTAAACACTATGTTTAAAGCCACTCAGATGTTCATTAGCGCCTACCAAAATATGTGGAGCTATATTTTGCCAACAGCTTGTTACCAGGCGTTAAATATTACTCTCTCTTGGAGCCGTGCGTGCGTACGGCGCGAGGCCGGCGGCGCGGTGCGCTGCGACGCGCCGCTTCCGCTACTGTCCTGCTCTAACGCGCGTAAAATACCTAAACATTTGGTAAAAGAGAGCCTTAACATGTTGATTTTGACTTCTTCTATTCTATGCTCTATCGCCCACACTATAGTGTTCAATGTGTAGGACGTACATAAAATCAATAAAATTAGATACCTACTGTCATGTTTATGTACGTTAGCGCAATTAATAAATATGCTTATTTAATCATCCTTATTTTTATGGTCACTGCTGCAAATAGTAGAACTCATTAACATGGCTTATGTAATGCTCCCTGATACTCCTGATAGTATCTGGGCCACCACGATAGGTACAGGCTTTGCCTAGTTTGGAGCCCACAGTTTATATCGTATATTGAATTTGGTTTACTAGATACCAGTTGAAAAATAAATACACAGAACAATACTAATATTTAACGCGTATTATCTTTACGATATGGTGACCTCTGCCGTATTCTACTAACAACACATGGTTACATAGATTAACAAGATAAAGAACATGATCAGTAGACCTAGTACAACAAAAAGCTAGCAGAGGGCGCTAATATCAATTCACTAAAATCAAAAGATATAGTGCAAATTCAGAAGATTGACTGATAGAGAGCTGACTATGTCTATGTTAGAATTGACTAAATGCTGTTTGCCACATGGGGCATTTATGGCGTCACCGGACTTTAGATGGAGAGCTGACCCAGCTGTGCCCTATATAAGCACTACTCTATGGCTGTCCCTGAGCTTACCCCCCTGAGCTTATGTTTTGCCAACTCCTGTCTTGAAGGAAATTACCAATATATAGATATAATAGAGATACCTACTGTATTACTTCCCTACTGTTTACGGGTGGTTTATGTACTCACAAGTAGCGGCACGTAAGTTTAGCGCTGAGCGAAATGTGGAGGGGATGGGTAGCTATCTCCACATTTGTACACGTGGGTACAGGCGCGCACGTAATGCAATTATAACTTTTAACCAAATAATTTTAAGAACATATTTAAATAAATAGTTAGGCTATCACTGAGCGAAATGTGGAAGATGTCTTTTTTTATTTTACCTAAACAATTGATTATATCGTTTATTTTCATGTTCCCCGTTTTCATTATGTCTGCAGTTTGTCTTCTCATCCTGCTATTGGAATGGCTGAACAAAATATTCATCTTCATAATTCTCACTTTTTATTTGCTGTAAAGAATCTATATTTAAATCGATCTTTCTTTTGGGATGCTCTCTTTTATGAGTTTATTATTATTCATAAAAGAGAGCACCCCAAAAGAAAGGCGTAAACGAAAATCTACCAACTCAATGCTTTCTTTTCCTTATGTCTCTGGATTATAATAGGGGTCATAACGGAATTTGTCTGTCACAAGATGATAAATAGCTCGTATTCAAAAGAAGCAACTGGATGCTGTGACGGGGTCTATCCTTCGCAATCTTTTTACATAAAACCCGTCATCCATCACAAAGTGTCAGAACAAACTTCCTTTTTAATTTCTGTGGGGCGCTTACAACGATTAATATTTACATATTTATTTAGAAAAATATACCTACACTGATTTTATTACATGTTTCTTTAACTGGAGCCGAAGATAACCCTCACTCTTCATTTATTTGAAAGGGTAGTAGGTAAACCTATTCAACTCAGGTACAAGAATAAAGAAAATAATAGAATAAATTAAATATTAAAAGATATCAGTAATCTTTGAACTAGAAGAAGAAAAAAATGTTTTTGTATGTATCTCTTGTGTAATGTGTGTTGTGAGTGTCTTGAATATATGTGGTTTCTTTCTTTCTTTCAATATCATTAAATTTAATCATCGACTAAATTGTGTACTTACCTTTACTTACCTTTAAAAGAGTTGTCTTACTTATTGGACTATGAAATGACGAGGTGTTCAATTTTCAATGATTCATAAAAATATATTTAAATCACAAACGAGGTCATACCTAAGTTAATAATGAATAAACTTTTAACAAATTTCAAACGTACCACCAACCTATTGCCACAAAGATACGATTTGTTATGTTACACGATTAGCAATAATATTACTTAAATGCTCTAACCCGCTACCAGTTGGCAGCGTGCCCAGAATGCTAGCAGCATTGCCACGTTGAATTGCAATGCTGATCCGTTGAGCCAAATATGTGCCAGCATTTTGGTCACGCGTCGCATTGATCATCATACGCTTTGATAAGTTTTGGAAAATCCGATGAACTCCCGTTCCCAACGGACCCAATGTCTTGACCCCAAACAGTTCGAATATTATGTAACCACTACCTAGGTTAGTATATTTTCGCCGCTTCAATTGCTCCGCCGAAAAAGCCGCGGCGCCAGACCTAACATGACATGTGTCTCCTCGGGAAGATGAGACGGCACCTAAGGTCGCATGTAGCGTCCCACCTATACACTAGATGGCGGTGTTCGTCTTTAAAACACGCAAGCGTTTCGTTCGTCGACAGCGTCATATAATTCATCAATGATACCTATGATCTGAAGGCATCAATCATCTAATTATATTTATAAGGAATGGAAAGGAATAAAGAAATTCCGAATTTATTTAAGATTAGTCATTCTTATGGTAATGGAATATTATTAATGATTTCTATTGATTGGTATAAATTCCTTTGTGCGTTTTAACTTTGTTAAGAACGTACTGAACATAATTTAAAAAAAAGATTTGCACTTACTCACTTAGTATGATAGTAAGTTTTACCTGCAAAATATTGAACCTTGTTAGTTGAATGTTTGTTTCTTGTGCTAAAATAACAATTGAAACTTGGTCTGTAAGTTTGTAGACGACTGTTCTTTTACGTACCTACATGTATGCCAGTCTTGTTTATAATTACAGTAATTTTCGGTATGTACTTTTTCTTACTTTACTAATCCGCTGAGTGAAGATAAGGCAACGCAATGGTAAATACGTGTTTTTAAATATTTTTCTTCTAAGTCTTCGACATTTGAGAGGTTAAAATTATGTTAATGTTCGCTTACATAGGTACACGATTTCAAGTAAAAACAAGAAAATAAAAAAAAATTTAATAGAGTATAATGTAGATGATGCGCATTTGTTTTTACGAATACGAAGAAAAAAGTGGAGTGGCCTGGGGATGTCAGTGTGTCAACTAAAAAAGCCACAAAAATTAGTTAATCTATTGCTCTCCCACCACGTATCTTTACCAGCGCTTAAACTAGCTACTTTTAATCATAAATCAGTAGTAGACCTATGTGCTCGTCAGGGCTTGATAAGTAGGTACATATGGAGTAGAGTACCGTATAGTGGATGAGTCAATCGCCAACGGAAGGAACTCCTGGGCCCGTAGACAAAGTAACATTCTGCAAGCGTGAACGCGAGGGAAAACCGTTGAATATTCGTTCTCGTTACGAAATGAGCATAAAATAGGGTGAGGAAACGAGATAGAGCGATATAAAACTACGCATACCAGAACAGAGTGGGACGACAGATATCAACGCGCCCAATTTGCGCCAATCATTTCGCCGTAGGGGAAGGTGTACCTTTAGTCAACAGGTTTCATAGTCATTGGATATATCACTTGAACAACGAAACCAACATTCAACGGCGAGACAAAGAGAACCGCTATGAAGCTATGCCCACTGCTGCACAAGTTTAGTTTGCCCACCTTGTAAGTATCACGTCGTCTGGACAGACGAATAGTTTTTCTGGATTTCCAGATAGTCTTAAAATAAATTACATACCTTAAGATTCCTTATCTGGACTTTCGCCATCTGGACGTATTCAGCTTTTAAGCGAAATTTAACTGTCAGATAAAAAATTGCTAGAAGCCATCATCTTATCTATCATCTCAGCCATAGGATAACGATTGCTGGACATATGCCTCCCCATCGCTAGAAGTACCTAATGATTCTTAATCTTCATAAAAGAATTTTTTTATTGTGTATCGCATCAACATGCTAGGTAGAACTTAAGTTCAAATATATGGGCTGCTATAGCTTAGTTGAACAAAGCGACAGGACGGTATTCTGTAGTCGTGGGTTCAAGTCCCACTAGCAGCCGAATTTTTTCCTTCAAATATTCATAAAAGAATTTATTTAGCATAAAATCAATAAGATTTTTGCTTCTAAAGAAATAAAAAATCAAATAAAATATATAATTTGTTACATTTAAATTGTAGGCTTATAGTGCCTAAACCAAGGCTACCTACTTAAGGCCCTTCTACTCGTTGGCTATTTATTTATATCTATTTCTATTCTACTAAGAACAGCTTACGACGGCGCGCGACGCTCGCAGATTTTAGTACTACTTAGGTATATCCGAGTGTTCCGAACAACCGATGTTCGGAACATACAAAAGGTAACATGCACATAAACTATCACATTTATAAAAAATTACTGTGTTATGTAATAATAGCGCACGCTGTGTCAGAGCACGACTTGCGTGACAAGTCCTTGAAATAGGATGTAAGAATATCTGGTGCTGGCGACGCTTGCTGCGCCTACAGCAGGGGACGGATTGCGAAACCGAACTCTCTACCACCAGGTTGCTAACTTCGTTGCGATATCAGCCACTATTTTTTTGGATTGACTCAATACGCAAGTCAAATGGACCAGAACTCTTAATTATGGTATGTAAATATGACTATGACGCGCACAAAAATTAGCTACTTCAGATTTTTGTAGTTACGATTATGAGTCTTATGACATCATAATGGTATAGAGCTACCTGACTAAAGGTTATTTTACAAATTGATCAATTATTGACGTAAAATGTGCGCTCGGCTATGGGATGAAGTGCCTCAGTCAGATATGAGCATTAAGTGATCAGATTAAGCATGGTAGAGGATAAAGATACATCGTTAAGTCTGGATTTTACAATACCTTGGACTCTGGTACATAGCTCACGCCGAAAATCATAGGAAACCCTGACACGCGTTATGAAATTGGATTCAAAATTAGGTAATTAGTCAGCGCGGGTGAAACCAGGGGGTGCAGCATATATTATATACTTATGTAAATTAAATTAATTGCTAAAACAGGTTGAATAAACGAACTGGACCCCTACCAGCCTCAAATAGCAAACAATTCATTGAAAAAGGACCTAAAATTAATATTGTAAATGTTTGACCTTCCATCAATCATGTATCCGGCGCGGCTTGGGGCGCTTGAGACTGACGGATTGTCTGATGTTTACAAACGAATTTTGAATTAATTGCTTTTATGAACATCCGTAGAGTACTTTAAAAGCGTTGGTTATTATAAATTTAAAGGCTAAATGAGATTTTGTGCTTCATGAATAATTTGCAGATTTAAAGAACTCTGTTATTGAATATCTAGAAACATATTTTATTTATTAAATATTCGGTAGGTCGGATAGATAGGTTTGAAGGTCTGATACTACTAGGAGTGGCGTAGATCGGTCACTATGGGCACGGTCTTATTTTCAAAACCTACCATAAGCATAAGTAAAGAATAGCCAACCCTGAGGAAACTTACTTATTACATAATTATTATGTTTTCCCACTACTTCGGCTATCCCACGGGAACCATACTTTTTTCGGTATAAAAAGTTTATGTTTTCAGTCCTTCTCTTAGGTCTGATTTATTTCTATCATCATCATCATCATCTCAGCCATGGGACATCCACTAAAGGACATATGCCTCCCCCATTGATTTCCATAAGAACCGGATTGAGCGGACCCCATCCGCCCTTACCTGCGATCTTAGTCAGATCGTCTGTCTACTTTGTCATCCTATATGCTGCGCTTGCCAGTCGTGGTCTCCATTCATTAACCTTTTCCATGCGCACTGCCCACTGCCAATTCTACTTGCTATTCCGCTGGGCTTTGTCGGTTATTTTCGTTCTTCTACAGACTCTCTCATTTCTGATTCGATGGCGCACAGAAACCCCGAGCAAAGCCCTCTCTAAAACGGTGATGATGAAAATAAGCCTATGTGTTAATCCAGGGTATAAGCTATCTCCTAACCAAACTTCATTGAAATCGATGTAGCCGTTAGAGCGTGAAAAGGTGACCAACATACACACATACACACTAACACACTTACGCACATATACGCTTACATACATATACGCTTAGTGTTATTGAAATAATAGAGCCGTTATAATTCAAGTATTTATTCAGTGAATAAAGTGAACTTCCAAACTAACTACAGTTAAAGTTATAAAATAAGGCTATACCGTGAGATGTGAATACTTTACTATTCAGTTTAACTTAACTAGATTTAACTTAACATTCACACTTAAGTTAAGGCAGTTTTGCATACCGTGTGGTGCATTATTCTACTATTTACAATACTTTAGTATCACTAAGGGTATAAGTTTATAAGAATTTGGTCAAATTGCATGAGACTTACATTTAAGTAAAGCGTTTTTTAGAGCCGTAATGAAGTAAATACAAGCGAATGTAATTACTATATATCAGGATGACATTTCCAAATAATTGATTTACAATGTCATTGAATCTCACAAACTTCTATAATATTGTTTTTGTTATTGTCGAATAACGTTATATGTTGGACATAATTTCGACATAAATAAGCTATCAGTTATATGTGATATGTGGCCTGGCTACTGCTGCTTAGACTTGCTGATTCACTGGGCTATGTCGGTGACTCATATCCTATACGAATGTCCGCATTTCTGTCGGTGTAAATAAACCATAGTGCTCTACATATTAGTTTACATTTGTGCAAGGTCCATAGTTCTAAGACCTCAAATTTCGCTGCCACATGCCATCATACTAATTGCATTTTAGTTTTTAATTTGTTTTTCAGTTGTTAAAAATTGTATAAGTTTGTACACAACAACTTACGTATTGAAACTTATTTTATTTGTGTCTTCATCCATTTCTGAGCTTGTTGGATATTCATTATACACAGTTAAAATTACATCGAAATCTCCCAATAATAAATCTATTACAAACAAAGGTTCTTCCTACTTTAATAATAATTATGATCTATGTTTAATCCCAAAAGGTAAATGAAGAAGGCACGATGACGTTTAAATGTCATTAGAATGATGATATACTATGAGATCGAGCTGACTCCTGATCTGACCAGATAAAACCAGATCAGACCACATCAATCATCACAAGTGAAACAATTTTAGTATCTACCTGTATTATATAAACATGAGAAAAAAAACCTTTAATAACTAAGGCAGTTCCCACTATAGTTTCAAAATGGTGCCCTTTTACATGAAGTGCGGTTGCTTGCTCGCGCGTCTCGTTTCGCATTTATTTGAACACCGTTTTTATTTTTTTATACTGTATAGATTTAGAGCTTTTGACCACTATCTCACTTGATGGTCAGTGACGATGTGGTCGAAGATGTTATCACGCTAGAACTAGAATGCTCACTGGCTCTCAAGGACTGCTGCCTGAACACACTATGTGTTTGGTGACAGTTTTTCAAACTTGAGGGTGATAGCTAGCCAGGCGGGTATTCATAGGAGGCTCTCGAAATCGGAAATACATAAGAACTACTTCTTTAAACTAATGAAACAAACACCATCGACTAGCCACCTTTCATCGTATCTCGATGTAGTTATGATACCAGATGGATTTACAAATTTTGTTACAACACAAACAGCTGTAACATAGTCAAACAATAACAGAGTGTCTGTTAGTCTTTTTGTCAGGTGCATAGGGTTCAAGTTTGGCTGGTTCCGTGTTTAGAGCGCTGTAGTCGACCGGAAAGGGTGGTTGTGGCAGAGCGTCTTTTGAAGGGACTAGGACCCATTGACCAGGACCGTTAGGATTCTTTCCCATCAGCCAGTTGGTGAAGCAATGAACGTAAGTGCCGTAGTCCAAGATGAGGTATCCGTTCTGTAGAAAAAAAAAATTATATAGTATTTTTTTTTTTTACATATTAAAAGTTTGCGTTTGACAACTGTCTCGCCTGATGTTAAGTGATGACGTTGTCTAGGATTTAGCACGCAAACCTAGAAGGTACCTATTCACTCGCGACTTGAAGACTCAAGGATTGTACATATCGGGAAACACAGACTCGGGCAACGAGTTCCATTCCTTGGCAGTACGCATTAAGAAAGTGGAAGCATAACGCTTCGTGCGTATAGGTGGTATATCTACCATATAGCGATGGCGAATTGCCGTACGTCGAGTCGACCGATGATAGAAAGGGGATGGTGGAATCAGATTGTGTAATTCCAGTGCTAGTAGTGTTTTTACAGCTCTAACATAAGATATTTATTCGTTTTACTTCGTAATATTTAGATGTTATTAACTAAGTTAAAACTACAATAAATAGCGATGTGAGCGATGACGCTTGGAAATGTGACGAACGCTGGTTCGATCCTTACCCTGTCCTTAGTTTTTGATGTACTTTCCAGTGCCCGTCTGGCGCTAGGGATATGGTAGCTATAACACTATCAAGTTTGAAACTGTCAAGAACCAAACAGTGAGTTTGGGCTGCTGTCCTTGAGAGCCAGTCGAATTTCTAGCTCTATCACTTCCAGCTCCTTCTTTAATTAAGTGAGATAGGAGTGAAACGCTACACCTATCTATATAAATTTATAAATAATAATTCATTTATAAATAAATGAATTCCTACTTCCCTTGGTCAAGCTATATCTTGGGATCAAATTTAATTCAACTTTTTTTAATGATATAATGCGGTTGCTAAAATCAAAAACCTTTTTTTACTTTGAAATAAAACCGGACAATTGCGAGTTGCACTGGCCCACCGAGCGAGAGTTCAAAATTTGTAGGTTTTTTTTTTTTTTACATATTATAAGTTTGCGTTTGACAACTGTCTCACCTGATGTTAAGTGATGAAGTGGTCTAGGATTTAGCACGCAAACCTAGAAGGTACCTATTCACTCGCGACTTTAAGGTAAATATTGTGAAGAAATTGTAGGTACCGTTCTTTGCATAAAGACCTTTATTTTATATGATATAATTACAAATGAATAGTTTTCTCTTCCCTATTCTTGTAGTATAAGACGGTATTGCTTGCCAAATTTCATAGTTTTAGGTCAACGGGAAAAAATACCCTATAAATATTTTTACGGCATGAACTCTCTTCTTTTAGGTTAGAAGTTTGGTACAAAAACAAAAGTTTATTGTTTCAAAATAATACAAGGACCGCTTTAGAAACATAGGTACACAAAAAATAATGTTCATTTTTACTTATGTTACTTGTATACTATAAGAAATAACATACAGATTTTTAAGGCTTCATGACTTGAGTTTTAATTTCAACTCGATATATTAACGCGTTCCCGAGTTAAATGGTCTTGACCGACGGACAACAAAGTGATCCTATAAGAGTTCCTTTTGAGGTACGCAACCCTAAAACAGCAGCAGTTAAGTCACGAGAAGAGCCAAACATATATTTATCTACAATCAAATGTAGGCAAAGATAGATATGAGATGATAAGAGAGCAAGATAATATAATATGAAACCCCAATTTTTTGCAACATCTCTCTGAACTTTCGGCGTAATAAAATGATATAATTACCATTTTAAAAAAAAAACACAAAACAGTCAGCTGCCGATTCAAAAAGGATATAACATCAGATTACCCTTAAGTATAATAATAGTATTGTGAAAAAAACGACATAAGCATCTCATTACACAAATAACGAGCAAAATAAAAAAAATACCTCTTTTAGAACAACCGATAACATAGAGCAACGGTTTTATAAGGCATTTATAGTGCTGTAACGTAACTCGATAAGCTTAAATTAAAAGAGAATCCTCCGTTCCCCGAAGGCATCATTATATTGTCTCGGTAGAGAGCTTTTATCGATAAAATAAAGTACGGTGTAACATTCACTCTGTTGCCGTGGCTATAATGCCTTATCTAAGTTACTATCTTTATGGATGATATTTATATCTTGAGGTTGTACATAAATAAGATAATCGATGTAGGTTAACTACATCTTATATACCTAATAAGTATAAAGGTACTTGAGCACGGTGGGACCATTATCCTATCCTACTAATATTATAAATTCGAAAATAATATAAGATATATATAATAATATAAGATAAGATAATGCGAAGTTTGTGTGTATGTTTGTTCACGCTCAAACGGCTACACCGATTTCGATGAAATTTGGTATGGAGATAGTTTAAGCCCTGGACTAACACATAGGCTACTTTTATCCCGGAAAAAGTATAGTTCCCGTAGGATAATTGAGGTAGCGGGAAAACCGTAATCCACGCAGGTGAAACCGCGCGGTGCTAATTGTATAATATATAATACTAACTGTTATTGAAGTCGTAGTAGTAATTTGAAAACTCACACTTTCTAGATCCCATTTTCTACATGCTTTACAAAACACAAGTAAAACACCTACTTTTATAACACTGCAGTTGAAAACAACTTATTAGAGTATATTTAGATTTTCTTTAACTATTTATGAATGTATCTTTATTATCAGCCTATTTTGAATTATGATGATATCATTATAATACGAGCTTTTAGCTTAGTTTCGGGAACAATGACTTGACATTGGTAGAAACTTTGTTGTTACATTAAACTCACTACAATTTTATTGTTACATAAACTGTAATAAAAAGGTGATTACTTAAGTTTGAGATAAAATTTAAATTGGCTAACCCTTAGGTACGGCAATCCCAAACTTCAATGAAAAAAACAAGAAAAATACTAATATTAAGCCTCAAGTCCTGAAGCTAACGTAAATTCTTGTAGGTAATATTATAATTACTTAGTGCTTACATTATGTATGTACCTATATTGATATAATCTGGCTGACATCTAATTGGTCTTCAATGTTATGAAAGTCATGTTTTCTTCTGTTTTTTTATGAAATAATCCATGAATAATATTTTATAATAATAAAACATACTTACGCTAGTCATCCGATCATATGCCGTGTCGATGATTTCATCGATACGCGCTGCGGGCAGCCCTATCACTGATCTGTAGAATGCAGCTAGCGCCGGCTTAGTTATTTCGCCCGAATCTGTGGACAAGAATGCAATATAGAGAAACGTATAAAATATATCAGTGTAATAACATCATTATTTCAGCCCTAAGAAATCCATAATGATCGGTTGGAAGCGGCCTCTCTTCTGTGATTTTAATCATGTCGTCTTATTAGCTCCATCTTACCCGTCTTGTCGGTGGATGCCGTGCATTGCGCTTGCCAGTCCGAAGTCTCTCTTCCTAACCTCCTAACCTTCTGTATATTTAAAACTTCTTCGTACACAATGCTTCCGAATTGTCTTTGGGCACCTATGCCTATTATTGGGTAGGTAAGCTAAAATTAATGCGTTCATCGAGCGTTCGAGCGTAATTCAATACAAAAGTAGGTTCGTAACAATGCGAAAATGACAATAGGCATTGTGCTCAGGATTATGCTTACTATAAATTAAATGATTGTACAGGGTAAGCTTAAAGCCTACTCCTTACTCAAACTATTGTTTATTGAGTAGTATTGTTTATAATATGTAGGTAAATCATGAAAATACACAAAATTATTACATATAAAGCAGCTTAGCTGTACCATATGCTGAGTTCCTATTGTTTCACATCTTGGGAAATAGTATATAATATATATGGTTCAATGTGGCTCAGCCATACAATGCACACTGTTATGCCAAAAATATACAACAGAATCTTTGAAAAAATATTGGCAAGCAACAACATTCCGGAATTCGGTAGTATCTAACATGCCAAAACGAAGACCGCAGCACACGAACAAATTGCTTGCCGACAAGCCTTTGTCTCTATACCAGAGGGTAGCCAACTTATTTCGTCTGCCACCCACTATCTAAATTATTTTTAGAGCTCCCTTTCTTTAATTTCTTCTCTCAGCCATGTGCGTCCACTGCTGGACATATGCCTCCCTCATATAGGGGGGATTTGCCAATACTCGCCACGCTTGGCAGGCGGGTTGGCGAGCGCAGTATGATTTCCGATCCTCAGAAGGCGCTGCTGCCCACCTCTTAATTAATTTCTTTTCTTTAATTTACCACATCTTAAATACCACTATGACAATAATTATACTTAAATAAATTTAATTATAGTCTGTTTTATTTTCTGGGTCCTCCCCACCCCCCTCCAGACCTCCAGCGCCCACAAGGGGACGTTATCGCCAACTTTGAACAAGACTCTCTGTATATTACATATCATAACTTCGAAATCCTTGAAACTATTTAACTTATAGACTTGAAATTTAGCGATAGATTTCTCAAACAGTGTTGACGTGCGTCTCTTGGTTTTACCGATACTAGAACTCATTAAAAAATAATACATATAAACGTGTGATAAAACAAGTTCGTAATTAAATTAACTATTGCGGTTGTATTGTATCACGGTCACCAGCCGAGAAGAAGGTACCTTCCATCTTCTTTGTTTTCCTCCTTTTTAATATCTGTGATATCCCATTAGCTCTTGGCCTAAAACTACCAACGATGAGCCAAATTTTAAAGTAGTTGGAATATTACCAAAACTAAAACTACAAAGAATTTTCTTAATGTATGGAATGCACATATTTATAGTAATTCTTGAATGTGATTGTTTTACTAGAACAATGGTGTGATTTGTTTAAAAGTTTTCAAACAAAAATTAACGCAGTTGAGCGCTTAGAGTAGAAATTAAGTGCTACTTACAGCGCTCAAATGGGTTATGCCACTGCTAACTAAGATCTACATCTTAAACATATTTTTTAAAATTTTAATTATTTTTTAAATTTTTAGATCCTCAAAGTCGCGCACTATGATTCCCTGTATCGCGGGAGGCATGGACAATAATGGACATATATGTACATATTATAGTTATTAAGGCTTAACCATTTGCTAAATAGACAATTTGTAGTGTTTTTTGCTTATTTTGAAGAGAGTCCTACAAGTTTCATAAACTAAAAAAATGTTTTATGAGACGACTTTATGAGAACAGCTCGTGCTAATTATGATGGAAAAAAAATATTTCATTGTTAAAATTCTCTTAATATATTGGTAAAAGTATAATTTTAGCAATCATATTTTTTCCTTTATGAATGACAAAATCGCTTAAACTGTGTCACCAGAAGAGAGAAAATGTCTAAAAATATGATTAGAATTTTTTTCAGCCCATGTGCAATATGCACGAATCAGAATTTGTCCCGGGTCCCGGTCATCGGCAAATTTTAAGCCCGTAAGATGATAGTTTGGAAAAACCTGACACTTACTAGTCCTATCAATTACATGGAACAGTATTTTGCACAGGTACTGTAGGTACAGAGGCAGGTCGGAGAATCTCTTCATCTGGCTGAGATGGAGGGCCCATCTGGCTATCCAGCCTTCTAACGTGGTCCTTCCAGGGATGTTGATACCGCTTGCTTCCGGTCCACACACTCGCTTGTAATACGGAAGGTCAGCCCATCTGGAGACAAACGGGGTGTACAAATATATTTTAATATTTTGTACTTAGATCAATCGTTTTGACTAGATCTCACTTGATTAAAAATATGGTCCAATGTGGTTGGATGGTTCGGAATCAAACTCAACTAACTTTAAATATGAAAATATATAATCGAGGTACGCTATTTATATGTATGTGATAAAATTATTTATTATTCCTAGAACTCGAACAAAACTTTTCAGAGAAATCTAAGAAGCCTTTTCGTAGAATTACATACTATACATAAATATATCACGCCTCTTTCCAGTAGAGGTAAGCAGAGAGCGTCGGATTAGAGTACTACTGACCTGGCCGTTTCTTAGAAACTCCTCAATCTGTTTTCGTTAGCCTTCCTCTTCCAACACTACCATTAACTCACCAATGTATACCTGCTTAGTCAACCTTCTTTCGTTATAAAGATAATAAGGTTTATACACAAAAAAAACCCTTGTAAAAATTTGAATAAAGATGATAATGTTGTGGCAGTATATAGCCACAGTATTCGCGGGCCGGGCTTCCGCTGCGCCCGGACAGTAAAAAAGAAAAAAAGGTCAGAAACAAACCTTTCGTTCACTCTCTCTCTGCATGACCAAACATTTTTTCAATCTTAGTCACTACATCTTCAATAACATCACAACATTCCCTTATTACACTGATTTACCCTGTCACTTAGTTTCACTCCAATCATACTTTCGTAGAATTTTTGGAGCTAAATAAGCAACTTATGAAGACGTGAAATTAAGACATACAATTAGGAAGCACGCTCAAAAGTACAAAGGAATTTGTGCTCCTCTGAGAACTTAAATTTTCAATTACGTCTAAGTTCAACTTAATCTTAACAAATTGCAGTAATTAGTACATAAAAAGTGCTTGTCGCAGCCTGTAGGTTTACGATATCATCTTGAGATCCGAGCCGACGCTCCGAGTTCAGGTATCGTCAGTAAATCTCATCCTTATGAGGAAGAAGTCCTGAAATTGCTATAGGGGGTGATTCTTATCAAGAAATAATAACAGTGGCTTTGAAGGCTCTGAAGGAAATTCGGTCATGTTTCAGATAATACTGCTTCTTTTCAGAAGGGAGCAAAACATATCAGAGAGATTTATGTTCGGGTTTTATCTGCGAGATCGAATCAGAAATGAGAAGATCGAGAGTCCAAAGGTTCGAGTGGTGATCACGGACAGGCAAGCACAGCGTTTGACGTGAAAACGTACCAGACAGACAGCGTTACTGTCAGATTTATAATATTAGCTTGGATAACTACTCGTTTAACATTTGCCCAGCCATTCCAAATAGGAACCTGAATTGTAAAGCGCTCAATATCTAAAACCTTTGTCTTATAAGTTACGCAAGAGTTTAGACTAATAATTTTATTATGGATGTTCCATGCAAAAGCAGAGTACTTCGCGATGTTGAGGAAACACCTCGGATACGTGCTTAGGTCTTGCAATTGTAGATAGTCAATGTGAAAGTCAGAGCATCTCGAAAACGCAACGTTATTCAAGACATTTTACAATGTGATGCGAGATACAACAGCTGCATGAGTCGAACTTACTTGGATGGCAACGGGTTGATGAAGTGGTCTATGAACTCGCTCTTGACTTCCAGGAGTATGTGGAATTCTGAGGAATTGGGCGACCAATCAGCGAAGTGTGCCAATCTCTGCGAAAACACGTCATGAGTACTTTAAAATGACTATTCTCAAAAGCATGTCATAAACTTATATTGTAACACGTATATCACATTATAAATGCCAGAAAAACAACTACCCAAATCTAAAACAGATAACTGTTGTTGTATAAACAAAACACGAAACATTGTTAATAAATCAAACGGGGCTTAATCGCGAGAAAAACATTTAGTAATTTATTTACCTCGACGTTTCGACCAAGTTGCATTGGTCGTGGTCACGGTAAAAATTACAAAAACACGAAACGCTAAAAAACTTGACTCATGAGTGAAACAACAATTTTCACCACACTACTCTACCTCTCTGATATGTCGGCGGTTTGACATTAGATATGTCAGGTGCGTTCTCGAATTTTAAAACATACTTACTATTTTTTTTAATTAGCATAAAAATGCTACACAATTCTAGCTGATGCAGAATTATGACTGGCGAACACATTCCATATGTTTTTGAGACATCGAACAGGAACCCATTATACTACAGAATACCGTCCTTGTTGCTTTGCCAAATAAGCTATGGAAGCACTCCTGAAGCAAATCTAATTTATTCTTCCCTTAACATCTCACGACAGTTTTTTCCTTAGCACTAATTACCCCAAATTAAAGTAGTAGTTCAGCCTGCTTATGGAGTGATAGTTTAGATGGCAAAGCGACAAGGACGGTATTTTTGTTTACTTCTCTATAAATGATGAATATCAGACTAAGTCATAGCGAAGCGTAACGGGGTTTACCTATATCAGTACCAGAACCAGATACATGTAAAAGACAATTATAATCTATCATCACTACGTCATTACTAAGTGTATACCTTCATACCTCGAAGAACGAGTCAAAGTCCTGGTCACAAATAACATCATCTCGGTCGTGATCCAACAATTCTGTGAAGAAGAGCGTCATCTTGTCGGTCTGCACCGTGCTTAGAGTAGCCAGAGGCTGCTCTTCCTCCAGGTCTAGGCACTCCAGGTCTTCGCTGCAGCGGTTCACCCATGTTGCTAGTAATAAAATGATACAGTTTCATGCGAAATAGAAACATTTTAAGGCAAGATATTATTCGAGTTAAATAATATGTTGTTAATTGTTGATATATCATCAACATTTTTTTAATATTTTTTATTATTGAAATAATATAACACATACTATTATATACATTATAATATTATTATAATCATTTCCAATTTTTGTTTATAAAAATAAGGAAATAATAACTAATGAACGAATGTAATTAATTGAAAAGAACTTATTAATCAGCATTTGTTTATATATGTACCTTTATGTACCAAATCTTTAAAAGTGTATATTATGTATTAATTAATTTTTTCTGAAATACTATCGCCTGCACTTATAACATCACTTATATGGTGAAAGAAACATTCTATCAAATGAGATTAAGCGTTTCGAAGATAAGCCGGTGCACACGGACAGACTTATTTATATAAAGACAAAAGGTCGTATTGCTCTAAACTATCTCCATACCAAATTTCATCAAAATCGGGGTAGCCGTTTGAGCGCAAAGAAGTAACAAACATACACACATACATATGTACATAGAAACTTTCACCTTTATATATCTATATACTACACCTACTATATACCTATATTAGTAGGGTAGTAGGATTGTTTTTCTCTTATTAAGATATAATATATATATATATAACCTTCCCGTGTTCTAGTCTGAACATAGCGGGGATTGTAAATGAAAAAGTTATATGAGAAAAGTTTGAATGTAAGTCATTGACTCTGACTGAAGTACCCTTCAGAGTTTGGCATATTGAGGATACATCTGACTGAGAGCAGACATATATTTCACAAACTTTTAAACCCGTTATCAGGAAGTACTTTTTTTCCTTAACATATATAACAACACACAGAACAAAGCACATTAATAACTTGCCGTATATGAATAACTCTTCTTATGTATCTTCTGTATATATAAAAATGAATCGCTTTTTCCTTGGTCACGGCATCACGAGGGAACGGCTTGACCAATTTCGATTAAATTTGGCATAAAGATAGATGGGACCTTGAAGAAGGACATAGGCTACGGCTATTTTTCGCCTGAAAAAGTATGGTTCCCTTGGGATAACTGAGTTAGCGGGAAAAACGTAGTGCATGCGGGACGAAACCGCGGGGCGCAGCTAGTATTATATAAGGCAGCCGTAAAGTAACGTTTACTCATCAAACACAAGCTATACTTTTTAAGCAAATATATCGATCACAATACAATATGAGTTTAGATATAACAGGACTGTGTTGAAGAATAAATTTAATATGATATTTCATTTTAAGTTGCCCTTTCCTAGGCTCGAACTTTTTTACCGGCCGTTGTATAAAAGGTTGTTTCAAAGTCGTGTTTATGACAGGAATTTTAAAGCATCCATAGTTTAAATTCCGGTAGGTAAGCAACGGAAGTTTAACTGATATCCTTATCATTAAAGGGATGAGGCACGATGAGAAATTCCTTGAAAATTATTATAGCGTATTTCAGCAGACTGTTATGCATCAAAGACACGACCAAAGTTTGTGACGTGAGTGAACGTGAGTATTTCAGAATATCTTGACTTCACAGATGTGATGTAATGCATGCTACTATGATAAGTAGGTAAAAATATAATATATATTTTGTCAGCCATATGACTTCCTCCTCCCCCATGGGGATAGGGGGGGAGGTGTCCATATTCGCCACGCTTGGCAGGCGGCTAGGCGAGCGCAGGATTTTTTGTGACCCTTAGAAGGCGCTGCTGCCCACCTTCTGGTACGTGATCCCTTAGCTGACTCTTACGGCACCCACGGGGAGAGATGGGGGGTACAATTCTAAGCCGGTACCACCACGGTAATGCAATTAATGTAATGCGGTGGTGTATAACGATAAAACTTTGAAGTTTCTTGTATTACTCCGCCACCACCTTGAATAATGTTTTACAATAACTAGCTGTTTTACTTTTACTCGCGTGGCGATGATCGATGATGAAACATACCTAGCCTATGTGTTATTTCGGGACCTAAAGTATTTTCATTACCAAATTTCATCGAAATTGGTGTAGCCGTTTTAGCGTGAAGAAGTAACAAACACACGCACAACCTTTCGCCTTTATAATGTCAGTACGATAGGTAGTAGATAGGGTAGGATAATATAAACACAACTATTTACTGCTATTAAATCACAATAAATGAGTATGTCAATGTGTTAATTATTTTTATTTAAACTTTTTTATTAATTTAGATAATATTGTCCAAAATAAAACAAGTTCGCAATTAAAGCTTGCAGTGGAGTTTAGTTATACGAAGTTTATCAATCAACTGGGCAGTTTTCATAGCACATCATTGAACATTCAACGGCTACTGGTCCGCGTCCGTCCGCGATATCGCGGATTGTGGGAATCGCTTTAAGACTGATATGAAGCCTGCAGATCCTTTGAAATCTTCCTATATTCTTTACTGGCCAGCGTGTATGGCCACGGTGGCCAGGGGTTGGACTACGTTCACTAAGAAGCCCATCTCCCAGCAGTTATAGGAAAGTAAGGAAATTAGTGGCTGGATCATGTATATTAATTTAATATTTATTTTTGTATCTATTCATCCCCGCGAAAATCCAGAGCGGCTGGCATTGACATGAGATTTTCGATTTTCTATTCACGGACAAATACATAAAAAGAACGTAGCGAGCTTTATTGCTTTTGTAAATGCAAGCTTATTTTAAGGTTATTGAAGTACTGAATACATGACCGTGAAAATGTCTAAAACTACAGTAGTAATTAATGCCCAGATACACGGAGTATACATCGAAATAAAATTATATAATGCACCGTCGTAACATAAATGATGACAAGTTGTTCGTTTAAAAACATTTGCATTATAAATTGTTGTCCGGGTACAGTCGACGAAGAAAATCGTCTACCAGTTTTGATAAAACTTTCTATGTAATCACAAGAGCGATTAGGTCGAACCAATCTAACAATGAAAGACATGCATTTGGAAAATCAACAGTTCAATCTCAAATCAATGTCCAAGCATCTTCAACCGTAAGGTGATAGACGAAATATTAGGCAAACCGTGAATAAAGCATACTATCTAACCAATAATGGTAGGTAGATAAAGGTAATATTAATCAAACAAGAATACCCGTGGCAATACCACCCATCAAAACATGAAAAAAGATCTAGAAAAAAGTCTCCTGCCGAGTATACCAATAAAATCCAGCCCCTCATTTAAATTCTATATCTGTTTTCGTATAACGACAAATTAGCTATCGACCTAGATTTGTTACTTGGAGAATATACTAACTTGTTTTTAATCTGTGTCTTGGGGTTAGTTATTAAACAGGGGCTGAGTGTTCGAATAACTGCGCCGCATTGCGGAGTCCCTACTATTGTACACTCGGGGTATGAAAAGGTTCGTTACCTTAGAGTCGACTTTTGCTTGCACGTGTACAAGAAACAGAACTGCAACATTGTCATAAATGTTAAGTTTTGTTACGTTTGTTACTGACATAATATTTTTTTGTCAGAAAAACCTTTTAAACCCGTTAATATAATAGTTAGACATAATATTCTGTGAAACAATCTGTTATGTTACTTAGTTTGTAAATGTTACATGAGATCGCAGAACGTTAAATGAATCAATTTGAAAACTGGTGAGCCTTTTCATACCGCGACTGTACATAAATAGGTGAGATAATTATAAATTGGGAGCAGAATATTTGCCCATGTCATAATATTACTCAAGTATTTTGCAGTACCTTTATTTACTGACTCCCAAATTACATTGGGGATTGACCTTAAACAGGTAAACAGGTTATATATACCGGAATAATATTTTAAAATAACTTTGATAAGACATAATTTATTTGGCTACTCGCCATAATGCCTATGTTATATTGCAGATAATGGACTCGAAATTCATTGTTCTAGAGCGGAGAGGAGGTACGGTAAAAAATATTTCATTTTTGGAAAAATTAATTACTAAAATAATAAATAATATAACTATATAATAATATAATATAAAAATAATAATCTATTCAGTAAAGTAGGTACAACACGGAAATAAAGAAGCGAAGATATGCTATTTTGATATACTTTCCTACACTTGTATTTCGGGCCACACCGAGAATAACAAAAACCATGAAAATATCTTGTGAACTGCTCGGAGAGAAAATGTCCAGAAAATATCACGAGAGCCCAATCCTATACGATAATAAGAAAAAATATGTCCATAATTATGTGTCAACTCATAAGCATGCACATCTCATGACACAAAATTTTAATTTCGATGCGTCGTGTGGACTAAATGCTGGCACATATTTGGCTCAACGAATCAGCATTGCAATTCAACGTGGTAATGCTGCTAGCATTTTGGGCAGCGGGCACGCCGCCAACTGGTAGCGAATTAGAATATTTGAGGTTTCTAATAGGCTGACAACAGCTAGTGGATTGCTCAAATGTTATTATAGTAGCTAAATAGTAATCCTACTATCCTATCCTACTAATATGATAAATGCGAAAGTTTGTGTATGTGTGTAAGTGTGAAGTATGTAAGTGTGTATGTTTGTTACCTCTTCATGTTCAAACGGCTACATCGATTTTGACGAAATTTGATATGGAGATAGCTTGTATCCTGGATTAGCACATAGGCTTATTTTCATCATCACCATCATCACCGTTTTTCAACACCACGCGGGTACAACCACAGAGCGCAGCTAGTTAGTTATAATCCACTTTAATAAAGGAATCGGTCCGATAAAAAAGTTAACAAACATCCTAAAAATCTTTACGTGTAACATATTAAAATCCAATATCATAAAACCACAATGAGAAGATTAAAATATCTTTTCTTTTCTATCATGACGGTAAAATCAATAGTAATTTTCGTTTAAAAAATAAAATAAAATTACAATCCTAGCATATACTTACCTACTACAAAATCTACTACTATCTACAGTATTTAAATATATGTAATTTGATATGTTGGTGATAAATAAATGAATAAAGAAGAAACCGAAATTGATCTGCTCGCATAAGTGTCTATAATAGGTAGGTATATACTATTCCGAGCGTCTTATACCGACCAAATGGTAATCTTACTAACCTCACCATTTAGGAAAAGTACCTACTCTTTTCGTCGAAAAGTTATCTGTGGATCGTATAGAAAGATAGGTGCCAGAGATTGAAAGAGATTTCTCGAAGTATATTTGCAACCCCCTTCAAAGTCAGGATATCGAGTTCAAGAGAATTGTGGTCTTGGATTTTAACGACTTCTTCAGTTTGCTGCTTTGTTAAGATATTTGGTATACGTTTTTATTATTTATGGAGTCTAGAGGGTTCGGTTCTAAGTTATATTTAAGTTGCTTGCAATATATATTTTTTACACTCAAACCCCCGCCCTAGCATTCCTTGTGTCGCGGGAGGCATGGACACACATAATTACAGCACACAAAAATCCAAGACCCGTTACAATTAAGGGTGAATGACAATTGATCCCGCGAGTAGCAAATGCCACTTGAATAGAGCGAAAGAAAAATGTTTGCCAAAAAATGGAACAACACTCCAAGGTGTGAAATAACTTGTCGAAGTCGGTACCATGCTCACAATATTTTTTGATAATAGTTACTTTTGAACTATCATGGTACCGACTTCAACAAGTTATTTCACACTTTTTAGGGTTGAAGTCGGTTCCATTTTTTGATAACAATTTGTCTTCTAACAACTACCGCTATTTTAACGTTTCTACTCAACTTCTGAAGAGTATTAACTGAAAATCCAACTTTATATACTTTAAATTGTAGGTTTGAAGGTACACAGATTATGTAAGATACCATGTACATATCTATATTTACTAGGATGTGTTGGATCTATTTCTCCGATAATAAATATTTATGTAAGAGCGTTTAGCGTTTTCTATTTTGTTGCATAAAATAATTATTAAACACTGTAACATAGACCCAAGCATAGCACTGCATAAATCAAATAGATTTAAATCACTCACAGAAATCAATCACCATGCTGAGCATTTCACTTCGCGTATACATGCAATTTGTGCCATATTCACACCCACCCTGATATTTATAAACTAACTAGTTTGTTTTTCATTTATCGGCTTTCGTACACAGCCGACAATAACAAGTGACACACCTGTAAGGAGTCAACACACGGTCTCGACTCGGAGATCACGACAATTACATTCGCATTATTTGCCTGCCTCATGTAATCATGTTTTGTTAAAATGACGTAAGATGTAGGTACACAAATACTTTGAAGACTTAGTCAAATTGGGACGGCACCAGGATGCTTTTTTAAAAAGATACGCAAGAGACTTTTAGACGTCTATTCAATGCAAGAGCCAACTTAATTCTAACTTAATTCTAGACATCTCTGCCGTCACCGGACACAGAAGACCACCCGCGTTATCGCATCATACGCCTCGTGTGAATGCAACGCAGCAAGATATGGTTGTCATTAGTCAGCACGTATGGTGATCGTGTGGGGTTCTGGTCGCATGACTCCTCCCTCCTCAGATTCGAAATTATCCTGAATTGGAGAATTTCGAATTGTACACTTATAACCCATTTTTACTAGTCTAACATATAAAATAACTAATCCGCTAACTGCAATAATCACATATAGTATGATCGTCCAAACACTGACACTATAGATTTTAACTTCACTTATTTCACTTGAGTCAATGCTTTTTATGGAGTTAATCTTCAATTGAACCGTTTTCAAATCCATACTTTCTAGTACCACAGGATTTCCTCTTTCAGTATGTACTTCACTTATATGAGGTAGGTTGACAATAGGCAGTCTGGCATATTCTACGTTTTCCAATTGATGCGCTCGTAGTTTCAAAGAAAACTTATCTATTTTTATTTCACAGGTATCTTCTAGCGTAACTATGTACGTTCCTTGAATGAATTTCTGCTCTATTTCATTTGCGCAGACTTTTTGAATACGTTTCCGGTTTTTGGAATATACTATCCACCTATTAGGCTGTATGTGCTGAATAAGTGTATTGTCTATTTTTACTGGAACCAGGGTACAGGAACTCATATTTTTCGCGTATTTCATTAGATCGGAAATGCATTTGTCTTCAATGATTTGGGCAGTGCTGTCTTCAAAACACATGAAACTGGAGTCACCCAACGGCTTACATGGCTGCGATAGTGGCTCGGAGGTAAGTCCATTCACTAAAAGGTAAGGGTATTTAGGTAGGATGATGTAGGTATTGTGATCATGGAGTACAGGTATAGGATACAATTTGTAATATATATAGATCTCTTTACTAATCAACGGAACTTCCATTACAAATGTTAACTGATTTTCTTTGAGAAATGACTTCAGCCCAATACGCTGCTCAATTCTAACTAGGTTTTCATGGTTAGCCGGAAAAGGCAACTTGTCTGTTTGTTCAATCTTTTTAAGCTCAGTCAACAAAGTATTAGAATTGATAATTGATTGATGCAGAGTATTAAGTTTACAAAATGCTATAGCAGTTTCGACATCACTTAGTTTCAAAGAAATACTTTGGAAATTATGTAAAATCACAGAGTATAGATTTATTATCATATTGCTAGTAAAGTGTACATTTTCTGCCTTCAGTGCATTTTCTAGATTTTCTTGAATATTTTCCAATTTAACATTGAGCTGAATCACATTTTTCTTAATAGATTGTGTAATATTATAAAACCCTTCAACAACTTCGGAAACCAGCGTGACCTTTTTAATTTGATGATTCTGTTTTAACTGGATATCGTTAATTAGTTTGTCGAATTTGATTGCATCATCATTGTCTAAGTTTCCTGTAATGATTTTAATTATAGAGCCTAAAGGGTTAATTATACCTCTCTTTACCCTATAACTAGGGACTAATTGTTTGTACTTGGTGATAGTTTGGTTCATTACATATTCGGTTTGGATTTTAAAATTAGAGAACGTAATGGCTGTATACGATTCGTTATAAGTGGTGTCTATAATACTATTTAATTCTGAAAACTTCAAAATGTTAAGATTTAGATCTTCTGATATAAGGTTAAGGTCTAGTCTTTTAAGTAACGTCCAACTTTCAGTGCTGACGACCGCAGTTCCTTCTTTAATAGGTAAGACCCCGGGAATGCCCTCAAGTGACTGAAGTTGAAGGGCCTGGAGTTGGGTCACTGCCATCAGGACCAGCACCAGGTTTCGGGTGTTTCTGTGAAGGACGTTTGATATCTTTAATAGGGACTCTTACCTCGCGATTTTTGGCTGTAACAGTCACTACATTTCTATCAACTTCTCCTACAACAACACCTCGTTCATACCTGGGTTTGTCTTTACTCCTTCTGACATTTGTTCCTTTAAAGAAAACAACGTCATCGGGATTTATATGAAACTGTGTTTCTCCTCTCTTCTTCTCTATGGTCTCTTCTTTTTTCCTAATCATTTTATCAGTTATATGTTTATATAAGAATTTAGTTCGTTTAACATGGTCGCTAATTAATACCTGCATGTATTTTTTATCTAAGTTTATATTGAATGGACTCTTAGCTTCCGTGTGTCCAAATACTACTTCAAAGGGCGTGAAACCCGTTACCGAATGGATGCTGTGGTTATAGGCCATAATGGCAAAAGTCATTACTGACGCTGCGTCAGTCAACTTTTGTTCGAACTTAGCGAGTCGGTATGTCTCAAGAAGAGTGGAGTGGAATCTTTCTATAAGACCCATAGAACTCGGGTTATTCGGTGTACCTAGATGTAGTTCGACCTTATAAAACGTTAATAGCTCTTTTATGAGCGCGTTGTTAAATTCTGAGCCTGAATCAGCACTTATTTTATTAGGTGTTCCATAAAGGGAAAAATACTTAATCAAAGCTCTTACAACTTCTGGTGCAGATAAATTAGATACCTCGAATGCTTGACCTAATTTACTGAATGCATCTATAATAGTAAGGAATGATTTCCCTTCTATTTTGAATATGTCAATGAATAATTCCTCAAAAGGTCGGTTCTGAGTTTGTGTGAGCTGTAATGCGGGTTTAAATGGTTTTCTATCGTATTTAAGTTTTTTGCAAGCCTCACATGCGTTTATTACCGCAGCTACGGTAATATCCATGTTGTGCCAATAATAAGTTCTTTTTATATGCGATACTGTTTCTTTAATACCGCGGTGGCAGTTCTTGCCAATGTGGTACTTTTGTATAATTTCTTTTTGTTCGTCTTCGTTTTCTACGTTAACTACCCGTTCAGTGCATTCAAAAATATTAACTGTACCCTTTTTGAATAGAGTTATTACCGCTTCTGTAAACCCTGCCCTATGATGTTGGTCCTCAAAGTATATGAAGTATTTAATTTTATTTCGTATGTATTTCTTTAGGAAGTCTCGTATCAGGTCAGGTCTATTTAAAGGCATGTGTACTTCTAAAATTCTTTGCCTTTTGTTTGAGATATCCTTAATTGCAGTTTCATCCCTAAACCACGTGTATACCAATATCTGGTTCGGCTTTGTGTCGACTGCTTCTTTTAAAATAGAGATTCCTACTGAGTCAGTATTACGTTCAGAGTGCACAGTCTCGGAACCTAAATGAATCGACTCTGATTCTGATGCTGTGATTGTTACACTAGATGGTGATGGAAGGTGATATGAACCATGTTCAGATATGCTGATTGTGCTTTCTAAATCAGAGACAGTTAGAGTTTTTTCTGAATCAGAAGAGAGAGCGATCGGAGATTTTGGTTGTACTTTCTTTGTCTTCTTTTTGTTTCCTAACTCGATTATTTCATTAGTTAAGCTATCACAATGTCTTTGCAATTCCATTTCACTTTGATCTACATTGACTTGTATAGAACTGTCATCGTTAGCGGCTTTTCCTATTGCATTTATTTTAACCCTAGAGAGTGCGTCTGCGTTTGTATTTTGGCGTCCGTTTTTATACACAACTTCATAATCGTATTCGGCGAGTCTTAGGCGCCATCGAGTGATCTTACTACTCGGCTCCTCGAATGAACTGAGCCATGCTAACGGTCTATGATCGGTATATATAGTAAACCGTTTACCGTAAAGATATGGGCGAAAATGCTTAACAGCCCATATAATTGCGAGAGCCTCTTTCTCGACGGTGCTATACCTACTCTCGGCATCGTTCAATGTCCGCGAGGCATAAGCAATAGGTCGATCACTACCAACTGTACCCTGTGATAAGACGGCTCCGATAGCAAAATCAGAGGCATCCGTTGTCAAGATAAACCGTTTATCGAAATCTGGGAACTGCAATAGAGGTGCATTTGTAAGCAGCTCCTTGCATTTCTCAAACGCTTCAATATAGTCTCTATCAATAACTATCTTATGGTGTTTCTTTAAGCATACAGTTAAGGGTCTAGTTAGTTTAGCGAAGTCCTTAATAAACTTTCGATAATAGCCCACTAACCCTAAAAAACTTTTGATTTCTGTTTGGGTCCTAGGTAATGGGAAATTAATGACAGCGTCGATCTTATCCGTGTTGGGTTTTAACCCATCCTTAGTTATAGAATGTCCCAAGTAAAGCACTTCCTTACGAAGAAATTCGGACTTATCTAGTTGAACTTTTAGGTTCATTTGTCTTAAGCGATCGAAAATCTTACGCAGCTTATCCACGTGTTCCTGGAGGCTGGAGGAAAAGATGATGATGTCATCTAAATATACTAGACAGTGTATCCCTTGGAGACCTCGCAGGATACTATCCATGGCTCGTTGGAATGTAGCCGGGGCTGTCTTGAGCCCAAAGGGCATACGTAAGAATTCAAAATGGCCTGCCTGGGAGCTGAACGCGGTTTTCGGTCTGTCCTTCTTGTCAATTTCAATTTGGTGGTACCCACTGGCCAGGTCTAAGGTAGTGAAGTAGGTCGATTTACCCAACTTATCGAATAGGTCCGATATATTAGGCAGTGGATACTTATCGTCTATCGTAATGTCATTCAACCGTCTAAAGTCCACGACCATGCGCCATTTCGCTTCTCCAGAAGCATCCATTTTCTTGGGAACCAAGTGAACTGGAGCGTTCCATGGTGAATGTGATTCTTGGATTACATTGTCTCTCAGTAATTTGTCTACCTGTTTGTTAATCTCATCATTCACTGTATGTGGTTGTCGGTAAGGTCTCACGAAGATAGGGTCTTCGTTCGTCGTTCTTATTTGGTGCTTAACTTTATTGGTGAACGACAACGGAACTTTGTCGCAATAAAATATGTCTCGGTACTCTAAACACAACATACTTATTGCATCCATTTCTTCTGGATTCATGTGGTCAAGTCTCAGCTTTCCTAAATTTTCCACTAAATAATCGTCAATCTCTAAGTCATTGTCAGTGATAACGTTTAAGTCACATACTTGAGGTTTGAATGGGGTTATGTTAATCAGTTGATTAATTTTAAGTTTAACTGGTCTCTCCAATGAATTTTGTATAACTGTATATGTGTGTCCATTGACACAGTTAACTAATGCACACGGCATTCTGACGCCATCTTCAAATTCTCTAAATTCCATAACACCTGTTCCATTCTGCATGGTTGTCGGTAGTCTTACGCGAGTTTCAGTTCGCGGTTCCAACTGTAAATTTAGCTCTGGATTATATATAAATGGTATAGCCGTATCACGAGTATGTATCATTTGATTTTTCATATCTATGTTAGCATCAATTTGCGCCAACAGATCGGAACCAATAAGTCCATCGTAGTCTTTGTCTACTTCGTATATATAAAATGTATGTTGTTGGTTACTTTTAAACGACTTCAAAAGTGGGATGTGGATTGCTTCTCCATGGGCACTTCGGCCATGAGTACTTACTACTTCGAACGGAACTGAGAACTTATACTCCTTAAAGTACTCATCAACCTTATGGGGGCTTATAAATGATCGTGAACTACCGGTGTCAATCATGAATTTTGCGTTTATTTCAGGTAATCTAATGTAGGGTAGTTTAGCAAAGTTATCGCAATTAATATTTATTATTTCGGATTGTCCGTGTCCGAGGCTGGTTTGTAAAAATTTTCATCGTTGTTTGTCTCGTCATAGGTCTCGGGCATGTCAACGGTGTAATCGGCTTGTTCATAGTAATTGTCATAGTCGTAATAGTCATAGTTGTCACTATACACTTCTAATTCATTGTGGAATACAGCGTTAGGTCGTGCCGCAGGCAATGCTGTACGCATTGTGACGTCTGTGTTGTCAAGTTTAGATTGGGATGGTATTCCGAATTTAAATTGGTTTGGTTGTTGCTGGTGGAACGCCTGCCTAGGTGGTGTTTGACCAAAAGTGGGTCGATAACCTTGAGGTCCTGGTATGTTGGGTCTGTACCCTTGTGGAGTACCATGCCTAATTCCTTGATGAGGAATACCAAATTTGAAATTCTGATTAGGTTGTTGGAACTGTTGTTGTAGTTGTGGTCTATAACCTGAATTGTGAGGCACTCCGAATTTGAACTGCGGAGCCTGTTGTGCCCCATAGTTTGGATTTTGTGGGACGTTGGGCTTGAATTGGTTAGGAATACCAAATCTAAAACCTCCTTGCTGCTGAGGAGTGCTATTGGCCGAGAAGTATGGTTTTAAACCAAATTTTTCGACGTACGGATTGTGAGAAGATGATGGTTGTGGTTTATTTGTACCTATTCGCAGCATCTTATTTCGAGCATTGTACTGAAATTGGAAATTTACTTCTTCCAGCACCATACTCAATGCTTCTTCTAGAGTTCCGCTACCCTTAAGCCTAACAATGCGTATTAAATCCTCAGGAAGATTATAGAGGAATACGTTAAGGGCCATATTGTCATAAATTGTGATCTTACTTTTCCTAACATTGTTATCTGATATCATATTAACCTTCGCTATTAACGTACTCTTAACCTGCTGGATTCTATTGCAGAAGTCTAGATATGACTCGTTATGGTTAATTTTTAAGGTCTCCAGTTCAATGGCAATGCATTCTTCTGAACGCGGATCTCCGAAATGTTGAGTTAAAACGGCTTTCAACTCGGCCCAAGACTCTATATCCTGTCTTTCACTTATGAGGTGAGCGGCTTTGCCAGTAAGCTTACTGGTAAGAACGTGAAACACATACAACTCTTGGGCTGGGTTGGTTCCATGTACAAAACAACTAATCACATATTCACATTTCTTTATATAAAGATTCAGTAATTTTTCATCCCCGTCAAATTTAGGGATGATCGAAGACATCTCTATCGGCACAGATTGGATTTTAGTAGTACTAGCTTCCGTCATTTTAAAAGTTTAAAGAATACACTTTTACACAAATTAAAATTAATATATAGTCGTCTAAGTATGTAAATCAATCAAACCTAGACAATAAATCTAAAATGTCACGGTTTCAAAATTGTTCTATATTCTCAATTATAATAATATTTCTCGTCAATATGCTAAACTAAAAATACTTTTGTAAAGATTATATAATTATATTATATTATACTACGATATATAACTGTCAATTTTAGTACAATTATAATACGAGTAATACTTTTCGATCGAAGTCAATATGCTATACTAAAATACTTATGTAAACTAAAGATATATAATTGTCAATTCTAGTACAATTATACCGAAAATCAGTTAACGCAAATTAAATTAGGTAATTTCTAGACCTAAAATACAGTATAACAGATTTTATGGATTGGATAAGATAGGGAAACAAGGAATAGTGAAGTGAACTACTCACAAGCCACACATCTCCTCTCCTGAGAATCAGCTGCTCCTTCACCCTGGATTGCGCGTCGCGGGAGACTTATTTGTTTGTTCGTCAGGATACTCGAACCACTTTCACCGTACTTGTACGCACCAAAACCGATTTATGGGCCTTTACTAAGCGTAAGCACGGCAGTAGGACAATGCGAGTATCCTACCGGCTGCGCCAGTCAAATTGGGACGGCACCAGGATGCTTTTTTAAAAAGATACGCAAGAGACTTTTAGACGTCTATTCAATGCAAGAGCCAACTTAATTCTAACTTAATTCTAGACATCTCTGCCGTCACCGGACACAGAAGACCACCCGCGTTATCGCATCATACGCCTCGTGTGAATGCAACGCAGCAAGATATGGTTGTCATTAGTCAGCACGTATGGTGATCGTGTGGGGTTCTGGTCGCATGACTACTTATCGTTTGCACTATTGTTTACTTTCTAATACCTAATAATTCAATATCCACTTAATACAGAGATTTATTAAACATTTTATTTGCAAATTTTCAAGACAAGGAGTACTTCTTTTGTTCGAAAATAATATAGGTACTTACCTACCTGCTCGTACTCCACGGGCTCCAGGATCCGTGCCATTTTTAAGCACTATCATTACATATTCATTAGAATGTGAAACAAGACAAGCTGACAAAGAAATAGGATAAAAATTTAGTATTTTTTTATGTTAGTCTGATCTGCGTATGCATACAAAGCAGACCGATTTTCGCAAACGGTGGCTGAAGCAGACATACTTCGCGGTACAGTCATCGTATTGCAATCGTAAAACAATAGAATAACGCACTAGTATCATGAAGTCACGAATTTGAAGTTTTGCATATAATCTGATTCTTGAACTCTTTGCAAATATAGTTATCCCACCAAAAATATATATGTAAAAAAGGAGAGCCAAGTTCAATACAAAAATTATGCTTGGCTGTGGGCTTGGCCGCAAAAAGAATGCAGATCTAAATGAGTGCCAAGTTCTATGCAAAATCGAAATATGTATATATAGGAACAAAATAACATTATGAACAAGTATTAATCTCTATTTCTTTGCTTTATTGGATACCTATAACAATTGCTGTTATTTAAAAATGTGAGATCTTAAAGTAGGTTAGATTTAACTTGGCCAGTTTTCATTACATGAGTCATTTTACACTCGTGACTGTACATCTGTATCCTTAAAAGTATGTCGAAGGTTCGATTCGTTTGTGCTCCATTCATGAAATATTTATCGAGGCTGCGTCGCCGTTTACAAACGGAATCTATGTAAATATTGGACTCGAAAGGATGTCGAGAGTTGTAACTGCAGTTCCCTGGACGCTTTGACTCGTTTCGTAAAGTCTCTTTGTATGCTATTTATAATAGTAGAAAGATAGACAGATTTTACTCGATTTAATGGGCCGCAAGAAGAAAACGAAATGTGTTATCTCTGCACGGGCCGGACTCTTAGATTTTAGATTTTAAAAAAAACTAAATTAAATTATTTATTTGTCATATTAGTTAAATTATAATTAATAACACTGCAATAGTTAGACATATGATGTGACCTAACACGCTTGGCTCTGCCGTGCCACTAACGTTAGTAAATTTTACCATCTTCCAAAAATAAACCCATTCCTCAGCCATTTGTTTTATATGAAAGAACCAGATGAAAAAAGAAGTTCTTGAGTCAAGTTCCACTTGCCAACAGATATCTGTTGGCAAGTGGAACATGACAGATGACATAATACTAACTCTCTCATTACTGGTTATAATAATAAAGTTTTTCTTTTGAAATGGAATAATAAGTATGCTTTGCATAGGTACAACAAGTATTGTATTTATTTTTTTATTTAATTATCTTTATGTACCAATTGTTTTGTAACTGTTTATTATCAATAAATACTTTGAATATAATAATACTCTAAGATTGGTTATATTTAAGAAAATATTTTAACGGTAAAATTACTTATTTATAGTTACGGTATTAACATGATTAAAAACCACAAAATCGAACTGTGGTATATAGGTCATTAATAGTTTTTTTATTAATGTTTAATGATTCTTACCTCTTAATACGTAATTCGGCCGCATCTTTATGTTTTGCAGTGAATAAGCGCGGGAAAGAAGGTTTGAAAGGCTTATAGGTACTTTCATTTTTAAGGGAGATAAGGCTGATGGCTTTTTTATGTTCACTGATGGAGATTACAGTTAAAAATATACAAAACATTATTCTCTTTATCTTTACTGTATTTATAATTTAACTAGCTCCGTCCCGTGGTTTCACCTGCATGGACTACGGTTTCCCGCTACTTCAGTTAACCTACGGGAACTATCCCCTTTTTCAGAACAAAAATTATGTCCTTCTCTAAAGTTCCACCTATTTCAATACCAAAATCCATCAAAATTGGACCCGTGGTTTAGGCAGACCGAGTTACTTCCACATTTATAATATTACTAGCTGCGCCCCGCGGTGTGACCTGCGGTGAATATGGTACGTGGTATTGACGATTTTTTGTTTCGTCACGTCACGTCATGGGAACAGTCAATATGCTCGGGATAAAAAGTAGCCTATATGTTATTCCAGGGTGTAAGCAATCTTCATTCCAAATTTCATGCAAATCCGTTTAGCCGTTTCAGCATATTTAATGTACTTGTGTTTTTTATCCCGCAATATTTACTGCTTCCGTGGGATGACGAAAAGACATAAAAATCGTCAATCGCACGTATCATTTCACCACGGGTAACAGCGTGGGGCGTAGCTAGTTATAACAAGACGGCTGTACCTAGACTCGGTTTAAGTCGCCTCGGTGCGAAACAAGCGTGCGTGTATATGTGTAATATTTGACAGGCCGGTTGGCGCAGTTGGTAGCACTCTGCCTTCTGAGCCGCTGGTCCCGGGTTCGATTCCCGGACAGGTCAAACATTTGTGTGTATGAACATGTCTGTTTGACCTGTGTCTAGGTGTGTATATGTATATAAGTATATATATAAGTATGTATTTAAGTATATATATCTATCATCAGGTTACCATATTACAGGCTCTGCCTAGTTTGGGACCTGAAGACCTTGCGTGAATGTTGCCCCACATTATATTTAAAAAAAAAATCGGTTTTCACAGTATTATATATTATTATATCGACTTTATTGTGATGTAACTTTCTATGTCTACGTAGGTTGATACATTTAACATGCAAATTGCTCCACCCATCTCAGTCTTCAACTATAGATTATTCTAGATCGATTACGGTACGTGACACTTTTACAGGATATGTTATGCAGACAATACAAGAAGTATTATCTACAAGACATATCTTAAAGTCTTAAAAAGTTAACTGACGAGCTAAACAAGATTAGACACTTAACATCAGATGAGACAGGGTTCAAGACTTATAATAGTTTAAAAAAGACATTGGTATAAAAGTCGTTCACTTGAAGATTCATACGTGTGTAAGAAAGTTCTTGTGTAACCCAGAACTTTAAAAATTTTAAATTGTTGTTTGGGTCATGACTTTACTATTTTTATGATTCTAGGACGTATCAAGCCGATAACAAAAGAAAACATACAAATCTATATATCATGTCTTGTTGGACAGGCACAATAAAATCTACAAATAAAGGTGAGTCAAAGCAAACGAGCGGAGGGTCGCGCTGCAGCCCACGACCGAAATAGACGGATCGATCTGTGACACGACATGGCCTGAAATCATCCTGGCTTCAAAAATTTAATACACCGATAAAATCTTATACTGTCATACATAAAACATTTTCACCTATAAAAATCGTCAATTAATACTCGATCACTATTTCTACGATAAAATAGAGAACATACATACATATTATATTCACGCCTCTTTTTCGTAGTAGGCAGGGACCACAGCCTTTTACACGCTAACTTCCCATGCTATGTTCCCGACACACTTGATTTGCTTCATCCACGCTCTACATCAGACCTTTCATACAAGCGTCGGTTTATAGTACTCTTGACCTGGCTCTTTCCCGAAAAAAGTATGGTTCCCATGCCATAACTGAGGTAGCGGGAAAGCCATAGTCCATGCGGGTAAAACCGCAGAGCACAGCTAGTCAGTAAAATCAAAATCAAAATCTATCAAAAGAAATGAGTTTTTAATCCAAGGAAACTTGCGGTGTGCCAGTTACAAATATGTATAATTGAGCAGTACTTAAATATGCTATAACTATTATCGACCTGAGGCCGAAATAAGCGATATCGATGCGTGACGTGACGTAAGCCAGATGTAGTAATTGACCTCTTCAATAATGCACACCGAAACGGCTCGTGTAAACCACATGTGTTATATGTGTTTTGAAGCGATGATAGCTCAGCGTGACTGACGGACACTGGTTCGATCCCCAACAACAGCTTGGGGATCAAATTTCCAGCATGGTGATGGAAATATACCTACTTTCGAGTACCCGCCTGACGTTTGAAAAACTGTCACACAGGGTGTTTAGGCAGAAGTCTTTGAAAGAGTAAGAAGCCAAAATTAAGTACAAGTGCCAATTTGAAATATATGATATTACGTATAAATGTTTTGCATAATGTAATTTTACTTAAACAACAATTTAAGTAACTTAAAATAAACAATATATAAAAATTGCTAAAGGCATAAAAAAGGTAACAATAAATGAATAACGCTATTTATATTACCGCCAGCAGGTAAAGCTCAATAAATTTGGCAACATTACCTCGTTGAATAGCCAAACTTATTCATTGGCCGAGGTGAGCACCGGCTCTTTGGTTACCCGTGATTTCTACTAACCGTCTGAATTGACTACTCAAATAAAATACCTACATGAATTAAATAAAATATACAGCTCTAAGAGTGTATACTTCTACGAAATTTTACTAAGACCCCTGGAACCGTGACCTACTTTTAAACATGTTCCAAATACATTTATTCTGTACAAGTTCGGAGTTTTGTCACATAAGTGACAATCGAATTATAAATCGATTAAGGGCGACGAGCTTTTGTAGGCTTGATGTTCAAACAGTTCCAATACCAAATGTACACGTTAACAAACGTATCTACCACTGAAAACGAGAAACGGTTTTTTTATCGGTCTAATATTTGTATAAGAAATGGTTCTCAAAACTTGTATTGTCTTCGATTATTTTATAATGATTGTATTACTAGCTGACCCCGCAACCGTTGTTCTACGATATAAATTATCACTATATCAAAGTGACACGACACTGTATTTCCATTACAACACGTTTATTTGGATATTTGTTCACATAAAAGTACTAGTCTCGACAAAAAAATGGGGTGAAAAATTCTTTAAGACCTTGTGTGTGTATGTTTGTTACTTCTTCACGCTCAAACGGCTACACCGATTTGTATGAAATTTGGTATGGAGATATGTAGTTTAAATCTTGGATTAACACATAGTCTACTTTTATTCCGGAAAAAGTATAGTTCCCGTGGGATAATTGAGGTAACGGGAAAACCGTAATCCACGCGGGTGAAACCGCAGGACGCTGCTAGTGGTTAATAAAGCAGCAATGCTGTTGTTATTAACTTGTAGACTTCTAGAGTTATAGCGTAATAAAAGGTAACTGCCCATAAAGTAAACTCATCGGCCGATTCTTGTACCTACCTCCTATAATGAAACTAGTAGTTAAATTATAGTTGTCTTTCTCTGTTAAGAGCGTTCCGTACCTCAAAAAGAATAAACGTAGCCCATATAGGATCACTTTGTCCATCTGTCTGTTTGTCAAGATCCTTTTTCATAGAAAAGCGTGGAAGTATCAAGCTGTTATTCATATCAAAAACTCAGGTTTATTTGTACCTTGGATCCGTGAAAAATGAAACTTCTAAGCCAACGCAATCAAAAGATACAGCTGGTTATGAATATAATGAAATAACGATCAACTCCAAGAAAATTGAAATGAAATGAATATAAATTTATTCCCATCAAAGGACAGCATTACCGATATACATATAAATTTACAAGAAACAAAGTATAAGTAATGTTGCCCGATGTCAAGAATGAGTTTCGACCATAGCGCATAGGTTTCGACTCATACATAGGTACCTACACTAGGGTCACCCCTAGCACTTATTTTCAGTTAATACACATCAACACTACAGGGCAGGTATTTAAGATTGTAGGTAGTCGAATGAAACTTTTCCGGCATACTTTGCTGCAATGCGCGAAAGTCCGTGATACTCCAGAAGACTACTCAACCTCAAACATTACAAATTAAGAAAAGTTGCAGTAGGTTTTTTTTTTTGGTTTTTTAACCTTCACACAAGGTCTTCAGGTCCCAAATTAGGCAGAGCCTGTACTATGGTAACCTAATGACTGATATACATACCTATATACATATACACACCCAGACACAGGTCAAACAGACATGTTCACACAAATGTTTCACCTGTCCGGGAATCGAACCCGGGACCAGCGGCTCAGAAGCAGAGTGCTACCAACTGCGCCAACCGGCCAGACTATTACCAACAGTTATTACCAACTCTTTATATTCGGTGTTACGGACAGCCTCTTGTGCAGAGAATGCACGGAGGCAGAAAAAACGCCCGTGCACCTGCTTATTCATAGAGCGCAGCAGCGTGGTGTTCTAAAGGATGGCTTACGTACCTACCTTGGCTTGCCAAAGACAGTCCAGGAAGCACGTATGTACCAAAAAAGGACGGCACATGAAAGTGAAACGTGTTCTGCAAATATGGGCCCTATTACAAAGCTCAACGCCGCTCTACGATTTCTGGAGAAAATTTTCATTGAAATAAAATATTGCTTTATACTGATGCCGAATAAATAATGTTAAGCTTGTGTGCAAGTTATTACCTATTTTATAGGAGTCGCAAGTTATAATGGCAACGAGAGTCAACAAAGAGGCAAAGGAAACTGTTTTGGACAGTTTAATTTTAAACTAAGAATAAGTTTGTACCTACAATTTCACTGGAAATTTTCAACGGACCAAAGTTACCGCTGCGAACATTTCAGTACTAAAATTAGTAACCATACTCCCACGGGTTCTCAAAATGTTCCCCTGAAGCTCGTTACAAAAGGATAGGTTCTTTTAAATTATCACTAGCCGCCCACCCTGGCTTTGCATAAGTTGATAAAACTATCTATTAAATATTAAAACATCAACACCCTCCTAGCTGCCTTTCCATGCTTAAAACACTCGATCAAAGAAGCTTTCTAACCAGTAAAATGCGATGATGCCAGTATATATCAATGCGATGAATAGAAAAAACTTCAATCTGTTGTTGAGATTGTACTTTACTTCAAAAGAGTATTTTCACAATTATATCCCATCACTGAAAAACAAGTTTTTTGAACTGTCAAGTCAACAGGCCCGCATCAAACACTAATCATCAACATTGTGATGATAATTACGATGCAATCGACTCGTATGTCAGCAATATGATTGGAAGGAATTCACATGATAAGATTGTGACTAGTATTGGTAAAAACAACAATGGGTTGTTTTATCTATTGCTATGTAGGTATCGATTAGGTTTGAAGGTACTCTGGAGTCTGTATATAAAATACAACTCTTTGGTAAAGTAGGCTTTAGAAGCTTTGAACTCCCCTCCTTGCCTACCGGTTTTCGGATACATTTCTGAGAATGTGCATTAGATAATTTATTATCATCGTTATCACCGGAAACTCATTAAATACGAGGCAGTATCTGTCGTGGTACTTATGTTTATCTTTTTTTTCACGAAAATGTTCCACGGATAAGTAGTTAACAACACAAGCTAAAACTAAAAATCTTATATATTTAGAAGCTATGATGCCGCAATAAACTTACATGTACAGATATATAGATACGCACTTCAAACTTATAACAATCCTCTTTGTCCGTCTACAAGTTAAGTGTTAGATTTCTCTGGGCAAAAAAAAATATATTTATTGTATTTGGTAAATTCATCACAACGTGGTTACGTCACTAAAGTTTTCATACATAACCTAATTGTTTATATAACTATATTTTATACTAGTTGGTGTGATTATTTTACACGAAGATGTTCATATTTGAGATCGAGATATGTATATCAGTTGAGAGTTATATTGGGCTCTTATGTTAAGATATCTCTTTTTTTGTGTAAGGAAGGTAGATGGACAATAAGAATAACAAGGGCTCCTTTTACTCCGACAACAAGACACACTTATAATAACACGCATTGCTTTCGTCAGAATACATTTTCTATGTATATATATCTATTTGTACACATTTCCCCTCAACTTCATTAGGTATGTACTTTCGTATTACCCTCCCCAGTGTGCTGTACATCGAATGAAGTGAACCGAGCTATTGATGTGTTAAAATATGGCGTGGGACACGCCACGAATATGAATAGAAACCTACCAAAGAATTCTATTCAAAAAGTCATATAGTATCACATTCTTCAGACTCATATTTTAGTTGAGCTACGTTATGGAGGGTCTGAATATACTTAATATTTATATTTTTAAGCTATAAGATGTTAAATTACAATACATGCAATATTTTTATTAGTATTTCACGTTCTGGCGCAAAGTGCTTATAGTAATAAAATAGTGTAACGAAGGGAGAGAAAGAACCAATACTTCCTCTCTAACCTGTGTGTCATCAGGGAGCTCCTTATTATTATGAGCTAAGGACAACATCCCCAGAACGAAAGTCACCTACTTAGCCCAGCGGATTGCAGGGTTGAAGAGGCAGTATTAGGGGATAATAACAGGGCACATAACTCGAAAAACAGATGGCCGTTAGGGTCAAATGACTCTTGAATGGAGACCACGGACTGTTCAGTGCAGCACAGCACGTCCACAGGCAAAGCGTATAAACGACTTGATAAAGATCACGGGAGAAGACATACAGGCCGATTCCAGTCGATCCTCTTACAAACATCTCATTGTATTCCACATTGTACTACTTATACATGAGTTTTAATCGTTTTTGAACCGACTTCAAAAAAGAAGGAGGTTCTGAATTCGACCCGTATGTTTTTTTGTTTTTACTATAGGTACTCGGTGTTTGTTCTGGACTTTGCCGCAACGCTGTGCGGCACACCCCTTTTCGTCACGTGGTAACATAAAAACGCAACCTTTTATGTGATCAGCTTATTCTATTTCACGGTACATTTTGTATAGGGATACGAACAATTGGCTTTCCTTTTACGAGATTATCATACACACATAAAGATTTCTTTTTTTTGTAACCATTGCATATACATAAGGCGCTGTTGCTGATCACATTTTACTACCTCTAGGTTTGAAATTTTAACGTCAAATACTTAATGTGTATAGGCGTCTGTGCTAGTCAACCTAGGTCTAGTGCTAAATAACTCCACTAAAACCATTACTGCCAGACAAAACAAAGTCAGCCGAATCCAAATTCGCAAGCCACAAGCCAATGATAGCCTGGGCATTGATCATTGCCTGCCAGCGCAGTTAACACTTTCAAGAAAGATTGAAATGCGCTTCACGTTCTACCTTGGGAAATAAAATGTTCAAGTCTTTTGAACAAATATTCCAGGCTTTTTCATGCGAGAAGTAAAATATGCAGCTACATATTTATGAATTCCTTTGTAATCACTTCTACTGTGAACTGATTTAATATTAAGCCAACAATCAATACAAATCACCTTCAAACTCACAATACATGAAATACCGATAAAGTATCTTCAGAGTATTTATATATTATTATATCAACTAAATAATTTGTATATTAATTATATTTTTTTTCCATTTGAACGTTTGTTTGTGATAATTTACCTACTATAAAGATCAAGATTTAAACTAAATGTTACTTATATAATTATATTATATTCGCACCTCATTTGTCAAGGGTATCTAGTTCGGTCTAATCTATAAACCGTACTAACTACGAACTATTAACGTTTCATTTTGGAAACCAATTGAACATGAAATAAGAAGTCTTGGTCCTATCAATTGTGACGGTCGTCGTGGCTGAGTGGTCAGTGACGTGACTTCTGTGTCTCCGGGACCCTGGATTCGAACGGCAAGGGCAAACATTTGTACGATGAGTAAATAGGTCTTTGTCCCGGGTCTTGGATGTTTGTATGCTGTGTTTGTGTGTGTATATGCCTCCCGCGACACCGGGAATCATAGTCTGGGGGTTAGAGTGTGAAAAAAAAAAAAATAGGCGCTTCTCTTCACGTTCTACAAAATAACAAACTCAAAATCTTAGAATATTATCTATAGCACTTTGGCCGAAAACTTCGATACTTAGAACAATACGAAACTAATTAAGTTTTGGATATTGTTTAGCTCTAATAGTCGTTTTACCAAGCTAGGAAAATTGGAAGAGTATGTTTCTTACAATCATTATGTATAAAGTTTCATTTGATTACTTAGATTAGGTGACCTATTTATCCAATTGTATGTCTCAAGCACTCAAAAATGTTAACCCATAATGCTTGCATTCGTTTGCAACTAACTTTCAATATTCACTTGGCTACTTTTATAATATGCCCGCAAATTTAGTTACAGGTACGGAATTATTTCATGCACTTACTCCAAACGTGAACACTCCATCCGTGTTGTTTCTCGCCATCACTGTTACCAGGCAGATCCATTTCATCCTCAGGAGGCTCTGACTCCGGGAGTGTCCGCCACCGTTTCAGCAGTTCCTTGGTCTTGTCTTTCGTCTTGTCACATGCTTGCTTCCAGTTTGTGAAGTACTTTCGGGAGACCTTGGGCGAGCCAAGCGGTGCAGACTTTGAGTCTTGCCTGTGTAGAAATAGGGATTCAAATTAAACCCATCATCTAAAACCGTTATTTCCTAAACAGGTAGCCAATAACTTCTCATATCATTATATATTATACGAGTACATTATATTTTTATTAATATCATTATTTAACGCAATTATTTTGTTTCCAAATATTACGGTTTGTGAAGATCACGGGCTTAAGGCGAGTTGGCTATATTGTTTACTATTGGTTGATTGTTTACGTCATCTTGTAAAAACTTTCTTCCAATGCGCTATTTAGATTCGCTGTCTTCTGCAATGTCATGTACGCGTACCTTGGAAACATGCGTGTTTTTAGATACATATACTACTAAATATATCATTATTATACACTGGCTGCGCCCCGCGGTTTTACCCGCTTGGTGATTGATGATGATAATGATGATAAAAAGTAGCATATGCGTTATTCCGGGACGCTGAAGTATCTACATTCTAAGTTTCATGTAAATCCGTCTAGCCGTTCTGGCGTGATAGAGTAACAAACATCTATCCATCCATCCATCCATCCAAACCTTCACATTTATTATATTTCTAGCTGCGCCCCGCGGTTTTACCCGCGTGGTGATGATTTATGATAATGATAAAAAGTAGCCTATTTGTGTTATTCCGGGACTTGAATCATCTATATACCAAATTTCATCCAAATCTGTTCATCCGTTCCGGCGTGATTGAGTAACAAACATCCATCCATCCATCCAAACTTTCACATTTATAATATTGAGTGGGATAGTAGGATGGGATTGAACATTAAAACTAAGGTCATTTTGTTTTTTTAAAACAAACGTTTTTCATCGTCTTCATTTTTCATCATGTCAACACCGGACACTGGCCGAGGCAGTATGGCCTTCGTAGTCTGATCGGATGGGAGTATTTCTAGAAAGAGTCAAGAGTTGTCTCAATAGACGGAGGTATATGAAAAATCTAATAAACATGGAGGAAGCAAAAGGGGATATGACAAGAAAGCAACAAAAAATTGGAAATCTTCGTCTACCCTTCCGCTAAAGAGGCGTGACAATGTTATTTTATTTGTTTATTTATTTATTTGTTTCACACTCAGACCCCCGCACTAGGATTCCCTGTATCGCGGGAGGCATGGACACACACAATCACAGCACACAAACACCCAAGACCCGGGACAAACATCGCACGAATGTTTGCCCCTGCCGGGATTCGAACCCAGGGTCCCGACGACACAGAAGTCAATGTCACTGACCACTGCGCCACGGCGACCGTCAAATCATTGTTAAAATATGAAAACAAAGAAAAATGTAGAAATATAATTGGAAGATTTATCTATTAAACCTATGCATATTGTATCAGCTTCGCATTTTTTATTCATATTTCATGCGAGTATCAGGATTTGGGCTCTGTAGCTTTATTCCGAACCTCATCCGTCGCTTCGGACCGGATCTAAACTTAACAATTCATGCATTCTCTCGCCAGGATAGTTTGGGTGTAGATTGTCTCGCCTGAAGGTTTCGTTCGGATTACTGAGCTATTGTATAAGGCCATTATACATGACAACAGTTTTGCATATGAATAAATATTATCCTACATCTAACAACGCCTGTACCGGAATTCAATCAGAAATCACAAACATAAGCTTCAAGTATATAATTATGAACAAGTTCATTTAACAATTGACGCTCGCCGTGGCTCAGTCATCAATGGCTTGACTTCTGGTCTGCGGGGACCAGAGCTGTGATTGTGTGTGTATGAGTGTAAAAAAATAATAAAAATAATAGTGTATTAAATGGCCGCAAATACCCTTTCTTTCTCATTCCTTTATGTCACAATTGTTCGTTTAATGATAAATTTAGTCATACTGTCATTAGCTTCGAACCTCGAAGGTTGTCTATTTACTTGCATTACACTAATTTATATAATAGTGCTTACAAATTAATATGTAGGTACTTAAACCAAAGCTGAGGTAAACCATATACAATTAAGATAACATCTTAAGATGATGGATTAACATCCATTAGCGCTGTTTCTGTCACCGAATTACTGTTACTAAATTATTTGCTAATTTCGTGACGCAAGGCAATAGTTGTAGTTAGGTACATAGTGATATAATACAGTTGAAATTAGAGCAACTGGAGTGACTTTCTCGACGTAAATGCAAAATGACTGTAATTATATATTTACTTATACACATCCGCTGAATTACACGATATCGTAATCGTGTATGCCTGTATTTTAAAAAATCGGTAGTGGCCGTACAAAAAAGAAGATTGGCCATTATCATGGATGGGCAATGCAGGTTCGCGTCTGAACTAATGGTCAATTCACTTTCGGAGAAGTCAAACTGCCTGAGAGCTTCCGACTTCACCGTAAGCCGCGTATGTAAGACGAACTGAGCGTTCAAAACAAAGACAAAACTGAGATATTCAGGTTCGTCACTATGGTTTCTAAAGTCAACTCTTATTGCTTAACTAGTTGATCTATAATATCTCTTCTTTGATTTTATTCGATCTTCCCACTTGAAGTGTCTAGAAATCGGCTTTTATTGATCATGAGGCTTCATGACTTTGCTGTCTAGCATAGTCATTGATCACACCGAACTGTTCCATGTCCTGCTGGACATTTGTCATGTTTATAGTAACCGGTTGATCCTAGGAGATGTTGTGCACTACTCCTAGCAACTCTAATATTTTGGTATGTTCACAACTAAACAAAAATGAAACAAAAATAAATGAAAAATAGATAAGGGCTGACGATATTAATTTTTATTTAATAAATTTCTAAATGTGTTCACGTGATGAAGTCTTCGTTGATTTATTACAATGTGTTCAAATCGCACTAGAAAACTACAATAGATAAGCGCTACCTTGCCATTCATCGCCAATACATTATATTGTTCTAAATCTGCTAACGAGAATTTCCACTGAACGGTATGATTCCTATGAATTCTTACATTTTTTTGCAATCTTCTCACTAAATAAGATCCTTACCGTTCAAAAGTCTCCTTAGAACTTTCACTCGCCCTCGAGAGCTTCCTCTCTCGCTTCACCGAGCCGTCATCGCTGGGCGACTTCTCCGGCGGTAGCCTTAGTTCCTTCTCCGACCTGCTGCTGGCCCTGGAGCGCCGATCCTCGTCGCCAACGTCTCGCTTCAAGGCCGGCTTCACTGGCGACAGGCTGCCGGGCTTGTCAGTCTTCTTCACCTCCATATTGGTGGGAGAATCATCGTCGTATCGCTGGAACATGGAAAATAAAGTAAAATAAAAAGTTTTCTGTGTTTTTCATTGCACAGGTCATTTATGCTGTTATCAAATATTGGGTTAGTCTAGTAGAATATTAAGTTGCTCTCGAAGACAGCTCCCCGCGAACAAGTGTGTGGTGTTCAATGCCATATTTAGAAACTGCTACAAGTGCCTTATCAGCATAAAATATGAACGTTTTTTCCTATGACTAATAATATTAATTATTTAATTACCAAACTCCAACTCTCGGGCTTGACAAATTAATCAAGGTCCTAACGAGAGGAAAAGAGATGAAAAAACGGTGGTCACTTGTCTTTCAAGCAAAACTAAAGTTTAAAAGACAAACAAATGACAAATATGATATGACGGCGCCGGCGGACCAAGAGAGACTCATAGTTAATCACACCATGACAAAAATTAATTTAAGCTAACTTTCCCGGCGTAAATACGCCTGTTTGCGTAACCCTAATAAAACGTGCTTAATAGAAGCCAGAAAAAATAGCAAGGACCCAAAAAAATAGCAAGGCCCTAAAAAAACAACCTCCATAGGACTACAAACAGGTCTATGAGCATCGAGAGATATTTGTCCATACATATTAGCAAATCTTTGAAACAAAGAGGAGGTTCCCAGTTTGCTTTGTTAATTCAAAGAACTACGAAAATATACCTTTTGCAATTAACCCTTGTAACGCAGGATGGATTTAGTATTAAGTAACAACATGTATTGTATTTTCGACCAAGTTAAATGAAGATTTGAATTCACAGTATACCTTGAGAGTAGATGCTTGTATATATTGTAAACTAGCTACGCGCCGCGGGTTTACCCGCGAGGAGTACGGTTTTATACATCAATTATCCCGCGAGAACCATATTTTTACACGACAAAAAGATGCCCATTTTCTTTTTCAGGATCCCATTTAGCTATTCAAAAAATCATCAGAGTCAGCGGTTCAGGTGCAGTAGCATATATATAGATCATAATTATTATAGTTATATTATTATAATCATATATCAGTCATAGTGTGATGAGCATGTGTATAGATTTATCAAACTTTCTCTAATTTTGACAGAAGAGCAATATAAGTTTTACCGCTGTTGTTTGGCATGTTATGATAATATTGATTATGCTAACAATGTTCAATATCGGAGGTAATAAATACAGCTAAGACTAATAAATGTCAACTAGAGAAGTAGATCGTAGTCCGATGTAATAATAAATGGGAGTCGAGATATATTTGTCCATACATACATATAGTATGGTTATCCTTGAAACAATGAGCAGCTTACAAGTTTTTTTTGTGAAGTTGGCGTACTACGTAAATGTTTATAAATGTATGATTAGTTTTTATAATACATGAAAGTTCAAATCAGGGTATCAATTCTACTAACACATTGCTCATAGATTGTCAATGAATCGTTGTTTTTTCTAGTATTGCTATTCTACTTGGAGTATAATTGTAATGGCTACACAGTTCTAATTTCTACCGCAATTCAATTGTCTAAAATGCAATCGAGTATCAAGTATCGTTCAAATGTTATCATAAATAAACTTGATATTTCGCTAAAATAACTATTGTATTCGATTGCATTGTAGACAATTGCATTGCGGTAGAAATTAGATCTGTGTAGCCATTACAATTATACTCCAAGTAGAATAGCAATACTAGAAAAAACGATGATTCATTGACAATCTATGAGCAAAATATAAGCAATGTGTTGGTAGAATTGATACCCTGATAACTTTCAGTATCTAAGCAGGTCGACGGCTAGGCTAGTTAAGTCCCGTCGGCGAATCAAACTTTGTCAAAGCTACCTACTTCGCACCTCTTACGTACCACATCTTATATTAAAAGCTAACTTAGATCGGCAAAGTTCGATCAAGCAATTACTGTTATAATGGTAGATTCGAAAGTTTTATTCGTGTTAAATGATTTGATAGGTTTCCATTAATGACATTAGACTGCAGAACTGGACATAAATCCAGTTTTTTTTTTAAACAAAAAAAGATATATTTTTTTTTTTACCTTTACTCAAACTTATGGAGGTATCGAACCATCGACCATCTGGTTGGCCGATGCTCACACTGCAAAACTTCATTGATAATGATTTTACTTTCACCGAAAGCGAAGAAACCACTTACGTTTTCTTTTTACATCTAACACACTCGTTATTTACATATTTTTTTTCGTTGAACGCTAAGTATTGGGATACTTTAAGATTTTGTTTCATTGTTATAATGTAAGTACTTACTGTCATTTTATTACCTGAATCGTAAGTATTGTGCTTATTTTCGGGAAAACATACTGTCTGCTGCAACACAGTGTATATACTAAATCAGCAGGCAGGGCTTTCATTGTGTATTATGTGTTAATTTTTCTACGTGAATAAAGAAATATGTAAAGAAATTTAAAAAAAAATAAGAAAGCTGCGGTTGTAATGTAATGTATATATTTAATTTGAATTAAGCCGGAAACCGGTTTACACCGCACGGTTACTGAAAAGATACTTTGGAAAGCGAAAACTTACAGAATTTCGGACGATAAAAGTGATAAAAGTTGTAATAGGGGCGTCGAGAGAGATAAGCCCTGAATGTTTCGCGTTTATTCAAGTTTTCTAGGATTATTCGCGTTTTACGCCCCTCGAGATGACATAAAATGAAATTGTCTGCTAAAATCTAGCAACATCTGCTGTTGCTTCTATTTTATAGCAATGTTCTTTCAGATTGTAGGTATTGCCCAGGGGACTGTACAGCATACTATTACGTAAAATTATCGAATAAGTACTTATTCTTACGATGCGTAAAATATTTAACATTAATATATTTGTAGTTATCTGGAACCGCCAATAGTATTTGCTCCAATAATGATGAAATCAGTTTACGACCGACCAAAATATCAAGCAGGTGCTCCATCAACGAGACCATCCGTCTGACCTCCAGAGTGTTGTACCCTACCATTCTAAGGACAAATCGACTCGGGTATATGAATGGATAACTGACAAAGTATACATGTTGCTTTGATAGAGCCACCGCAGAAACTTTTTTGGTTTTTTATGCATATAATATATCAACAACATTTTCTACAAAAGCTATTCGACCGCTGTCCTTTCCAATATAAAATGATGATGCCCTCAAAGATAGAACGCCAGCTTATGATCGCGCTATTACTTCTGGACTTGACGTATTCCACATAATGGACATCTAAAAGCTTGAAAAATGAGACCTGGTTTTATATAGAACGCTCCAAAAGAAATACAATGTAACTTGTACGGTTTTCTTGTACAAAAAATTCTTACAATAATTCTGCACAGTACACGAACCCGATAAGATTGTTACCTGGTACATGCAGATAACAAACTTTTCGGTTTCAAATCATAGGTTCAATCACGTAGTATAAAACAAAGTCGCTTTCTCTGTCCCTATATCCCTATGTATGCTTAAATCTTTAAAACTACGCAACGGATTTTGATGCGGTTTTTATTAATAGATAGAGTGATTGAAGAGGAAGGTTTATATGTATAATAATATCCATTAATAAGATAGGCTATATATTTTATACCCGTGCGAAGCCGGAGCGGGCCGCTAGTAAAATATATATTCTATAATCATTTTTATAGCCTCCGAAGCAGCCCTTAGCTAAAAATACCACAAGCAAGTCACGTATCCAGGTTGTGACTGCAGTGAGCTTTATCTAGATAACCAGTAAAGACGCACGCAGAAGTGCGAGATTCCACAGAATATTATTCAATATGACTACATGTGCGGAATTCTCGGTATAATTAGAAATTCAATCTCGCAACGTTGCAATAAGCTTAATGGACGGTCTGTACTACGTCTGTTTCACGTACGCCATTACCTATCTTTTACCAAATTTAAAAGAGCATGGATTTTCTATATGGCTTGCAATATTCTGATCATTGAAATCCTTCGATCAAGAATACCGAATAAGTTGTATTCTTGATCGAAGTTGAAATCCATCGCTAAAACTGCGATAAAGTTGCCCTACGACACAAGAAGCTGTTTTGGAACCTGTTAACAACCTAAGTTTTTAAATATAATTGTATATGGGTAAATTTAGATTGGCTAGTAACTGGCTATGTTATTCTCTAATTATAATATAAAACTGGCGACATATTCTGTAGGAATCCAATGTTGGCTTAATTAGAGTCTGTTCGTGTAAGTAACTGTTAGCTAATCTGTAGCACGTGTGGGTATAGTTTAATTAAGCTTGGGAGGCGTCATGTAGCGTAATTAGTTCTCGGATTTTCACAAGCACAGGTGTGATTTCCCTAATAATTACGGCGATTTGAAATACGGTCAAGGGTATGATTTATATAAAGAATTTCTAATCATATTCTTTTTCTGTTCGCGCAATTTATTACATACACGACTAACGCGCGATAGTAGCGATGCAGAAGCGCATTTACAAAACGCGCGACAGCATAGTTACTAAATTTTTACCAAAAAATGGAATCGACTTCAACACTCAAAAGTGTGAAATAACTTGTCAAAGTCGGTACCATGATAGTTCACAAAAGTAACTATCATCACAATATTGTGCTCATGGTACCGACTTCGACAAGTTATTTTACACATTTGAGTGTTGAAGTCGGTCCCATTTTTTGGTAAACATTTTTATTTTCACCCTTTTCAGTGACCTTTGTTACTCACGGGATCAATTATCATTGTCTATGTTCTCCGATGTCTTCACCCGCAACTATAATATCGTCGAGGTATGCGTAGCACGTTTCAGTTATTGTAGTGTAACTCAAAAACCGCTTGTCCGATTTTCATGAAATTTAAATGGGACCACCACGGAAGTAAATTCTATTTAAAAAAATGAATCATCAAAATCGGTTCATAAAAGACGTAGTCATCCGCGAACACCTCCTTTGAAGTCAGCTAAATAAGTCGCCGTGGGCGAGGGGCCTAAGGGTCATGACCCCCTCCAGGGACCACTTTTCTACGTACCAATAATATAATACGTAGAACGAAGTTCACTTTAAACGCGCGAGGTACTAATATATAAATGTCATCATGCGGATCTCAAGTCTGTACCCATAGGTACTAATTGGCTTCGCTAAGTTTGACTGTTTGACTTTGCAAAATACAATCCAAGTTTTTCATTTGATTGTCTTTTCTCTGGAAGCTGCTTTTTATAACTTTGCGAACCTAAACCAACAGATCGCACTATTTTGTAAGATAAGATTTGTTATTATTGGTGGGCAAGTTATTGCAAAAGTAGGCGTCACGATTTAACTATTGCAACTGTGCACACCACTTCAATTACCATAAAAATAAAATAAATATAAAATAACATAATAAAATAATTTTACTTTACACTGCCATCTAGTGCTTCTTAGTAAGCTAGCACTGCGGTAGTCCGTAGTACCTACTATAACATTACTTTGTCTACCACTCTATAAAGAGGCTAGATATAGCAGATACTTTGTGCTGAATTTCGTGGAGTTGATAAATCATTCAGACAGATCGAATGGGCTAATCCATTACCCGATAGATGGCGCAATTACCGTACTCAACTAATGTTTGTTGAAAGACTTCATTGATTACGATGCTTGTTACATCGAATTATGCGACTAGTAGTTATATTGATAAAAGGAAATTCTACTTTTCGTGACTCGGTACTACTCAACCGTTGCATAATAATTTGCAAACTAAAATGGTATCTAAGAGCATAGATATCTTAAAACTACCTCATTTCTATTTTACATACTCTTACAAAATAAATTTCTTCTTCTTCTCTCAGCCATGTGCGTCCACTGCTGGACATATACCTTCCTCATATAGGGGAGATTTGCCAATACTCGCCATGCTTGACAGGCGGGTTGGCGAGCGCAGTATGATTCCCAATCTTCAGAAGGCGCTGCTGCCCACCTTCTGGTGCGTGGCAAAATAAATTATTTGATATTAAATATAATAATTATGCAATGTAAAAGTTTGTTACCTGTACATGCAGATGAAAAACGTTTCAAATAAAATATCTACTCTATACTCTTGTTGGAATGGAGCCTTTAGCTAAAAATACCACAAGCAAGTCCAGGTTGTGACTCAGAGAGCATAGCTTTATCTAGATAACCAGTAAAGACGCACGTAGAAGTGCGAGATTCCACAGAATATTATTCAAGTACAAATAGACGTAACAAGCCTGATGGTAAGAGATCATCGTCGCCTATGGATATCTGTAACGCCGGGGACATTAATGTACTTATTTGACTATTAGTAGTTTTCAATCCCTTTAAGACTATTAACTCTACTTTTGAGGCATCCCGTACTGTACTCGTAGCTACTCGGGAATACCGAGGGTGGAAGCTGGTTCCATATTATGGCAAAAACGATCGGTAGAATTTCACAGGTACGTTATTTCTAACTGACTTAAAAAAGGAGGTTATTCAATTCGACCGTATATACATTTTTTTATGTATGTTCGCGGATATCTTTGTCGTTTATGAACCGATAAGCTATGCAGTAGCTTAAAAATTATCATCAAAATCCTCCGACTCCGACCGGCACAGCGGTGATACTTTTTAGTTTTGCCATCTATCAATGAATAGCAGAACTTTTAATGACTTTTTAAAATATCACGCTTGTCTGTTTAGTTCAGCAACTCGCCCCTAGGTGGCATTGGTTGTATCGGCGTTACTGCATAAGTTATTAATATATTAATTGCATAAGTAATTACAAAATGCTATGCAATAGTTTTACCGCGGCAGTCCCCGAGTGCCACACGTCTTTTTTTTTTGTTTGATAGAGTATACTCCCGTGGTAGTCCAATTTTGACATCGAAGTCTAAGAAGCAGTTTTTGAGTTACACTCATATAATTGAAAAGTGCCACGCATACCTCGACGATATTATGATTGCAGGTGAAAACATCGGTGAGCATACACAATGACAATTAATATCGTGAGTAGCAAAGGTCACTGAAGAGGGTGAAAAAAATTTTTACCAAAGAATAGAACCAACATCTACACTCAAAAGTGTGAAATTACTTGTCGAAGTCGGTACCATGAACACAATATTGTGCTGATAGTTACTTTTGTGAACTATCGTGGTACCGACTTCAACAAGTATTTCACACTTTTGAGTGTTGAAGTCGGTTCCCTATTTGGTACAAAATATTTCATGAGTCAATTATTATTATATTATATAATTATATAAACGCGTGACCAAAATGCTGGCACATATTTGGCTCAACGAATCAGCATTGCAATTCAACGGGACAATGCTGATTCGTTCTAGCATTCTGGGCACGCTGCCAGCCGGTAGCGGTTAGAACATTCGAGTTATCTATAGGCCACCAATAGCTAGTGGATTGCTCAAATGTTATTATAGTAGCTGCAGTATTGTAATTAGTTATTAGTGTTTTATTTTAATAAAGGCATTTGCCCCAGAAAAGAAAAAAAATATATAAATTGAATTTACCGAGCAAATCTGATCTGTTTGCTTTACATAATTGTTTGTGCTTAATTCATCTACTCGTATCGTATCAATGCCCACGGTAGGTACATATTACATTATGGATTATCATAAAAACAAATCAATGTGCTTTATTGACTAGTCGGGTCGATTTTTATAACTTATTAGAAGTTATAAAAATCGACCCGACTGCCCAAAAGATATCGTGAAATTTAATCTTCATAATAATTTTGAATGTGTGCCATAAATATCATACAGTTGAACGACTATGGTCATAATACCTTTATCCGAACCATTAAATAATAACCTTATTGTGTCACGAATGATAATACGAAATGAGCTAAGGCTGTCGTATCAAAATAATTTATTTCATATTTCCTCATAGGATCTGGTTTCTCGTCAGGAATTATGACAACATATTGTGCACAGATAGACATAAGGGGCCAAAAATTTCGCCCATCCCCCTCTCCGACAAAAGGTTACATTTGTGAGACCCCGAATCGTATTAATGTATTTATCTCATTTATTCTTATTTTCATAAATATATATTATACTTACAACTAAGTTTGCACTACTATTAACTTTTATTTACCGAAATGTATGTAAACATTACGTCTGCCGTGCGAGCAGGCCTGAATATGCTAATCTAATGTCGGAGCCTATCGTCATTTGCGGCCTATTTCTTGGTGAGCATTCCGGTAGAACTGTTCACATAATGGTTACTTATTTAACTGCTTCAGTTATATGATACCTGGATAAATAGATCATTGTAGGAAACGCAGAATGTACAAAACAATAATTATTTCTTATAGTAGATTTTGCACGACAATTTTGATAGTTGTAACCTAGGCAGTGATGAATTATTGTTTTGTATATTATATTTTAATAGATTTTTGTAACCGTATTAATATATATATATATATATATATATAAAATAACGTATTGATAAATTAATCTGATTTGAATTGTTTCATTTCAATTTTATCACTGACATATTATCATTGCAAAAGTGGCAGACATGACATTTGTCAGAGGATATATTGAGAAGTGGATACGCGTGGTGGAACGTCGAATACTAAGTATAATGGTGGGTAGTTTAAATGCGAACCGACGTGACAGGAGCTCTAGCAACGGTTGGCGCAGTTGTTAGCACTCTGCCTTCTGAGCCGCTGGTCCCGGGTTCGATTCCCAGACAGGTCAAACATTTGTGTGTATGAACATGTCTGTTTAATAATAATAATAAAACGTTTATTTCAGATAAAACATAAAAGTATTAAAGGAAGAATAATCAAAAATAGGTTGGTAACAAGTTCATTGTTATTTATATTATATATATATACACACAACAGTACATATAGGTATATATATATATATATACATATATATGTACTGTTTGACTTGTGTCTGGGTGTGTATATGTATATAAATATATTATATATCAGTCATCAGGTTACCATAGTACAGGCTCTGCCTAGTTTTGGACCTGAAGACCGTGTTTGAATGTTAATAAATAAAAAAATAAAAATATTTCTCTTACATTCTATTATAGCACTAGTCAACTCAGTGCTTTTCTTTTCATAAGCATTCTTTGAGTTTTATGGGTTACTAGCTGCGCCCTGCGGTTTCCTCTGTACTGGTTATGACATAGATAAGTAACTACTCGTATATATATATATATATATACTCAGAGGTTATGAAAGAGGGTGATGATGAATAATTGAATACATCCATATTCTTAGACTCTTACTTACTCACGAATTTTCGCATTATTATTTTAATATGGAACACCACATACACATATAGTTTACAATGCCTCAATTCATATCAGAATGAACGCATTACAAAAATCCCATTGATTTCCACAAGGACCATACGGTCTTGTTAAGTTAAAAGTGGCATTCATGAAATGTATCACGCTATCTACGAACGAAACGCTTGCGTGTTTTAAGGACAAACACCGCCATCTAGCGTGTAGGTTTAAAACGTAGCTTTAGACGCGGGCCACATTTAACTAAGTGGCGCCTGGCGCTGACATGGCACGGGCGGCTTCCTATGCCATTCAAATTTGATACTTAATGCGTGGAATTAAAGTGCAATTGTGCAACGTGTATCCTAAATTGCGCTTTAATTCCACGCATTAAGTATCAAATTTGAATGGCATAGGAAGCCGCCCGTGCCATGTCTGCGCCAGACGCCATTTAGATGAGGCCCGCGCGTTAACGCACATTGTAAAAGTATATCAATTACTAGCTGCGCCGCGCGGTTTTACTCACGTGGTGATGATCAATGATGATGTTGAAAGTAATCGATGTTATTCAAATTTCATCAACATCGGTGTAACCGTTTGAACGTGAAGAAGTAACAAACATAATAATATACAAATATACAAAAACTTTCGCCTTTATAATATAAGTACAATATGATGTGAAAGTTTTGGAACTCCCAGTCCTTAATTTAAATCAAAATGTTAAAAGAACGAACGTCTTTCGAAAATAATCTCAATTTGTTTGGTCACGTAAGAGGTATGAATCATTAACCGGTGTACTCAAACACCTACGTCATCCTGACCGTAAACACATGTTTTATTCACAAGTACCCGACATCCATTAACATATATGCTCGTGTCTTCTGCCAAGCATAATTAGGGCGAGATTGCCGTGTAACAAGCACTTCAGCCTTCAGGCGCGCGTGGCAAGGGTCTTTATCAACGCAGTAGCTTAGTGTACGAGTAGGTATCTATCTGTAGATAGAAAACTCTTTATAAGTATCTCTACGCATAACAATGATAGGTTCAAGCAATATGTATCTCTCATTTGTATACTTTATCGCCCGTATGTGTGTTCATTACCTATTACTATTTTGAATATTTATATTTAACGCTTTTTTTACTCATGTATACCTACCACCGCTTCTTATTAAGTTAATTTCTCTTTACATAGGTTGTCTGGGAGAGATAGCTTCTTAGGGATAAGACTGCATATTGTGCAACGTATTTTGTGTTTATTAATGTCATTGTGCAATAGTGTTAACTATCTGTCTAACAAAAATATTTTAATTAAATTTGGATTGCAATGGAATATTTACAATGTGTGTGTGTTTTATTGTGTGTTTTTTTATTATGCGTGTTCGCTACTACTTCACGACTTAATTGCTTGATAGATTCAAATGAGATTCGAAATGTAAGTGCTTTATGACCTGGATTAACAAATAGCTAGTTATAATCCCGAAAAAAATATGATGCCGCTGGGACACAAAAAATCTCTCATTGTTACGTTTTCACACCTAAACCCAATGATGTTTTACTAAAGATGACGTATATTCATATACTGCGCGGTGCTCAGATTTTGTTCCTTTACGACATAAACATGCTTACTGCGACAGATAATACGGTACAAATAATATAGAAATGTATGTATGATATGTTTAGACTTGCGCTTGAAATACGCGTCATAATGAAAATTACTACAATTGACTTAATTTTGCCGCCTCAGTTTCCGCGCGCTTGTGCGACATCTACCTCATATAAACATATAATAATGTCATTGCCTAAACCGCTGAATAATTTCGATGACATTTGGTATTTTAGTATTTAATAGATGAGACCTTAGAAAAAGATACAGGCTAGTTTTCACTGTAGAAAAAGTATAGTTCCAGTGGGATACAGTTATCCCATGTAGCACTACCTACATCCCATGATGTAGCTTTTCCATTTTAGGCCAAACTAGCGTGAAACTAACGCGTGTTCTATAATATTTTGTTCGACAATTATAAATTCAACTTTGTCTGAAGTTGATTTTGTGTATCACCTTCAAGAGTGTGATACATAAAATTTGTCCTAACCGCCTGAAGACACAGATCATATCAGTGACACGTGTCATTGATAAATGCTTCCGAACGAAGCGATAACAGTTGCACATCGTGATAATTATCTTCTTCTTTTAAAAACGCCACGTAAGTTTCTCGAATATAACAGTACAATACAGTAGGTAACTCTTAAAAGCACGAATACACTATTTTCACAAAGAAGTATAAAATTATACTAGTCGCTTACGTTCTACAAATCTTCCAATGCCACCTTTCGCATTATTCCGTCTATTTGACTAATTAGTTTCTGGTTTTAATAAAATATGTATACTTAGTGGCTTTGAAACTGCATTATACGAGTTAAATCCGGTTTTCAGTGATTCGCGCTCGGCTGGGAATTGTATTGCAGTATGCTCCGACGAGCACGTGCGGTGCAGCGGTTTGTCGATAGTATTTCCATTAGTGGGTGAAGCTATTTCCAATTATATTAGGTTTGTACAGAACATTTCATGTGAGCAATGTTTTCTCATTAAAATTATAGACAAGTCCACTATCCGTATAAGCGAAATTAAAAGACGTAAAAAGCCAAAATGAGACGAATTATTCAGTCAAGTGTGAATTTTCCTTGTATTCTAAGGGCTTGTACCATCGTACAAGATATAGCACTTCAGCTCTCTGTATTGTCATTCATTTATTTGTTATTACATAAATAACGTGGCCACATCAATGACATTAGTAGGAAAAATAAATAAAATGATAAAATATTAAAATTAATGTTAAAACAGTATATTTAACAGTAAATAATTATTATACATACATATATGAGCTACGTGAAAACTCGCTATCAGACTGACAGCCAGCGAACACTTAGGGCCAGTTTCTTTAATTCGTGGGTGTTTTTTTTAATTAGTGGTGTAATATATTTTGATCTGACTACTGATCACACAACCTTTTTATCAGAAATTTAACATTTTGTAACTTCATCACAAAGCCGACCATTAGTATTAGCTTCTGTTAGTTACATTCCATTACGGGACCCTAAAAAGAAGGTTCGAACGGATTTAGTTACAAATTTCGCAAACGAATAATGCTGTTAGTATAATAAATGCGTATGTAGCTTTGTTTGTTTTGCTTTCTACCCTAATCTACTCAATTCATTATGCAATTCTGGCAGCACATTGTTTGTCAGGGGTACAAAAAGTAAGGTACTTTTTATCCTGAAAAAAGTATAGGTAAGTATGCAATGTATCCGAATTGGCAGATTTGATAAAACTTTATTTATGATTTGATGCAGATTTCTGCGGGAATTGCCTATTGCCGGCGCGGTCTATTATTTCACAATATTGTGAAATTATAGACCGCGCGGGCAATATAAGACACAAGACATTCGAGACTCAGCTAGCCTATCACATTATCAGAGCCTTCTTATTTTTTTTCCAGAAGTCATCCCTTAATGAATAGGGTGGGCACAACATTTGTTTTTCTACTCTAATGTATTATTATCAGCTTACAACTAAGACCTTTCAAACGCATAACCTTCTTCACGCAGACAACGAGATTTATATATTTCAAAATCACTATTTTTAAAACCATTTAGATATATTGCGCACTGCTTCTCGTTCACTTGTAAAAAGTTTAAGTAGGTCAGTATCACAGAGTAACTCTACAGTACCTACTGCGTATGTGGCGAGGACTGAAATACACCGAGTTTATATAATATTAAGAGATATAATTAAAGATATTGAAAAAAATAGGCTCCCTATGAGTAGTAGTAGTATAGTTATTAATTCTACAGTGCAGAGTGGTTTTGGGGTACGTTCCAGTACCTGCCTGGCTAAGAAGATATATAGAAATACGCTCGCCAAATACATGTGTGTCCAAGCAGCTGGTTTTGAGAGCCAGTTCACCTGCTATGTCATATGTGATTTCACCTTTATGTGATTAACCATCAAGTGGGGCAATGATTAACCTGTTAATTTGTTAAAAAAATATTTAATATCACCTTCTCAATCTGTCCTCTAAATTCTAAATGTCACACGCTATAGAAGCAGCATTCTAAATATTTTTCGGAGTCAGTTCCAAAATGAAGTCCATAAAAACTGCCATGTCATATGGCTTACCTCCGACAGCTCGAGGTTAACGTTATTTAAAAGGTCATATCTACGACCCGGCCTGTCTTTTGATATCTAACTTTATTTTAGTTGCCGGAAACCAGGTCAGCATCTAATTTGAGTGCTCAAGCTCTACTGCTGATACTGTTCTAGAAATTCCGTTGTTTACTTTTATGCTTTTAGCAAATTGGGGCTGCAAGCAGGGTTTGATAGTTCAGGCAGCGTAAGCATTTTATTAACAGTTCAGCGTTTACTGGAGACGGGTTAAGCTGTTATTGTGAACAAAATAGGGCATGCGTTTTGGCACAGCGGCTAAATTCCGTTTTAAATATAGCATTGTAATGCTCTTAGAGCATTACAATGCTATATTTAAAACGGACTCCGCCTACTACTACCCGCATACTTATAACTTCTGATTATTTTTTCGACTTCATACGGATATTTCTGATCTGCTAGCAACCTGTCCGTCTATCTGTCAGTTTCTTGTTACATAAAAAATCAACAAATATGGGTGAACTTTAATACTGCTCTCGCAGTTATTTTACCTTTTCTTCCTTAGTTTCTTCCCTAAAAGTTTGTTTTTTTAGTTGCGGTTTTTGATGATTATCTTACCAAACTGACATAAAGAGAAATAAGGCAATGCAAAATGCACACGATATTTCATGACGTGGTGACGAGATGGCATGAATAAAAAAAACATAACGGGGAAGATCTTTTTTATGCCCTAATTTTTGGGTTTGACCACTACGTCATTTGGTGGTTGGTGACGAAGTGCTCAAAAGCACAATCACGCAGCACCCCAGGAACATGTTTAAACTGGGTAACAAAGTTTAAATCGAGTTTGTCATTTTTGTGACATGGAAACTTAACAAGATTACATAGTTTAAAAACTACTAACCGATTTCATCTAACCGTACAATACAATTTTAATGAAATCAATGAAAGATATCAAACTGATTTTCATGAAATTGATTTTGAACCAATCCGAAAGTATGTTTTATCGAATGAAAAAAGATTTATTTCAAATCGGTGTATGATGACGGAGTATTTAGAGAATTGATAATCTTATCCTTTTTCGGAAGTCGGTTAAAAGTAGAATTTTAATGCACGTGTTGGATTACTCCTCTGTCTGTAAGGATGGTTCATGATCTATCAATGAAAACGTAAACGTTCAGTACCTAGTCGAAGCAGGAACCAATATCGCAATCGTAGAGCAGCCGTGTCGCAGAGTGAAACTGTGCACTGTGCCATGTAACAATTGAACTCAGTACTGTCATTTATATAGCAAGTACAACTGCGACACAGATAAAATATAGTTTGTGCGGACGGTGTGTGCGTTATTCAATTGTTTATATACGAATACGATATGATTAATGTTGACGCAAGTTATTCTGGGCTTAGACTCTGATTATGAACAATAAAAGTTGACATCGAAAGTAAACTTATAGCTTCCATAATATACCTTTGTCTTGACAATAGAATATCGAAGTAGAACCATAAATATGCAATGCTTTTATTCACAACATAGTCCCGTAGACCATATTTTACTGAGCGGGGAGGGTAATTGAATATAAAAGTTATGGAACACGCAAGATGTAAGCTGAGCCCGGCATTATGCGGACCCGTATACTGGTTTTATGTCGGGATGTTAAATATTTACAACTTTCGTTTACGTTACAAGCGGCTCAGGGTTGGAGATTTGCTCTGACGTTTTCAAGTCCATGGTGTATCTGAAGATGCCAAAATCTACGACCACGAACAACTAAATTCTCAACATGTATTGTAAGGAAGTGGAAAGTTACAGATTCAAGCGTCACTTTCCGGAACGCCATATCAAAATGATTATTGCTAGACTGGCTGGTTGGCGCAGTTGGTAGCACTCTGCCTTCTGAGCCGCTGGTCCCGGGTTCGATTCCCGGACAGGTCAAACATTTGTGTGCGTGAACATGTGTGTTTGACCTGTGTCTGGGTGTGTATTTATTTATTTATTTATTTTATTTATTTATTACATTTTAGGGAATCTTACGGCTAGGTACTTAAGCTAGGGTTATTTGTACAGGTTCTTAAGGCTAATTACAAGATTCCACTGATAAATTTCATAAGAAATAGAAATATATGTTTAAATATATTTATAAGCTATGACTTCCTTAACTTAAGGAATCAAAGTATAAAACCAGTGCATTCCTTAAGTTAAGGAATCAAAGTATGACTTAGCAATTGACCGCTTAAGGTGGTCGACAGGCGTATTAAATATATCAATATCGTGCTGTAAAGATATGTCGTTAAATATGCGGCTGGCCCGTAATAGAAAACTGTTTCCTCTATAGTTAGTTTTAGCATATGGTATGTGAAGACGGCAAGGCCTTCTATGTGGGTTGAGTGGGACTCTTATGCCTATCTTTTCGAGTAATTCCGGGCAATCGACCGAACCATTTACTATCTTCATTAAATATACTATATCGGCTATGTCCCTTCTTATATTCAAAGGTAAAATATGAAATTTTAAACAACGTTTTGTATAATCCGGTACATATTTTTTAATTTTAAATTGCAAATAACGTAAAAACTTTGACTGGATGCGCTCGATGCGTGTTATGTAAGTATCATACATAGGGCTCCATATGGGTGAAGCATATTCTAAGTGGCTCCGCACATAGGCGCAATAAAGAATTTTGAGGGTTTTAATTGATTTGAAATCAGCTGATATACGAAGAACAAAACCCAGTGCTCTAGATGCCTTTTTGACAATATTGTTGATGTGTTCATCAAATAGTAATTTGGAGTCAAATATGACGCCTAAATCACGAATTGAATCAACCCTTGATACGTTCGTATTCATGAGTTTGTAATTAAAAATTAATGGATGTGGCTTACGGGAAAATGAACATGAGTAGCATTTAGAAACGTTTAAGTGTAATTTATTTGCAATACAATAATTATCAAAATGATTAAGGTCTTCCTGTAGGCGATGGGCACATTCGGAAGAATTAATTGGACAAAGGATTTTCATGTCATCAGCATATAATAGTATCTTGGAGTTGTTGAAACACGAGGATATGTCATTAATAAAAATATTGAACAATAGTGGGCCTAATAAAGATCCTTGAGGAATGCCGGAGGGTATTAGCATTGTTGATGACATGTACCCATTAAGTGCCACAGTCTGGCACCGGTTCTCCACATAAGATGTAAACCATCTGAATAGGTTACCACTGACACCTACAGACTGAAGTTTACGTAACAGTATTAAATGATCAATTTGATCGAAGCATTTACTATAATCGGTGTAAATTACATCAACTTGGGAGGGGATAGACATGTGCTCTGATAAGTAATCACTACATATTATGAGATTGGAGGACGTGGACCTACCTGTCATAAATCCGTGTTGTTGGGAGCTTAGAGTATGTCTCAATGCAGCAGATAGCTTCTTATGAATTACTTTTTCTAGTACTTTTGCAAATAGACATAGTTTGGAAATGGGCCTGTAGTTTTCTACCTGATCTTTTGGTCCCTTTTTATGTATCGGGGTAATGTATGCAGATTTCCAAATAGTAGGCACGGTGCCTTCAGATAATGATCGCCTAAAGAGTATCGTTAGAGGAATGGAAATACTTCTGGCACATTTGACAATAAATAATGCTGGAATACTGTCAGGACCCGCTGATTTATTTAAATCGAGGGACTTCAATAGTTTACATACATCTGAACATACAAAATCTACGTCTGATAAGTTTCTTAATGATATACTATAATCATTAGAAACGTTATATGAATAGTCACTATGTGCACTGGTACGAAAAGTCGAATGAAAGTATTCACTGAACAAGTTACAGATATCTTCCCCCGAGTCAGATGCGCGCTGCCCAAAACGTAGGACCGCGGGATATGAGTTATTCTGTTTTTTAATTTTAACATATGACCAGAAGGCTTTAGGATTAATGGAGATATTTTTTTCAATGTTGGAGATGTACTCGTTAAACATTACTATTTCCATCGATTTAGCGCGTTCTCTTAGTGTGAAAAAAGTCTGAAGGTCAGAATGATTGCCATAAGTTTTGTATTTCCGATGATATTTGTATTTTTCTTTTAAAATTTTAATTAGTGTTTTTTTGTACCATGGTGGGTATTTTTGTGCGGGTATTGTCGTTTTAGAGGGTATATACGTTCTCCGTAACTCGTAAAGAGTATTATAAAAGAAAGATACCGCCTCATCAAGTGACCCTTCATATAATGCATGTGGCCAATCAATTGAATCTAGCTTAGATATGATACTATCGTAATCGCCGGACTGGTACAAGTACTTAGTGTAAGGACGCGGTTTTAATTTATGTAGTTGGACAAAATCTGCCGATATGCACAAGGCCGGGTGGTGTGTGGCATCAAGTTTGGACAAAGGGTATTGACAAAGGGTCACAGTTACGTCACTATTAGAAAATATTAAATCCAATATTCTATTGTTTGAGTTAGGTATGTGGTTGTATTGCGATAAGCTACATAAATTGATATCATCGATAAAATCTTGTTGGACAGAACCTTGGATATTATGGGCTACATAAAATAGGTTATCACTTGATGGATCCCAAACTAAGTTTGACATATTAAAGTCCCCCATGATGAGAAACTTGTCACATGGATTATTTAAAATTATATCCGACATACTTTCCGAGAATATTCGTAGCTGTTCCGAAATTGAATTACCTGTGTTCTCAGCACATATATAAACGGCACACAGATGCAGTTTGTACGCAACCCTAGGTTTTTGACAGCGAATCGTTACTGTAACCCACAGATCTTCAGCATTTGAACACCAATTATTACGAATCTCAGAAATAAATTCCTTACGAATCGCAAACAATGTACCACCACCCATAGTATCACCAGTTTTATGGTAATCCCTATCCCGCCTATACACAATATACCTATCGTCAAATAACTCGCAGCTATTTATACTGTCCAGTAACCAAGTCTCCGTCAAGCAAATAATGTCATAATTGTATAAACAAACGTTTCTGTATAGATCAGAGGTTTTAGTCCGTAAGCCACGTACATTTTGGTAGTAAATGTTAATCATTTTTAAAATAAATTTCTAATAACTGTATAATCACTGTCGAGCATAAAATAGTACTTATATTAAAAATAACATTTGTCGAGTTATGGTAATTTTTAAATAAGTTGTAAAAGGTCTTATGCAATAACAAAGGTAAAACATACCGATAGCAAATGGCAGGCCGAAAGCGCAAGCAACAACAAAGGGATGACAGCTGAGGCGACGAGTGCGGGGAGAAGTATTGCACGAGCATTACAAAACAATAGGTATATATACGTAAACCGCTGCTTACTATTATTATTATATCGCCTAAACTACAAGTTATTAAATATGGTACTATCAGAATAGTATAATAATATATAGTACTGGTGGTACTTAGGATATCTTTTTCAAATCTGACTCCGATTTTATAGACAGCACGTGTGAGGTAGGATTTTTCCGGGCAAATATTTTGCATCCCTTTACCCAGACATACAAAAAACCCTTCTCCTTGGCCAAGTTTTTTGCCTTGCTAAGCAGTATCTTGTTTTCAATAGTCAGGTGATCGTTGATGAATATTCTTTTGTCACCGCGTAGGCCCAAATCACCCGCAACAATATTGAGCTTTTTTGCTGCTGCCACAAATTCTTCTTTCGCGTATCTATTATGTACTGACACAAGAATTGCTTTGTTTTGATTATCGCTGCGCGTAGGTATCCTAGCTATATAGTTAATCTGCTCTTTAGAAATGGGGCAGTTAACGCGGCTTCCGATCTTAGCGAAAATATCAAACAGGTTCTCCGACTGCGAAAGGGGGACACCTTTAATTTCAATGTTATTCATGCGAGATCTCTGGTCGTACTCACGCATGGTATCTTCCAGGTGTCCAAAACGCTGCTGCAGGAGATGCACGTCATTCTTAGTCTTCAATAGTCCTTTGACTTCCTCGTTTATCTCAGAAACCCTAGTGGTTAAGGTATCCATGGAGTCTTGTATAAATTCAACTGATTTTTTTAGGTCTGCCACATCTGGCTTCATGAGCTTCAAGTCAGCAATGTCAGACTTCAAGGTTCTTAAATCGGCGATGTCCGCTTGTATAGCCTGGACGCTAGCCATCAACGCAGGCAGCGATGAGACTTGAGACGCCAAACGTTTTATGTCTTGTGCTATGCTTTCCATGTCAGCTGGTACTGGAGATTTAGATGCACTAGATTTTCCCAACGGTACGAGAGGGCTGGCCGCGTTTTTACATGTTGGGCATTTCCATGTATTTTTCCTATCACCCAGCTTGCGATAGCCGGCTTCGGTTATACCAGAACAGGCAAAGTCAAAACGCCCTTGACACAGAAAACACTGCACTCCATCTCTGAAATCCATATTGCAACGTTTGCATTTAAATGTATCCATCACAACACAGCACGATTACGATTTGAATTGAGCGATACGGTTAGCTGTCACTGTGTAAGCGGCAGGTAAACAATTAGCGGAGCGTAGTTAAATGCGTGCGCGCGGTATGGCAACGTCCGCCGAACTGATGTATATAAGTATATCATCAGGTCACCATAGTACGGGCTCTGCCTAGTTTGGTGCCTGAAGACCTTGTGTGAATGTTAATAAATAATAAAAAAGATATTAAACATTATTTAGTGCATTTCGCGATATGAAATTATTCAGGTTAGGCTCGGACGGATATCTCTTTAAACCATCCTAGAGGCAAGGATGGTATGTGAACGTCCCTCCCCGCAAACATAGCATGCATGAAGTATACAACACGATATAGCATATGTAACTTCAAGCGGTCTACATGCCCACGTGAAATATGACTAAAGAAGTTTTTAGGTTCATAAGCACACATCATATAATGTACCCTCTATGGGTGGAATAGCGATAGAATTACTATGTTTGACACTATGTGGCGTAAATGGCCGACAGACTAATAAGATGCAAAGAAAATTAGATTGCGCTTGGAACAATATTGTATATGAATCCTATACTCTGTAAAGCCCATTTTGGTGACAGTATATTTCTCGGAAATTTCCTTTTTCTTTCATAATGTTATTAGAAAAGTTTTTACTGCAAACATTCGTAATGCAACATGATGTTTTTACAAAGGACTGCTTTTAGACTTAAGTAGGTTACGCTGAAAGACTCAGATAAATACCGAAAGCTGAAAATACATGAATTCCTTTCTTATTCATTCAGTCAGCTTGTAACTAATAAGATATACTTTTGGAAAAAATATATTTAACCTTTTTTCTTACGTTTAAAAATATGGCAAAAGTTTTTAATGTAAATGATTTTGTCATTTAAGAATTTGACTTCTGGCCATGTCAATAAACAAAAAAAACAACTCACTGTCTCTAAATTGTTAACAAACAAATAATATATACTCCAAGACAAACATAGTCAGACCTCTCATTTCCTTTCAGTTAGATGAGTGCACTTCTAACGTTTATTTGCAAGAATTTTCATACCCACATCCCACCAGGCTACCCTTATTCAGCCCGAAGACAGCGCTCATTTAAAAGCTAGTATGTGCTTGCTGAGTGAGGCTAGGGGACCAACTTCTGACATGCATTTATAACTATTGCATTGTTTCACTTACTGAGTTTTCCTCAACAATGTATGTGTCATGCTGTCATAAGTCTAATGTATTTTCTTCTTTTTTCTTCAGCCACAAAGTGTAGCTACTTGTGTGGCTGAAGAGCATGGTCACCACAGATTATAATTCACTTTGATATCTGGTCCGGCTGCTTAAAGATAAGCTTAATTGGAAATTATATAAGTATAAATATATATATAGCTTGTTGCGATTAATTTTACATATATAGTTGCTTTAGTATAAGATAGTCATTTATAAAATGTAAATCCGAAATTGATTTTAAGCTTAAACTTATGCTTAAACCTTAACATATCTAACCTAACTTATGTTAGATGTATATATACTAAGACCTGTGGATTTTATAAATAAATTATATTTACTGGTTACGCAGGATACAGAAGGTGTCGTTGTGTGTGTGATACATAGCATCATTGCAACTGTCAATTATTTCGTCATGAAATACTGCCATAGTTTTTCATGGCTGAAAATCATCGCTTATTGTCTGCTGACAGTATAAGCACAATGTAGAGCAATGCTGAGCCAAGACCCTTTCAACATAATACATACTTCAATTTTCCTGCTTCTTCTTCTTCTCTCAGCCATGTACGACCACTGCTGGACATATGCCTCCCCCATAAAGGGGGGAATTGCCAATACTCGCCACGCTTGGCATGCGGGTTGGCGAGCGCAGTATGATTTACAATCCTCAGAAGGCGCTGCTGCCCACCTTCTGGTACGTGATCCCTTAGCAGACTCTTACGGCACCCACGGGAAGAGATGGGGGAGAACTATTCTAGGCCGGTACCACCACGGCACATTCTCCTGCTACGCACCTTCTATTTCATGTTTCCACATCTTAGTGGTGTATTGCGTATTGAATAAATGAATTTCTTTTTTCTTATCTATATACGTACTCTTTTTGTACTGCGCACTCATTCGTGTTATTGCATAATTTTTTTAGCAATTGAATGTAGGATAATATGGCGAACTTTTTCTCGTTATTATCATCATCATGTCAGTCATCAGACTGGCTCCCAGCACAGAAGGGTATTTAAGAAAGGTGACATATCTATCCTTACCTGATTAACTGGGTTATGAAAACTGACTGAAAGACTAGCGACTTCTGCAGCAATTCAATTACAAACTCTGAAGCATTTATTGCCAAACTATAAAAGCAGTTCTTTACTGTAGGGTATATATAATTTACAACCTGGCTCTCAACCACCTGCCTCAAAAGAGATCTCGAGTAAATAAAAAAATAAATAATGAATCTGAATATGAAACATTATTTAAATTTCATAAGGTCGTATATATTTATGAATAAACGCCTGTAGTTTGCGTAAAACCCGACCATTTACACGCTACTCCCCTAAATATTCCGATTGCGTCGAACCGATAGGCACAATAAAACGTACGGAGATAGTATATTTATGAAAAGTGACAGTCGGCTGTATAATTTTTGAGAAGATGCGTACCAAAGAAGTCACTGTCGCTTAAGAGAACACTACTGAACTCTTCGACAGAACACAATACCCAAATCCTACTAATATTACAAACACGATAGTTTGTATGGATGTTTGTTACTCTTTCACGGTCAAACGGCTAGACAGATTTGGATGAAATTTGGTGTGTAGATGCTTGAGGTCCCGGAATAACCACAAGCTATTCGTCATCATCATCAAGCATCACCACGCGGGTATAACCGCGGGGTGCTGGTAGTGCTTACAATATTATTATAACCTAAAGTTGTCATTCAAATTCATCGCATCACTGCAATACAATTACAATGTCTTAATTTAAATATTATATTCTTCTATGTCGCATCTATGTGTGTGTGTATTGTAGTATTGTCTATGTTCGAAATAAATATGTTTTCTTTCGTTCTTTCTATATTGACAGGCGTCGCGGCTCAGGGATCAGTGACACTGACTTTAGAACGACCTCGGGTCAGAAACATTTCTACGATGGACATTTAAGCGTGTTCTTGGTTCTTGGATGTTTAATATGATTGTGTTTGTGTCATCTTCCCGTGACACAGGGTACTTATCTGTAAGATGAACTTTTTACTAGTGAGAGTAAAGATTAAAATGCGGTGATATTAAGTATTAACCACGGTGATAACGTTTGAAGAACAATTATTTTTGGGGTAATTACGTTTGAATAAATATCTCTGACTGTACCGACATGTAATATCGAAATGACTGCACAGTAGCATGTGTGAAAAAGACCGCTATTTAAATAAATAGGTTAATAGGCTATGCGATAATAATACCTATGATATATACAACGAATCAGCGGGGAGCCCCATATCATCACGATTTATTATATCTCTTACGTTACAAGGAAATATCCTCTACACCTCAGATAAATAACTGTCAGACGATATTGTAGTAAAAAGGCTGGAAAGCTCGGGTTGTAAATTGACTCGAAAGATATTGATGGTAGGTTTTTCTGTGACAAACAATAACCATGAAAATTACAAGAGTATATAAAAATCTGACTCTTAACGAACACTGTTTCTCCTTTACAAGAAAACAATTGAAAGTCAAAAATTGAATGTTGCACATTTTTTAAATTAAGAACCTGATAGGTATCGTGTGAAAATTCAATCGATTAAATCTCAAAGCATGAAGGTTTTATGTCAATTCCAGATATCCATTAAATGGTATCATAATTATCTTTACTGCCGTGGGAGATCTACTGGTGGACAATATGCGTTCTCAATTGATCTAGGATCAGTACCTAATTTATTTGTTTGTTAACATTCACACAAGGTCTTCAGGTCCCGAACTAGGCAGAGTCTGTACTATGGTAACCTGATGACTGATATATATACTTATATACATACACACACCCAGACACAGGTCAAACAGATATGTTCATACACACAAATGTATGACCTGTCCGGGAATCGAACCCGGAACCAGCGGCTCAGAAGGCAGAGTTGAAAGTGGCTTGCTTTCAGTATCTTTGTGTCATCTTCGTATGTGACATAAAACGTATATCGAAAGAAAATATGTGTCAATCTTAGCATTTGCAAGTCCCTCGTTTCGAATCGACTACCATTTTTATTTGTATATAATTGAACAATTTCCTGCTAGCAAAAAAACGACCATTTTACAATAGGTACAAATTGCTTTCGTATACTTTGTAGAGACCAGATTCCCAGAATTTTATCGCAAATCCTTAAATCATATCTCGTAATAACACAAACGTTGTTTTTTTTAAGTTATAAGCTTACGATAGAGCGCTGTCTCACCTGATGTTAAGCAACAACGCGGTCTAAGGTATAAGTACGCAACTGGTACCAATTTACTCGCGACTTGAAGACTTGGGGTATTGAATTATTGGGATTGGGTTATTGGGTATTGGGCTATTGAAGGTACTTTAATTAATGTACTTACTATAAATTTTTACTAGTAAGAATTACTTGAATGTCATGTTTTGATTTCTTCTATATTTAGCTGAGATTTTCATTATGATTGATTACATTAGTGTTATCTAAGTTACTTATTAGTTTTCATGCAACATGTGTGAACTGGAAATCCTTGCATCATGTTTGTGTAGTTTCTATAGTGATCGGCATAAGGGCACATTTCATTTGGCCGGCAAATATTTTAAAATAAGTTTGTAACAATACATTGATAAACAATTGATAAACATACAGTTTATTAATATAATATATAAAAGAATATTTAATTGATTAATGGAATATAAATACATAAATATTTATCGTCTTCCCATGAAACAACATGCTTAATTCCAAATACAGAGCACAAAACCTTTATTTATTTCTTATACCTTTCTTAATGTTATTTCTCTTCACTGAAATAAGTAACATTACGAAAAGCGAGACGAACACAATCCATCATTCACGAACAAAAGGCACCTTGATTAATTTAGTGGAATCGCAAGAAAAATCAACACAACACAGGGATGTATTCAACATTCTGTGTTCGTGGTCTTTGTTTCCATTAGTAGATTAGTAGTTAGTATTGTTATTAGTTTTAGTAGTGTTGTAAGGTTATAACTTATGTATATATTCCTTGTAGTACATTTTACATATTTTATTCTGATATAAACAAAGAGTTTACTTTTGTTTCAGTGTATACATAATTACTAATTTTGTTAAAAAAAAATGGAACCGACTTTAACACTCAATATTTTTACCAAAAAATGGCATCGACTTCAATACTCAAAAATGTGAAACAACTTATTGAGGTCGGTACCATGATAGTTCAAAAGTAACTATTATCAAAATATTGTGCTCGTGGTACCGACTTCGACAAGTTATTTCAAACTTTTAAGCGTTGCTGTCGGTTCCATTTTTTGGTAAAAAATTTTTTTCACTCTCCTCAGTGACCTTTGCTACTCACGGCATCAATTGTCATTGTGTATTTCACCGATGTCTTTACCCTCAGTAAAGAAATCATCCAGATAGACGTCGTCACCTTTCAGTTATCGGAGTGGAACTCAAAAACCGCTTGACCGATTTTGATGAAATTTTAATAGCACCACGCTAGAAGCGAGCTTACAAATAAAAAATAATAGTAATCAAAATTGGTTGACCCAGTCCAAGTTCTGAGGTAACAAACAAAAAAATATGTACAGTCGAATTCCTCCTCCTTTTTTGAATTCAGTTAAAAATTCACGCTCGATGTATTTATACGGGTTTAACGTGAAAACTTACGCGTTGGCGATATTAGGATTTTTGTTTTATCTTTGCTTAAATCCGTTCCTCTCCGTCAGTAGCCTAACTTGACACTGTCAAAACCTTTAGTGGATCTGTAGCCAACATAATATATGTTGGCTAGAGCTCCACTAATACAATCAACGTCAGGCGTACAATCGAGAACAAAATGAGGTAGGCATGTAATATTTTATTATATTACATGCACCTCACAAACAACACTAAAAAGGTGCACAGAGTAGTTATACCGATAACAATTTTATTGTTGTCTAATTTGTATTTTACAAACTATATGTGTTAATAAAAATATTGTTTAACACGGGATACGCACCATGATTTAGATTTTGATTCGTGTTAAACAATATTTTCATTGTGAAAAGCCATGAAAGCTTAAAACAATACTATATGTGGTAAATTGTAAACAAATTTTACTATTAAAAATATTATTGTGCTACACAATGTTTTATAGCGTTACTAGCTGCGCCCCGCAGTGTTACCCGCGGTGAAATTGAGTGTGGTATTGACGATATCTTGTAATTCCACGAAAACAGTCAATATTATGTTGCGATAAAAAGTTGCCTATCTTTTATTCCAGAGTAAAAAATGCGTTCGGCCGTTTCAACGTGAAGGTGTAACAAAGATACGAAGGACAAACCAATTTTCGTCTTTATAATATTAGTGTGATATAACTGCTGTTTAGGAGTACTTAAACACTACATAAAACGCAAAGCTCGCATTGCATGCCATCGATCATCGGATAACATTGAATCCATAGAACAACTCAGTGTGATACAACTCATACATAGTACACAATAAAAAAAACTGGTATATTACTGTACATGTTTTGTTCGTGAGTTCCAGAGTGTTCCCCCTTGCGGAACTTTTGTGACTAGTTCTTTGATGGAGTGTGTAAGTTTAGGTGGTCTTTTGGTTCATATTCGTTCCTCTCAAAGTTAGTTTGTTATTCCGGGCGATCATTATTAATGTCTGAACTAAACTCCCCACAAAACGTTTACGCTTTTTGCAGCTTTATCTTCTAAATATTTTTAAATCCATGTTTTTCTCTTTAAATACTGTATAGATTTAGCGTTTGACCACTATCTCATGCACTTGATCTTGGGGCAATGACGATGTGGTCGGAGATGTTATCACGCTAGACCTAGAATGCTCACTGGCTCTCAAGGACTGCTGCCTGAGCGCACTCTATGTTTGGTGAAGTTTTTCGAACTTGAGGGTGCATGGTAGCTATCTAAGCGGGTACTCGAAAGTACTCTACCACCATGCTGGAAATTCGACAACGGTGCTACCTTCACCGAAAGCTCAAGCCGTTGTTGGGTATCGAACCAGTGTCCGTCAGTTTGACAACAACGCTCCCCCACGCTGAGCTATCAACGCTTCAACGTTGTTGATTTGAAATAATTTATACCATATTTTTTTATGTAATAGGTGATGGACTGCCCGATGGTCATATGAACATACGAAATCAAACTGTTATTAAAACAGTTGGGTTTCGTATTTAAACTCGATGGATTTGAAACAGCTGAAGCACGAAGTGGAGAAACTGCCTCAGTAACATGTCTGCTGAAAGCTTTTACGTAGGCAATACATACGACTCTTCAGATGCATGTTATTGAAGAAAAATCTGGGAATGGAAAGCTCTCATGCATATTGATTTTGAAATTTACTGAAAGCGCTCTTATAATAATGGTTTTGTAAATGCATGTGAAGTGTAATCGCTGACGTATAAAACTTGTCTTACTTTCTATCGGAATGGTGTATAACTGATTCAATTAGATATATAAAGCAAGTCATTTTGTTAGCGTAATGCTTAAGATTTTCTCAATAATAAGATACGGGCGGCTAAAACTCTTAAAAATATTGCTCGACAAATAGAAGAGCAATTTTCATTTACTACCAACTGGAGCAGCGCTCATTATCTTCAAACGGCTCACCTGGTTATTTGCAGACGCGTCTACAAAGAATAAAGCAATTGCGCGTAGAAAAAACTATGCTGGTATAGGTCTACTTGAATTGATAGTTGTTTTAACTAGGCGTTATCCCATCGATATCGATAATCTTCTTCTAAAATATCTAAAATACTGCTAAATATAGATATTTTGCTTCATGACGTTATCACGTTTTTCTTCGCTTCTTTCGCTCTTTAAACTCTTCCGTGTTCACTAAATGCAACTGTCAAAGCCATCATATCTTTCATACAAGAGCGTCGGTTTAGAGTACTCTTAACCTGGCTCTTCCTTAGAACTTTGTCAATCTGATTTCGGAACGTTTGTCTAGGTTTTTCTTTTCCAACAATACGATTGACTTCACCCATGTATACTTGCTTAGTCAATCTCTTTTTGTTAATTATCTCTACATGACCAAACATACTTGTGTCAATCTTAGCTACTACATCTTCGTTTACACCACAACATTCCCTAAATCCCTTATCACAGTATTATTTATCCTGTCACGACGTTTCACTCCAATTATACTTCTTAGAGCTCTCATTTCGACTGCATGCATTCTATTTTCATGCTTGTATAAATAATTCATACTACTATTTTTTTTAGAAAAGTAGGTAATAAAAATAAGAGCTTTATCTGAGCGCAAATTGAATAACCATTATACACTTTAGACTCGTATATCTGTATATACTTTTTTTGGAATTTTATTATATGCAATAAGGAGTCATATTGTATTATAAATAACTATAAAAGTAAGTTTAGTCACGTTTCTTTCTATGTATACATTCGGAGGTTTCCCTTGTCGGAGCAAGAATTATTTAATAAATTATTAGTACCAAGCCTTTCGATTTGCCCGCAGCCTAACCGTTATCCCAGGGGAAATATGCATTTCTCAGCTTGAAGAACGGTTATTTTACTTCAATGTGTGCTAGATATATTTAATGTTTTTTATTAAATGTGAGAGGCAGCTAATAGGGCATATTCAATAGGATTTTATTATGATAAAACGGTATGTAAGAGTGTTTATTTGTGTACCTATTAGATAAAAAACATATCTTAATATGTAGGGATGTATATACGACTTAGAAAATATGACTTCATAGAACATTATTTATTTTTTAATAGTCAACACAGATAAGCATAGAAGATATTATCCATAAAATTTGTTTTGCTATAATTAAACACAGTTATAGATTTAGAACCGTGTTGTTGAACCTTGTTTCATATGTGCTTGCTGTCGGTACGTATCATTTAGTCAGAAACTTTAATAAATAATAAAAAAATCTTATAAAAACACTCAAATAATTTTATTTGAGTCTTTTTATAAGATTTTTTTATTATCTTACATTAAAAAATGTAAGTAAGAACGTTTTTTTTAAACTGTGATTTACCGATACCTGTGTAGTTTTCTCCAGTCTGTACCAGTATTTACAAGTATTTAACATTATTTCCAATTAATCTTCTTCTTCTTCTCACAGCCATGTGCGTCCACTGCTGGACAGAAGCCTCCCCCATATAGGGGGGATTTGCCAATACTCGCCACGCTTGGCAGGCGGGTTGGCGAGCGCAGTATGATTTCCAATCCTCAGAAGGTGCTGCTGCCCACCTCCTGGTACGTGGTCCCTTAGCCGACTCTTACGGCACCCGCGGGAAGAGATGGGGGAGTACTATTCTAGGCCGGTACCACCACGGCACGTTAGATTTTTCCAATTAATATGATATTATAAATTATTCACGTCAGAATAGCAAAGTAACTGTATTATCCATTAGTCTTAAGTGTTGCCAGACACCATACCTATCATTATGAAATAAAATATATACTCAGTTTCACCTCGGCTTTGTTCTATATTGGCGAAAATTGAGAAATATTATCTCGTTTGTCTCTAATAGTGCCATATGTCACATTTATTTACAGTTCTAGCTTCACCACTACCGAAAAATAAATAACCGTTGCTTATCCTAGGGTAACATAGGTGCACAAGCATGACATATCTTTTCTGTGGTATTACCAGAATTACGACATACTTTTTATCATGTCTCTGGTGAGAAGTAAAAAAACATATAACTTTGAAATAATTTACTTCGGGTGTGTCAAAGATTTTATGGAATATGAGGGTAAATATTGAACGTTGAGTTAAGGTTAATCAAGCTTAATACGAGTATAAAATACACTATGAACTAAATCCTTTGTAAAATGAACACGCTAGCGCCCTCACAGCTTTATAATTGTTCCATTCAATGTTGCCTGGAAGAGATCGTTATGAGTGATAAGACCACCCATTGTGATACATAAGTTTGTATTATTACAGATTTCAAGTTTCGTACTATGATGTTACAATAAAGAGTTTATATATCTATAAATTTTATGCATATGAAATAACGGTCGCGAGTCGCGACAGAAAATCTCTGTTTCACGTTTCCTTCATAAATTAGTATTCATTTGAAGAAAATAAGAAACAAAGTGCTCAAGCGCGTAAAATCAAGAACAGAAACAGAAACATTTCATTTAACGTGATTAAACTATACAAATGGGTGCTAAACTCGAACTTTTTGTTCTCAACAGCTCGACACAACTGAGAAAAATACTTTATTAATTAATTACTTAATTACTGTTCAGAGTTGAGCATTTTGTTTTCATTTGCAGGTGGTATTTATGACTGTTTTAACATGGAGCCATTGTAACTTTGGTGTGTACGTACTGTATAAATATGTATTGTATATTAGCTGTGCTCAGCTCACCATGCCATAATAATTTGTGTTCGGTGCTAAACTTTATCCAGATCTAATTAGTCGTTCTGACAGGGTTGAGTTAAACATCTATTCAATCAAACGGGGCTTGATCGCGAGAAAAACATTTAGTAATTTTTTTAGTTTTTTTTAAGTATTTAGTATATTCCTAGAATTGTACGCGAAGCGGTTGAAATCAGGAAACATAAAAATTTCAATCGAGAGGATGGTTTTAGGTTGTCTACATCTTGGAACCCAGTGATTTGTAGATGTTCGCGCTGTGACAGCCGTACAGCTTAATAATATCAAAAGTGGGTAGTTGGCGAAATTACGCGCTCTCGCCGATATTGCCACCCGCATTTCTCCAGTCTTCTCGTGACCACGGCCAATGCAACTTGGTCGAAACGTCGAAATGTTTTTCTTTATCGCGAATCGCGAAAGTCTAAAAACTGTAAAGTAGATAGGTACCTAGGTACATGAAACTAAAAGATAATTACTACATACGTGCTGTGTTTTATGTCTTAAATATTCTATGTTATACATATAGGAACTATCATATTGATAGTACTTGCATATTGTAGTGCTGGAATCCAAAAGTTAAAATTGTATGTGTATCTTTAAATAAGTTTTTGTATATGTAACGTAAGTTTGTAAACTCTTTTGCAATATATTTATTTATTTTATCTGACGCCCTCGAGGTTTTGCCTGCGTGGCCTACAGGGCACGAAAGTAGTTCTCAAATTTACTAGCAACTTTTTCCACAAAAAGCAAATACATAATGACATGAGTGCAATGTAGGAACATTGATAGGCACATTATAAACCTTGCACAAATTCTTGGAAAATTATTATCTAAATATGAGCGCAGAAACGATAAATTTTATAATTAGAACCATTTTATTTTCCAATGTAAGAGCCACCACTTCTATTTATGTTTACGTAAGCATTATGATCCATATCACGGCACCTTTCCCAAATGCAAACATAGCCCACTCATGGCAAATGACAAGTTATCTTTACAAAACAAACACGGCACATAATCCAAACGAATTCCACAATCGTCGAAATGTTGTGGTAAAATCGATATTAAACACAGATTAAATATCAGTGACTGGTGTTGTAGGGCGAGTGACCGAGTGGCACGCAACCGATCGATAACAACCTCGTGGTGCCAACTCGAATCACGATCCTGCCTCATCGTCACCGATTACCAGCCCATATATTCGAAAATAATACTAGTTCCGACTAACTGTTTGTATTCATTTAAAATTCTTCATACAACAGAGAGTGTACTGAAGAGCTCTTATTCTTATTAACCAATATTCCGGAATCACGTTTTGCCACGACCGTACTAACTGAAATCGCTTAAAAGGTCATCATAAGGACACATAATTTACTCTAATTAATGTTTTTGGAACAAGATTCTTCCCTCGGTTTTCCCGAGTAGCTACAATATGGGATACTTAAAAGAATTGGCAACGTACCTATTGGCCCTATAGTATTAAATATATACATAGGCGACGGCGATCGCTTACCATCAGGCGACCCATCTGCTTGTTTTCCACTTACTACGAGAATGATCACAAGTGTTTTTTTTATCACACTGTGAACCCCGCACTAGGATTCCCTGTGTCGCGAGAGTTTGGATGTTCTTTGTCATAAGTGCATAGTGACACCGTATGCCATGGGTCTTGAGAACATTTATTCGGTTTATTGTATCAGTGCCGAAGGTACATTTTATATCATGATTTTACTAAGATTTTTATTTGTGGCAGCAAGGGGTTGAACATATTTGTAAAAGATAAATTATCACAGTATTTTAGTACCTTGAATGCCATATACACATATTATATTATAACTTATTTTACATTAAAAATTCTGAATACGAATAAGCCGCTGATATTAATTGTTATCAGCATAAGACTTGCATGCGTACTATCAGTATTGTTGCAGCTATGCCTGGCTTTTACGCTTTTAGCACAGCTTCACCGTTTCACACACATTGGATCAGTTAATACAATTAATTAAAAATTTCTTTTGGTCCGGGAAACGTTAGTGAACAGAACTATTTTAACTAATAATATAATATACATAAGTCATCTTTTATTCTTAGATAAATAAATGAACTAGCCATCACAAATTCAATGACTAGAAAAATCTTTATTCTCAAACAATAACACGTGGCTAAATCTCTGATTTTAAGAATTTGTATGAAAAGAACGACATCTCTACGACACAAATGACGAGTATTGTATTTTTACAGGACCCACAGTTCTGCAAAAAATGTGTTTTCTTCTCTTCTTAAATAAATCCAAGTGAGAGACTTATTAAGTGTGAGGGATTTATTTTAGGTGTTATCACGAAATGTTCACCCCTTTGCTGTTTATTATACGTCTCCTACGTATAATAAACTTACAGTTTGGCAAATGCGAATATATCAGAAAATCTTCGAACATAACAATATCTATAAAGTAGATAATTATTATTTTTATTAGTATAATATGCTCAGAGCAGTTTAATTATGTATAACTCGTAATAGTCCTCTATGGCACATTGAGGTATGTACAATACAATAATTATTTATTGCACTTACCATGTAAATAATCAAATATTATACATTAACTTATAGACTAAGGCACGTACAAAAGGCGGTCTTATCGCTTTCTAACAGACGTACCAGAAATAGGTGATACTTTTTCTCGAATTATTTCGTTTGCTTCAGCGGAAACTTAAGAAAATGGAAGAGGAAAAGATGTTGTGCCGACCCCACCTAGTATAGGATAAGGATAAAAAGAAGAAGCTTCAGGGGAAACTTTACATTGCGGAAAGTTAAGATAGTAAGAAGTCAATTATTTAGTTATATTTATGATATTTTGCAAGACTATAACAACATTGTATTTAGTAAACATTAGGACTTTGAAACCCCTTCTGCCTACTTCCCAAGAAACAAACCGTCAATTTGTCTTTTACAAATTACCCCCAATCAAAGCTAACCCAGCAACATTTGTACGAACTTTGTTTTGAGTTCTGGGACTGTGTCGTATTTGCGAGAGAAAGGCACAGATGGCGTTATAGTTAAGCGATGAAAGCACCGATTAAAAGTATAAACTACGTTTAAAACTAATCGTCATCAGTTTGATGATGAACCGGTATTGGATTGAGGATTCGTGGTGGATCGATTGATTGTGAACAACGATCCTAAACAACCCTAACTTAATTTAACTGTGTTTCTAAAATGGATCAACGTGGTAGATTATAATCAAAAAGATTTCAATGTTTTCCACATTAACCCTCTTTGTTTCGGTCTATTTTGGTTTCAACATAATTAACTGTGTGTAACAAGGATATGTGAAGTTAGTAGTTTGTTTGTCAATGTTTAGAATTACTGATAATAACTTAATAATTACTGAGAATAAATATTTTCAGGTCAATAAGGCTTGCAATATAGTCCAATCAACGAGGAACCTATGGTATATTGACTATAGTTATAATGTCGTTAACGTTTTGCGCCGTTGAAAATTACTTTTTAAATGGAATTTTTGAAAAATGTATCGTAGATTTATCCTTACTCATCATTAAATTACAGATGAGGATATATTATGTATATAATGATTTCTTAAGCCATACATTGGATCATCAGTGATATAGGATAGACTCATTATCACTGAATTGTTTGATACATCGAAATGCATGCAATTAAAATATAGCCGCATTAATTAATTTAAAGTTTATTAAAACTTACGCTAATTATTACTTTATACTGTTAATACGGGAGAGGGTCAGAGCGAGACGGGTCATTGCGACGAACCCACCGCACTCAAGATCCTGATGATCCAAGATCATGGTCATGAGATGAAGTCGAAGGTGGAATCACGCTAGACCTAGAAAATTATCTCACTCTGTAAGGCCTTTTATCTTAATCTATCAAAAGCATGATGTTTATCAAATTAAAAATTTAAAAACTTTGGCGACGTCAAAAAGTACTTCTAACGTTATTCTCTTTGATTAGGCTGTTCCAGATGTTATTTAAAGTAACTACTACGTAGTAGTACACACAACTACTAATAGTAGACTTCGTAAATCTAATTTAAGTCGTAATTTTGTTTATCACGCAAACTGGCTAAAATTCTTTAAAATTAAAAAGCACTCATTATATTTACCTTAAACGTTCGTATTCGTATAACTTTGTAGATATTATCATGCATGCACTACTCTCTATGCATATACATGCGATACGCATTAATATTAGAGGTCTTCGATCAAGATATTCATGATCGAAGTTAGACGTGATTCATTCGGTTGCGGTCAGTTTTAGTCGGCACGAAATAGCGTGACGTTCTATTATAGGTCATTATATTTACCTTAAACGTTCGTATTCGTATAACTTTGTAGATATTATCATACATGCACTACTCTCTATGCATATACATGCGATACGCATTAATATTAGAGGTCTTCGATCAAGATATTCATGATCGAAGTTAGACGTGATTCATTCGGTTGCGGTCAGTTTTAGTCGGCACGAAATAGCGTGACGTTCTATTATAGGTCATTATATTTACCTTAAACGTTCGTATTCGTATAACTTTGTAGATATTATCATACATGCACTACTCTCTATGCATATACATGCGATCCGCATTAATATTAGAGGTCTTCGATCAAGATATTCATGATCGAAGTTAGACGTGATTCATTCGGTTGCGGTCAGTTTTGTCGGCACGAAATAGCGTGACGTTCTATTATAGGTCATTCTATTTACCTTAAACGTTCGTATTCGTATAACTTTGTAGATATTATCATACATGCACTACTCTCTATGCATATACATGCGATCCGCATTAATATTAGAGGTCTTCGATCAAGATATTCATGATCGAAGTTAGACGTGATTCATTCGGTTGCGGTCAGTTTTGTCGGCACGAAATAGCGTGACGTTCTATTATAGGTCATTCTATTTACCTTAAACGTTCGTATTCGTATAACTTTGTAGATATTATCATACATGCACTACTCTCTATGCACATACATGCGATACGCATTGATATTAGACGTCTTCGATCAAGATATTCATGATCGAAGTTAGACGTGATTCATTCAGTTGCGGTCAGTTTTGTCGGCACGAAATAGCGTGACGTTCTATTATAGGTCATTATATTTACCTTAAACGTTCGTATTCGTATAACTTTGTAGATATTATCATACATGCACTACTCTCTATGCATATACATGCGATACGCATTGATATTAGACGTCTTCGATCAAGATATTCATGATCGAAGTTAGACGTGATTCATTCAGTTGCGGTCAGTTTTGTCGGCACGAAATAGCGTGACGTTCTATTATAGGTCATTATATTTACCTTAAACGTTCGTATTCGTATAACTTTGTAGATATTATCATACATGCACTACTCTCTATGCATATACATGCGATACGCATTGATATTAGACGTATTCGATCAAGATATTCATGATCGAAGTTAGACGTGATTCATTCAGTTGCGGTCAGTTTTAGTCGGCACGGAATAGCGTGACGTCCTATTATAGGTACATAAAACTACCCGTGATTAGAAAAAAAAACTAATTTTATTGTTGCTATTTTAGCGTACTACTCTAAACTTTATTGTGACTATATAAAAACTATCTTATTTAACACCGTTATAATAATTTGGTTTGATTAATGACAGAATCACTACCAATATCACTCCGCACACAGAAAATCTATCAGTTTTCTCAAATCTTTGGACGGTCTAATCTTAATTTTACATAATAGCAATTTTTAGTGTCATGACCTCCATCTCAAGAGGTTTAAAGTTTTAATTAGCACACACGGCGAAGTCCCTGCGGCGGCATTCTGCCTTTGAAGTTTGTTATTAAGCTTTGTGATGGTTTCTAAAGATTGTGTCGCAGTCTGTGGAATTTTTAATACATACGAGTATTTTCATACAGCAGTCAACAATGTTCATTGACTGCCATACTCATATTTTTATTTAAAAGTATGTAGTGATACGGTCATATAAAAAAAATATAAGCTAATGTCACCATCACACATCACGCCTGTTTCCCGGAGAAGGCAGAGAGTACGGACTCTTACCTGATATCATGCCACCACAACAGATTGTACACGCCCCTCTGATCAAAATAGAAATTCTTAGAAACCCTGTGAACATTCTAGGTCTAGTGATTCCACCATCGACCACGGGCCAATTTCATAAAACAATCATTCGTAGTAAACCAACAAATGTCAGTCACATAGGAACAATACATTTTTATTTAGTTTAACAAACGTAAATTTCATTATACATGACTAACATTTGTCCTTTTACTACGAATTGTCATTTTAAGAAATAGGCCCCAAATCGTCATGATAGTTCACACAAAAGTAACTATCATCACAATATTGTGCTCATGGTACCGACTTCGACAAGTTATTTCACACTTTTGAGTGATGAAGTCGGTTGCATTTTTTGTTAAAAATTTTTTTTTTCACTCTTTTCAGTGACCTTTGCTACTCACGGGATCAATTAATTGACATTGTGTGTTCTGCGATGTCTTCAACCGCGACAATAATATCAAGATACGCGTTGCACTTTTCAGTTATTGAAGTATAACTCAAAAACCACTTGTCCGATTTTGATGAAATTTTAATAGGACCACCACGGAAGTATACTCTAACAAAAGAATTATCAAAATCAGTTCATAAACGGCGAACTTATCCGCGAACACACATAAATAAAAACTCCTTTTTGAAGTCGGTTAAAAATTCGCAATGAAAACTTTTAAAGTAGGTACACAAAAATAAACTTCCCATAATTTTAGTTCGAGTGAACGATAATTATAACAAGTAATGTGCACTTTTATCTCCAGATTACATTCTAGCTATGGAGTGATACATTTTCTAACTAACTCTAATTAAAATACATCAGTGAAGAAAACCTCGCCATAAAACGACGTAAATTAACTACGGTGTTAATTTCAACTCAAATACAAACTTTCAACTCAAATACAAACTTTCAACTCAAATACAAACTTTCAACTCAAATTACAATCAAACTTGCCTTCTAACTTCAAACTGATGAAAATCCTTGTAGCCTTTTTCCTCACTCAACTCACATTTTCAAACTTTATGACAGATCTAATTACTTTAGTTCAGAGTTCAACCACATGTTTTCACTTTTGTTTTCTTCAACGTGATATTACCGCGAAGTTTTCGGTTACAATGGGACGCGTGCGTCCGCCGCGCTTTCTCCTTGAGACTGAAGACAGGCGAAGGTTTATCGAAGGGTTGAATTGCCAACCAAGCGTATAGCATGGAGGTCTGAAGCTTTGACGCGGAAAACTGTACCAAAGTAAAACGTACTCGTTAGGGTTACCTCACCTTTCATGTCGTAAGCGGCTTTATGGTTATTAGTGTAAAGGCCCAAAGCTCAATAAGAACTTGGACAAGTGTTGTTTCTCTCACTCACGTTGTTTTAGAAGTGTTTAATATTTCAACCGATGTTTTAAGAAGCTTTCAGTGTGTTTTAACGCTTTCCTTATTTGTAATTTTCGTTACAGGGTAGTTTATCGCGTGAGACTTGACATTATGGAGAATGGTTTGTCGCGTGGAGTTGTAATAAGATATTTTAATGAAACATAAGAGTACGCCCCCCAAAAGTTGGCTAAAACGTATGTATCAAAGTGTATTGAGATTGAGTTTATTGTTGTAATAATTCGTATTATTAACAATTCGGATATCCCGTTAAAAAAAATATGTTTAACTTTAGTGAGCATTTTTCTAGCCACTTTCTCACCTGATGTTATGTGATGTTGCGCTCTACGATGGAACATGCCTGCTTAGAAGATATGAATTTCACTTTACGTTAGCTGCATGCACAATGAATGTGGAAGTAAAACAGTTCGTGCTACAAGTACGACACGATAAAAACTTTTTTACAATAAATTGTCTGAATTTCGTATGAGCTGTTTTATACATATTACAAGTGATGAGAATCTATTAATCTGTGTATGGTCTAGCGTTGTCATGAACCATCAGTGACAAGGACAATCGACCAGCAATAGTTGTAGTGGTAGTAAAACCAGTCTCTATTGTTTAATCGCAGCTCTTCCATCTTGGCTTGAATTTTTTGGCAACATGGTTCCGTTAGACATTCACTTTCCTTTTTCTTTACAACTGTGCTGGGGCAGATCTCGACCATTTTTCCCAATGATCACACTGAGTTCATTTTTTTTTTTAAAATTCACTAATTCTAATTTGAATTTGGAATTAACCGAACGTCCGCGCTAGTTCTATCAAAGTGGCCAGTTTGAAAAACGCCAGTTTCGCATGTTACAATCTCACAGAATAAACACAGCCTTACTTCAAAATATTCTAGATAACATTTTATATAAATTCGGGTGCAAATCACTGAATATAAGTCAAGTTCTCTCTTTCAAAATATAATTCCTTTTAATGGCGGTACACGTCGAAAAGCTTTTCCACAAATCAACAGACGTGTCAGCCACGTTTTTTGTCTGTTTGTGCAGAGGGTTTGTTCCGTTAGCAAATAAAATAAAAACAAAAATATGTCAAAGCAAATTTTACGCAATGAGGGCAAGCTTAACTTTTTGTCTGTCACGATTTATTTAAAAATTTCAAGCTTTGCGTTCGTGTCTTTAAGATTTCATTTATTCTATATAAGTAATAAGCGGCAAAAGAGACGGGTCGCCTAATGGTAAGCGATCACGATCACAGCTGGCAGCGTACCCAGAATGCTAGAAGAATTGCCTCCCTGCAATGCAATGATTCGTTGATCCAAATGTGTTATATATTTTTTTAAATATAATTATGCCACATTTTTGGTCAGGCTTTTTTCTTTCTCCAGAATAGAAAAGAAATATTTTTATTCAAGACAGAATCACCACACCGTCTAAACATAACATAATAAGAAAAATGGATTAATGGAAACAGAAAATTGAAGGTGCGTGGCGGGAGAATTGTGTAGAAACAGAAGGGTTAGTATATTGGCCATCTTGGCTCAGCATTGTGCTTACTGTCGGCAAAAAATTATATGTACATCAAAATAATACTTTAACAACAATATAATTCGTTAGACACAAATATGCTAGGGCTGGCGGTGCGGCTTATTCGGCGGAGCAATTGAAGCGGCGAAAATATGCTAACTTATCACTTGGTTGAAAATCATCCTAACTTAGGTAGTGGTTATTATTTGAACCGTTTGGGTTCGAGACATTGGGCCCGTGGGGACCGGGAGCTCATCGGATTTTCCAAAAGTTATGAAAGCGTTTGAACGATGCGACGCGTTACCAAAATGAGGACTATAAAAAAAATTACAGGACCTACATTCCTATCCGGTTGGAGTAGCCAGAGACTGCATGTTTCCACTGGCTAGGGTCCTGATATTATTAGAGAGATACATAAATAGTAGAGGGATTTTAACGGCCTGCTCTGTATCTATGCCTATGAGTGACTATATATATTTATACCTAGTCTTGCCATAAATACTGAAACAAAGAAAAAACATTTTCTATTGCTCTCTCTCTCTCCCAGCCATGGAGCGTCCACTGCTGGGCATATGCCTCCCCCATTTAGGGGGGATTTGCCAATACTCGCCACGCTTGGCAGGCGGATTGGCGCGTGCAGTATAATTTTCAATCCTCAGAAGGCGCTGCTGCCCACCTTCTAGTGCGTGGTCCCTTAGCTGACTCTTACGGCACCCGCGGGAAGAGATGGGGGAGTACTATTCTAAGTCGGTACCACCACGGCACCCGGTACCACCACGGCACGAATTCTTCTATTGCAAATAACATTTATTATTATTACAGTGTGTTAGTTTAATACATAAATATGAAAAATAAATATAATAAGCTTATTCGAAGTGGTTTCCATTGGCTGCAATACAGTCCTATAAACGTTGAAGCCAGTTATCAATAGAAGCACGAACTCTTTTCATGTGAAAATTCTTCACTGCCAATCGTACGGATTGTTTTAGGGACTCCAAGTTATCATGGCGTTTAGTGTAAGCCAGTGGTATTATTTTCGCTTTTATTAATTAAACACTGATGGACTATGTAAATATATACTAACGTAATGGTGAAATTCACCGATGTATCTTATGTACCTCAAAATTATATCTTAATAATTAAACAAAAAAATGTTTCATTCGATGTCCCTTCTGTAACAATATTTTTCCTAATCTATGTAGTGCTCGCTTATTGCAAGCGCAACTCTAAACAGATCCTTTTCTATCTATCCTATCCCTTAGCTATCCTTTTCTTTATTATTTGTAACGTGTTATCTGTCGCATTTATTGTTGTAACCTATGGATACGTCAGAGGTAAGTATGTACATATCGTAAAGGACCGCGCATTAAATGAAAATGTGCCGAACTAACAATCCTAAAAAGATGAATGAAACGCTTGCGTGTTTTAACGTCGTGCAGCGCCATCTTGTTTGCTAATACTTAACTATGTTATGTAAGTGACAATTGCATTTGGTTATCAGAAAATAATAATTACTAAAAAGTAATTAATGATTTTGATTATTTATTTCATGATCATATTTTTTTGACTTAACCCAATTTAGTAGTAATTACGTGCGTGTGGGTACTTTATATAGATACCGTTTTTTTATATGCTTTTTTGTTTTGTAGTAGTCGTATAACAATTTAAAAAATAGGTGGTTGCTTGCAGCCAGCTAGGCACTGTAACACCAATAGAGAGCGTTGATACTCAATTTTGAAGTATTTTATTTTTTACGAATGAAAATAAGCTTACAACTTTAAACGTATACATTTGCCGGTAATAGATAGTGTATTATTCACTAGCTATATTTAAAGTACATTTAAGTTTATTTAGAGATATACTATAAAGTATATATATATATATATACATCTTATTTACCTACTAAGGTCTCAGATATTTTGGTTTTGATATAAGCATTCTAGGTCTACCTTGATAACACTGATAACATCTTCGATCTCACAGTTATTAAACATCAAGTCACGGTAGAGGTCAAACGCTAGATTTGTATAGTATAAAAAAGACTCCGTATAGGTTTATGGAACATTGATTTTCGGAAAGCTGAAAATGTAGGTACTTACACGCGTATATCCTACTAATAATATTATCTTTCATTTGGTTTTCATGACGTCTATTCTTCTGCATATTCGGTGGTTGAAGTGGAACTAGGTGTTTTCGTCATTATTTTTGTTTTCTCTTTTTTATACTAGCATCTGGTAGCTATCTCACTTGATAGTCTGTGACGATGTTGTCACAAGCCTATAATTTTAACTGTTTCTTAAAGACAAAAGCTTAACAACACACGTTGTCAAAGTATTTAGGGTCAAAATCTTAACAATTTGACGAATATCACATCAAACACACAGTTTTAGACCTTCAAATTTAAAACTGCAAGCTGCTAAAAAGTACTATACCACCAAGACATGCCTTGGCTTCCTGGATTCGAAAAGTCAAAATAGATCATTTTAGTTTAAACTAAATATACAATTAATTTATTATAAAAAAATATGTGTTCAGTATACACCACATTTTTTTTGAAGTGCGTAAGTATATTTTTACAATTCTATTAAGTACGGTTAAATAGAATGTCAGTTCCAGTATCCAACGATATTCAATTTATTTTTACATGGTCTCCGTAATTGAATCCAGCATTTAAAATTCTATTTCCTCGTGATGCTTTGATCATACCTAAGCGATCGTTGTGACTACAATTGAAAGTTCGTATCGAACAGTCTCGATTAAGAACTCTTCGATAACTAACCGAATCGATTCGAAAACTTATAAATTCTTCACGGCTGAAGGTGGCTTCATGGGGACTCTTTGCAGTAGCGTTGACGTTTTGTCTACATCTAAGCACTTCTGTGATGTTTATAGAAGTATCGCTTAGAATATTTTCTTGAATTTAGGAATTTGATAAATGAATTTAGCACAATGTGAACAATATCAAATCGAATCGATTCCGATGGCTATCGGAAGGCAGAGATCTGTGGTTTAAAAAGAGTATTTGTATTTTTCTTATTTTAAATACATAGACTTAGCTGACCTAGACAATGAAGTAGCTAACATGCTGAGTGAAGCAATAATAAATGACAGTAAAGATCGGCTCCTGGAAGTCAAGCACCAAATACCTTAAGCTTATTCTTTCACTTTTGGTGCTTTATGATGTGGTGCATTAAATTCGTTAAACTGCATTTGGACAGTAGGCTATCTGTCGTGGTACCTGGTGTTAGAAGTGAGGGGTGAATTAGGACGGGTCTACGATCGTTCACCATATGAATGTGTAGAACACGGACTCCCCGAGTCGTTTAGCCGATTAGCTAGCCATGCTCTTATACATATAGCCATACTAAAGAGCATCGGCATGCTCTTTCAGAGCATGGCAAGCGACGGTAATTATCGTATCCGTCTAAATGGTAGCCATAAACCACCTAACTCAAAGCTATTGCAGCTGTCGTCAAGCAACAACCACACAGTCTATTGGTGCACCATTTCAACTTTGCTTAAACGCTTGTCTATTTAAAGTACTAAACTAATAATTAAGAACGGTAACTATTTCTTCCTCTAGTGAACAATTTGTCAATATCCGTCTTTCAAATAAAGCGGGTCGATGTTAATAATCTGTGGCGACCATTTTGTTTGGACGGCATCTGTCAAATCTGTTGTTTCTTATTCAGTCACTGACTGATGCCAAATCGCCATGGCAAGTTACACGGTTTAGCAGCATATGCAAATGATAAAAATGTATTATCAAAATGAGTGTCCGTTAGTGCAAACGTTGCGCGCATTGCGCCCATTTTACATGTCTCCGTACTTCTTCGAAAACGACGTTGGCGAGGCCATCACCATAAACGGCGAGCACTACAGATCAATGATTAATAATTTCTTTTGGCTTAAATTGAACAATATGGACGTGGACGATATGTGGTTCCAGCAAGACGGCGCTACGTGCCTCACAGCGAACGACACAATGGACATTTTGCATGAACGGTTTGAGGGTAAGGTTATCTCTCGCCGAGGTGACGTGAATTGGCCACCAAGATCGTGTGATTTGACTCCAATAGACTTTTTCTTGTGGGGTTTTCTGAAGTCGCAGGTGTATGCCAATAAGCCACAATCGACCGTTGCCCTGAAAGCCAACATAACGCAGGCCATCGCTCAGGTTCAGCCGGATCTATGCAGCAGAGTCATTGAAAATTGGACCTCTTGGATTCGTGCTACCGTTCGAAGCCGCGGCGGACATTTGAACGATGTTATATTCCATACATGATGGCACAAATGGGCCTTTCAAATATAAAAAAAACTTTAATATCTCATACACATATTGTTTTATTCAATTTTAACATCGACCCATCCTTGTTGATAGTCCCTTTATAATAAATGTATATGAAACGATAGCAATGCCTAAGCTTTTCAAAGAATGCATGGTACGCACACATACGATTTCATACGAAATTATGCTTAATAATGAGTGAATTACTGGATAGATAAATCATCATCTCGGCCAAAGAACTGCTGGACATAATATGCTTCCCCCATTGATCTCTACAAGGACCGGTTGGAAGCGACCCGCATCCAGCCCTTACCTGCGATCTTAGTCAGGTCGGCTGTCCATCTTCTCGGTGGCCGTCGTATGCTGCACTTACCATTCCGTGGTCTTCATTCGAGAACCTTTCAACCCCAACGGCCATCAGTTCTTTCGAGCTATACGCAGTCAAGCTATTTGTTCAGGTATATTTGAAAAAAGTAGACTTTACTGAATGCAAAGATAGGCAGCACGGGAATCGGGATATTTCAATCTTTTTATTACGGCGGGAATGGCGCTGGAACTGTCGACGAAATCGTTTTGTGGAGTATTTGATTTGTAATTTGTCATAACAAGAGCTGTTATTTTTAAAGAAATAGAGTTTTTTGTTAGGTTCAAAGCCTTGAATGAATTCTTCACCTACCGCAGAAAAAATCTTTCGCATAAAATATTGTTCTAATTCGCCGCAAAAAGCGAGTGATATGAATTATATTTCAAAAATAAATAAAGAACTAATTGAGAAAATGTTCTGTAGATAGAAAATATTTTTTTTAAAACCCGATCAGGTGTCCTGAAAATAAGTTATGAAAGAAGAATCAGCACATTTATGCTGAGCTGTCTCTTTTTTGTAGATAAATTCCATTGTTTTGTATCCTAGTTTGAATAGTTATAGTTGTTTACAAATAAATGTGGTGATGTTGGCTCAGCGGTGAGTGAATGGGAGCGTTGGCTGTACTGATATGATTCATGATACCAAAATAATTTTACTGACTTTCTATCCTCCATTCTTTTCCCGTTTTCCCAAAATCTAATTGAGGCGATAAAAGCACTAATATTCATTCTACATGTAAGTAACCTTTTTTTAATTTATGTTATCTTTTTATTGGCAGCTATATGCGTTACTTTTGACCCAATTTGTTTCCTCATTATTTTCGGTTACATATGGCAGCGCTTTTGCACGGTCGTCGATAAATCAAGCGCTAACTTTCAATTGCTCGTTAAAATTTGTTTCGCATAGGCTTTACAACACATTGCACAGACATATTGAGTGTGAGGAAAAAAAAGAAAATGTATTACTTTCTGCTTCCTAGTGCTACTATGGTATGACGGGTAGTATTAATTGATGTATTTATAATACTAAGTATATGTGTGTATTTATTGTGAAAAACTATATTTAACCCAAACAAATTACGGTACTTCATAGGTTAATGGATATTGGTCGCTTCGGTCACCTAATAAATGAGTCAAGTATTTAGTACGAAGTAGTTTTATTTGTTATATTTACAGCAAGTGAATGTTAAACGTAGCAGGCTTGTGCGGCAGTAAAACTGAAACGACATTTGAACATAAAGCAAATGGCGTTTTCTAAAACAATAAAATGAGCATGTGACCTGCCCTACATTCAGAATAATCGGTTTGATAATACAGTTTTCACCACACTAGTTGGCAATCGCTAGTTTTATCGATTTCTGACAGGAAAACTCAATTTTTCTGTCTTTCTATCAATATATTCACAAGTGAGTAAACTCGCCAACCAATTAGAGAAGAGTGTACTTGAAAGAAACTTGTGAAAGAATTCTGTTTTAGAATCCTTCCTGCCGCACGCCTCGTTAGTTTTAGTGTGGTGAAAATTGTTGTGTTGTACTCATGGGTAATTTTTTTGCGTTTCGTGTTTCGAAACCTTCACTACGCAAAGAGTTCTTCATTCTAAAAAACTCGCTTTGCTCGTAGTTCAATCTTGTAACGCTTCAATTGTTCACGTTTTAATCCAAGAACTCACGTCAAAAAATACAGTCGAATTGAGATCATCCTTTTTTTTAAGTTGCTTAAAAATCAACTTTACCCACATGTAAAACAATCGATGTTTTGAGAATTTTTAAAACGTAAAACATTTATGAATATTTGTAAAATGTAATGAAATATTCCAATGAATATAATTATTGTTAGATTCAGTATATACAGATAGTAACATATTCTAGACTTTCATGTCACTTCTTTTACTCGCGTTTTAAGAAATTCCAAGATTTTTGACTGATTTCTTAGATTCAAACCAACCCATCGATGGATTTAACGCAGAGTAATTTAAACAACAGTTATCAGCAGTGATGCGTGAGATGCATATTTAACTCACTTGATATTTTTTATTAGGCTTATGCCTTTATTAAAACCAAATACTAATAACTTATTACAATACTGCAGTTACTATAACAACATTTTAGCAATCCACTAGCTTTGGCAGCCTACAGATAACTCAAATGCTCTAACCCGCTACTAGTTGGCAGCGTGCCCAGAATGCTAGCAGCATTGCCACGTTTAATTGCAATGCTGATTCGTTGAGCCAAATATGTAATTTCATATTTTTAAAGAAAAAAAAATTTGGGGCTCATCTCATGTAGGTACATACCAGATAAATATTAGTACTTAATCTCATGGACAGAGATTACCTAAAAGGCGCATGCCCGCACATTATCGGTAACTACTTCATTATCACCCAAAAAGTACAATTATCATCTCTAATATTTTTCTTCTGGTACCGTTCGAAAAAAAGTTTGTGCCAAAGCAATATCTAGGATGACAAAAAGTTAATTAATAGATAAATGGAAAATGTCCGGAAACGATACGGAAACTATATAAGTAGGGAAGGAAGAGAAAAACATGTCATTGTGTTGACCCCACCTAGCCTGGGATAAGGACAACCAAAAGAAGAAGAAGATAGCTGACTCTGACCTCAGTCCAACGAGGTTTGATGATAGCCAACTAAACCTCGTTAGACTGAACACAATCAGATCACGCCGAACCTCAAGGCAAATCCATCCCTGTGCGCTACGTATTCCGTAAATGGGGGTTGTAAATATTTAATACCCAGGCGTTAACTCGGTATATGGGTTCGCCTAATGCCAGTTGAGCTGTCATCTTGCGTGTCCCATAACTTTATGTTCAATCTCAAAAACCTAAATATTATCCTTTATATAGGGAAAATATATGCATGATAAAGGATCATATTTAGGTTTTTATCTTCCGTCGGCAACACATCAATATACGGAAGTAAAACCGTAAAAGTGAGTCATTCCGCTGTCCTAAATGCGACAAGCCTTAGAGAACTCATACAAATCTCAAAACTAAATGAGATTTACCGCTGATACCTATTTCTAAACAGTTTCAAAAAAAGGCAGTAGGTAGATTACCAAATAGTAGGTTTAGTATTTCATTGCCTGAGAGCCTGGAAAACAGGAAGAAACATTGAATTTCATATTTAGCAGAATGGTAAATAGTTTTTGACAAACGAGATTTTTCTGTTAACTGCTCTTATGTTTATTTTTTTATATTTAATAATAACCAATATCAACCACATGCCACTGCCTCAACCATTAAAGGCTGCGGCCGCTTGTCGCCCCAATTTGCTTGATTCGCGCAACAAAAATTTCTAGTACAATATCAGCAGTTAATTAATAAAGCTTGAACACTCAAATTAGATAGTGGCCTAGTTTCTGGAAACTAAAATAAAGTTGGATATCAAAAGACAGGACGGGTCACAGATGTGACCTTTTAAAATGTAGTTATCTCAGAATAGCTACCGCAGGCAAACATTTCACATGTCAGCGTAATGGACTTTGGAAGTTCTAAATGCAACCCTTGTGGTCGGTGGCATTTGGTGGTAACCTATTTTAAAATGGAGTGTTTTAGTACAATTAGAAGATCCTTGTTTTTAATCTGTGATTGTACATGCAATGTAGCAATGTCGACAATATTGGCTACATATACAAACGCCACAGACATTATAGACACATTCATAGACTCGACGTTTTTTAGCTTCGAGACCCAATATACAGACGTAGTAGCGGCGCAATGTATATTGCTGACCTTACTATTCTTCCAACTTACTATTCCGAATAACGGGATTTGATTAATGTCCCTGAAAAAAAAACACAATCTCAACAGATTTGAGTATGTGGGGAAAAATACCTTAGTTATGTGATTTATTTATTATATAACCTAACAGCATAACTTGTATATGATAATAAGTAGTAAATTTAAACACAACTTCAACACATGGTTTGCACATAATAAATAAAACGTTTTTATTGCGTTCACAAAAATACATTGCATTCCCATGGATGAAATCTCACATATCGATAAAAACGGCATTTTACTATGGATAACATCTTCTGTATACATACATATAATTCTACTGTAAAATATGTGACATGTGTGTATATGTCACTGAACTCCTCCTAAACGGCTGGACCGATTTGAATGAATTTTTTTGTATGCGTTTGGGTGGCGCCCTGGATGGTTTAGATTCACAACTAAAAAAAACTATTTTATTATCCTTCTATTCTAAGTACCATCATTATTTACTAATATAATATACTATGAAATGTACAAACGCTGGATAAGGGTAAAATTCGTATACATTAGGCAAATGGCCCAGCACAGCAGTCCTTGTAATAGAAATTGCATGCAGTGTACGAACATTACTTTACCGAGGTAATGTTCCAGCAAAATACTCGCATACAAATACACAGGATGTTGGATTCAAATTCATGCACAGAGTGGCCATAACTAATATAACAGCGCCCCGTGGTTCTACCCGCACGGATAATGGTTTATGTTTTTTTTCCTGTTGTTGTCTGTTGTATTATAGAGACTCAAATAAAAATGTATCCCAAGTAACTCCGCAAGAGCTATACGTACATTGTATTAGATATGGTCCTATAATTTTGGAGTTCATTAATTTCAATTTTAATTCAAATTTAATTAGAAATCACATGTTATTTAATCATAACTGACCTTCATGAACTGTTCTGTTCAGAAGTGGGTTTTTAGGTCTTTCAACAAAATAAGCAACAACATTATCTATTAACAAATGGTAAAGCCATAATATTCCTAGCTGAAATTGAAACGTCAAATTATACTTCGAAAGATAAATGGATATGTCAGAAACAAAGGGGATTTAGCTCGGTATATTAAATGGTTTACTGAAAATCTACTTCCAACGAAATGTGTATAAATGCTTTTCTTATATAAGAGATTTTTATTCTTATGATCTAGCGTTTGACCACTATCTAACTTGATGGTCAGTGATGGTGTGGTAGAAGTTGGAATTACGATACATCTAGAAAGAATGCTAACTGGCATGAATACGTAGTCTGTTTAGTAAAAGTTTTTTTTTTTTTGGAACGAAGTTCCTTATCGCGCGTTGTGAAAGGGGGCTAGACGAAAAAAAATCTTACGAAAAGTTGTCACGACACTTTTTGCTATAGTAAGCTATTGTAAGCTGTGCGGCGTGCGCATGTTTCTCTGTCTGTCTCTCTCTCTCTCTCTCTCTTATAGAAAGCAAGCCAGATATTTTCATTTCTATTTCGCATTGAACAGTGTGGTGTTTATTTAATTATTTGATTATTCATTATTAAGAACTTCGTTCCATCCGGGTGTCCCTTGACACCTCTCTTTTTTTTTTATTTGAGTGAGCCATATGGCCACTATAACCGACCACCTTGCTGTGGATTTGATGTCGATGTTACTTTCACCAAAAGCTTAAGCCGTAAATAGGATGTAACACCGACAGTAGTCAGGTTGATAGCCGACCCTCCCAGTACTAGGCTGTCATCGCTTCAAAGGTTCTAGCGCGGAAGTCTACTATATATAGCTGACTATCCTACTTATACGCTATACGCTATGTCTTACACTCTGCAGAAGCCGAGAAATGCACGATAAGATACTTGTCAACATCTAAATACAAATGAACTGTGCACTTCAAGAATCAGCGAGCTGCACAAATGTCAACGGGTACATTTAGATGTTTTTCGAGAAATAACTTTATTTGAAGCAATGGAGGGCAATGAGTGATAGCTGTGTGGTATAAAATTATCTACACCCTTCGTGACATTCATTTTAAACCAGTTCCTATTATAGTTTGGTAGATATTATTTAAAATAACATCTTTAAATCCTAATCTGTGTAAGCATCCAAAATGTATGTTGTACCCATATGACGCAATATTAATTGTTTCTGCTGTGTAATGCATAAGTACAACAACTACGTGAAGCCTGGCTTCCGAGAGAATGCATTGGAGTGTGCACAGAGCGTATTGTCGTAGTGGATTTGAATTATTATTAGTAATATTCATATTTTTTAAAAATATTATTATATATATTATATGCCCGAGTAACGGCCATATACGGCATATATGAAAATACGAATGTAACCCGATAATACGGGTACCTTTGAACTTGGCCAGTATTGATAATAAGGACTACAAATGCATTCCCTCAGAGGCTGTACTTTAGATACTTCTGTTGTAGAATCTTAATGTTTATTGGCTAAGTACCTAGCTAGATGGGATTGTTTCTCTTAAATTGCCAGTTTAGTTTGCATCCATTAATCTTATCGAACTGCATGCAGTCAAGTGAGAACATTCCCGGGAGTTCTCATTGAGCTCGTTGTTCTATATTTGTTTTATATGTATGTGTTTGCTTCTACTTCGGCATTAGTGGCCGGGATTATCACGGCCCAAGCACCAACGACCTTAGCAAATTTCGCATTTGTACTGCAGTCTTGCTGCAGAATAAAACAATTGAACGCTCGTAGAAGAACTTTCGTACTCCTGGTAATGCTTTGAGATGTTGCTCACCTCGGTCATACCTTGAATGCGTGACTGTATTTTCATTTCAACGCTTCCGTGCTTCAGAGAGCACGTTAAACCATCGCCCCGGCTTTTTTGTTAGTATACCAGTATATCTGGGACCCTTGGACGGCCGGAAATCTCCGATATTGGGCTAGCCACTCCTCGTCAAACCTGAATTGTGACCTAGGTGGAATACCCAACACTCCTCTCGGGGAAGACCCGTACTGTCGTGTTCCGGAACGTATTGGGTAAATAATGCATTTTAAACTGTTATTTGTCTAGTACACCTGTGACACAGATGATTCATAGTATGACGGCGCGATATTTGCTTTATTTAATTTGTTCATACGTAGGCGATACGAACATTATTAACAGAAGTTATTCTCGCTACATGCTCTTTATAGACTAGGGTATCATAAGATTATATGTATGTGTATTGGTACTGAACGGATTAATGAAACTACTTAACTTATGTAAAATTATTTTTTCGTTATGTGAGGAGTTTCTTAAAACTTTTAATTTACTTTTTCGCGATGAAATTATTTGTTGCCCTTTTATTGAAAGTTTATAGGCCAAGCTAAATAAGTTGTCAAACTGAAGTATCCAACAAAAGCGCTTTTATTTTTCAAAAGATGTTCATCGCTAAACTTCTGGCAAGCTCTTGTTCCAGCGCAGTTCAACTGTGCTATATGATATTACGGACATTAATAATTTGGCGTTGAATGTTGGCGAGCAGCAGACGGCATAAATTAACAGAATGAGGCTTTTATTTTACGGGATTTTTACCGCATTATTATTTTCAAGATCAAGTTGAAAATATTCTAAGGATGAATAGTGGAAGTTGGTCCGTATTGGTTTTTAACTATACGTTAGTATATCTGTACTAGCATATCCTTGTACTCGTTAAAACCCTACAACTATACCTAATGAAAAAGGTGAAATATCTTAAATTTTTTTTCATCTCTATTATAATTATTTAGATAAAAAACTTTAATAACCTTGAAAGTGTTCCACCCGCAACTAGTGGACGTTAGGGGTGGACTGGTGGTTCTTGTAAACTTTTATGGAAACAATTTGAAAGTATACTTTTCTTTAATTTTAAGTAAATAAAAGTTTACATTAATGATCGCGGAGGGAACTGATTGCCCTTATATCCGACATTGCTGCGGCTTACATGTCACCGCAGTAGTGCCGGATCGGCGGTATTACATTATATAAGTATGTACTTTTATTATGTTAATTTATTTATTTATTTTTCCATGTTTTTATATTGTGCTGTATTTTATTTTCTGTCTATGGGTGTCTAATTTATGCCTAAAATAAATTAATGGTAATTTAATTTAATTTGATTAATAAATTGCAGATACTAAAATAATGTACCGAATCGTGTTCATCTGTCGAAATCAGTTGAGTACTGTCTAGCAAACAGAGGTCCAAGTATCCTAAAGCATAAGGCTTTCACATTAGCTCCACAAAAAAAACCCCTGGAATCTTAAGCAATTTTGCGTGTCCACAGGTCAAAGAAAAAAAGAGGAGCGTTTCTTTTCATTACTGTAACAAAAAAATCAGTTACTGCTTTATCCAAGTTTTATACGAATCGTGGTAAAACATTATTAAACATTTAGTTTTAAATAATATAATACCAATATAATACCGAATAGATGTCAAATGAAACTGACATAGTATTCCTAAAGAAAGTGACTCGATTTTTTGCGTTCCATATTGCCTTCAACCGTCAATATCTGAAAGCTTGAGCGTGGAAACGGCGTAATTTCCTCCATGAGACCAAACGACCGCCCAACGATAACGCCACTATAAGGAATAGGTGCAGTACCTAAAATCAACTCATTCCAGCCATAGCCTCTCTTACATTATATTGGATTTAGGCTACACTCATTATATAATTTTGCACGTAATACAATTTAAGCCCTTTCCAACACCTGACAAATTACACACCGGCGGAAATGCGTTTATCGCTTATTCAGTCTCTAAATCAACTTTAACGAATTAATTTATATTATTTATTTTTATAAATAATATAAATCTGGTTGTTTGGAAGAAATCACTTTAAGCGATAAGGCCGCCATGTGTATCACTGTATTTATATCTGTTTGTTTATTTTCATTATGTGTGTGTTTTTTAAATAGAGTGCAAATAAAGAGTTTTCTATCTATCTGTTTCAATCGATCGGGATCGGGATCGCGGATTATGGTTTTCCCGCTACCTCAACTATACCACGGGAACTATACTTACTAAACATACTTACTAAATATTTAGTAAGTATGTTCAAAATTTATTAAATACTTTAATATGGCACAGCGCCCTCCTAGATCATCTATTGTTTTTTCTCCATCCAAAGGTTGTCTAGAAGAGATCACTTTTAGCGAAAAGACTGCCTATCGAATATGACCTAATGTAAATATATCTTTTTGTAATTTTGTATCATTGAAACAATTCAATGATACAAAATTACAAAAAGACACAAGTACAAACTTTAATTATATTGTATGAACATTTATATTATATATTGTAACAAAATATAATGAACACAATTTATACGACTACGAACCTCTGTGACTGTCGATACCTATATATAGTGCTATCGCGTTGATAAAGACCCTCACCACGCACGCCTGAGGGTTGAAGTGCCTGCTACAGGGCAATCTCGCCCTAATTATGCCTGGCAGGAGACATGAGCACATGTTGTTAAATGGTTGTCGTGTGAATAAAACATGTGTTTATTTAAGACGGCGTATTTTACTGTGAATGAACCTTACGGCTCCATGACCATCTGACAAGAATAACTGAGAGGCATTCACGAATTATTAGAAGTTCTTTCAAAACGAGATGTTGTGCAATAGTGTTGAATCTTAGCTACAAAAGAGTTCCAACTGGATGGGTCCAACATGTTCATAAATTGTGGATCATCATCATCTCAGCCATAGGACGTCCACTGCTGGACATAGGCCTACCCCATTGATTTCCACAAGGACCGGTTGGAAGCGGCCCGCATCCACCCCTTGCCTGCGATAGGCAGGTCGTCTGTCCACCAGGTCGGTGGCCGTCCTATGCTGGGCTTTGTGGATATTTGCCCTTAAACACACTATTAGACAATGGGTAACCAATAATCGTTCAACATCGGGTAAAGTATGTTGCGCTCATAACTTCGTTAAGTAACTGCATTTAAAACTATGCGGTTCCCTGCTGCGGAAGGTGTTAGGTCATTGATTCCGGTTTTAATCCTAATATAACAGCGTCAGAGTCCTCTTGTCAGTCTGATAATCTCAACGCTATGTTGGCTACTAGGCCACCAACTAACTAGCATTGCCCAGGGTTGATGGTGGTAATGAAAGGCCAATACTTCTGACACTAGAATGAAAGCCTATACTCCAATAGGAGTAGGAATGTATATGAGACTGATTATGCTAGTGAAGGCAGTATATTCATTTTAAATCAGATACATTTCAAATACATTTACTCCCCGCTTTCTAGTACCAAGAAGATATTTTGCTGAGAGCCTCAAACTAGGCTAAGCCTTTGTGTTGGGCACCCGTTGATATGCATATTGGTCTTAATTACCTTAATTATAGACCATTGTGAGACCATTAAATTCGGGGTGGTCTTATTCGAGTCCAAGTCTTATTCCTTTCTTGTACAGTTGACTTTGCATTGTTGCTAGTAAGTTACAATGACAAGTCGTAATATTCAAAGACAAATAAATTGCAAAAGCTGGGTTAAATACGTAGTTGAGGGTCATTGACATCAAGCACAAAATATTAAATTTCAGACCCAAGTTACGCACGATATAAGGTCAAGTGCTTTGCGAGCCTTCATTTTACTATCCGTTTAAGATGAACAATGACGAGGGTACAAAGACTGGGCTGACCCTAGTTAATCATTCATTTGTGTTCTCTACTCAAATAGTTGTGTAGAAATTTTCACGAAGATCAATAGAAATAAAGCTTGCTCCGTCGTGCTCCATGAAATGTAAAGATTTTCACGATACGCCATTTCTGTTTGAAATGAGTTATGCTTATGACGCATAATACTGTTTTATCCAATTAAGATATAAGAAAAAGAAAATTGATTTTCCGAAAAGGAGCCCTTTAGGTTTTTGTGATTTGAGATACGGTGGAAGAGTTTTTGAAATATTAACAACTAGTACCGCCCCGCGGTTTCACCCGCGTGGGTGAATGGTTTTCCCGCTACCTCAACTATCCCACGGGAACTATAATTTTTCCGGGATAAAAGTAGTATATGTGTTAATCCAGGGTATAAGCTATCTCCATACCAAATTTCATCGAAATCGGTGTAGCTTGAGCATGAAGAGGTAACTAACATACACACATATACACATATACACACAAACTTTCGCATTTATAATATTAGTAGGATAATTGTATTGCAATGCCCATTAGTTACCCACTTATGAAATGCCTAAGTTTAATACATTATTTTTAATTTAGATGTAGCTACTGACTTTCTTCTCTGAAACGTATCCTTTGTCAAAAAACTCGACTAAGTCTTTTACTTAATATACGTGGACAAATTTCAATCATTTATCATCTGACCATAGCATACTTACCTAAGAAAATGAATCCATTTTGCCTTGAGCACGACAGAGCTGATTTTCTTGTAGGTTCCGGAAAGCAATATTAAGTAAATTGCGCATAAATTTGGGAAATTTCAGGAAAATATTCGGTAACGGAAACAGTAGTCCACCCATGTGAAACACTGGAGTTTAGAATAAATACCGATTTGAAATAACTAATTCCTTCTCGGACAACATGCAAATCCTTAAAGGTTTTCCATACCGGCAATATATTATTATTGCCTCCATTACTCAGTAAGCCCACGTGTGATCGCACCTTCCCCGGGTCACAATTACCATTCGGGTCAAGCGGAACGGAATGACCAGATATTTTACACGAATAAGGTATAGAAAGGGATGAAATTGATGCCCCACTTGGAACATAAATGACAATATCTGAATCCTTTAGGGCAATTGTATTTTAATTGGTTATATGTATTTATTAAAAAGGAATCCAACTTTAAGAGCTTGTTACTCTATGAGCTGTTTAGCTGAGCGGGAAAAAGGGGTCCTTCATAAATTTTACCAGATAAATGACAACTAAGAGTGCTTCCTAATAAAGGTCGACAATATTGTCTACCTAGTAGCTCCGCCACTGACAGAACTCATCATATGTCAAGAAACGTTCGCCACGAAAACAAGCCCGAGCTGCATATTTGTGAATTGTGCATATGGTTGAAAACTAAACGAACAAGTTAATTAAATAGAAATTTTAGTGATCAGCGTATCCTGTGACACATAGGCCACTTCCAATTGCTTCCTTTCTTTTCTGTCCCGTTTTCCTCATCCAAGTAGCGCCTCCAACTTTCGTAATGTCATCTCTCATCCATATTTTTGCTTGTCTGCCTCTTTTCCTTTTTCCATCGCCTGGTTACCATTCTGGTATAAGTGTTGTCCAATTTTTTCTACTATCTCTAGTCATGTGACCTGTCCATCTCCACTTTAGCTGTCTTATTATACTTATTACATGTTTAATCTCAGTTATGGGTCGTACATATTATGTCATCTGCTGCATGCATCTTGCGGTCTTTTAACACTTATCATGCTTTTTTCAATTTCCCTCTGGCATGTTCTCCATTTTTTTAGGTGTTTTTGAATATATTCAAAAGAATAGTAGATATAATTAAGTAACTAGCAAGTATTTCATTATCTGCTGTAATTATTTGTTACATGATAAAATCATAACGTCATAACTGCATATTGTGGTTCAGGTTCAATTAACTCCTTTTTTGCCCTCTGAAGATGCTGCTGCCCATCTTCTGGTACGTGATCCCTTAGCCGCCTCTGACGGCACCGCGGGAAGAGATGGGGGAGTACTAGTACTCTACCCCGGTATCACCACGAAAAAATTCATAATAGTAGTACTTCTGTTGTAGAAGCCGATTTTTTTACGTTTCAAAATCTGCACTATGTGTTCGTTGGTAAAGTGACAAGGGCAGTTTTCACAAGTCATGGGTTCAAGTTAAGAACGTCCTATAAATTCGTACGTGTGAAACATGAGCATTTTAACAAGTTGAGAAATTGTTCCAATGTAAATAATACTAATTACCTTTTATTTCAGAGTCAATGATCTATTTTCACATTAAAGTGTTATTTAGACCTAAATTAAATACAGTGTCAATAATACAATCATACAGTTATACCTTAATATAAAGAATCATCATCTAACTAAATTACTAGTAGTTTTATTCAGAGCGACAAATCATATTTTTGTCTTCCAAGGTGCAAAGAGGAATATTTATTAATAAGATTTGCGCGTTAATTAACAAGCTAATAAAACTTTTTAACCAAGTTTGTTATCTCGAAAGTTAGCTGACGTTCTTTTAATTTAGACTTATCCGATAAATTTATTATATTTCTTCATAAGGAAGTTCTTAATTTGGCGACTTGTAGCAGCGAAGCTCCTTCATTTTAGATAAAAGGCACTTCAGGATACACATTCAAATTTAATAGATTTTTTTCCCTTCTTTTTTTCAAATGTTTGAACTGAACTTAATAGATTGAAGAAAGAAAGATCAGTCAAGACGAGTTTGAAGCAACCAGGATAAAAGAACATCTGAGCCGTTTGATAGTTATTCGTAAGATCGTTCATTGAAGTTACTCCATTAACGTAATTGAGCTTTGACGGTTGAAACAGCATCGGTTAAGAACATACAAATACAAATGTTTCTTTATTGCAAAATTTAATAATGAGTGAACTAAATATATGAGTGGATACTTATTAAAATTAAGACTAATAAAAAATAAATGAGATCTTTTATGAGAAGTAGAAGATACTTTTAAGATGAAGTATAAATATATAATAATGTTGATACAATAATACACAAGTTTAATTTTCAACGGTGGTCTTGACGATCTGACGCTATTTTAACATTTTTTCCCCATACAAAGCTAAAGAAGTTTTCACTTCAGTAAATTACCTACTCGTTGCACTCCGAATTACGGACTGTGCGTTGTTTTTTTTTTTCAAAAAAACTACTTTTTCAACAATTTAAGGTATCTTTTTTTACAAAACGGCAAACTAAATAAGAGTTAGGTACATAAAATACAAACGAGAATGTTGCGTAGCATTAAGCGTAGTCTGCGTTTCGCATTATAATTCGTAGCACAATAAAGCTAATGTTTAATGGTACAAATAAACATATTACGGCCGAGTCGTTAATCTTCATGAAGTGTTTACTGCCCACATTCAAAATTATTACGAAGCTCAAATTACACGATGACAGTTGGACAGCGAAACTGTTTCAGTTTTAGGGCCATCGCAAACTGGGCGACCTGTCGCTGCGTCTAGTCGCCGAGCTGTGGCTTTCGCGTGTCGCCTAATATCTAGTATAGATCTAGTATGTCGAATCACCTACTTGCGGTACAGAAACTTTTGTAATAATCTTCTGAAAAGACTAAAACGACAATATGAAAAAAGCCAGTTTGAAAAGGCCAAGGGTAGTTCTAAAGCAACATGGGAAGTTATAAAAAAACTGACAAATATGTCACAAAACACAGTTCCCGCGAAGAATTTGCTAAGCTCTTCAATTGATCCGCAAATAGAGGTCAATAAAATAAATAAACATTTTGTCGCTGTCGGTGAAACCATGGCTAGTAAAATAGCAACGGTAAGCACGAGCAGTGGTGGTAACACCAAACAACCTATTGATTGCTCCATGGCTGTGTTTGAAACTGATTGTGCAGAAGTTGAGCGCATAATTCTGAGTCTTAGGCAAGAATGCGCTGTTGGGTGGGATGGCATTCCAGCCAGAATACTGAGGGATGCCCGAGAGATACTAGTTCCTCCACTTACACATATCTTTAATTTGTGCCTAAAAAATGGCATATTTCCATCTGCATTTAAAAAAGCTTTAGTTCACCCCATCTTTAAGAGCGGTGATAGGAACAGTGTCGCTAACTACAGACCAATTTCTGTATTAACGTCTTTATCAAAAATACTTGAGAAGCTCTTACATAACAGGTTAGTAAAGTACTTAGATAAAAACAAAATATTGTCTGACAAACAATATGGTTTTCGTAAAGGAGTATCAACCGAAGACGCTGTAATGGAACTCGCAAATTGTGTAGTAGGCCACCTTGACAATAAATATAAAACTATTGGGATTTTTCTGGACCTATCCAAGGCCTTTGACACTGTCTCCATACCAACGCTGCTTTTAAAGATGGAAGGTCTAGGAATACGTGGAGTTGCTTTAGATATTTTTAGAGATTACCTTACTGATCGCTCACAGCGAGTTAAAATAGATAGTTACATCAGTAATGACGAGTTCCTAAGATACGGGGTACCCCAAGGCAGTATTTTGGGTCCAGTACTCTTTCTTCTGTACGTAAATGATCTCTGCAATCTTTGTATACCTAACTGTGAAATCTACACTTATGCAGATGACACAGCCCTCATAATACATGGCAAAACTTGGGCCGAAACTGAATCTTTAAGTGAAGGTGCACTTAGACAGGTGATGGATTGGCTTAATAAAAACTTGCTTACACTTAACATTGAAAAAACAAAATACATCACATTTTCGACGAATGTGCTTTCTCAACCCGATGGTTCAGTCTGCATAGCCGCTCACAGATGTCAATCATTACCATCCGTTTCTTGCGACTGTCCCATTCTCACAAAAACTCAAAGTATTAAATACTTGGGAGTTTTAATTGACAATATGGTCACCTGGAAATATCAAGTAGATTCACTCGTTTCGCGGACACGCAAACTTATATATGTATTTAAAAAACTAAGTAGTGTCGCGGCCCTTGAGACTTTAAAAATGGTTTATTTATCACTCGCACAATCTATCCTCTCTTACTGCTGTCTTACTTGGGGGAGTGCTTGCACTACTTCTTTACTGCGTCTCGAACGAGCTCAAAGAGCCATTATAAAAGTCATGCTCAGAAAGCCTATTAGATATCCGACGAAGCTACTATACGAAGAGGTGAAGTTTTTAACAGTAAGACAAATATTTATTTTTAATGTAATAATATATAAGCACAAATCTCTGCCATACGATCCCTTATTAGACATAAACTCACGAAGGCGAAATCGTGTTTGCGTTACGCCCTGCCATCGAACCTTTCTAGCGAGCAGACACTTTGAAGTAGTTAGCTGCCGACTTTACAATAAAGTAAACTCACTTTTTCATATCTATTCCCGCCCTATCTATGAAGTCAAAAGTATCCTTAAAACGTATCTCTTGCAATTAACTTACATAGAAACAGAAAAATTGATTAAAGCATTTAGTTAGTCATTTACTCAAACATTTTTTTCCCCCGTTACATTCACATACACACACACACGCACACACACACACACACTCACACACACACTGACGCGCGACAGTGATTTATGTATAACCAGCTTAAAAACTGAAATAGTTTGATTTTCTACTTAGATTTATTATAAAATATTACTATGTACCTACATAGGTCATTAATCCTTTCGGAGGGCGCTGGTGTCTGTAATACAGTTTAAAACTACCACAGACATCAACGGCCTATATGAATATATTATCCTTGTGTGCATACCTAGTTTAAGATTACTAATATGTATATGTAAACCTTTATTAAAGTCAATAAAGTTTTTATTATTATTATTATTATATTATTAATAGTGTGCGCCTTCGCTCATGATATTTAAAACGGATCTTAAACTTATACAAAATCTCAACACAACACAGTAAATGTTTTTGACTTTCACTTTACCTTTGACTCTGTTTCATTCAAGTTGCCATTTGTTCCACCGGATGAATATCATCTGTTTCTGAAAACTTAGTCGAAAAAGTTCTTGCAGTCCATTTCCGCTGAGTTCATTTTCGTAATGAAATAACATGGAAATACTCTTACCGAACCAGCTTTCAAAGTTTAAGCTCTCTTGATAGGCTTTGTTCGGCAACAAATTCTATTGGCAGTTTCAATAAATGAATTCAGGTATTCCGAATATTCCAATATCTGTTTGCAATATCGTGTACTTGCCACAGAATAGAGAATAGAGCCTGCTATGTTCTATTCTCAATATAGATGAGATATACATACCTAGTACATTGTTTTAAAGATATTGGTAAAATTATCATAACATGATAATTTCCATCGACTTCGATAAACATAAGTATCATCAACCGGTAGATTTCTTAGCTGTTAAATAGTTTGGGTTGAGACCTTACTACGTAAAGTTAAAGATTAAGAATTATAGATAATAATTTTAAAGCATTGTCCACGGCAGGAGAGGGTCCGCCGATGAATATATTTTTAGCCGGATGAATTCCACACTTAGTTTGATTTTTCTGTGAAGATTACATAGTGATAAATTCCACACTATGTTGGTAAGGCACATTAAGACCGTGTGTCACACGGACAAAATCTAAAAATTTTGTAAAAAAAATCCTTGGTACAACAGAGCCTTAAGTTTTTTAGCATTCTGTAAAAAAGTTAAAAAGTGTATATCTTCTTAAATGATAAGAATATTCATACAAAACTTATATTCTTGTGCGTTATACAACTTGAGCGTTAACATGTGCCTTCATACATATAATATATGTATGAAGGCACATGTTAACGATATATTATATAATAGTACATATTAATACAGATTGACAGACTAAAACATAAACTCTTGTTCTAGCTATGCCGTAGTTCCACCCACTCCAACCACAAACCCATTGCATTAATTAGTTTTTCGCTATTGCCAATGCATCCGTATCGGCTTCGTTATGGATTAATCCACTCACTGTTTCCATTCAATGAGTATTGGAGGAATGATGTTTTTTAACCAACTTCAAAAAGGAGGAGGTTATACAATGCGTCCGGTTTCCGACAATATATTTCACTGTAATATATTTTATATATATATCCACCGATTTCGCCCCCATTTGTGGACCTATTCTCAAAAGTCGTTTTTTGTTTGATAGATTTCTATACTGCCGAGGTGGTCCCGTTTAAATTTCATCAAAATCGGTCAAGCGGTATTTGGACTTTATGAGTTATTTCACTCTTTTGAGTTTTGAAGCCGGTTCCATTTTTTGGTAAACAAATTTTTATAGGTATATGGTACTAGCTGCGCCCCGCAGAGAACATTCCTATTACGGCTTTGCTTGCTTGTTCTTAATGATACGTCTTTTTTATTCTTTTGTCTGAGGCCTCAGCCTACGAAAATAGTAAGTGCTAATTATATACATAAGTGCCTGCTTTACTCACTACTTATAAGATGCACACAAAAACACAAAATATAAAAACAAACAATTTATATTAATTATTTTCAGATTATATTCAGATACCCTTGTCCGTAAGCAGTAGGTGGAATAAATGTCTGCTATACCTACGTTGAATGTCAGCCATTCTAGGTCTGGTGTCTGGTGTGTCAATGATACTAAAATCGTCACTACAGAACTCAGACAAATGAAAAGAGACTGACAGATCAACGAATCATTATGAACAGTGAAGGCTTAAAACCATGCCCTATAGTAATCACACGCGCTCACCCACATACAAAATGTAAAAAATGTTAAGCATTGATTTCTGAGAAATAACAGTAGATAGACGTTCTTTATCATAATATCTATTAGTACTTATTTTCTTTTTCAGATCCGGACATTTACAAGAAAAGTAGCGTCGTTTTTTTAGTTTCCCGTGAGTTGTATCTCTTTTCATTGGTCTCAGGTAGACACACGAAGAAAGCTAGTGCATAGTTTGCTTGACACTGAATCATTAGATATTGTATAACTTTGAATTGCTGTTGAATACGTGGCACTGCTTTAGAATTTTTACAAATATACCTTATTCAATTTTCTATCTATTTATGGTAAATATTGTCAGCAGTGTCTCTGCTTATTTTCATCAGAAACCACATATCCTAAACAGGTAGAGCACTTTCATGTCCGAGTGAGAGTGGGTAAATATTTAATATGGGTTTCGGTCCACAGACACGTCCGAAAGCTGGCGAAGGACACCCGGAGCAGAATCCCAAATAAAATTATGGTACTGACCCTGGATTCCTGTAGGCAGCGTATAAGCTGCAACCACTACTGGATCACAAATAAAATAGAACGGCAAGTTGACAAATTGAATTTAAAAAACTTTACTTTTAATTTCATTCATTCATCGCAGCCATAAGACGTTCACTGCTGGACATATGCCTCCCCATATAGGGAAAATTTGCCGGGTCGGCGAGCGCAGTATGACTTCCTATCCTCAGAAGGCGCTGCTGCCCACCTTCAGGTACGTGATCCCTTAGCCGACTCTTACGGCACCCACGGAAAGAGATGGGGGAGTACTATTCTAGGCCGGTAGCACCACGGCACTTTTAATTGAAATAATTAAACAGTATTATTATTAAAGTAACTTATTATTAAATCTTTATTAACATTCAAATTTTGAATTTAAACAGTTAAAAGTAGTCATAACAATATTTATGAGCTGGCCTGATTTACCTACAACAACATCGAAATAAAGAACAAATGAGACATAAATTGTTATTTTTATATTAAAAGACTTACAAAATTATAAATGTACCTAGAGGTTCAGGACTGATCGGCTGCGGAACTAGACTTATCATCAGAAGAGTTCCAACTTCGAATTGTAACTTTTTTAGGGCCACAGTTTTTCGGTTAAGTGTTTTTTTTATAATAATAATATAATAATATGGGACAACATTCACACAAGGTCTTCAGGTCCCAAACTAGGCAGAGCCTGTACTATGGTAACCTGATGACTGATATATATATATATATACTTTTATACATATACACACCCAGACACAGGTCAAACAGACATGTTCATACACACAAATGTTGACCTGTCCGGGAATCGAACCCGGGACCAGCGGCTCAGAAGGCAGAGTGCTACCAACTGCGCCAACCGGCCAGTCAATTATTATATAATTTTATCTTATATGGTTACTTACGTTCGTTTTGACTTATTACAAATAATTGACACATGGGATTCACACACTGTGCGCATCAATCATCGCTGTTACCATATACCTGCTACATGTGGAGTGAGTTTCATCTCTCGGTATTTCCGAGTAGCTACAATATGGAAACTTCAAAAAAGGATTGGCAACGTATCATAATGCCCCAGTGTTACAGATATCCGTAGGCAACGGTGATCACATACCATCAGGCGGCGCATCTGCTTGTTTGCCATCTATTTCATAAAAATATGTATTTAACTTTTGTATATCAACTTTATCTTAAATTTTAACGCCTATTACAAATCAGATCTAAGCCAAAAATACCTCTTAATCGTCACAAAGCCTCTAAGACAGTAGTAGACAATATGCTTTAATGATGCATGAGGCGGGTCAAGCATTGACCTATATACCGGTCATAGACAACTTTATTCAAGCCAGCTTTTTCCCACTCAATCTACAAGGAAGATTGCTCGAAGAAAAAACGTACTTCTGATAGTGTCGCTAACCTCGAATAAAACAATATGGTTTGACTGGCATAAGTAACAAGTTTTAATAGCAGTTCTATATGTTGCATTACTATGTTCTAAATTACTACAGTCCGTTGAAGGGTACGGTTTCCGGTGAAATTACAGGCACAAGAGACTTACCAGGTTTATGTCTTAGGGTGACGGGCGCAGTTATTTACGAATTGTATGTGTCTATAGCAAGAGGTCACCACTTAACACCCTGTGGGCCTTTTGCTTGTTCCTTAATCGAATCCAGTAAAGAAAATCTAAAAAAGTAATATTTGGCGTGAGCTTTCGTTGAAGGTAATGAACACTGTTATCAAATTCTCTTTATGGTTGTAGGGTACTTTCGAGTACCTTCAAATTTGAAAAACTGTCACCAAACACATAGTGTGTTCAGGCAGCCCCTGAGAGCCAGTAAGCATTCTAGGTCTAGCGTGATTATATCTTCGACCACATCGTCACTGATCATCACGAGGTCGAACGCTAGTTTTATAAAGTATAAAAATGTACAGTCGACAAAGAAAATAGTTTACCAGTTTTGATAAAAGGTTCCACATTTGAAAATGGCAATGTTATTGAGGATAAACCATGTTGTTTTATGATATCAAATGATCTTCTACAGTAGGGTTATAGACGATACATTTGGCCGACTATACATAAGAGGGACTTCACCCACAGTTTATTATTCCACCTGACTACGTGCACAGCATTCTCAGTGTAATTAGAAATCCACTTGCGCAATGTTGCAATAAACCTAATGGAAATACGAATGTCCACGTCACTGGCAGCCACTACTGTGTGGTTTGGAACAAGATTTATACGGTGTATGGTTATTCTATAACGTACCAGGAGGTGGGCAGCAGCGCCTTCTGAGGATCGGAAATCATACTGCGCTCGCCAACCCGCCTGCCAAGCGTGGCGAGTATTGGCAAATCCCCCCTATATGGGGGAGGCATACGCCCAGCAGTGGACGCACATGGCTGAGAAAAGAAGATGGTTATTCTAAACGCATTATATGACGTCTTGCAATAACGAAATGGAACGGAGAAGGCTTTATACAAACTAATTTCATAATTTTTAATTTATATCATAAATGCAATATGTACTTTATACGTGCATGTGTTTTGTAATATAATAAAATTAAATAGGGACTAATTAAAATGCTAAGTTACAAAGAAAGAAAGTTACGAAGTACTTTCAAGCTTGCTTTATCCTAATCATACTGATATTGTGTTTCAAGGTTTATAAATATTAAAATTAAATACGAATTATTTTAATACTACAGCCACTATAATTGCATTTGAACAATCGACTACCTGTAGCCAACAGCTCAGTTTTTGACATACCAGTACGCAGTGCCCAGAGAGCTAGCAGCATTGTCCCGTTGATTTTCGTTTAATTTTAAAATAATTACACATATTAATAATGTATTGTACACTAGATTCGTCACGATTTTCCGTCACGACACTTATAATAGTAAATTTGCCCAGATAAATAAAACACATAGTTTGTTCAAGTAGCAGTTCTTGAGAGCTAGTAAGCAGTCTAGGTCTAGCGTGGATAACATCTTCGACCTCATCGTCACTGACCATCAAGTGAGATAGTCAAATGCTAGACCTATACAAACAATGAATGGTTGCGTTTTTTTATAGTGTATATATAAAAGACCTATGTGTAACTATACATATTCCTCATAAATTCACGCCTCTTTCCCGTAGGGGTAGTCAGAGACCACATCCTTCCAATTGCTACGATCCCGACACACATCCTTCGCTTCATCCATGCTCATCACACATTTCCTACAAGAGCGTCAGTTTAGGTTACTCTTGACATGGCCCTTTCTTAGAACTTCCTCAACCTTATTTCGGAACATTCGCCTAGGTCTTGCAACAACACTAGCATTAACTTCACCAATATATCTGCCGGATGTATCTTTGCCTGGACGTACACCGACAAGGTGGACAGACGACCGGACTGGATTAATATGGGTGACATCTGACATTTTGGTTTTGTCTAAGTTGTCGATCCCGACGGCTTTGATTTTGCTCTGCAACTGCTTAGACAATGAAGAAAACCTCACGTTCAAAAATGTTATTTTTCTAATAGCTAAACTTTTTGCATAATCTAAGTAAGAGCTAAATCAAGGTTCTTACTGTATATAGATTTCACTCTAAGAGTATTTGCGACGGCGAAAATATTCGTAATGTTTTTTTTTTTTTTTTTTTTTTTTTTTTTTTCTAACGGACTAATGCTGTTTGCCTCTACCGGCATTTACAGCTTCACCGGAGGGGGGGCGAGCACAGATGGTGCTCAGCCCGGTATTTGAGCGGTCGCAGAAGGCGCACCGCCTAGTGAGGCTAGCGCTGACGGCGCTGTGCCACTAGGAGAGGACGAGGCGACTAGCTCAAGGGCACCACTGAGGTTCGGACCTCGGCTTGAGCTGTCGCCAGGACAGGGAGTTATCGGATCGAGTTCGTAATGTATAATATAATTTAGTAAGGTGTATCTTGGTCGACTTCTCATTGAATTGAACTAAATTAATATTATAGTTTTATTTAATCTAAATAACTTATATATATATATATATGTCCTCAATGTTAATTAATGTCATAGCTTCTCGATAAAAAAAACGATATTGAATATATGCCTCAACAAACATCAACAGTATCCCGCGAATACAGAAACTCAATTTATCGGAGATACGGATACATATCATGCAGCTTTGTACTGAAATGAAACAAATACAAACGCGTCATCCATCCGTAACAATCCGTCAATGTCTGACTGAACACGTTACTAGTAATCGGTTAACTAACTAAACATGTGTAAAATATGAAAGTAATATAATTATATTATTTTACACATTAGTATTTACTAGCTGACCCATTCGCGCCACAAAACAGATTGTTTTGTTCCCGCGCCTTCAGACGCCTACATTTTATCCCGTTTTTATCACCTCAGAAGATGAATTCCGAGAACACTCACTTATGTACCCATTTGTTTCTGTATGTTGTCAGTAGGGTAGTTAGTGCTACAATAAATTAGAGTTTTCATTAACCTCTCAAACATCTGTCAAAATACAGGGAAGAAAAAGAAGCCCTCTAACATTACTATTTGATATAAAAAATATGGCAATACTGAACATGCGGGGCGTTTAAATCAATAATACCTACATTTTCGCAATATGACCTAAATTAGTTATACATATACGGTGAAAAAATAATAATAGTTTTTTTAACTACGTTATTATAGTCATAGGGTATATACGTATATACGACTAATACTTAATATAACAGTACGTAAGTCCCGTTTTTTATTCATTTTTGTAACATCCCTTTAGGTACAATGATTTGCAATTTTAATACGCAAACTGACTAACTATTTCGGTCTAGAATATATTTATTCATATGCAAAGCTGTTGAATACTGCATCAACCAACCACTCAGTAATCCGGTCAAAACCTCCGAGCGAACCGGTCTATACCCACACTATTCCCGCGTGAGATTGCATGAATTGTTAAATTTGATCCGGGCCGACCATAGAATACCAGAATATAGTTAGAATGGTTATCACAAAGCCATGAATCTTAGCCCGTAGCTCAAGCCCGTAGCCAGGTCACTTCGAAGGATGATTGACTCTGTAACGGAGAGAAATGTTGTATGACAATTTTATTTCTTCCCAAAGTAGGCTGATAATTATCATCAACATTATTCATCATTACAGCCTTTAGAAGACAGCTGCTGGCATAAGCCTTTTTCATTGACCACCGCTAGGTCTTGTGAAAGGAGTGGAAATAACATATCGTATCATAAAATATGATTGTCGGTACTATGAGACAATATTTTGATAATGGTTATTTTTGAACTATCATGGTACCGACTTCAACAAGTTATTTCACACTTTTGAGTGTTTTTTGTTTTTTTTATTCTACATATTTATTTTCTGTGGCGCTAAATCGTGCCGGATGATACTCTAAGTAAAGTTTGTTTTCATAGCCCAAATCCCAAAATTAGCATGAAGTGTTAAATATGAATATAAATGTGTCGGTCGTTGATAAGATTGTATATTTTATAGAAAAATATGTCGTTCAATAAAACTTTACATAATCTTCTTTTCTCAAAATCTTTAGGTCTTTTTTTAATCAAAATTTTTCCAAGAAGCTAAAAGCATGTGTTGAAGTGATGTGATGTGTTAAGTATAATCGGTCATAGAATGATCTTTATATTTTTTTATAGAGGGTTTTATATTTGGGTTACTCAAAGTTTTAATTGTATTTTATGTTATAGATCGTATTAGAATCGCATTGTAATAGAAAGATCATCGTCGCTTAGAATAAATAAGTATTTTTTATTCGAGAGACCTGAACAATTTTTTTACAAATAAATCCATTCCAAACATTAAGCGTGGTTGGTAATGGCCCAAATTTTGTTAATCACTCAAACTAGTTACAATTCACTAATATTCTTCAAAATTAATGAGCTCGTATTATATTTACGGTATATTTCAAATTCTCGTAAATTTGTATAACTTCATCATACAACGCTGTCTCTAATATTAGACGAGTTTTATTCCACTGCGTGTAGTTTTATTCGGCACCAATTAAGTGGCGACTAATTTGGTTTGCTTTATCAAAAACTACCCGCAGCTTTAATAAAACGATCTAATTTTAGAGTTTTTATTGATAAGTGTCAATTTGAACTAATGTAAGCAAATAAGAACTATCTAACTTATCTTATTTACCATAATTTTAGTTTAGTCGAATAAGATAATCTACCAATAACTACTTATTATTCCATGAGTGCATAAGAGAGAAGGTAAGTGGATGAGAGGCCAAACATCATAGTGTTTCTATACAATATAAAAGGTCTGTTTATAAAATACCTCCAAAACCAAACAACGATTTCAGAAATACGTTTTATTTATAAATACAAATAGATTCCAATCCGTGTGACGGATGGGGCAATAAATTGGGCATGACGTCACAATAGCTAAACGTTGTGTTTGATTCAAAGATATATGTCAATTATTGTATCCAAACAACCATTTTCAGGGGTCGATATTTCTTTAACGGTTGGCTGGAAGCTTTTACCACAGGCTTACTGTAAAACATACGTACATTTTGTTTGTTTCTCTAGATGGTGGTGGATTGTTTCTATAATCAATCAACTAATAGACTCAAATGATTTAATTTTAATTTTGTCGGTGCTAATACAAATCGCAGAAGAAATGTGAAATTATATAGACGGTCGCCGTGGCTCAGTGGTCAGTGACATGACTTCTGTGTCTTCGGAACCCTGGGTTCGAATCCCGGCAGGGGCAAACATTTATGCGATGAGTGTAGTTTTTTGTACCGGGTCTTGGTTGTCCGTGTGCTGTGATTGTGTGTGTCCATGCCTTCCGCGATACAGGGAATCCTAATGCGGGGGTCTGAGTGTAATAAATAGATGAAAAAAAATATAATTCAATTTTATTTTTTGTACAACCTGCAGATTATTTTGATAATAGTATACTCGTATAATGATAATATGTAGTATATATTCGAGTAAGCTATGTTGCTCATTACATACTAGGGTGTGAGTTGCAGTGGGAGCCGCAGGCTTGGGCGTAATTCAGCCGAGTGTGTAAAGAGCAGAGCTTATACGATTCATACCAGGTTTTTCAACACATTTATGAGGAAAAAATAATAATGAATTGATTTTTTCTATAAGTATCGCTTAATTATTAAATTGACAGTGCTCTGTTTACTCGCATATAACTTGCAGTAAAGTATTAACTTTGTAGGGGTACTATTACGCACTAGCGTGTAATGTCTGTCGGTCTATCTGTTACGTTTTCACGCCTGAACCGCTTAATCAATTTAGAATGTTGGTATAGAGATAGACGGGACCTTAGAGAAGGATACAGCCTACTTTTTATTCGAAAAATTATAGTTCCTTTGGGATTACTGAGGTAGCGAGTAAACCGTTATCCACGCGGGGCGCTGCTAGTAACGTCAATAAAAACATCTTATGTATTTAAAAGAATAACGCCGCGATACAAAATTAATAGAGGCACTACCAAGAAGAAACGACAAGAAACTCTGAGACCATTTTTATCTTATCACCATCATCATCATCTCAGCCATAGGAGATCCACTGCTGGACATATGCATCCCCTATATAGGGGGGATTTGCCACGCTTGGCAGGCGGGTTGGTGAGCGCAGTGTGATTCCCGATCCTCAGATGGCGGTGCTGCCCACCTTCTGGTACGTAATCCCTTAGCCGACTCATACGGCACCCGCGGGAAGAGATGGGGAGAATACTATTCTAGGCCGGTACCACCACGGCACTTTTTATCTTATATTATATGTAACGATTTAAGTTGTTTGTAGTAAGTAAGTCACAATTCTCAAAATATAATGTCAGAATCTAAATAAATTAAAACATCAGGAACAAAACAAAACAATTAGATTTATGAAAGAATTTTCAAACGCCAATTAATACATTTCACCTATACATACTGAAATCAATATATACCTATATTCTCTTTGTAAACGGCGGCGGCTTTGATTTATATTTCATGACTGAAGCTCAAACGAATCGAACGTACCAGAAAATTCCATACTGCGTTGTTTCCAGTAGAACACCGTTTAAGGATATGTCATATAAACATAAACAAATATCTTATTCCATTAAACGATCAATTATTGTATACACATCCAAACTATATCAGGAACACCTCTAACGATTAAGGGAAAAAAATTCAATATGTTTGACAAGTTCACTTCATCATGAATTAATGGTGCAATGTTTTTCATACTGACCAGTTTTTTATACTCCTGGGCTGGGCTTTCTACTAAGTATTTGAATTGGATTCGAATTTTACTTTGGCAGCTATACAGCCCTGCGGTTCCAGCCGTGTGGGCTGTGACTAACGGTTAACCCACCAGTAGTTATGGTAAATTAGGAGAGCATATTTGAATTTTTACATTTCTGACTTCAAAAGGACGTTCACAACTTTAAATAACGTTGTTACCTTTTTTTATATCCTATTGTAATCAGTAGCTAAATTACAGAACTTTGATTTGAACAGTTTCTTACATAATTGTAATTTACGAACCGATTAGGACTCACGTGGTAAATACTGGAAAATTACTCTCCGACCAGTTTCGAACTTATTTGCAGTTCTTCATCCGGGTTTCATCTCAATTTTCCAGTATTTACCACGTGAGTCCTAGTCGTTCGTAGATTACAATATATGTATAGACTGTGCATATCCTTACAAAATTATATATATGTTTTGGATCTATGGATATTTTCTGTACATTGATTTGAAAAAAGAATAACACACGTATGCCGCCTGAGGCCGCCTTGTTGTCGGATTCAGTAATATTTCAAACAAGGTGTTGTTATAATTGTCGGTGATAGAGAGACCTTTCCCACGTTGCTGGTAGATAGAAAATTATATAATAATTTATTTATATATTACAGCAAACACAAATGCAAATACCTACATCTCAAAAGAATACTGATGGATGGACGCTGCTGGTTTCAATAGAAGCTTGAGCTTCCGGAACTCCCAGCATGGTGGTGGATACTTTCTAGTACTTGTCTGGCTAGCTACCACTCTCAAGTTTGAAAATCTCTTCTAAAATACGTAGTACGTTCAGGCAGGAATCATTGAAAGCCTGTAAAACATTGTAGGTCTAGTGTGATTACATCTGTCGAAGATGTAATACATCGTTGATGACGATCGAGTGAGATAGTGGTCCAACGCTAGATCTTTAAAGTACAAAAAAGAAATATTGTTTGATGTACACGTAAAATGTAATTATAATAATAATGTAAATTGTGTACTTGTTAAGTTTTGATTTTCAACTTTACTATATATAATTAAATAATCCCTGTAGAAGCGAAATTTCAGAAGAATATCGGCGGTTAGCTTTGGTTTGCAGTACCAACGCTATAAACTATCAAAAACAAACTAGCTGGTCTAAAAATAACGTGGTTTGACTTACTGCACAGTTTGTATTTTCACAACTCGTAGGTGGACATAACTTAGTTTTGTTTCGCTTCCGCTAACAAAGAGATTCTTGCAATATTATAAGTAACTAAACTAGTAAATAGCTTTAATTAAAAAGGATTTTACAAAGTCTAATATTGACTCAGTAAGAATATAAAAACAGCCGGCAACTCGATGAGTAAAGCTCTATCGAACTCTGGTTAATGAATTTGAGATAGCACTGTGAACAAGTTATTTTTTTTCTAAAATTAGAATAACCGACTTCATTCACCCATATTTTTTTAAGATTTTCCTCGATATCATAAAATCTACTAAACCGATTTTGAAAAAATCGGCAGCGTACTGTTCAAACAAAAAGAAAAATAATTTTCAAAATCGGTCAACAATTAGCGGAGAAATCCGTATTAAAATAAAATACTAATAACTATATAACATACAATACTGCAGCTACATTATCATTTGAACTATCCACTACCTATTGGTAGCCTATAGATTACTCAAATGCTCTAACCTGCTGCCGGCTGGCAGCGTGTCCAGAATGCTAGCAGCATTGCCACGTTGAATTGCAATGCTGATTCGTTGAGCCAAATATGTGCCAGCGTTTATGTCACGCGTCGCATCGCTGAAACGCTCTGATAAGTTTCGGAAAATCCGATGAGCTCCCGGTCCCCACGGGCCCAATATCTCGATATGTTCAAATATGTAACCACTACATAGGTTAGCATATTTCCGCCGTTTCAATTGCTCCGCCGAATAAGCCGAGGCGCCAGCCCTAACATGTGTCTTGGGAAGAATTGACGGCGCGATAAGAAATATAAAATATAATTTGTTATATAATATGAAGTCGGTTAACATATATATACATATAAAAAATAAATATAAAGTGAAACGTAGAACCTCCTATTTTTTAAGTCAGTTAATAAAATGGAGAGATCGCTTTCAATCCCACACTCGTATCAATCACGATGAACGATCCAAACAGTCTTCGATGAATTGGATGGCATTACAAAATCCTGAGACTAGTGATGTCACAATACGAGACTCGTATAGTGACATTGTGTTGGACTATCGATTTATATAGATTAAAGTGCCTACTGCCGGTTCTTGAAATTTGTTATCACACAGCGCTCAAACCCGACACAGAGTTTTAGTAAAAATCTTGTGTTATAACAGGCTAATTGAATTTGGCAGTCAGATAGTTTATACTCAGAAATAGCACATGAGCTTCTTTTAATCTCGTAAAAAAACCCGTAAGACAGCCGAGACAGTGGGACAAACATCGTCCACGCGGGTGAAATCGCGGAGTGCTGCTAGTTATTATATAAATATGCCGATATAAACCACAAAATTAGTCGAATATAGTAGCTACAATAGTAACTTAGATATAATGTAAGGTCACGCACGCCTGTCCCGTGTGATCCATATCCATCTCAGACCTCCATAGTTATTCTTCGAATATTTTATACTACATCATATTGTACAATAGCAGATCTTTACAAAAGTGACATAATTTGTAATACGAGTACAATACTATTGTCATTTTTTTTGTACGGTTACTATTCATTCTTCTGACATCGGGGTCATAGACGTTTCACAGCGTTCACACCTTCACACCTTGATTAACTCAATTTGGTATGTATGTTACTGGTCTAGAAACTGAATAAACCAAGAAAACAGTCTGTAAAAATACACATGGGTTAGGTAGGAGGTAAAGGAGGAAAGTAACAAATTGTATGTTTATTTTCCTATTTCATTGTTTTATTTTCCTATTTTTCTGTTTCTTATATAGAGAAACAGAATTATATAGAATTATAATAAAATTATTGTATCTATTTGTTTTCAATATATTTTTTTCTGCTTATTTTTCTAATCCTGTCAATGTATCATTATTCATTAGATATATATAGCACACGCGTCACTTATCGTCTAATTTTTGGTGTTGGCAATCACTTTGATTGCTATGGTTATACAAAGCGTTTGGCACTTTTCTGGTCTACTGTCATATCTTTTAAAACGTCTGACTATCTGACTATAATATATATATTCAGAACTTTACTAGTATTTACTACTGCATTATTATTTTTATTATTCTTCATTTACTACCCCTGGGTTCAAGTGGAGTACCATTTTACACTAGTTTTATTATCGTAACAATAAATCAGCATTTACATATCTTATGGGGGAGACATCTCACAATCGGTAAAGTAACTCCCCAAGACTTTATTAGTCCGCTGACAGCTTAATGACCCAGATTAGTCAGAAATTAACAATTAGAATACACAAGAATCAGTTAAGTAATAAATATGGTCGTAATCCAAAAACTGTGCATCGTACAATTTTTAGTGTTTACAGCCTTGATACATACGTAGGTATGTGCTTTGTGCTGGAAACTTGTCGATAGGTACTACTAACATTCAGTCAGTATATGATATATCTCACGTTGAACTTCTAAAAAATAAACGTGTGACATCACTATGGACACATTGTATATGCCAATGACAGGGGTTGGTCCCAATTTAGAATTTCCTCGTAGTACCGTATATGTACGGTAGCAAAGGAGACCGCAGTGTGACGCAATTATTCGGACCCTCAAGCCCTTCGCTAATAACTAACCTCACATGGATTAAAAAGCGGTCAAGTGCGGCTCAAGCTTCGCTCCATTATGGATCCGAGTACCTATATATATGCTATATTTATAAATTAATCTATGAGTCGTTCAAATGTAGAATCTGTAGTACCTTTTGTAATTTATACTATGATTTTTGTTAATTTATACTATATATTATATTATTTTGTTTGTATATTAATACGCAGCCATCCTCCCAATGCGAATAACTTTGTTCCCATGCCCGGATGTTCGTACAATTAAAAGTATGATAAGAGAAACCGATGCCAAATGTCGTCGAGGTATCCATGAAATAAAATGAAATGTTTCCATTTTTAAGGGAACATACATGGCGGCATACATAACATAATCGAAAATATAATATGTCTTCCTGGGAAATTCATTCTTCTCGTCAACTAAGACGTTAAAATTTGGAGGATTTTGTTGAGCATAATCCTCTTTAAATATTTATTTCTTGATGTTATTTGGACGGTCACAGTAGTCGTGGCTCAGTGCTCAGTGACACTGACTTTGGGACCGCGACCCCGATTTCGATTCCCGGTTGGGGAATAATATAACATTTCTATGGTGAGCGTAGATGTTTGTTGTCGGGTCGTGGATGTTTGTGTATTGTGTGTGTGTGTGTTGCCTCCCGCGATATAGGGTATCCTACTGCGGGGTGTGAGTGTGAATGCATTTGTTTGTTTTGTTTGTATTCTGAAATATTTGCAACAATAAAATGATATTAAGTATGTATAAGAACCGGCTAGGACTCGCGTGATATTTACTGAATAATTACTCTCCTAAGTTAAACATAAATATGATCACGATGCTAGAGACGACGACGTCTTCATAAATAAACTTAAGTAATCGTTTGGTCGTTTGAAACCATACTCTAGAACAGGGATTCCCAAAGTGGGTTCCGTAGAATACTCATCAGGATTTCGCCATTTTTTATTATTATTAGGTGATAAATAATACCAAGGATATCTAGACATTATTTTTAAATAGCGCAAAATATGTGATGAAAAGAACTCATTACGTATTTACGAGTATTTTAGATGTTACCCCAGAAATGTACTCAAAGGTATACCTTTGAGTATAGATAATAAAACTGTGAAACAGTTTCATTTTAACATTAAAACTTTAAGTTAAGATTAATGTGTTTCTGTTATTCTACTAATATTATAAATGCATAAGTTTGTGTGTAATATGTGTATGTGTGTAAGTGTGTATGTTTGTTACCACTTCACGATGAACCGGCTGTACCGATTTCGATGAAATTTAGTATAGAGATAGGTTAGACTCTGAAATAACACATAGGTTACTTTTATCCCGGAAAAGGTATGGTTCCCGTGGGATAATTGAGGTAGCGGAAAAACCGTCATCCATGCGGGTGAAATCGCGCGGCGCTACTAGTATTACATATATTTTAAAATAATTTGTTCTTAAATATAAATACCTATCCGTGTTGATCATTTGATATGGGTTCCATAGAATAAAAGGTATTTGGCTAGTGTTCGGTTATCCGCCCTGCTCTAGTAACCCTCGTACGGTCGTTGTGTTAGATATTCCTGTTTGGGCATGGGTTTTACGATTTCATTAGCTTTTTATTTTATTTCTTTATCTAGCCTGACATAATATATTAGAATTCGTGTCTACCGACTTTCCTCAAGTTTTAGTGCATAAAAAAAAGAAATGTAGGTATTGGTTGGACTATATTATTCAGTGTTGGTGAGTGTCAAAATTGTGTTCAAAATAACCAATTCATTAACTCAATAGGTATATAATTGTTGTTGTAGCGTTTTAGTGGCTACTAAAAGATACCACGACTTTCTGGTAATATTGAACTGAGATAACTTGGAGAACAAAATCCTTTGTAGTTTAAAACTGCTTATATTATTTGATTTTCGTAAAATTAAACCGTTGTTTACCAAACATGTGTGAATTCTTGTTGTAACCGAAAACAGAAAAGGCGCAAAAACTTATATATCAACATGACAGCTTATGATACATTTGACGTATTATAAACGTTCCATTGCACGCAATATAATTTTCTTTCGTTTTCCAACCGAAACATGTTTTTTTGCGATGATCGAAAAAAATCTCTTTACAAGTTCTATTCAAAGTTATACGGAAATTCTAAGTTACCCAACTTGACAGTAAGAACAATTTTAAGAGATCGCAATAATACCTATATGTTATCATATCGGTTTTATTGCGATCTCTTAAAATGATAATTATGATCCGTAGCATGTCGTTGAAAAATATATTTATATTAGCCGAGAATGGGTCCCTTCTGTTTAAAAGTTATTTAATCTCTCGCCACAAACATTTGGGCATACCAAACTCCGAAGCGTTAATAAGTTGGACAACTTTTCTCATATACGGTAACTGTAAAATGTAGGTATATAAGTATAACTGCAATGTATGCGATATTAAAATATACCAATTCTGTTACTACATGTAAAATACACGATTTGTTGTAAATAACGCATGTTACACAAATAATACTTCAAATGTGAATGCAAACTCAAGTAAAATTTATGGAAAAACAAGAACAATAATAAACTTGCCACAAATAAAACGTCAGAAATAAGTTCAACATAATATGTTTTACCAGTAGATATATATTAATTTCAAAGCTTCAAATGTCTTGCTAAAGCGAGGAAACGAGCCTAAAAATAATTCGTTTAGGTACATGTATTTTGTATATAAATATAAGCACCTCAATACTTAATCTTCCGTCTCCCAAAGCGGTCAGCCTTATCCCACTTATAACTTAAAGCTAATAAAGCGCCATGACTCTTCATAAAAAATAAACGCCTGCCAGCTGCCGTCCCTTACAGTCTGTCCAAAGTAGGTACTGTAATGTAATATGCAATATAGTAGACTCTATATTTTCACCCCTGTCATTTTTCTGAACGATAAACAGTATGGATACCATTGAAATCGTACTACGAGTTACTTAAGGCTTTAACATTTGCTAGACAGACATTTTTGAGTCATTTCAGCTTCATCATCACCTTGCGAGCCTTAAGAGGGCTGTTAACTGCTAGACATAGCCCCCCGTCTACGTTCAGTAGTAAAGGGAAGGGGGGGGGATCAGGTTATTTTGACGATGGTCCTATCTTTTCCTTCATCAAAAGTTCTGAAGTTAAGTTCTAATATTAAATGAACGGATGCAACTTACTCATGCGGAACCTATTTGACAAATGCTTCGCCTGCACGAGACATGCTCGGGAGCTTTTAAGCTCGGAGACGCGGCGACGACGCGACGCGAGATTTGAACGAGAATTTTCACCGCCCTTACTGGGATTTCCGGTGCCACGACTCCATGGAAATGAAATGAAAATTATTTAGACCAAGGGATATAAAAGATTCTATTAATTCACTGGTACTGATTGTTGCATTATTGGATATTATGAATTTCTTACCTGCTCATGATATTTTTGTTGATTTTATTTTAAATTTTCTTTTGCTGAGCGTCACAGCAAAAGAAAATTGAAAATAAAATCATCGGACGGCTTTACGAAAACATAAGTGGATTTGGTCGACGCGGAAATTAACAAGTTGCATTTAAAAGTACGTTTCAGGTAATGGATTATACAAAATTACATTGTTCGCGGTGGCCTGAAGTCCAATAAAAGGCTCTGGTACTTAGGTACTGACTAAACATTAAACCGTTATTCGAATTGAATATTATATTAGGGATGAGGATGAGTCAACAATCCTAAAACAACGGTTTTATAATGAGATTAGAATGGTTGAGTCGAATCAAACTTTGGTTTAGATAAATAATAAAATTCTTAAGATGTATTTTAGGTGAAATTTTAAGGGACTTTATATAGATTGAGTATTAAGTATTAATTGCACCAATCCCATCATTTCAATTTTAGATATTGCAATATCTACCAGTTACAAAACTTTCGAATGTCTTCGTATATTTGACTTACATGGATTAATATACTTAGATACTACTTCTATGCTTACAGAATTATGTTTTCATTTTCATAATATATAGTGTAACTGTGTTAGCAGTACCTAAATAGAAAGGCACATTTAAGCATATTATTGTGACTTTTAACAAAAATTTCTTCATTTATTCTCGTGGTACAATGAAAAGGCACATTTTGAAGCATTATTATGCTGCATAATATGCCTTTCCATTGTGCTACCGTGTTCTTAAGTACTTACCGTACTTACCTACTATATCTTTACTAATAAAAATTAGAGCAATTAAGAAATATTAATATTAACAATCTAGATATTCTACCGCTCTATTTTTAAAAAACGTGTTAATTGATGTACATGAGGGTAAAGTCGATTTTGGCATTGGCAAAGCGAATGGTCAAAAATTGAATCCAGCGTAGCGAAGGTTTCAAAACACGAAACGCTAAAAAACTTTACCCATGTGTGACACACAATTTTCACCTCACTAGCGCGGCCTACGACAAACTTGCAAGGCGCGCGACGGGAAGGATTCTTTCATGTGTGCTCTTCTCTGATTGGTCAATTGGTCGCAACATTAGATTTATAACGTGCGTTCTCAAATTAATAATAAAATAGTGTAAGAATGCTATACTATACACTTATAACCATAGATGATACCTAATATACGGAACTTATAACTAATCTTATTTTCGAAGACTAGAAAACTTATCACCGTAGATAGAATCCCTTCTCTTTCAAGAAGCTACTGATATAAGTTTAGTTTTAGTACGTAAATAAAAACATAGATGGCGCCTATTGGCGTTAAAACACGCAAGGGTTTCGATCACGCACCTCTATGGTGCCGGCAAAATACTTAAGTCAGATTTTCCTTTAACAAAAAGTTTAACTAAGTTAATGTTGTAGGGGATCAGCTTTCACCGTATGACTAATGACTGTTTTACTCGTTTGCTGAAAGCTCTAATCTAACAAAATTATAGCGGTCGCCTATGAGAGGAGAGGTCATGTAAATACAATAATATGAGAAAGAGGAGATAGAAATTTGACGAGATGAACAACTCGTCGTCCTGACATTTGCTGGTCTTCGTGCAATCAATTACTGATAGTTTGGTCACTGACACGCGAAGGGAGAACGCTTCCGACTGCAGCCCAGCAGCTACGCGGTTCCTGTCCGCGAAGTGGCATCAGCTTTTTGAAACATTTTAATATTGATACTATTACTATTTCTCAGTATGAATCGGATTTGTTAATTTATTAATAAATCTTATCATTTAGTCAAATAATTACTAATGTATAGGTACTAGATGGAAGATGATCAAGATTCAATGAACTTTAAAATAAAATAAACAATTGTAGAAAAATTTAATTATATAAACACTTATTCTCTTACGTACTAGAATCCGCTTCTCTCTTAACACTTAAACTTACACCTTTTAAAACTTCCTTAATGCTCTTAACAATTTTCCCATCTGTGATAAACACTTGGTAACTGTCACTGGCCATTGTCAGCCTCCGTTCAATTTTAGGAAACTGTCTTTCTATTTTACATGAACTATGTACTATTTTGCAACCTATATCTATGAAACTTCTAGCATTTTTAACGTTCACACCGGCTCCGGGCATTATATCAATCTGTCTCCCATAAGTAGCCAATAATGATCGTATTAAATGAATAGCATCTATATCATCTGCTGTAGGTCTCTGACCACTAGTAAGTAGTCTATCAAAGCCAAGTTTTATAATAGTCTCTATGGCCGTTTTCGGGTTGGCGCACAGATCGAAAGCTCTGTGAAATGTGACTGCTATGGGAGACGCTTTTGCTAGAATTTGCATGCAATTTAATTCGTCTATTTGTAGTGTTGCAGTCAGGGCACCAAAAACGAATCTATCGGCGCCCATGTCTTTGAATATCTCTATGTCAGTCAGCATTGTGTTGATTTCGTGCGATGAGTATTGGAAGTCGTCTCCGCCGCGACATCGCACCATTACGTTTACTTTTGTTCTTCGTTTCGCTGGTTGTGTGCTGACCTGAAAATAAAATAAAACAAATAAAATATCGAGGTTATTACCGCTAATACAATTAGTATTCGCTTGCTGAATAGAAGACTTCTTTAAGAATGAATTTTATTTTTTTTAGTTTTTCGCTTTGCATTTCATCAGGGGGAATTGGGGGAAATTCATTGGTGGAAATGCATTTCCCCTACCATCTATCTCAGCCATCCCAACTCCTTCATGTATTGGGGAATGGTTTTGGGTCGCTGGCACAACTGCTCCAGCCGTTCCATAGGTAGTCCTGATTCGAAGGAAGAAGTTAGGAATATTATATGCTAGCACATAAACAAAACTATACCACATAGAAATGTGTTTACCATGCGTAATACTTCTTTGACAAGTCCAGGAGAAGGAGTAAGTCCTCCATCATGAAGAGCGCTGCAGACTTCTAGTTCGTCAGCACCCCCATTAATCGCATTCAGAGCAGACTCCAAGCTATCCACACATACTTCTAGCATTTTCTAAAAACAATTTAATGTATTACTCATAATGCAATTAAAATAGCAATAATAAATAATAAAATAGCAAGTAAAATATCACACATAACTGTATGTACTGAAGTCACTGTCTAGAAAATTCCAGTACCTCAAAGATTAGTTCTGAGCTATTTGTAAATCAGTAAAATAAACAGTAATGCTGATAAAATATGTTTATTATATGTCGGAGTGTGTTATATTGAAGTAGGATAGATGGCGTTAAGTATAATGTATAGGTGTTCCTAGTGTCTACAAATATGATAGACAATATATATACAATATCAAAGCGTTTTAGATGTTTTAAAGTAGATGGCGCTAAATCTAAAGATGAAGCTAGTAGTTTATTGGTTAACAAAAGTGGAGGTAGAAATCACGTCATATTCTATTTGGCCAATAAGAGGGTAGTTTGCGAATAGAGTTGAGTTGGTAAGAACCTCGGTCCCAGCGAACAGTCTACTTGTGGAAGCCTTACCGAACGGACGTTTGAGTAGTACCAGGGGTGCCTGTGTTAATAGTTGTCAAGTAGAGTGAAGTGAGGTCGAGTTTGAGAGTTAGTGTAGACATCCAACGGGTAGTGGATAGGAGGTGGTAAGTCTCTAGCCGCCATACTGAGGGACGACGGCAGGATGCGTGCTGAGGAGTAATTGTGAGTATTTTTTATAGAGATCCCTTATAACCTATGATCTTATCTCCCTATTCTTATACGTGTGCTTTAACTGGAGAACCCTAAGAACCAGAGGTGAGAGAGTGTTTTCATGATGTAAAAGGGCCCTTAAACCCACCACTGCGGGTCACAAGTCCTGGGGCTTACAAGTTCACTCCTTTGGGATAAGAACTTTATTAGAATATGAAATTCTAAATGTATATGTGTGTCTGTTACAGCTATGCTACCTTGACATAATACCGGGATGCCATCGTGACCGCGCTTTGGCTTTTAGTAGACCCGTACTTTACGAGCGCCGTCATATAAATATACATATATTCCCAACAATACAGAAAAAAATGTGCTATAAAAAGTGTACAGGTTTTAAGGTACAACAACCAAGCGTGTTATTGAAAGGTTTAGATTAAGTAAATAATCCTGCGACACATCGCCGGATTGTTTGATAATTCAAATATTCACGAAAATCCTACAGTTATTACAATAAGACAGATAGATTGATCATAGTGAAAACATTTTTCAATCTTACTGGAAAACAATAGTTAGCAATAACACTTGACACTTGCAGTTATAGATTTTTTAGTTAATTCCCACTTCATACAACATTTCCTAATTGTCCGATAGGAAATACATAACATTTTGGAAACAATATTGATCTGAGTGTTACCATTCATCTGGATTTCTTCAGATAACATTCAGACTTTTGCCAGCTTTATAATTTTTCCAGGCTTTTAACTTAGATACAATTCAATATTAAACCTGGACAAGAAAATAACTACGAAATTACTAACAGAACAGCTAGCTTATTTTCAGTCAGATGATTGAAAATCGGTTAACTACTTCAATGTGCAATACTCAATTGGGTTAGGTAACAGAGAACACACCACATCTATTTCATTGAACAGTGTTATAACATAAGTTTTGCTATTCTAAGGAACTGATTGATTCAGTGAGTTGGGTTTAAAAGCTCATGTCAGTTTACTACATGTAAGGAAAATGCCATACAGCTTTTGGCTGAATTTTGTAAACAACTTACAACTTTGACAACAATGTAGTCATAATTTTTTTCTTTTAAGTGACGAGTTTTACCACCTGCAGTCTGTGCCTGGGTTATTTGCAAATTACTATCCTACTAATATGATAAATATGCAAAAGTTTATGTGTATGTGTGTATGTACCTCTTACGCTCAAACGGCTACACCAATATCCATGAAATTTCGTACGGAAATAGTTTAGACCCTTTAACAAATAGGCATATACTTTACATCATCATCGTCATCATCAATCATCACCACGCGGGTAAAACCGAGGGGCGCTACTGGTTCATAATAAATAAAGTTTCAAGCATTAAACAACCCAAACATGAAACGTACTTACTACAGTCTACACGTTTTAGTGTGTACTCCAAGTTCAGTATACAAAGACGTAATACAGATACACTATAAAATAAGTAATTTATTGTTATCACTTTTCTATCCAACTCACAAAATAAACAAACAAATGTGCATTATAATTTGTATAAAAGTAACAGCAATCATTTTAGTTATTTCTATTTGGCATTTATGATTTTCGGATTGTAAACCCAATATCACAAAAAAAAAATTAAAATTATATCTATCCAGTATTCCAACATCCTGCGAACCCACAGATTACTTAGTGCGAACCCATAAGTCAAAACCACAGACTACATTTTACATTATGTACTAGCAGTATACCCCAAAATTTTAAAATTAAAAATTATAACGATAATTTGATTATGTTATATGTATTACATTTTTGGAATATTATATCATTTTAAATATTAAAACGTAATTCACATAAACGCGATATTTCATAATAATAAATTAATCGGGTAATAATAGTTTGTATTTTAGTTATTATTGTTATTATTTTAGTTAGTAAATTTCTTGTTTGGCTGCCGGCAACACTGTGGTATTCTTCTGACATTTCAAGGTAAAAGGACACGCGAACGTCGGCAAAAGTTGGCCACGTTCGATTTCTTTTATCAGGTATAGCTTTATTTTAACTATTCATTATGCTTACTTTACGACCTAATATTCAAGAAAAATATTTCCAACCTCTAATGTTATAATAATCATAACACATATGATAAACATTGAGGTTAGACTTTTCGCCACTTCTGACTTCCGAATGAAAGTTGTTCTGTACAAAGGGATATGTGACTAATAATTTCATTTTAATTCCGCAGTTATGTCTCGAAATAAACAACATGAAGAGACTGATAAGCTTACGCGTATTGCTATCGTGAATGCGGATCGCTGCAAGCCCAAAAGATGCAGGCAAGAGTGCAAAAAAAGTTGCCCAGTGGTGCGGATGGGCAAACTCTGTATTGAGGTGACACCGAACGATAAAATTGCTACAATCTCCGAAGAACTCTGCATAGGTTGTGGTATCTGCGTAAAGGTAAGACAAGTTTCTTGCATTGATCCACAGTTATTGATATCGTGAATAACAATAAGTAAAAGTTACAAAACATATTTGTCAATATATTACAACATATGGTTTTATATTAGAAGTAGGTATGTATGGGGTATAAATGTAATAGGTACAATAAATAATAAAATGATGTGTAAAATACAGTACTTCTCATATCACTAATATGTTGATATTAGTAATATAAATAAAAAAGTATGTTATTATATTTATAAACTTTTAGATTCACGTTCCAGAGACGGTCGCCGTGGCACAGCGGTTACTGTCAGTGACAATGATTCTGTGTCTCTGGGACCTTGGGTTCGATTCCCGGCAGGGGCAAACATTTGTGCGATGAGTGTAGATGTTTATCCTGGATCTAGGATGTTTGTGTGCTGTGATTGTTTGTGTCCATGCCTCCGGTGACATAGATAATCCGTGTGTGGAGGGTATGAGTGTGAAAAGAAAAAAAAGAATCAGCTTGGTGTACCAGAACCTACTACAATAGGAAATGGCAAATAGTCTGTGTTATAGTAAAAATGATTAAGATTATTGTAAAAGGAGAAAGAACTTGCAGCAAAGATTTGCTCGGCCAAGATCCTCTGGAACAGACTCACATCTGGTTGATTTACATCAACTACTTCAGATAAAGCATGTCTCACAGATGCACTCCGGACACACTCCCTCAGAAAGTGATACACATCTACAAGCACACCACACATATCACAGTTGGGGTTACTAACTTTATGCATTAAATATTTGAACTTGTTTAAAGGCATGTGTCCAGAGCTCAATCTGTGAGCAACCACAATTAAGCCTCTACTCAACATCTGATTAGCACACTATGGCACATGAGCAGGTTCACTTTGAATAGTTTTGTACCATATTTTATTTTTGTAATAATTTATCACTTCTAGGTGTTCCGGTTTCAGGTACACTTCTGTACCAATTGATGTTGCCTCTCTGACCAGTCTATCTGCCTCCTCATTGCCACCTATGCTCACATGCTAGGGAATCCATTGCAGCCTCAGAGTCGTCACACCTTAAAAAAACATTATTGGCAATCATTGTTAAGATGACTAATTTACATTTTACAATAGTTTGAAGAAAAAATTTAACTCTTCAACTTCTTCAACTTTGTTTTCTGTAATCAATAACTTGAAGAATTTGCACCCCCTTTATACAGTTTGTCCTGGAGAACTAGGCCCCAACTTTGTGTAAAAGATAGGACTGGATCCCCTTATCTAGATCTACTGTCCCAGTCTAAAAATGTTAGTTTATTAATTTTTAGAACAAAGTGGAGAAGATTGTGTGTGGACTAAAAACAGTATATGCTAAAACACTTTTTAAAAACAAATTACATGTGATGTAATGTTCTTAATCATCACATAACTGCTTCCCATAAATGTTTCATTGTATGTTGTTTCATTAACACATGCAAGTTGCTTCATTCATTTTGTTTCTCTGCATCTTTTACTTGTATTATTATATATATTTAACTGTTCCATTCCTATGACATGCATTGTGAGCCAGTTAGCATTCTAGGTCCAGAGTGATATCCCCTTCAACCATAACCATAAACCAGCATGACTTCTTATTGATCAATTATTATTATTAACAATAATAATTTCACCCAATTTCATAACAAATTCTAATTAGGATGCACTATACATACCCTTATGGAAAAATTACGTATTTGCTACAAAAAGAGAGTTCTAAAATCAGTTGTGTTGGGTATAGGGAGTTAGCATTTAAACTGACATAGGTGGATGGATATATCTTAATACTATTTGTAGATAATCATAATTTTCCATTTACAGAAATGCCCATTTGAAGCAATCACCATCATAAACATACCATCTAACTTGGAGAAGCACACTACTCATCGATACTCCAAGAATTCATTCAAGCTACATCGGCTCCCCATCCCTCGTCCTGGTGAAGTCCTGGGACTTGTTGGCCAGAACGGTATTGGCAAGTCGACTGCATTGAAGATTCTTGCTGGCAAACAGAAGCCCAACTTGGGACGTTTCTCTGTAAGATGTAATATTTGTAAATTCCTACAATTGCAGAGAATCCAGATTACACTAATTAGGGACGTGACTAATAGATTCCTTCCACGAAATACCAAACAATTTTGCTATTTCTTAGACATGTAGAAATAGACATGAGACCTGGAACATAACCTAGCACAACTTTAAACATACCTAGAAACAACATACTGGTGATGATTGTAATGTTTATTCGTGAGCAGATGTCTGGTATCAAACAAACAGTTAAAAGTAAAAATCTGTAGAAGCTTGTATTAGTATTCTACAATTATTTTGCTAGTTTTTTTATACTGCATTGATCTAGCATTTGACCACAATCACACTTGATGGTCAGTGACAATGTGTCGAAGATGTGGTCACGCTAGTCCTATAATGCTTATATAAAGTAAAAGAGAGATTTTAGTAAAATTTATGAGATCAGTAAAGTAACATACAGTATGAATATACAGAACTATCTTGTTTAAAAAGTGACTTCTGCTATTGCAGGAACATATTTTTTCAACTATATCTTAAAAATGAAAAGAAGTACTGAACCACTTTCTGTGAAAATTTTTGGAACTAGGCTGAACTTTTACTTTCAAATGAAAAATATAGTTTTTCAATACTGTCTATAAATGGCAGAGGTCTGGGGTTTAAAACCATAGAAATATACAACAGACATCCTGAATTTTTGATCTTGGTTTGATACCTATGTAAGCAATGTACATAAATATGTATTATTGTGAATCATTCATTTTCTCTACCATACAATATCTAAAGCAGCCAGTACATGATATAGGTCAAAGATATTTTTTTTCTTGAAATGTTTCTAATGTAACCCTATAAAAATCATATTTAATTCAAAGTTTGTAGGTGTCATAAATTTCATGAATAATCAGTTTTGTTTGCTTTCTTTTTATGGTTACATTGTGTAATAACAATGAAATCAATTTCACAGCTTAGTCACAGCCAATAAACTTGTACTCACGTATATTTAGTTGTAATACCACAGATTGCATAAACTTGAGATAAGGCAATGTAATGAGCGTTAGATATAAGAGACAAACTAACTAGTGTCTTGCTAACTAATTATTGTCCTAACTAGTGTCTTGCTAACTAATTATTGTCCTAACTAGTGTCTTGCTAACTGACTAATTATTGTCCTGCATAGCTTCACAGAGTGCAATTTAAAAAAACTATGTGAATATACTCCTCAGAAATCAAAAGCGTTATGTACAGAGATGCGCTGAAAAGCACACATAATAACTGTTTGTTGTTTCAATAATTACAGTTGACCTCAGTAGCCATTATAAATTACCACTTTGAGGCAGATAATAAAATATACACAAATATTACTCTTTCTATTGATTCCTCGAAACACCTATAGATTGCATCATTCATCATTCAGATGGACAAAGCTTTCTTTGATGCACACAAATAACTCAACAATTCTATAATAAACATCACTATTTACGATGTCGAACTAGCGTGTCTGTTCATGAGGCATTGAGCAGGTGCCTATGTATTGTCTTATGTATTCTATACAATATAAAATAGGACTCCATAACTAAATAATCCATGTCTATCAGTGGAGACTTGTAAAGTAAATTTTTAATTTTAAGTTTTTTATCCTAGCCTAAGCAAAGTAGTTGATAGTCTTCCTGAAATGTCATACATAAATAAATAAATACCGCAAATATAAGGTAGGGAAACATAGTTATGTTAATAGTTATGTCCTATACCAGCTGCGCCCGATTTCACCCATGTGGACTGTTTCTTGTTACCTCCGTTATCCCTTCTAAACATTTTTCCAGGATATGAATTTACTTTTAATTAAATTTTCTCTCTAACCAGGATCCCCCTGACTGGCAAGAAATCTTGTCTCACTTCCGCGGCTCCGAGCTGCAGAACTACTTCACCAAGATCCTCGAGGATGACTTGAAAGCCCTGATCAAGCCTCAGTATGTGGATCAAATCCCGAAGGCTGTGAAGGGAACTGTTGGACAGTTGCTTGACAAGAAAGATGAAAGAAAGAATCAGACTGAGATATGTAAAATGTTGGGTGTGTATATATTATTATATTATCTCTCATATATTTTGAGTATCAAATAAAATATTTGAGGGAAATGCGTAAATTACTATTATCAATCGGTATTCATTTTTAATGCTATTTTCTATCCATTTGATATACCTATGGGAAAAAAATACAAATTAGTAGCAAGAGCATGAGATGCTGTCACTTTATGTTAATGTAAAAAACGTTAAGAGTATTCATGAACTGTTCTTGTTGTAGGTTTGATCTTACATCAGTAGAACAATCTTTGGGCTTTGAAATATTAAGATTCGTTTTTGATTCCTAAAATAGCTTCTAATCTTCAAGCCACTACAATCAAGCTTGGCAAGAAAGTATTATCTGTATTGTAACACCTAATCTTATATTAATCCTATTCAGACAGTCTTGTATATTAATTAAGCCACTACGTCGCCTAATAACACAGCTACCATTAATTATGTTTGTCAATAGATCTATCTCACATCCGGGACCGTGAGATCTCGGCTCTGTCCGGTGGAGAGCTTCAGAGGTTTGCGTGCGCTATGGTGTGCATTCAGGATGGAGACATATTCATGTTCGACGAGCCTTCCTCATACCTGGACGTCAAGCAGCGATTGAACGCTGCCCGCACAATTAGGTCACTGATACATCCTGACAAGTAAGTGGCCTGTGGGTCTTTTTACATGGTAAACTTGCAAAGCGGACGTCCTGACGCCATGAGCCTGCGCAAATTTATGCTATGAGTTTGTCCCAGGTCTTGGATATTTGTATGCTGTGGTTGTTGGTGTGTCCATGCCTCCCGCGACACAAGGCATCCTAGTGCGGCGCTTTGAAAAAATAAATAGGAACGTAGTTTGACTGTTCTTAAGATAACCCGTTTCAAGTGATACAGTTTTAACGGTATCACACCACTATTTTCAGCATGATTTTTGGAAACTTTGATTTGTTATACAACGTGTATAACAGTCATTGTTGAGTACAAAGAAAATTTGTCTACATATTCACGATCTAATAATTATGTATTCTATTCTATATTATCCAATATATTACTGGTAATTTAAAAAGTAGTACTGTATATTACACACAGTACACCTTTTTTGTATCAAGTGGAAAAATATAATTTAGAAATCCACTTCCGTTTCCTCATGTTCATTGTTGTTATCTTGCGGGAATTTTACCTAAGTTTCAATATTTTTCATTCTAAACTTTTATTGTTCCTGATTTAGGACCTGTTCTAATTTAGGATTTTATATGCAAAATAGGACTGGCAAGCGCAGCATAGGACGACCACCGACCAGGTGGACAGACGACCTGAGTGAGATCGCAGGCAAGGGCTGGATGCGGGCCGCTTCCAACCGGTCCTTGTGGAAATCAATGGGGGAGGCCTATGTCCAGCAGTGGACGTCCTATGGCTGAGATGATGATGATATGCAAAAAATCCTCAATGTTAAATTGATTGGAAACTGGCATTTATAGCATTCGCGCGCTTTCAAACACAATCCGTTCCGATTTGCTTACAAGTGTCAGCACTGTTAGTACTAAATTCATCTCGGAACAGCTAAATTCTTACGTACGAAAATATGCACTGTGAGCGCAAAAAGAAACGCACCCGCAGTCTCACATATTGCAAATAAAATTGCATACAAAATATCAGTTGAAACTATTTATTTTATGTATGAGCATGAAGCAGGCATTATAATTAAAAGTATCCTAACTCAGTGTTTTGTTCGCAGGTTCATCATAGTGGTAGAGCATGACTTGTCAGTGTTGGATTATTTGTCAGACTTCATATGTTGTCTGTATGGAGTGCCCGGTGCTTATGGTGTTGTGACTATGCCTTTCTCTGTAAGAGAAGGTAAAGATTTCTATTAATTACTAGATACCCCCCACTATAAAAGGGATTAATGTAAAAAGTTATATGTAGTTGATGTCACGATCGATTAATGTTTCGGTTTGGTCTGGAAACATTCACAGTGCGAGACAGCCTGGTGCATTTTGGCCTAAGCTGAAAACTTGTTGGTTGTGATATTGGTCACATGTAAGTTATTCAAGTTAAACCGGTTTATTTGTTATATTTGAAGCAAAATGAACTCATTTACATACACACCATTACTTGTGTGTGTCACTTGTTACATGCGAAAATGCGCTGTGTTTCGCTAAATATGTGCCTGTGGAAATTTTTAATATAGATATGGTATTAATTTGGGAGACAGACAAGAAAAAACGTTACGGCTAAGAAGTTAAGGTCTACACCCCTTAAACATTAATCAGTGTAATACCACACTTACATGTAATCGTCAACTTCTTTTCGAGTGATTAGTCGTGAAAATTTCTTTCAACAGACACAAATAAGTGTAATCTGAAATAGGCTATGATTGGTAAAAAATTAAACGAGAATCAATTGGCAGCTCTTCATGTGATAGTGGCAACAAAAAGTGGCTAGATATAAAAAAAATAATGAAAACTTGCCCACCAAAAATACAAACAGATGAGAAAGTTGTGGCAATATGATTGCCACAGAATTAAGATAATAATTTAAAAAAAACAGTCAATACACACATGTGGGTAGTTCAACATGACAGACTTAATGAATACTTAGGTTGATCAAATCCCAATGCAGAACTCTCGATAAAATGCCAACTTCATGTTGGAAAATTCATTTAAATATTACAATCATAAATGAAACAAGTCATCACGTGTTCTCAATTGCTTGTAGCAATGGCAATGCTGGGAGCGGCCAAGCTCAAGGAGACGCGAGAACCTAGATTTACCCAAGTTTTTGTTTCAGGTATTAATATTTTCCTTGACGGTTTTGTACCAACTGAAAACATGAGGTTCAGAACTGAATCTTTGGTATTCAAAGTTGCAGAATCTGCGACTGAAGAAGAGGTAAAATTTGTCTGCATATTTATCTACTTCTGTGCATTTTATGTTTGCTAATGCTTCTAAAAATTATACTTGAGTATATAGACTCATGATCTCACTGTGTTCTAGATAGATGTTAGCCTTAATTTACTCACAATGCTCATCATAAGATGAGATCAAACCATGGTCTTTTTCAGCCATTTACCTGAACCAAAGCATAATTGGAACAGTATTAGAACTAGAACTATTAGAATAAAACCTACTTATTCTTCTGATTTAACTCTCTTTTTACAACAGATAAAAAGGATGAATCATTATGTATACCCTGAAATGACTAAGAAAATGGGTGATTTTGGTTTGCGTGTGATGCCTGGCGAGTTCTCGGACTCTGAGATATTGGTGCTGCTAGGCGAAAACGGTACTGGCAAAACAACATTTATCAGAATGTTGGCTGGCAACTTGGAACCTGATGAAGGTAAGATATGTAAACCACAGTGTTAAACACATAGTTGTGAATTACTACTTGTATGTAATCTATGGCTGTTAACCCCAAAAATTTGGGATCTTGGATTCAAAACTTAACTTGCAAGTAATGAGAACTCAATAATAACTTAAATTTGCTTTTCGATTGTACGCATTGAAATGACGATACTTGTAGACACATTATCGAGGCATCGATCACTCACATTTTTGGGATTGATTATATCATTCTTTATGTATACAAACATACAAAGATTATACAACCATAGTTTCTAGTTAACTCAAGGAGCACTTAAGTTAAGCATAACAAATGGCAAACGTAGTTTAACAGCAAATATGTATTTTTTTAGAATATTTATAGTGCTGTCCGAGGCAATTTCATGCTTTATATGAAGTCATGGAAACGTTCCTATGTCTTGATTCAATTACCCCACGTCTACTCCTTTCTACACAATTCGACCGAGTACTTTCCTTCCCCTGCCTGCCGAAGATGTAAATGCCGGAAGAGATAAATAGCATTAGAATAAAAATGTTACCAAAAATGGAACAGACTTTCCACACTCAAAACTGTGAAATACTTGTCGAAGTTCCATTTTTTGGTAAACATTTTTTTTTACCCTATTCAGTGACCTTTGCTACTCACGGGATCAATTGTCATTGTGTGTGTTCACCGATTTCTCCACCCGCAACTATAATTTCATCGATGTATGCGTAGCTTTTTTCAGTTATTGGAGTGTAACTCAAAAACCGCTTGACCTATTTTGATGAAATTGAAATGGGATCGCACGGGAAGCATCAGCTTTCAAATAAAAAAAAGAACGAACAAAATTGGTTACCCAGTCGAAAGTTCTAAGGTAACCAGTCGTCAGAGAAGTCATCCGCGTCGTCACTCTTCGAAAAGCGTGCTCACAGTGATAAGGAACGCATTTGAGCACGATAAAATCGATTTTGGCGCGTTTCGAAACAATAGGTAGGATTTCACATTACAAAATTATTACTGGCAATTTTCTTTCGCAATTCGTACCAGAACCGTTGCGTCATCCGCCAGCGCCATCTTGAATATAAGGGTCAATTTTAGTTTGAAAATAACTCTTATTTTCAACTAGCTGCGTCCTGTGGGCTGTGCCCGAGTGGTGATGGTGATGATGAAAATTAGCCTATGTGTTAATCCAGGGTATAAGCTATCTCCATACTAAATTTCATCTAAATCGGTGTAGCCGTTTAAGCGTGAAGAGGTAACGAACATACACCAGGCACGAACATACACACGAACTTTCGCATTCATAATAATATGATCAATTTTACACGAAACATAGAACAAAAGTAGTTTGATATTAAATTTTGGTTTACATCAGTTTTTTTATAGAATCGATATTTTTGAATTTGTACCCGAAGAGATGGAATGATTTTTTGACCAATGAACAAATCGTCTATTTTCAATTTTAAGCGAAAAATTTTGATATACAAAATTGTTTCGTTCGAGCAAGCCGTCTTGCAAGCCATATTTTTAGACTGCTTTTTATTAACTTGAACAATTTAATCCACCCATAATCATTTCCGCCAACTTGTTACAACAGATCCTACTAGTTATTCCTATTTTCGACTTTAGATTAAGAAAGGAGTGTTCGACATGGGCGCCACAAACGATCACGCTTGGCGTTAGTATTGGCGTGGCGTTGTGAATACTGTTGACGTGAACGGCTATGATCAAATATTGGGTGGAGCAAATAATGCGCGAATGGACCTGCTAAACACCGCCGCGGCGGCGAGGCTGGGCGGTCAATAGAATCGAGTGAAAATCGATTTCATTATAATCGAGCTTTTTTAGTCGATCTAGTCTATGAGCCAACCCTATCTCTCAAGTTGTGTGGGATGGCAATACTGACCGTCAAAGTGTCAAAGTCAAATTGGTGAAAGTTGTCAAATGGGTGCGAATAATGTGTCGCTAAAAAGCTATTAGCGCGATAAATATTGCACAGTATACCAATTACCACGATAATATTGTATTATTTACGTAGTTTGAGTGCTTCGTGATAAAGTACACATGTTACCTCTAATGAAAATGTATGTTTTATATTGAGGTTATGGATTATTCGGTGCCTATTTTAGTAAATTATACGTGTAAAAGCCGATGGAATGGCTCGAAGTGAACTCTTTGATCTGTTTTTCCACCCAGTATTTCAAAAATGTTTAAAGCATGCAGAGGCTTCTATAACTCCTGAAGGTAAAAAACAAAATATAGGATCATGTTCAAGTCGATGTTATGCTGGAACTGGCCATCAATATATATTTTATCGAACGTCTAGTTAATGATAGGTACTCTTCTCAATTTTTGTAATACATATTCATATGTGGGACACCAAAAGTTATATAAAAGTCATAGGGCCAAATCAAACACATAATACTTTGCTTGTTGTAACTGATATAAGACTGTTAAATTGTTTTGCCAACTATCTACAGTATTTTATTATATTGATGTTATGAAGTGTTCTACAAATTGTATTATATTTGTTTCAATTTTTTTTTAAAGGCTTCCGTTGGAGCGTTATGCTTGCAGTAATGGATGTGTTACAACTTTGAAATACAAATTTTTAAGTACTAAATATTAAATTAATTAAATAAAAGAATATTAAGTATGGGCCTTGCCACTTTGTATGCCAATAAAGTGTACTATATAGAGTGTATCTGTAAGTAAACACAAACAAAAGGTTTCTTATTGATATTTTTTTTAAACAAACTTGCATTTGACCACAGTCTCACCTGATGTTAAGTGTTGACGTGATATAAGGTGGACTATGCAAGCCTAGATGGAACCTATTATAACTTTTCCTAATGAAGTATTATGTTTATTATATACCTGCAGACCCCTCTGGAATCGCTTAGACCTGATTTCACCATACTATGTTAATTATATAATGTCTCATGTGTTAAGTCTTTTGACAGACTTTAAGGAAATTACACGTCAAACATTGACATTTTTAATGAGAGTGTATGAAATGCAAGTCCTTCACTTAATGCTAGATTTACTAATGCTTTGTTAAGCTTTCACTGTGGAATGTAAAGTGAATTAATAACTCTGTTAATTTTAATGAGTCATTAGCTAATGCCTAGTCAAGGGTTAACAAACAAAGTATGGTGAATTTGGGTCTTAGTCTAATTGTGCCTATTACACGCATGCATGCAATTACCAGTTATTGTAGAAACACTACAGTAATTCATTTTACATTCCACAGAAAATATTTATGAGTTCTCATAGAAACCCCTTGTAACACATTTTGTAAAAGATTTTTAACTCTCTCTCTTCTCTCATTTACTGCCAATGCATTAATATTCTTGTCTTGAATATTTCACAGGTTCAGGTCATTTGCCACAGCTCCACATTAGTTATAAACCACAGAAGATATCACCTAAGTCGCAGGGGCAAGTGCGCAATTTGTTGCATGACAAGATTAGAGATGCATACATTCATCCACAGGTAAACAAAATCATGCTAATACTATCTATCCAGTATTGTAACTCGGCCCTGTCCTTGAAATAATTACCTACAACTATGCGGTACGTAAACAAAAGCTGACTGCATACCTCGATTATATCAATTTCATCTACCTGCTTGAGTCTCTTCTTAGTTTTGTGATTGTAAATACTATATTTATTATTTAAAAATAACAAAGTCGGTGTGACTAAAATAGGAAGTGTTCAATAAAATAAAATATGTGTTGTGTTTTTTATTAGTAGATTTAATTTTAAAAAACACCCTTATAAATTATATAAAAAGTTTACTGAGAAATATTTGCGCCTCGACTGAGAAGTATGAAAAACTTAACTTCAAAAAGCAAGAACACACTTATTGTTCACAAAACCATCACACACATGTTTGTTCGTCACTGTGGAGCAATAGCGACTGTCTGCATGCTGAGTGCACAACAAAATCGAGGTGGATAGGTATAAATTGCGTTGCGGTCCTTTCTATGACGACAGAATACTGGATAGATAATATTACAGGGACATAACATTCATTTTTAACGGTGCTTTACCTCCCTTCCTGATTGACACTTAAAGCAGAAATAGCTTGGTATATGGGAAAATTAAATATATGGATTTATTTATACATTAGCTCTGCGGCGCGGTTTTACCCGCGTGGTGATTGATGATGAAATGTAGGCTTTGTGTTATTCCAGGACCTGTAGTATCAACATATCAAATTTCGTCGAAATTGGTGTTGCCCTTTTAGCAGTAAAAATTTACAAACATACACACAAACTTTCGCCTTTATAATATTAGTAGGATAGTGTAGGACTAGGATAATAATTATTACACAAGCTGGCCTATATGGTTGTGTGTTAAAGATGTTGGTGAGTCATTGATATTTATGTGTTAAACTAGTAGTGCTCCGCGGTTTCACCCGCGTGAATTACGGTTTTCCTTCTACTTTAATTATCCTGCAGGAATGTGTATCTATCCCTTTTAGGGATGATAGCCTATGTGTTATTCCAGGATCTGACCTATATCCACCCCAAATTTCATCAAAATCGGTGCAGCCGTTTGAGCGTGAAGAAGTATCAAAGGTTGTTTAATAGTTTGCTTATCCTATAGGAACAGCAATTATTTTGCGGGATGAAAATTAGCCTATGTGTTAATCTAGGGTGTAAACTATCTCCATACCAAATCGAAATTAGTGTAGCCGTTTTAGCTTCATGGAGTTACAATTATGCACACTTTCATACAAACTTTCGCCTTATAATATTAACAGGATATGGCACAAGAGTAAGAAATGGTTTCCAACAATACCTATGTTTGATATGAATAGAAAAACAAATGGCTTTCTAAGAAAACCATTTCTTCCCACAGCAGATCTCCTTATTTTTGATTCAGATGGTCAACAACTTCGATAATCGAGTTCCCAATTGATAATGGGGCAGGTGCAACATGGGAATTTGACGTAATTTTCGTCATGTCGATGTTAATTTTAAGGCCCACCCTTAGGGAAACTTTTTTGAAGCCGTAGAGGGCGTCAGTTTCATGCGCCATGCTCACGAGTAAATATAAGTTTCTGTGGGGAGGTATTATTAAAGAGCATACAAATAAAATACATCGTAAATATTCGATTATAATATTAATTTTTGTATTAGTGTAACTCTCTGTCTAGTTCCCATCATCATTCTATTGTATGCTAATTTACATCCAACATATGTTATTTTGTAGTTGTTAATTGTATTCAAAATTTATATATATAATTTGCAGTTCATCACAGATGTGATGAAACCAATGAAAATAGAAGAGATCATGGACCAGGAAGTACAGAATCTGTCTGGTGGTGAGTTGCAGCGAGTGGCTCTGGTGCTCTGTCTTGGGAAACCTGCCGATGTGTATCTTATTGATGAACCCTCGGCTTATTTGGACTCTGAACAGCGTTTAGTTGCAGCTAAAGTTATCAAACGGTGAGTTGATCTGTGAAACATTTCAAGTCCAAGTTAAGTATAGATTTTATTTTTTTTATTGGGAATAGGCAAGCGTTTGACCACTATCTCACCTGATGTTAAGTGATGATGCGGTCTATTAATTAAGTAATTTGATTACTTAATTACTTATGTGTACAAGAATTAGTTGATCTAAATTATTACTTGTTTTTACACACATTTACTTGTTATCTATTGACTGATGACAGAACGAATTTGACAATTCATTTTATACACCTTTTCCTCCAATTCAGAGTAACAGACAATGTGATTACATAACATAACTGTATACATAATACACTAATTTACCAGCTATAATATGATACTTAAGCTCTTAAATGTCTGAAAGATAAAAATAATCATTCATACACATAATTATTTTGGGCTGCTACTAATAAAATTCTATTACACTATTATCTAAATGTATTGATGCAATCTAAATGCACGCCTTTGGCTGAATGAAGGGGCAATTACTAAATTATTAAATTCTATCAATTACAGATTCATTCTACACGCAAAACGGACTGGCTTCGTAGTAGAGCACGATTTTATAATGGCTACATATCTAGCAGACAGAGTGATAGTATTCGAAGGCACGCCATCCTCAAATGCTACCGCACATGAGCCGCAGTCACTTCTCAACGGCATGAACAAGTTCTTAGAGTTATTAGGAATCACATTCAGAAGAGATCCCAATAACTTCCGACCAAGAATAAACAAACATGCTTCTGTGAAGGTGAGATGTGATTATGTATGATGTACATACTATAATTTAGCCAGTGTGAGGTAGTCAATAATATTCCACTTAAAACATAAATTTGGAAGTGGGAGCCAAGTTCAATATTATGGTGTGGTTTTGGACTTCACAATGAAAAATTTTAGATCTGAATGGACACTAAGTTCTGAAGCCAATCCTGATGTTTGTTTATAAGAATGTAGAACATCCTTAAGTAACGTTCAAATTATTTAAAGGAAAAAATTCGGCAAGCACTGGGCCTAGAGGGCCCACAATTTTTTCCTGGATTAAGGATTTTTTGGGTTTATTGCATTAACAACATGCTAGACAGAACTTATGTTCAAGTTATTTGAAGGGAAAAATTCGGCAAGCAGTGGGCCTGCAGGCCCCACAATTTTTTCCTTCAAATAATTTGAACATAAGTTCTGTCTAGCATGTTGTTAATGCAATAAACCATAAAAATCCTTAAGTTAATTTGAAATTGCTTTCAGTCAGTCTCATAATCTGGCATCTGAAAATTTCCAAATTAGTAAGCAATTATTTAATGTTTCAAGCTGAAAACCCATCAAAATCGTTCAATACTTCCATGAGCAAGTAGCATATAAAAAAAAAAACCATTAAATGGAACCGACTTCATCACTAAAAAGTGTGAAATAACCTGTTGAAGTCGGTACCATGATAGTTCAAAAGTAACAAATATCAAAATATTGTGCTCATGGTACTTCGACAAGTTATTTCACACTTTTAGGTGTTGAAGTTGGTTCCACTTTTTGCAAAAAAAAATTTTTTTGCACGATTTTGTGACCTATATTACTCATGGGATAAATTGTCATTTTGGTGTAGGTATGTTGACCGATGTCTTTACCGCACTACTATAAGCATGCACTTTTCAGTTATTGGAGTGTAACTAAAAAACCGCTTGGCCGATTTTGATGAAATTTAAGTGGGACCACACGGGAAGCGCCAACTTTCAAATTAAAAAAAGAACGATCAAAATCTGTTCACACAGTCTAGTTATGTGGCAACAAACATAAAAAAAAATATGGGTCGAATTGAGAACATCCTCCCTTTTTTTGAAGTTGATTAAAAATAAACATACTTGAATTGATTTTACGAAATGTTTTAGTAGCTCTTTGAACACTAGATAGTTGTTGTGGTTAGTTGCCCGCCCCTGCCTTGAGAGTTATACTAATTCGATATGTATATTTTTCATAAATTGACATCATATTCTTTTTTACAGGACATGGAACAAAAACGAGCTGGCCAATACTTCTTCCTCGAAGACTAGATTAAATGTAATTTAATTGTATGTATTTATATAATGTATGTGTCACAACGGCGGTCACTGACCCCCGGCCGGCCGCCCGTGTATTTCCAATTGAATGTATTACAGTAATAAATCATATTTTATAAAATTGCCTACCACTCGTTATTTTAGCTTTAGTTTGTTATTTGCTAGAACAATTAATGTTATTTGCTGAATAGTTTATTAATTAATATAAAGGTGCAATGTTCAATTAAAAAAATATCTAATAAAACTTGTAATGTTTCCCCCAGTTTTTTTTTTTTTTTTACATATTATAAGTTTGCGTTTGACAACTGTCTCACCTGATGTTAAGTGATGACGTTGTCTAGGATTTAGCACGCAAACCTAGAAGGTACCTATTCACTCGCGACTTGAAAATTTGTAAGGGCAGTACCGTTTTTGGATTTTGGACATCTACCTTACAACATTTGATACATTTTTAGATTATAAATGCAAAAGTAGTTTAATTTTTTTGTAATAAACCGATCGGGACTTGATCGCTTGAAAAACATTTAGTCATTTCTTTACATCGACGTTTCGTCTAAGTTGCATTGGTCGTTGTCACGTGAAGACTGGTTAGAAGTTAAGTTTTATTGTTTACATATTCATTACATGGATGTATTTGATGAGGTTGGCGTTGGTCCCGGGTTCGATTCCCGGACAGGTCAAACATTTGTGTGTATGAACATGTCTGTTTGGGTGTGTATATGTATATAAGTATATATCAGTCATCAGGTTACCATAGTTCAGGCACTGCCTAGTTTGGGACCTGGAAGACCTTGTGTGAATGTTGAATGTTGTCCCATAATGAATATTTAAACTAAAAATATGGTGTTAGACAAGGATATGTCATATCACAGAAACGAACACAATAGAGGATGTTTGACGCTGGACTGGGGAAGGAAGGAAATAAATATCGACGAATACATCTCAAGGTGCACATGAGATTTGCAGATGATATAGTTCCTTTGGCAGAATCCTCGAGGGAGTTGCAACAAATACTTATCACTAGCCTAGGTGACACGTCTCGAAGTATTTGACCTCCGCATGAACAAAAATAATGTTTTAACTTTAACGCTCACTGGAGCCAATAGTAGTCGCGCACAAGCATATCGAAATTGTGCAGAGCTGCTTTTAACTTGGTCACACTCTCATGCTGGGTAAAAAAACAAATAGGGAAGGCGATAGGAGAATTCAGTTGAGCTGAATTTGGAAGCCTTCGTCACCCATCCCACGATGTCTGAAGATGAAGTAGGTACCTATCTAACTCTTCGAGGAGTGCGTCCTACCTGTTATGAAATATATGGAGTTGTAACGTGGACACTGATGGCGAGACTGTTCCACAGACTCAAAGTCGCTCAGCGATCTATGATCCGACGGCCGATGACGCAGAGGGTACTTCAGTGGAGACCGCGTATGGGCAAACGTAGTGTGGGACGCCCTCCGGCTAGATGGAGCGACTATCTGCGTAAGGTAGCTGGAAGTCGAAATCACCGGGTCGTGGGAGAGATCTATGTCCAGCAGTGGACGGATAAAGGCTGATGATGATAATGGATGTATGGCATACAATTGTAGGAACCATTTCTAAATCCAGCATTTCTAGTCTTCAAAGAATGCATAACAGTATACTGAGAACAATGAACGGAGTCATGGTACACCACTTATAAAGAGATTCACAACAATATAGTAATAGGCACAGTCAACGAAGGAATTGCTTAAGTGCGCCAAAGCTACCTGCGTTTTGCCTACTTAGACATCTCAACAATCTGGCTACACAATTTGGCCTAGGTTTAAAACATTATATCCTATAGTAAATTAAGTTAGGTAGATTAACACTTTATTGCCAATGTATCTTAGCAGGATATAAGTACTCGTATCCTACAGCGTGCAGCTAAATCGACTCGTATCGTATAAAATGTACAAAATGCTTTCTTTTTCGATATTGGTCTCGGAAATGTGTATAAAATTACACTAGTAGTTTATGTGCATATATATATGTATGCATATGCATGGGAATAAGTAAAATGCACTTCTGTACAGAGCCAGAGGACATGCATGTCTTCACAAGTTTTAGGCTTTTGGCCCAAGTGACATATCTGCTTTATTAGCACAGTCACTATAACTTTCGGGGTTATTTCATTAAGAACACAATTAGCGAGCTTGTGTAGCGTTAATTTACACCATCTCGAAATTATGGCTGGCTAATTGTACAGAACTAGCTTATAAGAAAAATTTAGGATCTACGCCCTAAGGATTTCAAAGGTTGTAAGTATATAGTGTGTTCTAACAGAAAATAGCTACAATTTTGAAACTTGGCGTCCCCCCATAGTGAACAAGATATAAGGTACCTACCCAATTGCCCAAGATGAGATAATCTGACTATTCGGCCGAATGCCGATCGCGGATCGAGACATTTATCCAGTTTGGGGGGGGGTGGGGGGGGTCTAAACAGCCCCTTAAATAGGTATGTTCACAGGTACGTACCCTGTCCTGTTATTTATAACAAACCGAACTCCGACTGAGCTGGTAGGTATCTGAATTGCAAAATATCACGTTTTACTACGAAGAAACGTGAGTCGGACTACAGAACTGCATAACTAGGTAGTTCAGAATACTCGGTAATACTTAATACTGAAGAAGGTATGTAGGTAACATTTCCGGTTTGTTGCCATTCCTGGTAATTAGGTACTATAGGCAAAATATTACATTACAATTCTTGATCATGACAACTCAATGGATACCGGGAAATAATGTGAAGTGGTCTGCAGCCTAGGCTAAAAAACGAGAGCTGGTTTCGACCCTGCACGACGTAGTCAAAGGATACGATCAAATGTAAACCATTCTCTTAAATGCTGGATGCCTTCACTTCACCGGAATGCATAAGTGCATATGGGTCGGTGGAGTATGTTTTGATAAGCTTTAAAAAAGCTTTTTTCATATTCAAACTTCTCAACTCAATTCAACTCTACCCACGACAAGTGATTACATAATGCATATGATTGATTATTGATCTTATTATGTGTAAGTAGGTTAGGTATACCTATAACTTAGAATTATTTAAGGTCGCGGCATGTTTTAAAGCTAAACGTTTAAAAGATAAAAGAAATCAATCAACTCTTTATTTACAAAAATTCGTCATTAAATGCATGATCGTTGTACTGATGACGTCACACAGAGTCACATATTGATCAACGTATTTACAAGTATGTTTGAGTCATAACTTAATCGTCATTATACTTCCTGATAGTGAATAATGTCAGTGACAAGAATTCTGAATCAAAATATAGTACTTACGTTATCCACACGTATGCTGTTTTTAGAGATGACGTAGTACGTGCATTCATATATTGACCTACCTAGTGGACGTAGGTACCGTGAGACTCGAGAATTTGAGGGTTTTTTTAATGTTTTATACCTACTACCTACTGTATAGATCTAGCGTTTGACCTCTATCTTTAACTTCCAGTATACACTGAAAGTTGTTTTAGTGTATTGTTTTATTATTTTCAATGATAGGTAGTATAAGTACCTATATGTTATTATTTTAGTGTGTAAAGGGAACATAGGTATCCATAGCCGGCGGTCATCGCTACCATGAGCCGACTCGTCTGCTGGTTTGCTACCTACCTATTACATATAAAAAAAGGTTTTGCCATCGCTCAGTAGTAACATAATTGTTTACTAATAAGTTATATGTACCTACATTTATTATTAAGCTGTGTAAATTACTAGGCAGAGGTGACTTGTGAGAGTGGCACTTGGACGTGATGACTTAGAATACATTCCTTGTAATTATTTGTATTGTTGGTTAAAATTATGCTGCACGTTAGTTTCACATAAGTACTTATTAATTGTACATTTAGCTATATACTAATAAGTAGCTAATAATAATCTCTAGATCTAATAAACTGATTCCGAGAATTATTTTTTGAATAGAAAGCCACGTTATTTATGAGTGTCATAGGCTCATCACCCCCGTTTTCCATCACCACGCGGGTGAGTCCGCAGGGCGCAGCTAGTAATTTATTTATTATGTTCTTATTGTACCTACGTAGCACAACAGGCAATCACTATTGTGTGTATTATTGTTGAGGAAAAAATATTCGTTAATTACAAAGTAGCTTGACATGCTTGTTAAATGTTTAAATTAGGCTATCGAGTTTATTTTAGAGCACATTTTTTTATAAAAATATTGAAATTTATAACACGTTTCTTTTAAAATCAACTCATGAACTTAAACGCATGAATTAAACCTACCTATTTGTTACTAAATGGTTCAGGTGCAAGTTCTTGATCTAGTTGAAAGTCGTGAGAGCGACTATTCGATTTAAACAAACAATGATCTTCTATTTCACAGGTCATTGTATACAACGTACTAACTACACCCTGCGGGTTCAACCGCATGGACTACAATTTTCCGGTTGCCATACGTTTTACCGAATATTTCAAATTATCAGCGAAGTTTTCTTTTTATTTATTTTATTTTTCATATCATAATGAATCACCATAGGTAAGTAATAATAAAATATAGAATAAAATCGGTTAAGTCATTCTTAAATTATGGTGTAAGAGGAAACAGGGATTCGTTTATATATGAATAGATTTGTAATACATAGCCCAGTCCAGCTAACTCATACGAAATAATTGGGTTATATGTATGTACCTACATATGGCAACATCGTATTATATAAGTTACAATTATATGCTGGGAGATACAAATAAAAATGAATAATAAAATCGAAAAATAAAACGAAGACCGCTGGTTTAACTTTTAGGCAGACGTAAACGAAAGGATTTTACGAAAACCACCCTAAAGTATAATTAAAAATTTTTGTCGGGCGGAATCTCACAATATTCTCAGTAATCTGGGCTAAATTGTCAATAAACAGCACCCCGCTCCAATTGAACGGCCAGATAACAATAGCATGTTGACGCATACTTGTCAAGACAATAATGAAGCATTCTCACAAACACCGGCTTGGTAAACTGTATCCTAGAATACCTAGATCTATGAGCGTGCAGTACTCGCATACTACAAATACTTACGAGCCAGCTCTAGGTACAAAGCAATACCATCTATTCTCAAAAGTATTTTGTAGAGTATATTTCACTCAACAAAATGCCAAATGTTGTTTGCTTTAGGAGAAATACCGTGTGATAAGATCAGGTGGATGCGGAGTTGCAGGTCTGTGATGTGTTTTTGGCCTTGAGTATACCTACAGACCAAAAGCTGGTTTATTTATCTGAGATTTTTGGTGTTCCATTCCAACAGACCACGGAGGTGGCGGCGCAGCGGCGGCGCGGAGCGGCGGTGCGTTGGTGGGGTGGAGCAGAACCGACACGGCGTCTCTGAGTCTCGATGATGTCATCGTTCGCTAACCTGTGTCGATCAGGGGTACGGAACATTTCGTATAAGTTGATTTATAAAATCAATCTGAACTTGAATGCGTGAAAAAATTTAGTTTTTTATCCTACCCTGCCGTTTCGACCAAGTTGCATTAGCAGTGGTCACAAGAAGGCAGAGGAAAATAAAAAAACTTAATGTTTTTCATGTAATTTTTTATTTTATTTTTTATTTATCAACATTCACACAAGGTCTTCAGGTCTCAAACTAGGCAGAGCCTGTGCTATGGTAACCTGATGACTGACATACATACTTATATACATATACACACCCAGACACAGGTCAAACAGACATGTTCATACACACAAATGTTTGACCTGTCCGGGATTCGAACCCGGGACCAGCGGCTCAGAAGGCAGAGTGCTACCAACTGCGCCAACCGGCCAGAGGACGATTTTTTTACGTCATTTTCCAAACGTCCGTGTTCCAAATCTCAAAAGGAAAAGGCGGACCTTTATTTTTCACCGCATAATTTTCGACAACCCTTTAAGGATCACTTTGCCGTCCGTCTGTCTGTTAAGAACCTTTTTCTCAGGAAAGCGTGGAGGTATCAAGTTGAAATTCATAAATAAATAATAAATACTCTGAGTATACTCTCTACATTAGACCTGAGTATTTGATAGGGCCTTTGGGGCTGTGAAAAAATCAAACTTCGAAGCCAATGCAATCAAAAGATACAGCCGTTTATGCTGCAAATTTTTGACACTCGCAAGGGAATCAAAACCTACAGGGTACTTCCCGTGATCTCAGTAACTGGAAATTTGGCAACGTCTTGGTCTTCCAAGGTCTCCTTTGGTATCTCGTCGTTTTGGAAAAGCAACGTCTTATAGGACAGATAAAGGAAAAATTTCGAAAAGCATTTTTTTTTAGTTCTCATATCAAACATATTTTTAAACTTATACCTACATTTTTGTACAGAACCCTCAGTACGCGAGTCCAACTCGCACGTGGCCGGTTTTATTTTTATAAATAGTCAGTCATCACAGAATTTTAAAATAACTATTTACTACCATTGAAAATGGTTATTGGGTTCATTTCGAGTATGCCTGCCTGATATGTAGCTCCCAGAACTCCTAGTCCGCTTGCTTTAAGGAAGTGATTGAGAATGAATACATTATCCCATACTTGGTGACTATCGACCCTTCTGCCAATCCTAATGGCACCAGCCGTGTATGGCTTGTGGTGCCGCTATCACCACAGAAGTGCTAGTAAAAGCTGGCCCGTAATAAGCCATTATATTTTTTACTTGTGACGTAAGACTTTTTACGACATCCATTACCAATCTTTGAAATTATTGACTTTGATTTTATTGACTATAATATGAACATATATTATACATATAAACCTTTCTCTAGAATCACTATGTCTACTGATGGAAACTGCATTAAAATCCGATGCGTAGTTTAAAAGATCTATGCGGGAAAATGGCAGAAAGCGGCTTTGTTGTATACTATGCAAAGAAACTCACTTGTACTATTTAAAACTATGAGAATAATTTTTATAAACCATTTCACCTCAACTGCCAGAAAAAAAAGATTTTTCAGAAAATATATTTTTCAAAAATGTACCGCGGGCATTATAAGTTACTCAAAGGACTCGACGGCCTACGGCCGCTTTTATTTAGATAATGTTTTCCCGGGAAATTATTTCATTACAAGCCGAAGTGACTTGAATAGCGAATTAAATGAATTATAATTGGTAATGCCGTTCTAATTATAAAAAATAAATAAATAAAAAAATACTTAAAATAAGTGAAGGTCCGAAGGTAGGGTAGGAAAGGGTGCAAAATCTAACAAGAATTCAGACAGTAGAGCGAAAGGTTGACGATCCATGATAGAAGGAGAGGGAAAACAAAATGCGTCGACATCGACCGGTCGGCCCGAGTCGTGTATATTTCGGAATTCCACTCGCAGTAGTTCGGTTGGGTGTGTCACATAAATTATAACAAAAGTACGTATACTTTATAATACATTTATCTGCTTTTTACATTAATATATTTTCTAGATTAAGTTTAAAAGTAAACGAGGGAGCATTAAATCTAGTAACGTAGGTAGGTGCATACTAAAATTGTGATTATAAAATGCCGGCGTCTGGTGTTTGTTAGTCGTCAAAAGCCGGTTTGCGGTGATAGGTACAGAATTTATTTTTAGATTAATTGTGAAATGTTTTCTAACATGCCTTTCGTTCTTTAGGAATCTCTCAACATGAGCGGACAACAGTATTACCCGTACAAGGTGAGTTTCCACTTGCATTACTTTAATGAAACGTCTATACCGACCTACTTAGTCCGTTCTATAGAAGCTGAAGAGATGATGTCATCTTTTGGGGCAAGGTTTACTTTAGATAACTAATAGATGTATAACAGCTACAGCTATAGATGTGAAGCATGCATGGATGTTTTCATCCACGTATTGCTGCTATTAGTAGGTGTTGGCTTCATTCAGTTCAGAATGCCATATTTCATATTTCATCTATAGAAAAGTCGGTCACGTAAAAGTTTTACTTCTATCTCCGTTTGTGTACACTTACTTTTCTTCGCATTTAGACTTGCTCAGTATTCGTAATTAGACAAAAGCAAGTCCATTGCCATAAGCCGTGGTGGTACCGGCCTAGAATAGTACTCCCCCATCTCTTCCTGTGGGTGCCGTAAGAGTCGGCTAAGGGATAACGTACCAGGAGGTGGGCAGCAGCGCCTTCTGAGGATCGGAAATCATTCTGCGCTCGCCAACCCGCCTGCCAAGCGTGGCGAGTATTGGCAAATCCCCCCTATATGGGGGAGGCATACGTCCAGCAGTGGACGCACATGGCTGAGAGAAAAAAAAAAAAAAAAAAAAAAAAAAAAAAAGAAAGTCCATTGCAGTAAACAGTTCTCAGTTACGGTGCCAAGGACGCGCCAACCGGACGGCAACGAAGGGTGGAGAATCCATTAGGCTTTTACATGGCATAAATGGGCTTGAGCACTTAGCATTATTAAATCTTAAAAACAGGCCATTTATAAAAATACAGGAAGGTTATTATCGTCAGTAAATGAGGGTAGTATGAGATTGACGAAGTATGTTAAAAAAGCTTGCAATTTAAACAAATGAGAATCCATTAGCCACCACCGCCACTCAAATCGCTCTTTTTCGTTTAGCTAATAACCGATGATGTTCTTAATGGTATGTACCTAGCGGTTTCAAATCATCTTGCCCTCTGAGCGTATGGCTTTGCGGTTTTGTATCGCATATACTAAAAAGTGCCTGTACGTTACCGTACCTTATATCTGCCTAATTCTACTTATGCCAACGATCTGTATTACGTAGCACACGTAATAGCGTATTTACTTATCGAATCATCAAAAATCTTGTTTGAATAAATACCCGCATTTTGAGAAAACGAATGAATTGTTTCTGAGAAAATATGATCTACTTACTCGTACATACAATATTCATTCAGAAGATCTATGAGAGATGTGCTATTGAAAACCTAGGTGCGTCAGTTTAACTTTCAGATTATCTTCACCATTGACTTTATCTTCAGTTTTTAAAAAACATGAGGACTTCTTATAACTTTTGCGTGGTATTCCAGTGCACCCCCACGGTGTACCCCGCGGATCCTTTCGACCCCGCTGCGGATGCCGAGACTCTCCGCAAGGCGATGAAGGGCTTCGGTACTGATGAGAAAGCCATCATTGACGTCCTTTGCCGCCGCGGTATTGTCCAGAGACTAGAGATCGCCGAGACCTTCAAGACTAACTATGGCAAGGTAAGCTACCGATTGAACCTAGGGCCATTTAGAAAAATATACGGATGCTCTTTTTTCTTCTGAGAATCATATGCTTGTGGATACATTTCAATATTTACTGAAATCTTTTGATTGCGTTGGTCTACGCAGCATTTCTAAGTGTGGGTTTCAACCTAGGTACATAGTGGGTCGCGAGCGAATATTGAGTGGGCTCTAAAAATACAGAAATAATTGAAGGACGGATTGAAGTATTCTTATCTGACTTTCGATATAATTCTAATACCATTAAAGTCTGTGATTAAAGTGACTACTGTTACATCAGTCTCTAATTATAATTAGGTACACATTTTCCTTAGCATAGCCCCGGGACCAAACCTTATTTATAACCTATGGTTAAATAATCTATGTTGTAGCTTCTCCGGATATACTTAATTATTATTGATTATTATAATACCAGTTGAATTATCAGTCAACTTAAACCAAAAATCCATTAATTAACCGAACGGACCTCTTTAAATTACCAACTAACACGTAATTCAAATATCTATTATTGTCTATGTATATAATGCTATTGTCCTAAACCTATGAGTTTTGTTTTGACATAGCAGGTTGACCTTAAACTTTATGTAGGTAATAAATGAGTTTCCTCTTGGTTGAACAGAGAATTCTATATAAGTTTTAAAATGAAAATGTCGGTTTTATCTCATACGATTTAGCGAAGCTATCATTTGAATCACAGAGATATTTGAACTTGCAAGTATTTATTTGAAGTTTGCTACCATTAGGGATTCGCCTCTGTGTCCAAGAAAAGCGATTCCTGGAAATGTAGAATGGGTCGAAAGGGTGACCCAAACTAATCATTTCGGTAAATAAGTACATAATATAGATACCGCTGGATGATTGCAATTTCAATATTATTATTGAACATTAATAAATACGAACGGAATGTTTGTTGACATTGTTGGACACCTTATCATATTACGAGTATACAATAACAGAAAGTTCAACAGCTCATGTTAAACAAGCCAGATAATAAGGTGAAAAAAACCTCTATGAGAAGTACCTAAACAAGATACTTGCAGTTTTCTACCGTGATCTAATATGCAATTAGCATGATTATGAAAACGTTTTGAACCTTATGCTTTCGTAATAAGCCTAAAATTCTTCAGAGACCTTGGTAACCGTGCGAATGGTTTGAATTGAACTGGTGGCCTCGCTGACTTCAATCTATGTTGTGTTGTTAGTCATAGTTGGTACAATTCGACAAGGAAGACTGTTTTTCCTCGATGACGGAGCGAAGGAAGTGAATTGTGAATCATCCGTTAATTATGACGTTTGAGCCATAAGCTTGGTCTTAGAGCTGTTTAGTCATAATGAGGGGATATTATTCAAGAAAATTCTTGGAAAGTGTTAAAATTATTTACTAGCTGCATCCCGCGGTTTCATTCATGTGGGATACTGTTTTCCCGTTATACCAGTTGTTCCACGGAACAGTAAATTCTTCCGGGATACACTGTTCTCTTTACTGATGCAATATCATCAATACAATGAACGAATTGAGCGAAATAATTTTGAGAAGTATAATTTACATTACTATTGAGATTAAAAAAGGACTATTATTATATACGATTGTCAGGTTAGCTGTGTAAAGTAAACAAACGTATCCGCTGATATCTTCTCGTCACGCTGCTAACAACCAGTATCTTATCAAATCACATCAGTGTTTACATTACCTATGCGATATACTTAGAAACATTTTACCAACATAAGTACTTATCAATATCATAACAATTGTGTGTTTAAGGAAATGTTGCTAGCGTATATAACGGATAGTCAAAATCAATCTCAGCGGCCGAAATCAAATCTTATTTATGTAGTGGTGCCTATGCTACAAAAATGACAACTATCCAAATCACCTTATGAATCTAAATAAAAATAATAGAAGCCCTAGCTCCTAACCATAGAAGTACATAATATATAGATTTCTTATTTCTACGGAGTTCCCAAATTGCCCGTGACGCGACGACAGTTTCTAGCCAGCATGAACAATAAATCTACACATAGTGTTTACTACTGTGGCATAAGAACTACCGATCTACGACTACGTGCAAGGCATTACGTGTCTCACAATATTGAACAATGAGTTAGAGGCTAGTCATTGTAAAGCAATTTGAATGTGGGTATGTGTATACGATTTTCCTAGGATTGTGTGCGCCATATCTTAGAACGACATGCGATATTTCAACACCTGTTTATTTTAGGTCTATTGTTGCGGGTTGCGGCTTATCAAGAAGTTAGTATTTCAGATAACTGTTGTATTGACAGTCATTTAGTAGAATTAAATAATTATTTCCATGACTAAAAAATAACACTTTGTGAAATAAGTAAATGTGGTGGGTAAATTTGTAATTCGTTTATGTCAATAAACAATTTGAAATTTGTAGAGCAGGGAACTGAAAAGTTAAAAACAATTCGAACTGAATAATAATTAGAATTTGATTTTCGTTATTGCAGTCGGAGGACATCATAAATTTTAAAAACCTACAGTTCATGGAACTTTTTTAGGACCGTCCGATCTTACTGTATATCTTTTTCCACCAAAAATGTCAATGTCTCATTCCCATTCCCATTAAGTGGTACGATAAATGCAGATAAGGCATTTGGCTGGTATTGGGCGACGAAATAGTGAGATTGTATGACAGTAAATAATAAATAATCGGTACACGTTCATTTCATACTTATCTAATTTCATGAAATTCGTAGTACCTATGGCTACGAATTATGGCCATCGGCCTTGACTGCAAAAAACAATTGTAAGTATTTGAAAATTGCTTCGATGTGATTCAAAAAAGTAAGAATAGTATCGTGTTCCGATCATGAGTTTTTGAAACCTTTGTAACTATGGGATGCGGCAAAACTGTAATCGAGAATGTAGTGTAACATAGTGATATAGAGAACAGGATGGGTTTCTTAGCAATGCACAAGTGGAGCAGTTGCGGTTAAGTTGTACCGCAGTATTGCTAAAATCGCATGTGTCAATGCAGCAACGAATAATAATTCTCAGTAAGAGTTGTCGAGATTATTGTTTCTCAACAACTCTCTAACCGCAATAGTTTTGCTACCTAGTCTTTGCATACGTTTGAGAGAGGCGATTTTCGGCTTATCATAACGGACCTGTTTGTTTTCTAATAAAGAATTAAACTTTTTTATTTTATGTGATATCTCGGCGGTAATAAAGCGACTTATAGGTATTTGGAATAAAATTTGTATAAATATACATTTAACAAAAATATTATAGACACAGATGGAAAAAAACAAATAGCCCACGAAAAACAACCACCATAATATTTATAAATCATAGATATGCATAACATCAGCAAAGGATTGAAAGAAGATTCAGATAGAACATACCCTCGTCTTTTATATATTCCTGTCTGTATGGCTATAGATGAAGTGATACTAACGTAGGTTACTACTACGTGTGGCCCGTAAGCCTGGCTCTGAAAGCCAGAAGTAAATATGGAACGCAATTGAATTATGTTGGTGCCGCATGCTGACGTTCTGTGGAGAGTAGGTATAGTTACCTACCTACGTCATAACAAAGCAATTTTCGTTTTTAACTGCAAGACAAATTTTATCCGATTTTATTACACTGTAGATAGACACCGAACTATCTCACTTACATTATAAATGTGACAGTTTGGATGGATAGATGGATGTGTGTAACTTTTTCACGCAAAAACTACAGAACGTATTTGGATGTAATTTGGCACAGAGGTAGATTTTAGGTAGATTAGAGTCTGGAATCACACAACTTTTCATACCGAAAATAGTAGTTGCTCCCTAATAGTTGCTAATCTCTATTACTCCTTCACGCTCAAACGGTTGTACAGATTTCGATGAAAATTGGAATGGAGATAGGAAAAACATAGGTCCCTCGGGTGAAACCGCGGGGCGCTACTAGTCTAGGTATATTGTTGTTTTTCTTCGTTTTTCATTATTACGGTCGTATCGCACGTGAGAAAGGCTGGATTTAAAACGCTATAGAGCGAAAACTACAAAGCCAAAGAATTTTTCTCGCAGCAGAGATTCAAATGTCTGTAAACATATTATGTCAGGAAGACAGCAAAGATAGAGAAAACCTTAACCTTTTTAGGAAAATCTTGTTTATTTTTTATTATGAACTTATGGATGAAGGCTGTTCAATATTAAAATGCTGCCCGTTCAACAGCTGATATAGCGAAACAGTAGGTAACAATCGATCACACACGTATATCATGTTCGACCTTGCAGTCGTAAATGTTTCAATTAAAGCGTTCAAATTATTTTTTATCGAGTTCGTGTAGGCACGAGTTTGCTATACAGCACTTTCGTGCCGAGTTACAGATATCCATTTATTTACAGTTTATCCATTTGCCTGAGTTCGTCATTGCATTATTGCAACGTTAATATTGCGTCCATCTCAAAATTAACAAGTTTTATTAACAAATAAGCAAGTTTTAATAAGTTACTGAAATGTTACCATTTATATGACCAACATCACACTTTATGCGTTCGAATGCAAAATAATCGCTATAAAAAATGTGATAACTAGCTCTCAAAAGCACCTAAGGATAGGCTCTCCGAAGTGGTGGATGTCCTTTTTGTATTCCCAGGACATCACATAAAGGGTCCGGGGGGACGCTGGCCCTCCGAAGTGGGCCTCAGAGGAAAAACGGGCATGGGCGTTGACGGGGTATACGCAGCTGGATCAATTATGATAATAATTGTTTGCTGTACTACACAGCTTCGTACCACGATAGGTAGAAATGTATCGAAGTAATAATTAATATTTTACCAAACGGAATATAATCTACTTATAATCTAACTTACATTATTCATTGTACTTAGTTTTACTGAATTAGCTATTTGAAGAAACATACACAGATACAAGAGCCAAACATTTCATAATCAAACTAACCTTTTTTTCTTCAATAGGATCTGATCAGCGAATTGAAAAGCGAACTGACCGGCCATCTTGAAGACGTGATCGTGGCTCTCATGACTCCTCTTCCCCACTTCTACGCCAAAGAACTGCATGATGCTGTCTCGGGGATGGGTACCGACGAGGAGGCTATCATTGAAATCCTGTGCACACTCTCCAACTACGGCATTCGTACCATTTCCGCTTTCTATGAACAATGTAAGTCCATACCGTCACGTACTGTATGAACAATCAATCAATATATTTCAGATCATAATTAATCCATCATAGGGACCTACATAAGAGTTTACAATTTATGATAATTGATTCAGATTGATCAAGACGGTTCACAATAAAAGACGGACTTGAAAATATAAAAAAAAAACCCTTTCGTTACAAGAATCCTGTATAAATGCCAACAATAAATATGTGCTTCTTATCATAATCATAAGCAATAAGCCATAATAATTGAAAGCTATTTTCCACAATAACCATAAAGGCAAACGCGAAGCGTCAATTCAATGATTGGTGAAATTTGTAAGGATTAGAATTTCAATTTTAGCTTTGTATATACATTGTAGGTCTAGCGCGTCTATGGTCACTAACTCACTTGATGATCAGTGGCGATGTGGTCGGAGTTGGAATTACAGTTCCCGCTAGACTGTCAGAATGATAAGTGACACTCACAGACATTTGCCTGAACACATTGTGGGTTTGGTGACAGTTTTACAAACTTGAGAGTGGTAGGTACCTACTGAAAAATACCCTACCACCTTGTTGTGTATTTGATAATAATGTTACCTACACCAACAGCTCGAAGGTGAGGATAAAATCAACAACTGACACTTTTAGCCCCGAAGCTTTCATCGCATCAAAAAGTAAACTAACTTGCTTTAAAACGAACTAAAATTGAAAGTTGTGTACGATACATAAACTCTACCCTACCCAAAATATCCTTTTCAGTTTTACATTTCAATCGATTCATTTTCCCATTAAAACCAAACGTATCAATGTTTTGGAATTAACTAGCATAACTATAAGGTCATCAATTAAAATAATAAATTAATCACTGTACTGGTTGTGACTCATTCAATTCGACCGTGAATCAGTAGGTCAGACATACCCATTAACATTTTTAGAGTCAACATTCGTGGCTCGAATAAGGGCACATGTTTACAAAACGGAAGTGACTTAAACTACATAAAAAAATAAACTAAGTACATAAATCAAAGCTAAAACAAATGCTCATACTTACAGCATTAATTAGCTATGTAACTTATCATTATCGTAACTATAGGCGTGGTTTCTTCGAATATTTTCAAGGACCGCTCTAAAGCGGCCTGTATACAGTGGCCTCATGCTTTATAATGTCACATAGTCCATAGTCGGTGGACGTCCTATTCTGCTATTATTATATTATTAGTCCGTGGTGTCCACTCGAAAACCTTTCTCTAAATTTTACTGACTATGTGATGGTTAGTCAGACCATTAGTTGTCTGTGAGTTGTGATTAGTGACTTCCGTTCATCTACGCATCACATTACTAATTCTATCTCGTAGTGTAACACTATACATTTCAAAAATGAATTAGTACCTACAAATAGTTAACTTAAAAAAGTTTCAATGCGCTCTCATATCGCCGAATACAAGATAAACCTCGAGCATATCTCCTCTATAACTCGTTGTTCGAACTGGGCCTTGCTTGTGACTTAGTTATGCCAATATGGGTACACAAAGATCACATCCACTAATCCAATTTTATCTTACCGAACTTTTTTCTTGCAGTGTACAACAAAAGCCTAGAGTCAGATCTGAAGGGAGACACCTCCGGGCACTTCAAGCGTCTCTGCGTGTCTTTGTGCATGGCCAACCGTGACGAGAACCAGGGTATCGACGAGAACGGTGCCAAGGCTGACGCTGAGGCAATGGCCAATGCTGGAGAGGGCCAGTGGGGCACTGACGAATCCGTCTTCAACTCCATCCTCATCACAAGGTCTTACCAACAGTTGAGACAGGTAAGGAAAATATAAAATGTTTTTTAGACTACTATAGGCTGTTTTTTTAACTTTAGGTGCGATATATTTGCTGTATACACGAGCCATGGTGGTACTAGCAATGATGGCGCTTACAGCAGTACCGAAATATCGATACCCTAAAAGCAAAAAATACACGGTAAATATACTTTTTCTAAAATTAAACTCTAAGTTTAGTGACCGTGATATTTGAAAAACATGGATGATTTTTATATTTAAAATATTAATGTAGATTACGAATTCAATTGATTTATAGAAAATAACTCAGATCTTCATTATTTTTGAATTATGAACTACCTTAAACATTCTTATGATTTCTGTAAGAAGATATTTTCAGATTAGTCTCATAAAAAAACCTGTTCAGTATTTCTATTTTTAAGAAAATGTTAAATACCTAACCGGTTTTTATAGTTTTTCAATCCGTAAAATAATTACGTAGGTAAGTAAGTATTTAAAAAAAATTATACCTAAGAATCAATTTATGAAGTTTTCTGAAATCTGCTTTCTCGTACGCACATGCAACAATTATGTTGCTGATAAACTACTGTTTAGAAGCAACATTTGTTGCATGTATGCACGCACAGTTTTCAGACTCTCCATAAAAGTGCCCATAGACAATTTAGATAAAGGATTTTCATGAAGTTTTGTGCACGCGGTAATGGTGAGGTTAATCAGTTTCAAAGTCAAATATCTGATGACAAAATGTCGATTGAGGTTCAATATCGTCAGAATGTCTTCAACATTAACACATTTTAGAGTAATTCAAGGCAATACAGTTTACTTATTACGTTTATTTATTAGATTACTTAGTATTTCTACTAGAATCCGTGCCGTGGCCGTGGCTTACGTTGATGTAGATTTTGTTAGTCAATTCGCTCGGGAACATATATTTTTTCAGATAAATGTACTCTGTGTCCTTTTCTCTACGCAAAATTTCTTGACGATTTCTGGAATAGTTGAGGTGTGTAACCGTAACAACAAACAATCTCGAAGCGATGATAGCCTAGCGGTTAATGCTTCGTCGGCTGTCAAACTGACGAACACTGGTTTGATTCCCACCAACAGTAAAGGCAACACCGTTATCAAATCCTAACATGGCGGTAAAGGTACTTTCGCGTACCTGCTTGGCTATTGCTACCACCCTCAAGTTTGAAGAACATAAACAAAGACACAGTGTGTTCAAATAGCTGTCCTAGAGAGCCAAGTAAACATCTAGGTTTACCGTGATTACACCTTTGACCACATCTTTACTGACAACCAAGTGAGAAAGAAGTCAAATGCTAAAATCTATAAAGAAAAAAGCATCCGCAATTATTAGATGAAATCTCACATTTCACATTAACAAATATGAGATTTTATCGAAATATTACTTTCTCAAATGTGATTTCAAGCGTGACACATTATCTGCATCCCAGAATTGCGGATGATCTCTATATAAATAACTGCGTGCCACTCAGTGGAACGAAACAAGTAAAACATTCAATGGCCCAATTTTATAATCGTACGTGTTTATTACTCGATTACACAATAAGACCAATCGTTGCTATTCGGAAATTAAATTTATTCCGATTGCTTTTTCATCACAAAACAATGCTGCTATACGTTCATGGATGACAATGAATCACGACCTTATTATAATCTTGCATGACTGCAAGCACAGACGCCTTCATTCATTATGCATGGTATGCGATGTAATACGTTCTGGTGATATCAATTAGCTCGATGCAGCTAGGACACAGGTTTAATCATTGAAAATAGTAAAACAATTTTCAAAATTAATAAATGAACTGAAAAGATAGAAGTAAAATACTAATGTTCCCTTTAGTAAAGTAATATAATAAGTATTATTTGTTAATTAATTCTATAAACCGCTTATTATTTACTTATAAAACTGTCAACTGTTGAAAATACAAGACTTGCCGTGTGCCTAATGAAAAATTTGCACGTCGTGATGTGACAAAATGTACATAGAGTTTTATGTTTTATTAGGTACATTAACAACATGCTAGGCGGAACTTAAGTTCAAAATCGAAAAATTGGACAAAGCAACAGAACGGTATTCTGTAATCACCTTTTAAGATTTTACGATTATTTTATTTTTTATGTTATCTTTCTTACACGCGATCGGTCATGTGTGGCATAAAAGACAATTTAGCGCAATGTTTTTTTACTAACCTGTTTTTATATGCCTCAGCTTTCTACTAAGTTTCTGAGTTGGACATGAATGAATATACTTAGTTCTAATTTAGGTTTATGTAACCACATAATCAATAATGCAAATAATAGTGGAAATACCATTTTTCAGCCGAACACTTTGGCAAATTGGAAAAAATATATATTAAAAATCCTGATATTAGCATTTCCAAACTATAAACTTATTACGTTACTGATATTAATGTTATAAAAAACGTAAATTAGAACTACATTAATCCCTGTCCAGTTCAAAAACTTTGTAGATAACTCCGGAAATTTAAAAAACAGGTTACTTAATATGAAAAACATTGCACTTTATGACGAATGTCACGAAACCACCAAAGTTACGCTACAGATCGTGCCAAAGAAGTATGCAATCATACACTCTAAAACACACTCTTCTGGCGCAGTCGGGCAAAACTGTTTCTACTTGAATAAAAAAAACAATAATTTTTCGTTCTGTAACTTGTTTAGACTCTAGACCAAACTAGTGATATACGAATATTTGTTTTCAGATCTTCGCCGAGTATGAAGCGTTAACTGGCAAGGACATCGAAGAAACAATCAAGAAAGAATTCTCCGGAAGCATAGAGAAGGGCATGCTCGCTATTGGTATGTATACATTCACTGTCGATAGCAACAAATCGCCCAAATATCCAAGTTTCAAAAAAATTATGATGTCGAGCCTAAAACTGTTCATGTAATGTTAAAACTGTTCAAGTTTTTAACATCATAGATTTATAAAAAGCAGAAACCAACCTCTCTCCCGTATCAGCCACCATGATGGTATTTTAGCTCACGTTGCTACAATAATTGAAAACAAAAAAATTTTTTGTTTTCAATTATACTACCTTGACTAACGTTTCTTAGACTTTTTACGTCCTGATTTGAACATTATCAATACGCACTACGATGGTGCGGTGACCGCAAAGTGTATCTTGACCTCCAACGGCCACTGTTCCCTCTGTAAAACGGTCTGTTGGCAGTCAGTAGGTGCAGCCCATGCAGACCTTTCTCCACCTCGTCTAATCAGCTGTACTTGGTGCGTCCAACTGGGCGTCTCGGCTAGATAGCTGCTAGCCAAAATATATTATTGAGAAAATTTTATTAGTACCTATCTCAAACGTTTACATATGTATCTTTTATCGTTGGTATTACGCAGACATTTTACATTGATCAGTATTAAATGCATTTTCCAACTTCTTATCGCAAGTTTACCTTTACTCAACAGCTTACATAAGTCATAGCCATAATTTATGACGAATGCTTATAGAAATTTATTAGCTAAATCTATAAAGTTCTTAAACATGCCGTCATTCAAGGCCATGCAAGAGGAACCTGAATTTGGCCTCGCGTTGTTTTTCAACTCAGTATAGACATTAGTGTAATCACGATTATTATATACATTTTATAGATATGTATATAATATTAAAAAGTTCTGGTTCAGTTCTGGCGTCTATCAATAACACACACACACACAATAACAAACATCCACCAAAACTCGCATATATAGGTACGGTAGTAGTATAAAGCTATAATTAATGTTCTATTGTTAAATACATTCCGTGACCATTTTGAAAAACTAGTTTGTATGGTTTGCATCCCACGAACAAAATAAAGTTAGATACTGTTGATGTTGGAAGTACCTAGTAACAGCGTAAGTTTTTGTTTCTGAAGTTGTCTGCATTTAGCTGCGTAGTAACTTTTTGATTCATTAGTGACTGGGCTTAATTATTGTATCTCTTGTATCTCTGTATTATAATTAGTTCAACGCGAAGCTCTCACCTATATATTTATAATTGAGAATTTGATGATAATCAGGATACTTTATCCAAAGACTCGGCGAGTCTCGTTGATTATGTAGGTATAAAAGTCCTGAAAATTATATATAAGTTTATGAATGTATAAAACACGGGAGTACTCACGTATTAAGTCAGAGGGCTTCGCCTAGTACTGCCTAAGCTTTTGTAAACCGCGTCCGCGAGCGCCCCGTATTCTCCTTGAAAAAGACCACCGATTGTGGTTGAAACTATAGTCGGAACCCTCTGACTTATTACGTGAGTAATTCCCGTGTTTTATACATTCATAATGTTTCAAAGCCACGTCAGTTTTAATGACAAAATATATATACAATTATTTTCCAAATGCAATGCAAAAATTTCTATATGGCTTAAACATAATTAGATTGTGGCACTTTGTACGTTTTCAAATCTTCTTTGTTTTATTTTTAACTCTCCGCTGCCACTAACAAGTTTTCGTGGAGATCCACCGCCTAGTTAATAGTACTTGAGCTCGGGAAATTTTACATAGTTACAATGCCAATAGTTTGGAGGTTTCAGAACTATAAAGATGCCTACTAAAACTTCTCGGGTTCCTACATATTAGATTTTACATCTCTTATATTAATTTCTAGTGAAATGCGTAAAGAGCAAAGTTGGTTTCTTCGCCGAGCGCCTGTACTATTCCATGAAGGGAGCGGGTACCACCGACAAGACCCTCATCAGAATCGTGGTCAGCCGCTCCGAGATCGACCTCGGAGATATCAAGGCTGCCTTCCTCGAAAAGTACGGCAAACCCTTGGAGAACTGGATCTCCGTAAGTTATCTTAAATATATCGTTTGGGATTGGCGGGAATGGCTAACTTGAAAATGGGGTTAGTTTAAAAGGGTTAATGGAATTGTTAGAAATGGTAACTTCACATTTTACATTAAACTGACACACATATTGGTTGAACATGACTAATGGTTTGTTGGATTTATTCGTATTAAAAGTGTATATAAGAACTTAATATAGCAACGGGATTAGTGTAAAAAAGAACTGAATATATCAACGGAATACAGCATGGTAAAATTTTATATTTCTGCTAATAATATACAAATACATAATACGCGTACCGTTAGTTCGAGCCGATATGCGTATATCCGTTCAAACGAATACTCGTTTTATGAGATATTTCTTAAAGGAGTAGTATTAATAGTTGGGAATAGTATTTGCAGGGCGCTTATGAGTTTTTGATGACTTTTTCTCGATTATTATATTAAATCTTGTCGAATTGTAGTTTTAATGTATTTATGTTATGCAGTGTATGGGAATGTTAGGAATTTTAATAACCTTACATTATAGTTAACATTTACTAACTAATATTGTATATAACCTATATTGTATGTTGTCCGTGGAGTTCTAACAATTCAACACAACTCGCCTGGCATTTATTTTGCAAATCATTTTTTTAGCCTTTTATCATTAACATTTTACTAACTATTCAATACGACATTATTTTATTGATTTCTGGTTTATTCATAATGTTACAGAATGCATGAACATTTAATATTTTAATTACTATGTATATACTAAACTGACCCATAATTTCAAAATACTTTGTACGAAAAACTACTTCAACAAGAAGCACATAATATTGTATGTTAGACAGGAAAGACATTTCCAGCACACTTCCACTTCACCTCATCTACCATCATAATATAATATTTTTCTCATTAACATTCCAAATTATACAGATCTATTTGTTCAAAAATGTCCAGAAGTAGGCGCAATACCAGAAGTTTAAAGAATTTGCTTCGTTTAGTTTTTAGGCAGTGTCAGTTTGTCTATGTATAGCTAACTCTGCGGGTTTGATTGAAGCTACTAATTGGGCAGTTATCATTCCAAAAATTATTATCTATGTGGAACTTTCTAAAACCCTAACCTTGATATCAACAAATGTGACAACAGAGACCATGGATATGATTTTGGACAGTTCAAACTCGGTTCGATAATTTTGTTTGGATTATTTTTTAAATTATGGAAAGGTCTAAAGAAGAGTGGTCCGTTTTGGTTGCAGGGTGACACATCCGGTGATTACAAGAAGGCCTTGTTGACCCTAGTTGAATAAATAGGGGCTCAAGAGTGCTCGGGCAGTCTACATTTCCACCTAATTTCGAATATTAAGATTAATTTCTATGTCAATTAAGACTTAAGGTGCTCTGGCGATGCGACCGCCCGAATCTCATTCCAAACACCTCATATCGAATAATTTAGATCTTTAATAGGTCCGTCTCATCGTCAGTGCACCGAATCTGCTGGGTGTATAGTGCCAGGTGTATATATCTCGAAAGATCTGTATATTTTGCTTCCTATCTTACTTTTGCACTTTGGTTAACCGCTTCATTGCGCATGTGGGACTCGGTGAAGTCAGAAAGTAGTAACCTAGTCTTACGAGCAGTTTACAATTTTTTCAGGATGAAGTGGATGGTACCATGGGCCACTTCCTATCTACGCTGAGTTACTAAGCCACTGCTTTTAAACTCTCAGTATAACGAGCGCCATACTGATCCGTTACCTATAAGCGCGGTGCAACAATGTTATCTGTCTAGTACGGTTGCACTTGATAGCATTTAAAGACATATAATCATATAGTTCTAAGTTTAAAATTTGCACGTTATGTAAAGTACAAGAAACTATGGGCCAGTTTGTGTTTGAACTTTTCTTTGGCTAACTTTGAACTTTGGCGTTTCGATATTGTTTACAGGAAGACCTAACGGGTGACTTCAAGAATGTGCTAGTCACACTTTGTGCTTAATCCTGCAAAATATATTTTTTTATACAAGTATTGTTTTTCGCTTGCATGTTGTTATATTGTATGTGAAATTAGAAAAGCCGTTGTTACAAAGTACAATGTAAAACTTTGCAGGACGATACGAAGGGCGACTACAAACGCGTCTTACTCACTTTAGTCTCCTAAGCATAATACAATTAGAAATAAAAACAATAAATATTCCGATAAGTAAGCCTTTGCATTGTATAACAGTTGAATGTTTTAGAAAATACAAAGCTTGATATTTTTGTGAAAATGAGATATTTATTGGTGCTGTAGTTTTGTTTACATTATACATTACATATTTACATTTAACTAAAATTAAACTACTATTCCATGTTTTCAGTTGGTTTTAATCAATATCCCTTATCCCATCCTTTGTTATCTGAAAAGGAAAAATCATGTTTAACATCAGAGTACAAACGACTCGGCTGAACTAAAACTATTGATTTAATTGGTAATGAATGTTATGACGATATTCCGTTTGTAATTAAAATGACCACGTCTGGTGTAATTTTATGTATGTTTAAACTAAAAATATGGTAAACTACTATGCCGTGGTGATACCGGCCTAGAATAGTACTCCCCCATCTCTTCCCGCGGGTGCCGTAAGAGTCGGCTAAGGGATCACGTACCAGAAGGTGAGCAGCACGCCTTTTGAGGATCGGAAATCATACTGCGCTCGCCAACCCGCCTGCCAAGCGAGGTGAGTATTGGCAAATCCCCCTATATGGGGGAGGCATCTGTCCAGCAGTGGACATCCTATGGCTGATATGATGATGATGATGGTAAACAAATAGCCGCTTAATTCCGGTATACATCTTTACCCATGATGAAATGTCACTTCATGTCGGTTATCATTGGTGCTTCAAACACGAACCGCCCATGACCATACAGATGAACTTCATTTAACGAGATTCGTTGGATGAATGCACCAATGAGAATGAAGACGGAGTGACATTTCAGAATAAGCAATGAAAAGAGCCTAAATGCATGCAAAACTCTATCTTGTGATATATTATAAACATAACACTGAAACCTTTAGATTCAATCCTAAGCATTCGACTCTTTTTCCTGTCTACTATTGATGTCCGAAAACTTACATAAGTAAAGAAAAGTCAAGCCTTAATCCTGTTTATACGGCTACAGCGTGACGACAGGGCGAACACACCTCACCCAAGATCCTGATGAAGACAAGCCGAAACAATTGTCGATCGGTAACAGAATAAAGTAAGAATGCGCGTGAGTTTTAATGAAAGTGAAGTCAGGGGAGGACGTATAATGTCTAAAAATGTTAAAGTGAACGTTCCATATGCACGAAATGATGAGAAGTGACTATTATCACGGTAATATTATCTATCATATTACCGTGCTATTATAATGAGATTGTAATACAATTGAAATATTTTTTGTACAGATAAATGTTGTTTTTTCTCTGGTCCAGAACTCAACCGCTTCCCGAGTGATTACTTGGTATCTTGCCTAGAGAAAACGTAACTATTCACTACCACAGAGTCGGTACCACATCTGAAATGAATGAGCTATCATTTCATTTTTTCTTCTTATCTGGGTTATTCTGGCCTGATTCCAAAAGTATTATACCCACGATTACTTCGAAACTCCGCACCTCTTGGCATCCATCCAATTTGTCCATCAACTGTTATGTTATTGACATTTATCTACGCAACGCTGATGGCGAAACCGATACGAGTTTACTGACTTACTCAAGGCATCACTGGTCGAAGATCAATTCAAATTATCAAATTCCGTTTATATTTGTACTTTATTATCGTTTACAATAATAATTAAGACTACAACCCAAATTTACGCAAACATCATCATCCTATCATAAGAAGTTCGAAGTTTGAAAAACTATCACCAACTACACAGTGTGTTCTGGCGGCAGTCTTTGAGAGCATCAATATTCCAGCCTACTACTAACCATCAAGTGAGATAGTGGTCAAACGGTCATGTATAAACTATCGTAACGTCTTATTGCATCTCTTTAGGCTAGTACTGTATGCCTGCCCAAAACAGTTGCAGTTCCACCCATATATATATAAATAATGAGCGGCATTTTGTAAAGCTTGTCACCTTTGAGTTAATGAATGATTTAAGTAGAAGAAGATAAATACAACTGTCTCGGGATGCACGTACCATACAGTTCCACAGTGTACATCGCTGATTCTTCATTAAGTCACTTATAAAACTGATCATCATAATCAATTAAAACTTTTTGTTATCCATCAACACTGGACATCACGTGAGAAAATGGTAAAACGCTAGAACTGATACTATCTCAACATTCGCCGGGTAGGTAACTCGCTAAAAACTTATTACACACATCGTCATCATCATGATGATGTGTGTAATAATTGTGTTAAGTATGGTTGATTACACAGATACTTAACATAAAGCACCAAGAAGTTTGTATCTTACTTCGTACGAGACAAAACGACCATAACATGTAATTAAACCTTTTTAACCGACTTCAAAAAAGGAGGAGATTATATGTTTCATTGTATGTTTTTTTATGTATGTTCGCCGATTACTTCCCCATTTTTGGACCGAATCTCAAAAATATATTTTTCTTTGATAGAGTGTACCTCCGAAGTGGTTCCATTTAAATTTCATCAAAATCGGACAAGCTGTTGTGAGTGACAACTCCAATAACTGAAAAGTGTTACGTTTACTTGGACGACATTATAATTGCGGGTGAAAAAATCAGTGAACATACACAATGACATTTGATCCCGTGAGTAGCAAACGTTAGTGAAAAGGAGGATTTCACACTTCTGAGTGTTGTAGTCGGTTCCACTTTTTGGTAATCATTTTTTCATTTGTACAAACCTGAAACCTAGCCACAGCACAAGGCGCATCATTGCTCTTCATCAGCAACGCCATTCGGTGTTGACCGGCGTGTTGTGACGTCAGCAACACTCGTTTATTGCTCCGATGCGACCACGCGTCTCCAAGAGAACCAACCATGGAACCGCTGGACAGCCCCATGCGCGTGCTCATCTCATTTGTTAAGACAATCTGTATAAATATTCACGCAAATGTGAAAACACTTATCTTGATAAAACATCGTTTGCGTGAAATCATACTACTCTATTATAAACGCGAAAGTTTGTATGTAAACGGCTCAATGGATTTGGATGAAATTTGGTATGGAGATAGCTGTATGAGCTTTCTTTATACCAAATTTCATCCATCCATCCTGCATTAACACATAAGCTTATTTTCGTCATCACCGTTTTTCATCACCAGGCGGGTAAAATCGCGAGGCGCAGCTAGTAACTTAAACTACATACGTAAATATACTACAAATAACTTTAAGATGAATTTGTTTGAAGTATATTAAGAGCACCTTAACATCCTAGTACTAGACGGTCGTCGCCCACCCCGACACACCTTCAATCCCCCCAACGCCGCCCTAGGCATGTATTGGATGACCCGGACGACCCCATCGCTGTCGCTATAGATTTAGCGTCGTCCCACGAAATCCCGGTGGAATACAAGGTCGAGAGTCCCTGGTATATACAGTCAGACACCGAGCTCGAGGCAAAAACATCCTAGTTAGATTCTCTCCAAATAGTCAAAGAGCAAACATCCTTAAGCCCGCTTACGGACCACTCTGGTACCGGGGCAAGTCGATCCGATAACTCCCTGTCCAGGCGACAGTTCAAGCTGAGGTCCGAACCTCAGTGGTGTCCTTGAGCACCCGTCCTCTCCTAGTGGCACAGCTCCGTCAGCGCTAGCCTCACTAGGCGGTGCGCCTTCTGCGCCCGCACAAATACCGGGCTAAGACCCATCAGTGCTCGCCCCCCCTACGGTGAAGCTGTAAATGCCGGTAGAGGCAAACAGCATTCGTTCGTTAGGGAAGCAAAAAAAACGGTCGTCGTGCTCAGTGATCAGGGACATTGACTTTGGAACTGTGGACCCCGGGTTCGAACCCCGGCTGGGGAAAACATTTCTGCGATGAGTATAGATGTTTGTGTATTGTTGTGTAAGTTTTTATTAATTTTTTCTACGCACAATTGGCATAGGAATTTTATCTCTTCTGGTCAATTATTAAATATGTGTGGTCCAACCTACAATGTGTCATAATCACGAAAGTGTCTACACCATAATCATTTTGTTTGAAGAAACATGAAACACTTACAGCAATTTGATGGTCCACAGCTAACCTCTGCAACTCTGCCATCTGTCGGAAGAGTAGTCCAGTTCTCTGATTTGCAGATATCCCTTCTTTGAATGGAAACACTATCGAGTCTATCGCTATCAGCCTTATCTGAAATAAACGTCTTATAACAATACATTTGTACACACATTCGCAAACAAAGGAGTTTACATAGCAGCATATCTGTCCACCTGTTACGCCCTTAGCCGGTAGCCGGCTACCGACAAGGTGGACAGGTGACGACCTGACTAAGATCGCAGGCAAAGGCTGCATGCGGGCCGCTTCCAACCGGTCCTTGTGGAAATCAATTGGGGAGCCTTATGTCCAACATTGGACGTCGTATGGCTGAGATGATGACAACAGTGAAGTGAAAATTCATTTCGTGAGTCTGTGTTTTGCATAGCTATTCGACATTTACTTAAAAACAAACAGATATACAATTTTTCTTAACAGAAATTTCTATGGAATTTTTTTTTTTTTCAAATTGGTTCATTGGTGACCGGGTTCTGAGGTAACAAGTATGGAAAATAACCAAATTGACAAACTTTTTTTATTTGGAAGACCATTAATAACTAATATTATATATTGTTCAAATATTTTGAAGGAAAAATTCGGCTGCGAACTTGAACCCACGACTACAGAATACCGTCCTGTAATATTATATAAATGCGAAAGTTTGTATGTTACTTCTTCACGCTCAAACGGCTACACCGATTTCGATGAAATTTGGTATAGAGGTAGTTTAACCAGTAACACATAGGCCACTTTTATCCCGGAAAAAGTATAGTACCCGTGGGATAATTGAGGTAGCGGGAAAACCGTAATGCACGCGGGTGAAACCGCGGGGCGCTACTAGTATTTTATAAATCTCCTTGGAAATCAATATTGAACGTTAGGATGACAGCCCACATTCACACCGCTCGACTATCATTGGTTCAAATTTGCTTACTTCAGGATTATCAGCCACAAACTTGGGCAGTCTATGCATGAAAGCACAGAACTTTTCAAGACCAAAAGTATTGACATAATGCAGTTTCTTCAATGCTTTCTCTTCGCTTATCCCTTCACACGGAGTCATGAGTTGTTGACATTTTTGTAAGCTTGCAGAGAGTATTTCTGAAACAGTGGTGGTGATTGTTATTCTATCAAACTAGCTAAAATGGTTTAAACAAGACAGGTTTTATATGATTAGGATAAAGTTCAAATTTTTATGACACTCATTAATAACAATACTAAAATTAGATTTTTTACGGTGCTTGGAGTTTTAAGGATAATAAGTCATCACGACATTTGGTGCCGACAAAAACTACCCGCAATCGAATTAAACTCGTTTAATAATAGAGATAGCGTGAGCCTCTAGGCTATCGTCGCTACGTTAAGTTCAACAGGAAATTAAGAATTAATTAATTTTTGTATTGTAGCTTTCTTAGGTTCGAAAATACGGAAAAAAGTTGAAAGTTACAGCAATATTCGAAGCAATAATTTTAGGCGGATGAGCCCCGGAACGCGTCGATAAAAACCGTGAATTGTTGCAAACCGTCAAGAAGAGAAAGGTTGCCTATCTTGGGCATGTTTTGAGGCATGCAAGATACCACCTTCTCCAACTTATCACGATGGGCTAAGTCGATTGAAAACGACGAGTTGGAAAAGGAAACAGTCGTGGTTAGAAACATCCGAGAGTGGATCATAGATCAGATAGAATACATACTAGTAGAGAGGACGAATATTTCCAGCGTAGAAGACCTATTTCACAAGGCACAAGACCGGGAAAAACTCATTGAGTTTACGGCTAACCTCCAGTAGTGGAGAGGCACTATAAGAAGAAGAGCCCCGAAACCTTTTACATGCGCTGGAACTCATTTCAATAGCATAAGTCGATGTCAAAGGATAATCATAATCATAAGCATACTAGTAGACCTACATGCTATTAAAAAATAAACACATAAATGAGAAAATTTGTGAACCGACTTAAAATAAGGAGGTTACTCAAAACCTCCTTTTTTGAAGTCGGTTAAAAATCATTATTCATATTTTTTTAATGTTACGGTGACCAGTTGTAACAAACTTTCACTAGACCTAGGAAAAGTAAAAATAAAACCGTACCTAAGAGATACAGAAAAAAACATAACTATTAAAACAGTTTTATAGTGAATATATAATATATTATCACAATTAGAGTACCTAGTACTTAATGCTATACTAAGGTAATTTTTGCTTACCTCTGAATCTGTTTAATGTAAAGTTTGTGTTTGTATCAATATATAAAGCTTCTGAATCTAATCCTCCAAGAGCTTTAGGAATCTGTACACATGCGCTCAGCTGGAGACTGAAAACAAAAAAAAGCATTTATTATCTTGTGCTTAGGTAATTATGTTTTATAAAAATAACTATTCATAAAGGGGAACGATTTGGAGGCTTCTATGAGTGTAATTTAATAATCCAGAAAAAAATATTTTTTTCGTGGCAGCAGCGTAAAGATTAGTTATTTTATAAGCTATACAAATTAATTACTTAAGCGACGAAACTTCGCTCCAGGCATGATGTAGAAATCCATGCACAAATTTTAAAAATTGCATCTTAAAAATAATAAAAAAAAAAATTATAAATAATTATTATTTTATATATTATTTACCTGGTTACATCACCAGGTAAATTTTACAAACGCATTTCTTCATTTTCAATCCTATAAAAGTTTTCACTTTATATTTGTGAGATTGTGGAACCCAGCATAATTTCATATACGTGTGTTAAAACATTATGTTGTGCATACTCAGAAGAGAAGAGTAACAATGCACATGGATACTATTGCAGCAAATTAATGAATAATTAATTCACTTGATATTATAAAGTTGCCATTTCAAAATGTAAATTTACATTTATTTTTTTATTTTTTTTAAATATTATAAGCCTGCGTTTGACCACTGTCTCACCTGATGTTAAGCGACGACGCGGTCTAAGGTGGAGCACGCAAACTTAGAAGGAACCTATTCACTCGCGACTTGAAGTGACTTGACATGACCAATCTGAAACTTCTTTGTAACCAAAGAAGTTTCAGATTGGTCAAAAGTAGGTAAAATATCAGCTATACATCTATAATTGTGTCCATGGAGTATGTTTCCTGCCCATAAGTGTAATATGAGGTTTTAGACAAAACCAACCCATAGACAGATTTCTAGATAGCTTCTATATTATCATGTCTATTTATTAATGTTCATGTCGCTTCTGAGTTCTAGTTATTTTGTCCAATTATATATATAGTGTAAACTCTTTATAAATATTTTCAAGGGACCAAGCATTTTTTTTTCGTTATAGAGATTTTTTGTTACAAGGAGGATAGAGAAAAAAAAACCTAATTTAACGAATTATAATATTTTTTAATCTAATTACTATCAATAGGTAAATTATTCTAAACACGTATATTCTGTAAAATTTGCCTGCCGTGTTTTGCTATGCCAATATTTGATCTGTATTTTTTAAAGTATTTTGTGCATGTATTCTGATGTGCTGGAATCACTTTTTTTTGTATCACACTCAGACCCCTGCACTACGATTCCCTGTTTCGCGGGAGGCATGATCTCACACAATCACAGAACATAAGCACCCAAGACCCGGGACAGGCATCTACACTCATAGAACAAATGTTTGCTCCTGCCGGGTTTTGAAACCAGGGTCCCAGAGACACAAAAATCATGTCACTGACAGTAACCAATGCGCCACAGCGACCGTCATATTGGGTAAATATTTATATAATATATCTCAATTATACAATGTATTCTAAGAATAATGGCACACATGATAAAACAGTCAACAATAACAAAATCGAGATGGCTGTTTATGACCTCAGGTATCTTTCCTAGAAATTTCTCCTCAAAAGATGTTTCGTAAGCTGATTATAAAAACAATTACCCTGTTAAATATGTTGTTGATGTCTAAATATGAAAGTATTTCTTCGTAATAAGGAATGGCTGTTGCATTATGAAAAGTGAATTAATTTATAGCTTTTGTGGTAAACCAAATTGAGTAATTTCTACATGAAAGAAAGTTTTTCATTTTAACAAATGATGTTAAAAAGAGTTTACACTGTGCATTTGAAGAAGCTTGGGTATCTCCTCGGAAAGTCTCCTCATTAAGGGTAAGAGGTTTCATTTTGTGACTTACACTTATTAGTGCACATGGTAAATTTTATTTATGAAAGGATTTAGGATTATTCTTTTTGTAAATAAGGAGATCCATATAATCTTTTTGAGTTTGAAACTATCGCATACTTTGTCAGATAGTCAATTTCTAGTAAATATCACACATCACATTTTCACATAATATTTACTGAAAAATTACCAGTATGTTCTTAGATACCAAATAATTAAATATTTTTTGCTCTGGAGTGGAGAAGTTGTATCTCAATTCAAATGAAGAGTATTAAGGATAACCCAAATATAAGGTATATCACATAGAATAGGTATAATCAAAATACCTACAGTAGAATGATACAAATTTTAACATACCATAGTTGTGTTTTACCTGCACCAGGTAAGCCAAGCAATTCTGTAACGGAGCCCAGCTGTATCCCTTCATTACCTACTGCATTATCCAGATGTTGACTGAATGTAGGAATTGAGGGCAGGCTTGTTTCTCTCTGTAAAACAATTTACTGGTTTAATGGAAGGTTTAGATGAGTAAAATCATCTCACTTGGTAAGATTTTTAAGTAAACGTTAAGCCAACCTGATATTAAATTTCATTTATTAAGAATGTACTTCTACTCACTTGCCACAGTTCTGCAGCATTGTAAATTTGAATACTTTTCATCTCACACTAGTTGTTTTTTGTTACTGCTGTTACACTATAAAGTTGGTTATTACTTTTTAACTAAACAAAGATATGTCGTCACGAGTTTGTAAATAGAGTTCCTATTGACTTTCGGCTTGTTTTGAAGATTTGTTATTTCACTCAACCTTGATACATTCGTGTACGTACATTCACGGCAATTTGTAGGCTGATATTATCAATCTATCACCATACACAATCCAAAATGACCATCCCCCTTTTCATTACGTAGTAGGTACAAGAGATTTCACTGCAAATATAATTAATTTCCATTCGATTTCTTCAAAACAAAAGAAAAGTCGTCAACAGAAAAACAATGAGTGGATGAGTGCTCTGTTTGAACTCCCGCCTAAAACCACCCCACCATAAACTATAGATATGCTAGCGCAGTCCCAGCACCCCACTCTATTTAGTTTGTGAACCACCCCAAAAAGGATGGCTCCCGCCTTTGCACCTAGACGATATACGATACGCCATTTCTAGATAATATTTGACATTGACAATTATTAACCATTACAGTGATGATACTTGACATTTTAAAATAAAAACAGTACGTTTGTGCAAGCCAAGGGTTATTTTGCTATTTGCCACAAAAAAATATACTAAATAAACTGCCTATGTGAAAAATAGGAAACAGGCTTTCGATACATTTGTAAATATGTTTATGCAGAATAACGTCAAACACCAAAAGAAGAATAAAATATACATATTTTGTTAAGTATTATTATTTTACTTTACTTTATAAACCAATTAAATAACATAAAAGAGTTGTGAACCTAACTCGGCTTTTCGTTTTCATTAAAAATACTACATAATTTATACATTGTCGGTTCCTTCTTAAACTAGTCATTATGCCAGTTTTATGCATGCCCTTTTCACTGCTAAGGATCGCTATGTGCGAAAACGGAACAAAACCAATAAAACCTGTACAAGAACACACAGTACATAAATACATTATTTTCTCTTTTAGAAATGCTTTATTTTATTTAATATATTTTCTCTCTACTATTCAGTAATCCGAACATTCCAATAATCCGGCATCCTCATCCAGCATTTTTGATCCTAGAATATTCTGATTCTCCAATTGACAATGACAGGTAAATTTCTACGATTATTACGCCATCTATATTTTATAGTCAGTATTTTCGACTAGTTTTTTTATCGATAGCGTTTTCGTTTTTCACATTTTAAATCTTCTTTTCCCTTTTTCTACGATTATGTTGGTACTGGCAATGGCAATTTTACCGATGTGTTTTGTCAGTTTTGACACTTTTGACTTTTGTTTGTTGACATTGTACATTTGTTGTTATACATAACCCTTTGCGCGACACGTTAATGTTAATTTGTTTGTGAAACAAGTGGATTTGCATTTCACGACGACAGTTAAATATTTAAAATTGTATTTCTACTCATATTCTAAGCACAGTTAATGTCTTATCTATGTATAGTCCGGAGTCACACGGAGGTTCGTGACTTGTGTGTAAAATATCTGATCACAACTCTTTTATTATCATTCTGTTGACTTGAGGCTTCAGAAAGACTTCTTCAGAAGGCTTCACTGATCAGAAAGTTTTATTAAACGTGCTCAACGTTGTCGGAATTACCACGCTGAGACAGAAAAGGGTATTTAAACAGAGGCCTAGGCAAACCCCTTATCCATGATGAACCATAATCAAATGAATATGCACGTACCTATGAACTCCGTGGGAGCCACACCTAACGTGGGTATGCAGATGCAGGTGCCAGGAACCATCATGCAACAGCAATCACCACAACAAATGCAACCAGCAATGCCTCAGCAGCCGCAACAGGATAAAATGGATAATATCTCCAAAGTTAAGACATTGATGGGATCCCTCAGAGATTCAATACCTGTATGTACTATAGACAAAAGTTATGCCTAATCTTATGTCCTTATTTCGAACAGGTATTAAAAACTTCTCCCTTTTTGTTTAAAAAGTTGGCTTTGGTGGCACAAGAGAACCAGAAAGAATAGTATTTATTATATTTCAGCTACTTTCATTAGATAAAGTTTTGCAATAATAGGACAGGGGTGGCAGTGTCAGCTGTCAAATTGACACCATTTTTCGATCACCACCAGTGGCTTCTGGGAAAGGAATACCATAATCAAATTCCTAGCATGGCAGTAGCGTACTTTCAAGTACCCGCCTGGCTAGCTACCACCCCCAAGTTTGAAAATCTGGTAGCAAACACGTCGTGGGTTCAGGCTTCAGTCATTGAGAGCCAGTAAGCATTCTAGGTCTAGCGTGTTTAGATAACATCTTCATCCACAATGACCATCAAGTGTGATAGTGTTCAAATGCTCATAGCTGCTTTCTCTCCTTCAACAATAATCAAGTATATATATGTGGTTTCTTCATATAAATGCTTTTAACTTACAGACTGCTGTAAAAATCTTTTGTGAAAATTCTTTATTTTAATTGTACATTAGGAACTTGCATATTATAGTTCTGCCAAGTATCACATTGGGACCATAACTCCATAAAGCATCTTGTTGTCCAAGGCCTAGTAAAAGGCACAAGATAGCAAGGAAGAACGCTTATGTAATGGACTAACCAGATAAAATCTGCTACATGAATGCAGTAGTCTATCATCCAATAGAGAGAGTTAGTGAGACACTGTGATGCAAATAACATCTGCCCCATACTAAAAAAAAACTTCATGATAAGTATGGCCACTTCGTCTAGAATAAAACGATAGGGTAGATAGGTACTGTAGAGAGTTCTTCTAAATCCAAATCAACCTTCAGGCATGCACTTACATACGTGTTTGGGAAGTTACATATTATAAAAAAATAATTAAATCATTTATTGCCACAAAAAAAGAATATTCATACAGGATGTGTTTAATTAATTAAATATCTATTATGATAAATTTTATACATGTTAAATTGACTGGCATGTATCTAAATGGAACATCTTTGTTTTCAGATGACTCTCAAATCTGCAGCTCAAATTCTACACCAGAATCATACCATCGACTCAAATTCACAGTAAGTGGTTTCAGTAAACTGCTTTCAGAAAATAATATATTTTTAAGTACTATGAATGGTAATAAGCTGAAGAGTTATATGGGCATGTTAGGAGGAGAAATTAAACAGAGGCGACCATGGTTCGACAAGTCAAGTAATAGCGAAAGTCAAGTGGGCCAGATGGAATCCCAGCCATCGTCTTAAGAACCCGTCCGGCCAAGTTGGCACCAGTCTTAATGTGCCTCTTCCCACTTTCATCACAGTATGATGTGTACCATCCTCATGGAAGACTTTCCTAGTCCACCACATCCCCAAAAAAGCGATAGGTCAGATCTGAATTTTCTCTACTCTGTAAGGTGATAGAGCGAGTGATTAACAAACAGCTCCTCATGTATATCAGAGATCTTAAGCTAATCAATGATCATCAGTATGGTTTTCACCAAAGTCGATCAGCTGGTGATCTTCTAGTATACTGAAGAAGTATAAAAAAAGTATTATAAAGTATTATACTATACCGCCTGGGCTGAAGGAAGCCGTTGAGAGTAGGGGGGGATGTGCTTGCGGTAAGTTTGGAAATCGAGCAGAGAAGCACCCGCTTTCAAAAACTAAACGTCTAGATATATACAGGGCTTTTGACCAGAAATGGAGTAACATTTCTTTTTTTATCTCCGAGTTATATGTTAAAATACAATTTTGTTTCAGGAAAAGCATCGACAACCCCGTGCCAAGATTCGACAAGAATTTGGAAGAATTTTTTTCAGTGTGTGATCAGATGGAGCTTCATTTGGTAAGAATATGTCAAATTAACAAATATATTGGATAACATAATGTTCTTTGATCAGAGCTGATGATAATAATTATCATGTTTATTATTACTATGTTGATGATGGCTATGACTTCCAGAATTTGTAATAGATTGATTATACATTTTGTTTAATCTTAATTTAAATTTTGTATTTTTGTACGATTTCTTCTCTCTCCAAAAGTTTGAAGCGTTAATAGCTCCGCGGTTGGGCGTCGGCTCAACCAGAGCGGGATCGCACCAGCGTCCCTCAGTTTGACGGACGCTGGTTCGATCCCCAGCAATGACTTCAGCTCCCGGTGAAGGTAACACCGTTATCAAATTCCCAGCATGGTTGCAGGGTACTTTCAAATACCCGCCTGGCTAGCTACCACCTTCAAGTTTGAAAAACTATCTTCAATCACCTTGTTCAGACAGCATTCCTTGAGAGCCAGTAAGGATCCTAGGTCCAGCGTGATAACATCTTCGACCACAGCGTCACTGACGATCAAGTGTGATAGTGATCAAACGCTGGATCTATACATTATAAAAAAATTAATGATACTATGGTCTAAGACGATGCACACTCGTTTACTAGTTGAAAAAAAAATTGACAACAATGCAACTACATGGTAAAATTCCCAACAAGCCCCAAACTAGGCATAGCCTAGAGAGGACTGCCAAAACCACTTGTCGCGGTATCTTGATCAGAAGCCCCAAAATTTCTATAGCATTGGGATGCAAAATGGTACCTACATATAAATAAACTATATTAAAAAATGTTTTGATTTTTTTTTTTAAATGCGAAGAATCTTTTCCCCAACCTATTATTATGACATCTTAAAGGAAAACCAATTGAGTTTGTAATTTATAAAAAATTGTTCTCTTTAACGACGATAGATATCTGTTATCACTTATCACATAATAATATGATTGATCGGTCAATAATTTCTAGAATATATCAATTACATAAACTAGAATTGAATTTAATAGCATATACAATGTAAATATGTGTCTTGCGTCCAAAGTAAATATCTAACAAGTATGCGACTTCATTTATTGACTTATTGACCTGGCAACAGCGTCTAATCATCATTTTACTATCACTGATGTCTTTTACGTGACTTGTTATCATTTGTCAATACCTAACATTCACTTATGTACATTTGATCCTAAGAATATATTATAATATATTTACGGAGATAAATCAACGTTCCGGTCAAGTAGACAGATTATCGTACATGTATGTATGTACATAAATTGAGTCATTTTTAAATCTTTTAATTTGAATCATTTGTTTGGAATATAAATGATTATGTCTTTCGAATAATACAGTCTAACCTAGCTAGTCTAGCTCGTAGTCTAGCTAGCTAGTCTAGCCTAGACAAGATGCATCGCTTCATAGCGATTCTCTTTCTCTAACCGCTTCCGCTTCAAAGCTGTCGTTATCGCTTGTCAAAACGGCATTTGTCTACGAATTTGTATCGGGAGAATAGAGACTCTGGAGATAGAATAGTCGTTATCGCGAACATTGTCTGCCAATTTTCGATAAGATTTCATTGATCACGTGATATATATCGCTGAGAAGTGTCGACAACTTTTCTTACCTTATATTATAACTCCATGATTTAAAATCCAATTATGAAAATTCTTTCTTCATTCGAAAGGAATATACTTTCTTTGCATGCTTCTATATATATATAGGCCACGTTAAGCCGTCGGTCCCGGGTGTTGTTTAGGATAACAGTCGTAAGGCCATCTCGGAGACTTGGGCGGCCTGAAATTTTGTCGAGCGTCGTGAACTATGTCCAAACCCCTCCCTACTTAGAGGAAGGCTGTTGACCCAGCAGTAGAAAGGATGATATAATAATTAAAGCAATACGCAAATGTTTCATAGTATAAAGCAAGCTCAGATTTAATTATGAAACCTTATATCGTGTTTACACGTTGTTTACATACAATACAACAATGTTGCAGTCGTTATCGCGAAGGTAATGCATATTTATTCTGTGACGTTACCAACCTAATTATATTACACTATCAATTATTATGTATGTACTGGCGATATAAAGAAAATTCGAGTTCCACAGTCGCGAACGCGATACGAATGTTCTACTGCAATATACGTTATGCAGATGCCAATATAACGGCTTATTTAATATAACCCCAAAACTTATAGGCTTATCATGCCTATGTGGAATCGGTTCTTAAATATGGTATTTTACTATGGGGAAATTCTACAGATACACAAAAGGATTTCATTGTACAGAAGAACTGCATACATGGGATTAGACCTTTGGACTCTTGCAAGCCTATATTCGCGAAATTCCATAATTTTAAAATTTATTGGGATGTACCTATATCATGCAAATTGGTTTATTTGTCAAGAAAAACCTGAATTTGATCACCAATTATTGTCGTGAAAAATCCGGTGTTTCAAAACTGCTGACACATCGAACTACACTTCGACAAAAAACTGAAGTGATGACCATTATTGGATTGACAAAGGGTCTTGGGCATGGTCTACCCACTATTATCCTAAGACAATAACGTGCCCTCCGAAGCACGGAAGGGTTCAGTTGAAAATGCTACCAGCGGTCACCCGTCCAAAGTATGACCGAGGAAAGAACATTGGAGAACCCTGCTGCGAGCGCTGAAAGAGTGCTAGTCAATTGTTTGTATGCTTACGATACGAATACTTCAGTGTAAGTTATTCGTGCTATAGACGCTGGCACTGCTCACAAGTTCATTTGAATCGGTAAAATCTGGACATGTTCAATCTGTATTAATTAGAAACTCGGATTTAGGTTTTAAAAACGAGGTTTTTTACTGTATATACGAAAAAGGAGGAGGTTCTCAATAGGACCCATTTTTTTTAATGTTTGTTACCTCAGAACTTTCGACTGCGTGAACGGATTTTGATGATTCTTTTTTTATTTGGAAGCTGGTGCTTCCCCTGATCCTGTCAGTAGTCAAGTAGTCACTGAAAAGGCTGTAAAAATGTTTTAATGTTGAGGTCGGTTCCGTTTTTTTGTAATTTCTTTTAGTTTAGGAAAAGAAACAGTACCTATGTTAATTTATCTGTTTATTATCTGTTCCAGCGGACAGCTGTAACTTGCATCCAGCAGGCTCAATCGGCAGCGCACTACTTACCTCTATCTGTTTTTCCTTCGCGACTCGATTCCGGACCTACTACACAGGTAAATGTTCCATGTTCCCTGATATGCGAGTGTTGACACGTTATAAAAAATCCTCAGTGTTATAGTTTCCTGTGTGGCTTTATGGTTATAACTCTGATATGGAGTTCAGCGTTCTATTTGTTTGTGAACATGTCGGAGGTGGACTGGTGGAGCCAGAGAGAGCTATTGAAATGCTTTGTGATTGTAACAGACACGTGAGTTCTTTACCCGGAAAAAGTAGAGCTCGCAATTATATCAATAATCATCATCATCATCTCAGCCATAGGACGTCCACTGCTGGGCATAGCCTCCCCCATTGATTTCCACAAGGACCTGTTGGAAGCGGCCCGCATCCAGCCCTTGCCTGCGATATTAGTCAGGTCGTCTGTTCACCTGGTCGGTGGCCGTCCTATGTTGCGCTTGCCAGTCCGTGGTCTCCATTCGAGAACTTGTCTGCCCCAACGGCCATCAGTTCTTCGAGATGATTATTATATATTAATAATAATGTGCCTTAAATATACTATTACTTAAGGTTTTGATTTGATTGGATATACTGTAATACCTGTTTAAAATAAATAGTAAATTTTTAATCTAACAATGGTTACAAAGCGCAAATAAGTTAAGATTAAAAAAGGAAGATTGGGCGCGGTATAAGACCATGTATCTAAAAACTGAACTAGATACGACTACATTACATACCACGAATTAACACACTAAATACCATTTTGTAAAAGCACAAATAGGCATTATTTCTGCCTTATTATAAAAATACTAGCTGACCTGGCAAACGTTGTTCTGCCATATAAATTATCAAAATGTCAAAGTGACACGACACTTCATTTAGATAACTTCAATGATCGACGGTCAAATTATTTGTATATTTGTTTATAGAAAAGACTAAAATCGCGATAAAAATGGGGGGGAGGGGGATAGGGGGTGGAGAATACTTTACGTCATATTCTCAGACCTATCGAATATACACTGAAAATGTCATAAAAATCAGGCAAGTAATGTCGGAGGAGTTCGGTTACACGCATTGTGACACGAGTTTTTTATAAATTAGATTTAGTTAAAACCGTACGTGCAGCACCACTGCTGGTCAAATTGCCATTGAAGCAAATTAGGTGCATAAACCTAATTTGTCCGCGCCCGTGGAGCTACTAGTGTCCTGTCTTCTTATTTTAATATCATTGATTAAATCAATCTTTTTCAGTTGTGCTAAAAAATATGGATAATGTTTAACGGCGACTGACGAAGAAAGTAAACATTTAATTCATCAATTATGGACTAACATGCCGGTTTATGGGCCCCACATTCTTTTTCCAGGCGAAATATATTCTTTACGCAATACAACATTATTAACAATAACGATTCAAGGGGCTGTCTCTAAAAATCTGGTTCAGACTATTTTAATTTTTTTCAAGCTGCGCCTCGCTGTTTTACTCTCGTGGTGATGAAAATAAGCCTATGTGTTAATCCAGGGTTTAAACTATCTCCGTACCAAATTTCATAGAAATCGGTGTAGCCGTTTGAGCGTGAAAAAGTAACAAACACACATACACACAAACTTTCGCATTCATAATATTAGTTGGGTTATCATGTTCTCATGTTTATACGGGTAACATCTAAGATCTAAGTATTACCTAAGTTGTCATTTTTGATAACTTTGACTTTGGGCAAATGCTTAGCCTGTGAAGTAAATCTTAATCAAAGTTTATTTATGAACATTAATTTTTAATTTGTTGCAGGAGACGACCCTTAGCTACCCCCAGTACCTTAATACGGTACGACTCCAAATTTCGTACGCGAAAGACATACACGATACATTAGTGGCGGCAGCACAGAACATATCGCCTGCCGAGTGAACGGTCCTGCCTAGTTTCTGCCTTGTGGTGTTATATTCTGCTATATTCTGTACCTAAAAATTTTTATAGGTTTTAATTTATTTATTATGCTGAGTATAGTAAAGCCGTCTTGCACCAACCAAGTTATCCGAGATTTTCGCCTAATTCTCATTAAGCCACAAATTTGCAGGCTAAAATTGTAATTTGATGTGAGATTTGGCGAAAATCTCGGTTAATTTTGCTGGTGCAGGACGGATGATTAAGGAATTGAATAAATTGAATCGGTTTGAGATTATGTAATTAATATGTTTCATTTATTTGTTGGAGTAGTAAAGTGGGCTGAAGTTTAATATAATCTTAAAAGACAAAAATATGAATAACTAGCAGTGCCCCGCGGTTTCAACCGCGTGGACTACGGTTTTTCCGCTACCTCAGTTATCCCACGGGAACTATACTTTTTCCAGGATTGAAAGTACTTAGCATATGGATGTGTTACTCCAATGTGTAAAATCTCTCTATTCCAAATTCATGCTATTCAAAATTCATTCAGCCATTCCAGAGAGAAGGAGTAACTAACGTACAAACGACAAACTTTCGCCTTTATAATATTATTGTGATGATATAATGTACATTACACTAAGTGTGAGACGTGGGTGTGCTTATCCAAAGCTGAGTTCGCCGATCCCTTCCGCCAAGTCTTCCGTTATTCCATCTTGCAGTATCAGCTATGTATGGATTTTGCTTATACTGCAGATGCGTCATGTGTCAAATTATTACTAGGTCATAATTTCACCTTTCATAACTAAGAAGATCGTATACTGAGACTACCTCTGGATTCACCCAAATCTTGGTCGGCTGTAAAAGTGACATATGCCGCAATAACTATTATACCATCATCGTTATAGGTAATAATTTTTACGCGTTTAAACTCAAATATTGATAAACTGTGACATTAGGCTAGCCGGCTGAAAGGTAAGCCCATTTCCCAGTGTGAGTGGATATTGGTATGATTGACGAAATTTCAGATCTGATCAATGCATTCTTTTATTCGTTGCAAAAGGTGTGTAATAAAAAGAAAGTAAAATATCAATGAATAAAATTTATTATAAGATTATGACAGATAAAATTCACATTCACAAAATAACAGGGACTTAGTACAATTTCAAGTTTCGAACTGATATTCAACAATTACTAAGCTAAGCTAATTGAAATAACTAAGAATTAAGAAACTGTTCTCATAACGCATACACATCTAAACTAACTAAGCTATAAGACAATATGAGTAAATTAATAATAAAATTAATAAATGATTAAATTCTCGATATCTTAATACTCATCTGAAAACATAATTTAATATAGTACAGAAGTATTATTCTCATTTTTTAAATGGAAATTTATGGCACTATTTCACTAGTATTAATAAAAATAGAATTCTTATACTAATAAAATATTGTATTACAGTATTTCAAAGGGCCAGCCTTCATACGAATTCGATAGGGCCCCTTTAAGTCGTAAGTATTAAAAATCTTAATTATAAACTATCACAAATTTTATGAGAATACTATCAGTCTTAACATTCAATGACAGCAGGAACATTGTAGTATTATAACAAGCTTGTAATATCCATTGGGCAGTGTACCTGAAACAAATGTAGTTAATTAACTAATTGTCAAAAATAGAGTACAGAAAGGTCCACTTGCGCCAAAATTTGCATTGCAACAACAGGAATAGAGTTCGATTTACTTGATCTCAAGAAATACCAACTTAACACACTAAATAAAATAAGGATTACTGAACCATAAAGGATTCTTTCAAAAGTTACTAAATTTTCAATTTTTGGGGGATTTCGTTTTTTGAGTGATAACTCTTTTAATCACCGATTTCAGTTGGTGCAAGACTAATTTGTGATTTAATTGGAGATCAGGCGGCAACTGTCTGATGCTTATGATACGATAGAATAGCGGTGGGAGCGTCGACTGGCATACTGACAGATGCCGGTTCGGTCCCCTCAACGGCTTGAGCTTCTGGTGATGGCAACACTGTTATCAAATTGCCACCATGGTGGTACCTACCTTGCTGGCTACCTGCACCCTCAAGTTTGAAAATTTCTTAGGTACCAAACGCATAGTGTAAGCAAGTAGTTTAGGCAGCAGTCTTTGTGAGCCTATAAGCATATGTATATAGATAAGAATAAGAATGTATATAGATTTAGCGTGATTACTTATAACTTCAATCACATCATCCTTGATTAAGTGAAATGATAAATCTATAAGGTATAAATAAAAAAAGGTTGGCACAAGGGGCCTATATAGTTGAGCAAATTCACTACAACTTCTGCAGTGAGTATTTTTATGCTCCGCATTTCATATGCGTTTAGCTATTGTCAATTATTATAATCATATATTCCATATGTATATTCATTCAAACATAAGCATAAAAGTAAACATTTATATAGGTACGTAGAATGACCGACTATACCCGGGTTTGACTTCGGGGACAGAACTCAACGACACGGAGACGATAATTTGTATGTGCATTTTATTGAGACTAACCGTCCCAATTTAAAAATACCTTTTAATTGTCATATATTACTAGCTGACCCGGCAAACGTTAATGAATAAATAATAATAATAACAAATAAATAACAAGGGCGTAGGGGTGAAAAATACTTTACAACTTATTCGCATACATCCCAAATATATAAGAAAATCATTAAAACCAGCCGAGCAATCTTTTTATACCGTATAGATCTAGCGTTTGACCACTATCTCATTTGGTTGTCAGTGACAATGTGATCGAAAATGATATCACGCTAGACCTAGAACGCTTACTGGCTCTCAAGGACTGCTGCCTGAACACACCATGACGTCTCGCATTTTGCAAACATTTTGCTTTCAGAGGTCTCGCGGATAAATAACTAAATATGTACCTATACTGAGAGCCTCCCGGAAAGCTTTTCGCTCACGCAGCTGCTAGAACTATGGGCTATTTGACAAATTCGGGGGTAAATATTTTACCCCGTCCTCCGTACAGCTCAGATATAGCGATTTTTTTAATTTCCCTCAGTAAAATAAAATGCTTCATGGGCGAAATATAGATGAGGCCGTCAAAGAATTTCTGCGGTTATTTTTCAACTTCCCGCAAGGTACATTTTATCAAATGTTTTGAAACCTGGTTCACGCAAATCTGCCTGTGCACTAATGCATTTTGGTGTTATTTTTTTAAATATAGGTACCCCGCCGACCCGTATGAGTCGGTATATTTTTAAAATATGTCAATAAACTTTTTGATATTCAAACTATTTTACATTTCAATTTAGTAATTGAAATGTTTTTTGGAATTGCCCACCTACTTATTTACTTATGGTACTTTGAAGTAATTTTTGGCCATATTTTAAACGTAGCCCAATGATTGTAGTTTCGAAATTAATTGAATCTAGATATTGCAGCACATATATTATATATTTAATTCAAGTAAATGGAAAGAAAGTTGGTGCGCCCGCGCCCGCGCCGGGGCGTAGTGTGACGGGCGGCTGAGGCTGAACAGCCTGCCACAATCACAACTGCAGTTGCGATATCGTGTAGGTACTCGCATGGAGGAAGTGACATATTTATGTTCCGATGCGAGTATCGTTAGTTTTATTTCGTACAATTAAATTTATGGAGTTATCCAATTTAGAACTTACATTTTCTTTCCCTAAGAACTAAGAACCTTTCTTTTTAAGAAAAAAAACCTTATAAGTACATGGTATTAAATGAGACGTCAGTGCAGGACTCTCTGCACCCCTAATTCGAATAAGGTATAAAAATGTCAATTCGTTCTCAAGCTATGGCATGGCCAAAGGAAACAGGGATTCAATTTTAAATATAGGTATATATAGATATACACAAGTCTTTCGGCTTAATTTTGTCCACATGTTTCAGAACGACACCAAATCAAGTTTCATGCATCCAGGCTAGGATACTCCAAAGTTTGGATATTTTTTGTGTGAAATGACCCAAAAGCGCGTGAAAATAGTGGATGGGCAGCTTATCTACCTGACAAAAATGCAATTAATGACCGATGCACACGCGTTATATTACGCGACGCGACGATAAGCAACCATATTCTGGAAGGTAAGTACTGAAGATATGCACACGTACCTAGACCAACTAACGAACATTAGACAGTAGAAAAAGTTAGAAAGTAGCTAAAACCTTAGCTTTAAACTGAACAGTAGGCTAAGGAGTAGTACCTACATCTACTCACTACTAAGTAGAGCCAGAGAGTTATGGCAAAGTAAAACGGTTTTAATGATGAGTGCTTTAAGAAGGTTGGTATAGGTGTAAGTACACGCTACGACATCACAGGATACTAACAAACTTCAAAAGACAATACCCAACATTGTCAGAAAACTTTCCTTCGACTATGATAAGATTTACAGCTAGTGTCCCTTTGCCCAACAACAAGCCGCGGGGGGCTGCAATCATAATAGAAACACACATAAATCGGGCGCTATCTAAAATAAAGAGAAACACACAGCCGTCCATCAGCGTTGTATGCGCTGACCCTAGATAAACTTATTATGATGACATAAATAACTTATAAAGTGTCTTTGGATGCATGGAATAAAACAGGTTCGTTAAATGTCCGTGTGGACAATCTATTCACAGTGAATATAAATGGGACATAAACAACAGTAACTGTTAAAATATTGTGGCAATTTATCGTTGAGATGCGCTACGTTCTAAATAATTTTCAAAAATTTCATTGTTTTTGCACACATAAGTATCTATTCCGTTTCCATTTCATAGTTTCTGGACGGAATAGTGTGGACAACTACTGAGGTAAGCGCTGAAAAGAGAGAAAAGAAACTCGCGCATCTTTTTCACACTACACATAATTGACATCCTGTTTACGCTTTGATTATTCAGCCTCCGCCTCCTATTTTATCTGAGTGTTTACGTATCTAGTCATCATTTAAGTGAAAACTTCTTTAGCGGCGTTGTACACTTTCTGTATGAGTAAAAAATGTTAAACTATCCAAGATAGCCGCCACCGCGAAATGACGTTGCAGTGGCGGGTATCTTGGATTTGAAATTTGTCAAAGTGTATAGTATTCTACTAGTAAACCCCTTTCATTTGATACCCATATTGAGGGTGAAGTTGTGAAAAAATACGTTAACCACCATTTTGTGGCGGCAGCCATCTTGGACCGATTTTCATTAAACATCATAGAATTAATATGTCTTACGTAGTACATATTAATTCTATGTTAAACATAGCTAAGAACAGTCCTGACTAATTGACATTTCAAACAAACAAAATAAAATCAAAATTGGTCCATCCGTTCGGGAGCCACGATGCTCAGACAGACACAGGTACAGACACGTCAAACTTATATTAGAACACCCATTACTTTCAAGGGGTGCATCTGCATTTACACACATCAAAAAAGTCTAAGCATCATGCACGGTTTTACACGTTTGAACGATTTATAGGGTTCCGTAGCTCAAAACGAACCCTTATAGAATCACTTTGATGTCCGTCTGTCAAGACCCTTTATCTCGGGAACCGTTCGTATCGAGTTGAAATTGAAACGATATACTCAGGTTTACAGTCTCTTGAAGCTGCGAAAAAAACAAACTTGTAAGTATAACGTAAAACGATACGCTTGTAAATTAAAGTATATATCGACACTCTCAAAAGAATAAATAAGGTATTTCCCGTTGACCTATAACTGAAATTTGGCAAGTAATACCATCTTATATTACTTACAAGCATATGGAAAAGTCTGAAAACTATACAATTAAATCATAAAAATACTTTACTACTAGGGTTTTACTAGGGTCTTTATGCAAGGAATGGCGGTCCAAATTTTGAATTGAGTTGACCGTGTCACGTGGGGTATCGTATGAAAGGGCTTCATTGGCACAAGCTTCATGACGAAAAATGAAAAAAGAACCATTTTATTTAGCTGTAGAAGCTAAGAGCGATCTAAATCGCGTCATTTTAAAAAAAAAATCGGTCCATTCGCGTAGAAGCTGCGATGCCACAGACACTTCAAACTTATAACACCCCTCTTTTTGCGTCGGGATTTAATTAATAATACTGGGGAATTTATAGTAATTACATTACTTATTGGAATGTACATTGGATTATTTTGGGGTTCCCTTCATGAGTTTATTTTTATGGACTCGCCGATAAATCAAAGCGGACGGCCCGTTATTATCAAAATAAAAAAAAATACGTTCAAATATTATGTCACTCAGGATTAATATACCTACCTTTCTTTAAGTGAAATAATTTTCAAAATTGCTTCAGTGTTCCAGAGATTACTACTTCCTAAAAACAAACTCAAACTTACCCATTAACTTAGCATAATTAGGTAGGTAATAAATAAAAATGCTATCTAAATGAAACAGATAAGTAGGTAGTAAGTAGCAAGTAGGGAACCAGTTGCTGACTGCCGCCAGACCATGTATGTATACTAAGATATATTGTTAGTGATTCCCTTAAGCAACTGAACTAAACTAAAATTTTGGAAAACTAAATAAGTTCTTAAACTGTTAAGATAAAGTCTAAAATTAGTATGAGATTTATCAGTAATATTACTAAAATTAAATGTATTTATTAAATTTGCGGGTAGTTTTAGCTAAATTAAGTCGCCACTTATTCGGTGCCTACTAAAACTACCCGCAATTGGCCAGCAATGGAATAAAAGTCGTCTAATATTAGTGAGAGCATTGTATGGAGTTTTACTAATTTGAATTTTAGCGTAAATAGAATACGAACACATATATTTTGAAGAATTTTAGTGAATTTTAGCTAGTTCGTGTGATTAAGAGAATTAGTTCCATTATGTCCAATAACCTATACCTATACCTAGTCGCTGTATATCAGTCGTAGGTATTTTGCCCCCAGGCGTTATAAATGACAATCAATGAAATTCAATTCTAATTTTCAAGTTTCCCTTATCACTGTTGGCAACAATTGATAAAGGTCGTTCACCCGCGCCAGGCATGTGGGCGCTTGCATAATTTATAAAGTAACTCTATACATAATCACCGAGCTAATTTTTGCAAGCTGATTACATTATCACTTCTGTCGTGGAAAAATGGACAGCTGTTTTTAATAAAAATAACCATGGCCCGGTAAGATACGAGAAGTGCTGATAAGTTTATTTTTTTGTAACCAGCCTTCATAATTGTTAGGGTCAGCTGTTGTTATCGTGCAGCGGTACTCTGGAAAATAACAATGTACGGAAACGTCTGTCTTGTTGCTCTATGGCAAAATATCATTATATAATGTGCATTTGATAATGCACGATAATGCATAATACAAAACCATAACAAGCTTATTATCATTTCACTAACGATGCAAATACTCGGGATCTGTGCGGACGCGTCCGAGAACGCGAGCTCTCTATGAAAAAGTGACTCAGAAAGTCACGGAGCGATCAGAATACCTACACGACAAACCTAATTGGTTACACAATATATCTGTCATTTTGACTTGGCAATGGCACATAGCTATTATGGCACTGTTAAAGAAGCTTTTTCCATCGATCATACCATTGACTGCAGGTGTGATCTCAAATGTATACGAAGAATCTGCAGACCAGCAGTGCAGCTCGCAAGTAATACTATGTAGATACACCAATGATGTTTTACTATTTTCATTTATCATTTTACTATATATAATATCATTGAGGTACACGGACTTTTATATATGTATCATTAATATGAACTATTTTGCATGCAAAGCATATAGTTATTGGTATACCTGTCTACATAAGGACAATATACATATGTGTTCATAATTAATTGAACGTTGAATTATCATTGTTTTATATTGGCATTCATTGACATCCAATAAATCAGACTGTTTTTCTTACGATATCTCTTGACTTAATAGCAACGAACTTTCGATAAGAACTAACTTTGTTGCAATGTCTCTGCGGCGTGCATAATAAGTATTTGTATAATATGAATAGTTGAGGGTATCTATAGGTTATAGAGGCTTTGTTTTCGTGGGCGCCAATAGTTTTAAAGAGACTTGGGATTTATTTTGTACATACTTACATACAAAAATTAACGATGGTACCTAAATAGCGCGCGTATTCTAGGGTTATTTTCGCTAAAAAGTCTACGTTTTAGTTAGTAGATAATATTAATTTTAGGTTGTCTTAATAAGATCAGACACACTTTACACCTAAAAAACGGTCATACATGACTCTTACCCTATCCCCTATCCCAAACCATTCTTATCTTTGCGATAAGTTTGAATATCAGCAATCGAAAAAAAAACCTGTAAAAACGAAAAAAGCGACGGATTCTTTGACTAAGGAAAACGCAAAAGTATGAAATAAAATGTATTGAAAAGATAAAAAATCCGGTATGTCAATGTCATATACAAATCCATGTGTCATACCCACAGCTTTAGTTGACGACAAATTGAAGTTCGATGAATTGTATAATATTTTTTAGGGTTCCGTACCTCAAAAGGAAAAAAACCGAACCCTTATAGGATCACTTTGTTTTCCGTCTATCTGTCTATCTGTCTCTCAGGAACGCGTTGAGGTATCAAGCTAGAATTTATATCAAACACTTGGGTCTACTGTCCCTTATGAAAAGCTGTGAAAAAAATCAAACTTCTAAGCCAACCAGCCGTTTATGATGCAAATTTTCCACACTCGCAAGGGAATCAATACCTACAGAAAACAGATAAAAGAAAAATTCCGAAAAGCATAATTTTTAAGTTTCATCATACTTAAAATAAAAATATTTTTAGTAATTTTAATCTTACTACTCTTTTCTTTTGTACGGAACCCTCAATGGGCGAGTCCGACTCGCACTCGGCCGGTTTTTTGTTTCAATAAATATACTCCAAGTAAGAAAATTGAACACGAAATATCGAAAAATAAGAAACCAAACATATGGCATACAAACAGACTAAGGTACTTCAATTGTATCGAAATCGGTATAGCTGTTTGAGAGTGAAGAAATAACAAACATACACACAAACTTTCGCCTTTATAATAATGGTAGGAAGTAGGATATTATTAGTAGGATGAGTAAGTACGTGAAGAAGTGGGTACTCACTTATCGTTCATCCGAAGACTTGTTGTGCTGCGTATGTTATATGAAGGTAGCCGTCTTCGCTGCGAAAGTGCTCGTATGCCTGCGCCATGGTCATGCTGTGACTTGCCAAAACTTTTTCGTTCACAATGAGGTACAATGCCTGTTGAAAAATCAAAACCTTGCTTATTACGGGCACTAAGCATATATATCACTCCGTCTATTCTATTCTATCCGACTGGGACAAACATTTCTGTCATGAGCATAGGTGTTGGTTTTCGGGTCTTGGATGTTTGTGTAATGTGAATGTGTGTGTACATACCTCCCGCAACTCAGGGTATCATAGTGCGGGATCGTGGGTGTAAATGCGTTTATTAATCAATCCTCTCTATCAAAGATATACCTACGTAATACCAATAGAACTGGACTAATCAGACAATAAATATAACATTGGAAAGCCTCAGAGCTCTCAAGCGCAATGAGAAGGATAGTTGGTTACGCCAAGATATCAAAATACTATAACTCAGAACGGTCTGGCTGGCGATCCAATCAAATTAGGAGTACCTAACTACATTACTCAAATAACCGAACGAATCTTCCATCTTAACATTTGGTATTGGAAATAGAATTAGTTCTTGCTAAATAAATTTAACGTAACTAATTTTATGGTTGATTTCTGAATTTCAGTCACATTTGTCCTTTCACACTCGTCATGGCCTTTATCAACGTTAGCAACACAGTTGTGAAATGTCGGATGTCCCAGTATGGTATTGTTGTTGTCAAGCTGGCTGCTAACCATCCTTATCTGAGGTCACGTTTGTAAGGGCGATAATCATTTTAATAATTTCAACTGTAAACTCAAGTTCAGGCCAACCACAGTCACCTCGAAACGATCTACAAATCGATTAGCCAAGACAATCTAAAAAATTACAAGTAAAAAACCCTTTCATCTTTGATATTGCAATTGACGTTCCGAATTGACTTATTATCCAATTTCAATCCCAATATTATTATATTACAGCACACTTGATATGAACCATGAACAAACATTATATTAATGTAATGTAACGTAACGATATAGGCCCTCTTCTTCCAAACTTCATCAAGATCGGATTAACTGTTCGTAAACTATCGTTCAATATACGAACAGCGATTCGTCCTACTTCCCATAACACATATCATACAAATCAAAGTAAACAATTAGGTAACAAACATTGTTCAATAAAATTACTACCTGAGAATCTCTTAATTTCATCTTCGTTCGAATTATGAATAGGAACTGGGACATGGTGAGTTCTTGCGGTACCAGAAACTTATTTCTTTCCAATGCTGGTACCTCGCGCTCTCTCGAATACCGTTCGACGAACAGCTGCAAGAGAACAGCAAGTTAAAAAATAAGTCATAAACATGTTTGAGTTCACTGTACGTCTTACGTGTTCCAAATAAACATAATTTGACCCTATTCTAATATATTGAGTAAACTATTGAGTATTGAACTGTAGGGAAATTTTGTAGACGCAAATATGTATATTAAACACTGTGAATTAATCGCCTCTGGCTGGTTTTCCACTGAATTAGATTATACACGTGTACCTACTCATACTTTTTCAATGCCAAAAAAAAAAAAAAATCTGGTAGCTTATTTTTTTTGAGTTGGTAAATATTTTGTTTCCTACACAGTTTGAAAAACCGAACCACATGGTTTATAAAATGCGAAAATACGTCATAACAGAGGTTCCTAAAAACTTAATCTATCACGACCATCACAACCAAAAGTGTTATAGTAGAGGAAAGAAGAATATCAGTACCAAAGAGATATCAGTTTTATTAAACCTAAGAGCAAAATCTACGTCACTTTAACCACCGCCACTGGCTGAATAGAATAATGTGCCATCTACCAGAGTGAGTTCTAGTTAAAGGAATAATAATTGTATTTGTTAATACTAAAATCAAGTGATATCAACTTACCGGAACTTTGTTTGGGAACCTATGCCTGATGGCTTGCACCTCTTGCGAACCCTTCCTTGTTATATTATTATCTGAAATTTTGTATAATGGATGAGTTTTATCTGCCAAGAATTAATGCTTTTTTATACTGTATAGATCTAGCGTTTGACCACTATCTCACTTGATGGTCAGTGACGATGTGGTCGAAGATGTTATCACGCTAGACCTACAATGCTTACTGGCTTTCAAGGACTGCTCCCTGAACACACTATATGCTTGGTTACAGTTTTTCAAACTTGAGGGTGGTAGCTAGCCAGGCAAGTACTCGAAAGTACCCTACCACCATGCTGGGCATTTAATAACGGTGTTACTGTCACCGGAAGCTCAAACTGTTGTTGGGGATCGAACCAGTGTCCGTCAATTTGACAGTCGACGCTCCTCCCGCTGAGCTATCATCGCTTCGAATGACACGCTTTTTATGTATATATTTTTTTTTAGGTATATTAGCTAGCATAAGCTTACGTTTGACCGCTGTCTCAACTGATGTTAAGTGACGACGGTCTAAGGTGTAGAACGCAAACTTAAAAGGTACCTATTACCTATTCACTCTCGACTTAAAGACTTCGGGTTTGTACCTATCGGGAAACACAGACTCAGGTATAAATGTAATATGTGAAAAAAATAAATCTTTTATGGTAGACCTATAACTTTCGTTAGCTGAACAGTTGTCAGCAATGCTTAATTGCAAAAAAGCTTCACATAACATTGTTTCGATATTTAATTCAGACCAGATATCCGTGACCTCTGCCTCCCTCTCTGACAACAGGCATAACAGTCTCAGAGCAGTATAAACAGTATAAGCAGTATAACAGTAGAGCAGTATATATGTATTCCAGTTATTCTCGATTTCTCACCGTCTTTATAGCCGAAGACTTCCTGTGATGCATATGTGATGTAGAGAAACCCATCCTCATCACCATACGCCTCATGCGCCTGCGCCATCGTGAGACTCATACTCAACATCGATCGATTGTTGATTATCAAATACAATGCCTGGAAAAGATAAACAATTAGAATCTTCGTCTCATCTCCCAGTAACTGATAAAAGGGTTGGAATGTGTATTCTCAGTTGCCTATTGTGGAGGCCTATCGCATTCGTACAAACAATGGCATAACGTTTACATTGTCCATACATACTATAAAATATCTGTGGCACTGTTGTACTAGATAAATGACAGTTAGTGCTTAATCTAATTGTTTCACGCTGCGGTACGGCTGCGATACGACTGTGATTCGTGCTCCACTGATAGGATTGGACTTGATTAGATGTCCATTGGACTTGATTGAATATTTAAACTATGTTTTACTTAAACTGCCTCATTATTTGAATACACATGGTACTGCCATTCTTCAACTAGATGACATAAATTATGATGAGTAACTGGCATGTTACCGTGCATGCTCTGCGTTTGCTTGTATTGCGATCCATTAAGAAAGAAAAACTAATAGGTTGAAAAATATTCTGTCGCTTTAGTTAAACATTCAAACCTAAACAAAAACCGCGTTGGAAAATGCGTTTATTTTGTAACTATTTTCTTTCAGAGCTTTGCAGTCAAACTTTTTGTGTCTATTTTCATAAAAATTTCTAAAAACGTAATCATTCTGATACAGTGATTTGTTTGTCTTTCTAAATTGATCACTCATAAACCTTTCGCAATCAGAATAAATAAAAATTAATCAATAAATTACGAATTTTATTTTATTTACTGTTAACCAAGAAGACAGACCAAGTCATCACTAAAGGCTTGACCACTTCCTAAATGAACAATAATTTTGAGTCTTTTCAGCCTATTTGAAAGTCATCTAAGTGTAGTAAACTTTAAAAAATACCACTTATAAGAACAGTTGAGGAAGGTTAATTCTGATAGAACAAAATTTGATTTCATTTGTTAATTTATTAGTAAGACATGTTTTCGAGAGGCCATATTTTTCCATTAGCAAAAATTTTAACGGTAACGACAAATGCGCTTGTACTGTCTCATACACCAGAAGAAGAGAAAACAAAATTCTAAAAATTTTATTAGTAATTTTTTGCTTGAGCCCGTTGGTCGTCTTATAAAGAACATTAAGTATTTGTAATATTTGCAATCAAAACGCATAAGAATTTGCCCCACCCTCTCTGTTTGTAAAAACCCGCGAGCATCTGTAATGTCATCGGCACCTTGTTAAGCTCTTAACATCAGGTGACACAGTGATCAAACGCAAGTTTATACTATCTGGTTTCTGCAGATTCATACACACATTAAATGCCTACTAACGCGTTATATATTACGTAATATAGGTATATCACTACATAGTATAAAACAAAGTCGCTTTTTCTGTCCCTATATCCCTATGTATGCTTAAATCTTTAAAACTACGCAACGGATTTTGATGCGGTTTTTTTAAATAGATAGAGTGATTGAAGAGGAAGGTTTATATGTATAATAACATCCATTAATGACATAGGCTATATATTTTATACCCGTGCGAAGACGGAGCGGGCCGCTAGTATTGATATAATTAATTACTAAGATACAGTAAGTCTAATTGTTTTCTTACTAATCATAATAAGCTATCAATTAATAATTTAATAATTGATTGATTAGTTTTATTGAATGTATTAATTGTGGCCGGTATACGCGCCGGTCAACTTTAGTTTCGAGCAGATTGAAGCAGTATACAACTATGTTTGCATTCAAATAGATAAAATTTATAGATGCGTGCATTTTATGAGCTTTTATACGTAGTCGTTGGTTTCTAGATTATAAAGATACCTATATATTTTACTAACTGACCCGAAAAGTGTTGTTCTGCCATATAAATTTATCAAAATGTCAAAGTGAGACGACACTTCATTTAAATTACTTCACTTCAATGGACGACGGTTAAATTATTTGGATTAAAAAATAATCGTTATTGTGATTTGATTTCTTAGATAATGTTACACTTTCTTCATTATTCCGTGAACAAGCGTGTATCCCAGCTGAGAATACTATTTGCGGTACCACAATCATTACTCAATTTAAATCTTGTGATCTAATATCACTCCTGGGATTTCAATTAACCAAATTCGGAGTCACTTTATAATAACTCGGTTAAGGTTTTCATATAGTATTAATAAGGAACCGTTGAGAGAAACAGACTGAATGTACAGAAAACGGGGCCTTTTCTAGTTATTATTTTTTATTTATTTCATATATTTTCGAATTAGTCACAATTTAATTAGAATTTAAATAATGTATTTTTTTTCTAAATTAGATATTTAACCTCTGTTTTATGTAGCCTAAATTTTCACCCGTTCTAGTAATATATTAATAATATAATAATATTCTAGTAATTAAAGGTAATGTCGACTGAGTAGAATGAGCTCTCCAAATCCACACGTGCCCACAATACAATACAAATAGGTACTCTTTATTGCATACCATGTAAAAGAAACAGGAATAAAAATCTAACATTATAATAGTATATGATACTAATTGTATAATATACTATTATTAATTATAATATACTAATATACAATTAGTATACATAATATAATGAATTACACAAAACATACACACACATACACATGACACAAAACATGTCATATTTGTGTATATTTGTGTTGTTAAGTTAGTCAATGAATACATTGTTTACACGTCCCAAAAATACCCCAATGGTATTTAGTATCGGCGAGTGAAATTAATTTTAATGTAAAACTCAAATGTTATACTGCACCGCGGACAATATTGTCACCGCTATTCAGCAATACGGGGTCGCTAGAGAGCGCTCTCTTTGATTTGGTTACAAACTTTTGCACCTTACATTGTATTCGAACCCAAGTAAACACATTGATTACTTACTTGGTTTGGTTTTATTTTGATCCTGTTTCTAATTATGACCAAAAACTGCGACATGGTGATGTCTTCCGGAACCAGGAACTTAGTTTTATCTAACACCGGCAGGCTTCTTTCTTTACTGTACCTTTCTATAATTAACTGAAACAAATATCAGTAAACATATTTCAAATAGAGAAAGTAAAAATCAATCAGGAGCGCTGTACGTATTTTAAAAAAATGTGAATAATTCAACCTCATGATGAAAACGTATTCGCTACACTTCCCTGATTCACTCTAGATATTTCAACATTTTTTTATAGTTTATAGAACTCGTCAGCGTTAGACACGTTAATGTTTTCAAGCTTAAGGGTGCTACCACCCTTAGTGAGGCAGGTACTGGAAACTACCCCACCACCATGCTGGGAATTTGATAACGGTGTTACCTTCACCGGAAGCTTAAACGAACCAGCGTCCGTCAGGTTGACAGCCGACCGTCCTACCGCTAGGCCATTATCACTTCATAATTACTGGTAAAATGTCTGAATTTCTGAAAAGGCCTAGTTATATCTTATCGGCATAAAATTGTATTACTCTGCAAATAACATTTCTTATAGCCCATATGAAAAATGTATGTAATCATAACATAAGAAGCAGGATTTCTCAGTCGTCAAACAAGTTATTGTTTAATTATGACAAAATTCAAATTGGTGTAATACTTATGTATGACAATACTAGTTTTATTTTCACTAACTGCGCCCATCGGTTTCAACCGCGTGAGCTTCGGTTTTCCCGCTACCTCAGTTATCCTATGGAACCGTACTTTTTTCTTTCCTTTTTCGTTGTTCCTTTTTTTCTTTATACGACAGTTCATCAAAATTGATTCAGCGCTTTAGGCGTGAATACGTAACAGGCAGACACAGTTTTTACATTTATATTATTATTAGTGTTTTGTTTTATCCCAGAGGAATCATCCATTTTTTCGGGATACATAAGTGCTATAAGTCTATGGTTCTTTCAGAGTACCTGCCATGAGTTTGAGAGTAGCTATCTCAGTAAAAAAAATATTTAACTCCGTTCAGCCGTTTCAACGTGAAAGAGTAACAAACATACAAACGACAGAAAAACTTTATAATATTGGTGAGATACACTACTAGCGTTTGACTACTTTCTTTTTTTATGGTCAGTGACGGTGTGGTTTAAGGTGTAACGCTAGATCTAGTAATTCACTGGCTCTCAAGACGCTGTTTGAATATACTGTGTTTGAAATGTCGCGTTTCGATCAAAATGCATAATTTAAAAACTATTACAAACTCGATACAAAAGGTTACATATATGTATATTATAACCATTGGGTAAACCAGCAAATACCCCAATTGAAATAAAGTTTTAACTTATTTAAACTCTTACAGCATTAATAGGTACACACGTATCATAAATTACAATCGATGTGACTTATCTTTATCTATACTTATCTGTACTAATATTATAAAGAGGATAGGTTTGATTGTTTGTTTGTTTGCATTTAATAGGCTTCGAAACTACTGAACCGATTCAAAAACCCTTCCACTGTTCGAAAGTTACACTATCTCCGGGTGACAAAAAAACATATCATATTTTCAAAAAAAATTAGGGATCCCTATAATTTTGAAGTTTTTGACCTGTGTGAAGCTGGGGCGGGCCACTAGTGTAGTAGTAACTATATATACCTTTTTTATTGAAACGAACACATTTTAAGACACGATCTGTCGTACATGATCTCGACTCGTCAAACATATTTTTTACATTACACCGATTTGTTCAAACTTGTATAACACCCAGTAAATAACTTCACTTTATGTAAAGAAATAACTAAAGCCAAAGAATAAACACGCGAGCGAAAATACAGTCTCATCCGAATAAAAAGCCGATATATTTACAAAACGGAAAATTCACAAAAATTTACAGTTCCAATATATTACCAGAAAATTACATAAATGGAGCTAAAATTGGCATACTTACATTTAATTTGAACAATTATAATCTTCATAAAGAAACTATTGGCCTATATGCGCTCAAAAATATATTCATATTTCTATCAACATTAGAAATTAAAAGTCACGATTTAGTTTTACACTTACCGGTATTTTTGTAGGAAATTTGCGTCTTATTGCCATCACTTCCTCCTTTCTGCTCACTGTAACAAAGCACATGATAATTACACACTCCAATAATTTATTAAGTACTTAGCACTCCAAGTCCGAATACGTTGACGGCTCAATCTTGTTTGAGTTGACTGGTGCGCACGAGGTTGTTTACCAGCCCAAAACGCCTGCCCCTCGCCTTCGCGATGTTTATTGGTGCATCGGGCTACTGTATGACCACTGTCACGTATTTGTAACATCTAATTAGAACAATAAATTTACGCATTTTCGATAACAGCACAAACAGTGCTACTATGTACAAACAAAACAGGGGTTCGATGAACTGCGCTATTTTGCTTTATAGTAAAAAGAAGTTTTCATAGAAAAGGCGATATAGGTACCTTATCAACCCGCCTGCGCCTTCTTGGTTAAATTTACATAATCTTTTTACGAACTAAGATAAACATACGCGAGTAGAAAGTAGCCCTAGAAACTGGTTTCATTTAGGTAGTGGCCATTTAAATTTTATTATAAAGATAAATCTACGTTTTTTTTAATAAATACCATTTAGAGTATTGACATTTTACGCAATGCAATTAGTGCTGTAGGTATTTAAAGGTAAGAAAGTACAAAAAAATAAGAATGTAATGTGTATATAATGTAATGTACAAACATAATATTAATAGCTAAAAATGAAGTATATTAATTATAAAGTTCGAAGCTGATATTTTATAACATGAAACTTACGAAACTTCTTCGGCTTCGATTCTGTCATCGATTTAATCCTTTTCCGAATAAAATACACTCGCAGTCACGTCTTCATTCACAAACACGTGAAAAGTAAAAAAACAGGACTAAGATTCTAAATTGATTGTTTACTCTCAACTATCTATGGGAACGTTCTGGATCAATGACAGTAGTAATAATGCAATAGCAAACGCGGCCTACGTGTGACAATGGTCACCTTCCATTGATTAACAAATTAAAAAAATAATAAGTAAGGTAGGCAGGTTGCTCCGCCAGGTAGGACCCGACATGAGAGAATTTTATAAACACGTAAACTTACCGAAGGGCTTTTTAGACTTGAAACACTCTTTTACGTTGTGGTTCATATCATGTTTTATAAGTGCGGTCACAAAGTTTAATTCCATTTGGAAGCCGGTATATCACACTGTTGAGCTTACAGACATGCACTCTGCGTGGAGCTCAGCCTATGACTACGGTAAAGTAAATAATTTCAGTGTAGTTCTATAGTTGATGTGTTCGTGGACATAGGGTTGAGAATTGTAAACAGCATCCGATACGTTCCGGTCCGGTCATCTATCAGTTCCCTTTTGATTACAGCTCGGAGGCAAGCAACACTTTCACTGTTTTTCGCCCTTGTGGCCCTCAGATAAATAAATAGTAGGCTGTATACTCAAAGTTGTGGCCGTGCGGGCGACCCGCAGTGGGTCTTGGCTTGGAGTTGCGATAACATATTATTTTAATAACAATAGTACTCACGATAAAAAAATATTATGAAATAATAGTAATGATTCATTGAATAGCGTGTTTGTGAATCGACTCACTCTTGACTTGAAGGCACCCAGATTGCATCTGTGCGAAAACACAATAAATAATAAGACGTTTCATTTTATGAGAGTAATTCCAAACCCGTACCTATCCTTTGTTGCATCTCGTAAAAACAGTAATGGTAAACCCAAGCTACTCGTCGAAAAAAAATGGCAATAGGCAAAGGCTTAGGATATGCGAATAAGGGGGCATACATAAATCACATGAGGGAATTTTGGCGATTTTTCGACTTTTCGACGAAATAACTAATAATAAAACTAACAGACCAGCTGTGAATCCTTTGATAAACAAAACAAATCGGAATATGTGTGAACCTACATTAAAAGTTTTGCAACATGTAACACTCGCAATTTGACCACAACTCATAATGAAAACATTAGCAAAATATATAAAAGAAAAAAAAAATCTATTGAAACATTAAAAGCGAATGGCATTTGAACACCAAGAGAACAGTACCCATAATAGTTATACCTACCACAGGAGTAACACCAAAAATATAATACATATGTTATTATTACAAGATATTTTAATTTTTATATATATTGTAGATAACTAAACAGTCTGTATTTACGAGTAATATTTTTGTACACATGGGGATATCAACAACATATTAAATTGTCACGAAGAAAACTGCTATCCCTAACACTTGTCGAATCAAACGCTATTTAGTTTTAGTACCTAACGCTTGACTTGATTATCACTCCCTGCTGTGGGAGAGAAGCGTAAACCTTTTTTTGAAGTCCGTTTAAAAGGTATCATGCAAATGGATAAAGAGCGTAGCTTAAGGCATCTTATTAGCACTTGATTACGGACTTCAGGAAAGTCTATAAACGAACGATATAGGCGAGATAGGTATTACAATCTTACACACAAAGAAACCATTAGCGGATAGATAACGTGTCTACTTACTCAGTAGTAGAACACCATTCGAGTCGCTCTAATAAGATTTCAACCGAAATTTAGTCGTTACAAAAATTACGTAATAGCCCCGAGCGCTATTACTTAAATTTCGTTTTGATTCTGTTCTGATATAGCTATAATTATTAAACTCATCACAACTTCTAATTGTATGTCCAATATCAATAATTCAAAAAGTAATTTACTGGAACTGATACAGCCTTAAATACAAAGTGATGTATTTGGATAAGGATCTGTTTGTTCTATAAAAAATGTAAAACATCTCTTTGTTATATTATTATCCAGGTACAGTAATATTTAAACAGAGCAGAAGTAGATAAAGTTTGTGTAGGGGGTAATCTCTGGATCTACTGAACCAATTTTGAAAATTATTTTCTCTATAAAAAGCCACGTTATTTGTGTGTCATAGGATTATCATCATTACCACCGTAAAATTACATCACCACGCGGGTAAAACTGCACCGCGCTGCTAGTTGTCAATATTATCCGCAGTGCACACGATGTCAGGATATTTTTCGCTAATTTTTTCACAACTTGGGGTACATTTTTGAGGTTTTCCGCTCCTTTGTAGGATCCCTAATTGTTTTTAGGATTGGAGGTATCGACTTGGAACGATATACCTACTCAGTCTCTTGAAGCTGTGGAAAAAAATATTTTTTTTAAGTTACCGTAAAAAAAAGATACGGCCGTATATGCCGCATAAAACGTAGGTATATTTCGACTTCTTCGAAAAAAATGCATAATTAACCTCGCTTAGAGTCGTATATCACATAACGATGAAATAACAATACTCAAAACTCCAACCGCACAGCCAAGGAAATATTCTAGGTCATTTTTAAACTTAGCTGTATAAAGTTAATAAAAACTGTCAAAGTCGATAAAACTAAGTGCGATTCATAAAAATAGCAGTTGAAGGTATTTAGGCAACTGTAAACATAAAATAAAACAAAAAAAACATATCGTCTGTTTCCCGAAGAGGTTGACAGGGGTCACGGATCTCATAAAAATATAATAAACATTAATGATAAACCTGACCAACTTAATCTTGCTTATTACTACCTTTTTATACTGTATAGAACTAGCGGTTGACCACTATCTCACTTGATGTTCAGTGACGATGTGGTCGAAGATTATCACGCTAGACCTAGAATGCTCACTGGCTCTCAAGGACTGCTGCCTGAACACACTATGTGTTTGGTGACAGTACCTATCTTCCATTCCAGTAATATTACATTACCTACCTATATATTATATGTTCTTGAGAGCCTATAAATATTCAAGGTCTAGCGTAGTTACTTCGATCTTCGATCACATCGTCACTAACCATCAAAGTGAGACAATGGTAAAACACAGTACACGTTTAAAGTAGGTATTAAATAAAAATGCGAAAGTTTGTGAGTATGTATGTAAGGATTTTAGTTGCTGTTTCACGACAGAGCGTCTGAATTGGAATGGAATCCCCCTTCTGGCATAGTCGGGAATATTTTGCACTAATATGATAAAGGTAAAGACAAGACGAAGGTTTGCCTCCATTTATTTTTAAATGGTAGTCTGAAGATGAAAAAGCGAACAGTCACGGTCCTTAATTGGTACGTACATACAAACAACATGTATGGATACATTTTTTTTCAAGAAAAGTACCTACAAAGGCTACTTTTTATCCCGGGAAAATGAGCGGCTCAAGTGGAATAACTGAGGGACTAAGAAAGCCGTAGTTCATGCGGCTGTAACGGCAGTTCGTGTATATATTTCTATAGTAGAGTACCTTTTTATTACTATTTTTATTATTACTCGAAGATTTTAATAAGTACATTGTTTTGTAGCACTATCTTGTAGAAGGTCAGTGATCAAATAAAACAACGAGAGAATCCCCGATGCCTAGATAATCTGCATCCCATACAATATCGTCTATACTATCACCTCACAAAACGTGTCAATTTTGCCCCAGAGAATGTTCTATTGATTGCAATGATAATTAAAGTGCAATCTATGATTGTAGCCGGTAACTGTTGTTAACAACTTAAAATATGTTTAGACCACAATGTTAATAAAACCGGATAGCTAATTTTATTTAGTGACTCATTAATTCATCATCAATACTTTGCTAATAATGGCTGTAACTATAAACCGGCCGTGGAGGGACGCGTTTGATAGCTCTTGCTTGTTAGTATTGTAGTAGTGGCATATATACGTATAAAAATACTAGCTGCATCCCGTGGTTGTCTGAGGTTTGTCCACAATTTACCGTCAACTTTTAATTTATCTTGCTTTTCGGGTTACGCGAAGTCACAAATGTATCCGCATCTGTTTTGTGGCACAGTGGTGCGGCACGAATTGAAAGAAAGAAAAAAAACACATTTATTCAAGACACAAGAGATACATACAAAAACAATATGTATAGTAAGAACAAAATAATAATGATGTTGTGAGTGTCATGACTTGAAGCGAACGCGATCAGGGTCTTACTATCAGCTTTGTAAAAACCATGCAAGATCCGAGCAGTTCTAAAACTTTTTTTTTTTTTTTTTTTTTTTTTACGTGGGGAAAATGCATTTACGCTCTTCCGCCTACCGGGAAAGTAGGCGGGGTCTGTCGGGCTCGCTCGAGCATCACCGCTCCCTGGGGGGCCTCATGGCCCCCAACCCTAACTGCACCCACAGCAGCCAGGGTCCACTACCGACTAAAACCCACGGTGTCCATCCTGCCGCTAGAACGGAGGGAGCGCGGGGTACATTTGCATACCGCGCCCCCACCACGGCCGTCCGTTTCCGGACCCCTCCAGGGGGGGAGGATGACCCTCCCCCTCGCGACCGTGCCGGGACCAAGAGCACGGCCGCACCACTCCGGGGACCACACAGTGCAAGGAACGCCAGCCTTCCCACATCCGACGCTCGTGGTCCCCTGCGATGGGCCAGATGGAGCAGCCCCATCGCCAGCCGCTTCGGCCGCCACCCTCCGACGGCGGCCATATCGGCGCCACAGCAGGAGACGAACTGAATCAGTCCCGCCGCAGCGCCTCCTCAGCTGCAGCACCGTCCAACACGGCGCCGCGAGCAGTTCTAAAACCTGGCTTAAACCGCTTAGTGTGAAATCATACCATCACCACGGCAATATGCTCCTTTAGGTGAACGATTCGAACATTGGTATTCTCAAAGGTGAACGGTTATTGTTGTCTCTGGCATGTTTAAGCCACAACTTGCATTGTTTTTAAAAAGCTACTAGTAAGGCCCCAGTGAGTTTGATATTTTCCCGCTAACTGGACGAGACGCCGCGGCGGCGGCGATCATTTTTTTTTTCTAACGGTTTAATGCTGTTTGCCTCTACCGGCATTTTCAGCTTCACCGGAGGGTAAATGATCAATTCTCATATATTTAGGATAGTTAAGTATGTTAGCATGAAGGAAAATTATTACCTAGGAAAACATTTAACAATAAAGTTGCCTATAAGCAAAATAAGGATTTAAGTGGTTTCCGTACCGAGCCTATTGATTTTTTCCTGCCTGTTTACGAGTATTATGAACTTTTTAAGAAAAGGATGACTGTTCGCGCTGTTAAATAGTACTTAGGTAATAGTTATTATAACTCACAAAGAAAATATGCAATATGTACAAGATAACTCCATGTAAAACGAAATATCGCAGATATAACGCAACTAGTAAAGATTGCGCAATACCAAGTAGATTATCCCTACCTCCTTTTTAAGATAAGTTTAAAAGTTCCTACAAGGTCCATGAGACATCACATCTTTCTTCATACTCCTCATAGTTCTGCTAATTACGAATAAGTAGTAGGTATAACTCTTTTTTCAGACGAACGGCAAATTATCTATATGGACTAGTCGAATGCCCTCAGTTAGATTTGTGCAATTCTTCTTCAAAAACATTTAATAAAGTTATTACCAGAAACTGGTTCGATGCGTCTCCCTAATTTTCTTTATCACTGGTGATTCTAAGTGATATTTCTATCAATTTAAGCAATCGAGCAGTAAACAGTTATTTATATGCGAAAGCATTTAATTGTTATTTAGCTACCTACATAATTTGAAGTTGTAATAAGTTATGCTTGTAGTTTGCTTTCTAAAAAAAGTTAAAAGTTAATAATATTTTTAAATTTAAATGTTGCCGCCATATTCACTGAAGTCTATTATACTTTTATTCTAATCAATGGATCAACGTTTTTATTACTCTGATCGTCGCGCTGGTTTATTTATCTGAGGTCGCGTAGAGAAGGCGAGAGAGCTATTTGTGAGATTGGCAACGTCGCACTCTGTGTCCGTTTTTGACCAACTAGTAGGGCATAACATTGCGACGTGTCGTAGTAATAAATAAGCTAATGAAATTTATATATCGATGTAAAGATTTAATATTATCATTCTTGGGAGACAACTATAAGTATTACTTCCGACTTTGTTCTAAACATTTCGATAAATACTTTTATGACTGGACTGTCAAGTCTTATTAGAAACTAATGTGAATGATAGTCTTTTGTATTTAAATGAAGAGGATCCTAAAGATTTCAGGTAAATTACCGCTTTATTTTGCTTTCCCATTTCAGCGCTGCAGTAGAAACGATATTTTCTGCAATAAAAATTAAAACCAAAACACGGAACCATTAAATACTCAGACAACAGAGGGGCTGCTACTAACGAAAATATTGCTAAACAAAGTACCATGCTATGAATTTATTGTAGGATAGAAACTAATACGTAATATGAATATAAATATACCTATATAAAAAACCAGATATATAGGTATATAAATTTATTTAGTAGCTATTGTTTCTTCTTTAAAGTTTATTTTTTCAATAAAGTACGTATTGTAAGTATGTATTTTACAGATTTTATACAGATTTATAGACCTTGAAATACAGACTTGTTGGTTTGGCAGCACTGGCTACAGTATAATCTCTGCTGATCTATGTGCGTCTTTTCGTTGCTGTTCTGTGATTCCGTTGTGTTGTGGTTGTGGAAATTGTTAAAAATTTGAATTTCGTACTTCAAAAGCAAATCTTAAATTAATTTATGATTCCGTGTACTTTATAAAGATATAATTAACTATAATTGAAGTCAAGTTTGCCGCAAATTATGTATTTTTGTGCTTGTGTACGCCTGTCCGATACTAAATTTGCAGCAAGGATACGTCTTGCAAATGGACTTTAGAATCAATACCCTAGTCCCTATACCTAACTTTGTTCAGTCGGGCTCTGTCGGTCGCATAAGTCACATACACCATGCAGTGTAGTACCTATAGATATAATCTAAAGCAAAGCATAATGACATAAGAATTTATATACCTTGATGTTATAGATAGGGAGTTAATATAAGTTTGTGATCATGCTGTTCACGCCAATATATATTGCGATGACTTTTATAAAAACTTGGCGCATTCGCTCGTTTCGAGCTCGTCTTCTCGAATTTCTGAGTGGTAATACGAGTGTCGCGTTCTGCAAAGTGCCTGAAAATGCAGCAGGTAATAAATGAAATAAATTCTACTTTATATGGTTATAAGTTCTCTGTAAAATGTTATTTAAAATGACATTATCTTGCAGAAACACCAACTTTAAGTTCTAAACTATGTACAAACCCGAAAAATGCATATCTATGCGACTTACTGGACTATACTAATGCAACCAGAATATGCAGCATGAAGCCCACACAGTGCATTGAGATTAGTGACTGGGTTTCCTGTGCAGGAGGCTTACCTCTAGGTTCACATGATGTTTCACCTATCACTGATTTGGACGTTGATGTGCTGTTTGAGTGTGAACTAGACCCTCATGATCACACTCATGAAGAAGTTGTATGTGTAAGTATTACACTGTGCATTGGCTTCTTTACTAGCAAAAAGTTAAGCAAGGGGTGAGGTAAATTGGTTGGGGTGTACTTTTTTAGGATGATAAGGACAAAGTTTAATTTTTGAAGTTTGATTGAATTCATTTTGCAGATCACTAGGTTATGTTTTGAAACTGGGTAAACACAATGTGCGAGCATGCCATGTTTGCAGAGGCGATGTGCTAAAAATTATGTAACACTTATCAATAAGTTCAATAACACATCCCCTTCACAATTCATCAATCAGAGTATTTAGTGATTACAAAAGCAAGGTTTGTTGTATCTTTCAACAAATTTTTCTTTTTTCTCTTAACATCCCATAAAGTACACACTGAAAAAACTATTTGTCACTTACTGAACTGGAGATGTTTATATTTTAAAAGTTTGGGAGCCAGTAACACTAAACCTCCTGGAGGGCCTGAGTGTTGCCTCTCCATTGCTGCTCTCTTCTGGAAAAGCAGAGCTCAGGGGTTGCATTTAGAGCCTCTGGTTTAACAACCAGACTGAGATAAATCACAGAACAGACACTGAGAAAAAAAACATAATTAATCAATAATGCATCTCTGGAAAGCGAAGATGTTTCATGTCCCCCTCCTTGTACAATTAGTAATATACAAAATCTACATATTTTGTGCACTGACTGTATTGTACACTGTAGTGGCTGAAAAACTGCTTCATCTGCAGGGGGAGGTACTAAGCAGTGGCTAGTCCTCTTCACCACATATATTAAATATAAGATGTCTCTATTGCCAAAAATATGAAGTACTTCTTAAACATTTCTATATATATACCAACAATATTATGTAGTTAATTATGTGTAAGTTAGACACTTTTTAAATAAATATATTTAAAACCCCAAACTAAGAAGAGGCCAAGTATCTTGGGACCCGAGTGTCATTTTATTGTAACAATTATTTACACATAGTGTATAGCTTATACAATTATATTGATATTTATCATTGAATAAATTATGAGAAGTAAATATTTTATTTTTCAGGTGGAATCAATAGGCCAACCAGTGGCATGGAAGGCGGGAACTCACCTAGCAATAGTGTTAAAGACAAATATGGAACACCTCAGTGTGATTGGCTTCAATTTTGTTGGAGGAGAATTTGTTATCAATCACAATTTACCTGTTGTAAGGGTGCAAAGTATGTTTATCTTTACATTTATATGTTAACTAGTAGACCCAACATAGATGTTCTGTTTTATCCATGTATGTTGAATTCATGGTATAATTAATCATAAACAAATAATACTGCCAATGGCGCTAATTGTCAAACAACTAACAGTTTTGTAAAAGAAGAAGAAGAAAAATCATTTATTACATCATAAAACGCTAATTATGCATTAAAAAAGTTTGATATGGAGTAAGTTTTCATGAATCATCTCAGTGTCTTAACTTCTAAACATCTTAAGAACTTACTCCTGACAATAACAAACAAAAAAACAAAATTTGCAAAATTGGCTCATCTGTTCATGTCTGATGCTATGACCAGTTAGTTTAGTTCAATAGCATTAATGACATTATTTTATAATTTTAGCTTTATTAAATAGGTGATAAACCAGCAGACAGGCTGCCTGATTGTTACTAACCACCATTGCATATGGATACACTGTAACACTAGGGGCATTACGATATGATGTCAACCCTTTTAAGACTGTTAACTTTAAAAATCGCCTTTAAAAATCCTATATTGTAGCTACTCGGGAATACCGAAGGAGGAAGCGTTCCACATTTTGCAGGTGTATGGTAAAAATGATCAGTTGAATCACAGTGTGTGAGTCTATGTGTAAATTATCTGTGGATGCGCTTCTAAATAATAATATAGGACAACATTCACACAAGCTCTTCAGGTCCCAAACTAGCTGATACTTGGGTGCACTGTTCCAAAACAGAGCTGTCATCCACATGAGGTCAGATTTGCTCTTTAATATTAATTAACAAAATGTTTTTGTGAGCACCCTTGCATATTTTTAGCAACTGGATTTCAGATCTTGAACCTCGTAGGTATTTTGCGGTATAACAAAGGAGTTGCCTCACTGATATATAACAAGTATGTGTTAATTTAATACAGATTGATATTTTTCCTTTTTATTTGAATCTTTTATGAATATTTCTTACAGCTGTACAAATAACTGGAGAACCTAACAAAGCAACAGATCCCTCAATGAGAAGTTTGAAGTGTGACATTCAACATAGTCTCAAAAATCCTCTTGGTGATTTCCAATGGCCTGTCCATGCTGCATTGCTGAGAAAGTTGTCCAAAGTCGTAGACATCAAATCTGATGCCAGAAGCACTACAGCGCACCTTAACGGAACTAGTGACATGTTGCTGGAACCGACACCAGTGAGAAGAAATATCTCTTTAGCTGACGTCAGTGTAAATACAACTAAATCCCTGGAAAATGAAAAACCAGATGATGTGAAACAAGAGACTGTACAAACAGAGATATTACAAATAGAGCTGCCTAAAAGTCCAAACAATCCAGAGTCTAACACATCACATCAAGATCAAGGAGAGAAAGAAGTGGTTTTAGAAAATGTTACTGTAGAGATCCAGCACAACATTACACCAAAGAAATCTAGTTTAAAATTAGACTTGAAAAAAGGCACAAGCTCATTGTCAACTTCATTGCTTAATATATCGAGTCAGATTAAATCTGTCACTACTCATAAGAGAATAGTGAGTACGACAGGGCCCAAGAGGCCACATTCTCAGATAGATTCATACCCGACAGTAAAGGAGGAGCCACAAAGACCTTCGGGCTCTCAGCAGAGCACACCAAAGTCCATGAAAAGTTCCCGTCCATTAGTTAATACTAAATCACCAAATGTGTTGATATATTCGGACAGTGTAGCTGCTAGAGATAATTTGGAAGCGTCTCTTAGGAAGGTATTGGATTGTGAGAGGTTAGTATATTTATTATTATTTTCCTCTGTTAAATAACAAACCATATATACACACGATCACAAAAACTTAAATACTGTTTGCGCCTTGTAGATTTCTAAATTTCTTTTCTAATTGGCAATTAGTAAAAAATTTTTTTTTCATTTTAAAGTCAGCAGACAGGCAGTCGGCCCGTCTGATGGTAAGTTAAATAGCATCAAAACAGCCTACTTATATTGGAGTGATGTTTTACTTCAACCAATCTGTTTTAACCTAGCAAGAAATTTAAGTTTTGGCAATAGAAAGCATAAAAGCATCAAATTACAATAGCTTGTAGAAATTACTTGCTTGTATCCTTACTTGATGTGCCATATTATATTATGAACGCATACTTTCCCTGCTCTACTTCTTACAATGACAAATGTGCATTATACAACTCAACAGCCAAGTTTGTCACCATTGCAAATCAAATAGCTCGTCATCCTAATCATTCATTCACACCCAATATATGCTTACTAATAGCTGTAACTCATATGCCATCTTTGAAAAAAGACAAAGCTAGAAAAAAAGATAGAAAATACAGTCTACTTTACAGTTGTGAAAATTTAAACCAATGGATGATTGCTATTCAATTACACCAAAGAGGCTGAAAGGAACTAAATCAAATTTTCAATTGCATAGACATAGATATTAGTCCAGAATCACACATAGGATTCTATTCATCCCAATATAATTTGACTGGCCGGTTGGCGCAGTTGGTGGCACTCTGCCTTCTGAGCCGCTGGTCCCGGGTTCGATTCCCGGACAGGTCAAACATTTGTGTGTATGAACATGTCTGTTTGACCTGTGTCTGGGTGTGTATATGTATATAAGTAAATATATAAGTATGTATATACGTATATATCAATCATCAGGTTACCATAGTACAGGCTCTGCCTAGTTTGGGACCTGAAGACTTTGTGTGAATGTTGATAAAACATAAAAAAATAAAAAATAATATGGTCCTCAAGGTGTTACTGAGGTAACTGGAAAACCATGCAGATGAAATCACGGGTGCAGCTTGTATAACATATGTGTTGTATGCACTGTTATTGGAATTTTTATCATTTAATTGATTTGCCTCGAGATCCCAACATATCTGTACTGTTTCAGTTTATATGTGAGTAAAATGTGCCAAATTATCGAAAAACTCAATATCAATCGTTTTTTTTTATCACACTCGGACCCCCGCACTATGATTCCCTGTATCGCGGGAGGCATGACCACACACACAATCACAGCACACAAACACCCAAGACCCGGAACAAACATCTGCACTCATCGCACAAATGTTTGCCCCTGCCGGGACAAACATCTGCACTCATCGCATAAATGTTTGCCCCTGCCGGGATTCAAACCCGGAGTCCAGGAGACACAGAAGTCATGTCACTGACAGTAACCACTGCGCCACCGTGACCGTCAGTTACCTGGAACATATTTCTCAACTATTGTTGACCATGAAGGTGTAAAAACCTAATTATAATTTATCTTAAATCATATAAATTAACATCATTTGTGTTCTCATTGAAAATACATGCACATGTGACTGTAACAAAAAGACATAAATATTTAGAAAATAAACATTTTAAACATAATGAGTATAATAATTTTATTTTCATAGGGCTCAAATAAGACGGTTCTGATAAATACATTATAGTTGCTTAGCTTTGCAATAAGTTTGTATGGTTGACACGATAAATAATAGAGTACCATAGATAATAGAGAATTAACTCATGATGTCATCTGCATAAAGTGTTTAGGCTATTGCTTTAACATGCGATCGAAACTATTAGGTTGAGACAAAGGTTTCCCGATTCCAGGTATACATTGTACAGCGTCACTCGCGAGACCTTGGAGGCAGGTGCTTGGCGAGGTCGGACAGCGCTGGTGGCTGTGGCAGGGTACGTGGGCCGCGGGGCGCCGCTGCTGTTAGCACATTTATTGGATGGCGGCCGGTTGCTCGCTCTTTGCTCTGACCTGCTCCATGCTGTCCTGCCATACTACAAGACTGCAGAGGTATATTCATAAACTATATCGCCACAACCAAATAATCACAATGATTCACTCTCAAATCATTTCCTTTTCAATGTTGTATGAAAATGCATAGTGTTACTAACCGCCACGGTTAATAACCATGATGAAAGACTTTTTAACACTTGTTATTAGCTTCTCCTGTATCTTACATAGATATGGAATCTTTGAATGTGATTTTCACCCCCTAGCAGGTACATACATTAACACAATTTCAGAAAAAAACCTACATTGTGACTAGTATGCTGTTGCACTCCCTTGGTGTACATTAATGGAATGGTACGCTGAAGAATCTCATGATAGGTTCTGGGTAACTTACATGCTAGTTCTTTTGCAGGTGCGCGAGAATGAAGTTGTACAATTCACATTTGACAAATGGAAGTCAGTAAAGATGAAACACCACATCTTCTGTTACCAAGCGTCGCCTGCCAAGAAACAATTCTCAACTGAGAGTGATAGACAGTAAGCGTCTACAAAACATTATATTCTATTGCTTCTTCTGCTTTAAACGTGACAGTGTAAAAATGTTGTGTCTAAAGGTATACATTTAAAATTAATGCTGCCAGGAGTATTCATTTCTCCAAAAGACATAAAATGTTTATTGGACACATTTTTGAGTCACCAAACTAACACTGCTGCTTTAAACGTGGAGCATGCCATTTAAGTTAAGCTACTTAAAATAAGTATACTAAATAAATAGTATAAAAAATAAAAATACTAAACTAAAATTGAAGTTGTGGCTCAGTGGTCAATGATATGACTTCTAGTCTCCCGGGCCCTGGGTTCGAATCCCGGCACTGGCAAACATTTTTGCGTTGAGCGTAGATTTTTGTCCCTGGTCTTGGATGTTTGTGTGGTATGATTGTGTGTGTATATCCCACGGCACAGAAATTCATAAGGCTATGGGTGTGAGTGTAAAAAAAATAAAACCTTGAACTATCAAACTTGAATAGTTTAAAGCCTGCTTAAACAGGGGATTCCCGAGAGTGCAATTCCCCGGTGCCAACCTTGTTCTCTCTAATTGTTCTGTGCAAATTTTCTTACAAGCTTAAACTATCATATGTCTGTGTTAAATATCTGCTTAAAATGTTTTGTGCCTTTCACAGAGCAAGTCAGGAAGCTAATATGTGTTGGTACGCAAATATACATATCTACTTTATTGCACTATAATTTCTAATTGCCTTTAATATAGCTGCTATAATAATGGACATGTACAGCTTCGCCTACCTGCATCAAAATATTATATTGGAAAATTACTTGCATGTTACAAGAGTCGTTTAAATAACAGTCAGAATGCGGTGCATGCTCTTTGTATATTGTACAACAAAATACTGACAGGTATGATATGATATGTGTCCATTACAATATGGAATTTAAATAGTCTTTTCACCACACTAGCGATCAATCGCCAGTTTTACTTATATACGTACATTACTACTAATAGTATACAATATCTGACTGGAAAATTGTATTTTATTCACGAGCTAGTAAAACGTTTTTAAAATTCGATAATGCACCTGACAAAGCTTATGTGAACTCGCCGACCAATTAGAGAAGAGAACACGTGAAAGAATCCTCGCTTCGCACCTTGATACCTAGTTCTTTTTCAGAACTTTCAAGGCGCTATTAGTTAGTGCTAGTGTGGTTCAAATTGCATTTCACTCATGAGTTAAGTTTAGTAGCGTGTCGTGTTTTGATACCTTCGCTACGCTCAGGGTTCTTCTTTTGAACTAGTCGCTTCGCTCGCGGTTCAATCCTTGAACCCTAGTACAAGAAAATGCTTGCATGAATTTCGGTTTTTCGTCTATTATACAATATCCAAATACATTAAATCGAGATTTAAGTAGTAAATTAAATTGAAATAGTATAGTATTTTGATTGTAAATAATCAATACAACCAATTTTAGAATATTTATTTAAAGGTATGTTATTATACTACCGAGCACGAACCACTTATATTACGTTATAGTTCTGTAAATTACCTGCATAATTACCAATCATAAATGACAAACATACTTCTCTCTACATTATTTCAATTTCCTTAGCGAAAATACAAAACTAAACAAAGCATTACATATATTACCAGATGTATCGTTTCTACTTATACACAACGCTTCAAACGCCCTTAGGGTGTTACTAATACTTTCCGGTGTAAAATATTTCATGAAACTTTCGATTTACTAGTCACTCACTGCAAATGCTAATTAGAAATGTTATATTGTATACCTACTTGTCATCAGTGGCTCGAGCAGGAATAGCAGTCGCAATTGTAGCACATTCGTTTCGCTACGTAAAATAATTGAACTCAGTACGAATTGTGCGTCAGAAAGATGATGAGTCAGTGCAGGCAATGGATACGTTATTCAATTGTTTATACAAAGGCGATACGAACATTTTGACGAAAGTTATTCGTCCTACAGCCACTGTATTAATAATAATTACTGGAATCACAAAAAATCAGTTTACGAAGCCACATGCATCTCAGCACAATGCCATTTCGATACTGCTAGATAATCCGTGGTTTTGTCAACTTATACCGCTTTCCGTTGCCATAGTCCGTTTCGATAGTTCCATACACAGTAAATAAAACTGTTACTGGTTTAATTACTTATGTTAATTTATACATATTGTGTAGGCCGTCAAAATACACGGGTCATCCAGGTCATGAATTAGACATTCAAGTATTGGCGACGGAAGAAACTTGGCGAACACCATCGCTGCTGCAAGCTACGGATTTGACTAATAATGGTGTTGCCATATTTTCACAAGTGAGTCGAAAATAATATGCTACTGTTAGACTTCCTTTTTTTTTCAATGTGTTGCATATACAATGAATTTGCTTACAGATTCATTTAGAAGCCGATCCAAGCGACTATCTCGGTGACGAGGGCGCCAAAACGAATGACGCTCGGCTAGAAATAATTCACAAAATACTCGGGGATATTCTAGGCCTTCACGTCAAATCACCCAAAGAAGTCAAGCAGATCGAATTCACTAGGGGATTCTTTCTTGGAAACCATGTGGTGAGACTTTAAGTCTATCTAGATATTTCATAATGCATCACCATTATTTTAGAAAAATGCTGTCACTTAGGAAATTTAAGTTGATGAATTTGTTCACTTTTGATTTATTTACAATTGGTGATTAAAATATTAATGTGAATCTGTAGGTAGGTTTTAGGATTATGCTGTAGTAACACCGTCATTTGGTTCACCGTCACGCACAGTTAAGTCATTCATTTGTTATGTAATTGTGGCACTTTGTTTTCTAGTTAAAGTAAAGTAAATAATTATTCTCAGATATGTATACATTCAACAGATAGTAATTTACACCAAGTAATTATAGTGAAGTATCAAATAACAATCTTACCATCTTAGTAAGGCACGCCATGAAATAATAATATCATATTCTAGTCAATGCAGTTTGATTTGTATTTGAAAGAAACTGGCCATATACTATAACAGTACTTGTATTACTAATACTATTCAGTCAACTAGATTGCATCTGTACCAAATTCCAAGTAGTGGTCGCTCACTAGCGAATAGAATAAGTTGTTTGATGGCGTCGCTTACCTTCAGAGTCTTTCATATCCTTTTTTTGTTCAGAAAATGATCACTGGAATGGAATACTATCTTAAGATACCGCATTTTGCATTATTTAATATAAGTATTTCATTATTTAACTTTTACTTAGCAACTAGTTGCTAATCTACCTTCTATGTAGATATAACTTCATGAATTAACTTGTCTTGGAGGAAGCCTCCAGAGTCATTAACAATAATATTATTTTTGTCACAGTAAAAATCCCTTGGTTATGATATTATATCATTTTAGGGTACCTCTCTTTCACATTATTTATTATAAGAATTAAAATAGACTTTTACCCCGCCCTTGTTTGCTAATTTGATGGCTGTCGATAGATTGCTCACCTACTGTGTCATTTACAGAGATACACACAGAATACAATGATTTTGGGTTAAAGTATTATATACCATCTTTCATACCGCTTTTTCATCTTTCACATTTTCGTTACTTAATTTTTACGTGGTAAAATCATCTTGTCTGAAAATACTAGAACACAAAGTGCAGTGCCTATTGTGAGCACGCGGATTTGGAGTAAAGAGAGTGTTGTCTACTAGGGGGCGTGGCCGCCGCCGAGCAGCGCCGGCCCCGGCCACGTGACGGTGTGATGGCCGGTGAGACGCGAGCGCTTACTGATCTGCTTTTTACGTTTATCTTAAATGCTAAAATTATTTCAATGGTGACTTTCGTTATTTTGAATAATATATATATATATTTATATTGGTCGGGCAATATTAATCACGGAGGGCAATGTTTAGATAGGATGGAGTAGACCAGTCGTCGCTAATTATAAGTGAAGGAGAGAGCAAAATCTCAAATAAAACAAGATAAACATGTAATATTATCTATAGATGTTCATTTCTAAATTTACCCCGGTTAAAAAAAGTTCTTTAACTGAAATTCAAAGGATGGAAAGTCACCATTTAAATGTTGCTTTTGTTTTTTCGTGTCCATACATGCGCTTGTAGCCGGAAGATAATAATACTTATCTGCACGCTATTTTCTCGCTTCGTAAAGAATATTTGCAACTAAAGCTGTAAGTGATTTCCTATATTTTTTTACGTTTTGCGTTTTGCTCTATAGCTTTATATAAGTAAAAACTAAATAAAAAAATCAATAAATGAAGTAAATATTACAGGACAAACTGATGACCACATTTTTTATACCCATACAATTTTGAATCGATCTAAAAAATGTGCTGTGTAGGTTTGACTGGCATGTCTAACATGCTTAAAAATACCTACACTGTTTAGTTTTTAATATATACTTGTTTATATTTTTCGGTGTAGCATGCTCTTACTACTTATAGCTTAACCTACCGATTAACTAGCTAAACAAACTGATTCCGAAGGTAAATGTTTTCCGTATAATTTTTTTTAATTTAAACACATTTCAATCTAATCACAAATAGTAAAACAATCCAATTGCAGGTTACTGCAATTTTGTGACACAAGGAGCTTCTACAATTTCCTTCAGTAAATAAAATAAATTATTAGAAAAATCTAAATGTGTCAATAGATAAGCGGCCGAACCGCAGAAAAAAAAACCAATTGAAATCAACCTTGTATATTTATTTACACCCTTGTCAGTTTTTAATGTCACCAACGTTTTCATTACGAACTCAAAGTACGTTAAAACTTGAATAAAAAAAAAACAGAGTTGACGTAGCGGAATGACAGTCATTATATTTTTGTAAAATGGCTCTCAACTGGCGATGGGCTATTATAACTGAAACTGATTTAATTAGTTCATTGTTCAGTTTAGTCGATAACAATCGACCAAAATCGATCGTTATCTACCGGCATGCGACAATGATACCGGGTCAACTTTAACTACTAATTCGTACCGCAGCGCATTACAATACTCGTAAGAACTGCTAAATAACTACTAATCTATTTACATAATACATAATAATCACGGCTCATGGGCGAGTGTGAGTGCTAATGACCACCCGAATAGGTTTTTATGGCACAATATTAAATTGTGAACATGTATTTGTGTTTATAAAATAAAATGAATACACGGACAGGTTAAAACCTGGTTGCAGCTTGCGTACAGTGAGTAGCATGTTGATCGTTATTGGAATAATCATTGTAAATTAAAATTTTTTTTCAACAATTGCCCATCTCTACTCTTTGAGCCTTGAACACAGGTTACAATAGAGTTGAAGGCAGCTTTTGATGTAAATGTAATTTCTGCAGCATAAACTCCAGCTGTTAGAGCAGTGGTGCGGGGGCGGGCTGGAGAGATCACGTATGCAGCAGCTCGATGGCATCAGATTACAGTGGTGCCTGAGGGATGAAGTGCCGAAAGAACCACCCTCCGAGACTTTCCTTCCGGTGTATGTGTACGAGTGCCCAGAAAACTTCTCAACTGTCGAGTACTACGAAGTGAGCTTATCTTTACTGGCATTTAGTTAGTAGTTATCCCTAAAATATATAAAATAATACCACTGTTGACTTTTTCAATAACTATAAGACAAATTGAAATTCAACTGTTTTTCTTTCAACTTATTTCCTAAAATTTAATCTGTTCAATGATTTTTCACAAAGCATCGCACGTTTTTTAATTATTTAGGTCTTCCCAATCAGAGATCAGTTATGTATTTACGGAAAATGGCGGATTTACAAACGATATCATCCTCTTGGTACAGGTACAGACTTAAGCCAGGAAAAGGTTAACCTGTAAGAAATCCATCCAAGTCTTTGTTATTTTATTTACTGTCAGACTCAAAGATATAATACATAAATAATAAATTTGGTTTTATGACTATATAAACTACACTCGTATATACTTTATTTTTTGGCATTCTAAAACATGTGTTCATCATCATCTCAGCCATAGGATGTCCAATGCCTCCCCCATATAGGGGGATTTGCCAATACTCGCCACGCTTGGCAGGCGGGTTGGCGAGCACAGTATGATTTCCGATCCTCAGAAGGCTCTGCTGTCCACCTTCTGGTGAGCGATCCCTTAGCCGACTCTTACGGCACCCACGGAAAGAGATGGGGGAGTAGTATTCTAGGCCGGTACCACCACGGCATGAACCAAACATGTGTTATGTTATCCCATATTTGTATATAATATAATTAGTGATTAAACGAACTTACCTGTAAGTGAAGTTCTATCATAATTATACGAGTGCTTCGTCCGAAGAGATTAGTAACCTGAAATATAATATCTTTATACATTGTAGTAACGCCTACGTGACACCACTCTTAGCACTAAGTTGAGAGTTTTTTTTTTTTTTTTTTTTGGCTTTGGAGGGTACTTTCTACTCCTTGCTCATTCCCGTCGCTCATAGCGTCATTAATTTAGAGTCTGCACTATGTTATTAGGTACAGTGTTAATAATTTCCTAAACCATTTTAGGGATGGATAGTTACATAGGGCGGGCGGGTGTTAGGTACTAATCTCTTCGGACGAAGCACTCGTATAATTATGATAGAACTTCACTTACAGGTAAGTTCGTTTAATCACTAATTATACTTCGTGCTTCGTCCTCGAGATTAGTAACCTGAAATATAATATCTTTATACATTGTAGACTTTGAGAGATAGCGTGTTTAGGAAATCGTTAACGCTGCCTGTTATGTAACAAAACATATGAAAAAACACAAGTTTTGTTTTCCGACTTACAAATTTATAAATCACAATTGATGTGTATACAATTTGTTACATTTAAATTTCATAGTGATATTGTTATAGACTTAAATAATTTCCTAATAGACAATTATTCTATTCAATCTGGATTGATAATCGCTTTTGCTAACTCTGCTTCGACAAAGCTGAGAATAGTTCTATTAAGAAACTGGGAAAACGTGCTGGAGCTTGGGCTCCGGCCGGCTGTGTTTGGGATCTGCGATATCACTACTTCAAACACAATGTCGATAAATTTAAGCAACAAACTACTTGATATAAATAATGGGTATTAGTCATGTTATTCCTGGAAGGCAAACTGAGAGCCAGCAGTCGCTGATGATAAAAGGCACCGTTTACGGTACGCAATTAACCGGTTAAGACTTTCGGAATTGTTTTACGATTGTATACCGAATTTCTAAAGGAATAGCTCTTGTTATCACTATCGAAAGAGACGTGAAGAGGTCCAGGTGACATGTCATCATGTCATCCGGATGTGATCGACAACCGATTGCGATTTCAGTTCTGTACTCGTACAATTCGTAAAAATATGACGAATTTGACGATCGTCAAATTTAGCGAACCGAGTTCTGTACTTGCACTGCTGGTTGCTGTTGACCGTCGGCGCGTGAGCTCGAGACGTAGCCGCGCGTCGCAGAGAATGTTGTATACCTTTAGGTAGAATACCTAAGACCTGATACCTGATCCAGCGGCTTATCGTTTGGGTAGTCACTCACTATATAGGCTATTACAATAAGCCTTAATAAAACTAACAAACAATTCGATACTTTTCCATAAAGGTGTTGTTCTATCTATGTACAAGATTAGTGCATAAGCATGACGCTTGTGGTTTTTCTTTAAAAAAAACGGGATTTATAGTAGATGTTAAATGTTTCCTACTTTCGATGAAATTTCAATTTTATTCATAATTTTAGTTAAAATGTTAATATTGTAGATTTTTATTTTATAAAGTCTGAACTCTATTTATTGTGATAAGAATAATTAGGTTAGCAATATATATATATATATATATACATATATTTTACACGAGTCCTAAAAAGGTAAGTACATTTGTTTGGGTTCCACTGGGCAGTCTAATACTTTTCCAGGATTCCATGTCATATCACATTCGGGTGTAGGAGGTATTAGTCGGATGAGGCTTTTAAAGAACCTTTGGATTCTATGATTATCTGACATATACTGTCCTAAGATAGCGCAGCCCTATAACTGTTAAAAAAGCCATATTGACAACCACCGTTATACATTTTCGTTAGGAAATCAATAACTCATTTACAGAGGTTACGTAAATTTGTATGTTATTATCTTTGCAATAGGTGTGTCATTTTCTAATTTAAGGTCTGTACTGCCTAAATGATTTCGCTGACAACAGAGCTAGCCTAATATCCGAAGATTCTGGCGCCGCCGGTCGGAGTAGCGCGCCCCGGACAATATCCCTGTAACTAGGGTCAGATTGGCCTAGATGTTCCAGCAGTTGAAATGAAAATATAATTGCTTATATATTGAAGATTAAAAAATAAATAATCGGGTACCAAGCTTGTGAGGCCACAATTGAACAATAATGATACCTGTTGCTTTATTGGAGATATATATATATATATATATATAGTTGTTGATCAGATTTTAAGCAGTATGGCGCAGGGGGAACGCGTAGAAATAATAACTATCTGATCGAAGGATCGTGAATGCATTTATTTCAAATGCTTCTGGATCTCTGAATCATGATGTATTGTTTACTATTTTGACATTATTTTATTGCATTTTTATAATACTATACGCGCAAATAAATTAACCGTGGGAGGTCCGAATCTACTGACTATAGTCTTAAATGCTGAACTACTTTGTTCACATTCTTAATCGGGGTGGGATTTTCTAGATTCCGCATCCGCTACGATGTTTTCTTTCGATGATAACAAGATGCTAATACAAATACTCTTTTTGATTCGCACTATGGCCAAATGTTATTAGCGATGCGCGTTAGGCGAGAGAATTGAATGCTGGCCATTCGGTTTATAGGAATATGAAATGGCAGTAGCATCGTCGTCGCGAAGTAAAATTTCACAGGTTGGCTGTTTTGTAAAAAATGTGATTGAGAAATAAACTACTAATACTTTAAGTTGATTAATGTGAAGTTTGCGCTTTCGTTCCGACCAGAAGCCGCTAGCGGTTTGACCGCCACACGCAGCCGCCCCCCGTCGTTGAGGCGTCAGAAAGTATTTCAAAGGAGTAGTTATCGTCTCGAATCCTATGGCCAAAAGTAATTACGGCCTAACAGTTGCCGATGACACCACAGAAGCTCGCAGTCTACAGAACGAGAGGGCGGGACAAACACTGGCACGTGTTGATTCAAAATATTACAAATATGTAATGCATGTACTTTAGAGATGACCTAGGGGCTGAAAAAATATATTACCAATCACATTTTCGCCCCTCAACTTCCCTTCTTTAGATGTAGGTAATGACTCAGGTCAAGCGCATCCGTTGTTACGGCGAGAATCCTTGACAAAGGAAAATTATGGTAGGTAATCTAAAGTATTTCCTAGCTAATAAATTAACAAATGAACTCAAACCCTGTTCAATCAGAACCAATCTTTATGAACTGTTCTCGTATGTGGTCTTTTTATTTTTATTATTATTATATTAATTAAGCTTTCAATAAAATAAGCTGAAAAGACTAAAAATTGTCTTTTTAGAAAATGGTAAAAAAGTTATAATGGCGCGGAGCCACCATTTAAAGTAGAAGTAATACAACCTGCCGTATCAACTGTGCGAGTTTCCTGACTTTGGAGCTAGTCTTTTTAGAAAACCATTCTATTCTTGTTATTTCTTTTCTACATGAATTCGTTTTTCAATTGGCAAACCTATTATAATAGAACGGGTGACCCTTGTGAGGTCTAAAAACTTGCATGAAGTGGAGGGAATCATATTGCTCTTTTTCGGATTTATTATTAGGTATATTAAAATGTAATGTGCTTGTAAATTGTATTTTATAACCTTCAATGCAGTGTAGAATCAGTGATTCTTCATATCAGGGACCATTGTTAACGAAAAGGAGACAGACAATTGTTATGCGTACATTACCGTGTCTACTGGCGGCCAGTCGGTTTTGGCGGAGAAGACGAGCACCGCGAGTAGTTCGCGGCGCACCGCGCTGGAGGCGCAGGCTCGCGGCTCTGCAGCGCCGCGAGCGCGCGGGTGGTCCCGGCACGGGCGTCCTGCACGCCCAGGCCTCGTTCTTCTAGTTTAAATATTCGCCAGCTTGGGTTCTACTGATTAGCGGCCCCGCCGCTGGAGTTTTTTGAACGATTTTCCCGGTAGCGGGTGCGACCCCGGCACTGGGCGCAGACGTCGACCGCTGTGGCGGTCGCGGACTCATACGCACGACGTTCAAATGGTGAACTCACATTTGTGGGTTCCCAGCTCATGCCGCTGCTGAGGCAGCCGCTGATGTAGTAATGGCCTTCGTCTAAGACGTACATAATAAATTCCAAATCATCCCCGCTAGGCGCTTCCTCCTCGGTAGGCGCACTTAGATTATTTCTGCCTTTATGGCGTCGAAATTTGTTAGTGATATACTAGCTCGAGGGTAGATGTGAAGTTCGACAGCGTAAATTGATAAATTACGCATACAGTTCGGTTCATGTACTGTTATCCTCCGATAGTCATCATAAAATGCGAAAGATATTATTAGGTAAGGCAACATTCCCACAGAATTACGCGCAAACCAAGTAGTTTATGTACCGAGTGAATCAGTAAGATGTATCCCACAGGAGTACACGCAAACTGATTATATGGCATGTGGTGAGACAGTCCCAAGTACAGCTCGAGTCACATTAATAGCATCTACGTACTATCCGGTACGATAAAATTCCCACAGAATTACACGCAAACCAACTAGTTTTTGTACCGAGTGAATCAGTAAGATGTATCCCACAGGAGTACACGCAAACTGATTATATGGCATGTGGTGAGACAGTCCCAAGTACAGCTCGAGTCACATTAATAGCATCTACGTACTATCCGGTACGGTAAAATTCCCCCAGAATTACAAGCAAACCAACTAGTTTATGTACCGAGTGAATCAGTAAGATGTATCCCACAGGAGTACACGCAAACTGATTATATGGTATGTGGTGAGGCAGTCCCAAGTACAGCTCGAGTCACATTAATAGCATCTACGTACTATCCGGTACGATAAAATCCATTCCAATTTAGGACTCATTGATATGTTCCAATGTATAATATATTATATTATATATTAATAATTATAAACGTCTTTAGATATTTATGTATTTCGATAAAAATACTTTTTTACTGTTAGTTGTAATTTAAGCTTTTACTTATAGTCTACATTTATATAATTTTGACATGTAAACAAATTTTACCCAATAAATAACTATGAACTATGATTATATGGCATGTGGTGAGACAGTCCCAAGTACAGCTCGAGTCACATTAATAGCGTCTACGTACTATCCAGTAAGATATAATTCCCATAGAATTACACGCAAACCGGGTTTATGTAGACAAAGTAGGTAGGTACTAGGAACATTACACGAATACTGATTACTTGAGTCTTAAAATGCTAATTACCTGGCGAGATTGGTGAAGAAGGAGATGCTTCTTGCGATGGGAAGACGACGAATACTCGATGATACGAGTTTTTGATAATCATCACTTGTTAGCTTCTGTTCCAGTTCCTTAAATTATTATTATTATTATTTATTTATTTTTTTCGCGATATCATATTCTATTTCGCGTTTCCTTGTCGTAATTTTTAACTAGGGGCGGTTAACACTTCGAAAAAATCAAACCGGCACTGAGTTTAAAATATAGTGTTGAGTGGTGGAGCACTAAAAAGCGAATGACGCTATGAGCGACGGGAATGAGCAAGGAGTAGAAAGTACCCTCCAAAGCCAAAAAAAAAAAAAAAAACAACTCTCAACTTAGTGCAAAGAGTGGTGTCACGTAGGCGTTACTACAATGTATAAAGATATTATATTTCAGGTTACTAATCTCGAGGACGAAGCACGAAGTATAATTTAAATTTAAAGGTATATGGTAGCAATGTAGACTTTTATATGCATGTAAGTCGTAAGTCCGTGGTGCGTGTTGTGCAGAGCCTGACGTCGCGCGAGCTCGGGCGGGTGGTGGTGTACGCGGAGGTACTAGCGTCGACGCAGCGCGTGGCGCGCGGTGCGCTGGCGCACGGCGTGGCGTGCGTGGCGCGCCGCCAGGTGGCCGCCGCGGGCCGCGGGGGGAACCTCTGGATCTCGCCGCGAGGCCAGGCCTGTGTCTCTCTGCAGGTCTGTGTGCATCTCTCTCCCCTCCCCCCAGCCCCCCTCTCACACTATCGAAGGGGAACTGTATTGTAGACCTCCCTAACTGACAAAACTAAAGATCCCTGCCGGTCTCTGTAATCTCTTTCTAATCGGATATCCTTCAGGCTTTGTGCTTTATCTCTGTCTCTTTCTTACACAAGATTTCAAAAGTAGAATGGACAACTTAAAGGTTTTACCTCGACTTCATATGGTGTAGTGCCAAGTTTATAGGTGTATGTTTATTAGTGTGGTTTATTCATACTCAAAATTTCATACCAATATACTGGCTTAGTAGGATATGTTTGCGAAAAGAAAGAGCGCAAATATTTTTAAGAACGTATCAACCTACATGATAGCTATTTTATGACACATTTGACATTAAGAACAAAACGTTGTTGTAAACGTTCCGTTTTGCGTCATTATTAATGTAATTACAATAAAACAAGTTTTATTTAAAATGACACGGAATTTTAAAGTTACCCAGCTTGACTGTATAGAGTTTTGTTTTTATTATTGTACCACCCGCTTTCAGAAGGTCAGATGTTATTCCATCATTACAGTGCTTTAATAAGTAGTATCAAGATAATCCTAGCTTTAAATACCGTTTGACAAGTAATTCATCTGTCCAATTAAATATTTGCTTGTTTGCCACCCATTTTATAATATTATAAAGCAATTCTCATTTCACTTCCGTTTTCTATTCCCGTTTAGCAATGTGCTCATTGATTGACATTGTTCGTGTTTGGTCAGGTGTGGCAGAAGATGAGCCCGTCCCTCCCGCTGATTCAGCACGCGTCAGCGCTGGCGGCGGTGCGCGCCATACGCTCCCTCCCGCTCTACGAACATCTGGATATAAGGTAACCCAGCTTCGACTATATATCATAGTGAAAAAGAATTCTACGGACGCTGCTTCTTCGGCGTTCGCTATTCAACTCCCGGAAAGCTTGATGCATACAAACTTCGCAATACCATTCACAAGTAACTGTTCTACGGTCCTCTATGGTCCAAAACATTTGCGCCCAAAAAAAACCGCTATATTTTTTTATAAACATTTCAACTGCCAATAACTTTATGGGCAATTCGTCCTCTTCAAACTCTCATTGCATTGATTGGTGCTTGTTGAGACGATCGTATATTCAAGTTTCATCAATTGTAAGGATCCAGGATACGTTTTGCGCAGTTCCTCTTTCGAAATTTTCCAGCATACATTTGCACCAATCACGTCGATGGTGTTTTTTACTCTTCGGTGGAAGAATGAGGTATCTATCGCAAAGCAAGCTTCCCAACTTTAAGATGTCCATGCAGGATAGTGGAGACTGCTTGTGATCCAATCTTCAGCTCAGCCTGAATATCTTGATGTGAAATCTTGATGAAAAATGTTCCTATTCTCCGGCAATAGCCACTCTAGCCTGATGACGTTCTCATGAGTTATTGAAGCTGGTGGTCGGCCAGATCTGGGGGTCATCATTTAGGTTCTCTCGGCCACGTTTAAATTTACGACATCAATAGTGAGAGTTGCTCCCCAAAAGCAGCTTGTAAATGTTCCAGAGATTATTTGAAGCTTAACCATCGTTTATAATCATAGTAATCGAAAAGTAAGTAAATCATAGCTAGAAAAGTTTCCCGCGATACCTACGTCTATTGTTGCAAATAGACAATTAATGTTTAAAAATATTTAACAAAAGAACTACCCATAAGTGGCCAATGATTTTCACCAAGGAGTATTAATATTATATAATTAATAATTATATTCTTTCTACTATTAAACTACTTTCCTACACCTCACACAGTAGTAGCACTTTCACTTAACAGTTAAGTATCAACCATTATTACACATTAACACCCGAAGAAACACTTATTTTTTTATAATAAAACAACAATTAACTGTACATTTTCTTTGTAAAATTTGAGCTATTATTTCTCTAGTAGAATGTAGTTACACTGCTTTTTCTATTGTCTTTTACAGAATAAAGTGGCCTAATGACATTTACTACGGACGCGACGTCAAAATAGGTGGTACAGTTACAACGGCGGACTGCACGAACGACGATGTTATCATAGTCATAGGTGAGTGATGTATTCAGTTTCACAAAACCAATCGTAACATCATACGATGATCATTTTAGATATCAGATGTATAAGTATAAATACTCCGCAATATAAGCCATTGAGATCTCTAGCGAAAAAAAAACCAATGTTACATGTTCCTTTTTATTTAAATCACACTCAGACCCTCGCACTAGGATTCCCTGTGTCGCGAGAGGCATGGACACAATCATCCAAGACCCGGGACAAACATCTACACTCATCGCACAAATGTTTGCCCCTGCCGGGATTCGAACCCAGAGTCCTGGAGACACAGTAGTCATGCCACCGACACTAAACACTGCGCCACGGCGACCGTCAATTGTATTGTTTATTCAAAAGGGACACTTATAAAATCGTTTCGCCTCATCTTTTAGTACATATAAGGTATAATAAATAAATGGTAATCATGGCGCTGTCTACACGGAGTACACGGGAGCTATACAGTTTTAGAATAATACTCGATAGAGAAATAATTTATTCTGGTCTCAGAGGTTTTATTGTAGCTTACAATTTTCACGTTAACCTTAGTATTTTAAAACTATTTCAAATAATATTTCTTAGATCGATGACATCTACTATGTATATGAAAATATCTAATGTCCAGATAAATAGTCCTTACTTTGCTTTGGCTAAGCCAAACTCTTACTTTCGAGCCGTGCTAAGTGCGGTTTTCACTTAAATAGACACAGTGCTTTAGCATCGTACTTTCGATGATAGTCAACTTAATGCTTAGCAAACGCAGAGTCAAAGTAATAGTGTAGATAGAATTAAATATGAAAATATTGTTATGGTATCATATAGTGTAAACTCACTTAGTTTGTAACTTCACTTAGTTGTTATTTAGTTCATCTAGATTAATTTCACACCTGTTGCGTAGTACGCATAATAGTATAAAATCAAATGTAATAAAATAAAAAAGGTATGGACCATTGAGTCTGTAGTGTGTAGTTTTCTCAATAAAAAAAAGGCAGAGTCTTGATTCCTGTCGACTTAGCACTGGCTTAAGGTGCGTGATTGGTTGAATATGATTTGAATTTTGGCTTCTGTGGCTATTATTACATATAAAATTTACAGCTTACGTAGTATGCTATAGGTAGGTACTCTTTTTTTTCGTTTGTCACTGAAGCGATCACTGTCAACTCTTGTTTGTTTATTTTTAAAACTATTATTACGATTCAAATACCAAAAGACCAATAATATACGTACATAAAATAATTTAAATAATTTCCTCATACTCAAATATTATCAAATAACCTTAATTTAAATGATTAGATAACAAAACTATTTACGAAATAGAATCAATTAATTATGAACGCTCCTTTAATCATAGACAACAATTGAAATCATACTCTAGTTTAGCCAAAGCCGTACTTAGCTAAGTATTGCCGAAAGCAACGTTCATTTAATGCCTTTGCTTTGCTAAGTCAAAGTAGTACTTTACAAAGTCATACTTTCATCGAGTGCTTAGCATCGTCTATTTAATCGTAATGATCGAAGATTTGTAAGTTTACTTGATGTTATTATTTTTCCAGGCACAGGCGTAAACATATCAAACAGCGTGCCTACGACTTGCGTGAACGATATCATTAGTGAACACAACCGAAAGCACGGCACCACCCTAGCGCCAATATCGATAGAGCGGTTCCTGGCGCGGTACTGCTCGCAGTTGGAGCGAATTTTGGAGTATATGTCATCGGAAGGTGGAATCGATGCATTCTTAGAACAGTATTACCAGTATTGGCTGCATACGTGAGTAATGGCAACATTTATTTATTTCTATTTATTTATTAATTAACATTCACACAAGGTCTTCAGGTCCCAAACTAGGCAGAGCCTGTACTATGGTAACCTGATGACCGATATATATACATATACATTGACACTATGTTCGTTTTTAAAGATGGGTGTTCGAAGTTAAAACCTACAACTACAAAATACTATACTATCGCTTTGCAAACTAAGCATACCACTCCACAAGTGATTCGAATATACGTCTTTTAACGTCATCTTTCAACCATGTTTTTGAAGTGAAAAATTCTTTAGCGGCGTTGTGCACTTTTGTATGGGAAAAAAATATTAAATTCGCGTCAGATCAACTGACACTGATCGTGAATTCGTAACGCACGTGACATCATCGAAGTCGTTCACGAAGACGGAGGGAGAGTAGATATAATACAATATAAATTATCATTTTTGTGTATGATAGCACAATATTGTATTTACATATATATATATACGTACATATTGTATTTACCACATAAATGATAGTATACTTTTATACTGATAAATAAAGCAATTCGGGCGAAATTAGTCTCTAACCATTCCAAAATATGAAATATTCCAAAAAATGCACAACGTTAATGTTTATGTTTTCACTTCTGCCGGCACTCCCGGATTGCAACCCGTTGTTTTTTTTTTATTAAGACTACCTACTTCTTTTTATTTCTTAGAAAAATATCATAGGTTTCGTCTAACATGCGTCCAATGCTAGCCTAATCTAACAGCTTCATCATATAACAAGCAGTCCTTGAAAACCAGTAAGCATTCTAGGTGTAGGCGTGATAACATCTTCGACCACATCGTCACTGACCATCAAGTGAGATAGTGGTCAAACGCTAGATAAATAAAAAATGTAGTTTCTGATTATATTAGACACTGATTATATTATTAACAGAGAGAGTTAAGATACAAGTAAAGTAAGTGCATATTACCTATTAATTTGTATCTCTATGTTAAGCAATATTTGTGGAGCATTCGATTCGCACAGTTCATAGAAATTAAAAATATTGTAAAAGGAAGGAATACATTCGATCAGTTAGTGGAGTGCTACTATAGATTAGATGGCAGAGCGATAGGATGGTGTTCTGTGGTCGTGGGTTCAAATCCCACACGTAGCTGAAATTTTTCCTTCAAAAAAGTTCCGCCTGGCGTGATTTTGATGCAATAAACCATAAGCACTTATAGCAATCAGTCCATATTTTGTGCGAATTCTAGTTGATAGAAATTAAAATTTGCAGCAACTACACGACTATAAATATGTGTATCACTAAAATGAGAAAATTCCCATATGATGATTCTATAAGTTACTTTGTATTGTGTAGGGATGAAGAGGTCCGCGTGCTGTCCCAGGGCGGGACAGTCCCCGTGGAGGGTCGGGTGCGGGGCGTGGACGCCGCGGGCTGGCTGCTCGTGTCCACGAGCGCCGGGGAGCTGCAAGTCACTCCCGATGGTAACACCTTCGATATGATGGCCGGACTTATCGCACCCAAGTAAAGCAATGGAACCTCATAAAGTCATAAACCTTGCAACTCATCTCTACATGTTTTTTTCTTTTACGTACTCATACCCCCGCACTAGGATACCCTGTATCGCGGGAGGCATAGACACACACACAATCACAATACACAAACACCCAACACCCGAGAACAAACATCTTTGCTCATTACAGAAATGTTTGCCCCGACCGGGATTCGAACCCGGGGTCGCGGTTCCAACCACGACGACCATCGCAAACTTTAAAAACTAAACAAGTTTAAACTAATTTAATTGGATTTTTTTTCTAAGTCTACTCGTAAGCCTCGCAAAGTCGGATAATACATATATATATAATACAGTAAAAGTTCAGTTTGCTAGCTGTTTTATCACTGACAAAAGGAATTGTACAAGTTTTGAGAATCTTCCATAATATATTAAAGGAAGGATGGTATTTACACTTTCTCTATTGTGAAACTACTTGATTTAACTGAATTGATTGTATAATGCATTGCATACTGTGGTATGTGATACCATATAACAAAAGGGGGTCATTTTTTTACTTGATTCATATACAGTGCAACATAGGACTTCCAATGACAATGAATAGTCAGATTAAAAACTTGTCCCGATCCTTGTGGATATTAATGGACGAATATTGACATGTCCAATCGTGGATGTCCTACAGTTACTATGGTGATACAAGATGCTTGTGGCTTTATGAAGTTTCATATTTTATGGCAGGTAGTGTAAAATGACACAACTTACAATATGTTGAGTGCAGTGATCAAACAAATACAGGAAGTATTCGCGTAGAAAAACTTATGTTTCAAGTGTAGTGATAAACTATTAACTTTTTAACTCGTGACACTTTGATTATAATGTGAACTAAGATAATTATTAAGAGTAATATTTGTGATTGCATAATTGTGAGGTATAAAAAGACATATTTTAATTATGAAGTTTTCATAAAAGCTCTGATAATGTTTGTCTGGAGTTACTGGCCACTTAGTCTTGGTAGTTTTTTATGGGGTCCAAAAAGTTTGATATCAAACTGGCGGGTGTGTCTCAAATGTATATGAGGTACTAATGTTACGATTATGACTTATTTTCTAAAACATGTTTTTCGGGTGTTTATTTATTATTATTATGAAGGTATTATATAATGTTTTACGTGACCCGTGTGCGGCCTAAATGAACATGATTAAAAATGCGACAGTGACAAATGTGAAGTCTATATTTTGTACTTATAATTTTTACAATATTTATTGAACATAAATAAGAATTTATAATAATTAAATTGTGTAATTGTTGTAGTTCAAGTGAACATGAGAATTACCAGTATGTACGAGTACTGTCCAAACTAAACATAGCAAAAAATAAATGTGACATCACATTGAGTGTGGGTAGGTCGTGACCTCTTGTGGTAACGACGGGCAGGGGCACCAATATGCTGTAATGTACCAATAATGTTATGGTATTTGTAGGTTCTAATTCATTAATTAATTTATAGTTAATTTATTGGCGCTACATTTGGTATAGACTAGTTGGGCAAGTTTAAATACGATCAAAATGTTTCAGTCTCAGACTCAGTAATGTAGATAACTTACAGATAAAGTAAATAACTAACCACATTTTGAGCTGTATCATTCAGTCTAAAATATAATGAAAACTTCATAATTAACATAACGTAAGTATAGGTGTATGGTGTTATTGTTACATTGTATTTATGTATGTAGGTGTTCCTATAGATATAATTAATGTATAGAAGTATGCTTATTTAAGTATTACTGTGATTTATTTATTTATTGAAGCCTTTTAACGTCTACCATAACCATTTACCAGTATACCATATTAATAGTTTAATAAACATAATCTTTATGTAAGTTTCCTAGCTTCAATCTATACATTTTTTGACGATAACGTTTTATAAATTGATGAACGCCGAAATGAAAAATAGTAACGTTCCGCGTAACGTTCCACCTGAGTTTTGTATTACATAAAATAATCAAAGTCAAAGTCAAAGTCGAAGTGGAAGTGGAAGTCGAAGTGGAAGTCGAAGTCGAAGTCAAAGTCATAAATGATTATGACGTTATCACGTAAATCTGTCGTCCGTAAACCGACTTTACAGACAACCAATTTTTTTATAAATTTTTAATGTATTTAATGAGCTATTGTTTTCACATATTATCCATCCGTACTAATGTTGATAATCGAATCCATAAAGATCCATGAAGTGAGATAACGTTACCATGCGGTGACCACTCTGGCAATGTACCTTCACTTAATAATGAACGTTGGACATGCCCGAAACCTAGATTGAGCAATTCAGTAAAATCGAATCTTGCACGCAAATAATAATAAATTAAATACGTTTAATTTGCTTTGCTATAATCAAAAATGTATTTAATTAATCCTGTCAAAATTTCGATATCTTATAGAAGCAATTATACATAGTAGATTTGTCATGTAAATCTGTAGATTAAAAAACATTTATTATATAAAACACAAACAATATATTAATATAATGGGAATGAAATATATTTGGTAATTTAGAGATTGGTGAATTGGAAGCGTCCGTGTTTAAGTGACAAAATATGTATAAATTTACTACAAGAGTGATAATCTTGGGGTAACAATTGTGGTGCGAACCAAACTCGATGACACTGTGAAGTTCGCTGTTATTATATCGCGTGGACGCGAGCCAACGAATTATAAAATAAATATTCATTGCATTGTAACTTCAAGGGAAGAGGGTCATTAAAGTCACCTTTTGTGCTTCTTAGTACTTCACAAAATTTAACAATTATCTGTTAATAAAATTATTGTGAGTGTATGACTACCACGAAACTACACGACCTCTTCTGGTATAATGGATTTATATTTTAATTTGCTTTTGAATTATCTCTTAGTCTTAAACTAGGGTAGTAAGATTTTTCTGGGTAGTTATACGCAGAGCTGGTTACCTAGGTACCCGATATGCGTAAAATGATTATTTGAATTGTAGGTGGATGGGTAGCTGTTTAGAACTTAAAACGTTCATTACATGTGCAAGTAAAAAATAGTGCTTTTTAATCTTCATCTATTCTCATCATTTAGTGTGTAAAAGCAATGCCACTGCCAGTGCTCATACCTAGTAAATATATAATATAATTAATCCATTCATATAAATATGAAATAAAATATTATAATTCTATTGTATTTTAATAGACGATCTTGTGTTATATCAAACAATAGAGGATGTATTCGAATGTTATAGCAAAATGTAGAGTTTATTTTCAAATGTATTGATGAATGTGTAATAATTATGAGTCAATTAAATCTATGTGTTCGAAATTGGAAAATCTCGCTTGGCTCTCTCAATTTTAGATAAATATGAGTTTGTAAATATTTTCCCTATCCAGAGGTATCTAGTGTTATTATAGAATATATTATTATATTATAGTACCTATTCTGCTGTGCAGAATGGGACTGCAGAAATATATATATGACACGTTTTTATTTAAAATATGTCCGTATAACATATGTGTGTACTAGGATTTCGTGTGTCGCAGGAGGCATGGTAAAACCCGGTAGACGCCCGGGACAAACGTCCATGGTCATAACATACGTTTTTGCCCCTTCCGGGATCACGGCACGGCGACCGTCAAATTTAAATATGCCCATGCGGAATGTAAGGTTTACTGTTTTAATGTCAAGCCAGGTATTACGTACGTTCAAATTGCGGCTACTAGTTGGACTTGATTCCACGACTAGAGAATACCGTCCCGTCGCTTTGCCAATTAAGCTACTATATTTTACTTTACTTTGGAATAAAAAAATATTTCAAAATATCTCTAAAATATAGTAAAATAATAGACTTAAGTACATGTTAAAACCAAAATATAAAAATAAAACTAAAACTGAATCTTAAATTCCTCATGATGTTAATTGTCTTTCCTCTGACTGAACTGAATCTTAAATTCCTCATAATGTTGCTCAGAAATGTTGTGCAAAACCAGAAAATAAATGCTAGAACTCGGACAAGACACGCCTCCTCCTCTTTTAGATTATAAAAAAAATATTTAAAAAATGTATTAGCTAAACCCGACAGGTGCGGTGATTTATACATTAGAATCTTGCTATTGTTGTTTTACTAATATTGACCTCGTCAATGCATTATTGTGCTTAGTACAAGATATGGCCTAAGAAATATATACTCTCTGTTATTTGATTATGACAACGATTATGTTATGTAGATTATTGTCTCTGTAACCTGTAGGTTGCAAAGCTAAATATCGGACCACTAATGGAAACGAATCTCGTGAAATTATATTAACTTTAATTTTAAACAGCGTTATTTCACTTTTAGCCAACGGGACCAGGTTGCCTAATTGAAAAAGGTGTGGCGTTCATGGTTGCTTAGATTTTAAATATTATAATTAAGCGTGATTAGGAAGAGTGATTAAGAAGCATTGGACACTACATTTATCAGACAAGGATGCAAATATATTATTATTGAATTATTTTACAGTATGGGTTAAGGTCGGCAAAACATGAGCATTTAACAATCTACATGAAAATAAAAATGTTATTAAAATATTTTTATTATAGAAAAGAGATACAACTACATATTACAATTCTCAACGAGCCTAAAACAAGCCAAAGTCTCTATCTTGGGGACCCAAGTAAGAATTAACAGTACAAGAAAATGTCGCGCGTAGGTACTTAACATAAAATTGTTGATTTTAATTTTATATTTATAACTTTTTATTCATATACTGAAATTCTCATCATTATTTAATAACAAATAAGGATATATATTTCTTAAACCAAATCTTAGCTTTATATGTATCTCGTACGCTTAGCAAATTATTTAATCAATCTCGATTAATTTATCGGAAAATGTGCCTAAAATATTATAAACAGTATGCAATTGTGATTATGTCTCATTATTGATTAAAAGTTACCGAACTATCGGCGTCTCTTGAAATCTATTTGAATATTTCAATTTTGAGAATCTTTTTGGTGTTATTATGAAAGTTTTGATGTTGTGGTGTTGGGAGGTATGATTCGTCTTGTTGTCACATTTTTCTAGTCGTTTCCGTGTTGTCGAGTGATGTTTTGTTATTTATTGATAGTCTAACTAAAAATGTTAAACAATTATCTTGTTAAATTTCTCTGGTTGTATTCATGTCCAATAATTAAATTATTTCTTTTTACAATTTGTTTTATTTTTATGAAATATGTGAGGATCTTTGAGGATTTATATGCTATAATAAATTATTGCATTATCCAAAATTATTACTTTGGTATCTCAAAGTCATTGGTATTTTGGATAAAGATTCAAGTATACGCCTTGTATAAAATTCTTAACTTTCCACTAGCGGGAACAATAGAAAATATTACCATTATCGAAACGGAAGCGCAGGTAGTAATGATCCTCAAGGCAAGTCTGGCGATCACCTTCTCGCGGTGCTGCCTGTTCTTGATCTAATTCCCTCTGAAATAGACGTAACTAGACATCGCCCGGCGCCTCGCGTGTCTCATATCTATGTAAGTTTATTTATGTTTATAGTATTTTGGCCGGGACTGCTCCCGATAGGCTTTGCTCGCCAAGCCGACGAGGAGCGATCCACTTGACGGTAGGTTGCGGTGATGCAAGGCACTTGTCAAACGCAAACTTATAGTAAAAAAAAAAAAACTTGTTGAGATTTAATTCAATTTTAACTTAGCCAAGAAAATGTTCGGTGAATTGGCAAGTTTCAAAGTTTATACTTCTGTGATGTGATACAAGTAATGCTAGCCTGGGCCTGAACTGTAAATACCAAACCTCTGTATTTTTATAATTACTTGCATTACCTTGCAAAAATTTCAGTTGAGTGACTAGGAAGTCACTGATTTGGTCTATAGATATCAATTCACTATTATGAATCAGTAAAATGCATTTAAAGTATCAATAAATTAATTATTAAATATCTCAGTCTAATCCAATAAGAAATCAATAAGAATCCGCATTATCAAATTTAAACGAATGCGGCGGAACTCCTCGGCTTCCCGTCCCACGTATCGTGAACATAGCGCCACCTAGCGGCTCCAGTTTAACGTTGAGTTTGTCGCGTGATGTGGTGACGAATAACTCGTCCATGTTCGGACCTCCCCAAGCGACCGAAGTCACCCGCGACACTGGCAACTTGTAGCCAAATATCAATTGTCTGCTATCTGGGTTTACGTGAAGAACCTGAAGGAAATATCATCATTTATTGTTACAATTTTAGGACCCATGAAGAAGTAAAGTTGGTGAGACATAAAAAAGCAAATTGAAAAAAGCGCCTTTAACGTATCCACGTTAAAGTCGCCGTTTCCATAAATTTTCCTAGAAACACGAACTAGGTACCTATGCAGCGGTATAACATATATATACCAATATCTTTCGAGTCTAACAGATATAGGGGAAAAGAGACATATATCAATTGGCTGAATTTATGCTACAAAACATTTAATTCTAATAATAAAATCGATCAATCGCTCTTGTTTTATTGTTAGCACAACAAGCTTAACAAAACCACGCAGACATAGGTAGGAAGGTATTTCGCTGGCTCAAGCTAAAGCGGGATTGTGTTTCATAGCACTTTGGTCGAAGTGGTCACCGTATAAATTGTTTTTAAGGGTACGTTACACTTTCTATTTTCTTCAATTTAGTTTTTTATATTCATATGAGGCATCGCTGCAGTTTCAAAAGCGCCTTAAAAATTATATTGTTTATAGCTGCTTAATTGGCTTATTGTGTGTGAATCAGTCCGTACAAGCTTTTAATCTTCTTTTAATAAAACCTAGACTCATTTAAATTGTACCTCTCAAACCTCACGGAGCCGCTTCTGAACGCAAATAGGTAGGTACAGTTGAAGAGACCAAGGGACGCAAAGAATCAGACGCAATTTCACGACATCTCACTTCGGTATGACCCCGTGCCATACGACACTGGACACTAAGCAACGTCTTATAGCACAGATAAAGGGAACATTTCGTAAAGCATAAATTAGTTACATCTGTTCAAAAATACCATAAGTTTTACTTATACACCTATAGGTTGGTATGGAACCTTCGGTGCGTGAGTCCGATTCGCACTTGGCCGGGTTTTTAAAGTATATTTCCTTGCGCGTAACTATAATAATTTTTACGGATTAATATATAGAATTTAAATAACTTTATACATTAATCCGTTAGCGGACAGAGTTTTTAGTCGCGTGCATATTTTGTGTCTTATACATGCCACATTTTCAATGTTACTAATTAGGTATGTATTATACTCACAGCTCCGCCAAACATGAGCGCGACCCACAAATGTCCGTCGCTGTCGATGGTCATTCCGTCGGGTATGGCGTCGTCATATCCGTAATTCGATACGTCAATTATAGTCCTGCGTGCACCTGCGCCGATAAAATATAATACCGATTAAGTAAATGGATTAGTCTTACGTTACGTCCTTTGCTTACCACAGTCACTAATTGCACTGCAACGGGCGTAAAAATGGCATGTCGAAGTACTCTGACGGTTTTTACGGGCTATATTTTATTACTACTGTTCCGCTCCGGTTTCGCATGGGTAAAAAATTTTAAAAAATACAAATTATAAGGATCCCTCATTTTCTTGTAAATATAATATACCCTATGTTACTCAGGGTGAATGTAGCTTTCCAATGGTGAAAGAATATGTAAAATCGGTCCAGATATTTTTGATCCGTTACAAACATACATACAAATATTTCCTCTTTACAATATTAGTATAGATTAGGTAGGTACCTAGATACGAGTGTGACGACATGAATGTTAATGGAAAACAGGTGGAGCAGGAAGACCTCACTGATCAGTGCCTGAAGCAGGAATAACTTGAGTCACAACCATCGCATCGTCGTCGTATGGTTAAACAATTGAATAACGAACGTAGGTACCTTCCGTGCCTAGAAACTATAATTTCTCTGTGTCACAGATGTATTACATAAATTACAGCACGTACTGAGTACAAATTGTTTCCCGTTGTGATATGACTAGGTACGCTACGGTTACTTCCACAGAGAAACTAGTTTCTAATTCGGCAAAGCTGTTAGGGCTCGTCATCGCACTGAGACAAAAGTGTTATGACGTTAATTTGCGTAATGCATGCGCTGTTTCTCCACAGTGTCTTCGGACAGTGTGTATAGGCCTTCTGAGCAGGCTCAGAGTCGCACAACGAGCTATGGAGAGAGCTATGCTCGTGGTTTCTCTATGTGATCGAATCAGAAATGAGGAGATCCGTAGAAAAACAAAAGTCAGCGATATAGCCCAGCGGATAATCAAGTTGAAGTGTCAGTGAGTAAGGCATATAGCTCGAAGAACCGATGGCCCTTGGGGCCGAAAGGTTCTCGAATGGAGACAACGGACTGGCAAGCGCAGCATAGGACGGCCACCGACCAGGTGGACAAACGACCTGACGGAGATCGAAGGCAAGGGCTGGATGCGGGCCGCTTCCAACCGTTCCTTGTGGAAATCAATCAGGGAGGCCTATGTCCATCTGTGGACATGAATTTCAATGAAGCATGAATTCCAAAGGCAAACTTACTTATCTCTCCTTTTTGCAGGTCGAAGTCGAAAGCTTCTACTCTCTGAGTTGGTGAGTCGATATAGTACATGACTGAGTTGTTCAGAGAGAAAACGAGTCCATTAGAAATGGAGATTGGAAGAAGATGTACGCTGGGATTCTGAAGACAATTTTGTTCAATACTGTAGAAGCCAGCCTTGTCTGGAAGTACGTCGTCACCAGTTTGAGGACCTTTGGTACCTAAAGCATATAAGGAGTTATTAAAGAGGCGAAAACAAAATTTAAAGATCATGTTGATGCTTCTAAAAGTACTAATGCTTCTCTCTATAATGCGAGAAAACAAATTTCATTTAACGCCAATATTAATCATACCTCTCATACCAATCGAACTATTCCTTCTAAAACTTATACCATGGCAAACAAAGGATAGTCAGAGTGATATATATACCTATTATACTAGCTGCGCCCTGCGATTTTACCCGCGTCGTGTCGATTGATGATGATGATAATGATGTTAAGTAGCCTATATGTTATTTTGGGACCTGATCTACATAAGTAACAAACATCCATCCATCCATCCAAACTTTCAAATTTATAATATTAGTGGGATTGCCTACTAATAGTGTAAATGCGAAAGTATGTGTGTATGTTTGGTACTTCTTCACACTCCGGCTACACCGATTTCGATGAAATTTGGTATGGAGATAGTTTAAGCCCCCGATTAGCACATAGGCTACTTTTATCCCGGAAAAAGTATAGTTCCCGTGGGATAATTGAGGTAGCAGGAAAACTGTAATCCAAGCGGGTGAAACCGCGGGGCGCTACTAGTAAATAGATAACTGGGCGATATACACTTTCAATTTTAAATGTATTTATAGAACTTTAAGTAGGTGCCTACTTAATATGCGGCCTACTTCATAGTCACCAAACTGGGTGTGCCAGCATTCGTATCATGAAGTTAGTAACTTTCTATTGTGTCTCTATATGTATGTTATACATAACTTACTACATTTTATAATGTGTGGAAAATGTAACGTTTCCTACAAATTTCAAATCGAAGCTAATATTTAAACAATAAATACGTCACCAATCAAACCCTCTTTAATCTTAATATAGGTAGCTACTTGTGTATTTATATTTAATTAAATAGGTACTTGGAAAGTGAAAATATATTTACTAAACTAAAGTAAAAATCTGGAAAATACGATAAGATACATTCTTATACGGTTATGATCAAGTCCAAATCAGTATAACAGTTGTCAGTAGCAACAGTCATCATCATCTCAGCCATAGGATGTCCACTGCTGGACACATGCCTCCCCCATATAGGGAGGATTTGCCAATACTCGCCACGCTTGGCAGACGGGTTGGCGAGCGCAGTATGATTTCCGATCCACAGAAGGCGCTGCTGCCCACCTTCTGGTACGTGATCCCTTAGCCGACTCTTACGGCACCCACGGGAAGAAATGGGGGAGTACTATTCTAGGCCGGTACCACCACGGCACTGCAGCGGTAAAGTAGCATGTAGCAGCAATAAAATTATATTATTTTATTAAAATAGTCAGTTTCAGGCTAGTTTCAAGTAAAATAAGTCGCCACTTACTTGGTGCCTTCTCGTGCCTTCACAGCGTTGTGTGGATTTAAAGCATTTTTAATGTTAGCGTAAATAGAATAAGAGCTATTTCATTTTGGAGAATTTTAGTGCATTTCTGCTAATTCGAGTGATTAAGAGAATTAACTATCTAATTATCGGATAGGTATATTGATTCAATAGCTATATTTTTCTTGCTTAAATGTGTATTATGTGTGACACTAAAGACATACATAGGTAACAAACGCAGTGCATTTTCTTTAAAGTCCTGTAAAAGTCTCTAGTGCAGCCTGTGGTGCAGCTCCCGCATAGTATAGGTAGGCACACATAATCGAATGGTGGCAATGGTCAGATTTGATAGAATTTGTGATTTACAAAAGACGGAGGCGGTTTCAATACTAAATATATATTGAAATCTACATATACAAGATTGTCCGATACCGTATATGTATATATCCATTAAAACACAGATTTTCTTCGACATCAAAGAAAAGTTGATACAATCGATAACCGGTTAGTATGGTACGGGTCTAACAGCAATCGCGACTTTTAAATCTAATTTAACTACTAAATGCCTTATTTTAAATTATAGGTCTTTTAAGTCGATCTTACCAGTCCAAAAACGTCCAAGCGCGTCCGGTTTCCCTTCATTGATGACATTGTCTGGTAGACCGTGGTCTAGTGTAGTGAGCAGACGTATCGCCGCGTCTCCAGCCACCCCCCAGTCCAGAAGGTACAACGCTGATCGGACAGCCACTAACAACCGCTGACTATCACCCACTAATGAGACTACGTTGACCTGTCCGTAACCTACAAGGAAAGGAATTAAGTAATCTATATTATTTAGTTATTTATTATTAGAAAGACTATCGAGAAATAAAAGTATCCTACTAATATTATAAATGCGAAAGTTTGTGTGTATGTTTGTACTCTCTTGTGCCTCTTCATTCAAGTAGGATATTTTTATCACTGTTTATTTCCCTATGTCTACTGTACTAACTTATTATGCTTGGGCAATAAATGAATGTTTTATTTTATTTTTACATTATTTTCACGCTCAAACCGCTACACCGATTTCGATGAAATTTGGTATGGAGATAGCTTATACCCTGGATAACACGTAGGCTTATTTTCATCATCACCATCATCACCGTTTTTCATCATCACGCGGGAACAACAGCGGGGCGCCGCTATACAAACAGAGTCAAAATAACTTTGCATGTGAACTGTGAGCAGCTGGAACGTGAGACGCGGAATTCATCACTGCTAAACGTAAATAAAAATAAGCTTAGAGCTCACCTGTCTTGGATACTCGGAATCCATTACTGCTACAGCTGATATTTATTTTATACACAAGTACAGTGCTACAAGGATCACTTGGCACCTGGTTGAAATTGGAACTATTTGTTTTGTGTCAATCTTTGATAGTTGATTATTTTAACTTGTAATTTGACCAATATATATTTCTATTATCATAAGAAATTATGTAAAAGAGATGTTATAGCTACTTTTCTGTTATTCTACACCAACACCCTCCTCTACGTCATGTTATTGCCAAAATATCCTTGTCGTACTGTAATACCTATTTAACGTAGAAGAGTCGGTTTTTCGCTTCGGTGTAATATTTTGGGGGAATTCAGTGGAAAACGAAATGGTGATTGAGGTTCAAAAAAGTTGTGCTAGAGCAATTCCTAAATTAAATCAGAGAGACACATGTAAACCGTTTATTACCAGCTTAAAACTGATCACATTATGTACCTCCACTAATCAAAGTTTCGTTCTCAGACTTTGTAATTACTCTAAAAAATATTTTTTAATTTTAATTACTTAAAAAGTGGTCAAGCCGTTCTGGAGGAGCTTGGTAACAAACACTGTGACACGAGAATTTTAGAGCATATTGTAATACTAGCTGCGCCCCGTGGTTTCCTCAACTTGTATTACGGTTTTCCCGCTGCCCCAATTATCCCACGGGAACCATACTTTTTCCGGGATAAAGCCAATGTGTTATTCCAGGGTCTAACCTATCTCCATACCAAATTTCATTGAAATCAGTACAGCCGTTTGAGCGTGAAGAGGTAACAAACATACACACAAACTTTCGCATTTATAATACAAGGTGCGCCCCGCGGTTTTACCCGTGTGGTAATGATTAATGATGATGATGATTAAAAGTAGCTTATGTGTTAAGCTAGGGTCTAAATTATCTCCATAATATACCAACCAAATTTCATCGAAATTGGTGTAGCCGTTTGAGCGTGAAGAGGTAACAAACATACACACAAACTTTCGCATTTATAATATTAGTAGGATAATTGTCTATGTGGTATACGTTTTGTAATGTATTGCACATGCAATATAGGAGCAGAATATAGGATCTTATACTGTTACCAACTATTTCTCCTACCGTTATTCGCAGATAAACGGTTTCTATTTGTAATATTCAAAATCCTCTTACCGATATGCTTCGTAAAAATCTTTCCCGAATTGTATTCGAGGCGGTGCACATTTTGTTGGTGGACGTCTACGAAGTACAAGTTCTGGTTGTCGGGATCCCAAACAGGACTCTCGCCGTGCGAGAACAATGCAGGATGCCCTGGGTTGTCGTGAGATGATACCTGTAGTATTATAGTTTTTAATCCTGTTTAGTGATTTTTTTTTCTCAACCATGTGCGTCCACTGCTGGACGTATGCCTCCCCCATATAGAGGGGATTTGCCAATACTCGCCACGCTTGGCAGGCTGGTTGGCGAGCGCAGTATGATTTCCGATCCTCAGAAGGCGCTGCTGCCCACCTCCTGGTACGTTATCCCTTAGCCGACTCTTACGGCACCCGCGAGAAGAGATGGGGGAGTACTATTCTAGGCCGGTACCACCACGGCCATATGTTTAGTGATGACACAAGGCAACAGAATCGTTCCCGATTATGGGGCTTTCAAGTCTCATTTCAAACTGTATTTTCTCCTACTTGAACGCCTTTTATAAGATTAAAACAGCAAACAGCAGATTACAGCATTAGGTGCTTGAACACTATCGCTTCGAACTCTTGTGTCTATAATTATTTTTTTATACTGTACAAATCTAGCGTTTGACCACGATCTCACTGGATGGTCAGTGACGATGTGGTCGAATGTTATCAAGCTAGATAGATAATATTTTTGTACGAAACTTTTGCCTGCCGTAATACTGGGTATTGTAGGAATAAGCTTATAAAGAAGTAAAATATTTATAAATGCATTATTTATTTATTGATAAGTTGCTCCGAAATACATATACGTATAGGTAAGCTTTAGACAACCTTGTACCTAGGTAGGTATAGTAGAACTATTACTTATCAATTATTTATATAATTCTACTTACCATTGATATCCTATAAGTTTGTTCTGCCTCCTCAGACAATCCACTTCCAGAGTATATAAATGTTAATAAACTAATTATTTTTAACATGTTTTATGTTAAATTTTTCAAATGAATGATCTACCGCACCTGAGGCTAAGAATGCAAATGAAAACATTACGGAAAAACGTCTACAAAACGTACCAACGAAAAGTAAGAATTCAATTGAAAAGAATGGCGGCCGATCGTAAACATACGATGAATGAGCAATTACGCGCTTCGTAAAACGAAAATAAGTAAAATAATGTCATTTTGTAAACTTTTTGTGTTTTACGTATAAATTGAACGCATTAAAAGTACCTAGATTTAGCTCTGAAAATTCAATTGAATTTCTTACACTTACATTTACACTTAGTTAAAATTGATGAACATATCAATTTTAACTAAGTGTAAATGTAAGTGTAATTTTATACTTATTGTAAATGGAAAAATATGACTGGTGTATTGATATTAATAATGTAATGACTACTTATGAATCAGTGTTACTCGATAAATAAATGAACTGACACTCTGTTTGGTAACAGTTTTTCAAACTTGAGGGTGGTCGGTAGCAGAGAGTACCCTAACACCATGCTGGGGGTTTGATAACGGGGTTGCCTTCAAAGGAAGCTAAAGCCGTTGATAGGTATCGGACCAACGTTTGTTAGTATGACAGCCGACGCTCCTACCGCTAGGCTATCCTAGGTTCAAATATATAATACACCATGATGAATTTTTTACATACTTGATTGATACTCGGAGATTTGTCTGTGATTTGTAAAAATGTACTTTTTTATTAAGGAGGAGGGCGTTGGTATTTGCAACACAGTTTTTCAAAAAAAAACTTTCGCAGATACCATCGTGCTTTCTTTATTTTTGTTCCATTGTTTAAGTTCCAATAAAGAATTATTATTATTATTATTTCGTTGTTAATCTTCAACGTCATTATGTCAGCCATAATGTGCCACAATGTTGTAGGTCATTAAAGTGTAGAATTAGTAGGTATTAAAAGGTTGTCATATTTATACTCCAATAGAAAGGATCACTTCGGAAGGATCGAATCAACTGTGAAGTTTACTTTCAACTAAGGGGATATCCAAAAGGTGGATAAAGCGTGTTAGTTTAGGCTCTGAAAAATATACAATAAAATCATCTTATCCTTGCTTCAACACATTAAATCCGTTGCTGCATTGCTTCCGGGCTGTTTGGCCATGGTCTAAGTGAAACTTGTGTTCCAGACGTTTCGTCGATCACTGCGGTCGACATCTTCAGTGGTTCAGGTCCGAGCGGAGACAAGAGCGTAGAACTCTCCTTCGCGGTGTCTTCTCTGATACTGAGAGTACTCTGATCATCAGTATCAGAGAAGACGCCGCGAAGGAGTTCTACGCTCTTGTCGCCGCCGCCTGATGTGCAGCAGTGTATGCTCTAACACTAACACGCTTCCGCCATGTCTTCTTTTAGCGGGGTTTGTCAGTACTCGTCACGTTTGTCAGGCGGGTTGGAGAGCGCAAAATGTTGATTTTATCTGCAGAAGGCGCTGCTGCCCAGTTTCTGGTACATGATCCTTAGCCGACTCTTACTGAATCCATGAGATGGGGGTACACTTCTAGATCGGTACCACATGGCAAACCAAGAGACCTAATAGGTCTTGGTATCTTTAGCCTATAAAAATATACTGTGATTTATTTACCTCCCTGGAGTCTTATCAACATAAATTTACTGCACTTGGTAGTGGACACGTTTAATTACATATATGGAACACAGCATAAATCGTTTTTGATTTATTACAGTAAAGAGTTTTATAACATTTATACGGGTTTAAGGTGTAAACTAACGCGTATCGATATCATAATTCAAAATTATAAAAATTTAATTATGATGAGTGGTTAGCCAGAAACTATTACTCGGCTCCCTGGCGGTTTATAGAAATAATAATTAACCGTTTGCACTCCGGGAGTGCCGGCAGAAGTGAAAACTTGAACATGATTGATGATGATGAAAAGTAGCCTATGTTCTAATTCCAGGAACTGAAGTATCTACATACCAAGTTTCATCCAAATCCATTCAGCCGTTCTGGCGTGATTGAGTAAGAAACATCCATCCATCCAAACTTTCAGATTTATAATATTAGTGGGACACATAGAAAACATGTTTTTTTTTAAACAATAAAATTGGTTCTCTTTATAATACCGGCGTTTTGATAACCGAACTCAATAATACTTTTAACAAAATGACTTTATGAAATAAAACTACCAACGAACGAAAATGTTTCTTATTCGTAACGCATTTAAGTTTAAATTTCAACGGCGGTCCTGACGCTCGTACGATCTAACGCGAGTTTAACATTTTCTTCCATATAAAAGTGCTCAACACCGCTACAGAAGTTTTCACTCCAAAAACACGCTTCCGAGTTCCAACTTAATAAACTCTTGATTCTTACGGCTGTAACGTGACACTTACGCGAGGCCGAAACAAATTGTCGATCGTGATATCGACTACGCGCGCAAGTGTCACGGTATACCCGTATAAATAATTAACTAGCGGGAGTTTTAATATCTCTTGGTTAGTTGATCATCCAAACTAAATCTGAAAAGGTCTATGAAGATTTATTTTCTATATATTTTAACACTTTTTGTAACAATACTAATAGATGTAATTGTGTGTTGAGCTTTTTTCATTCATATTTTTATTTCACATACACCTTGCCACGGATATAGAAAAGGATTAGCTACTTTTCCTGAGCCTCCATGTCCTACAAAACAGAATGTACACGCAACGATATCAACCCACACAAATGGAGGAGCATTGCCAGATCAATAATCCCCGTAATATGACCAATGATCCCCATAAACTGACGACTTTGACGATCTTCCCTGACCACCAGATTCACAACCATGACCACTCTAACTAGAGTGCCCGATTAAGAAGAGTCTATGTGCCAGGAAGTTTATTGTATTTGGATGATAAAAACCACAAGCCAAGTTTCTCTTAAAATTTTAATGATACATTTAAATTATGATGATACTACAATTACGATACATTAAATGTTAACAATTGTTAACCTTACCTTAACAATAATACCTTAAATTAAACATTTAATTGAGTTTGCACCTCGGTGTACAGTGGCTATGGCCAGACTTAACACAGTATTCACGACTTTGTTTTAATGTTGTATAAAACTATTTCACGTTCTTTCATTTTTTTTAATACATAAAAGTTTTGGTACTATAAACCGTTTATTAATAAAGGGGTAACTTTTGTGTAAATCCGTAAGCCGATTGTGGTATTTTAATTTTTAAAGCACTAGCATAGTGTACTAATGGTGTATAGCAGAGACGCACCCGCCACTTTCAATTATCAAAAAAAATATTTGAAGAGCCTATCTCAATCTATATAAAAAATGTCATCAAAATCGTTTCAGCCGATTCTGAGATGGTTAGTTTTACAGAGATATGTCTGACACAGCTTTGATTTGACCACGACATTCTTGATTTATTTACTATCAACTTGAAAATATTTAAAACTTGGCACACAGATGTGTGGAGCCATATACATAGATAAAAGATAAAAGTTAACCATCGCTTTGGGCCGTTGGTTAAAATGAATGGATTTACATGTGCATTCACTCTATCTGCACTTGTCCTTCATTCGAAGGTACCCCTCATCACTAAATCTTGTCTATGGTTGTGTACATTTTTTGTCAGGTAAGGATGAATGGACTATAACTAGAAATACACAGAAACTATGTTACAAGATTAGTCACCAGATCTATAATGCTGCTAACAAACGGTAAATTGCATATTTTGCTAGATATAAAAAACGGTTATTCCCGGTTGGCATTTTAAAAACGTTTTATTATAAACGCTTGTTATAAACATTTCTGGCCCGCGATTGAGAATATCAATATAGATCATTCTTATCGCAGCAAAAACGTATAGAATTATAATATTTCCGAAATTTCACAATCAGTACATGATAATAAACACCTACAAATAGATTTTATCGAAACTTAGAAATTAAACTTAGTAGAAATTATATTTTTCATTGGTCACTTCACAGAGTAGCTAAAATGACAACAAAACTAAAAAATAATAGTTTTCCTTTTCACTAGCTACGCAAAGTATGTGTCGGGTAACACATCTATTCAAGTTTTACATTTAAATAAGTAAAGAGCTAAAAGCTATGCTCTATTTTACAAGATAAATTAAGTATCAAAGACTTGACATTTCGTTCCATTTCTTCACAGTCCTGAACTTTCCCACACTAAACGGTTAATAATCAAATTAATCAACCATCATTTAAGACAACCTCATGCAGCACATTGTTTTGGAAAATGTCTATCTTCTCATCAAAATATCTCACCGCCTCACCAATAGTACTGTACTAAGCATTGTGCAATGGTTGCTTTATTTACTTGTTTATAGCATGACAATACAAAGGATTTCTTACATATAGGCTGTGCTAGAGCCACTGTATACACTAGTACGATATCTAGACGTGTGCGGGAGGGGCAGCCGGGGGGGCAGCTTCCGGGGGTGGGGGAGTCTGCTCCGGCACAGGGGCTGCGCCGCCACTCTCCGCTTGTAGTCTGAAAAATATTACACATTACATTCATAACCTTCTAACATTCATTCTTCATTTCTTGCCCTTATTTGTAATCTTGAATACTCTATGGGAATACAAAATTAAAATAAGCGTGACAATAGTGGTAGCCTTATCAGTAAAAGTGATATTTGGATGAAGAGCCCACAAAATATAAATGAAGAGGGTTCCACTCAACGTAAAAACAATAATTTATAATAGTAAACATCCAAAACTACACACAACTTCTATCGGAAATATTCCAAGTTACTGTAATACAACATGCTGTGCATCCAGAGAATTCCGACACAGTGTAGAAAAGATTGTGCCTGACGTGCGGCCTCCGTGAGAATGCTTTTAACAGTTTGTTTTTTCACTTCTACCCCAAATTCCTTTAAATAACATGGTACTTGAAATTTGGTAAATTATATTTTATACTAGTAGCGCCCCGTTCACGCGCGTGGATTAGGGCTTTTCCGCTACCTCAATTATCCCACGGGAACTATACTATTTCCGGGGAAAAAGTAACAGCCTATGTGTTAATCCAGGGCATAAACTATTTCCACACCAAATTTTATCAAAATCGGTGCAGCCGTTTGAGCGTGAAGAAGTAACAAACATACACACATCACACATAAACTTTCGCATTTATAATATTAGTAGGATTAAAGCAGTATGTAAATTTGTTGTAAAATTTTAAAATTTCATAACCCTATTAGAACCTATTACCTTTGATGAGCTTGATGCCTCGCCCGGAACTCGGCCGCCTTTAGTTGCTCCAAGTGGAACTGTTGCCGCTCCTGTATCAACTGCTGTCGTTGGTATTCCAGACCTAAAACATACATTTGTATAAAGCTAAGAGTAATATGTCTAGTTTAGTATGAAATTACAGTTTCGGAGGCGATGATGACGAGAGTAGATAAGGTATCAAAATTAGTTTGTACCTTATCTTCTATGTTTCAAGATCAATTTCTGGTAAAATTAACGATAATCAACCCACCCCTACATATATATCTCTATCGTTTCACCTAACTATCGACAGAAATACTACTTATGGCGAGCAAGTAACAACTTAACAATGACAAGTAAGCGAATTGAGTTTGACCTATAATATACCAGAGTGTCTATGGCAAGATGACGGTCGACTTTGAGGTTTTCATTGTAGACCGTTAGAGTTATCAACAAAAACAAGAAAAGGAAATTTCCATTGTTTCCCAGGAAATATCCTGTGTGGCTGTTTTATTATTTTTACATATTCTATCCCTCATCTCGCATTTATCCGTTTAAACCTGTAATTGGCTTCCTATAGCTATCCTAAGCGTATAATACATTGTAAATAATCTGGTGCTTATCCAAAAAATAAATATATAAATTAATAATTGAAACAAAAATGATTTTGTACCAGTATGTACAGTAGTCAAAACTTAAGTTTATACTCTGAAGTTGTCCGCATGTAACTGCATAGTAGTAAACTAGTTAGTTTGAGTCGCTAGAAACAGATCTTTTTTTTCACTCAGACCCCCGGACTAGGATTCCCTGTATCGCAGGAGGCATGGACACACAATCACAGCACAAACATCCAAGACCCGGGACAAACATTTATACTCATCGCACAAATATTTGCCCTGCCGGGATTCGAACCCAGGGTCCCGGAGACACAGAAGTCATGTCACTGACACTGAGCACTGCGACCGATCTTAATTATTGTTTCACCATCTCGCTTTCTCATTTCGATGACAAACTGTTTTATAGGTACATACGCAAATGTCACCGAGCCTAGCCTCATAATTACAAAGATAGGCCGCGCATACCCGAACATAAGTAGGGGTTGAATATAAATAGCATAGTGACACAAGTGACCTTCTCGCTCCCTCTCCATGGTAGCTTCCAACTCCTCGAAATGTCTGAGTTTGATCTCGAGTTTCTTCATCTGCGTCTCGACGAGCAGCGCGACGAGCGACTTGATCTTCCTCTCCTCGACGCCGGCGAGATGCTTGGCCTTCACGGCGGCGGCGGCCAGCGCGGCCGACGCGGCCGACTGCAGCTTCGCGTCCACGGTCGCGCTCTCGCCTTCATGCAACACGTAATGGACATCATTATGACATTCAAACTCAAGGAAATAAAAAGATGAAAATAAAATTGGAAATTAAGATTTCTTTTTAGAGCTAAATTTGCATCTGATCTAGTCATGTTGATGTTGAGTGATAACGTGGTCTAAGATGTAGAACGTAAGCTTGGAAGGTACCTACTACGGTACTTGTGACTTGAAGACTCCACAATTGTATCTATATACCGAAATACGGCCTAGGGCAACGAGTTCCCCTCTTTGGCGTTGTAAAAGTGGAAGCCAAAAACTTCGTAGGTGGTATAATTTTTAATAAGTATAGAATTCGTCATGTTATTTACATAACGAATTCTATACTTATTGTCGTGAGTGCTATAACAATTTGTATTTTATCATAACTATATAAGAACTTTATTTTTAACAATCTTAGCTAGTTTGATTGAATAACAGAAGTAAGTTCTACCAATACCAACGTTCAGTTATTTCTAATCTTTTTACAGAATTTGATATTAGCGGTCCCCAAATTAAGAGTATAAAAAATAAATATAATCTCAGCAGGGCTGCCAGTATCCAGAAACGATGCAAGTGAAAATGAATATATTCACTATGGGTGATAAACTAAACTTATTGAATCCGTTAGCGTTAGTAGCCAACCAGAATGGATGAGGAAAGCCAGAAAAAGAACCTTATGGAAATATTTATGGGAGGCCTACACCGTAGACGACTTCTGCTGAATAGCTTATCATAAAATGTATATATAATAGTTAAAAGCTGTGACAAATAGTTTAATAAACCAATTCCAATACAACTAATATTTTGTAATTTTCTAGTGGAAGAAATAAGGGCTATTTAGTTAAAGTATTAGTTGTTTCCTATTTGATCGCTAAAAACTAATATTAGCTTTCATAACTAAAAGTTATGGTCACTAAGACGTCTTTGTGATTGAATAATAATGTCCTGCTAGTTAAGGTTTTCATTCATCTGCACCATCTCGTTATATTTGCAAAGGAAAATTGAAGTATTTAGTTAACAATAATTACCAGGTTGTGGAGAAGATTCCTCCTTGGTTTCCGTCTTGGGTTCAATAGCGGATGCTTCGGAGGGCGGTGCAGCCGCGGCGGCGTCTGTCGGCTCTTCCTTCACTTTCACTTGCCCTTCGCTTTCTTCTACTTCCATTGCTTCGGGTTTAAGATCGGCACCTTCTTTCTTCTCGGCTGCGTGGAAAATATTGATTCAGACAATCCCACTAATATTATAAAGGCGAAAGTTTGTGTGTATGTTTGTTACTCCTTCTCGCTCAAACGGCTGTACCGATTTCGATGTTATTTGGTATAGAGATAGGTATACTAGACTGGACTGGAATAACACATAGATTACTTTTAGGCCAGAAAAGTATAGTTCCCGTGGGATAATTGAGGTAGCGGGAATATCGTAATCAGGTAAAACCATGAGGCGCTCCTAGTGCAACATAAATCTTAAAATGTCGAAGAAAATGGCGAAAAAGTTCGAAGAGTAAGTGATTAAAACAAAACTTATATGATAGTCTTTACGAACCAGCCATCGAAATAAATTTAAAAACTACTGTAAGCTCTAAGGCTTTCACGGCCGGCGTTGCATGTTGTATATATTGCTTCCGGGCTGTTTGGCCGTTTAAAAAACTACGTTATGATACAGCTCTTCTATGGACAACTGTATCATAATGTAACTTTTTTACCATTAAGATACAACTTCAGCTGGACCAAGGACGTTACAATGCAGTTGAAGTTGGTTCCATTTTTTGGTAAAAAAATTTCTTCATTCTTTGTAGTGACCTTTGTTACTCACGGGATCTATTATCATTGTGGCGTAGGTACGTTAACCGACGTCTTCACCCGCTACTACGAGTATAATATCGTCTAGGTATAAGCACGCACTTTTCAGTTATTGGAGTGTAACTCTAAAACCGCTTGTCCGATTTTGATGAAATTTAAATGGGACCACACGGGAAGCACCAGCCACCTTTAAATAAAAAAAACGCTCAAAATCGGTTCACCCAGTCGGAAGTTATGCGGTAACAGACAAAAAAAACAAAAAAAAAAAAAACAAGGGGCGTCCTTTTTGTGAAGTTGGTTAAAAAGAGCTAGCAGCTCAAAAACAGTGATGGCGCAGGCAAGTTGAGCGGCTAGTTAGATGTAGATGTGTAGAGTAGTAATACCTGCGGGTTCGGGAGCGGTGCCCGCGATGCCGGTGGCGGCGAGCGCGGCGGCGGGCCCGTGCGCGCCGGCCGCCTTCACGTGCGCCTCCATCATCGCCGCCGGGACCTCGTCCTGTACACCACGGACTATTCAGCACTATCAACATATCGTGTTACGTCTGCTGACAACCTTACAGTCGCTGGTTCGATCTCAACCGACGACCAGCCGCTTCTAACCACCGAATTTCGACATCTCTTTTAGATGTTTGTTTGCCCCAGGAGGTCGGAAGTCTATGTCCACATTATAAGATTTAAACCAGGATTATATGATAAAAGTTTTATTTTTCTTTTATGATACTAATTAATTGACGACATAGGAAACGATAAACAACGCTAAAATCAAAGTGTAAAGATGTTATATTGCCGTCATTTAATACAAGAAGTAGATGTCGTACGAATCGTGGCCCACCAAAGGCCTAGAAATATTTAAATGTGAAATCTCTATACATTACATACCTTGATAGCTGCAAATTCTTCCATCGCAGCTCTTGTTGCTTTGGAGGCGATCCGTGGGTCCACAACGGAAGCCAGGAACGCGACCGTGCTCATCACAGGGTTGCCAGTCTTGCTGAACGGAATCGGCTGGTACGCAAGAGGGCCTAGAACACCACCTGGTGGAGGAAGCAGGAAACATATGAGTATATTGCTTAACAAAACCATCTTGTTGCAAAACAAAAGAATAAGGGCTTTATAATAGCTGCGCGGTTTGATGCGGCGTGGACTACGGTTTAACGGGAAAACCGTAGGCCACGCGGGGACATTTTCCCGAATAAAAAGCAACCTATGGACTACTCCAGTGTATCAATTGTACTAAACAAATGGCTCATAAATTATTAATGAATTATCGTTTTCAATAGTTTTGCTACGCTACTAGGACTATAATTGTAAAATGGCTACAGAATCTAATTTCTACTGCAATGCAATTATACCTTTAATACAATCGAGATGAGATTGTTATTTTAGTGGAATACCAAATTTATTTATTTACATTTGAATTACTTTTGCACTTTTTATGAATCGCTTGTCTTAAATAAGAGAATTGGCACCCTGACATAATTTATCTAGTAGCGGTAGTGCGTGTGCCTGTGGAGGGGATTTTTTATTGTTATCTGCGTCCCTCGAAATCTGTTGCTATAGACAAATACGACATTCTTCATTTCTTTATCAATGTTTTTTTCGGAAATAAAAATAATTTATAGCTATGTTATTCTTGTGCTTCTCTCTAGACCAAATCTAACGTTCAAGCTGGTGCTTCTTAAATACTTCAACATGTGTGCATGGGGTTAGAGGGAAGGCATGTGCGTTCTCAAAGGGGCGGTGTATGTGTGATCCCGATGCGGGGCGACTGAGGGGCGGGTGGTGTACTCGTATGTGTGAGCGGGGGGCGAGCGGTGTAGGTACCTGCGGCGGGATCGTTCAGGTAGGGCTCCTCGATAGGCAGCCTTAGGAAGTGTAGGATGCACTCGTCGTGCGTGCGTGTGCCGACGTGCGCCGCCACGCGGTTCCAGTCGTCGCGGTGCAGCTCCAGCCCCTCCAGCAGCAGCAGCGTCTCCTGCTCCGACCACTCGCGTCCACGGCACCCGCCACGGTACTGGAGACGTACACACGCACACTTACTTTTAACCCATTACAAAAAGGCTCTCCACAACTTTTTTATTTATGTTCCCTGTGGGGACGCATGGACCGATTCGGTAACTTATTTTTGTTTAAATCGATATACTTCCTAGGTGGTCCCATAGTCATCAGGGTCTACTATTCAATATGACAATAAGCTCGAATCACAAATGCCGATTTTGACAGTTTTGGTAGTCTGCTATTTTAATTCGTCCATATTGAATCGATGTTGACTCAATTCTAGATTCGATAACACAGCGCACCATTTTGGACAGTCTGTTAACGCATAAAATGTCAAATGCCCTACTAAATCAGCATAGGCCGAGCGTAGATTCAATATAGATTCAGACCGATATCAACTTAAAAGACTACAGATTTTTGACGTTGTCTTATTAGTATCGAGTCGGCCTCGCAGTAGACTGAATGTAAACATTAAATTAGTAGATTTGACACCCAGGTCAATATCTGATAATGAGATTCTGGGGAAATCGGGGGAATGTATGTAGTAGACTAATATGTTGTTTACGTTATAACAATGTAAAGTGACATTAGGCAATTATCAAGCACAGTATTACTGAAAATGATTTCATCAAAGCAAAATCAGACAATCTACAAAAACAAAATTTGTTTTTGGTAGATTGTCCGATTTTGCGTTATAATAAATAAAACATCTTTAAAGCATTGAATGCTTATATGATGAGAGATATGTTATTTATTAAGCTTTTATTGCCAACATATTAATCAAAAAAAAGTTTCTTTACGACACGAAGACCTCAGGCCAAGGTGGAAGAGACGAGAGTAAATTATACATTCCCTATTCCACGCTAGCTTCTTAATGTATTGGAGCAGGGGCAGCAAGAAGCACTAACATACGAGTAGCTACTATAGATGTTCCCGTAACAACGAATGAGTCTTGCATCTCACAGTGCAATCGCAAGTGTTCCACAGACTTTTTCACCTGCGTAGACGGTAGTCAAGGTTGCAATGACCTTTCTTCTACGGTATACCTCTAGTCTCTGGATGCGGGCCGCTTCCAACCGGTCCTTGTGGATATCAATGGGGGAGGCCTATGTCCAGCAGTGGACGTCCTATGGCTGAGATGATGATGATACCTCTAGTATTTGGCCAATATTTGACCTCGGATGGATACGGTCCTTAGCTAGTAAAAATGAAACCCGGGGCACATACCTGATCTAGTTTCAGTCCAGGATTGAGGCCCAAATCGAGAGTAGGCTCCTGTTTGATCTGTGGAACTGGAGCCGCAGCGGGTGGTGTGGGTGCTGCGGCGGGGGGCGCCGCCCCGGCCGGAGGAGGCGCGCCTGATTCAGCACCGTTGGGTAACCCTGGCTCAACCTTGGGTACATTCTCCGCTACAAAGAAGAAAATATTTGTATGTATAATTGCTTCATATGAAGTAGTTCTGATTTATTTATATGTTATGTGGAATGAAGAGATGAGATGTTTTCATTATTAGGGACTAGATACAATACGCGTAGCCTATCTTTGTGGATCTTATGTTAGACTCTGTGACCTGTACCAGTAGTATTTTTTAATACTTTATAGACCACTGCCACACTTGATGACGATGCGCTCGAAGATGTAATCACATTAGGCTATCTACTTCTGCCTGTGAACACTGTGTTTGCTGACAGTTTTTCACACTTGAGGTTATTAGTAGTAGTAGCTAGACAGACAGGTACTTGAAAGCACCCTACCAGCCATTACCAATAGTTTGTCATCAAGCGGATTAAGGGAATTAAGAAAATGCGAAAAACGTCAAGGAATGAGAGAGACAGCTATACAATAATTAAGCCAGGTACTGCGCAGCTACAAGCAGACAACTTCTTCCCCTATTTTCCAATTTTTAAGGATCCAAATATCCTGATTTTTTTCTTAATACTAATGGCAATCACTTAGGGAATGTTTCCACAAAATATCTTCTAGATCTGATGCTGTTTAGACTGTACGTTGATGCAACAATGAGTCAATCAGGACAAGTAATTATATACATATAAATAGATACACTGTTGATATTTACCTGGTCTGGGCTGTGCGGGTCGCGCCAGTAGCGGCTGTAGACCGGAAGGAGTATCGGAGAGCACGTGGAAATGAGAAGTGGGGGGCGGGCCCATGCCGGTGGGACGGGACTCTGCTTCCAACTGAAAAATAAAACTATTTTACTAACTTCCATCAATTATATTATATCTTTCACGTAATTCTAAATATAGTTCAACCAATGCACTAGGTTGAGCGCTATGTGCTGAAGCATGGGTGCTGAGCCTATTTCAGCAGCAGATATTCAGAAAATCGTATGTATTATGTTTATACATTTAAAAGCCCATGTAAACTGCATGACCGCTGTTGTGCCCCACTATAACAAATTGTCATTCTTAGTTTTAAACTATTCAAACAACTTTAAACTTTATTCAAAGCTAGCAAATTGCAGGCAAATATATATTTTACAAATACATAATATGTCCAAAGACCCGGATAATATTGAATCATTAACTAATTTATAAGTCTAGCAATTTACAGCTAAATTGCTTCACAATAAGTAGCGATGAGGTCGCAGGTTATTCGTATAGTTTTAATGCTTTCTTATATTTAAATTTAAATTTAATGTCAGGATGCAGGTTGTTTAAAGGGTTAAGATTAATATACCATAGTTCCTTAGCATAGTAATTTTTAAATTTAGGTATGGCAAGAGTATTTTTAGGAATACTTCGGTCACAAAAAAAAAACTTTTTAAAATGAGGATTTCAGTTCTTTAGTACGCGGAGCATGCAGCACACCACACAGACCTGATAGTTGATGAGCCCCCACTGCTCGAGGAAGCCGTGCACGCGCATGATGGCGCACACGTCCCCGGCGAGGTTGCGCCGGCTCGCCGTGCTCGTCAGGTACTCCGTGGGGTTCAGCCGGTACGTGTCGATCATGAAGTTCCTGACAACAAATACACACTAATTATACAAATACTACGTATACATGTATGTTATTTTTAGTTCCATAGGTGGCCCACAAGTTTATAACTTTAGATCTAAATTGTTGACTGACACTCTAGAACATAATTGGCTAGTAGTGCGCGACTCCCATGGGGGGCATTGGTGATTCTCGGGGAAGCATAAAGCCTTAGTAGTTTCAATAAAAAAATCCGTAACAAAGTTACAAGTTACCAAGTACGTAGCAATGGGCTATTGATTGCTCTTATTATCTTGAATGTTACCTAGCATATTCCACAACAGAAGCAGTACAAGAGCTGAAAATACAACCGAGAATTGACTAACGCTCGTTATTGTATTAGTTATTTTATAGGTACTAGGTGCTTAATTCGTATTTGGTTTTACACCTAAGCGCCATTTTTATTAAAGTATGCGCTTACGTATAGTCTAAAGACGTCAAAATTTGTTTATTTTAAAACATTACAAATAAAACTATCATTTAAATTGTATTTTTTTACGTTACCTCCCTTAGAACTGTTTCATTTATGAAAAGGTTGGAAAATACAGATTTCCATTCGAAAGAATATATACATTCAGTGACCCATAAAAAAAATCATTCAAATCGTGTTAAGTGTTTTACTATATGTTCAAGATGTTTTTTATAATTTGTTTTGGATAAATAGTTTTGAAGTTTACATGCAATAATGTTATTTCATAAGAATAGGGTTGAGGCTCCAAGTTGAAAGTGTACATATACAATATTAGATATACGGGGAGATATACCAACAATACGTATGATGGGTTTTGATTTCACTTTTTTAATGCATCCTGCCAAGGAATGAACTTGTTGCCCGAGCCTGTGTTTCCCGATAGGTACAATCATGTAGTCTTCAACTCACGAGTGAATCGGTACCTTCTAGGCTTGCATGCTATATCTTAGACTTCATCATCATTGGAGATGCAGATGAGGCAGTGGTCAAACGCAAGCATACAATACTAAAAAAGAAAGAAACCAAAGGGAGTTGTGTGTAAATGGTTGAGAAACCCTGCTCTAGAAAGATCTGTTTATACATTTTAATATGAGACCCTGTTGAAAAAATCGATTTTCACTTAGATCACCTGTAAGCTAGATATATCTCCGGCGTCTTCGATTTATTCTTCCCATTGAAGAACTCTGGCATGGCTCGCTTCTCGATAGTATGAATGGAGTTGTAGTCGAACCAAGCTGAATAGGATGGCACTATGATGTGATGAGTTTGGTCGGTCACATTGTCTTCCATTTCATCTTTTGGTATCATTTCCTGACAAAAATATATTTAAACATGGGTTAAACTTGTACATTTAATTAGATACCTTTTTCGAGATTTGTGGCCATTGTTTTTGTGAAAAGGATGTATGTTGTTCAATTTCATACATCATAGATAACCTTATACAGTGAGTAGCAACGGGTCATAGCGGACCAGACACCGGTAGTGGTGGGTACCTGCGTGTTGGAGTCGCTGTGCTTCCCCTGCGAGTCGTCGTGCGTGTCCATAGGTGGCGCGGGCGCGGGCGTGGTCGGTCCCTCCGCCGGTAGGGGGGTCGCCGCGCCCCCCACCCCCGCACTAGCCCCCGCTCCCGCCGTCGTACTCTCCGCCGAGCCAGAGCTCGCACTGGGAGCTGCAACACAAACAACTCCACTCTTAGACACGCCAAACACTTGATCCGAATCTAGCCTGGGTGGTAATTTAAGTCCAGGAAAAATCATTCACTCACACAACTGGCATAGAAATTAGTTCTAGTAAGCGGCGTGAGGCTTTTGTCTGTGAATATTCACGAGTGTACTACTCGGGGCGTCTGCTTGTTTGCAACTTATTACATTAAATGTAATAAGTGACTTATAAGCAGAGGCCTCGCCTGATGGTAAGCGACCACTATCGCCTATAGATATCTGTAGCACTAAGGCATGGGGCACTACGCTCATTATTTTTAAGACACTGTTAACTTTTGTAATATGGAAGTAAACTAGCTCATTATTAGTGATCACCATATAAAATGGTGCAGGGATGCACTTAAGTGAATGAAACGAACTAAAAGAAATGAGTTACTTACTTTCCACAGGTTTTTCTACAGCCTCAGGCGTGGGCGCCGCCGGCTCTGTGACATCTCGGGAGGCGCTATCGTCTTCGTCTTCGACGTCATTTTCACGCCTTTTGGCTCCACGGCTGTATTAACAACAGATGCTATTTAATCTACTTCTCTGTATGTAATAAAGGACAAAGAAGCAAACGGTCCGCCTGATGGTAAGCAATCACCGTCCCTCATATCCCCACTGGGGGTTGATACGTTGATCTTTTTAAGACTCTGTTAGCTCAATAGAAGAATCCCATGTTGTAGCTACTCGAGGATATCGAGCGAGAAAGCTTTTTCCATATTTTGCAGGTGTATAACAAAAACGATCGGTAAAGTGGCCCAGTACGTGATTCTCATGAATCGATTATATGTGGAAAATCTTTAAAGCGATTGAGTCTACTGCTGTGCTAAAAACGTTGAGTGCTTGCACTTGAGTGCACCGTTCCAAAGGTGAGAGCAGTACTTCAAGTGAAGACGGACTTGCGCTTTGTACAGTAAAAGCTATTGCTTTGATGTGAAGTACCACTTTTCCTTGTTTGGTACACCAAGTTGTTTTTTTGGTGCGCCAAAAGTCAACCCCCAGAATATATACCCCGGGACCTTGAGAAGATTCTTAAACAAGGAGCTGTAACAAATCAGATTTTTTTAAAGAGTAGAATGCGTAGATAAGTCTCTTATTAGCAATATTATTAAATAAAGAAAGATAGGGTACACTCTAACATCACCTAACTAAAAATTGGACTAGATAGGTACAACTCCAGACAAACGCACACACAGTTTTAGTATTTAAAGAGCTATTTGTGTATTTTGTGAAAACACAAGAAGACGCGCACAAATACCGGGCTGACCGCACAAATACCGGGCTGAGGGCGCACAAATACCGGGCTGAGCACTATCTGTGCTCGCCCCCCCTCCGGTGAAGCTGTAAATGCCGGTAGAGGCAAACAGCATTAGCCCGTTAGAAAAAAAAAAAACAAGAATACATTATTTCTGCCCAGTAATAAAAATACATATCTAGAGAACTAAACGGGCTGCACAACTGTCGGCCCGATTACGAATAAAACAAATAAGATGCATGGACCTAATTTATGCGGTCCACATTTGAAGAGCTAATGTCCAATCTCCCTGTTTTAAAAATATTGTTTTAAATATATTTAAAAATATTACACACTGGGTACAACTGAACCAAGTTTAGTTTCACCCTGTCTTAGACAGCAAGACACAAGCTTTTTCCTATTTTGTTCAACAACGGCGCTGGCATCGCCAGTGCTGTCATTCGCAATGCTATGCGTGGTGCTACAATACAATATGCCATTGACATGACAAGCCTATATACTATTGTAACGGTAAAGTTGACAAAAACGTTGTATAGTTAACACAAGGCCATAAGACACGGCGGTGGAATGGTGCGAGTTAGACTAACCATATTACCGGAACATTAATAATAAATAACAATAAAATGTCAACATAGATTGTAATTTTCTTTTAAATATTGTAAGTACTTGATAATTACAAACCTCTTTCTCTTGTTTTTCTGTGGCGGCGGCGAGGGTGACCGCTTCCTCTTGCTTCCCTTCTTACTCTTGCTGGATGGTTCAGCCCCCGGGAGCAGATCGTCGACCGACAATCGCAACTTGTGAACCTGTCAATATATACAAAATTAACAAACCCTTTACACTATTGTATGTGAAGTTTTAGTTGAAGAAGATTAGCATGTACATATTGTATACCGTTTGTTGTTTGTGTTATTCTAAGTCACGGGGGTTCCTCGTTGCTCGTGTAACTAGCAACTAGCTCGGGTACAATTGCAATGACTGAACCTAACTGAATAGTGACATCACAGTAGCCAAAGCAGGATTCAATTTTGCAGCCGTAACGCAGCCGTATTGAAGCGTGAAACAATTTAATACCGTTATTATCTAGTACAAATCAAATTTGATTTAAAATATTAGTGGGAAGAAATTTGATTTAAAATATTAGTGGGAAGAAATTTGATTTGTACTTGATAATAACGGTATTAAATTGTTTCACGCTTCAATACGGCTGCGTTACGGCTGCAAAATTGAATCCTGCTTTGGCTACTGTGATGTCACTATTCAGTTAGGTTCAGTCATTGCAATTGTACCCGAGCTAGTTGCTAGTTACACGAGCAACGAGGAACCCCCGTGACTTAGAATAACACCGCTTAGGCGTTCATAATCACAAACTTGCATTTATATGCAAGTTTGTGATTATGAACGCCTAAGCGGCTCGATGGATTTGGATGACATTTGGTATGGAGATAGCTTATACCCTAGATTAGCACATAGGCTTAGTTTCATATTTACCATCATCGCCGTTTTTTATCACCACGCGGGTAAATACATATAGTTATGAAATACAAATACATATATTTTTTTAATGTTTCATTAAAAACACGCTGCTGAGTGTTTGATTGACAATTCTCGTAAGTTGAAATTATTATATATATATAATATGTATATTAAGCCCGATCACCTGCGACCACAGTGGTCACCGCAATCTGACAGCGTAAACTCACCTAAAGATGGGCATGGGACATGACCTTTTTTTTATACTGTATAGATCTAGCGTTTGACCACTATCTCACTTGATGGTCAGTGAAGATGTGGTCGAAGATGTTATCACGCTAGCCCTAGAATGCTCACTGGCTCTCAAGGACTGCTACCTGAACACACTATGTGTTTGGTGACAGATTTTCAAACTTGAGGGAGGTAGCTAGCCAGGCGGGTATTCAAAAGTACCCTACCACCATGCTGGGGATTTGATAACGGTGTTACCTTCACCGGAAGCTTAAGCTGTTGTTGGGGATTGAACCAGTGTCCGTCAGATTGCTGCTCGCTGAGCTATCATCGCTTCAAAAATCGAAACGTACGTCAAAAACTTGACATTAAACGTTAGTAAAGTTGCATGATATAAATAAATAATATGACGTCGCGTATCATACTTTAAGATTAATTGTAATAGGTACCTTCTTCTTCCCGTGATGATCGACCTCGTAGTCCTCCTCGTTCATCCACTCGTTGTACTGCGGCAGGTCGAGCACCCACGTGGCCGTCACGCGCCACGTCTCCGCCCGGTTCATGTCCCAGTTCACACTCTCCGACACCTCCACCTGTTCACACATTACACATCTAATCACATCTATGAACAAAAAACGCATTTAGTTTCAGTAACAGCCACTAACTAGCATGTCGCGGGAGGCACGGCATGGCACGGCACACACATTCACATTAATCAAAACGACGGTGACGGATGACGGTCGCCGTGGCGCAGTGGTCAGTGTCAGTGACATGACTTCTGTTTCTCCGGGACCCTGGATTCGAATTCCGGCAGGGGTAAACATTTGTGCGATGAGTGTAGATGTTTGTCCCGGGTCTTGGGTGTTTGTGTGTTGTGATTGTGTGTGTCCATGCCTCCCGCGACACAGGGAATCGTAGTGCAGGGGTCTGAGTGTAATAATAAAAAATAGAAAAAACATCCAAGACCCGAGAACAAACATTTATCACAGAAATGATTACCCCAACCGGGATTCGAGCCCGGGGTCGCGGTTCCAAAATCAGTGTTGGTCAGTCAACGTTCCGTCAACGAAGAATATTTAATAAACAAGAGCAAATTCACCGCTCAGAGCAATATAATGTTTTTAGTAATGTTAATCAGTTTAGTAATCTTAATTAGTAGATGTTGACGTATTAACATTAATGTGGAGAGGTAGAGGGAGGCCGAAGAAGGTATGGATGGACTGTGCGAGATGATATGTTTATGAAAGGTTTGAGCATTGAGACGACTAATCCCACCTAGTGAGGGATAAGGACAAGAAGAAGAAAAGAAGATGTAGACGTATCTCCCTTCTGTGTAAACCTTTACCCTAAGTACACTAACCGGTAGATCAGCCTGCGACCAGGTGTCATGGCTGTCGGGAAGGTAGTACCAGTGCACGAGAGAGTAGTTGCCTCGCCTGAACACTGGCCGCGCGTACTCCTCTTCAAGTGGATCCACAGTAGGGTAGATGATGTGGGTCGCGTCCTCTTCGTCGTCTGCCGATGACAAACAGTATTGACATTAAAAGCAAAAAAATGAAATCGCAAACTGATGATAAATAAATATGATAATGAATTTTAAATTACGTTATGTTTGGCAAATAACCTTTACTGCATTATGTTCTAACCGGTTACTGCTGTATGTTATATACAACATAAAATGTTGGAAGATGAATGCTTAAAAACTATGAATATCCCGAAATTATAACGAGGAGTTTTTTATGGTTTACTCCGTTAGCATCATGCTAGGCGGAACTTGCATTTAAATTTTTTCCTTTAAACATTTGAACGCAGATTGAGGAAGTTCTAAGAAAGAGCCAGGTCAAGGGTACTCTTGAATGAAAAGTTTGATGAGCGTGGATGAAGCGAAAGAAGTGTGATGGGATTGTAGCTAGTATATAGCAGTGGTTTTTGCCTACCCCTACGAGAAAGAGGCGTATTTATATTTGTATGTATAATACTCGTGTAAAAATGTAGGTCCCTGGTTTCTAGTAGCAAGTAAAATATTGATCTTACTTTCCTCTATCTTTATTTATCTTTTAGTAAATGATTCGGGTTGTCAAATTTTAAAACTACTTACGCCCTTTATAATATCAAAACATTGTTGTAGCAAAAATACGTCAAGAATTGTGTTTTAAATTTAATTTAAAACCGTGGTGTGGTGATTTTTTTGTCCAAGCCAGCATTTAATCATATTAATTAAATCAGCCAACATTATGTTATCTATACTAATATTATAAAGAGGAAAGATTTGTATGTAAGTATGTTTGTAATGAATAAACTCAAAAACTACCGTGATGTGTACTGTGTACGATACACTTAGGATCATGATTTTCGGCGAAATCTTGTGTTCGTTGTTACAAAGTAGTTATTGTATAGTATCGTACCGCAAATCTCTCCCTGGTGGTTGCTGACGATGTCTTTCACCTTGTTCGCGGTCGCCTTGTCTACTTCCGGTCGTATATACACGCACGGTGTACGGATGATTTCAGCTGAAAGTAGAGACGACTCTATCTCCAGCATCATTTGGACGTTCAGATCTTTTCGAGATGGGTTCTGAAACGGTAGAAGTGGGGTAGGGGAAGAGAAAAATATATGTTAATGCACTCGTCGACAAAACCAACATTTTACAACGGATACTTTTATAGATGAATATATTTGATTTGACACTTTAAAAAGACATTAGCATTGTTTTTTTATGCAGATAATAATTGAAATAGCGGAAAATATGTGTAATCTAAATTTTACTATTTTTAGAGATTTACTAAATTTCGACTAAACATGTGACAGATAAGTAAAATATTGTAAAAAAAAATAATTCATGCATGACGATCTGAGGACCCGTTATTAGTGACAGACAAATAGATGTTATTTTATACAAACACACACACACACGTCACTTTATTTGTGGTATTCACCCACTGTAATAATTATATTCACAATCATATGTTCAAAAACCATAACGGACTCCAACCCAACAAATATTTAGCGAACACAATGGCCATTGCATGAAATGAGAATAGGAAATGAAACCAAGATTGCTGCCTTCTCAAGCAAGTAGTGTATGACAAACTTCCAAAAATAACCTGAGAAAATGTCTAAAATTATACGATGTAAAATAAAATAATGCTAGTATATGATTATCACTTGCCGACGTTTCTTGTTTATTATACGACCTTAATATATCATAGGAACATATGACTTAAGTTTTTGAAGTGATGGAATACAAGAATTAACATTATTACCGGAATATTCCTCATGTATTTTATTGTTTTTAACAGAGTTCAAAAAAGAAGGAGGTTATATGTGCGACTGTATGTATTTTTTTATGTTTGTTCACCGATTTCTTTCCCATTTTTGATAGTGTACCTCCGAGGTGGTCCCATTTAAATTTCATCTAAATCGGACAAGCTGTTTTTGAGTTCCACTTCAATAATTGAAAAGTGTTACGTCTAATTGAACGACTTCCTGCGGGTGAAGAAAACGGTGAACATACACAATGACAAATGATCCCGTGAGTAGCAAAGGCTTGAATTATTTTTTTTTGGTAAAAAAAATGTTGACCCTTTTCAGTGACCTTTGCTACTCACGGGATCAATTGTCATCGGTCGGAATCGGTTCCATTGTTTGGTACAAAAATTTTTTGTTGCTGTATATTTTGGCACTATTGCGGGCACCATCTAACGAGTTTTAATTGTGTATCGCAATAACAACATGCTAGGCAGAACTTAAGTTCAAATATTTGAAGGAAAAAATTCGGCTGCTAGTGGGACTTGAACCCACGACTACAGAATACCGTCCTGTCGCTTTGTCCAACTAAGCTATAGCAGCCCATATACCACTAGGGCCGAATTATCTAACGAGTTTAGAAAATGGCACTGTATGGTATGTACCAAAATAAAATTGCATGGTAATTATCCCGATAATAATGTTGTGATATCTATAACATTCCAAAATTATATAGCTTAATCCTGTTCATGATACTATTGTATTCGAAATCCACGATTCATGTGTGCATGAGAAAGTAGTGATTCGTTATCTAGTTACTTGATTATAAATAGCGCAATTTTGGAATTAAATGGCATCAAAAAGCCACATTTATTTTGAAATGGTTCCATGTTATGCTATTTTCGAGACTGTTACAAGTTCCTAAAAATGTGAAAAATAGTAAAGATTTATTCTATATTTCATAGTACTACATAACCATTCGTCAGCAACCAACCATCGGTCAGCGCGTTTTATTTTGTATAATAGAAGAAAGAGAAAATATCGCTAAACAATGCAATCTTACAGCAACTGAAAACATCAATAGGTACCTATGAACCACCCAACGCAAAGTCATCCCAAGGGACTTCTGTTTAAAATGTCACTATGAAATCAAATTGGACTTCTTATTCAGTTTATTCTTATTTTTGTGTTTAGTTTGGAAACTAAATAAAAAAATATAAAGATATTTTCTGAGACATCATGCGAGTCAACCTATACCTTAAAACTTTTATATTCGATTTTATATAATATGTACTTATACATACAATAAAAACGCCTTAACGATATTTAAAATTTAAGATAATTTCTACATATGTTAAAATTAGTACCTATATCATACCCTGTTCGTGCATTTAGCCACAACACGCATCTGACACTGTCAAAGCAAGGAACGGAAGGTGCCAAAACAATTAAATTAATTAATAACATTTTATAAAAAATCAACAAGCGTTAACATATTCGAAAATACAAATCTGATCTTTCTTTATTCTCAACTTTTTTAGTGTCCTTAAATGGACACATCGGACGTTTGAGTTTCAAATAAAATTAAATGGATTTTCATTGTCAATTTAATAATGTGGGGATTTTCCCACGCCGTGAGCTAAATCGCTGAATGTGAAGATTACACTTTCGGTCATAATTAAATATTATTAATAATTGTTTTCAAGAAAAACAGAACAACAATGCAACAGAAATACTTTAGAGAGATTGTTAATAAAATAAAGAAAGGTTTGAAAAGGTTGTATATGTGAGATGCGTGTTGCACGTGATGTGTTATGCCGCGTGGTGCGTTGCGGAGCGGCGAGAGGGCGGGGCGAGGGGCGGGGCGGCAGTGAGCGAGACAGCGTGCGCGCCGGTGCATACCTTACCGACCTGGAAGTCGAACTTGCGCCACCGCTGCTCCGACTTGAAGCGGAACATGGTAGCGAGGGCCGTGCAGAGCGCACCGCCCGGCTTCATGTCCAAAAACACTTTCATCTGGAACAACAAACCTATTGTCACATTTTGTCATTCGATATTATGTTGTAATTATTTACACTGGGCAAGGCATTGGCTACGGTGTCTTGGCCAATTTTGCTAAGAAAGTCTCGTAGTACAGTGTTTCTCGCGGTACGAGAAATCATAATGAATTGAGTTCCAAGCAGAGTTCTCATCACGAACACGCACATCTGAGACTTTTGGCATCCCGCAGAGAAGTATGCTTGTTACAACGCGTTTTATGGCATATATCAATGACTTCTTCCAGCTATTGATCAACAAAGCCCACAATTTATACATTTGCTGATGATACGGCCTTCTTATTCTTCACGGTGCCAGTTGGTAAGAGCTCATTGATGCGCAATCCCAAAAACGGATGTTTATGGTTACTCACCCACTCTACGCAAAATACGTAGAATGGCAGCAAAATAAGTATATTTTGTCACATCTGACAACGGACTTACCCAGGAATATAAACCTCTACTATTGATTCGTTCGGCTTAAGATCGGCTCAGCTTCGCATTACCGATTTAAAGGATCTCTTATAAGAGAAACCGCAAGTACAGAAATCTCCGTAACTCGTTGTATGGCTTTATGGATATTTTTTTTCATTTTATAAGTTTGCGTTTGACAACTGTCTCACCTGATGTTAAGTGATGACGTTGTCTAGGATTTAGCACGCAAACCTAGAAGGTACCTATTCACTCGCGACTTGAAGACTCCAGGATTGTACATATTGTACATATGCTTACGTATGTTAAGTCAAAGTCTTACGTATATTATGTAACGAGATATTTTAAACGAGACGAAGTACTAGAGTTAATCGAATTATGCCAGCCGAGGGTTTCACCAAATTTATGTTTAATAGAATTACATTATTTTACTCCTGTTTATTAGAACGAAAACAATAGATATTAGAGTACTATTTTAACATAAAAAAAGTTTTGTTTTTTTATGTACATCCTTATGTGCATTATGTTGAAAAAAAAACCATTTAAACATAAAAAGTAACATTTTTTTAAATTACTCTACAGTGCTGATTTGGTATTATTATGGAGCGTTTAAAACGTAAAATATAATTTAAGAAACCTTTTAGGAAGTAAATATAAATATTTTTGATTTGATTCGATCTGAAGCTCGGATTCCACCTGCATACTAATATTTTGCATGTGGATAAATATTGTACACATTGTAAGTTCATGGTCGCCACATTTGTTTTATGTGTAGTAATGGTACAATAGCTCTATCAGTTCTTTAAATGGGAGGAAGTACTAATTCATAATTGCTCATTGTTTTGATACTGCAAAATGATTTCATCACCTTACTCGCCACAACCTGCAAAACTATTGAAATAGAAACAACTCTTAGAACTGGCGGACACCCGCGCCTTTATTTGGATTAATCTGGGTATTAAACGCAGACTGTACTGTGCATACTGTCGGACGTAAGTCACGGAAGTAGCCTTGAGCGTTCGGATTTTGAGACGGCCAACACAATTTTTTTTCCTAGTTTCTCTCACAACTGCGTGAAGGATATTTTTGCGTCCTGCATATTGTGCATCGCCAAAGCTTTCATCCGCATGTGGAGTAATAAGAGCGCTGCCGACAACACAGAGCCATGTGGAACGGCAAGCATTTAATAGTTTGAAGTCAGAACAAGAACTGTCTACAACGACCTTGATGCTCCGATCTGATAAAAACCTGACGATCCAAATGCATAGTATACCTGAGAAATCCTGTAAGATGGTAACTTGTATATAAGCCCTTTGCCATACGCGATCAGCGGCCGCAAGCGCCTCCCCTCCAATCTAACGGCAATGGTGGTATACTAGAAGCTCACTAGTCGATCGATTTTGGCGAATACTACATTAACGATCACTGATGACCTGATGTTTTTCTAGATACCTAAGGAGCTTAGTGTTAATTACTCGATCCATCACCTTGCTGTCAATGAACTTTATTTCATACAAGCCACACGAACATAATAATACTCGCATAACCACAATGTTATCTCAAACCAATACTTAAACTGAAGAAAGTAACGTAAAGTATACGTTCTTAACGCCATTCAAGTTCAAACTCTATTACTTTGCACAAGGAAGTGGAAAGGTAAGGCATAAAAGATATTGACATCCGCGCACTAAGTGCTGGTAATCAGGAAGTAGATACAAATCGAACACTTAGGTATGACACAAATACAATTACCCTAGTTATCAATTAATTATAAAGTTATAATTTAGTACTATTAACAAAGTGAATGTTACCGGTTTTGTTACCTGTTGATTGTAAACAAGGACAAATATGGATTAGTAGACAATTTTATAGGGGATAATTATTGTTAGTACGAGTATACCACGATTGAGCCTTTGATCTACATTTTCTTCTTCCGGAGATGTATGATATTGCTTCGATAATATCTTACGTCAATTTTTCAGTTTACATTTCAAGAGGTCAAAGACCTTTCTATTAAATGTGTTAGGATATGAGAACTATATGAATTATGGGACACGTCTTCTTAATCTATAAATATCTAGGATAAATATCTTATAACAATATGATTCCTATAATAATACCTTTATTTTATTATAAATGAGTATAGTATAGTATTACAGAACACATTTGTATAAACATATTTGTATTTTTTATAATAAACAAATAAACCTAAAAACAGACACCACGTAAACTTCGGTCAAGATACTGTAGCAAATAAACGCTGTAACAATACGCTTTGAAAAAATAACACAAACAACAATGAAATAACGAGAATACTGGTAATTTAATATTTCACCCTAATGTTAAACGGCATCCGGCTAAGCGAATAATGAGCAGCGATCTACCCATAAACTTAAGTACGCTTAAAGCCACGCCTGTTTTCGTAACATTACGCAGAGAAAAATTTCTTCGCACTACGATAATTTGGTGCCTCAAGTACTTTATACTCAATGTTACTATTGTACTCAATGTCGTTATATAATAGCCATAAGACCTACTCTTAAGCGAGTCAATTATTAATTATTGACGCTAATACGTTCTCTGAAGACTTCTACAATGACGTTCCAAAATATAATAACAAATGTGATCAGTAGCGTCGAGAACCTCGGGAGCCTGGTGAAAATAAATGTTAACCTCTGAAGCGGCCGGATGAAATACAGAAAAATGGGCATATTGGCGCCATCACGACTTGCCGAAATAATATTTTACATAAATCACCAACAATACCAGCCAGGGTTACTGTTGGAGCTACTGGGTCAGAAGTGTTGAAAAACTAGCGGCCATTATTAAAAATTACAAAATACTATTTCTAGACAATGTGTCCAAAATAAATGATGCCACTGCCGAAAAAAAACGACATTGCGCAATATGACCGTTTTCCCAAAAAATATTGTATGTGTTGTCACTTTTCTTTCATTTTATTACAGACGAACAAGATAAGCTACATCTTCGGATCGGGAACCAAAACTCTGCGTATTCTTAAATAAAGACATAATACATGACCTTGTTACTCCGATTTCCGTGGATCCGCCACCCATCTACTGTACCGTAACCGATCATGACCTTCCGTATACAAAACAGTGAAAAAGACATTAACAATTTCTTAATTCATGTGAACAAGAGCCACCTGGATTTACTCATTTAAGGCCGACGACAAACTTCTTTGCCGTAGTAGCGACAAAAACAACAGCATAAGCAGGATCGTGCTGTGAAGATATTTCATTATTGTATGTAGCGTATTGTATTGTATTGTAGCTACGGATCACACAAGTCAGGTGATTACTTATAATGGCCCTCGTAAGGCTCCGTCATTAGCAATAAAACATCGCCTTGGATGTGCCTTCAGAAACTAATTTTAATTCGGGGATTAGCACACATCTCTATTGACACATTTAGATATTTTTTCTACGGACCTGAAGGTTGATTTTGAAAGTGCTGCACTTATTATTTTTCTTATTTTAAGAGCATCATCATCATTTCTATAAGCTGATGCGACTTACTCCATCTAAGTTTAAGAGGAGAACTATAACTTTACAATATACTAGCAGTCCGCGCCGGCTTCGCACGGGTAAAAAATTACAAAATTAAAAATTTTATGGTCCTTATTTTTTTAAAAATCTAATATAGCCTATCACCTGTAGGCTGTCACCCGGGCATCGTGTAATTTCCAAAAGCAATAAGCAACCGAAACAGAAAAATATTTTTTCAAATCGGTTTAGTATTTTCGGAGCCTATTCAGTGCAAAGAAACAAACAATCAAATCTTTCATCTTTATAATATTACTATAGTACAAACATAAGCAATGTGTTTAACAATTTAAATTGAATAATAAATTTATAATTTTTATTTCAGTTTGTTTCATTGAACAATATAATTAAAACCAATTGTTACTTATAGATACATAGATTACACAGCGAGGCTGTATCAATAATTTAGAAACAGGTAGTAGGCGTGTTTATTGCAGATTATCTTACGAAACCGAACAAGCTTTCAATATAACCACAACGCACTACAATTCGTATTTGTTTATAGTACAGGGCTGCATTCGGCAGCTTAATAAGAAAAAACTTTCAAATGTTGGCCGACCGATATTTGATAACATTCATAACGGATTACAATTACCATTGCATGTCTCACTTTTGACAGCCGATAAATATTTGGTCGTAACTAGAGGAACAAACATTATAGTCTCTTCGAACATAATATAGTCTGACAGGCAGACGTGAAACAGCCCGCTCAAATATTGGGCGTAGCAAATTATGCTCGAATGGAGTTCGTGAACGCAGCATATATCGCTGTCAGAGCAACATAAATAAGGCTTGGCGGAAAGAGTTGCCGAGCGCAGCCCAAACAGTATGATAGTATGGTTGAGTAGAAACTAAGAACAATCGCCGTCCCCGGTTAGCATTGACCAGTCGCACTTCGCACGCAGCGTGCGACACTCCAACCGTGAACTTTAGCAAATGATATCAAATAACCTTCACATAATTTAAAACAAGCAAAAATGCATTTTGTAGGTAATATAACATTATTGACAGTTTTAATGGTGACCGGTCTCAGTGCTTACAGATCGACATCGCCGCTTATTAAAAATGTAAGTAATTTGCATTTAGATATTTAAAGATGGTATAAAAGGTAGTCCACCACGTTTGTCTGTCTGTTTGTTTATCCGCTAACTCGTTTACCACGCTAAGAATATAGAAAAGATAGGGTTTTCCTTTGTTTCACCATCATGCTTTTTCTATAAGTTTTATGTTCATACAAGCTGTACCCACCCTGGTTTCGCCCTCGCAGACTATAATTTTCCCGTTGTCCCTGCTCTTACTCTGTTGCTCACTCACAGTAAACTTTTATTCATAAAAAAAACAATCATCGTTATTTTTGATAACTCCAGGGTACCAATTCTTTCTCTTTTTCCCAGGCATCGTCTAAGAAAATCCATTTTTAGAGCCGAATTTTAGTTTAATCCATTTAGCTGTTCGTGCTATGTGTTAATAGATCAGTCAGTCTCGGTCTCCTTTTACATATATTTATATATACGGATTATATCCAAATTTGAATTTCGAATAAAATATATATTTCACCATGTAAAGCCGCGCCGCATTGCTAGTAGCGTTATAATAAATTTAAAAGCTTGACCGTTATTTAGCCCGTCAGGTACGTTAGTTATTTTGTTTAATTTTATAATTGGAAAACGAATAGCTGTTCATACCAAATAATAACATACAAATACAATATGTATACAAATTGACGACTTGTAGATAAACCTCACGGATAAACTTTCGTAAGACATAAGACGGCATCGTTCTATATTATTGTAAATTCATTTATATGCACGTAAAGTCGAGTTTTTAATTTGATGGTTATGGCTACAAATATGCTACGATGCAAAATAAACAAATGGAGTAAACAAGTAACCTTATGGTACCCAAGCGAGGACAGTAGGAGACAGCGGCGTCCGAAAACCGGAACTGAAAGATGGAAGGACGATATCCGCCTAACTTTGGGGCCATATTGGGCCAGAGTTGTAGAGGATAGAGCTCAGTGGAGAGAGCTGGAAGAGGCCTTTGCCAGGAGGCACGCCGAATTGCGAGATATACTATAACTAACCTGAATATATGTATTTCAAAGTTGCAAGGAATTCGGAATAAAGGCTTTATTATTATTTATTATTATTTATTAATATTATATGGCTACAAAATACTATTCAATATTTGTCACCACGTCTGACGAAAAATAGTAGATATTTAATAGAAATTGTAGAATTGTTTACAAAAGATGGAAAGTGTTAAAGTGATATTGAGAGGAGAGTAAATGCGGGAAATAAAGTGCTTGGAATATTATATTCCTTTATGAACAGCCAGCAGGTGTCCCACTATAATATATGGCAGTGCAAGTTGGGTGTGGCAGAAAAAACACGAAATCAGAATAAATGCAGTTGAAATGAGAGCTCTGAGATGAATGATTGGAGTGAAACTGAGAGACAGGGTAAAGAATAGGATGGTAGGGGAACGTTGGTGTAAAGGAAGATGTAGTGACTAAGATTGAGAAAAGTATGTTAAGATGCTTTGGTCATATAGAGATAATGAACGAAAGGATATTGACTAAGCAGGTATACATGGGTGAATTGAATGGTACCTACTGTAGAAAGAAGAAGACCTATGCCAGGGATGGCGAACCGATGGCACGCAACACAATGTTTTGGGCACGTCACTAATCACAAAATTCATTACGCATTATGAAAAAACAGTGTGAAGTAGGTGTAATATGACGAGGGATGCAGCATGCATTCTGTTAAAAGTAACATTATTACAACCCTAACATATGTTAATTGTCATCTTACCTGCAACAACAGAAGTCACACTAATTTTAATTTAATTAAAATTACGCATATAATTGATTTAAATAAATGACTGGGCGGCTGGCGCAGTTTGTAGCCCTCTGCCTTCTGAGCCGCCGGTCCCGGGTTCGATTCCCGGATAGGTCAAACATTTGTGTGTATGAACATGTCTGTTTGACCTGTATCTGGGGCTCTGCCTAGTTTGGGACCTGAAGACCTTGTGTGAATGTTAAAAAAAATATTGAAATATTGCAACATGTACCTATTTTCTTGTAGTAAATATAGAGTTGAGTATTTATTATTATTATTTTCCTTATAATCATAAAGTGAAACTATTTGATGGCACGTCTGTGACCACAATAAACATTTCTTAAGAAAATGGCACGTTGTTGATACGTAAAGGTTCGCCGTCCCTGGCTTAGGCGGACGTTCCGAATTCAGATTGAGGACGTTCTAATAAAGGGCCAGGCGAAGACCAATTTAAACCGACGATCTTGTATGAAAGGTCTGAATGATGAACGTGCATGAAGCGAAAGGAGTGTCTCGGGATCGTAGCAATTGGAAGGCTGTGGCCTCTGCCTACCCCTACGGAAAAGAGGCGTGAATGTATGTGTACAATATGCAGAAATTTAACCATTAGTTTCCTCCTTTTCCTTGATTACTTTTAAGACCATCGATCAAAAATCGGCCCAAAGGTACTAATCGAACCCACTGAATTGAAAATTAGCTGACAAATTGTGATCCGATAAATATCTTCTTCTATGTGTGCCTCTCGACGCAATTAGATGAAGCATTTTCTGGAAATTACTCAATAATGGTGCGATCTAAGTATTGACAGCCACATAATATTTATAATAAATCAAAGACCAAACATTTTGTGTCACAATAAAGAAATTGTTATTTGTTAAATTATTAATAGGTATGAATAATATGTTATTGTAATTACCTGTTTATTACCCGCATCAATTATTAACCTATTTTAATTTCTTATAATTCATCATTTACCTTTAGCACCTACAATTAGTAAATATGCATACGTGATACGTAAAACGTATATACAACATAATTTTCTGAAACAATATAAAATAACTAATATATTATATATTTTCTGCGAGTCATTTGCTTACAGTGGCGTATAGCAATTTAAATTGTTTTCTATATTAGTCATATTTCAGTAATATTGCATAGGTACATTATGCTAAAAAAGCAGATACGTGCGTTTTACGGAAATTAGAGAGTACGAATATCAATAATAATATACATTGAGTACAACTGTCACCAATGTTAATTTCATGGTAGAGAATTGAAAACAAATTAATAAACGAATAAATATTTTTCCAAAAAATAGAACCGACTTCAACACTCAAAAGTGTGAAATAACTTGTCGACGAACGACCAGACGAACTGTCGCACGAAGCGTTTTGATTCCACTTTCAGTGCTTACATCTAACGAGTGCAATTAATTGCCTAAGTATGTGTTTCCACATAGATACTGGCGGGGCATCTTAGTCACGGGTGAATCACCTTCTGGGCAAGTGCGATCTATCGTCGATCATAGACCGCATCATCACTTAACATCAGGTGATATAATGGGCCAACGTCCGCCCATTGTAAATAAAAATAAAATACCTAAATATGTAATGAGAAAGAAACAGAAAGGGATACTTGATGGTTCAAACACGTAGAGGTTAGATGAAAGACCAAAGGATCAAATTTATAGTTCGAGCGTGAATGGGCTTATCGGTAAAGGTCGACCGAGGCGAAAGTACCACGACCAAATGGATACCGCTTTAGAAGTCATGAGGTCGGCTCAAAACTACCTACTCACACCCGACTGGAACGTATAAAACGCTCGTAGTGGTAGAAAAGCCCAAGATGTATGTCAGTATGCTAGCACATGGAAAGATATGGTCTCTGCCTAACCCGCGGGAAAGAGACATGATTATAATATGATATCACCGACAGTCTCATTTGGTAAATAAAATACAGCTACTTTTTACTTAAACAATTTTTTATTTCTTTATTTGTTTCATAAAACTTACAGATGCTATTACTGGCTAAATTAATTACTTTATTCATACATTGATTAAAACGTGTCAACTAAGTTGCGGTATAGTATTAGCATATTAATTTAATCCTAATTTACAGTTTCTGCGATGATAAGAATAATAAAGAACTGGTTTTACAAATGTTCAATACTTGGTGATAGGTACACCGCGGAGGGACACATTTCGAGGGTCCGCACTGGGCTGGCCCGGAGAATGCACTGTACTGGGTGGACATACATCAGCAAAGAGTATTGCGACTGGACGTGGATAGCGGAAACGTTACCACTAGAGGGATCGGTGAGTTGCCCATCTACTTCATATTATATTAACAGGCAACACTATTGCAGCTTTAGGCGGTCACATCTGGACACTTATACGTTTATATCCGAAAGAACCGGGTGGAAACAGACCGCATCCATACCTATTACCCAAATTCTCCTAAGATGTGCTAGCCGGTTGTACCCTTTTCTAGGCGAGTTTTCGGCTCTATTGACGATAATTTCAACGATTTTGCATGCCATTGCTCCCCCGGCCTGAGTCAGTGCTTTGCTTTCGTTTATACATCCTATTATATCTGGATACATTTTGAAGCAATACCACGTTATATATAATATATGTAACTGGCAACACATACTGTTTGAACCATTGATTACATATTAAATTAGAACGAGAAATTGTCGCGGAGTTTTAGAAACTATTCTTACCCGCGTTTGATATTAATCAATTTCTATAGGGCATAACTATTTGCGGAAGGATAAACAAGTGTTGAAAAATCCATCAACAGTGTCAAGCAAGTGCGATCTGATTGATGCTAGTATGGCCAGAATTGGTATGTGGTACATACCATAGGCATAGGTGAATTTCTATGGCGTCTATTGCAAAAAATACCGAATCTAAAACTACTATTTTATTAAAATTAAAGCCAATTTTGGTGCTCGTACCCACTCTTTATATAAGTATATAATTCTACTTTGCGTGTGTATGTCACTAAACTCCTAAACGGCTGGACCGATTTGAATGAATTTTTTATGCATTTGGTTGGCGCCCTAGATGGTTTAGATTCACAAAAAGAAAGTTCCACCTGGCGCTGCATGCAGGACAACGTCTGTCGGGACCGCTAGTATTTAATAAATAATCATTATCATATTGTATTGTTGTAATGTTTCAGCTTACGGGCCGGTCTCACTAGTGGTTACCGTCAAGGACAGTCCCATGCAGATCCTCATTACAGTGCGGTCTGAGGTATATCTGATGTCTTGGAACTCGACGGACGGAGACGGTGCTTTGAGACTGCTCAGTGCAGTTGACTTGGGACATCCGGATAACCGATGTAATGATGGGAAAGTCGACGCTAAAGGTCGCTTGTGGTTCGGTGAGATCTGGTTTCCAATAACGTCTAACTTAGTATATTTTTTTTAGTATTCATATACATACATACCCGTGGCCACAACTAGTTACCTTGAGGGGCCTTACTATCAGTTTTGTAAAAACCATGCAAGTTCCGAGCAGTTCTAAAACCTGGCTATTGAACCGCTTGGTGGCTCTTTAGGTGAACGGTTTCAACATTGATATCCTCAAAGGTGAACGGTTATTGTTGTCTCTGGCAAGTTTTAGCCAGGTTTTACAACTGCTCGGAACTTGCATGGTTTTTACAAAGCTCATAAGTGAGGCCCCAGATTTGATGAAACGTCAGTTGGTTTTGTTTGATTTGTGAGTGGAAAGTGTAGAAATAATTTGTATTTCGAAGTAACATGGATAAAAAATCGCGTTTACGTGCCCCTAATTTCACAGCTAGTGATACTTTTATGCGATATAGTATCAAAGTTCAAACACAATTGAAAATAAAAGAATTGACGGAGCTAACATCTAATAAAAACATTTGTGAACTATAATGATATAATAATCAGACCGTTTTGCGACCCCGTCTGTCATGGAAGCTTGAACTAATATATTCAATGATTTCGTCATCATCAGAGAATAAGATATCATTGATCGTTTCAATATTTCATCTAAACACGGCGCCAACTATATTAATTACACATTCATAGCGTAACATAACCTCAATTTATTTTGACATTTAGCTTGACTAATCCAGTGTTAGCGACTTAACTATTCCACTTTGGTGGGTTAAATTTTTGGAAAATGAACCCTACGTTAGCTCCTAACTTTTAACGGCGCAAGACAAGTTATTTATTTAAACCTGTGTTAGCTGTTAACTCCAAGTTGATTAGGCTAACCCAAGAACGTGCAAGTGGGCCTTAGTGGTGTTTTCAAGAGTACGAATATTGTGTAGATGTAAATAATAATACCGAAAGACAGCAAGATCCTTTTTTATCGATCGGTGAATGTTAATAATTATTATATACTTAATTAAGTAATAGCGGTTTAAGTCAGGGTGCAACAATATTTTGGCAACTTGCCATGATATTCGGCTGAAAAATGATACTTTCTAATAACTTATTCTATTATTGATTTTGCGGTAAACCTAAATTAGTTAATTCATGTCCAGTTCAGAAACTTAGTAGTAAGCCCAGGAATAATAAAACAATTTAGTTTGAAAAACGTAGCACCTTATACATGTATGTGTATTTCTATTCGGCGACCTCACCAAGGAATGTGACCATTATGAAATGTCTCCGCGTCTCCATTCTAATTGGTGCTTTCATCCATCGGATCCCTTTGAATAAAGTTCATCTCTCTATTGGACCATTGACTCGTGTTTGAACCAACAAAGACAATAGAGATGAAGCGCTATTTAAATAATGTGTAAAAATAACCGGTTTGCCGCCATTTTGTGTAAAATGAGTTTCCATCAATTGTATGCAAATATTTCTCAAAAAATTACAGTAAAGAGAATTAAAATTAGATATAAGGGAAACAAAATATTATGTGGGTATTATTAGATACACATTCTTGCAGTAATAAGGTTTAATTGTTATCATTTAAGTTCTTAGCATATATGTAAATACGTTATGTATTTAAATTGTAAAATGATTATATTGACAGTAAGTACGATGTCTGTAGTTTTGCATAGATATCGTATACATAAAACATGTATCGTACACAACCTTTTTACGGTATTAGGTAACTAGCGGTTCACTCCGAACAATCCCACCTTGCATTTCTTATATATTAAAATTAATATTATATCAGGATTATCTATCCAACAGCCAAACTTCATCAGGTTTCTAGCACAATATGCCAGTTACATGAAAAAAACTCATTTGGAAACGGACTGCACGAGGTCAATAGGGGGCAATTTCGTATATATATGCTCATTATTTACCCATGAAATATGAAATTTTAGTGGTAAAACAAAAGGCGGCTAGCTAGGATGTAAATTACGCAACGCCAAAATGTATCCATAGAGTAAAAATAAAAAATATGCCTTTTTTATTCTCTTGATATTATATTATTGTACAGTTTCGCACAGCTACTTTTCGCACAGTTAACAAAAATTGTCGAATTTGTGAATTCATCTCAAGAGCATTATATCAGAAACTGATGTCGCGTCCACTCTATCATGTAGATATACCATCTTTACGTACAAAACGATTTTTGTCCACTTTCTTAATGTGTAAGTGCCACGGAGTGAAACTTGTTGCTCGAGTCTGTTTCCCGATAGGTACAATCTTGGAATCAGTCACGAGTGAAAAGATACATTCAAAGTTTACGTGCTATATCTTAGACCACATACTACTTAATATCTGGTGAGATAGTGGCCTAACACAAATTCATAAGATTAAAAAACTTAGTATCGCCCGTTGAATTATTTTATAAAACCTAAGAAAATTAAAACTGTTATGTAGATATCCCCATGACATCTGGAGTAAAAGGTTATGGTCACGAAGCTTTCTAAAAACAGTATAACTGTTCAATCAGTATCAGATAAGACGCCGCGAAAGAGAGTTCTACGCACTTGTCGCCGCTCGGACCTGAACCACTGAAGATGTCGACCGCAGTGATCGACGAAACGTCTGGAACACAAGTTTCACTTAGACCACGGCCAAACAGCCCGGAAGCAATACATACAACATGCAACGCCGGCCGTGAAAGCTTTAGAGTTTACAGTATAACTGTTTACAGGAACTATGGGCAAAGAAGTAAACAACGAGGTGGACAAAGACCAGGCAACGTTGTACATGCTGGACAAAGACAATCACATAAACCCCGAGGAGAAAGTACGGCCGGTTTCGATCTCTAACGGCATTGCGTGGACTTCCGACAACAAGTTCATGTTTTACATAGACACTCCGACGAGAAACATCGATGTCTTCGACTTTGATCTCGAAAATGGGGGCATTCGTAAGTAACAACACCACACTACGTAAACGCTTCATCTTTATAAACCTTCCACAGCGTCCGCTGCCGAGATTGAGCGCGAAATGAGAAAATATTCCACCTTGAGTTGATGATTTTTAATCGCGGCGATGCGGAGAAAACATCGTGGCTCGGAAGCCGAGTCTATGGGTGACCTTCTCTTCTGGCCATTATTCAATTTCATTGTATACTACTATATATAGTATACTAGCTGCGCCTCGCGGTTTCACCCGCGTGTTGATGATGATGAAAAGTAGCTTATCACACTCACAATTGACGTGGATTTCTATTGGTAAAATATTTAAAAAAAAAGAAACCTCTTTACAATATTAATATACAAATGTAACGGAGCAACAAAAGATTATATTATGGATATGAAATGATGAAAGCCTCATTTTCCAATTCTGCCCCAGGCGTGAAAGGGGGAATCTTGGGAAAAATTACTTTTCCCAAGATAACTAAAAGTTGGAGAACATTACATATGTATACTGAAATTTATTTACTAGTATTATGACAAAAAAACATTACTTCATTTAGTAGACTTTCATTTAGCACCAAACCAAAAAAAGAAGATTTCGTTTATAACTAACACTATAATAATATTATCAAATTTAATATTATACATATATTATGAACGCGAAAGTTTATATGGATGTATGGATGTTTGTTACCCTTTCACGAGTCAGCGGCTAGATGGAATTGGGAATTTGGTATGGAGATAGTTTATAACCCTGGATTAACACATAGGCTTATTATCACCAGCCGTCTTAAATCACCAATCGGGGGTGCGGGTTAAACCGTGGGACGCAGCTCTTAATATTATAAAGAGGTAAAGTTTGTGAAATCATAGGGGGTAATGGATCTGGATCTACTGCACCGATTTGAACAATTCTTTTACCAGTAGAAAGCCACGTTGAGTAGGTATCATAGGCCACTTTTTCATCATTATCATTATCATCATCTTCATCACTACGCGGGTGAAACCGCGGGTTTAAATTCGACTTATTTCTAATACAGACATATGTAAACAAACTTGAGCAAGCCTGCAGTAAGATACTCGTATACTTTAGTAAGGGCCTTGTGCAAGTTGATAATTGACTAAAAGAACAAGACAATAATAAAAAAGAATCATGATAAATGTATATGTATACATATTTACAGGTAACAGAAGAACACTATTTAGCTTCCAATCCAACAATGTGACAGGATCCCCAGACGGCATGACTATTGATACAGATGGAAACCTATGGGTGGCATGCTTTAACGGAGGGAAGGTAGGTCTGATTGTTGTAGGTGTTGTCTGGATCTCAAGGATAGCCTGAACTCAGTGTATTTTGGATGTTCGTTTTTCAAACTTAAGGATAGTAGCTTTACTACTTTTGGAAAGTATCCCACCATTATGCTGTGAATTTAAACACGATGTTATCTACACTGAACGTTCAAACAGGTTGGTGGGGCTTGAGCTACTGATCATCAGTACGACGACGGTCGAAGCTCACAAGCATCTTGTGAGCAATCATCGTTTAAAATTAATCTGAACAGCTACAATCATCAATCAGTTTAATAAGAATATTATTATTATTGCCGAAACGCTCCCGGCTTTGATCCCATGGCGTACAAGCCGACATAACTGACATTTCCAAAATTTATCAGAGCGTTTGATCGATGCGACGCGTGACCAAAATGCTGGCACATATTTGGCTCAAAGAATCAGCATTGCAATTCAACGTGGCAATGCTGCTAGAATTCTGGGCACGCTGCCAGCCGGTAGCGGTTAGAACATTCGAGTTATCTATAGGCTACCAATAGTATACTAAAATACTTTTTTTAATGTAAGATTATGGCGTTTGACACAACTATCGGTTATTTGACAGTTGGCGCGACGAATGAGTGGGTATATTATTTTTAATTATTAATTATATATCAATTCTAATTCAATTTTTATAGTTATGACAGGAAAATGTCTATCCGCTAAGCTTGTAAGTAATATTATAGAGTATAAATAAATGAAGTCAGGTAATTATGCGGTGTAGCCTAGGTAGAAAGTGAGTAAAACTCCACAGAAGCCATAATTTAAGAAGAAGAGGAAGTGGCGAGAATTATTTATGGGGAGAATTATTTATACACGGGAACCATACTTTTCCCGGGGTAAAATGTATCCTATACTCTACACCAACATTCCTCGAAATAAGTTCAGCGGTTTAGGCGTGAAAACGTAACAAATGGACAACTACTTAACTCTACTACTGGACACATTAATGTATACCACTAGTTGGACCCCGCGGTGTTACCAGCGGTGAAATGGTACGTGTCTTGGTTGTTTCTTCCTGTCATCGCACGGGAACAGTCAATATTTTCGGGATAAAAAGTAGTTAGTAGTTAAGCAAGTAGCAAGTAGCTTATGTGTTACTCCAGGGTCTAACCTATCTCCATTCCAAATTTCATCGAAATCGGCGCAGCCGTTTGAGGGTGAAGGAGTAACAAACATACACACAAACTATTGCCTTTATAATATTAATTATTATTATGATGAAATAGACCAGCAAACAAAAATGTCTTTAATCAAACCAATTTATTATTTACAGGTTATCAAAATAGATTCTCGTGCTGGCAAATTATTGGAACAACATAAGTTGCCAGCAGCCAAAGTGACATCAGTAATGTTTGGTGGTCATGACCTGGCCACTTTGTTTGTGACAACAAGCAGAGTGGGATTGACCACAGGAGAGCTGGCACAGCAGCCAGAAGCGGGATCTCTTTTTGCAATCGATGGAACAGGCTCTAAAGGCCTCCCTGAAAATCAATTTCTATTTCCTAATGCCGCATACTATTAATGTTGTTTATATTTGTCATAATTAGGTTCCGTCATGTAAAAGTATATTGATAAATAAAATATTTATTTATAAAAACAAACCAAAACTGTGCTTAATTTTCACACCTTATGAAATAAGCTCCTGAAATGAGCCCCCTTAGTCAATCTGCAAATTCTAGTCAAACTGTGGGCCATGGTTACAAAAAATAAATAAATTAAAAATTGTGCTATTCCACACACTGCAATATGCTTGCATATTATGTGTATGCGAAATCATTTCTTTAATAGCTTGACCACTGTACAGTTGCTGGTCTGTGACAATGTGGTTGAAGTTAGAAACATATTAGACCTATAATGTTAACTAGTTCTCAAGGACAGCTGTCTGCACATTCACTGAACATGATGACAGTTCTTCAAAATCCAGGGCTGTGCTATAATGGTACCACACCTACAATAAAATATAAGGGGCAGGGGGATCAATACCAGTGTCTGTCATCAAACACCTACAACCCCATAGTTGAACCTTTGAAAGTTGCACAATTTTTTTTCATTTTGATATGAAATTTGGGCACTGTTAAAGGGTAACTGAGCTGAGTTATAGCGTAAAAGTTAAACTTACCGGAAGCCTCAAAAAGGGAGGATCTGAGGCATTTTTTCCCAACTTGTTCTCTTGGTACTGGATGAGCTGAATAACCAACTGGGCCAGGCCTTCCTTGGTGGGTGGTTCAGTTTGCACATGCTGAAATTGAAAAGTAAAATGTAAATAAAGAATGGACATATATATTATAATAACAAATGAAGAAATTTGTTTATGTACCTACATAAAAAAAGATATTTCAAGTGTCATTCTCTTGTTATGAATGGAATATGTGAGGATGGAAAGTCATAGAAGATTGTGCTTTCTATTTGAGGCCAAATATTTAGGATTGGATTTCCCGACAGCATTTTAGGCTGTCCAATCCAATCCAATGGATCTAGGACTGGCCAAATAAATGTTATGTTATTGTTCCGTAATTTCTATTGTTTGTGAGATAAATTGATATCTTACTGGACAATTTGGTCGCTCAGAAATTAAGTCAGTCCATACATATATATTTAAAAACTATAGCTGTACTACCAAAGGTTACAGAATCCCATCAGTTACTAATGGTGTAAAAACTGAATCTGCACACCCAATCACACAGATTAGGTTACTATCAATCACAGAACGATAGCTGTCCTCTTAATTATGCACGAAAATTAAAAAATGGGGCAATTTCATAACTTCAAATTAAGAGGTGTAGAATTTTGTATTCAGAATGTAGTTATTAATTTAATGTTAATGAAAAATCAGACCAGAGTCCACTGTGACAAACTCTCAGTTTTGTATCCATCACAAATTATAAGTAGGTATACAGTGAATCTATCAGACATGCACAACCCCTAGGAAGGTGAAAACTTGAAGGCAAACAAAGGATTGATCTTTTTTCTAATACCCCCTATGGCATAGACCTTATGCCAAAGAAGAGCAGCCTTTTCGCTCTTACATGACAAAGCATGGCCACTCATGCTCCACTTTGCAGCTTCTTGTTGGTCGCCTTGGAGATCACCCTCAGTTGCTCCACCTTGCACAGTTACCGCGCTTCGCCACTGTAAGCGAGGGCCGTTCTCTCTCTGTGTCTCCGGTTTTTTTTAGTGTGCCTACACTCTAAGGGTAGGGCGGACACAAGGAAAAGTATGGTGCTCGGATTTGGTTTTGGGTATTTATTGGATGTGTAATATATGATACCATGCCACCATATATTGAACATGTGAAAATAAAATTATGTTGAAGTAATAAATATCCATATTCCACAATTTTAAATTTGTAAATAGCTTTCTATTTATGAGTACTATCTACAAAATAATATGAACTTCCAAATCAATGACCCATAATGGAAAGTTTAGCCCATAAGTTATAACAGTATGTTTGGAGATTAAGTTAATTAAACATTAATTATATACAGTTGATATACCTAACAAAAAATCTTGCATGATATGGAATTAATGACAATGTGTGTTGATATACTTGATACAGGACTGAAGTATGTAATAAGGTAAGTGTTAGCTAGGATTGTGCATAACATGTGAAGCTGAAATTTTTATGGTGTTCTTAAGTGTAAAACTTTAGGCAGGTATATTGCATACGTACTCTTTATCTTCTTTTGTAGGACTAAGTAAAATGTGTCTATGTAAATTTCCACTTCCTTTCTTAGACAGTAGTAAAACTCTCCCAACTATGTTTTGAACAGATATCTAATAAACTTTTGTTTGACCCTACTATTACATTTGGCATGAGTTAATGATCCTACTATTACCACCATTTGGGTCGAAAGCCAAGCTTATGCTACCAGAATTCTTAAGCAAATCTTTCACATACGTACGAATACGACGAGATAAACATGCATAATATCTCACCTTTTTGCAATTTTTCTGCAGCCAAACACGAATTTGATCGAATTGTGCTAAACATTCCGGCGATTGGAAATACTCGATATTCGGTCCACCGTCCTTTTTGGGACCTATCGTGGTCATTTCAAATTAATAATAATGACTTCTACTTCACGAAATATCCTTATTTTTATTCGCTGAAGCTATTATTTCTGTAATCTGAAAAAAATATAGAAAACAAGCAAACAGCAAAGCAATGCAGTGCAGCAGCGGCGTCAATAGTATTGCCCGCAGCCTTACAACAAAAATCCCCAAAAAAAGTGTACCAATAGAACCGACTTCACCACTCAAAGGTAGTGACTCGATTTCGACAAGGTTATTTCACTATTTTGAGTGTTGAAGTCGGTTCCATTTTTTGGTAAAAGTTTTTTTCACCCTTTTCAGCAACCTTAACTACTAACGGGATCAATTGTCATTGTGTATGTATTATATATTACAATCTGGCCGAGGCGAGGTATGCGTATCACCAGGTCAAGATGCAGTACATACTCGAGGCGAAGCAGAACTCTGACGAGTGACCAACCTACCAGTAAGACGAGTCCAAGTATGTGATTGTTATATTAATAACATCGCGAAGAGTAGGGGACACACGAGTCAGACTGAGACATCCCTAAGATTGCCCCCACGATGTAGTGGTCATATACCATTTACTATTCTTCTCATGACATGATGGGAAGGGCCCCCTATGCAATTCGCGATACCTAGTAGACTATTACGTATACACGGTTCACATTATAGTAACATAGGGCCTTACCATCAGCTTTGTAAAAACCATGCTAGTTCCGAGCAGTTCGAAACCCTGGCTTAAACCGCTTAGTGTGAAATCATACAATCACCACGGCATCACGCTCCTTTAGGTGAACGGTTATTGTTGCCTCTGGCATATTTTTGCCAGGTTTTAGAACTGCTCGGAATTTGCATGGTTCTTATAAAGATGGTAGTAAGGCACATAGCCTTACATTATTTAGATAGGTTTATGGAACGCATATCTATGACGTAAACCGCTAAGTGATGGAATTGATATTTATTGTCATGTGAGACGTCATGCAATAATTACATACAAAATCAATATTATTTTTGTTTTTGGTTAACTTAACTAGCATCAAATTCATAATTAAGAAAATCTGGAACATATTAATAACATTTAGGCCGTCTTACACCAATCAATATATCTGAGTCTCGGACTAAATCAGAATTCTTTCTAGAAAATTTGCTTTTGACTTCATTTAAGCCGAGATTTCGGTGAAAAACTCGGATTGTTTGGTGAAATCTTTAATTCTTTTTTTGAACTCTCTGATGGCCTTTGTTGTTTTATTAAATGTAAAGGTAGCAATACAAATTAATTTAAACATCTATATTATATTAATGAGTAAGGCCGTCCTGGGGTTTTACTATCAGCTTTGTAAAATCCATTCAAGTTCCGAGCAGTTCTAAAACCTGGCTTAAACCCCTTAGTGTAAAGTCATACCATCACCACGGTATTACGCTCCTATATGTGAACGGTTCGAACATTGATATTCTTAAAAGTGAACGGTAATTATTGTCTCTGGCATGTTTAAGCAGGTTTTAGAACTGCTCGGAACTTGAATGGATTTTACAAAGCTGATAGTAAGGCCCCTGCTCTAACCAAACTACCTGAGAAATAAATAGGTCTAAGATCTAGGGTTAAATCATGGTTTTAAACTGGAAATTTGTGTATTCATATGTAAATCTAGACAGGATAAAAAAATAGTACAGAAAGTCAATGGACAATTGTTATTTATTTATTTAATTTAAAGGAAGACCAACAGCCGTTATACATAATAGTTAAACTGATATAAAACAGGAAATTGTATACATTCTAAAGCCGCGTAATGCCCAAAATTACGCGAAATGCTAATAATTTTGAGCATTGGCAACATTTTTTTTTTTTTTTTTTTTTCTAATAGGTTTGCGTTTGACAACTGTCTCACGGTACGTTCCGGCCTACATATATTAAAATTTCGAAATAAAAAATATCTCATTTTATAGATCTTAATTGGCCCTGTCGACCTACGTTAATTATTTTATAAGCCCCTTTTTCGTTTTCCCAGGAAAATTCGAAATAGAATTTCCCATTTTTCGTCATCATCCTGTGCTCAGAACGCTCACAAGTACGACGTAGAGCAGTGTGGCGCTGTATGTGGCATAAGTAACTATGCACTGAGTCAATCATCTGACTCATTTAGAGAATCTGTCGAAAAATTGGTAGTACGTCCACAAAAAATTAAAAACGTAATTTTGTATAACAGAAAAAAAATTACTCATTTAGGTGCCCGTGAAGTACGGAAGTAAATTATTTAATTTGAATTTCACGGAAACTGACATTTAAAGAATTCGCGCGCATTCACACACAAAAAGCCGTTCCGATTTGCTTACGAGCGTCAGCAATGTCAGTACTAAATTCATCTCGGAACAGCTAAATCCTTACGTACGAACGTATGCCTGTGAGCCCGAATTGAAACACACTAGAGGCAAGAGGTAGTGAGTAAATAAAATGCAGTGTTATAACTGTTTAACAATATGTATTTTCAACTCATAATTGACAATATGGAACATTAAATGTCTAAGTACAACACTATACATAGGTACGAGTATATAAATATTTGATTAATTTATTGTCATAAATTAGTAGAGAAGTCATTAAATAGAAAAGCGAGACAGCAATAGTTACGCTAAATTTTACAGATAAAAAAGAAAATATTTCATACATATTTTATTCAAACCGTGCCGTGGTGGTACCGGCCTAGAATAGTAGGTACTCCCGCATCTCTTCCCGTGGGTGCCGTAAGAGTCGGCTAAGGAATCACGTACCAAGAGGTGGGCAGCAACGCCTTCTGAGGATAGGAAACCTACCGCGCTCGCCAACCCGGCCCTCGCCCCTCAGCGAGTATTGGTAAATCCCCCTATATATAGGAGAGGCATATGTCGGGCAGGGGGCGCCCTGTGGCTGCGATGATGATGATGAAACATTTACATTCAGAACTTTATTTATAACCATTTAACATACATATTACATTATTAACACAGTTATATCATTTTTATTTTACTGCATATCATTAGGCTATGAGAAAACAATAAATTAATTAAAACCAATAAAACAATATTAATATAACTTAAAAAGCAATATGATTGCTAAATTAGAGATACACACACATATATATGTATATTAAGAATTTCTTTAGGACTTAGTGTAACACAATTTGATCTGATTTAATTTGACTAGCATGGCTATAAATATAAGTGATTTACTTTACGCAAAAATATACACTATGTTTTACTGGCAGGTGTTTCATACTTTGATGTGGTTATCAAACAAGTATAAAAAATCCTAACGATTTGATGTTGGTCACATGGACAATAAGTAGAGATTCGAACATTGTTTGTATAGATTGAATCACAGTTTATTGGCAGACTTTGGTTTGAATTGTAAATAATGCATACATATAGAAAGGAACATATCGTACAGGTGCGACTTTTATTTGCGTAGACACATATGCGTCACTGCGCGCTGTCAAAGTAGTGCGTGCGTTAGCCATCTACGCTGACGCGCATTATAACGGGCGAAAACAATGTTTCGATGTTAAGTAAAATGAGTTTTCAATGTGAAGAATATTTGCATTCTTTTTTTAATACTTTATGGGGGGTAGCGTTTGACGACCTATCTCACTTGATATTCAGTGACGATGTGGTCGAAGATATAATCACGGTTAGCGTAGATGTTTACTGGCACTCGAAAACACTTTGTGTTTGTTGACAGTTTTTCAAACTTGAGTGGTAGCTAGCCAGGCGGGTATTCTAAAATACCCTACCACTATGCTGGGAATTTGCTAATGGTGTCCTTTACCAGAAGCTCAAGCGGTTGGTGGGGATCGAACCCGATACGAGCTATCATCGTTTCATTCGCCACACATTCATTCGTTCGATTCCCGGACAGGTCAAACATTTGTGTGTATGAACATGTTTGTTTGACCTGTGTCTGGGTGTGTATATCTATATAAGTATATATATCAGTCATCAGGTTACCATAGTACAGGCTCTGCCTAATTTGGGACCTGAAGTCCTTGTGTGAATGTTAATAAATAAAAAATAAATAAAAATAAAATGTTACTTGTATTATTGTCAGTCTAGGTGACAAGCGCATGCGTCTAGCGCTGTTAATAACGGACCGTTGTTTGTTTTAGTCACAACTAATTTTCACACACACTATAGGCTGGTGACTGTTGAACATGGATGGATCAGATGGACCTCTATGTATAGAACAATTTTACTTTTCCCAAATAAAAATAACGTGACATATAAAAGTATAAATAAGTAAAAATAATGTACAGCGTGTCCCGTCAGCGGTGTCAAATATATTTTCACATGTAGTTTTTGATGTCAACTATTCAACAGTTTGAAGTTGATCTTAAAGACCTCTTCATTGGCGATTATTATTTCATGAATAATTACATTTAAGTCTATTTAAATAGTTAGCACTGACTGCGATTATTGTCATTTTGTTAACACTACTAGATTATATGCGTTTACTTTCAATATGTTGCAGCCACACTATATGAATCTCTTTGCCTCTTTGAGTTCATTACAGCACAGAATATTTTCAGTCCCACTGTGGTCCCTCTGTGGTGACACACATTATGTAATAGCTTGTATTAATAATATTCCCCTTATCTTAGAACCAGATAGGACTCACGTTATATTTCAGGATTTTTATTATGCTTTGATTGATTATGACTCCCAGATGAAGAACTGCAAGTCAGCTTGAAACTGGTCAAAAAAATCCAGTAAATATGATGCGAGTCCTAGTAGGTCTTATATCTGTAATGACTTTTCATTTGGCGATGTAAACTGACATAATATATTGTTATTAAATCAAACGGGGCTTAATCGCGAGAAAAACATTTACATAATATAGCTTTTAAATACAAATGATTGAAAATGCGAAACATAAACTGATAATAATTCCTTCTTGGTCATTCTTGGACCCCACCAATACTTTAGAAAAGCAGTATTGGGCTAGACAGTATTGTATCGTCATAAAAAAATCAAATTCACGATATTGCACATACAAGGCACTACGAAAATTACTGTGCATTGGTGAAGGTTGTAGGATAGGTCTAAAACCTTAATTTGGCTTCAACGCCTATTTTATTTTTTGATAACTGAACCATTTGTTTATTTTTAAATTTTCGACATTGTCAAAGACAAATTTTTTAAATTTTTTATTTTGGCATCTAGCGTATTGCAAAATATTTTATCTCGAATCGAATATTCAGGATATAGTGCTTATTGTGGCAGAACTTATAGATTATCAATATCCCAATATGTCAAATCAAATCTAAAACGATAAAAAATTACTAAGGTTTCTATTTTCAGTATTCTGTTAGTTTGCGCTTGTAACATGAAACAAAGTGAAAATGCCAAATAAGTAACAATATTTATCCTTTAAATTAATTTACACCGCCAGATTTGTGCCAATTATATTTTAACCTACAATTATCAACCTCATTTCACAACTTCATGAAACAAAAAATACCATTTGTACTGGAAGTATAACAAGATTTAAACATTTAATTGCAGAACCCTATAGCATGTTTCAGGCAACTATTGATAATATATTACCAGTCCTAAGATGAAGCCAAAAGTAAATCCAACGATAACCAAAATAATGCATTTAATTGTTTGACGTCTTTTATACTTAATTCAAATCATTAAATGCATTAACCAAAGGAAGACTCATATTCAACTGGAACATCATTCATCTTTAATATATAACATAGTAAACACACCAACAACTAGCGATTTCTCAAAATATGGCAACAATAACAATAAATAGCAACAAAATAAAAGTACTCACAAGTTAATATCAATTGAAAATACTCCAACTTACAAAACGAAACTATTACTAAATTCCTTGAGCTAATAATTATGTGCTTTCGAAGGGAAAACATATTAAATAGATAATAATATGCAATTGACATTAATAATTATACATAATTTTCAAATTGTCCTAATTAATCTATACAATATGTCATGGTCATGATTATTGAATCAAATGTAATCGGTGCCCAGTTCATCAAGGAGTGGACTGGTGAATATGAAAATTTCGAGGATGCAGCGACGATGTATAACTTATAATTTTTAGACAAAAAAAATCACTTAAAAAAAAAAAACTAATTAGTTGAAACACCAAATCAGTTGACTGAATTATGCCAGTTGTCATAAATTCAAAATTTCAAAACATTGTAATACAAGTTCAAATTAGAAATACTGTTATTCCATCATAATGCATAGATAATAACTTTAGTTTGTAAAACTTCATGTTTTTTGTAGTCTTTTTGCGTTAAGCAAATGAATGTCTTTTTTTATTTTATGTGATTTTTTTCAGTTTTTTTTTTGTCTTTTTGTTGCTGGCGAGTACCTGAATTTACATATCATGCAAAAAATAAATTCACTTTTATACCGATTGTTTCCACAAAAACAAAATCTTCATATCGTCAAGCTATGCTATGAAAATAAAACGATATATATATATATTTTTCATTGATATCTATAAACAACAGGGACTTACTAGAACGTTTATTATCTATCACATATCAGCATCTAGAAAATAAAGTTGTATCGTTACGTAAAACAATTACATTGATTAATAAGTATCGTTTATTTAGGTTGTGTTCCATAACTCTTTACTCCTTTTCAAATGAGTGTCCAATGAATAAGTGTTGGAATGGCAATTTGACTTAGAGTAAATTTCAAGTTCAATTTTTCCAGTGTAATAGAATTCACCCCACGAGTTGTAGGGTTTGGTAACCGGTATATTCATGTAAACAGTTTTGGGCCACAACTGTCAACATGAATATACAACGTTGGGTTTTGTCGCGCAAAAATAAACCTGAGCGATAGTGGATCTGGGGCCGTACCATCAACTTTTACAAAACCATCATGTTTCAAGAACGTCATACTTCAAGCTTAAAGTAATAATGCTCAGATTCGTACCATGAACGTCTTAAAACATTATTGTTTTATTATCGCTCAGTGACGCGATAGAATGAACGAAGAAACATTCCTGCTGTAAGAGCAAACGAGACAACATTATATTTTCATATAGCGTTGTCGCTTTCGCTGGCGTTTTAGACTACGAGTCCACATGTGACGTATGTGGAGGTGTCATTGATTTACAAAAAAAAACCAAGATGCACAATCCACGTCTCAAAACCGTACGCGTAAAATGAGCGCAACATTCTAAATGGTGCGCTCATTTCAAATAGTCTCGCGTCGCTCGCGTCTAGGTGCACTCGATAAAATGCCGAAGTGTTCTCTGACAAATTTTAAGAATATTACGTCATAAAGGTTAAAAAAGGATGGGATATCATATTTTCGGTAAGTAAAAGAGTTTATTGATTAGTTTTTGTTGTTTTTATGACTGAATATATGGACCAATATGTTATTTTGATTTAATTTGTCTAAAAATTTCACTCAACATCTAAGTATAATACGGCAAATTTAAATACCTGCTTTTTCACTGTAAGAACGATCCATTGTGTCCTCCTTTTTATTTTAAACGCATAACAAAAATGACCCTGTTCTTGTTGACTGGAGACGATTTTTTTGTTGTGTTTATTTCTTTAATTAATAAGTTTATATACTTTTGAATTTTTTGTATTTAGTTTTTGACAAATATGACTATGTTATATAATTTAATATAGGAAGAGAGGTAGTCAATTTGACGATTTGTTTAATGTTCGTAAATATTATCTATGCTAGGCGAGTGAAGATGTTTACACTATATGTAGTAAAACAAAGGAGATTATAAGACGAGAGCAGCGCATAAAAAACACAACCAAAGTCTAATTGTGTTTCTTAGTTTTATAACGTGCCTTCCATTTAAATATACTTTCTAGTATTGACATACATTCCCGTGAACAACCTGCTCTATTCAATCACAAAATTAGCCTTATAAAAGCTATTATAGAAAAGTTTATAGACGTTCGTCTACATTATATTGCTAAAAAAGCAATAGGAGAGTTGAAATCTAATTGAAAAAGACAACTTTACAATAAACTAAACTTATTTTAAGGAAGTTAATGTGTTTCGTGCCGTTGATTTTGAGTTATTTTGCGTTTAAAATTTTAAATTTATAACACGTATCTGTTTTAATAATTAATACCTTTATTATAAATAAACGATTATAACAGTTAATATTTGTTTTATTGATATACCTATGTCCTACCCAAAAACATATTTACGCTTAGATAAAAGTATAATTATGTGTTTAGAACACAATTTTGCAAACTCTTAAAATACTAAACAAATGTGTTATGAATATATATATATATACCGTCAGTCGTAAAATTTTATTGCTTTTCGCGTACTGCGTTGTAAAAACAACTTTAGACAAATTGCGTATGGTTGAATTTGCAAAAATATATGCTTACAGCATAACTATACCTACGTAGGTATAAATGGTGAGTGTTTGGCTACAGTTTCGAGCGTTACTTTTATTCGAGACTGTGCATCTTGGGTTTTTTTGTAAATCAATGGGACATGTCCGTGAATTTGATTTTATCGTTGTGTGAGTAAAGCTGTGTGTCTGCGTGTCGTAGTGCATTGGTATCTTATTATTTTATAATAAATATTGTTTTAAATAAATACAAAAATGGGAAACAAAAAGTAAGTTTGTGTGCATGCAGCTACTTTGTCTCAGTGTTTATATGCTAGTCTAAGGAATTTCAAGTGGGTCAAGAGGTTTTTTTACAATTTTTGCAGCAGGGCACGTCGTGTTTCTGGGCGGCAGCTCGATGTTTTGTGGGAGTTTTAAAATAATCACAGACTGCCTACAATAGATCCCTCCAAACTAGACAACTAGATCCTAGAACAACATCAAGTGAGATAGTGGTCAAACTCTAGATCTATACAGTATTTAAAAAAATACATCGATTAACGTTATTTCAAACTCAATACGGATAATAATGAAAATACCCCACATTCACCAGAATAACAAAAAATAACTCACTTTACTTCAAATATGCTGTTTTGTTATAAAATATCACAAGTAATGTTGTTTCCGCGGCGAAAGAGCAACTTTTTTATGATGGCTAAATTTGACATTAGAGCAGGAATAAAACAATATTACTCGCTGTTAAGTCAGCTCATGGTACGCTTTGAGTGAACGAAATGGAGTTTTACGTCACAAAACTGCTTAGTCTAAACAACATTAAAGTAACATTGCTTAAGTGGCCTTGTGGTACGAAAATTCAAAGTAAGATTACAATAATACTGCTATAAGAGTTGGTGGTAGCCCCCCTGATGTGTTATGGGTACAGTAAATTAGGTAGCTAGTAAATTACCTATTGTGATTCTATATAAAACATATTATACTTATATATCAAAAGCGTGTACAACAATGCATTAAAGACGCTAGTATTTAAGGACTCGACTGTGCCCATGCGCAAATACATCCACTATTAGCTCAGCGTTCTTTTGCCGTGACAACTACCTCATGAAACACTTTGTGTCGATAAAGGTGACCCCTTTTCGGTTGATTATTACACGATTCTGAGTACAGCCTTGGTATGATTGTGAGACAGATATAATGAGCTATTGAATTGTTTACGTTGACGTTACGAATACACAGGCTCAACATATTCCTTCTACAGACTCTAACCACACTAAGCTTAATTATAAATATTACAGACAGCATAAACATGTATAAAAGTTGCACAATATAATAATATAGGTATGATACTATACTTAATTTTACTTGTAAGATTTTTAGTAATGTACAAATGTGACAGTCATTCATAAACATCTTCACTTTTGTAATGAAATTGGTACTAATAAGCGAATATCCAGAAAAACACTACATTTTTAAAACTATTTGGATGAAAAAGACGATAAAAAAAATAATTAATCACACAATAGTTAAATGATATAATTTGTTTTAATGAGATATCATTCATCTTTTGGCTAAGTTTCACTCCAGAAAAAGACAGATCTTTGTGGGGTATTAGGTCCAATAAAATAAATAAATTATGAAACACATTTCTTAAAAATCTTACAGGATAATTATACATCTGATATTGTCTATGAACATGTAGTACACATATGCTTGCATACACCTAGATGAGATTGTTGTTACTACAAGATAGGAATGGCGCCGGCTGCGAGATGATTTACTTGAGTCCGAGCAGGTATTCGGCGAGGCCAATGTAGTAGACAGATTGTGCAATGCCGAACAGAGGCGCGATCACGATCATACGACAAGCACCGCCTTTGAAGAACGCAGTCGGGCCTTCATGTTTCAAAGTCTTCCTGTATGAAAAGGATTTGACATTTATAAATATTATTTTTAAAAAAAGGATACGGGGAATACACTCATCGGGCGTGGACGGAATACATTAGGTCCTTGCGCCTAATTTGCTTTTGTCCTTGGACCAGCAGTTGTGCAGCAGTTGTGTGTATGGTTCTTACTATAGATATTTTTTTATAAATAAGTATAAGTAATGCCTTGTTATGATTTCAAAAATGCACAAATAGCTCGTTTATAAATAACAACTGTCATCATAGTCAAGTTTTTGATTACAATCTTGTAACTTTAAATGTATGAGCTTCGATCGAGTGTCAGCCGCTAATCTGACCCTCCCGGCTTGAGATAGCATCCTGGTAGAAAGCATTGTACTTACATCTATAGCATGGTGGTAGGGAACTTATCACCCTCACGTTTGATATACTGTCATCGAAAAACACTATGTATTCAGGCAGCTGCTATTGAGAGCCAGTTAATCTATATTAATACATATTATAAAGTAGTGTAGTGTAAAGTGTAGATGGATAAATTGTACATGGGTTGCGGAGCTAAGACCGATACCTTTACTGTTTAATAACCTAATAATTATAAAAATCTATCTGCGTTTTTGTCTCTCACACTCGCATGGAGCGCGCGCAACGTTTCTCTGTCACCCTGCCTACTCGCACTTCAATCTCTCTTTAAAATATAACCAACCATGAACATGACACAGTTTTAAGTACTTTAGGTAGGTATCCTTAAACTGTTGGATAGGCAATAAATAAAACAGTCCCTTATCACTGTTTAAAATTGAAATTAATATTGTCAAAACGTAAAGTTACGGGATTTCGCTAGGCAACCCATGTGCACTGTACCTACAATCTACATATTATTTAACATATAATAGGTGTCATAACTAAATAACAGATCAGGGTATACATTTCTTAAACCGTATCTTGTACTAATATACGGACGAACAAAAGATGAGTCTTTATTCGAATTAATTGATGGTAATTTTGTATTTCAACTGCCTTGGTAGAGTTTGCATCTCACTACGTCCCCCTGGTTCATGGCCAACACTGCCGCTGGGTATAATATACAGAAAGAGACTCACGTGACACAGTCCATGATGGAAGTGTACTGCCGCTCGCCGCTGCCCTTGGTAAGAGTCTGCATGCGAGTCTTCACTACGTCCATAGGGTTCACGGCCAACGCTGCCGTCGAGCCAGCACAGCATCCAGACATGAAAGACCACCTGGAAAAAGGCACTTGGTTAAAAGCTAAATTTGTATGCAAAAGTATGTTAACATGTTCCGCCTGAAATAGAATTACAGTACCACCACATAAATCTTAACTATTATGAAAATGTATGGAGAAGCCTAGCAGTGTCTATCAGTAGGAGTCCTATGGCTGAGATGATGGTGGTAATAATGATCAAATAAAATGAAAATCTTGAAGCAAACATTCAAAAGAGTGAGAGATTGAACTCAAGAAATATTTGAGGTATCAACTCAAAATAAGGGTAGTATTTTGACCAAATTGCGACAACTTATCAGGTGTCATGGGTGATCTATACATATATTTTTAAAATCCTACTAATATTATACATGCACAAGTTTCTGAGTTTGGATGTATGTTTGTTACTCTTTCACGCAAAAACTATTGAACGGATTTTGATGAAATTTGGAATACGGATAGCTTATACCTTGGATTAGCACATAAGCTTATTTTAGTCATCACCATAATCACCGTTTTTCATCACTACCGCCGATAAAACGGATTCGGATGAAACTTGGTATGTAGTTACTGCAGGCCCCGGAATAACACATAGGCTAGTTTTCGTCATCATTATCATCATCATCAATCTAGTACAGCTACCAATGACCATCCTAGGTATATTTAAGTATTATATTATATATCTTTTAACACAAATATTTTGTTAATATATTGCTTAGGATTAGTTATATTTGTATTTGATTCTGGTGTAAATAAATAGATATTTAAAAAAAAAAAAGAAAACATCCTCACGCGTGTAAAACCGCGGAGCACAGCTAGTTTCCAACATAAGTTAAAGCAACACGACTGATCACTCTGGTTCATCCAGTTTAACTGACTAACCAGAATGGTGGAGCCGTTGCGTTGGGTTCCCTCGGCCCCAAGTCATTCAGCGTGGCGAACAACGGGAAGTATACAACACTGAAGGAGACATCGCGAGCGGCCGTGGCGGTGATTCCCTTGTACAGCCCGAAGATACCTCGCTCTTTGAGCAACTTTTTCGTCAATTCCAACGCTGTCGTCCGCACGAACGTTTTTCCCTCTTCAACAAACAAATTAATAAATTATAGTGATACAGTGGCGAAACGTGGTCTCTGACTATGGGCCTTCTGAGCAGGCTCAGAGTCGCACAACGAGCTATGGAGAGGGCTATGCTCGGGGTTTCTCTATGTGATCGCATCAGAATCGCTGGATGCGGGCCGCTTCCAACCGGACCTTGTGAAATCAATGGGGGAGGGATATGTCCAGCAGTGGACGTCCTATGGCTGAGATGATAATGATGAGAGATACAGTATATTACTGGCGAACACATTTATGCAATGCATCAGTTTCTTTTTCATTGGTTTAGTTGTCTTTATACTTTAACATAGAACAAAGGTTTGAATATGATATATATATATATATATATATATATATATATATATATATATATATATATATATATATATATATATATATATATATATATTTATAATACGTTTTGCTTCCACATTCATAGTGCGTATAGCTAACGAGTGGAATTCATTGCCTAAGTCTGTGTTTCCACATGAATACAATCTGGGCATCTTCAAGTCACGAGTGAACAGGTATCTTCTAGGCAGGCGTAAATCATCGTAGACCGCATCATCACTTAACATCGGGTGAGATAGTGTTCAAACGCCTGTCTATTGTGAATAAAAAAAAAGTATGAATCCCTTCCAATGTTTGTGTAACAGAGGTCAGTAATTACTACTGACACTTTCTGCAAATGTCATTGTACTGCCAAATATATAATAATAAAAAAAGGTGTGAAATAACTTGTCGAAGCCGGTACCATGCTCACAATATTTTGATTTACATATTTATGTCTTACACATATACGATATTTTATAATTTTATTTATATATAGTACACACACACATATATATATATATATATATATATATATATATATATATATAAAATATAATATAAAGTATACTGTGTACATCAAGCGTTTTCGATAATTATTGTAATTTACAGTGGAAATTTACATATTATCATACACCACACTGATTTTTTATGGAACTGGGCTTTGGTACTGGTAATTTATATACCTAATGCATCCCTGGTGCGTAGGCCAGGCGCTGCTTTAAGAGCCATGTCTCATATAATGTCGGGTAAAGAGACACAAGTACACTGCGTTGCTTTATATAATAAGTGTAAGTTTTATGTTATGGGTCCTATTGATACCTGAAACAGATACATTTAGTCGAAAGGCAGTTGTACTTCTATAACTACGGTTATAACATTTCGAATAAAAGGGTCGACATCCAGACATCATCTCACATTATTTCGATTAGGTGCAATCGGTTTACGTTAGATGGGCCATCTGCCAAATCTTCCACAAATAGGAACTATCGAATATTTCGGATTATCAAAATATTATTCAATTGTTTAACTATTTGTTCTCCAAGGCTGTTGAAACGTTTACAATCCTATCCTACTGATATTTATTTATATAATACATACAATAATTATGTTACATTCTAACTTATGACTATGTAGAAGTATATCTAAATATAATGCATCTATAATAGCATGCATTTTTAAATTAAGTTAGTCTATTTGAGCTCTAGCTCTCACGGTAGGATACCCTGAGTCTGTGAGGGCTAGCTCGCTTGCAAATGGTTCTATTTTTGAATATTTGTGAGTTTGTGCTGAAAGTTCAATAATTAAATTTAATAGAATATAATTAATGAAAAATGAAACAATCAAAAAATAAGAAATAAAACAATCAAATAATAAAAAATAAAACAATCAAATAAAACGAATATAGCATAAAGAAATTATAAATTAATTCTAAGCAGTTTTTCTGTGCTTGACTGGTCTAATGTCACTAGATATTCCGTTATTTTGCGCTTGGCTATATAATTAGTATCATGCAATATATTTAGTGTTTTATTTAGTCGTTGGTAAATATATAATCCCAAATAATTAAAACATTTTTGTCCGTATATTATAAATGCAAAAGTTTATGACTATGGATGTATGTTTGCTACTCTGCTAGATATTTAGGTCTAGGTTTTATTTTAGGTCCCGGAATAACGCAAGTACTACTTTTTATCCTCATCATCAGTCATCACCACGAGAGTAAAATCGCGGGGCGCAGCTGGTATGTATAGTACAACTTTAGAATCGCTGTATATAGATACCGGATAAGATTGATGATATAAATGTATGAATCTAGAGTACTGACCAGCTTTCGCCTGCGCAGCAATACGGCCAGCGTCTTGCATTTGAATCTTAAGCAGTTCCATAGGCGTGGTGATGACGATCTGACAGGCACCTGCCATACCTCCCGCCATCATCTGCCGAACAATCGGCAAAGATCTGGAAATAAATTACCAATACCTATAATCGCATTTAAAAAAATATATTTATAGTCTTATACGCAATTGCTTACAGTAAGCACGAGTGGAACACACAAATGAACTCATTATCATTTTAACTAAGTTTAGTGCATAATAATGAACTATGTAGACGCATTTGCTTGGGATTTTTTACGAGATCGAAATATTTCATGTATTTGAGTAAATTTGTAAACAGGAGATATAGATATAAATATGTTCTATAAAATTAAAGAAAAATATACATTTTATTGACATCTACTCTCATTTGAGGCCAGTGAAACTACTCGTAAGTAGTTATGCTTCCAATACTTCACACCAAACATGTTCAACACAACGGCTTACTGAGTCTAATAGAGGTCATGGGATGCCTATCGAAGATGCACCTGCGGATGCGTTTACCATGACAAATAGTAACAATTATAATATGACTAGTAGCGCCCCGCGGTCTCACCCGCGCGGATTACGGTTTTCCCGCCACTTCAATTATCCCACCTCAAATATCCAGGGTTTAAACTATCTCCATACCAAATTTCATCAAAATCGGTGTAGCCGTTTGAGAGTGAAGAAGTAACAGACATTCACCCGCGTGGATTACGGTTTTCCCGCTAACTCAGTTATCCCACGGGAACTATACTTTTCCGGGATAAAAGTAGCCTATGTGTTAATCCAGGGTATAAACTCGCCGTCTAAGCCGTCGCCATACTTAGAGGCGAAGGTTAAGACGTGCAGGTACGCGTAGGCATGCGAAGTGTGGAACGCCATCTACCTCAATAGAGCGACTCACTGCGCGAGAAGGTGTGTACACTGTGGCTGTACGGTAGAGGCAGTCAAAAGGTGATCAGCGCCAAATATCGGACACTAGTGTGTCGAGCCACTTATGGCGTAAATCAGCAGAGGCATATGCACAGCAGCAGACTGACACATGCTGATGATGATTGTTATTCTGAGCGGAGGCCTTAACTGCAATATCCTCGTTAGGGGATCAGTTGGCAGTACTTCCGGCATCTGGCTACATACACATGATTTTATTTCTGTCCTTTCTTTGAAGTTAATTAAAACACAACAGAAGACGACGTTTTCAACAAAGATATAGCGGTCAACGTATTTATGTTTAGTTATACGTCTCGCGAGAACGACATTTATCCAGCATAATTAAAAAAACTAGATTTAAAAAATGGACTAGTAAGTCACATATGCAACATGTAAAAAAATATTATTAGAATCCCAGATTGAAGAATAAGAGTTGTCAGTATAATTATATACCATGAAAAAATTGGAAATCTATAACACCCGTAAATAAATTTAATATAGTAATAAAGTTTACTCTTTACTTAATTAAAGTTACGCCTCAATATAACAAAAGAAATTCAAATTAAGATTCGGAAATAAATTATTTTCTTTCAAAGTTCGACATTTTAATTTTTTTTTCTACAACTGAGAAAATAATTTATTAAATTAAAACGTAAGAATATTGAAAATAATAACATATCTACAACTAACAGTAAAAAAAAAATGGTGCGCTGCCGATACACAACGTTCCCAAAACGCTGCCACGTTGATTAGTAATTTCTAATCTTTGAGCAAGATAGAGGCCAGCATTTTGGTCACGTGTTGCTTCATTTAGTCGCCCCGGGATGTCATTGAAAAATTCGGTGTACCATTTACATATAATATACTTACATAATCATTTGTTCCTATGTGATGAGCGGCAAAAAAACATACGGCCCACCTGATTTATAGTACCGCGATTTGATTTGATTAATTCTGTTCAGTGAACCTAACATATTATTAATACACAAATGTCTCGATTAATATAATCCTGAGGACAACAACTATTTTTAATTTCATTCATTCAAGTTGACGACGGTTAGGAGAGAGTACACTGTAGAGTGATGATGACAGTACCATCCGGAGTTGGCATAGTTCCAACGTTCCAAGCCCATTTTATATTTATTGGCAGAGATTATGTTTCAACAAAGGGAAGAGTGTAACAGAAATTATATCATTTTATATTTAAATAGAATGGTGGATTAATGAAGTGTGAGTCATTATGAATCTGAAGCAACTATTAGCCGTCAGTTCGGTCCCTGAATTACCAACTCTCAGTGATTTGCATGTACGTTAAGGACCATTTACGCCAACCAAATTATCCAAGATTTTCGTCGAAATCTAGGATAAATCACAAACTTGCAGGCAAAAATTGTGATTGGGTCCGAGATTCTCGGATTGCTTGGTTGGTGCAAGACAGGTAGGGTATCAATTCTACTAACACATTGCTCATAGATTGTCAATTTGTTAGTAATAATAATATAATCAAAATCGTTGTTTTTGCTAGTTTTGCTATACTACTTGAAGTATGATTGTAATGGCTACACAGATCTAATTTCTACCGTAATTCAATTGTCTACAATGCAATCGAGATGCAATTGTATTTTAGCGGAATATCAAGTTTATTTATGATAACATTTCAACGACTATTGCATTGTTTATGAATTGATTGTCTTAAGAGAATTGGCACCCTGGTTAGTTTTACTAAGACTTTTTTATTTGCAATAGCATACACTAGCAAACATCATATAGGATAATAAACGGGTCTAACAATAAACAGACATCTGCGTCCACCAAACATACATTAGATATCTCATTTAAGATTGTCTTGACTTACCCATCTTTGAGCGTGAGGTAGTATCGAAACATGTCGTTAGCAGCGAGTTTGATCGCCTTTTCGGGCGTGACTAGAATGATGTTCACTGCTGAGCCCCGGTACATGCCGAAGTACCCTTCAGCCGCGTACGTCTTCTTGAAACAGTCGAACCTGATTCGACCGGATAATGATTATACATTCATTTGAAAATTTCTCATAATAACACGTGAAAAAGAAGAGGATCATCCGATCTCTCATTTTAAAAATTAGGTCTACTTTAAAATTATGGAAATCTGATGTCATTTTTTGTCAGGCAAGAATTTAGGTCTAGACCCCTAGAGTCTAGCCGGATCTTTCGCGTCGTCTTTTACAACCAAGTGAAACAGTTTTGTAAAAGGAAGATAGGGTACGCTCTAAGATCACGCAACTACTTACTGGACTAGTTACAAGTACAGAAAAACGTACACCCAGTTGTTGTTAGTTTCACAAAATTTGTGGATTTTGTGCAAGCATGTGATGGCAAAAATTCTGCCAAATTAAAGTTTTTTTACTGAGAAACATACGTGCTGCTCAACTCATGCTAGTCTGATTGCGACTAAAGCAATTCAGGTGCCTGATCCTATTTAAGCGCTCCACACTCCTTTTGTAACCAACTTCAAAAAAAGGAGGAGATTCTCAATTCGACCCGTATGTTTTTTTAAAAGTTTATTACCTCATAACTTTCGACTGGGTGAACCTATTCAGATCGTTCTTTTTTTATTTGAATTCAATTTCATCAAAATTGGTCAAGCGGTTTTTGAGTTACACTCCAATAACTGAAAGCTGCTATGCATGCGTCGATGATATTATAGTTGCGGGTGGATTAATCGGTAAACCTACACAATGACAATTGATCCTGTGAATAGCAAGGTCACTGAAAAGGGTGAAAAAAATTTTGATTCCGTAAAGTGGAACCGACTTCTGTTATTTCATACTTTTGAGTGTTGAAGTCAAGTTCAATTCAAGAATTATTTTTTAAAATAAAATCATTTATTACATCAAAATATTTGAGTTTAATATCGAAAGTAGATTCACTTGTCGTCCAGCTAGCTCACTGCTGAGTTTTGATCTGAATTAAACTTTTTAGCTCAGAGATAGGGTTGCCATTTCTAAACTTTGGCAACCAGGACAAGACGCTTGAAAACCCCGGATTTTAGAGCCCAAAACCCGGACATGTCAACAGGATATTTAAACAGCCAGTGTAATAAAAAGAAGTTGAAAATGTCATACATCACCATGATAATATTTAAAATTATGAGTGGTTCATAAAGTTCCAATGTATATTTTTTTTTTTAATTTTCGCTGCGTGATTAAAGTGGAGTCGCTCCCAAAAGATACACAAAAGCGAACTTTAGAAACTATTTATCTGGTTGATAGTATTTAAGCTTAAGATAGATTCATAAAGTTTCTATGTATTTTTTTTTTCAACTTTGGCTTAGTGATTAAAGTGGAGCCGCTCCCAAAAGCGAACTTTAGTATACGTTTATCTGATTGATAATATTTAACCTTAAGATATAAGTACGCGTCATAATTCCATATAGATAAGTATAGTACTCCTTATATATGAAGTAGTCTAAACATATTCAGGCACTTATAATAATTAAGTGCCTTTGTCTCTGTTGTGATAAGAGTTTTCGTAATTTAATAAAATGACGAGGTCAAGGTTGTTGACACAAGAGTTGGTTCACTGCTGACACAATATAGCGAAATCTTATTCTTCTAACTCTAACCTTACCCAATTGGTAGGTACAGCAGTGGTTTAAATTTGAAATTGCTGATTTATGCTAAAGAAATAGTTTTTTTTCTAACGCGCGTCATATGTTTCATATCCACTAGAATGCACCGTTCGCCATTTTGTGAGAGGATCATATAACCCATAAACAGTAATGCCACAGCAGAACTTTACTTTAAAACCAAATATGTAAAGAGTAAAACTCACATATTTTTGTACTGCTTCTCGCCATTAGGCCCCACCGTCTGGTTCTGCAGTCGTGTTTTAACCAAGTCCAGTGGGAATACCACAGAGACGCCCACAATACCGGCGATACCGCCGTTTATGATCTTGGGCAAGAGGCTGGAAGAAAATTAAAGATTTTACACGGAAAGTTAGATGATTTACATAATTGTAAGCGCATTTATGATGAGTTTTTCAGTTTACACAGGAAACATTAAATTACTAGGTATGTTTACGTATGTAGGTAACGTCGACAAAGAATATGGTCTAAGAGTTTTGAGTTTCTGTGTAACCACAATTAGTGACAAGGTTGAACCTACGCAGCTACGAGTAGATACTGATACTGAACCACTGAAGATGTCGACCGCAGTGATCGACGAAACGTCTGGAACAAAAGTTTCACATAGACCGCGGCCAAACAGCCCGGAAGCAATACATACAACGCCGGCCGTGAAAGCCTTAGAGTTTACATTAATAGAACATAAATTTGTGAAAATAATAAAATTTGGAAAATCATCGAAGGTCTTCCCTTCGCTTAATCGGGTCATTTTTGTCAAAATATACCTAGTCCCTAAATCTTAATTTTTTTGATTATTCCAGCCTGCATGCTTTTGATGTGGGTACACATTTTTAACGTGTTTTTAAACAGATATAGAAAATGTTGTATTTATGTTAACTGTTATTAAGCTTAGTAATTTAGTAAATGGTATGCCGTTCCAACTAAGATGTGCTTTGTGCAATACTTACATTACACTGGCAATAGTTCTCAATATGCTTACACACTTAATCTTTTTAGAGGAAACCTATTCCAACTATATAATTTTTTAGTAAATTTCGAAAAGTAAGATTTATAAAATTAGCCAGTATTAATCTCCACTCATTTTATCTATATCAATCAATTGAACCTATTCGACATTGGGATTTATTAAATATGTATGTATATGTATAAGTGTCTGAGATAAGCCCTCAGACTTACAATTCAGACCGGTGTCGATCGATACATTCAAACAAAACATTTTTTAAAGAGAATTTTAATGGTTTATAATAGCTGTACTAGCAACCGTGACTTAACACTTAGCACCTTTATGATTTCGCGATAACGAAGTGAACTTAACAACTTCATTTAAAAATCTACCTGAATTTACACAATTCTATATTTTATTTATACCTAAAGTGCAGAACATCAGAATATTGTTAATAGTAAGAGTAATTCGTTCAATTATAAGATATGATAACTTTATCTATTAGTTATCTATGCGTACATAGACAAGATTCTCGACAGAACAATATCGATTTTATGAAAAACGTTAAGGTTTACAGATTCATTATTCTATGAGAATAATGAGTTCCTCCTCTGTATGACAACGTTCTAAGAACATTAGAACGATTACACTTAACGGCTTGAGGCTTATTTTTTTAAACGGACTAATGCTGTTTGTTTTTACCGGCATTTAGCTTCACCGGGCGGGGATGAGTAAGGAATTTACTCAGCTGAGTCGTTGTAAGGGCGCGGAGGGGAGAGGCCGTATAGCTCAAGGGCATTGTGGTACGAACCTCGGCTTGAGCTGTCACCTGGACAGGGAGAAATTGAAACAATCTTCCCTGGTACTAAAGTGCTCCGTAAATGGGCATAAGGATGTTTACTTTTTGACTACCTATATGGAGAAAACCTGACCAGGTTGTAATTGCCTATAGCTCGCAGGTGAGCTTAGTGTCGGACTGTACTTAGTCCGAGTAGCCAACAAAATCAGACGCCCTAACCAGCATGGTGGATAGTTGCCAATGCTGGTTTCGGATCATCATCATCTTCATCTCAGCCATAGGACATCCACTACTGGACATATGCCTCCGCCATTGATTTCCACAAGGACCGGTTGGAAGCGGCCCGCATCCAGCCCTTGCCTGCGATCTTAGTCAGGTTGTCTGTCCACCTGGTCGGTGGCCGTCCTATGCTGCGCTTGCTAGTCCGTGGTCTCCACTCGAGAACCTTTCGACCCCAACGGCCATCGGTTCTTCGAGCTATGTGCCCTGCTCACTGCTACTTCAACCAGCTAATCCGCTGGGCTATGTCAGTGACGAGTTTATAATAAAAAAAATATGCCATTGTTTTTTTAAACTTGTGTCGAATGAATGCTCAGTCCATAATTACTGACAGCCTATAATAAAAACGCCTTCACAGCAATTTATTTCTCAATTCTCTGTAGCAACATAATTTTGACCTTATCGTTGTATCTATTATGTCAGAGCGCACAGGTTTTACTGTCAACAGTATAATATGACCATGACATAGCTCTACTACATTTTCAGCCAGTTCAATGCTAACTTAATTTAGCTGTTGCAAAGTCTTTTATTACAATGCAAAATGTAAAAGCATGACATAACAATACTAATTACTTTGTAAATAGTTGTTAGCTTATTGTTGATTTACCTATTATCATCTCCTAGTGGATTGATTATCAAAAAATACCTAACTGTTCAAATAATGTCTGGTGCTTTAGCATTGCTATTGCAATGAAAATTAAATCATGTAATTGAAACTATATTCATAGAAAACTTACGGATATTATATTATTTTCAACATTACAATTTTATTTATGAAGTAGAGCAGAGTAAGTGTGCAATCATTGTCTAAACCTTGTTGTTAGTGGCACTAGACCTCGTGGCCGGCCAAAGTGTCAATGGCTTGATGTTGTAAAGAAGGATATGGGGGCAAATGATTTGACCATCAAGAATACTAAAGATCATTTGAGGTGAAATAGACTTAACAGGAAAGCGGACTCTGGTAGTTAGCCGGGATATACGCTGAGATGAAGAAGAAGAATATTAGAAAGTAAAATTCTATATTATAAACTGGATGAAAGCCTCTATCTTGTAGGGCACACAAGCAGCTAAGAGTGACCCTATAAATATACTTATGTAAAAATAGGACCCAAGTTCAATATTATGATAATTATGGTGTGATTTCGGACTTCAACAACAAAAGTCTCGAGATGCTAAACAGGTACCAAGATGTTTAGGGAAACCTGAAATTTATTTATAAGAACATTATAACATTTGGAAGTACCTAAATTTAAAGCACTCATTTTCGTTTATTTTTTATACAATAATATTGGAGATTCAAATATATGACTATAAAAATTTAAATATCCTGTTATACCCGGTGTAACTAGCGGGGTGGGCCATCAGTGGCTGAGAGGTGGAGAACCTCAGTACCTTTCGATTTAGCCCTTCTGTATGTTCCATGATATTGAGTGGTTCAAAAGTTATATTTACTTTATTTAGTAAAATTTTAGTCAAAATCAGATTTCATATGGAAGTTCCTGATTGCAGCCATACTATTAGGATTGCAACCCTGCCTCTTTTTCTTATATAAGATCAATAGTGATTCTTTTGTTTCCTTTCACCAATCGGAGTAGATTTATAAAAAGGAATAGTCATCTTTTTCCATATTTGACGAACTTTTTGTTTAACTAGAGATTTTGGCATCATTTATCAATCAAAATTAAATGAGACTTACTTGAATTGTTGTGTTGGCGGTTGCGCAGCCTTGTCTTTGCTCATTTTGTTTGCTTCTTTTTTGGAACTGAATCAAAACAACAACGTTAGTGAAAGACCTACACATACTATGACGGGATGTTTACATTTCTTAGAGACAAAATTAATTTAGTGCTGAATTATAAATAGACTGAATATTGCAGATTGTAATAGATTAGATCAATAAAATAGAAGACCGCTGATGCCGAGAGCACGAGCGTCAGCCAAATAATCTATGAAACAGTACGAGGTAATATTTTTTATGTTCTTCGAATACTTTCAGTGAGCTGCAGGTTTTCGGTTTTAAATAAATTTAGGGGCTAATTTACGTAACAGAAAAGAATGTTTGAAGTTACCTTTATAGATTTAGAAAGACAGAAGAGCTTACTGGATAAATATAACAGATTTTTACAAAGTGAACATATCGGAATGAATATCTAAGCAGTAATTTTAAAAATACCTAATCAATATTGACTGAACTGAAAAGCCAGCCGACTAAATGTCGTTGGCGTTTGATTGATTTGTGAAATGAACAATGTCGAATGGCTGTCAGAATGACTTTAGTTTGTTCAATTGACATTGAAGTGAATGAAAAATTTGACAATCAAATTGGTTCAAGATTTTTTTATTTTTTTTTCATTGGGAATAGGCAAGCGTTTGACCACTATCTCACCTGATGTTAAGTGATGATGCGGTCTACGGTGGAGCACGCCTGCCTAGAAGATACCTATTCACTCGTGACTTGAAGATACCCAGGTTGTATGTTTGCTGAAACACAGATTTAGGGGGGATTAAACACTCTATTTAAGTGGGCGTTTCGCAAAAATCTTTTATAACTTTGGCAACATTCCGTCCATTCAAGTTAACGATATAATCCGTTGGGCTTTTAACAGCACCAATGTTGCAGCCATTCTTGAACCGAATGGTCTCATGCGTGACGATGGTAAAAGACCTGACGTCATGACACTTATTCCCTGGAATTTAGAGCGGCCTTTAGTGTGGGACTCTACATGCGTTGACACTTTGGCGCCGTCACATCTTCTTGAGACACATGTTAGGGCTGGCGCCGCGGCTTATTCGGCGGAGCAATTGAAACGGCGAAAATATAATGAATGACCTAGGGAGAGGTTACATATTTGAACCGTTTGGGGTCGAGACATTGGGCCCGTGGGGACCTGGAGCTCATCGGATTTTCCAAAATTTATCTGAGCCTTTGATCGATGCGACGCGTGACCAAAATGATGGCACATATTTGGCTCAACGAATCAGCATTGCAATTCAACGTGGCAATGCTGCTAGCATTCTGGGCACGCTGCCAGCCGGTAGCGGGTTAGAACATTTCAGTTATGTATAGGCTACCAACAGCTAGTGGATTGCTGAAATATTATTGTAGTAGTTGCAGTATTATAATTAGTTATTAGTGTTTTATTTCAAGTTAAGAAACCAACGACTAAGGAAACTACGTTGTATGAAACTGTAAAATAACATTTTTTTACATTGATTGCGAATGAAATAAAACCTAAACTATAGAGATGCTAGCGCAAATGGATGACCCTAGAGAATGTAATACATGGATGACTTTGAAACAAGGGTGTATTTCAAATTAAATGTTTACTCGAAAATTACATGTTCTATGACTTTCGAGCTAATTCTACAGGCTATTGATTTTAGAACTTGTTTTATTAAACGTTAAAACAATAGAATATCTTAAAAAAAAATATTATACGTGGGGCGCACTAAAAGTTTCCGGAATGAATAAGAAAAAAAAAATAAAGGTAAAAAATTAATTTATTGTTTCTCAAAATACCCTTTGCGTAAATGCACAGCTGACGTCACGGATACAGGCAGTAGGAATCTTACAAAATAAATTGGTATATCAATACAATTTTTGATACGTATTTAGATGCGTTTTTTTTTAATTTAAAGCAGATTCTTAGTGGTGGTTATCAGACGTTTTCAACTTATAGGTACGCATTTTTAACTTCGCACGCAAAAAGAGGAAAATGGACGTACTGATTTTGATTAAGTTTTTTGGATTGAGCGGTGTCTTAATCCAGTGAGTGTTAATAAAACTGTGTCATGATTTTCTGCTTTGGGGGCTCTTTTGAATTAGTTTTTTTTTTATACGTTATCTAAGGTCTAGAGTACCTTAACAAAAAAGCTCTAGTACCCTAAGTCTGAATTATATACTACTAGTAGCGCCCCTTGGTTTCACCCGCGTGGATTACGGTTTTCCCGCTACCTCAATTATCCTACGGGAACTATAGGTACTTTTTCCGGGATAAAAGTAGCCTATGTGTTAATCCAGGGTGTAAACTATCTCCATACCAAATTTCATCGAAATCGGTGTAGCCGTTTGAGCGTGAAGAGGTAACAAACATAAACAGAAACTTTCGCATATATAATATTAGTGTAGGAAGAATAATCATTGTTTACATAACAATTTAATTGCTCGGTCCATTAGGTATAAGAAATTGAATGTAGGTAGGTACGTGTGTATTGGAACAAAAAATAAAAGTTTTTTTCTACCTCGTGCTATTCTTATTTACTTACTTACCTTGTATAAATACATGCTCCATCTACTGATATCATACAAATGTGTATACTGTAGTTTATATTGCAGATCAAGCTGTACCATGTGATAGGTATACTAATGCTTAATTCTAAAAAACCGGGACACCTATTACTATCTCCGCCGAAACGTTCTCTAGTTTTTGCGGATGATTGCACCTATCAAAAGTTATCAATCTTTACGTAATCGGTAGCCGCTCTGCAATTATCTCCTCGAGGACTATCCCTTTCGAACCTATCTTTCTTCCGTATTCATTCATATAAAATGTTCGATGTCCAGTGAACCAGCATCATAACATTTGTTACTACAGACAGCGACACATCATCCGCCACAATATGTATTTCAAGATTTTGGTAAGCATAGTAAATCATGGCCAGCACACATTAATTTACAAACATTACACACACAATTTGAAAGATACAACACATAGCTTCTTTTTTTATCTACTACCAGCTGTGCTACACATTGTACTTGTACATAATCATAAGAATGTTTTTAAGTAAATAAATAGCGCCAAATTTCAGCAAAAGGATGTTTGGAAGAGATTGCTCAGAGCGATAAAACTGCTTATTGTTGAATTAATTTTTGAAGGAAGTAATAACTGAAACTGTTATGATTTAGTACCAGGTTGTTATTTGGGTTTTGTGTGTGTAATCATTTCAGCGTTCATCTTTGTGTCTGTTAATTAATCTTCCCGGTTTCACCAGCGTTCATTATAACTTTCCAAAATTGTCAGTAAACTACGAGGATACCCGTTTCACGGGCTTAATCTCAGTTAATATATATATACATACCCCGGTATATGGATTTGGCGACTGAATAAGGGTGGAATTTCCCAAAAAAAATGAGATCTTATCTGATGTAAATGCGTATGTGTAGCAAACTGAAAATGTACATAGCAAAGAACTAGAGTAAAAACCTCAATAACTAAAACTAAATTGTAAAATAAAAAGTTTAATATGAGAGTGGAGTGGTAGAAAAAATCCCCAGAGTTCTGGCGGCAATGTCGCAAGTTCAATAGTGGGTTATTGTTTGTGCAGAATAAATGCCTGCACTCTGGACACCAGACGCCTCCACCAGAGAGCGGTCAGCCTCCATGCCCCACCCCCTTGCTATTCAATGTGGCAATGCCTTCATTCTGATGTAATGTTAATATAATGTGCACCAAAATTTCAGGGCAATTAACACAGCTAAAGAGCCACGTGCGGCTTTTCATAATATTTCCCTAAACTACTCCCTAGTTATAGTTTAGTAGATTTAGTTACTCCATCTATTGTGATTCGGAAGTCGGAATATATTAGCTTCTATACATACACCCTATGTACATCTGAAGAAAATAATATAATAAATTACCCATTCAGACCTCTCGTAGTGTGATTTGTAAAGTAGGTACTGACGACGCCTGCTTACCGAAGACATCTAAATATTTTTAATCCGTGACTCTCATGCTTGTCGATCGACACACGGTAAATATATTCCTTAACATAGGAGTATAGGAATTCCTATCTCACTGTAGACCGCTTGACGTCTGGTGAAATAATTATATATCCTATATTCCATAACAGGAATATAGGCATTCCTATCTCATTGTAGACCGCTTAACGTCTGGTGAAATAATCATCAAAAGCTTGCCTATCTATAAAGGACTACCATCTCTATTGAATACCATTCTCTCGAATGATAGTTCATTGAAGTCAACTTGTCTTTTTTCTGTAGACTGGTAGCCATTTGTGCTACCGAGATCCAAATAATTTTAGGAAACCTATTTTTAATGTAGCGATCGACAAGCCATCAAGTTAATCATTGTTTGTAGCTTTTGTGTGCAACTATCGTTGCTGTATCCAATGCCGGTGGACAGCCAGATAAGAGGAGTCTCCCGGGAGGCTGGGAGCCCGTCGTCTGGCCAGCTCCTCCTGCTTGGTCTCAGCCATTGCATGGTAATGGTAAGTAATATAATTAATACATTATTTTTATCATGTTATTTTGTGTCTAGGCTCATCCGTAAAATATTTTGATGCGATATGCAGGTATGTTTTATTGTTCATGTATATATTATCACGATGACCACTAGTTGTGTCTGGTAGCATAAACTCACCTGATGAAGGGCATCGCACATGCCCGAAACCTCGGCCGAATACTCGGCTACAAATGTGAGTAGTAAAGCCGCATAGTGCCTATATGAACATAGTAACGTGTCAACGTCCCTACGCTAGATTTATTGGAGCCCTATCTACATTCGAAACCTTAATATGCTTTCGTATGATTTGAGAGAGAATTAAACACCAAACCAAAGAAGTTTTTTAGAAGAGCTCAACTTCGTTTTAACTTTTTCTAAATTTTAAATTTTAATGCTAAATTTTCACGGATACATTTTTATAAACCTTTGGTTAGAATAACAGGCGTCTGACATGGTAAGGTTGATGAGAGTTTGCTTTGAATTTTTAAACTAATTTTTTAATGTTCAATGTAGTATGTGTGTGTGCGCGTATCTACATGCAAGGGAAAGCACTCATTATTCGTTTCCCGTCAGACTTGAGCGCTGACGTTGCCGGTACCGTGGCTGCTGCAAAGGCTGCCGCTGCCGCCGTGATGTCTGCGCAGCACGAGGTAGCTGCAGCCAAGCACGCCGCGCTGGAACAGCAAACCGCCGCCAGCGCTAAAGGCATCGCAGCTGCACAAGCGGCACACAAGAGGTGCATGTTTGTTTTGTTTGATCCTCAAAAATTACCTCTTTCCTGTGATGACTTACTTAGGTATATCATGGATATCATACTATCATGTATACGTACATTGTACAGTAACTAGCTAACAATATACCTATATTCCAACCACTGTACCTACCTTTATAAGTAGAGATACTATTTGGTGCTGTGAATGTTAAAAGTCAGAAAATATAAAAATATTTTCACAAAACCATCAGTTTTATAACCAATGATGTTTTACTAAAGATGACGTATATTCATACTGCGCGGTGCTCAGATTTTGTTCCTTTACGACATAAACATGCTTACTGCGACAGATAATACGGTACAAATAATATAGAAAAGGATAGCTATATGTTTAGACTTGCGCTTGAAATACGCGTCGCAATAAAATTACTACAATTGACTTAATTTTGCCGACTCAGTTTCCGCGCGCTTGTGCCACATCTACCTCATATAAACATATAATATCAATGTTTATAACCGACTAAACTAGTACCTAGTGTTTAATTATTTTTTCTAGCCGCTTGTTCGTAGTGTATAATTTGACTAATATTTGACACAATGTGCTTAGTTTAGGTCACATACCTACCTACATAGATATATCAGTCAATAAGAGCTGTAAGAGACCAGAATGTGATTCCTGCCACTGTATGTATCTGATATAAATGTTACATTGTAGCAAACCGAAGATAGAAACCTCTACTTTATCAGTAGAGGTTACTATAAATATAGGTATAAAGTTTACCGATAAAATTTCAGTTTCTGGCAAGTTTACCTACTGCTCGTCTCTGTTTTCATTTATTTGGCGCGCTATTGGTTGGATCACTATTAACACATGCCCGTAACATGTTTCATACTAGACTGTATTTATTCCTGAACTACATTTTTGAACTAGACATGAATTAAAATACATTGGTTCTAATGTAGGTTTATAACAGCAAAGTCAATAATGTAATAAGTTGATAATTAACAAAAACTTGCCAAAATATTTGGCAAAAAATTGTTATTCCACAAAACGTTTCACCTTAAGCGACAATATTCTATGAATGCTTCATATTATACTTACAGTGAAGAAGCATCTCGTCTAGCCCGAGCGCATGCTCTCGCAGCGGCCCAAGCCGCAGTCCAATCGCAAGCGCAGCTCGCGTCCGCACGCGCCAGAGTCGCCGTTGCACAGAAAGTGGCTGCAGCCAGAGAGGCAGCTGCAGCCAAGGCTATCCAGCGCGCTGCGCACAGCCAAGCCGCTAGACTACACAACGCTGGTACGATATCAATTACAGGTGGAGAATTCCCGGAGATCTTGGAGATCGTGTATGATACCGCAGTCTGTCTGTCGTCTACATTTTCCCAAGCTATGGGCAAATAGATAAATAAATTTTTTCGGTACCTCTAATGTCCATATTAACCTGCCTAGTATAACAATGAAATATGAATCAACTGAGTATCGTATAAGTAGTTTTATTTATTGTAGCAAATGGCGTTATAATTTCATAAATTTTTGAGTAAACCGTTATAGTATATATTAAACGTAATCGTTGCATGAAATGCTTTCTTTAACTGAAATGTTACATAAAGTAAGCTTCACTACGCTAATAGGACGTGTGTTTTTTAGTAAGAAAGTTATTATTTTTAATTACCTACTATCTTTAATAATAAAACTATTATATAATTGAATATAACAGGTACCAACGTTGGAATACGTTTAAACAAATCATTTTTCGACCGTACTTAGTTTTTGTTTTCTTTCCAGACATAGAAGCTCTGAAGCTGTCCGTGATCCAGAGCACTGGAGCGGCCGGGGCTGCTGGGGCAGCACACCATGCAGCCACCGCAGCCGCCGCTGCGCTTCGCCCTTCACCCCTCGACTGGCCCAAGTTTGCGCCCTGGGCTCCTGCTCCGGGACCCTGGGCCTGGTCTTAACTAATGTAATCTGCTCACAGATCCTTACTTCAGCTACGAGATGACACGTTTCCGTTAAAAAAGTTAAGACGATAATGCTATACTCTGAAGCCTTGTAACACTTGCTACAATAAATTTAAAGTAAGTAAGTACCTATGGCTAAAGTTAGTTAAAGTTAAGAATAAGGTAATAAATAATAGTTCTTAAATAAATCGATCTCTAAATACAATTTTCGTTTTCAATTTTCTTGTAATTCCTTTTCCCCATCTTAGAATTCATTCCATTCAATATTTTGCGCAATCGATTATTTTAAAAGGTTAACGCCTGCGCGGTTGTCACGGCAACCCGAGATGGGATCGTCGGCCACTGTTTCCAGCATCCCTCATATGTTTCTATTACGTAAAATGTTACGTTAGTTAATTATGAATTAGATAACTTCTCATCATCATGATTAAGGTGAGAAACATACCTACTGTGTAAGATACATTTGTGAACCTGGATAGTGAGAAACTAGTGCGAAAGTGTTTAACTATTCCATTAGTGTGTGCTAGCAGGGTGTGCCTTAAAAATTCATTTTTCATTTATAGTTTTCCCCTTATGCGCGTAGAGCTGAGCCCGTTAGGCTTCAGCCATTTTTTCGGAGACATTATTTAATGTCTTGGAGAAAAAATGGGTATGGAGAATAGTATGAAATATACGAGCAATGCCCTATAATATTCATCATCATCATCATCTCAGCCATAGGACGTCCACTGCTGGACATAGGCCTCCCCCATTGATTTCCACAAGGACCTGCTGGAAGCGGCCCGCATCCAGCCCTTGCCTGCGATCTTAGTCAGGTCGTCTGTCCACCTGGTCGGTGGCCGTCCTATGCTGCGCTTGCCAGTCCGTGGTCTCCACTCGAGAACCTTTCGACCCCAACGGCCATCAGTTCGTCGAGCTATGTGCCCTGCCCACTGCCACTTCAACTTGCTAATCCGCTGGGCTATGTCGGTGACTTTTGTTCTTCTACGGATCTCCTCATTTCTGATTCGATCGCGTAGAGAAACTCCGAGCATAGCCCTTTCCATAGCTCGTTGTGCGACTCTGAGCCTGTTCAGAAGGCCCATAGTCAGGGACCACGTTTCAGATCCGTAAGTCATCACTGGTAACACACACTGTTCGAAGACCCTCGTTTTCAGGCATTGTGGTATTTTGGACGAGAAGACGTCTCGTAGCTTCCCGAACGCTGCCCAGCCGAGTTGGATTCGACGATTGGCCTCTTTCTCAAAGTTGGACTTACCTAATTGGACTGTATGTCCTAGGTAGATGTAATGGTCAACAACTTTGAGAATCGAGTTCCCAATTGATATGGGGGCGGGCGCAACATGGGCATTCGACATAATTTTCGTCTTGTCCATGTTCATTTTAAGGCCCACCCTTCGGGAAACTCTGCTGAGGCCTTCGAGCATCGTGCTGAGATCTTCCATCGATTCTGCCATGACCACAATATCGTCGGCAAACCGAAGGTGAGTGATGTACTCGCCGTTGATGTTGATGCCGAATCCTTGCCATTCCAAGAGCTTGAAGGCGTCTTCCAATGCGGCAGTGAACAGTTTCGGAGAGATAACGTCTCCCTGTCTCACGCCGCGTTGCAATGGAATCGCCTTCGAAATTTGCTCTTGTACTCGGACCGACATGGTGGCGTTATTGTACAAACACTTCAACACTTCGATATACCGATGGTCAATACGGCACCGCTGGAGAGACTCAAGCACCGCCCACGTCTCGATCGAATCAAAGGCTTTCTCATAGTCCACAAACGCTAGACATAAGGGCAAGTTATACTCTTCGGTCTTCTGTATAACTTGCCGCAGCGTATGGATGTGATCTATGGTGCTGTAGCCTTTTCGGAAACCGGCTTGTTCGGGAGGCTGGAAGTCATCAAACCTGCGTTCGAGACGATTCGCGATGACTCTTGAAAACAGCTTGTACACATGGCTCAGAAGCGAAATGGGTCTGTAGTTCTTAAGCAATGTGTTGTCACCCTTCTTAAAGAACAACACCGCTACGCTTCTGTTCCATGCTTCCGGCGTTGAACCTTCGAGGACAACGGAATTAAAGAGCTTCTGAAGGACTTTCAGTATCGGTGAGCCACCCGCTTTCAGAAGCTCTGCTGTGATTCCGTCGTCACCCGGCGCCTTGTTGTTCTTAAGCTGCTTCAGAGCCATCCTAATCTCGTACAGGCTGATGTCCGGGATGTCTTCGGTATAGTGTCGGGTTAGCTTGGCTCTTGGGTCTTTGGCCAAGCTATCAACAGGTTTAGCGACCGAAGTGTATAGCTGCCCATAGAACCTCTCAATCTCTCCAAGCACCTCTGCTTTGGTCGACGCTATACTGCCATCATCTCTCTTCAGCTTAGTCATCTGGCTTTGCCCAATAGACCGGTCTCTTGCAAACACTTTGGAGCCTTTTCTCCGTTCGATCGTATCTTTAATACGATTTGTATTAAAGGTACGGATGTCGTGTCGCAAGGATTTCCATATTCGTCTGTTGAGCTGCCTATATGACGCAGCGTCATCAGATGATTGCAGTTGTAACGAGCGTCGTTCAGCCATGAGGTCAAGGGTATGGCTGGAGAGTTTTTGAGGTCCATTTGTGCGGCGGGGTTTGAAGAACTTAGACCCCACTGCGTGGACAGTTTCTACAAACCTGTTGTTGGTCTCGTCCACCGACGCACAGTTCTCAAGGCAAGCAAAGCGATTGGATAGCTCAAGTTGAAAGCTCTCGGGGTTTTGAATATGGACATTTTGAGGTCGGAGCGTGGATTTCATCAAACGGGACCTCTCAAGTTTAACATTAATATTCAATATGCCTCTTACTATGCGGTGATCACTACCGGTTTTCACCATGTTGATCACAGAGACATCATTGAATATTTGTTTCTTGGTGGTCATGATGAAATCGATCTCATTTCTCGTGGAACCGTTAGGACTCAACCAGGTCCATTTCCTGTGAGGCGGCTTCTGAAAGAAAGAGTTCATCATAAAGAGTCCCTCTTTCTCCATGAAGTCGGCCAGCCTCTGTCCCCTGGGGTTCCGTTGTCCATAACCAAATTGCCCCACTCTCAACTCTCCATCACTTCTTTTGCCCAACTTTGCGTTAAAGTCCCCCATAACAACAGTATAATGGGTCTTGGAGGTATGCATGGCCCTACTAATGTCCTCATACATAGCCTCTACCTCCTCATCGGTTCCGAGTTTCGAGGTCGGTGCATATACCTGAATGACCTTCAACGAATACCTACTTGATATTCTGAGTATTAGGTATGCCACCCTGCTCGAAACGCTATCGATGGTAATAATGTTGTTAGTGAGGGACTTGCGAACGAGAAATCCGACACCACCTTGGGACTTTTGGTCGCCTTCCCGGTAGTAGAGCAAGTTACCGGATTTGAGGGTTATGGTGTCCTCGCCCTCTCTACGGACTTCACATAACCCTAGGATATCCCAGTGTAACTTACTCATTTCTTCTTCCAGCTCGACGATCTTTTCGTCTGCCAACAAAGATCTTATATTGTGTGTTACCAGGGCCAGAGGTCGTTTTTTCAGGGAGTGGTAGCCGGGAATCTGCCGGAGATTCTTAGCACCCCCTGCTCCACCGTTACACTGGCCGCTACCGGAGCCAGCTTTAGCGGAGCTGCCGGGGACTGGGGGCCTGGTCGTATTTTGTACTCTCATAGGGGGGGTTTGCCAATACTCGCCACGCTTGGCAGGCGGGTTGGCGAGCGCAGTACAAATGTGAGTCTCAGAAGGCGCTGCTGCCCATCCTTCTGGTGTGTGATCCCTTAGTCGACTCTTACGACACCCACGGGAAGACATGGGGGGGTACTATTCTATGCCGGTACCCCACGGCATATTGTCGATAGTAAAATAGGTACAAAATCAAACATTCCAAAAACTAAGTTATACATATACCTACACTTGTCTTATTCTAATGTATTTGCTTTAATCGAATTATGTTTAACTCAAGTTTTGAAATACACGAAGACAAGTTGCTTAATCAACCTAATGAAGGTATGCCGTCTCAAGACCACCGCAAACAAACATTTTCAGCAATAGCTTTGCCTCAGCAATTTGGGCGACACGTGCGCGAATTGCCTGCAAAATTTTACAATATGACTCATCTTTTCTGGCAAATACCAACGATAAGCAACGGCTGTCAGAAGCCCTAGCCTACCTCAAACAACAATTTTATTCAAAATTACCTGCAAAGCGGTTTTTCCCCCTCGATTCACGGAATTCATTCGGTTATTCAATCAAATGCCTTTCCATGAAGATGTACAGTCGGCAAAAGAATATGGTATGACTGTTGTGATAAAAGACTATGTGTAATCACAATAGCGATAAGGCTCAGCATCAGAAACTGTCAATAGTATTTTATGGGATACTCATCCATGTTGTTATAAGATGTCAAGTATACCATGGGCAAGCGATAGGCCGAAAAACATATTTTTTAAATAATTATCTTTCTGTAGCTCATGATAACAGGGGCACTAACTATTGAGCTAATAAAATACTTATAAAAGTAGCCAAGTCGATCGGGCCTCTGCACCTTAGTCTCATTATTCACATTCCCATAGCTATACCTATACAATCTTGTGTTTCTAGATGGAGACATGGATTCCTCACATTCTAGTGCTCGCACTATTCTGTGAGACTGGGTTGGCCAAAGCTGATGACGATAAAAACGGCGACAAACGCAGGCGAAACTTCTCTAATCCAACTTACTACAATGTTGGAGGAGTACTCTCGAGCAATGAGTCCATTGCTTTCTTCAAGGACACAATATCTGTAAGAACTTAGATCTCACGACATAGAACCTGTCGGAGATATTTTTTTTATCCCTTATGAACTATCACCAAGCACAGTGTGTTCAGGCAGAAGCCCTTGAGAGCCAGTAAGCATTTGTTGGCAAATCTGTAGGTTCTTTATTTACTTTATATTAAAGAGGAAACAAATACCAGGTACAAAATTATACAGTAGAAAAGTGGAGACGTTTATGAATGGTCATATCAACTTTGGTAAGTATACCTAATAACTACTACCTAGATATTACTGAAGATGTCGACCGCAGTGATCGACGAAACGTCTAGAACAAAAGTTTCACATAGACCACGGCCAAACAGCCCGGAAGCAATACATACAACATGCAACGCCGGCCGTGAAAGCCTTAGAGTTTACATACTACCTAACTATTTACGTCTATTAACCGAACTAATACTTTTACAGAGTCTCAACTTCAATTCAAACTATGTACCCCGTGGAGTGACATATCACGATTACTCGATATTAATGGATCCAAATCCAATAAAGACTGCACTAAACGTTTGTAAGGACCTAATAGCACACAGAGTAAGTCCACGTCTTCTTCTATTTAAACTTTTTTTATTTTTTTTCAACATTGAACAGAGTGTGATGCAGACATTTTTTAACCAACATCATAAAAAGAAGGAGAACTCAATTCGACCGTATATTTTTTTATTTATTTATTTAATAACATTCACACAAGGTCTTCAGGTCCCAAACTAGGCAGATCCTGTACTATGGTAACCTGATGACTGATATATATACTTATATACATATACACACCCAGACACAGGTCAAACAGACATGTTCATACACACAAATGTTTGACCTGTCCGGGAATCGAATCAGGGACCAGCGGCTCAGAAGGCAGAGTGCTACCAACTGCGCCAACCGGCCAGCCATATATATCTTATGTGTGTTTGTGGATAAAGTCGTCGTCTATGAACCGATTTTGATGGTTCTTTTTTGTTTGATAGAGTACACATCCGAGATGGCCCTATTTAAATTTTATCCAAATCCGTTCTTTCATCAAATCTTTTATTTTTATCAAAAGCGGTTTTTGAGTTGAACTCCTATAACTGAAAAGTGCTACGCATACGTGGATGGAATAACATTATAGTTGCGGGTGGAGAAATCGGTGAACATACACAATGACAATGATCCCGTGAGTAGCCGAGGTCACTGAAAAGGGTGAAAAAAACTTTACCAAAAAATGAAACCGTCTTCAACACTCAAAAGTGTGAAATAACTTTTCGAAGACGGTACCATACGCACAATATTGTGATGATAGTTACTTTTGTTGAACTATCATGGTACAGACTTCAACAAATTATTTCAAACTTTGAGTGTTGAAGTCGCTTCCGCTTCGCTTTATTGGTATATTTTTGTTATTATTAATGTTATATTTTCAATAGAATAACTCGTCCATATATCTTTCAGGTTTACGCCGTGGTAGTGTCACATCCATTGACTGGAGACTTATCTCCAGCGGCAGTGTCGTACACATGTGGCTTCTACCACATCCCAGTAATCGGTATATCATCAAGGGACTCTGCGTTTTCTGATAAAAACATTCATGTTTCGTTCCTAAGAACAGTTCCGCCATATTCTCATCAGGCAGACGTGTGGGTAGATGTACTGAAGCATTTCAACTATATGAAGGTCATCGTCATTCACAGCTCAGATACTGATGGCAGGGCAATACTCGGACGGTGAGTTTCTCTGTATACCACATCAACATAAAATACAATATTAAACTTAAATGGCTTTATCATAATTGAACGATGATATAATTACATATTTAACATAAAAGCTAACTTTAGAAACAGGATACATTATCATCATTGAACGATGGTATAGGTACTTACATAATTAACATTAGAGCTAACTTTAGAAACGGGATACATTAACATAATTGAACGATAATATACTTACATTATTAACATAAGAGCTAACTTTAGAAACGGGATACATTGACATAATTGAACGATGATATAATTACATATTTAATATAACAGCTAACTTTAGAAACAGGATACATTAACATAATTGAACGATGAAATACTTACATAATTAACATAAGAGCTAACTTTAGAAACGGGATACATTAACATAATTGAACGATGATATAATTACATATTTAACATAAAAGCTAACTTTAGAAACAGGATACATTATCATCATTGAACGATGGTATAGGTACTTACATAATTAACATTAGAGCAAACTTTAGAAACGGGATGCATTAACATAATTGAACGATGATATAATTACATATTTAACATAAAAGCTAACTTTAGAAACAGGATACATTATCATCATTGAACGATGATATACTTATATAATTAACATAAGAGTTAACTTTAGAAACGGGATACATACAGTGTATTTTTATGTGATGTTTTTGGCTCTAGATTTTCGGCACTGTTGCAAATCACGAGTAAATGATCATGGCGCTTGTAACAGTGCCAAAATATCGAGAACCAAAACATCATATTAAAATACACGTTATGTATCCCGTTTCTAAAGTTAAGTCTTATGTAACCGTGACAGTTCAAAAATATTAAAGTAACATGTTCAATTCAGATTCCAAACAACATCACAGAGCATTGATGAGGATGTGGACCGGAAAGTTGTCGTGGAACAAGTGATAGAGTTCGAACCAGGACTTGACTCTTTCAGTGACAGACTGATAGATGTAAGGAGTGCTCAGGCCAGAGTTTTCCTCATGTATGCAAAGTAAGGAAATCTGTTTTGGATATGAAGGGATTTTCAATAATTTATTGCAAAGAATATGATTCTCGGTTCATTTTCAGTAAACAAGACGCAGAAATAATATTCCGAGATGCCACCTACCTTAACATGACGACAGCTGGGTATGTATGGATGGTGACGGAACAAGCTTTAGACGCAGCTAATGCACCTGAAGGTCTCCTCGGACTAAGGCTTGTCAACGCTACTAATGAGAGAGCTCATATCCAAGACTCCATGTAAGTGCTACACAAATAGAAAAGAATATAATTTATTGAATACATGGTTAAAATCCTACGGTATATTATCCTTGCCTATATTTCCATACCTCTATTATATAGAGAAAACATTTGTATTTTTGTGTGTAATCAATAAACTCAAAAGTACCGAACCTATCTAAAAAAATATCTTTCTTTATTAGAATGCTACATTATCTTATCACTGAGTACATAGGCTACATTGTTAATTGAGTTAAATTAGGGAACCCTACAAAAACGGCAATAGTTTAACCCAACTAGATGTATACGTAAAACTCCTTTACACTGCATGCGCTGTAAAAACTATTAATAATACAACAAAAAAATAATTAAAGTAAATGCTATTATCTACATAAAATTCATGTCACGTCCAACTTTCTCTTTATATAATAACTAGCTGCGACCCCCGGTTTACCCGAAAAGTAGCCTATGTGTTAATCCATAGTCTAAATTATCTCCATATCAACTTTCATCGAAATCGGTGAAACCGTTTGAGCGTGAAGAAGTAACAAACATACACACAAACTTTCACCTTTATAATATTATAGTTGGATAAACAATCGGGCCGACATAGGTCCATGCATCCATTCGTGACATCAATAACATAGGTACCTATATATCCTGATTTCCAAAGCATGCAGTTGATGAGTTCCTTAATGACAAAAGTATTGAATCCAAATAATCGTATTGTGTCAACTATTTCATTTAATTATGTTTTTTTTATACTGTATCGATTTAGCGTTTGGTCGAAGATGTTAATACGCTAGACCTAGAATACTCAAATTTATATTACTTATATAAATTTATATTATGTAATTACTTTAAAAAATTTTACCAACCATGTATTGATAGCTTGCACTCATTCCAAAGCAGAGCTTATTAATACTAAACCTAACAATGTACCCTTGAAAGAACTTGTAAGCTTGTAACCCCTAGACCACAAGCTAAATAAAATGACCTTGAATTATTTCCACGTAACAAGCATGATGCTGCCTTTTCAGTACAGAAGAGTCAATTAAAGACTGTGTCTTGATATAATAATAATTACTTGTTGTAAAAAATGCATTTTCTTCTCCTTATATTAAAAACTAGCCAAATCGCCCCGGCTTTGCACGGGTAAAAAAAATTAAAAATTATAAGGATCTCATTTTTTTAAAGTATTATATAGCTAATCCCACCCGGGGATAGTGTAGCTTCCCAATAGTTAAATATATTTTTTAAATCGGTTTCGTTTCGGAGCCTATTCAATGCAAACAAACAAACGATAAAATCTTTCCTCTTTATAATATTAGTATAGATCGAACGATAAAATTTGTAGTATGGGACTGCTTTTTAATTCTAGCTATGTTCTTGCATCGGCAATCCGAGACATGAACACTTCGGAAGAAATTCACGCACCTCCTTCTGACTGTGATAACTCTGGTTCGATTTGGACAACAGGGCGCCTTCTCTTCGACTATATCCGTAAACAAAAACTGGAAAATGCAGAAACAGGATACGTGGCGTTTGATGACCACGGAGACAGAGTGCATGCGGAATACGATATGGTCAATGTAAGGGCCCAAGGAGAACATGTGGCCGTGGGCAAATATTTCTATTCGAAGGTATATGTATACAATATAACGTGGTTTAATACAGACATTTCAAACCGACGTCAAAAAAACAACCGAATTGAGAACCTTCTTTTGTCGAAGTCGGTCGTTACATAAAGGGGTTAACAATTCGGTGCATATTCTCTTTGCATGTCTTTATCTCAGAACTAAGTCTTATGAATCGATTTGAAAAGATATTTTTAATATACAGAAAGTATACCATAATTTCCGATTGACCCTGTATAAAGTTAATTAAAATCAGTCAAGTATCTATTTATTTCTATTCAAGTAAATGTTGAAAATGTTCTACGAATAAGTAGCGAAAAACGTTTTTGTAGTTTTTAAACCAAATACGTAATTATTAACACGAATAATGAGAAACACATCTAAATAAGTTGATTAGTTCCAACTGTAGTTTTAACCAAATTATGTGATCTTTTTACTATCCACGCACCTTGTTGAAGACCAACTGATGTGGTTGGAACTATATTGGAACTGGGCAGCACTTTCTGATTTCTTTATTGAAAAAATGTTTACCAAAGAATGGAACAAGTCAAATGTCATAGTGTATGTTCACCGATTGCCTCACCCTCAGTTAGGAAGTCGTCCAAGTAGATGTAACACTTTTAAGTTATTGGAGTGTATGTAACTCAAAAAACCACTTGTCCGATTTTGATGAAATTTAAAATGGACCACCTCGGTATACACTCTATCAAACAAAAAACGAATTTTGAGAACGGTCAAAAAATGCGGAAGACTCGGTCAACATACATATAAAAAAGAAATTGATATCTACAGTCGATCATATAACCTACTCCTTTTTTGAAGCCGGTTAAAATGATTAGGTACCTAACCTGTATTGTGTTTTGTAATTCAGGAATTGCAGAAAATGAGATTAGAACTAAAAGAACATGAGATTATCTGGATGGGGAGAAGCCCTTCTAAACCGGAAGGATTCATGATACCAACGCACCTGAAGGTATTCGCCCAATATTATCCACATGAAAACACAGAAACGGAATGTTTAGATATAGATAGATAGATTTTGTGCCTTGTTTGGTGGCGCGTGCATGTCGCTATAATCTTCTTTCAACCAGTTTTGTATTCTACTATTGCTACATACATAAATATTTTTTAAAAAAAACAATAATTATTAGAGTATTTAGGGTTGTATAAATATATACACAATTTTTGTTAACGTAGGTAACATTTACTTAGTATAAACGACGTCGAAGCATTTTTTTTCTTTTACCACACTCATACTCCCGCATTAGGAATCCCTGTGTCGCGGGAGGCATGGATATACACCAATGACATCACAACAAACATCCAAGAGCCGAAACCAATATCCATGTTCATCACATAAATGTTTGCCCCAGCCGGATTCGAACCCAGGGCCCCGGATTCCAGAAATCATGCGACTGACTACTAAACCACGACAGCCTTTGTTTTTTTTAAAATGATTGATTACTTAGTTTTGTTTAATTCACACATTTAATTTATTGTTGAGAAATAAATATCTAACTTAATCATTATTTAACTCGAAATGTCATAGGTACTAACGATTGAAGAGAAACCATTTGTATACGCACGCCATATCGAAGACGGCAGTGAATGCTCTCCCGAAGAAATTCCTTGCCCCCATTATAATGCCAGTGATGATTCAGGTATTTGACAAACCTAATTATTCATTTATTAGTTTACTCAAAAAATATCCGTGACGGGGTAATAATAATGACATATTTATTATTGAGATCGCTGATATACAATACATATTAAGTTTCTGATTATATTTCAGACAAACTCTTTTGCTGCAAAGGATTCTGTATGGATCTTCTAAGATACCTTTCGAAATCAATCAATTTCACTTATTCTCTGGCTCTTTCGCCTGACGGTCAGTTTGGACATTATATCATAAAGAATTATTCAATACCCGGAGCTAAAAAGGAATGGACTGGTCTTATCGGTAAGTTACTGCCAGTTTTAACCGACTTAACTACAGGAGGAGGTGCTCTATTCATCCGAATCTCTAATTTTTATAGTACGCGCTGGCGAAATATATCAGATTAATGTAGAAGCTTAATTAAATATTCAATAAATTATTTAATACTTATGATGTACACTTTTGTACACGTTCCTCATTAAATTACAATTTAACCTTTATTATTCCACGCAAGCTTAATTTTCAGGCTTGGAATATATTTATCTCGCGGAATATACACTAAATGTATATAGCATCATTTTGAAATGGATTTCTTCAAATGAGTAATTTCATTTCATGTAGGTATCTACCTAATTTGTCAAAATAAGTAAATTAAAAATGTGTCCATTTACCGCTAACTCAAAACTTTTGCCCTTTAAGCCTTCTCACCATCTGCGTGTTGTCAAGGACATACACTCAAGTAATAACTTTATATCTGCAGGGGAGCTGGTATATGAAAGAGCTGATATGATTGTCGCACCTCTTACCATTAATCCAGAAAGAGCCGAATTCATTGAGTTTAGTAAGCCGTTCAAGTATCAGGGCATCACGATATTGGAAAAGAAGGTAGCACCACAAACACCTATGAAAAAGTCTAACACTTGACTATTATAACTTACACGTCGGTTCATGTTTTCAGCCATCACGTTCTTCGACCTTGGTATCGTTCTTGCAACCGTTCTCCAATACTCTCTGGATTCTGGTAATGGTGTCTGTGCACGTAGTGGCCTTGGTCTTGTACCTTCTGGACAGATTTTCACCATTCGGACGATTCAAGCTGGCCAATATTGACGGCACAGAAGAAGATGCCTTGAATCTTTCAAGCGCTATTTGGTTTGCTTGGGGTGTCCTTCTCAACAGTGGTATCGGTGAAGGTAGGTATCTAATTTTGGTAAACTTTTGAGTACCTAACATTTTTATAACTTCAGATTGGTAGAAACAATACAGTGTATTTTCAGGAACACCACGCAGTTTTTCTGCAAGAGTCCTTGGCATGGTGTGGGCAGGATTTGCAATGATCATTGTTGCCTCTTACACTGCCAATCTGGCTGCCTTCCTTGTGCTTGAGCGTCCTAAAACTAAACTCACTGGAATCAATGATGCGAGAGTACGTATAAAGGGGTTTCAATCTTTCGGGAGATTCGCCATGAGATCTCAATCTGAAGCAAACATTTATTATTCATTTTATTTTTAGTTAAGAAATACAATGGAGAACTTGACCTGTGCAACTGTAAAAGGATCTGCAGTAGATATGTACTTCCGCAGACAAGTGGAACTGTCCAACATGTATAGAACCATGGAAGCAAATAATTATGACAGTGCTGAACTGGCTATCCAAGACGTTAAAAAGGGGTAAGTACGTTCATATCTTTCTAAACGAGGATCAAAAACCTTTACACATCGCGAATTTATATTTTCAGAAAACTAATGGCATTCATATGGGACTCCTCTCGTTTGGAGTTTGAAGCAGCCCAAGACTGCGAACTTGTTACTGCCGGAGAACTTTTCGGAAGATCTGGATATGGAGTTGGCTTACAGAAAGGATCTCCTTGGGCTGATCTTGTCACTCTAGCCATTTTGGATTTCCATGAAAGTAAGTTACCGTAGGTACCTAATACAACGGTTTAAACGATGGTGATAGTCATTAATAAGAGTAAGGAGGTCGTTAATGATATCGTCACTTGCAGGTGGGATAATGGAATCTCTGGATAATCAATGGATTTTGAGAAACAACATGTTGAATTGTGAAGAGAACGAAAAGACGCCAAATACGTTGGGGCTAAAGAACATGGCTGGAGTGTTCATACTTGTGTTAGCCGGCATCATCGGAGGAATAGTTCTGATAGTGATCGAGGTTGTGTATAAACGGCACCAAATCAAGAAGCAGAAACGGATGGAGATAGCGCGTCATGCGGCTGACCGGTGGCGAGGCGCAGTCGAGGTAAACAGGGCCAAGGCTGAGGCGTTGGACATCGACCGCTTCAACAACTACAAACACCACATTGAAAGCAAAATATAGACTCGTGACTACTCTTTCAATGACGACGCATACGCTTTAATGTAGATCAGGGATAGCGAACCGCTTTATCAACATTTTAGAGACCCCTCCTATATTTTATGAGCAATTTAACTTAGATTTGTAGGACCAAAGCGTCAATTTACAAAGTAGCGTTCCCTAAATACTGGTACACGCCCAAATGTTCGCCATCTCCGATGCAGCTATTGTTATCGACCAATATTTATTCTAATTATTCTAAAATAAACAAATTTCACGTTCATTTTAGATTGTTAATTTCAATCACTAAGTTGTACCCCGCTGCTTTTATTACGTGGATCACCACTCATCTTGCTGGACGCGGTAGTACCCAATATCGATGTCGTAAGTAGACTTGTGTGGTTGTGTAGCTGTGTTTGTTATTTTAGCTCTTACGGTATCGGACGTGGTGTTTCAGAAACGTAAGACGTTGCGGGCATCATTGCTGCCTTCTCAAAGGAGGGCCAAGTCGAACGGAGTGAAGGAAGCCGGCAGTATCAGCCTGGTGGTTGACCGTGGCGCGAGGAGGCGTGACGAGCCACGGGTGCCGCGGTACTTGCCCGCCTATACCCCAGATGTATCCCATTTAGTAGTTTAAGGTTTACTGCATTCGTCCTATTAGAATAATAATTATAATTCAGTGTGAAATCGTCGTTTCTTCACTATTTTTTGACGCGATGCGTGACGCCTAACAATTTTACGCAGTAATTACACAACGCACGGTCATTGTTAGGGTAACAGGGTAAGGCCGACAGAACCTACCTACTATATATAGTTCAACACCATCAAGCTGTGACTAATTTAAGTGAAGATATGTATAATGAAATGACTTATGATTAAGTAGGTATATATAGTATTTTGATGTTATTGGCTCAATCTTGACATTAGATAAGGATGAGACCTAAATTAAATACATTTAAAATTAAATGTTCGAATTGACGTTGTTTATTTTGTTCAAATGTTTATAACAGAAGTTATGCAATATTTTAACATTCTACGGTGTATTCTATGAGTTAGCAATATATATGTACAGAAATATTGATTGAGATTTCGTGCTATTTTCAAACTAGTTATTTTTGTAACATTATTGAATTAATTGTGAGTTTGAAACGCAATAAAATATGTTTAATTAAAATGGCCTATTACTTGAACATGAAGCGCAACTCGACAGCCTAAGAAGTATATGCTAAAATAAAAGACAATTTTCAACACATCTATATATTTACACAGGAAATTTAACAGTGCCATACGGGGAATTATACATTGTATCTTATAAGAGCTGTGGTGCTCTTTCAATGACAAAAGCAAGCCAAAACGTTACATTGCCAGGATTAATAGGGAATAAATGGCAACATCATAGATGCAAGCTTAACGAGTAACACTACACTGCAACCAGCCAAATCTTTGCATCGATTTGAGTAGAGACAGCATAGGATGCTGCTGTCATTCGTCATTCTTGCTTCTTTTCTGTTCCCACACATAACATGAATACACTACAATATTATCCATACCAAGATAAATCTGAAATACATCGAATAACATTGAACTACGACAGTAAGCTGTGAACTTGTGCTTAATACTGTGTCAGATGAAGGTGCCAGCGCCTCGACCGTGTCGAGGTAACTTTCGACCATCACACGATTAACATCTTAAACAGTTCCCAAAGCCTAAATCTACGTCCTCTAAAATACGAGTGCTACACGAATGAATTGTAATAATCGAATATTCAGCACTGTCGTTAATAATGTCGGCGAAACTAACGTACGAACGAGTAGAACCAGGAATCGTGAATGGAGATAATCGAACATATCTGACGACTTTAATGTGACCTCACATACACTAGACAGCGATAATTATATAATTAATTAGGCAAAGGAAACACTTATTATTATGTAAGATTAAGTTCTAAATTCTACATATAAGGAGAGTTAAGATTATATAATGTTAGTAAATATGATGGTGTGGACGCAATTGGCGCCTAATCGGTGAATTTGCGGTTAGGGTTGCGGCCGAACAGGGCTGTACGGATCTCCGGCAGCAGCTGCTGAGCGATCAGCTCCAGGCGGGACTCCAGGGTGTTGCTGATCTGGAAACGACCATCATCGAAATCCAAATCAATCAAAATTACTTGCTTGTACTAGCAAAAGCTAGCAAAACAAGAATGAACGGTATATTCGATTTTTTTTCTTTTATTGTAATGGAAATGACATTTTTTTATAACTTTTTTATTTATTTATTTACATTCACACAAGGTCTTCAGGTCCCAAACTAGGCAGAGCATGTACTATGGTAACCTGATGACTGATATATATATACTTAAATACATATATAACTAAATTAAATAAAAATATAACTGCAATAGAATAAACAAACACTTTTATTCTATTGCAGTTATAATTATATATTGTGGGGTCCCATATAAATTTTATCACAATCGGTCAAGCGGTTTTTGAGTTCACATTCCAATAACTGAAAAGTGTCACTTTTATGTGGACTTTCTTATGAGGGTGAAGAAATCGGTGAACATACACAATGACAATTGATCCCGTGAGTAGCATAGGTCACTTAATTATAAGGGAGAATATTTTTCCTCCCAAAAATAGGATCCGAGTTTAACACTCAAAAGTGTGAAATAACTTGTCAAAGTCAGTGTCAAAGGTCTACAAACTCTGATATTGCGCTAACCTATACACCAACCTGTAACATCCACCGATTCAGAGCTCTTCGATAACCAACCTTATTAGTATTACAGACTTTCCATATAATTATTTAAAACATTTGTTAGACAATTATGTTAATGAAATAAGTATAGATTAGAATACAGCATAACTTTAACGAAACATGTGCATAATACTCCTCTTCAGGGGGTTCTGGGAATCAGGGGGCTGGTCAGTGTGGTGAATTATGGTCAATACTCCTCTCTCTGAGAGGCAGGGCTGTGTCCCAGCAGTGGAAACCTAATGGGCAGTTTATGGTATCTAGTTTGATTGAAAAACAGAATAACTACAAGTGCATTATTTACGGTACCTTGATGCGACCGCGGGCGGCCACAAGAACGATCCCACCGCAAGTCTCCGTGGGCAGGTAGTTCTCGGTGTCAATTTTCAACTGCACGTCCTTCTTAATCTTCTCCTTATAGTCGGCCTGCGCGCGCCCGAGCATAGACTCTACTAGAGCTTTGTCGGCTTGGCGCACGCGCAGGGTCACTGTCGGCTCCATCAGCTGGGAAACAAAACGATTTTTATAAATCACACTTAGACCTCCGCACTAGGATTCCCTGTGTTGCGGGAGGCATGGACACAGACAATCACAGCACACAAATACCCAAGACCCGGGACAAACATCTACACTCATCGCACAAATGTTTGCCTCTGCCGGGATTCAAACCCAGGGTCCCGGAGACACAGAAGTCATGTCACTGACTCTGACCACTGCGCCCGCATCTATTTTTATAATATTTAAGTATTTATGATCACTTAACTTACATAAGCTACAATATTAAGATTAGTAATAGTATTTTAAAATTGTTGCTTTTAAGCAAATTACAAGAAAGCAAAGATTTTTTCAATAATAAAAGAAATGAATATGAGAAGGTGCCAAAGCAAATATAAAATACTGCATTTGAATACATGTTGGTATAACCAAAGTATGTAATAATACACAGAATAAAAATATTACCACAACTAAATAAAATACCCAGGGCTGACTTATAGCTAAGCTATCCAGTCAAACGTTAGATGGTTAGATCTGCAGTGCAATTGAAATATCGACTATAATGACTAAATTATCAATATTGCTAATAGTGATGTTCCGGATATCCGTATCCGTATCCACTGATATCCGAGGGACAGGGCCACAGAAACACAGTCATCACAGTTATAACTTTAAAAAAAATATATTATAAGCTTACGTTTGACCACTGTCACACCTGATGTTAAGAGACGACGGGGTATAAGGTTTTTTAAAAAAAGGAGATATAATTTCCCTCTTTTGTCGACTTTGGATAAAAATTCAGGACAAATAAATGATATCTTTTTTATGTGCCATTACCTGGAAGAGAGCTTGCACGATGAGCGTGACAAGCAGGTCGGAGTATAGCGCGTTGTTCTTGGGCACCTCAGCCAGGCGCACGCGAGCTTCGTCCAGTACGTTACGTACGTGGTCCTCACGCACTTTGAGCACTTTCAGACGAGCTTGGTTCAGCATGTTCGATGATTGACTGTTAAAACAAGTTTAGCTTTATGACAAAAAATAACACAAGAACCAAACTCTTTTCTATTATGGTTCCTTCAGCCAATTCTAAAGTGATGACCTCCGTTTATAAAGCGTCGTTTGTGTGTAGAGAGTGTCGTTAGAGTGAGTGTATCAATTCTCTTTAGCTTAAGCTTTCCGTGAAAGTTACTTAACTATCACCAAAAGCTCGAGGTAGAGATTCCTCCAGATAACCAGTCACAAAGCACATCGTGTATTCAGGCTGTTGTCTCAATTACTAACTCACTGCAGACTTACTATAAAGTAACCCCCATCAATTGTAATAAATTGTAATTCAATCCATACAAAGAGCTCACATCTGCTAGCACCAATATCATTACCTAAATTACATAATATTTGTATGAAAAATGTTATATTTACATATAATCGTAAATTTAATAAAAAAATAAATCATTCATTTCCATTATTTTATCTTTTATCAGAGAGTATAAGTAAAATAGAGCAAGTCTTATACTCTGTAAATTCCTCACTTTATGCTCTTATCACAAGATAACTTATGCAATCATTCTTATCACACATTCAGACATGTGGTTACCAAAGAAGTAGTAAAATATGAATCTACAATATGTTTCATGTGTCCACACGGTAACAAAAAAATATCATGTATAGTATGCCTACCTATTATCTGAGAACCAGCAAGGACATACATGAAATTATTTTTCTGACCAGCCTCAAATTCATTTGCAATTCTTCATCGGAATCATGGTCATGCAACTTATATCTATATTAATGTGTTCAGTGGTCTAGTCATAAATGTATAGTAACCCTGTGTCATTCAATTTCTATATCATGTCATATACTATAAATTCTCAGTAACAGTCTAAAGTATTTTAAAAATCAGAAGTATACCTTGAATGATTAGTGAATTCTTCTAGACACTTTTTATGGCTGTGAATGTGTGTTTTATACTGTGTATTTGATAGTTTCCATATCGTTGGATATTTTATATTTTCAAATCAATCCCAATAAAATACCTCTATACACATTCAGGTCAGATGTGTCTGAATCTGCAAAAACATCTGTTCAAAATAACGTGTGTGGCATGCACTGAACTAATCCCATCACTCTAATATGTATATATCAAGAAGATGGATTCAAACAATTTTGCAGCATTGTATCAAAATGAAAATTTGACTTGCATAGTATAAAAGATTATGTTATAAGGCCAATTAATGGTTTTATTCTTGCTGAAATGGTGTACCTCGACTTGGTTGTGATGCAAACTACTAAAGTAAAATATTTTTGTAAAACTAGTAATGCGGATCCAAATCACTTGTCAAATTCTATTTAAAACTAGTATTGTGGATACAAATAGCCATAATGACCTAGTAATACAGGTTGATTTTCAAAACAAACTACTGCACCAGCCCAAGAAGCCAACATACATGCTATATCTCTAAATACTAATTACATATATAAATAATAATCTATAAAAGAATTACTAAACATTATCAAATATTAAATATTTGAATTAACTGTCTTATGAAAATGAATATTGTGGATCCAAAAACCAATATTGTAGATAAGAACTGGACTTTGGTAAATTATTATATAAATTGTAATATAATTATGTTATATACTAATATCCCTTATTTAATTAAGCTCCATAAGATATACATAAAAACTTTAGTTCAGTTGAACTGTCATTCTATATTTACTTCTGATACAATATTACCTATACTATGACAAATTAACACCCCATATAACTGAACATCCTTGATGTAGTTACATGATTCACTCTATGTTGTTTATATGCTGTCAGTCGCAATATAATTATTTACAGAATAAATACTTATTCCAGTATATATTACCACCAGTACAGGATAGGGCTACATTTATACTGTGGTGGTTGAATTGTTATTTAAGAGATTGTCCTGTCAGGTGTCCAACATAAATTTTATCTAAAAAGCAGCAAAGCCATCCCATAATTATCACTAAGTAAGCTATCCACTTGATTAAGAATAAATACTTTTTTGTCATCAAACTATATTTTATCTTCATTTATTATAACTCTTATTATAATATCTGATGCAGGCTTTTCCAAAATACAGTAGAACCTCTATAAGTCGAACATCAAGGGAGACGCCAAAAAATTCGAGTTATAGAGTTTTCAACTTATGGAGGATTTGGACTTAGGCGGATTATGATTCGACATAAAGAGTTTGAGGTTTATTCTTAGCTAAATTTCAAAGGGAATCAAAATTGAACACCTGACACAAAGCAAGCAAACACGTGTTTCCATGAGTCATAAATTTATTATTGTATACTCCTAAAATGTTTTCTAAGAAACAATAGTGTACTCACATTGTCGGCAAGTTCTTAAAGTCGGTAACTTATTTTTGTTCGAACAATAGAGATAATAAATTCCAAATGATGAAGTTGTAAAGGTTGTAAAATAAAACGTTCCCATGTTCGAGATACAGAGGTCAAATTTAATTTTTCGAGTTATAGAGTGAAAATATGTACCAAAATGGCTTGGAGGGACTCGGTGATTATTTCGATTAACAGAGGGTCAAGATTTCAAGTAATGGAGGTTTTGGTGTTTTAAGGGAAGGGAACAAAACATTTTTTCGAGATTTGGAGGTTTTTGACTTATCGAGGTTCGACTTAACGAGGTTCTACTGTACAAGTAAATACTACTACTCAAATTTAGGGATGAAGGCATGTTCTATACACATTCATATGCACAAATGACATTTACTAGTATGCATGCCTTAATTACAACAATTGGGATTTATCATTCTTCAATACTATATAATGTAAAGAATATTTGGATACTTGGAGTTTAAAGAAATCAACTGGTGAGATTAGAATTTCGGTAGATTTTGTCTCAATAAATAGGTACATAGAGCTCAACTGCAGGTTAGGCAAACAATACAACATATCTACATGTGTTAAATGATTCTGTAAATTTCATACAATCACATACATAATTGATACCATCATATTCCTGCTTAATGCTTGGAAATTGACCTCTTCAGAGTAAGCAACGTTAGACATACTATTGATCAACTATGCTGACTTATAAGGGGTTGCAGATATGCTAGTATGTGGTAACACAATTTTATAACTGGGTCATAAAATCATGAGCTCATTTCACAGTTAAGCTATGTAGATGCAACTCACAAGAAAATGTCAGATACATCCAGCCTCCCAGGGGTGTGCTCGCCTCAGCAAACTGTCCTTGTTGGACAAGGGGTGGGCTGAGTGCACCCTCATATTTCTTATTTTATAGATTTCTATATTGTACATGTTAATATTAGTTAAAATAAGTATATTAATGTATAATGGTACCCTATTTTCACGCAGGGGTAGTACAAACTGGCGACATATAAAAAAATGTGTCAAGACTGCCTAAAACCTGTGATAACCCTTGTTATTCTAAAACAATAACATGACTTTGTTAGTCAATATGCCCTCTGAACCTGCCTATGGAGGTACTTAAATGAAAATGTCACTAGTGGTCGACCCATGCAAGTAGTGCCTACAGAGAATATTCTTTAACCTGGTTCTCTTATAATCACACAAATTTTCTATTAGTTTAGAGAAATACATGCATGTCTCTGGGCTCATTTAGATAATACTTTTTTTTCAAGAATACTAATGTGTTATTTTATTTTTCAACATTAGATTTACATAGGTAGGTACTTAAAGCACATCAGACTTAGTTGAGGTGAACTAAAAAATATAAGAAACACAATTTATGTAAGTCTTAAAAATATTATTAAACATTTCTTATCTGAAGCATTGTTGCCTGTTGTAGTAATGAAACTGTAGTATAGACAACAACACCCTCCATAGGCATAAAAAGCTATACTAAATCTTTGATTTAATTACTTATCTTCAGGCTAGCTAACAGGAATAAAATCAGGCATGAATGCACAAGTATATGCAAGACATATTATTTTTTATGTGTGTATACTTCGACTTACATTTGTTTGTGTGTGTGTGTGCATGTAGTGGTGGATCTGTGTTGTATATAGGGATTTGGGTGAACATATATAGTTAAGTACTCTAAGAATTACATATTAGAGTGAAGAATAAGTAATGCCATGAGGAGATGGTTTCATAAGAACTTCTATTTTATTAAGAAGAATGTCTTTGTTTCAGTTGGTTAAAAGGTTAACAGTATTGAAATAGTAGTTTAGTTCACTAAGATAAAACTCATTTGTTATGGTATAAAAGATCTTCCAAGTAGATGTATGTTATGTCATCTATAGCCAATTAACATCCCAGATCAATGATTGATAATGTGATTCAGCTGTAGGTCTAATGATGATAAAAGAAAACATCATTTCTATTACTTAAGTGGCTCCTAGATAAAAATACAATAAATTAATGAGTTGGATTGGTACTATCATTGATTGGTAAATTAAGTAGTTTAACATGAAGTACTGAATACCAAAGATTCATTGCCTTCAGATTCACAGTTACAGAACTATATTGATAGTAAGTATTAAATGTAATATTTATATATGTAATGTTTGTCATGTATTTGTAATAATATGTATGTGTGTGATGTATGAAATAATATTTATGCTAATATTTATGGCGATAAATGAGATTTTATCTTTATCATTAAATGAGGCAGACTTGACTTGGCACTTCAGACGACTAGAGTTGAGCACTGATATTATCAGACCAGTAATAAGGTACTTTATAAGCAGACTTAAGAAAATAATCAGAAATTTAAAATATGACCTACATTTTTTTCTGGAGTTCAACCTGTTTCTCTTTTTTCTCATAGTATTCCATGATCTTGAGCCGCTGCTGCTGCACCAGACGACCCTTCTCAATATTGAACTCTTCTTCGGCCTTAGCATCGATTTCTTCAGCCTTCTCATTGGCCTCTTGTTCGATGAAGGCCATCATGTGCTTGATCTGTTACCAGAAAACATAAAATCCTTTCGTCAGTTCATAATTTATCGAAATCACGAAGTATATTAGACATCATCCCATACGAGCAATTAGGTCGCCCAACTCAAGAGTCGAATATACGATCAATTATCCTGACAAGATCTCATCGACAGGACGACAGGCCTTCTCGAATATGCCATTTTTACCAATCCGAGGAACATACCTGCTTTTGAACATCTGCGTCGCTGAGCGCCATGGCTGAGAGTTATTATTTAGCACCACTAACACGAAAAACAACTGCTAAAGAGCCAGAATTATAAAAACTGGCCCGATTAAATGAAATGACGCCTATAAGACGTGCTTCTTCATTGAACAATCATATGATCTCAGTGTTGCCATAAAATTAAAAGTCACCTCAATAGTCAGAGACAATATAAAGTTGTCTCAGCTCATACCGATGAATCGGGCCGTACTTGAGAGAGAACATCTGGGGCCTTATATCAGCTTTGTGAAATCCACACAAGTTCCGAGCAGTTCTAAATTCTGGCTTAAACCGCTTAGTGTAAAGTCATACCATCACCACGGCATCACGCTCCTTTCCGTGAACGGTTTGAACATTGATATTATCAAAGGTGGATGGTTATTGTTGTCTCTGGCATGTTTTTGCCAGGTTTTATGACTGCTCGGAACTTGCATGGTTTTTACAAAGCTGATAGTAAGGCCCCAGATCATGTTGATGATGATCTGCTAGCACTTACATACACTAGTAGTATAATAATATAGCACGCACAAACCTGTTTCGAATCAGAATGATCGTGTACAGACAAGTTTATAGACAAGTGCTGTGGTTTAAAAATCAGATTATTCGCTTTATTTGAATTATTGAAATAAAGCTTAGCAAAAATTACAAGTCGGTTCAAAATATGACAATTTCCGTACATGTTTGTGGTGTGACGTCATGTGTAGCGTTCCTGTAGCGTGAATAGAATGTTCAAGAGAACGAGGTAGTGCAGCGTGTGTGATAACGTCAAATTAAAATTAAAGAATCCCATGGGAACTGAAATTATTTTCGGGATGAAAAGTTGCCCATGTGTAAATCTAGGGTCTAAACTATCTCTATAGCATTTTCATTGAAATCAGTGCAGCTGTTGAGCTGTTGTGTTGCTGCTGAGCGTGAAGGAGTAACAAACATACACACCAACTTTCGCCTTAATCTTTTTCATAAAATTAAATTAACTCCAGCTTTTTTTAGTGTTTAGTGTACAACAAAACACAAACGCGCGCATCCCGCTATAAAGTCCGGACGAAACTGAAGTAACGTAGGTAGGTGTAGCCACCCAAGCAAATATTGTCTTGACAAATCCCCCAATATATTTTTTTAATGGTCAACCAGGCATATGGACTAAGCTGTCAAACATTTTTGACAATATACTAAGTAGTGAAATAGGCCGATTGTTACCCATGACTTCCCTGTGTCCAACTTTATGAATAAGAGATGTAATTGTTATGTTCTAATACTAGTCTTCGAGAATTCATCATTTAATTAGACCATAGAGATTGATATTTTTGTTTACTTAAATTTTTTATAATGGTAATAATATTGTCTCTGTCAGTCATGATGTAAACTTTTAATTTGATAAATTATTCAATAAATTCTGATTAAATAAAATATTCCTACATCTGCACAAAAAATAATAAACTAAATTATTTGAAATATTTTTTGCATTTTAGCGTGTTGAGTTGAACAATTTTAAATTAATAGTAACAAAACTAAGATTGCTCTGTTCTTTCCGCTTGCTTCCTACAATATGGCCGCCAGTTGTTTAGGGTAATGTGGCGTTCGACGAAACTGAGTGAAATTGTTAAAACATTTATTAGTGACATAAAGATGTATCAAGTTTTTAGCGTTTTATAGCAGTGTTTTATGACTAGACACTTTCAGACACATTTTGAACTAGTGTATAAAATTTTGAATGCACATCGTCGTCAAAATTGGACAGTCAACAAACTTTTGTTTATTTAATTGGAGTGGATTTACACATATTTCTGGATGTAATACTCGATTATGAACCATCTACACCTGAATTAAATTGTAGCTCAAGGACTGACGTCTACACATTAGGTAAATGCTTGTAATTTTCTAAAGAAACATTCTCTCTAGGTCGCCATTGTTTGACAGGACTCGAAATTTATCACCGATATCTACCTACCTACGACTGATAAAGTAACTATAGATAGACAGTCTATTTGTTGTTAATAACAAACGCTATCTCATTAACACTAGACTTTGAATAATAAGACGCTTGATATTGTGAACGCATTTGCTCGTTCCTTAGGAGCTGGAACTAAAATCTTGCAACGGTCAAGATGTTGCTAATTTTACCGTTGTTATGATGAACCATTTATATAAAATAAATGTGTTAGCTTATTTTAGGACACTTTTAACAAAATCCTAATAATACAATATATATATTTATAGTATTATATCTTTCTTCTTTTCTTAAATTATGGCCTCTGCAGTTACTTGCCACAATTCTGAAGTCTGCCAATGTCCGTTCATGCTAGTCTCCTAATCCATGCAGGAGTGGAGCAAGAATATGATCAGTGAGAGGATTCTTTCCAGACCATAATGCCGTAATACTCATACAACTCATAATACTACAAAATAAACAACTTCTGACTATTATGTAAAAAGCCATTTGTCTTGTACCTTATGTATGTACATACAGTGTACATTATTACAGACTAATAACTCATTGTTATTTTGTATTCAGTCAAAGCAAGTCAATGCACATATCTGCATGCATTGTGCTAATGTCCAGTCAAGATACGGAAGTTTTATTGCATGTCGAAGCTGGAGCTCCAACCTAGAAACACTTTGTTTATTTCCTGTATGAAATGTTAGTACAGTACATAATTGTCTAATTATACATTTCATTAAATGTTTGTATACTTACACAGTTATTTAGCAGATCAGTTATTGTACCTACTAAGGCTGCATTCCAAAATGGGTAATTATCATCCGGCAAAGGGTAATTGTTACTCTGTCTTTTTCTATAATTCACATTGACAGATGTGAGGTACTGGCACAATTTCATGTAACAGTTGAATTCTATTACCCTGGGAAATTTAGGCTTAATTGGCTGTTCATAAACTCAAATTTACTTGATAATCATTGTGTGACAAAAACTGTGATGTGTTTTGGAAAGCAACTTAAGTTACAATAGTTAATACAAATAGTGAGCTCATGCTATGTACAGTAGTCACAATGTATGTCCATATGTAGTTTTACACTAGCTATTTTTGAGATGCTAGGATCATGCCTTAGTTATTGTTTAACTGTCCCACTCAATTCGTCACATGTTTTACATCTTTCTATCTCACCTATTCTGCTCACAGGTGCAAATGTTCACAGAGCCTTGCATCAGAACCACAAAGATATGCTATGTGTGTTGTATTTTATGTTGAGAATTAACTTTGACCTTGTTGCCATGCAAAATGAGATCAATGTAGGTCATACCTTCATTAAACAATAGAGATGTAAATCTCTTTAGTGACTCTCTTGTGTAAGTTTAAATTAGAGAAAGTTTGTTGGTTGGTATATATGGTAGAAGTTAGTCCTAATCACTTTAAATTTTGTGGCAGACAGTATCATTCTTTGTAAGGTATGTTAAACTACATATTATATTTATAATTCATTCAGTAATATGGACAACAATTCAAAACAATCCCAGCTCTCTGCTGTTTTAGCCGTGTGGATGGTTTTCCTGTCACTTCAATTATCCCATGGAAACTATATTCCTGATTAAAATGTAGCATAATAATATGTGTTCTTCCAGGGTATAAGTTTTGTCATTCCAAAATTCATGCAAATATGTTTAGTTGTTTCAGTGTTAATGAGTAACATACAAACGATGTATATCAAAAAGATTAACAATCTTCAAACTGGTCTCCTTTCTTCAAAACATTAGCATTTCTACATCAAGTGGTGCAAACTTTTCATTTAGTTCAAGGCTTAAGTTTCACATTGACAAATAAAGTACTATCAGTTCTAAACTCAAACAGCTGTCATAGCGACAGTTGTGAGGGTCACACAAATATGGATATTTGTATTGCCTTGAATTTCTTGGTTCTATTGCATGTATGCTGCTTCTGTAGTACAAATAATGAACAAATATCATAAACCTTGACCCTGCATCATATGAAATACTATATAATATACTATATATAGTCCTAGAAAATCACATCATCAATTTATCACCCCATGTAAGAAAACTCATATTCATAATGAAAAAACTTAAGACTGTATACTGTCCGTCATCATTCACCATGTCTACTTGGCATTGTGTCAACCTATACTGCAATATTGTGTATCAGTCTGGGGCAGACCTTGTAAAACAAATTTCATCATCATCAAATGAGCTCAGTGCAAAACTTGCGGTTTTCTACCAACAGTCTTTACGACGAATTCAGAGTATGTGTACGCCAACTGTTAATTTTAAATGCCACAGTTTTAGCTCACAAAGCACTTTTAGTAAGACCAGACTACAACACCCTTCTGAAGAAGCGAGTTTTCCGCATCCCTCTTCCTCCTGCTACTTCATTAACTCAAAAAAGTCCCAGTTTTTTAATATAACACATAATAAGTTCTCAAAACTTTGCGATATTAACAACGGTTCGGCATATGTATGCAAAATGATAGTAAAAAAAAATACCTGCTTAAGCTTTCTTATGAAGGTACAGAAATATTAATGGAAGCCTAGAATTATACTAGCAACAAGCAGGCAAAAGTACCAAATCCCTATACACCTCACACTCACATAATATACGTATCCACCACTCCATGCACTCACACACTCGTACCCATATCACCACAAACATTTATATCTCCCACACACACACACACTCTCGCGCACATTTGTGTGCGCGCACACATGCGCGCGCGCATGCTGTTTGTCTTATTTAAGCACTAATTTTATTTCTTTACCCTAAGAACGCAAAACATCATTGTATAAAGTAGTTTCACAACTTATTAAGTAATTAAGCAATCTACAAGCACGCAAACACTCTAACATGGAAACTTCCCAACTTATTTTGGCAATCGCACTCTTGAGTTTCAAGGCTCGCGCCTAGTTTGATGCTTGACGTTAAACCTGTTCTCTGGTTGTAATTGTTACAATACTTTGTGCTTATATACTAAACCTAATGTAACCTTTAATATATATTGTAATTTACTTTTTGGAAATAAATATTTATTATTTATTATTGTAGTGTTGAGTCCCTTTTAGTCGGCATGATGTTGGCACTAAACATCTTTTTCATGGAACTTTTGTATGTCCATTAGATAAAATATTAAGAATGATTTCACTTTAGAGAAGAGAGATTTTAGGAAAATCAGAGAAATGGCCAATGCATTTCTCTGACTTTCCTAAAATAAAATCCAAAACTTACCAAACTTATCCACGGAAAATCATTAACAAATATAGTATAACATTTCAGGTTATGGCAAACTTGAACTTCCAGCAAGCGCCCAGAAGCCTAGCAAGCGGCGGGGTGGGGACGCGGGTGAGCTCAGGGCTGGTGGGCGGTGTGTCGGGTCATGTGACGCCCACGTTCGGCGGCGCACTGTCGCCGAGCCGCAGCAGTGCGGCCATGCCCAGTGCACCGCCCTCAATGGCCTCAAGAGCAACATTGTTTGGACAACGGGCATTTGCAGACAGGAGGGTACCAATGCCAACTACATTGTCACAGCCTAACTCTAATTCAATGGTAACTACTATAATTTATCATTATTTTGCCCTGATAGTACTTACTGAATCGTACCGTACGTATTTTATTTATGGTAATACCATCTTCATATGTGATGCAGCCAACTAGCTTAGGCAGCCGTTCAATTAATAGCCATTTTACTATATGGTGCCATTACATAAACTTTCTGAATTATATTCAGCTACATCAACATTTAATTATGTGATGTGATGCAATGGTGAATGTGGAACAAGCTTCCTCCCTACCTTATTCCCAGTAGCTACAATATGGGCTTCTTCAAAAGGAGATTTACGAGAATCTTTAAAAGGATTGCTGATGTATCATAATGCCCCCAGTGTCACAGATATCCTCAAGCTACGGTGGTCGCTTACCGTAAAGCGACCCTTTCTTCATGTTTGCCAACTGTTACATACTAGTTTTCACTAGTAACATTCTAATAACATTGAAATCGATTTAGGAGAAGCCTGCCCTAAGTTATCTGAGTATGCCATGAGATATCACGTAGGCAGGCCTTATCAGTGTACAAAATCAGTGGAGTTGTAAAATGTTGATTCCAGTCAAGTATGGCCAACCTGTCCCGGTTCAACGCAGGCAGCAACTACCATTCAGTGTTTGGCGAAGGCGGGGACACGTCCACGCCGCCGCTGCTCGACCTCAGCGAATTCCCATCGCTGACAGCGCGAGGGGCGGGGGACCAGGCGCCCGCTGCCGCGCCACCTCCACCAGGCTCTAAACCTTACGGTCAGTACGAATGACAATGGTAAACCATCTTTTTGTTTATCATCAAATAAGGCTTGCATTTGGCTCCATGCCTACTTTGTGTAATGCAATCACAGCGATTCGGTTCCCTTTATCACCCCACTCCATTTTAATATCGCATTGTACAATGTATTGGCGCCAAAATGAGAAAATTCAATAAATAATCATATTAAAATGACAGATTCCAAATCCAAATGTAATACTTTATTTATATTTAATTGTAACAGTATTTATGGCCAGACTAAGGGTGGGTTGCACCATCCAACGTTATTGTTAAAGTAACCGTCAAATCAATAGGTACGCAAAAATTGGGTTGCACCATCAAACTATTGTTAAAATTACGTCACAATTTAACGATAACCATAACCGCTCACTTTTGGCTGGTTATTGTTAATGTTAGTGTCAAGTCACTGTGTTTGACATTTCATTGAGTCATTTTGTTGTCAAGCAATTTGTATTTGCAAACAGTTTTTACACTGAAGTCTAAAATTAGGTGACATTTCGCTGGCTCAAAGTTCGTAACTCCAAGCGTGGCGAGTATTGGAAAAACCCCTCCTAAATGGGGGAGGCGTATGTTCAGCAGTGGACATCTTATGGCCGAAAAAGAAAGTAATTCCAACATTTTTGAATTATTGTTTTTAATGCCATCTAGTGCAAAATGCTGTAACGAACACTATAGAATCACTTGTATTTCCTAAATGTATTTAGATTTTTTATTATTTAAATGTAAATAAAGCTGTTTTTTTATGTTTTTATTTAAATAAATCGTTTTTTCTTCCTCCTGTAAAACCAAATGGAGATAAGAACTTTGAAAATAAAGCCCGCGATATTACGTAAACCTATATATCTAATAATGTCACTACTACAAGATATCCTGTGGGAAAATAATAGGTCATTTGACGACGATGAAACTAACACACTGTTTGTGGATAATACTAGTCGCAGAAAAAGTAAGTATAATAATCAAGAATGTCCAATTAAAGTTTATCCCAAAAATACCACGCACAAAAATTATAAAAAACATCAAAACTTCTCGCCTCCCTCCGTACAGTGGCGGATTTACCAGCAGGCTAAGTAGGCATCTGCCTAGGGCGGCAAGTTTGGGGTCCGTATTTTTTTGCTACTTACTTTAAAATTCAATAAGATTTCTGCTTGACGGTTTTCTGTTTTCTGATGTTTTACAGATAGAAGTAAGCGTTAAATTTTGCTGATGACGTTCCCCTCTCACTTGTCATTGTACGTTCCGTGAATCCATGTAGGAAACTATCTTATGCTATAGTAAAACATCTAGTTCGCCGCCCCCCAACCAGTTATCGGCCTCTGCGCCCTCTGCCCACACTTTGAATGCGTGAAAAGAGCGAAATTATAGAAAATGTATTTCTCTCTTCCCACTTATTAGGACTGGCAAGTATGGGTTGATACCCCTTATTGGCCAGTCCTAATACTGGTTGGAGGCTGCGAACTGGGTGGTTTGTATATAATTTTGTGATTTTAATATGAGTATAGTAAATAATTAAGTGAATAATTTTACCGATTGAAATCTTATGTACCGACTATTATGTGTTGAACATGTCCGTGAACATTAACGTCAATGTTGCACGTGGCGAGGCCCATTCTCCATTCTAATAACCGTGTGGGTTACCCCGGTTACCCGAACATCGAAGCGAAAAACGAAAACAACATCGAAACATGAAAATAAACTAAAAAACATGAAACTAAAAAAACAATAATAAATACTGTTTTTATTTTCGGACAACAAAAAGATCCATTTTTGGATAGTAACTTACTTAACTAGAAAAACTTAGAACTAAGGTTAGTATAAGAAAAATAGTATCATAACGTTCTTGTGTCATGTATTTCGGAGGAATCTTGCGTAATCATGGTTCGCACAAGATGCCTGAATACAGGAGCATGCGGGTCATCCGCTATGACTTTCAGGATGCTGTCGTCACTCCACTGAAGCCTTCTCACCAGAGACGCCACCTGTTTTTGATGATTGCATGGAAGCCATCAATGTGGGTCTCGGCAAACATACCGGAGGCACTGCAAAATTGGGGGACATGCCCTGACAATACGCTTAAAATAGGGTAATATTAATCTGGTCTGTACAACGGGCAAATCTGAGAGAAAAAATTGGTTGTCTGTAAAGTCGGTTTACGGACGATAGATTTACGTGATAACGTCATAATCATTTATAATGTCATAATCATTGACTTTGATTATTTTATGTAATACAAAACTCAGGTGGAACCTTACGCGGAACGTTACTATTTTTCATGAATGTTGCTGGTATTCATCAATTTATAAAACGTTATCATGTCAAAAAATAATCAAGACGCTCTCTGTCCTATGTTGTGTGGAGTCAGTAAATGCAAACCCAAATTTATGAAATATAGTCTAGGACATGACAATTGTAGAGGCTAGGGCGGCAAAAACTTTATAGCCTACACCTAAAAATTTGTAAATCCGCCACTGTCCGTGATCACAATTGACGAAATTGAAAGTGACATTTGGAGACAACAAATAGAAAGTGTTGCAACTGAAAATATATTTTCCCTGATTAACTTAAGGGACACAATGCCTCATTTGGCTGGCAGCACTAATAACTTTAACGTTAGCAAATTTTTTGATGGTGCAACTGTCGTGCGTGAATTTAACTGTAATCAGCGTTCGTCAATGTTAAAGTTTATGTTAACTTTAACCTTGACGTAAACTAGAATTTTGGTGCAACCCACCAAATTGTACCCACCATTGTATATCACAGTTGAGGTAATAAACGGGTAAAAGATGTAAGAATTTAAAACAAGTTAACAATTTTCTTAAAACTTTTCTTATCCAAGTCACATGACAACCAGTGGCAAAATATGCAACCGTTGGTCAATATTTTTGACCACCACTCAACAAAAATTCCAATTTTAGCCTTTTTTTATGCAATTGGTTATTTTAACTATCAACAAAATTACATAGTAAAAAGTGACTTCTGTTACTTATTCCTAGAAAACGTCTAACATTTTGTGGTAATAATATACAGATTGTATGTATAAATAACTGTGTCTGAGTTTTGGGGTGTTTGTGGTTGTATTTTTGTAAAGTGCTACTATATAGCTTTGATGGCAATGTGACAGGATGGTATTCTGTATGTCTGTTGCGAGACTGTGGAACATGTGCTACTGCACTGGGAGGCTACAGAAAGTATAAGAATCACAACTGTACTATGTAAGGCTGACTAGTTATTGTCTCTGGAATAACCAAATGTACCACTGGAGCAGCTGTCAGTGACCTAGGGCCATGCTCTGTTATATTAGGAGCTGTATAGGAGGAGAATTATATAGGAGCTAGGATGGCTCGGGTTGTGGCTGGAAGGATGAATGTATAAAACACCTCAAGTGGGACGTCAGTGCAGGACTCAGCAACCCCAAATCGAATAAGAACCCTAATGTTAGACCCACAAAAATGGTTGCGCTTACTGTACAGGAGTAATAGTTTCTTGCTGTATGTTTTTCAGTGGGTATGGTGAAGCAGCCGACGTCGGAGCAGTGCGAGTTCACAATGTCCTCTGAGGACTTCCCCGCGCTGCCCGGCACGTCGCTGGGTGGCGTGGCCCCTCCGCCCCCGCCAACGCCCTCCGCAGACTACGCCAACCACAGCACCGTCGAAAAGCCCCGCAAGGGAATACAGACTTCGCCTGAAGGTATGCATCACATCTCTTATCTACCTTTTCTTTTTGTTTATTTTTGCTTCGCATATACTCAAATTTGATTAAGTACAAAATAAAAGCTTGCCTTCCTCTTATTACTCTTCTAATTCGGTAAAGAATTGGGCACTTTACTCCAACTATAATTGGACTTTATGGAAAGAATGGGAATATAGTGCTTTAAATATAATGGTTGTTCAGAGGAGTCGCAGTAGCTTGCTTAATTGTGCTGTTACTACTTTTCTTTTTACATATTAAAAGTTTGCATTTGCCAACTGTCTCAACTTAAACAAATCTAGCTGCAATCCGAGGTTTTATTGTGTGTAATGCTTTTCTTTTTAGCCCTATAGCAGTCACCATAATCCTATAGAATGTATCTCTATGGGTTGAATTTTTCGAAAGTAATTTCATGGGGGGTGCCTATGTCATAATTATCTCAATGCCAACTTTCATCCCTATCCGTGTGATCAGTCAGTGAAGCTTTATTTTTATAGTGATGAGAGCTCATATATGGTACCATCAGCTGTCAAACTGACGGATTTTGTTTCAATCCCCACCAAAGGCTTGAGCTTCCAGTGAAGGTTGTTAAATTCCTAGCATGACGGTAGGGTATTAAAAACACGCTTTTCTACAGATAAACTAAGCCGCTTGCAATCGCCCTATAATTCTGTAGTGGTACAGTGCAAGCTGAGGCAAATTGCTTCACCCAAGCAATTTGCAAGTCTTTAAATATCACCTATATTTGCTGTACCCAGGCACTTGTTGTGGTCTGGTTTATATATATTATATAAATACTTTTTTGCAAAACTATACATAATTCAAATTAAGTAAAAAGGACATTAGATTTTATAAATGGCCACAAGTGTATGCTTTAAGCAACCATTCTGTATAAACTATGAAATGCTAGTTTTCAGCATAAACCTTGCTTGAACTCAGGTGTTCTTTGAGTATCAATATTTGTGCGAGTGAATTGTGCAAATGCAATAGATATAAAGAGCAGCTTACCAATTTGCTGAGTATCAGTGGTAACATTATATATGCAATTAGTTAAATACTAAAAATCAAGACTCTTCTAAACAGTTTATTAGCTTTGTTTGTGAAATCGTTTATTGCTGATGTCTATACAGGGCCTCGGAGCTTTCAAGCTTGAAGGTTTTATGGTTTTTGATTCTTCACTGATGAATATGTCAATTATCAATTCACTTCGGAAGGCTATTCATCAAAATCTGGTTGAGAACTTGCCTGTTATATGTTTATTGTAATAATCATTTTAAGCATTACCCAGTTGTATATAGATAAATATTAGATGATAATACTATTTTGTATTTCCCTACTGCATTAGTTAATTAAATTCCTTCATTTTTGATGATTCTGATCAGCCTTGTAGGTCCATCTGATATTGTTAATATCAAACTTGTCAAAGTATTATCGTGTGCTCAACTTTTTACATAGAACTCTATATGTTTAATTTCTTTTATATGTAACTCAGTACAAATATTAACGAAAATGTATAGTGTAACATCATGTATGTACCTATATCTCGTTTTTGCATGCATATAAAAATATGTATCTGATTCTTTTGTGGTTACAGATTTTTGTTAATATATTTTTTAAATATTTATAAAATATAAAACACAATGGCTGCTCAATTCATGTAGAAAATAAAATTATGTATCACAGACATCACGAGAAAAAGTAAGATTCAGAGCTTTGAAGTTCTCTATAGTTTGGTAGAGTAAAACCTGCAATTGATTAAAAATCTGTATCCACATTTTCCACTTCAACTATACTAACAGTTTGACTCACATTTATGCTTTTTGTCCCTAAGTAACTGCCCCTCCGAAGGAATACTATGGTGGGTATAACAAACTTATATTTATTAAAGTGGCAACAACTAGTACATTAGTGTAAATGAATGAAAATCTGATTGATTAGCCTACTAAGTTTTAACTAATTCCAATCGTAAATGTAACCATGTAGTGCTTTTTTTTTGTTTAGAAAGTGGCGTACTAAGTTTTGCTGATGCGGCTTTTTCCCCAAGGCCTTCGCATCTCATGAATGCTCATATGATATTCTATCTTAAGACCGAACGTGGTATCATATATATCATCTTCATCAATCCAAAGGGCTCTTGCCGATTCTAAGCTCTGGCTTCAAATATCCACTACAAATTCTTGTCACACAAACACTGCATTCATTATACAAGCTTAGATCAAGCAGGTAATGAGATAAACACTTTTTGTTTACCTATTTAATTATTCTTGGCTCTTATGCTCTTGACTGTACCCCTGGCCTTTCTTTTGTGTTCAGAAAAATATGGTACGATTTCAGCATCACTCTTGGGAATAGATACTGAAAGTAAAGGCCTTGCTAATGCTACTTCGCATCTCAGTTTCAGATATTGTGCGTGTACATGTTTGCAGGCATTGTTTTTGAAATGCTCTATAGGTAGAAAAATAGTGTAAGTAGTATTAAAGCAATTATGAACTTACACCACTCTATAAAAATACAATCCAGTATTTCGAGGGACTTAGAAGCGAGGAAATAGCTTTGTTTTTGAGAACCTTCAATTGGCTTGAGCTTAGGGTTCAAGTCAAGTTCAAGTGTTTGTAATGAACCCAGTGTCATTTGGTGTTGAACACACCTACTACCTAATTATTGATTAGTTTAGCGTGGTCAGCCTTTTGCTCCGAAGATGGTGTGGTGTGATGATTCAATTGCAAGAACTCTATAGATAGCAGAGCAATGCTATAAGGCGTGCCATAGATATCTTTGCCATCTTAGTTTTATATAAAATGAAGATAACTGTAATTTTCTAAATAAAATAATAATAAAACCCAGGCTTAATACCTTTTCTTCATAAAGTAACCTATCAAATGCTAATTTAAAAAGATTCATGGTTACATTTACAAAGACAAACGAAAGCCTTTAATATACGCACACAACACACTCCAACTTTGAACCATTGAACCAATAGCCTAACCATGTACAATTTGTAGGTAAAGTGACGAATATACCAGAGACAATGATACCGAATCAGTTTGGGATCGTTGGTTTACTGACGTTTATCCGAGCGGCCGAGTCGGATCCCAGCCTGGTGTCGCTGGCGCTCGGGCAAGATCTCACGGCGTTAGGGTTAAATCTCAACTCGCCCGACAACCTCTATCTCACCTTCGCTGGACCGTGGGCGGACACGCCTTGTAGGTAAGAATTTGTTTTACGCCCTCTATTTTTATATCTGCGCTACCTACGCCGTAATCTAGAACCCATGATGAGCATTGAACCCTGTTCCGTCTAATTTAAGGCCAACATTCGATCACCCCGAGATATTGGTACCGATTCTCTTATTAAAATCCCTAAACTAGCTCACTAAAATCAAGATTTTAGTTTAGAGATTTCACAACGCTATTCTGTTAACTCAACTATCTAAATTTGGTAGTATATTGGAGAGAACTAAACACCAATTAAATTAAGTTCATCTGCTTTCGTCTGTGGATAGAATTATTTTTTCAAATGGGATTATGGCTTTGGATACGCGTCTTTTAGCTAACTGTGGATAGAATAACGATCGGTGCTGCCGTTATTAGAAGTTTTGCCCGATTATCGGGAAATTTGTACAAACAACGAAACATGATTTGGTGGCATTCTGTGACATGTTGCCACAAAATTATGCCAAAACACTAAGTTTTTTTCCAACTTCTCTTATTATTATCATTAAAAAAGTAATATTACGTACTTTTTATATATTTACAATACAATTAATCATTACTTGTTGCGCCCGCGGTCTCATCCGCGTGGATTACAGTTTTCCCGCTACTTCAATTATCCGCCGGGAACTTTATCTACTTTTTCCGAGACCTATCTCCATACCAAATTTCAAATCGAACGAAATCGGTACAACCGTTTGAGCATTAAGGAGTAACAGAGGTGTTAGAATTATTTGATAATTCCACAGGAAGAGCAATTATTTTCGGGATGAAAAGTAGCCTATATAATCCAGGATCAACAGTTTTGTAAGATTATTGATAATTGACTAATAAAGAAATAATCTATTATATTAGTGAGAATATCGGTAAATAAACTTATAATTATTGTGCCAGTCGACTAGCCGATTTACTGATGGATTTGTGCTAAGCAAGCAGTTTCGTTTTCGTCATAAAAGAAACTATCTGGGTAAAGGGGATATTCTATATCACAAAATATGTTCCTCTGTTTTTATAGAAACCACTTTATATTTGAAGTAGTACTAACATGTGAAATGATAGATAGGTAGATAGATAGATAGATATCACATTAACAAATACAAAATACGTTGCACAATTGGCGGTCTTATCGCTAAGAAGCGATCTCTCCCAGACAACCATTGTAAGGAGAGGAATTATTTTTTGAGAAGCGGTGGTGTACTAAGTTTAAACAGGTAAAATAAATATTTTTAAAAAATAATAATAATCTAAAAAAATAAAATAAAATAGTATTAACCAAGATAAATGCATATTATACGGTAACTATATAACAAACAAAATACGATATTATTTTACATAATGTTTTTTGTGAATATATTTTATAATTAACAATAATCTTTAATTTAGCAAGACGTGGCCTAGGAAGAAATAATACTTTTTTAACTGATCTTTAAAGATAGGCAATGACTGTGCGTGTCTGACAGAATCCGGTAAATCATTCCATAAACGAACTACTTGCACAGAGAAAGATTTACCATAAAAAGTACTGCGATGCGCAGGGGTCATTAGGGTTAGATTTTCTGATGATCTTAATGAGAAACTGTTACAACTGTGCAGGAACTCGAAACGTTCCTTCAGATAGCGCGGAGAAGAGGGAGTAAAAAGAACATTGTACTAAAGAGAAAGTATATGAGTATTCCGACGAAGGCGTATAGGAAGCCACTTGAGCTTATTACGAAATTGGGAGACATGATCATATTTGCGCAAGCCAAATATGAATCTGATACAGAAATTCTGAAGCCGCCCAAGTTTATTTAGCTGGTCCTCTGTGAGATCAAGAAAGCAGGCATCGGCGTAATCAAGAACAGGAAGCAGAAGAGACTGCGCTAGCGAAACTTTAGTGGCAGTTGGCAAAAAGTTACGGAGTTTTCTAAGGCAAGCAGCTGATGCAAATAGCTTACGACTGATGGTGTCCAGTTGAATATTCCATGTTAAGCACTGATCTATTACTATACCAAGGTTTTTTAAAGATTTACTAAATCGCAAGCAGACTCCATCAAACTCTACTTTGGGTAAAGATGACCAATCTACTTTTGCAATCATGCGCGAACTGCCAAGGACCATGACTTGTGTTTTCAGTGGGTTTATCTTCAACCCATAGTTTTGACTCCACTCAAGTATTCTTTGGAGATTAGAATTAGTGGTCTCTATAGCACTAGCTAAGTCGCTGAGTGGAGCTTGAGAATAAATCTGGAGATCGTCGGCATACAGGTGATAGGGAGAAGTAATGTGGAAGGATATAGAATTAATAAAAACTGCGAATAAGAGAGGAGATAAGACGCCACCTTCAGGTACCCCCGCCGGCAGCTCGCACCATGAAGAAAAACGATCTTCAAGACGTACGCGGTGCCGGCGGCCACGTAAGTAACCTGAAAACCAATCAGCTGCTGTTGGAGATACGTTAAGAGTCCGTAGAATTGCGAAAAGAATGTCGAAGTTGACAGTATTGAAGGCATTGCTGAAGTCTAAAAAAGTTAGTATACTTAGTTGCCCTTCGTCCATACCAAAACGAATATCGTCTGTAATTTTTAGGAGGGCAGTAACCGTACTGTGTCCAGGACGGAAACCTGATTGGAAAGGATTATGGAGATTTTGTCTGGATAGACATACAAGACGTTCGAGGACTTTAGATAGAAATGGGAGGATGGAAATCGGGCGATATTCGGAAAAGGATTTAGGATTCGATTTCTTAGGGAGCGGGATAATCTGGGCTTCCTTCCACAAGGAAGGAAACACACTGTGCGATATATAAGTGTTAAAAATGTGACAAAGGATTGGCAAAACTGCATCTAGTATGGGGACAATCATGTTCCGGGTAATACCGTCAACTCCGACAGCTTTGGATGAAATCGACAAAACACTTTATTTAATTTGTGTAAAAAAACTTATATGTTGCCTATTAAAATTTCCCCAATTGCCCAGCAATTAAATAAAACTGGTGTTGTAAAAGAGTTATACGAATTGGAATTTTAACATAACTAGAATAAGGCCCTTTTGGCTTTAAATAATTTTAGTTTGTTTATGCGATTAACAGAATTAGGAGCAGTATCTTGTATTTTATATTAGAAGTTCTACTACTTTAGGAACGTTTCATACTGATAATTGATTATAACTCTTGCCTATATATTCTTACAGACCACAAGACATGGACTACCACGTGCCACCCGAGTACATAATAAACGGTGCCATTAGAGAAAAATTGGCGCCACTACGACTGAGTCGATATAAGGAAGACCTATTGTTTTATTTATTTTACTGTTTCGTCGGTGACGTGCTGCAAATTGCTGCGGCGGCAGAGCTGTGAGTGTACACTTTATTCATAAATATGATACAATAATCTGGAAATCCATGGTCCATACACTGAGAGTTCATGATAGAATGAGACAATAGCATGATCAGCCACTGCTGGGTCACTGTCTTTCCTCTAAGACAGGATAAAGGATTGGCTGGGAATGTATCGTAATGCTTCCAGTATTGAGCATATCCTTAGGCGACGGCGCTTATCATCAGGGGGCCCGTCTATTTGTTTGCCACCTATTACATTTAAAAATGAGGATGGTGGCTATGATTCGCCACGGTTCCTAAAGTGGCTCGGCGGATAGGTTAGTCTCCAGCTCTCGTTTTCAGACCACCATTAACAACTGTTATCCTAAGGCAAAAGCCGGGATCGACGGGAGAACGCGCTTTCTGAAGCACGGAAGCGCTCAGATGACAATGCCACTAGCGGTCATCCATCCAAGGAGTATGTGGCAGTTGATCGGTTAACATCGCATGGCTAAACTCAAATTCAAAGTGTTTATTGCATATAAAATATGGTTGTAAGTGTTATAGTAATAAGTGGCAACATTTATGTACATGTTGATCTGTGCTGTGTCACACAGATGTGTACAACTGAGAGGGCATATAGAAAAGATGCATTGTAACCGGCCCGGCACAGACACAAGATGAACGCCTTATTAAATCATCCATGCTAAGCATTTTGTCAGTTTCTTATATCCTCACCAAACTACCCAACCAACACAAGATTGGAGACTGTTACAGTAATATGTTGGTACATACAATTTTTGTTATACTACATATATTCGGCCACTAATGATTTATATACCTATTTATCTAGTACTATGTAAAAATGCAAGTGCAGCATAGGACGGCCACCAACCAGGTGGACAGACGACCTGACTAAGATTGTAGGCAAGAGCTGGATGCGGGCCGCTTCCAACCGGTCCTTGTGGAAATCAATGGAGAAGGCCTATGCCCAGTAGTGGACGTCCTATGGCTGAGATGATGATGTAAAAACTATTATTATTGAAGAAGAAATTATTTTACAATGTTTATTAGTAAATTTCATTGGAAAAATAGGAAATATATTTTTTTATAAATAAGTTAGTTACGACAATGCGAGGTTCCATACAGACACTGTTATTATATTGTACTGTTTTATTTAATGGAAAGCATGCACATGCTGTGTGCTCAACGCCAAAGATAATGGTTGGGGGGTCAATTAATTTAGGCGCTTATCACACTAATATTATAAAGGCGAAAGTTTGTTTGTCGTTTGTATGTTATTCTTTCACACTCAAAAAGCTGATTAGATATGCAAATTTGAAATAACACATAATGCTACTTTCTACCCTGGAAAAAGATTAGTTTCCGGGAGATAACTGAAATAGCGGGAAAACCATTTTCCACGCGTGTGAAACCGCGGGACGCGGCTAGTTTCTACATTCGATCTGTAACACAATAATGTTTAGTAATCCTGGAATGTGTGTATTTGTACCTAGTCAATAATCATTTGCCAAAATACTTGATGTGACTTTCAAATAAATTGACACAAACATTCATTTTATTTACTTTTCATCTAAGTATTTTTTTACTTATAAGCATAATAACGTTCACAATTTTTGGAAGTAATAAATTCGGCTTCAGTTGTGGCCGAAATTACGTACAAAAAATTTGGCCGTAAGTTACGCCTAGCATGATGTTATTGCAATAAATATTGATATTGTATTGTAATGTGCTTGTGTAATTGTTTAAGACAGAAACACTCCTAAAGTCCTGATGAAACGCTTCAGTCTTTCTAAGTATGTAACAAATAGTGTACCAACATTATTTACATTGTTTTTAATTTGAATATGGACTGGATATCTTTCTATCTAGATAGTACCAATTAAGGTGAAATATATGCCGAACATTATCTGTTCTTTGATGCAACAATTATGTGTTATTACATATATAATAAAGGAGGCTGGCAGACATTTGCAGCCTAGAAGAAAAAAAACCCGTTCATGAATGTAACTTATACGTATCGATAGAGCAATAAATACATTGTATATTCAATCATTTTCCTAGAAGTTGGGAGTAAAAAGTTATCATAAAAATCATCTGTATCAGTATGCTAAGTACACGTCCATATGCGAACCAATCAATGGATCGCTATCCATCTATAGCATCGTAGACAGAGAAAGCAATATTGCATGGATCGCGCTACAGATACAGATTACTTATTATATTCTGGAATAAACTAGGCATGGGTGTGTTTATGAACGCAATCCGGGTCTACAAAGCAGCTGACTACAGATTATAGAGTAACAATAACAATTAATGTCAGAGCGTAAGTATTCGAACGCAACAAACATAATGAGAAGTATAGGGTGCGTTCGAAAACTACAAACACCACGTAAATAAATAAAATAAAAGTACTTCTGATTCCCAACTTAATAAATAATGCAAATTATTCACGGAATCCACAAAAATATAATCTAATTTTCATATATAAAGAATACATGAACGGGTTGTCATTTCGTTTTTCGGGAGCAAGACATGGGTCTGTGATTTAATTACTATTATATATTTAGGATACATACATTTTTTATATAATAATCTCTGAACCGTAAGGTAAAGCGCGCATTGCTTGTCATTCACAACTTGTACTGAAAACTCATGATTTAAAATATAAGTGTATAAATATAAGACACGTTTTTTGACGATGGAATCTAATATTATTGGGTAGGGATAGCTTTTAGAAAGCAATTGATAAACTGATGAAAGTTTGACAATAACGTCTGCTTAATGGCTTTAGTTAATATTTTTCAACAGTTTGAAGCTTGCATTTAGCTAGGGCGATCTGTATGCTTATTAATAATAGTACATAATGTCAACTAATATAATCGTCGACATCAAATTCCAGACGAAGTTATATATAATATTTATGAAGCCTTATCTTCCACAAAAGTGTTATCGGAAATCGTTTTAAATATGGTTAGCTGGCATCGACCATAGAGTGTAGAGAGTGATTTCGTTACAGATATAACCGGGAATGGCGGTACCACATGGAAGAGAAAGTGTGGATATCGCAAGCGCCCGGTATGCCCATGGTTGAAAAGACTTCCACGTACGAGCGCGGCACGTACTACTTCTTCGATGCGCACAACTGGCGAAAGGTACACAGCTTGCTTATAATTGTTTTGCTGTTGCCCAGTTGGGTGAATAGACGGCCAAAGTTTTCCGAGAGTAGTTTGAAACATTGAATTATACATACAAAGTTATCTGAGGAAGTAGCTCTTACAGACTCAGACAGCACCCATACCTGCTGTGAGAGAAAACCCTAATTATTATATGAGTCAGTGTTACTTGATGAATATATGATTTTAATTAAGTCCATAGTGATTTTTTATAGACAAAGAAACTGGTACAAACAGGATTACATAGGTAAAAGTATAAAAAAAAAACGACCACTACTTATCCATGAGCATACATACTTATCCATACAATCCATAGAAAGAAATCAAACTAAGTAACAAACGACGGAGTTTTGCCCGAACATACACAAAGAAAAACATCTGAATTGACCACCTCAATGGAAGTCGTTAAAATTTAGAAATCATAAAACAACTAACCAGTAGAGAAATAACTAATTAATAATAAAATTTCAAGTTTCAAAATGTGAATCTTTTTTTAGTAGTATTTTTAATTAATTGTGATATTTTTGTATTATGAACTTAATTTATTGGGTTGCGATTTCTTGCTCTGCGAATATAGCCTCTATTCAGTGCATGTAAGTGCCATTATTACTCACACGGTTACACGAAATAGCATTAGCATATTTTTATGTAATACTGTATTTTTAAAATTAATATTAATGATATCTTGTTACATGAATGTGGATGGATATAGAGGTAGAGTAAGGCCGACGAAGGTATGGATGGACTGTGTGAAGAATGATTCGTTTATGAAAGGTGTGAGCACTGAGACGACGAATGATAGAAGAGAATGGAAGAAGAAAACAAAGGACAAGAAGAAGAAGATTAACGATATCTTTTTGAAATTGTATCTCAGAATAATTTTTAAATAAACGGTTATATTTTTCTTTCATTTGCTTAAAATGCATGAGTTTAGGTATTTAGGACGATGCGTCGACGTTTTAGGTTTGTAACATTTCAGTTGATTTCGGAAATGCTGCTCCTTTATTGTATGCGTGAAAAATACATAAATGAAGCGATGAAAGTTCAGCGGGGAGAGCGTCGGCTGTCAAACTGACGGACAATGGTTCGATCCCCAACAACAGCTTGAGCTTCCGGTGAAGGTAACACCGTTATCAAATTCCCAGCTTGGTGGTAGGGTACTTTCGAGTACCCGCCTGGCTAGTTACCAACCTCAAGTTTGAAAACTGTCACTAAGCACAGTGTGTTCAGGCAGCAGTCCTTGAGAGCTAGTGGGCATTCTAGGTCTAGCGTGATAACATATTCGACCACATCGTCACTGACCATCAAGTGAGATAGTGGTCAAAAGCCTAGATCTATACAGTATAAGAAAAATGAAATGTATATTTTTGTCTACAGGTGGCGAAAGAATTCCATCTAGACTACAGCAAGCTCGAGGGGCGGCCGCAGCTACCAGCGCACGTGCTCACGTAGCCCCGCTCCACCCTCTCTCACATTATTGTAGTTTTGTTATATAAAAAGTACAAGTTTAATGCAATATTTTATTTCTATCTTCTCCAACAAATGATGATGATTATCCAACAGTGCCTGTGCTGTGCTTGTAACAGAAATAAGTTGCGTCTAATCGTTTTCGTGCAGTTGAATAACGCACTTATTGTACTGTTGTGTGGTCATGTCGTGACATTAAAAAACACTCATTAAAACACAAAACATTTTTGAAATTAAAGAATTTAAAAGGGAAAAAATCCTGCACTTAACATTTCAAACTGCTAAACCAGTTCCCAAAAAGTTGCTAGATTCCCAGATTTTCGTACTCAAAAAAGTAGCTAGAAATAGTGGGAAGGAAAACACGAAAAATTGAAATCAGGTTCATAACCATGAATTGAGTGATACATGTGACATCGTCGATACTTAAGCCAGTGATGATTTACGGAACTGAAACGAGGTCCTCGACTATGGGCTTTCTGAGCAGACTCACACTCCCACAACGAGCTATGGAGAGGGCTATGCTCGTGATTTCTCTACGTGATCGAATCGGAAATGAGATCCGTAGAAAATCGAAAATCACCGATATAGCCTAGCGGATTAGCGAGTGGCAGTGGGTGGAGCACATAGCTCGTAAGGTTCTCGAATGGAGACCAAAGACTCGCAAGCGCAGCATAGGACAGCCACAAACCAGGTGGACAGACGACCTGACTAAGATCACTTATGGATGCGGGTCACTTCCAACCGGTCCTTGTGGAATCAATGGAGGAGGTCTATGTCCAGCTGTGGACGTCCTATGGCTGAGATGATGATACTTATGCCTAAGTTGCCAAACTAAATCCTGTCATTTTTTAAAATACTAAATAATTGTAGTTTCACCACTATCTCACTTGATGGTCAGAGACGATGTGGTCGAAGGTGTAATAATGTTAGGGAGTTTCCAGATCTGACGACTGCGCTGTTCTCTTTCGATGCGCATTCGTGTCTGGACACTCTTAGACCTCGAATATTTAGTGTCTGCTGAATTCTATGAGACGTAGGTAATAGAATTCAAAATTGTTTAAATTTTGTTGACAGTATTGTAACCACTCTAGAATATTAATGTCGCTAAATTACGTACCAGGTAGGTTAGGTTACATGAAAAGTAACATATAGGTACCTAATAGAATTCATGATTGATTACCTATGTACGCGAATACGTGCCTTGAACTGAAAACCTATTTAAGATCAATGAACTTTCCCTAGCCTAGGTATAATACTCCAGTCAACTTAGACAAAAAAATCGGCCAACTTAGGAATACGTTGCATTTTTGTAGACTTTAATTTTTTAGCATTAAAAATGTCTCAATAGACGCATAATTATGCTAACGTGTGAGCATCCTTAGATATTAAAGGTCTCAAAAATCAGTTATTTGAGGAAATCTCCTTTTTTTCTGCCTCCTACCGTGTTTGCATTAAAATAGTTGTAAAGAATATAATTCTGTACCAATTTCATCTTGGACCTTTTTTATTCGTCAAACCATTGTTAGCAGCATGCGTCGTAGCATCAAATTACACAAAGTATATTCATGAGGTTTACATAAATGTGACGTATAAAGGGCGGCAATTTCCGGCATCTATAAAACTAAGAGAAAATACATACTTTGCTCGCACTTATAGACGAACCAATCGTTTTTCCGAGTGGTATAAACGGTATTTTATCATAATTTTATATACGTCTGTGGCAAACGAAAGTACCTAAAAATCAATCTTAAGCACGTTAACTGGTTTGACTGCTCAAGCTATTGGTACCTACCTAATAAACTTAAATATTTATCCGGCGTTTTGCACGAATATCGCAAGTATTTATATGAATCTCCCTCATAACCATTTGTTTACGTCGGTGAAAATATTACAGATGTAAAGTTTGAACTTTCGCGAATGGAAGTTGTTTTAATTACACAATCGGGTCTTCTCGTGACCACAATCATTATAAGGTATATTGCTTCAAACGTCGAAGTTAGTTAAAATTAAAAAAATACATCGGAGTGATGCTTAGTTTTGCAACCATTAGTCTCTTGGACTCTTGGACCACATGACAGTAATATTGACCGCCATTCAAGATTGAACATTCAAGACTTGAACTAAATTAATATGAAATAAAACACACCATAATATGGGAACTTACAGTACTTATATTACAAATCTCAGGTAGACTTTATTGCTTCATTTGAAATATTGTAGAAAGAAAAAGTTTGAAATAAATGCTTTAAATGGACCAATTATATGCATTAACGACATAAAAATAGCAGCTAATGCAAATTCAATTTTTAATCTACACTCAGATGTAAATGTTCTTTGTAATATTATGTTCAATGGGTGTATGCCTAAGAAGGAAATGATATGTGTGAATTTCAGTCTACATCTTCGATAGATGTCGCTGGTGGCGGCACGGTGGCGGTGCTCGGCGCACATTCCCCCGATCCAGTCGCGTTTTCTCTCATGGTAGGTTCATTGTCATTTTTCCCAGGAACCCACAGCCCAGAGTCAACACATCTGTTCATGTAATAAATGGCATCCTTCTCTGGCATTTTGGCAATGGTGGCTTGGAGCATCGGTACGTCTTGTGCGTCGAAACATTTCTTTAGTTCCTGTAAGTTAAATTGTTATTTTAAATATAACTGAATTTTGGGGCAACTCCGTTACAAGCCATCTCTCACCAAAACTGAGTCATAATAAAAGTATTATCAGAGTTTTCTCGTCGGACCTTAACTAATCTACTGGCCTAGGCATTTAACTGCTTGGTCATAGCTGTGTCACCACTATAGGCATATGCAACAGAGCGCTAAGCCATCGTCGGTCCCAGCTGTATATCTTAGGATACCAGTTGTAAGTCATATCTGAGGCTCCTGAAGCTCTTAAACTGTCAGAAAACTTTTTATAATGGTAGTTAACTATATTTGGCCAATATAACATTCAACTACATGGTTCTAGTCGTAATCTGCTCCATTAGAAAATAATCTTCGCTGCGTCGTATTGCACTATTTTCTTTAACGTGATAATTAATCATTCTAAATATTTTAACCGCCATTTCCCATTCCATTCGAATGTTTTCTCGAACTTGAATATGTTTTTCTCTACGTTTGTGCAATCGTGCTTTGTATTAACATTTGTTGGTGATTGTTATTAGTGTTTATCTACTTGTTGTTACGATTTTTTAGTTTGGCAATCGCTTTTACCTAGGAAATTTGTTCGCAAAATGAAGCCTAATCCAGATCCCTCAAGCTCCATGCACAAAACAGATAGGTACAGAAGTCAATCTACATACAAAATGCGCTCTTCGCGGCGTCTTCTCTGTTGCTGAGCAGAGTAGTATACTCAGTAACAGAGAAGACGCCGCGAAGGAGAGTTCTACGCTCTAGTCGCCGCCCGGACCGGAACCACTGAAGATGTCGACCGTAGTGATCGACGAAACGTCTGGAACACAAGTTTCATTTAGACTACGGCCAAACACCCTGGAAGCAATACATACAACATAATTATATAACTGATAAAATGTCTAAGCCATGCAGTAAAGAAAACAAGAACAATATTCTTGCTTCTGTGTCTTCTAATGATTTTTAAGCACTCACATCAGGCAACTCTTCATAGACTTCAATAGGGTCCAGTCCTCCAGGACCAAGGCGCGCTTCTCTTTCCTCATCCTCTTGTTCTTTGATAGCTTCCTGGATCTTCTCAGCGGCACGCTTCCTGATTCTCGCTTTGAACTGTTCCAGCTCGTCATCAAATGAGTCTTTGTATGTTTTCTCAGCAATTTGGATTCTGGAAAATGTTATTAATAACGAATGTATATTGTTAAATCTTATATTAACATAATCACATTGTAATGACTTTAAAAAGATATATATTTAAAATGTAGTAAATACTTTTCGGCAGCTAGTAATAGTGGCAGTAGGTTGATCTGTAATCTGTTGTTCTCTGAAGCTGAGGGGTTAGCACAATTTATCGTGAAATACATAAATCGAAACCACCAAAATGATAGACAAAAGGGATTGCTGCCACGAACCCTGAACAGCATAATAAAAAAACAACAACGTAAATAGAGAAGTAAGCACAATATGCATTATGGGACAGTTATAGTAACATTTGCAAGTTTGCGACCATTATATTATAGTGATATGGCTGTATGGCTACTAGAATTGAATATACATGTTGGAGATCCATATGAACCGAGAATCCATGAGTGAATCTTGGGGATGAGAACTGCAATGCAGTCGCCCTAAACATCACCCCAGCTCGGAGTGGGATAATAGCTGCCACAAATAAGAAAGTCTCTAACTTTCATTGCATTAAAATCATATTAGGCAGAACTTATATACATTTTTTTTTTGAAGGAAACAATTCTGCTAATAGTTTGATTTGAAGCCACAACTACACAGTACCGCCCTGTCACTTTGCCACCTAAGCTATAATAGCACTCTCCTGCCAGTCCGAATTTATTCCTTCATTATCTTTAGTTAACATCTGAAAGGATATATATGTGCTTTGTGAAGGAGGTAGTATGGCTAGAATAGATGGTGAGGTAAATGCACAATATACCACAAGCCTGATGTCAGTGTAGGACTTATCACTCCCTCGTAGAATAAGATATAGTTGTGCAATGCTAATATAAGGTGTTGAAAGTAGTTTAGAAACTGATGCTTACTTGGAAAAGAATGATCCAACACAGGCTCTGGGGTCTACATCCAGCTGTCGCGAGAGTTCCAAGATGTACTGCATGCAAATGGTTTGGTGTGCGACATGGACCATCAACTCATGTTTCTGAAAACATGCTTCTTGGGTTATATTCATTCTTAAATCTTATACTTATTAATTTTAGAGCTTAAAATTCTCCATAAGAATAATATTGTAATTGATTTAACCATTGGGTAAATTGAATCACACAATTATTGTCAGGCAAAAAGGTAACTCCTTCACACTGAAACTACCCTGGAATAAATCATAGGCTACTTTTTATCCCATAAAAAGTATAGTACCCGTGGGATGATTGAGTAGTGGAAAAAGTAGTAGTCAACACGGGTCAAACTGTGGGGCGCAGTTAGTGAGAAAAGTATACTGTATACAAATATTCATTGTATAAATATTTGAAAAACATATATGTACATAAATAATACAAAAGAAAAATGATAATTCTACCTCAAAGAATATAGCAGTTGTGTATATCTACATGGAGCACTAAATTTATTAGGAGTTAAAGGCATATTTTAATTGAGCTAGCACGCTTTCAACATTATACAAACATAGACTGTAAACCTGTATACCAGTGCGAGACGGGACGTTACGACTAACGCACCGCACTCAAGATCCTGATGAAGGCTTCCGGAAGAAGCCGAAACAATTGTCGATCGTGACATCGACTATGCGTAAGTACCACGTTATACCCGTAAAAAACAGTGTAAAATAGACTGTAAACCTTCGTCTCTTTAAACTTATAAGGAACTAATGGGAAAATTTGGTTTTTTGGTAATCTACCTCCCGATTCAGAATTCTTCGATAACTAACTGAATCGATTCAGTTATGCATAAATTCTATATTTGCAGGCTATAAAACTCTTACTAAAACATTCATTACACACTAAGACATAACCTAAGTATTCTAAACCAAGGCTCAGAACCTACTTTTGTAACGTCATGGGCCAGGACAATAATTGATATTACATTAGCAACAAACGACATCGCTGAGATAATTAGTGATTGGCGAGTGGCTACAAATGAAGTTTCTTGCTCGGATCATAGAAGAATAAGATTCAGTGTAGAGACTGGGAAACTTGAACCAAGAACCTATAGAAATCCGAAAAAAACCGATAAGCTGTTATTTAGAGAAAACTTAGACGCATCACTAACAAAAGTAATGCAAATGAACATAGACACGGAATTAACGCCAATAAATATCGAGAACATGGTAAATTCACTAACGACCTGCCTTTTAGGCAGCTATGAAAAATCATGCCCTCTGAAAACCGAAAACAGCAAGATTAATGCATAAGAAAGATAGATGGTGGACCAGACAACTCAGTAAACTGAGAAAGAAAACGAGACACCACTTCAACAGAGCTATGAATACAGACCTGGACAAAGACTGGGAAGATTACAGGAAAGCACGACACCAGCTTAAAGTAGAAGCTGAAAGAAGTAGAGATAGATCCTGGAAAAAATACAGTGACTCAATACAATCAGAAAGTGAGACAGCAAGACTACGAAAACTGCTCTCAAACGACAGTCGGGTTAAATTAGGCACCCTAAAAAAACCGGACGGCTCCTATACCTCGACGGATAAAGAACAGTGTGAACTTCTCCTTAAAACTCACTTCCCAGAATGTCAAATCGACAGTGGCAACGAGTGGGAAACACAAATCTCTGCTGCCCCAGGGAATAAGGATTGGGATTTTGCCAACTCTATAATCACAGAAGATGCCCTGTCCTGGGCAGTAAGCACCTTCGATCCTTTCAAAGCTCCAGGACAAGACGGAATTTTTCCAGGTCTCTTACAATGGAGCCTAAACAAAATTAAAACGCTACTTGCCAATATCTTCAAGGCTTGTTTAGCCTGGAAATATATACCAATGGCATGGAGGGAAGTAAAGGTGGTATTCTTACCAAAACCAGGAAAAGTTGATTATACAAATCCAAAATCATTCAGACCAATTAGCCTCACTTCGTTCTTACTCAAAACTCTTGAAAGGCTATGCGACAAGTATATACGCAGTGGACCATTAACAGACAACCCTGTGCATAAAAACCAACATGCCTACCAATCAGGCAAATCTACAGAAACTGCACTCCATCAAGTGGTTCACAAGGTTGAGTCAGCACTGGAGAACAAGCAGGCTTGCTTAGCAACCTTCATAGATATAGAAGGTGCCTTCGATAAAACCACTTTCTCTAGCATCGAAGAGGGGCTGAGAAATAGAGGGGTTGATGATAGAGTGAACCACTGGATCACAAATATGCTATCTAATAGAGCAGCAAACATAGAAACAACGAAAACAACTCGATGCATCGTCACCAGAGGTTGCCCACAGGGAGGTGTAATATCCCCGCTACTGTGGGTCATAGTGGTAAATGAGTTGCTCGAGCTTCTGAACAAGGAAGGCATATTCACTATAGGGTATGCTGATGACCTGGCCATCATGATTTCGGGTCTTTTCGAGGCGACACTCTGTGAAAAAATGCAGGTGGCGCTTCGAATGGTAGAGAAGTGGTGTGGAGATCACAGCCTCTCTGTAAATCCTCAAAAGACCGAGATGATCCTTTTCACAAGGAAGACCAAAACAGTCAACCTTAAACTTCCTACCCTTTTCGGAACCAGACTATCTCTTAGCAAGGAAGTCAAATACCTAGGCATTTGGCTAGACTGTAAATTGCTATGGGGAAAACATCTTAACCACATTATAACCAAAGCTACGAACGTACTATGGCAGTGTTCTAGGGCCGTGGGAAGGGACTGGGGCCTGAAACCAAGACCCTGTCTCTGGCTCTACACTGTCATGGTGCGCCCAGTCCTAACATATGGCTGCGTAGTATGGTGGCCGAGAACAAACTTGGTAACCACAATAAATAAGCTACAACACATCCAAAGACTGGCATGTTCACTAATCAGCGGATGTGTGAAAAGTACGCCATCTGCGGCACTCGATATAATTCTGGGTCTGATACCATTACATCTACACATACAACAGGAGGCAATGGCTTCAGCACTAAGAATCAATTCATTACGACAGTGGAAAAAGACAGGACCGATAACAAATCACTGCAAGATTCTAGATAAAGCAACAAAAATAGTTCCGGAGGCTCACCAGGGCACGGACAAAATAGCCAGCACATACCTAGACAATAAAGGGTATGAACTGGCTATGGAAGATGTCGATGAGGACCTCCCATGGGACTACAACATCTACAATATCTACACGGACGGTGCAAGAAACAAGACAGGAGCAGGCTGTGGCATCTATTCTCCAGAGTTAGGAATCACAGAATCCATAGCTTTAAACAAAACTTCAACTGTTTTGCAGACAGAAGCCGTAGGATTACTTCTAGCGGCAAAAAGAATATCAAATATGGACACAGCGAGTAGTCAAAAAGAAAAACAAAAGGGTGAACTTCTCTCCTTTGTCACAGACAGTGCAGGTGTTATAAACGCACTCAGTAAACCCACGACTAGGTCTAGGGTTATTTCAGAGTGCCATACTGCGCTGCAGAGCCTGTCAACTAAATATAAAATCATAATAAAATGGAAAAAGAGTCATGGCATATGCGCTGGCAACAGAAAAGCAGACGCCCTTGCAAAAGAGGGAGCCAAGAAACACATTAGCAATGATGTGACAGAGTTCTGCAAACCAACGGCAATGGAAGCTAGAAACTTACTAGTTCACCATATGCATAAAGAACACCAAAAATTGTGGACCAAAAGAGCAGACTGCAGGCAGGCAAAGCTCATGTGTCCACTTTCGAACAAAACTACAACAAATAAGCTGATGAAGCTCACGAGACAGGACCTACGCCTTATCGTAGGCTTAATCACTGGTCACTGCAACTTAAACTACCATCTGCACAGAACGGGTGGAACAGATAGCCCTCTGTGCAGGGGCTGCATGCAGGAAAATGAAACTGTGGAACATGTTCTTTTGCAGTGCACAGCCACGGAGGACATAAGACGCAGCACCATATTACATGAAGATGTAAAATATAAATCACTTTCGGAAGAAAGTGAGTCCAGGGAGGCAAAACCACCTACTCGCCCAAAACTGGAACAGCTGTGCCAACAACCTAAAGCCATGCTCCGCTATGTAAAGGAGCTGGGATGGTTAGGGTAGTTGGCGGGGGAAATGCACAATACACCCCAAGCGGGACGTCAGTGCAGGACCTATCGCCCCCAGTCCGAATAAGAATAAGAATTCATTACACAGTTTCGCTAATGATATATACAGAGTAGAATATTCCATTCTACTCAGTTTGTCAAGGCTTGCATCTGGGGGATGCTCCCACACGACAGTGTAGTCGCTCGAGTGAGAGCATTGTCCAGATGTGAATTATCATAACCCCAAGGGCATTTGGTATAAATGCACAAAGACTCCGGGAGTCAATTCGACTCTGTTCTACAAATGGGATTCAGGAGTCGTGTGCAAACCAATTTAATGTTTGTAATGAACATTATATAACATCAAGTAGATTTTGGTGAGAGAGCTGGAATGGACGTTTCTAGAATGATATTATAAGATGAATGATTTTTCACCTGTATTAATGAGGCTGGTGATCCTTCTTAATCATAAATAACAATGACTATTTTTATTTATTAAAAACTAGTTTGCACTGTGTTTCGGGATTATCTATTATAATCCCGCAAACTAGTTTAGTGTTAACAGGTTCACTTATTTCATATTAACCTCAAATTTATGTCAAAAAAGGAATTTGTATTACATAATTTATTTTTATAACAAAAGTTTATTATTTTATTTGTTAAACAATTTACAAACTTGAGATTAAATATGTTTTATATGAAAAAACAAATTGTATCTCATTTGTATTATGTAAAAAATGCCTCACCTCTTCCATTTCCAAGTTGATGCACCATATAACAAGATAGTTAGCAGTTTCCTCACACACCAGCTGATTGTGTTGCATCAAAAATTGTTTAGAATCATCATACTTTCGTAGCATACCAAACTGTTTCAAAAGCTTCTCATTGTCTTTGATAAACTTTTTCATCTTGGCCTCCTTTTCCTCTTCAGTTAAGTTCTCATCTTTCGGACGCCCTGGCTTCGTGTTAATGACTGTTTTAGTGAAGCCTGGTTCACTGATAGTATCAACATTCCAGGGCGCCTGTTTTTCTTTCTTTTGTATTTCTTGATCTTTTGCTAATATTCTCTTCTCTTCTATCTCTAATTCGGCCAGAGATTTCTTTAGACGTTCCAGTTCTGGACTGTCTGCGATAGCTTCGCTTATTTTCCTCTTAGTTTCTGCCAATGCTCTGATGTTTTCGTTCTTTTTTTGTATATGCTCTTCCCGTTCGCGGCGTCTTTCCTCCATGCGCTCGACTCGCGCCTGATGCCGCCATCGGAACAACGATGGAGTGTCGATATTAGGATGAGTCTCGTCCTCATCGTCAGATATCTACAAAAGAACAACCGCTTCCATGTAAGGACTCAAAACGCTAAATTTACATTTTCACATCGGTATTTTTCAACAAATTACTAACCTCTATGTCCTTCCACTTGCTGTAATCAACCATTGTTAGTGAGTTTTAATGTTATTTGATATATAATTAAAGTTTTACAAAAGGGTAGTGCACTGCACAACGAACAATTAAAATTTCTAGAATCAACGCACAGAAATTCGTAAATTCCTTTTCTTGCTTGACATTGACAAGTGACAATAAACAAATTGTCAATGACAACCTATCCGGTGTAAAGTGTTTTTTGTTTATTTTGACTCCGCTGTTCTTATGTTAATCTGTTCATATGTTAATTTATTTATTTAGCACAGATTATATATATATACTATCTTTTTTTCTTTTCTCAGCTATGTGCGTCCACTGTTGGACGTATGCCTCCCCCATATAGGGGGGATTTGCCAATACTCGCCACGCTTGGCAGGCGGGTTGGTGAGCGCAGTATGATTTCCGATCCTCAGAAGGCGCTGCTGCCCACCTCCTGGTACGTTATCCCTTAGCCGACTCTTACGGCACCCGCGGGAAGAGATGGGGGAGTACTATTCTAGGCCGGTACCACCACGGCACGGCAAACGATTCTATAATTATAATATATATAATATATAATTATAATATATATATATATAAATTAATATATACTATAATTACTGCAAATAACAAAAAATATATCACGGTCTAACTCTTGATAATTAGCTCTCGTGGAATCTCTGTATAGAAAATGTTATCCGCACTAAAGTTATCTACCTTACAGGCCTATTACGTGGCTTGGCGCATTGCCACCAAATACGTGTTAAATAATACCAGGAAGGTGCTATATCACTTTACTAAATAAATAATAAAATAGTTTATTGCAAAAAGTTAAATACAATCAATAACTCTATGGTGAAATATCACATAGATTAATTGAAATTTGGGGGACGGTCAGGGACATGCGTTAGCATTAAAGTATCTATAGTTTGTGTTCAGGGACGGTGGTGAACTTAGATTATACCTAATATACGGAAGGCGAAAACAAATCTCAGGACACTTCATCCTATTCCTATCCTATATTATAAATGCGAAAGTTTGTGTGTATGTTTGTTACTTCTTCACGCCGAAACGGCTATACCGATTTTGATGAAATTTGGTATAGAGAGATTTTAAACCCTGGATTAATACATAGGCAGCTTAGACCCCGGAAAAAGTATAGTTCGATTGAAATAGTTGAGGTAGCGGGAAAACCGTAATCCACGCGGGGCGCTACTAGTACAGCATGAAACAAGGTTATTAAAACATTGTTCCGGTATTTTTTTTTATGTGTAATACACTTTTTGAATGGGCAGATGCCTTTATTAAAATAAAGCACTAATAACTAATTACAATACTGCAGCTACTACAATAACATTTGAGCAATCCACTAGTTATTGGTAGCCTATAGATAACTCAAATGCTCTAACCCGCTACCGGCTGGCAGTGTGCCCAGAATGCTAGCAGCATTGCCACGTTAAATTGCAATGCTGATTCGTCGAGCCAAATATGTGCCAGCATTTTGGTCACGCGTCGCATCGATCAAACGCTCTGGTAAATTTTGGAAAATCCGATGAGCTTCCGGTCCCCACGGGCCCAAAGTCTCGATCCCAAACGGTTCAAATATGTGACCACTACCTAGGTTAGTATATTTTCGCCGTTTCAATTGCTCTGCCGAATAAGCCGCGGCGCCAGCCCTAAGATGTGTCTCAGGAAGATGTGACGGCGCAAAAGTGTCAACGCATGTAGCGTCCCATACTAAAGGGCGCCCCAACTTTCAGGGAATAAGAATAAGAATAATAATCCAGTATAATTAATGCATCACTAACATATATTAAGAAAGGAAACATGTGAATCTAACTCAAAGTTACAAATATACCTCTTGTATTTTGTTCAGGACAATACCTACAAAAGATTTTCATACTTACTCGTATCATAGTCACAAAAAAGGTCCATTTACAAAAACGATTAACTAGACAAGCAAATAATTACACGGTATAGATGTCTCTTTCGTGCAATAACATTTGTTCAGACTACAGGAAAAAAATATTCAATGTTTGAAGGAATGAAATTATATAATAGATGTTAAATACTAAAAGATATCAAAAAGGCTTGTTCACAAAATGTTTTCAAAAAATTATAAACGCCCATGTTTTGAAAGATTATTCCTCAGTAAACTAAAATTTTCTATATTTATATGGGTACCTAACAACTAACCATGATGCTCATTTATCAAACACTGTTCTTTTATCAAATTATTATTATTTTATTTATCATTCATCAAATCCTAGACAACGTCATCACTTAACATCATGTGAGACAGTTGTCAAACGAAAACTTATAATATGTAAAAAAAAAAAACTCATGATTATGAGGAAAGACTAATGGTCTTAATTATTAACTTGTAGATACCTGCCTCTAATGTTTTTTTATTTTTGTAGTATCATAGTCAGAGTACTCTCAGTCAGTATTTTGTACCTATTAAATATTTGAGTCTGAAAACTATCGCGAGTTTCTTCCATAATTGTAATGTAACAAACCGACTAGGACTCACGTGGTAAACACTGGAAAATTCACACAAATATTAAATACAAATATTAAACATTAACTACAAATATTAAATATTTGTAGGATAATATTAATCTATGTATTGAACGAATTTGAGTAGTCATATTTTTCTTTTGTATAAAGATCCGTATTCAACTACGGGTGACGGCGAATAAATTTTATAATAAATTCTGTAATAGTAATTAAAATAATAAATGATTAAAAATAATGTTTTTTTCTGTAAGTGAATTGTGTTGTGAATTATTATGAGAAATAAATAATTCTAACTGTAATTTGCTTTACTCTCAATCGGACCGGCCATTTGTAAGTAATAATTAAGCAGAAGGAATGCGTTCCTGTGCTTTCACAAAAATACGTGCACAATTACGCCCACTACAACTGGGCGTAACTGTGCATTGCTTCTAAAACTAGCAACCGGGCGTGCGTTTGCCGGTATCTAGTCCAGGTTTTTAATTACGTAATCTTAGAGCGTTCCATCTCGCCCTTTTTCAATAGTATCAGTGGTCTAACTATAATCATTTTATTTAGAGGTACGATGCGTTCTAATTCTTTTTCTTCTTTTTAGCTAGCGTGGTAAGAATAGTCGTGAGGACAGTTGTGGGAGGAGTGGTCGGCTCTGTCGACGCAGCAGCAGTTGTGGCGTTGATAAAATCATCCTCTCCCATCAGGTGTTGGTTGTCGTCTGGTATGCTGATTTGAAATTGAAGCAGCACTACAAGATAGGTCACCATTGTGGCTAGCAGCTGGAATTAAATAGATAAGGTGTGAGGACGATACTAGTATTGACTATGTATATAAAATGATTAGGTATCTGCAATGAATTAATAGTTTTATTAAGTTAAATCGTGTAATTTACCTCAATCTCATATTTGGCTTATATATATAATTAATATTATCTATTTTTATAGGTTTCTACGTACAGATCCGATAAGCGAACATATGTATCTAAGTAGGTAGCTATCTACTTCTGGTTGGGGTACGCAGCTCGGGTCCCACAGCCAATATCATGCCTTGTATCAAGATCATCAAAAAGAGGACAGATGAAAACTTCGGAGGAGTAGTATAACGTAAATATATCACCCTACGGTTTAAGGTCGTTTAATAGATATCACCCGCCTATCCACCATGTGTTTTCAAAGGATACTCCGATATTTTGGCCATGTAGCTCGTAGAGACGGTAACAACCTGGAAAAGTTAATTATAACAGGCCAAGTTGAGGGCAAAAGGCCTAGAGGGCGAAGCCTAAAACGTTGGTCTGACCAGGTGAAGCAACAGCTAGAGATGCCAGTCCACGTAGCACTCCACGAAGCAAAAGATAGGAACAAGTGGAGGGCCGCAGTGAAATCCATCGCACTTCGTGGGAAAAGTCACGATCCTCATCAATGAGGGAACGACTGAGGAGGGAATAGATATCATAAAAAAACAAGGTTAATTTTCATTATTGCTCGATAGGCTCAACCTTATAACTATTACATACACAGGAAGTTTTGTCAAAACTAGTACTAGGACTATTTTCTTTGTCGATTGTTCGCGGGCCAAGATAATTACTAACCACCAGGTAAGACTAGTGTAACAAGTTGGTTAAACATTACCTACCTATTTATTAAACAAATAATGTATACACCCACACTAATAACTATTTAGTAAAAGAAATATCCAACTTACCGATTTGAAAAGCGTGCGGTTGACGTCGAAGAACCCCCCGAGACTTATCTGCGATGGGTTCATCTCAGTGGCCCGCAGGAACATGTTAACTTCTGTTTGAGCATCCGTGTTCATCCAGGAAAGTTCCACCATCAGGAGTTTTTTTTGGAAATTTGTTCGCACCTGAAAACAGTCTAAGTATTATATAGATGTAGTATCCGGCTTGACTCACGTTTATAGTTGAAGTTTCGACCTAGGTCTCGAGCATGTCCAATGCTCATCCTCAGGTGAGTTTACGCTGCCAGATCGCGGCGACCATTCGCAGCGTAAAATCATTCGATCTGAGGTAGGTACAGACCTACATCAAAATTATGTTAGTTCCATTTTACGCCACGACATTTCTCTTTTCGTACATACTCTACATGCAAATATTCCGGAATATCGAAAGAGAATGAAATAAAGGAGATACCTAGCAAATATCCCGATAATAAGGCTTATTCTTTCATTATGGACACCTTAATATCGTTTAATTGTAAATAATTCTGTAAAACTAGCGGTGCCCCGCGGTTTCACCCGCGATTCCCGGGATAAAAAGCAGCCTGTATGTTAATCCAAGCTACACTCTTCTTCCACAAAAAAATCATAAAATCCATTCAGTAGTATTTGCGTGATAGAGTAACAAACATTAATAACCATACTGAGACACTTTCGCGTTTATAACATTATTAAATTAAGATTTGTTTTTTTGCGCGCAGCGTTTTGATGCCTTGTTGCTTTTTGGCTATGACGCTCTTAGAGAATGTATATTTCTAAGTATTACGCTATTACCATCCAGCGAGGTAATATGCGCCGGTGTGATGGGTACTTTAGCAACGAGGGCGGCCAGGAGGTTTTTACTTTTCACTTAATACTGGGTATATAATGTATATATATTATAATGAAAAGTCGATAAATAAATAGAAATTGACTTGCATTATGCGATGCGTAATGGGCTTCATCGCAAATAAAGAACAGCAAGAAAATGCTGCAAGTTGCTGTCAGCGCTAATCCAATATCCTTTACGCCGAAGCCTTCCGATATCTGGCTGAGCAAGCCGTAGATTGAGAGCGTGATGATGAGGAACAGGTAAAGGTTAACGAAGGTAAAAGTGTAGCAGTTGGCGATGCCTGTGCCGCGGGCTAACTTGCTTAACCGAAGCCACAGGGCACGGTATTCGGCAACTTTACCGGCTGGTCCGATGTGTCGGAGAGCCTGAGGAGGGAAAAAAATATTCATTTAGAAATGTACAACTTTTTCTAAACATTATCTATTCTTTATTATTTCATTTAACATTTCTATGCTGCTGACAATTAATGTTGTGGATCCTTTACCTATAAAGTATCATATGCAATTTTACGACGGCGTAATATTAAATGAAATTAGTGAGTAATGTTTTCACAGAGCTTGCGTTAGGTAGATAAGGTTAAAGCTCTATATTCGATTAATGATTATTGTTGAAACGTCATTGCACCGAAATTACGTTGCAATGACGTTTCAAAAATAATGATTATCTACGTTACGGTGCTACTTAGATGTTGTAAAGTATTTCTTCTAAATGATATAATAGCAGTAACGTGAGGCACGTGACCTAATTCTGTAAAAAAGTAACAATGCATTGTTACTTTTTTTTTTGAGAATTAAGTAAACTCAAAGATAAACTCTTTAGTTTATCTACTTGTTTATCTGACCTAACTCTATAAACGTGAATTTTGACTTGCTTACCTGTTGAAAATCTTCAGCCAAAAAACCAGCACATATGCCGAGCATTTCACAAAGAAGATACCAATACCCTCCAAGAGTATACGTCAATATTTCCAAAAATACATATGGAACGAGCTGCATCGCCTTGAAATGGACCATCGTGACGTGTGTAATGATGACAGAAGTCGTCGATAGGACAGGAATTATAACAGCAATGCCGAGAGCCTTCTTATACAAATTAACTGGTACCGACCGTCCAGATAGATGTTTATATGCCACCTGGAAGAACAATACATTTTCTTAAGTCATCTCCACAATATCATTAGTAAAAAAATAAACAAACAAAAATTCATTTACTGCCAAAAAAGTGCATCATTATCAACATTATAAATGGTGTTATGATATACGCTGGACTGATTTTCAGCATACCCCTTTCTCGAGATGAGATTTTTGTCGAGTCGGCGAGGCGAGTTTTATAAACACCTGTTAAAAACAGCTTAATTTTTTTTTAGTTAATTATCCTAATCTACAGATTAAAGGAGTTTAAAGGTATGATCACAAACAAAGAGAAAATATAAAAAAAAATAACTGCAATATAGGAGGATGTGAGACTATATATGATTGTGTATGAGTGAACTATGTGGATGTGTACAGTATGCGTAAGAGCATGTATAAGTGTATTTACTAATGGGTATTCATTGTGAATATGATTTTAACTTTAAGGTTTTAACGGTTGCTTCAAAGTGGCGTTCATTACGGTCAAGCCACAATTTTTATGTTTATATTTACGTTTAAGATGACCATAATCAAATTATATTAATAAGTTGTCTGGCTTCGGAGCTTACTTCAAAATCCACCCAAGCGTTGAGTACTCCAGCAATCTTCCGTGTTTCATACCACATAATCGGTATCACTAGCAAAGGGAACAGGTAAACGGTGAAGAGATACTCAATGACAGCTTCCTCGAACTTCCCTTCTGACGCTCGCAAAATCTGCACTTTATGCAGAGACAAATACAGCACATAACTGATAAGGGACACAAACACTAGGAGTGAATACATCATGGAAGATGATGCAATTTGAAACTGATTTACTCCAGGCGAAGGTCTCGTTATCGGTAAGACACCCATAAGCCTCAAAACCGTGAATACTGGCTTGATGTTCTCATAGATGATATCCCTGTAGATAACTGGATCTATAAGATTGTTTCTCAATGGTCCTACAGCGTTTGGCGATGCGTTGTTTATGACAGGTGTACGAGAGGGCGTAACATCTAGGAATACAATTTTATTTTTCGGTTTGCGATCCATTTGCGTAGCAAATCCATTTGGAATAGGTAAAGAGCTTTGTATGAAAAGGCTATTGTTCGTATAAAAAGACATGTTGCCTATGTGCTCGGATAGGCCCGGGCAGCTTTATACTGAACGCCGACAGAAATTTTGAAAAGCAAAGGGATGAAGGTGAGTAATCATATTTCACGGGTGACAGCTTGATTGCTGCCACGTCAGAGTTGGCGTCCTTGGTTTAAAATTTTATACTGCACTTCACCTTGAACGGAGCATTCATGTTTCGTTAAGAATTCTCAACTGAGTTTACAATTACGTTAGTTGCTAGTTCCATGTTTAATAAACGTATTTTCAATGGAACAATAACGAGGTAGCTAATCAATGGAGTAACTACACAATCTTGTACTGACGTCAACCACTGGAATCCTAATTTGCTTTGCATATTAGACCCATGTCTGATCAGACGCCTTTTCTAACAGTATCATGGCAACATTGACGCATATCAGTAGTACATAACTATCTCGTTATGTAGGTACTACTGATATGATTGATGCGACGCGTGTCCAAAATGCTGGTACATATTTGGCTCAACGGATCAGCATTGCAATTCAACGTGGCAAGCTGCTAGCATTCTGGACACGCTGCCGAATGGTTGCGGGTTAGAGCATTTGAGTTATCTATAGGCTGACATTGGTAGTGATCATGCGTTAGCATATTGAAAAAAAAAATAGTTTGTGTTAGTGATTCTCTTCAACTAAACTAATTTAAAATTCTGGAAAATATGATATGTCAGATAAGTAGGTACTTAATATGTGGTTACGATTAAGTCCAAATCAGTATGACACGTCTTGTCCGTAACAGCACTAAAATTAGATGTATTTCATAAAATTGCGGGTAGTTTTATGTAAAATAAGCCACTTATTTGGCGCCCACTAAAACTACCCGCAATTGACCAGCAATTAAAAAGAACTCATAAAATTAAGGATAGCATTAAATGGAGTAACACGAATTTGAATTTTAGCGTAAATATTATACGAGCTATTTCTTTTTGAAGAATTTAGTGAATTTTAGCTAGTACAAGTGATTGACAGAATTAGGGCCAATAGCTGGGAGATTGCTCAAATGTTTTTGTAGTAGCTGTAGTATTTGTAATTAGTTATAAGTGTTTTATTTTAATAAAGGCATCGGCCCAATAAAAAAAAAACTAGTTAAAGTCCCAGGCATGTTGTTTTGACGGCTGTTACAGGGATAAAGCTATATTTTATAGACTTTAAATTTACATTTTACTTTAGTGATATTTTATCCCAACATAAAAAAAATTTTTAATTTGTTTAGTAAACCTAACTTTAAAAAATTTTTTAGCTAGTCATGTTTAAAAATTGAACAAGGTTGCATATTTTAACTAATAGTTGTCTGACAACGGATTTAACAATTAGTTCCAACTTTTAACAATGTGTTGTTATATCTATGAACCGAAAATCGGCCCTTAGACCACGTGCTTCGATTAAATAATAAAACTTTGAACTATATATATATATAGACCTGTGATATCATTGAGTACCTACTTGTGCCATTTTTTTTTTAATAAGCCGGACGAATATGTAGGTAACAGCAAAGCAGTAATTAGTATAATTTTGTGTAAGTCACCTTATTCCTCAGTAACTTCTCAGACTTTTTCCTAGGTGAACAAATATATACCCATATATTTTTTTTTTTAAAAAAAGCGGTGCTTCTCATGTGTTAAAATTTGAGCAAGATCTGAACAGTTTTTTTTGAGTTACAGCCCACATTGATGATAATCAATTTTTTCAATAAAACGTTTTATATTTTCTGCACATGAGTAGTGGAAAACTGATTGTATAGTTTATAAGTACGTTAGATACGTACTACTACTAATTATATATTTAAATATGTAAGTGTCCAAGGGCAGCAAGCCAGGCAGGCTCGTGAAATTGAGCTGCTCGTATTAATGATGGGATACCACAATGTAATGTGATACCAAAATTTTCTTAACCTTACTTATTCTACCTAGCATTTTTTCAGATTACAATGCATATGTCTCCTGCCTCTACGCAGTCTAAGTCTAACTCCATATAAAGGGATATGGCATCATACGAGAAAGTGTCCTACCTTCCCAGACTTAAATAGTTTATTTTTTCACTTCGATGTTTCGAGAGTAGAGGTCGCAGTTATCATTATTTCATTTTGGGTAAGCTCTACCCTACAGGTAGTGTATTCCCCTACAGAAGATTTAACTTATTTTATACAACATTGCCAGTTGGCTCTTATTTATTTTTATCTTTAGACAAATTAATATTAGACCCCAGGGGCTTCGGTTGAGCATCAATCAATCAGTAAGTTATTTTCTTTTTTTTAAAGTAAAGCGGATGTTTGATTATTTGTACTAATTGTTGTCCTAAGGCATTAATAATGGAATACTTATTAGAAAATCGGTTATTTTAATATTAGAATCTGGCGAACGACAAAGGTAAAAGAAGAATAAGAGATTCTTATTTGTCTCTAATTTTTTAAGGACTTCCAAATAAAAAGTCATTTTAAAAACTTTATGTAGGTATATAGAAATTGAATGGCATGTCTCTGCCTACCCCTACGGGAAAGAGGCTTGAATATATGTACCAACTACTATGTAAAAACTAAAATATGTAATTCACTCACGATACTTATATCATTGGAACACTCTCAACATTTCATGATTTGAACGACCAGCAAAGTCACCATTTGAATAAAATGGAATATTTCAAAATCGGAAACCTAGATATCCGTTATTTGGAGGCACTGTTGACATTATAACATATAATTATACAAAAGTAGAAGGGGCGGGACAAATCCTTACGCGTGTTGATTTCAAAAACATACTTTACAGATGACTTACGAGCTCATAAAAGTTTAATTTTGGAAAAAGAAAGAATATGCTCAACCTAAAAATCTTTTTTCACTAAGAAATAACCAAATGGATTAAGATATTGATCAATAAGAATAACTGTTCTTGAACTGTTCTCATAAGTGGTATTTTTTAGCAAATGGTCAAGCTTTAATTATGTACACTAGAGGTCAGTGTCAAAAAGGATCCATCTCAGTATAGTGTGAAGTATCTGACTGCCTCGACCCTTTGGGCGGTTAGAGTTGAAAATTAGATGGTTGGCGTAGTGAGTATTACACAATAATACTACACGTATTGTCCAAATATATACAAAGTACATACACACACAGTATAATAATAACAAACATGATAAAATTTGAAAAAATAAATTACATATGCATGTGCACACTGTAAGTTATTGTATAAAATAATGGGACAATAAAAAAAAACTTTTTATCAATAAAATAATCTTCAATCTCTTTCATACTTTTCTCAAAATACAACTTATTCGATGGCAATTACGGAAATAACAGAACCAGGTAAAAGAAATGACAAAACGGTATTGCCATTTATTAAAAGTAAACTTTTCTTTCATGTCACGTCTCCATAGACAGTAAACGAATTCCTTACTAAAGGAGAAAGTTGGGCTAGTTTCCTAAGCCTATTTATTTGTCCCATAATGGTATTCCCACCGCTTCGGACCGTAATATGGCACCGAACTGACGAAATTAGCTGATTTCGCATCTCGTGGAAACTTTCATGTCGTTTACAACTTTTGATATAACATTTTATGATATTATTTATATTTTCTGCTAGGAAAGGGATAACGTTTTATGTTTTAAGTGTCCCGCAAATCAAAGGACAAAAGTAGTTCATTTTCATCTGTAATTCTGTATTATATATTGCCCATTACATTTTCAATATTTTTCATCAGATGTAATAGGTTGTTCCGAAAATTGTTAGCCACAGAATAAACGCAGCACTTTTTTCTGAAACTATTTAGAGTTGGCGGCTAATTTAAATACAAATCTCCTTGGTGAAAATCATGGGCCACTTATGGGTAGTTCTTTTTTTGAATACTTTGAAACATTATTATTTATTTTATTTTATTTATTTATTAACATTCACACAAGGTCCTGTCAGTCTTCTTTTATTTGCAACAATGGACGTCAAAAACGTGTACAAAATACATTACTGGAAGTGTTAGGTATCTTTCTAACCGACTTCCATAAAAAAGAGTAGGTTGTCAGTCCGATTGTATTTTTTACTATTTTTGTTTTAGGTTTGTAGTCCACTCCATCGTACGTGAACCAAAAAAAAACACTTTTCGTTCGATAAGATATATACCTACTTCCGGAATAGTTTTATTAAAGTTTCATCAATTTTGGTTAAGTATTTATTCTCAATTAAAAACAAAATCTGATAGCTTGTTTTATTACCTCATAGCACGAAACAATTTGAAAAAATCTCATTCATCTTTAATTAAAAAAGGTACCTACCTCCAGATTAGTCCCATAGAAATTTTATGAAAATAGATCAAGTACTTCTTCTTTCTAAGAAAATGTTCTTAGTATGAGTAGGGCAAGCCAGTTTGTATAATTTATTAACTACGTAGTTATTATTCAATCAAATTCATATTACAATCCATTTTTTTATTTTATCTATACGTCAGGAACTTTTACAGGACAGGACAGGAATATTTACATCTTCAGACTTATTAATATCATAATATTGCATAATGCCGCATTTAGAAACTGACTCAGACTTCGTATAAGAAACGGCAATGAACACGGGGGTACTGTATTCTGGTTTTAAATATAAAATATTTCTTAAAATAAATTCTTTTTAGCTATTGTAGTTTCCGTAATCTTTGGCCTTTTGGTATCGCACTGTAAAAACAAACACATATTATCAAGTTTTTATTTTTTTCCCATTTTCTAACTGTATGTAAGGATACACACCTGCCCAAATAAGAACCACCAATAAAGTAAATTAAATATTTACCTCCAAGATTACAGAAGAGATCGATTCCCTTAGCAAAACAGTGTCACAAGAAAACCATTAACCGTTGAAAAATTCTTCGGTATTTACTTACCTACCGACTCACGAACTAATGAGTTTATAAGTGAATCGCGTCATCCGACGAGGTTATTTCGTCAGCGTACAGTGTAAATTGTAAAGGGTGGTAGTAGTATAACTTCCAGTCAGTCACAAAGGTTGTTATTTCCTTATACAAGGGTAGGTAAGAGTTAAGTTATAAAAGTGAAGGATTTTCTTAGACTTCCGGCCAATTTTAGATGCTATAATTTTTGATCCTTGCCCTGCACTACTTTCTACTACCGTGAGCCATGCATTTTATCATTATGATATCATGATAAAAATATTCCGGAAAAAGTATAGTTTCTGTGGGATAGCTGAGGTAGCAGTAAAACCGTAGTCCAAGCGGAAGAAACGGCGGGGTGCAGCAAGCGTATTAGGTTGTTTTAGATATGATGTATTGGATCTGCTTGGAGGTAAAGATCCTTCGGGAGGGTTCAATGTCCAATATTGCGCCGTGATTGTATTTACAGTTTTGATATTTTTTTGTTGTACCTACTATAATAATATAAGTAGAACCCAGCCGTGTCTTTTTAATATTTAATGCATCTACTTTGTATATCGTGCCTTTTTTGTACATAACACACCCCTGCATTGGGCAATTGATTGTAGAATGATAATTCGTGCTACAAGAACTGTATAACAAGATGTTTAAAACGCTCAAGCATCGGAACTGTTAGTGAGTTTCTAATAATAAGGGCTCCAATTTACCTAATCCTCGATTAACCCGACCGTGGTGCACCTAAATTTGATTGTGCGAGGCTTAAGAAACTCCGAGGCCAACCATTCTTCCCGATTGCCCCTGAGGGACGGTTTTACATCGCAGTGGATAAACACTTCCATCACATTGTTATTGTAACTGTTCGATGGCGGGCTAATGTAATGGCACAATGGCGTAGTTTACGTCAAGCTTTAGTTTGTGTGATAGTAATGGTGCATCGACGACGGGAGTTTGTGACGTAAAAGCTAAAGTTTTGCACTTCTTGCTAACGTGACATTAGTCACGTTAGCATCATTACTATTAAGTAATGAACTTTGGCTATAGAAAAATACATAAAATGTTCTATCTCTTGTAAACAAACACCTTCTACTTTTAGTAGTGCTTTAATCTTGGCTTTAGTTTAGAAATTTCTCAATCTGATTGCGATACGACAATTGTCGCATCTCTCAATATGGGTACAGGTACTTTGGAATACCCAGTATTAGGCACAGATTCTACAATAAGAGACTAAACCAGCGGGATCGTACCTACACTGTGAGGCCTCGATTAGATAGAAATGTGTGCTGCGACATTACTCTTCAATAGTGTAAAATTACGTGCGATGGTGTGCGTGGAAGGTTGCTAGATTAAAGAGTAAACTCCCGCTGTTATACTATATATAACCGAAGTCGTAACCGACTTCAAAAAAAGTCTTCATCATGAATAAATGACATAGTAATATGTTCCACACTTTATGGTCTCATATTTATATTAAAACTACACTAAGATTACATAGAGGTGATTCTGTGTTATTAGGTTTATGTGTGGTTAAGTACATATAGAGGAATAAGAAATGTCAAAGCTTCCAATTCCCGCTGTCCCGACGGGCGAGTGGCAATCTGACGGTATATTGAAATCTCAGCCATCTGAATCTCTGAGAGCTCTCGAGTGGTGTCACCAGCACTCGCTCTTCTACTCCGTCATAAGCCGGTATACCCGTAGCTCCAGTTATTTATTTGGTAACTCTCTTTAATTGTGACAAAGGAAAGGTACTGCATAATGTTACAATGTTTACTAGACGAATCGCACGCGTCTTTATTGACACACTAAGATAAAACTTACTTTTAGAAATCAACATCGCAAAGAAACATTTCTAAAAGTCTAATATTTGTTTTAGAAATTTTTCAATTTTTCTTGTTTTTCCAATCACTGAAATAGATAAAGCAATTCTTGTGAACATATTAATATTAGCCCTAATTCTTTTCATCACTCAAACTAGCTAAAAATCACTAAAATTCTGCAAATTGAAATAGCTTGTATTCTACTTAAGCTAAAATTTAAATCCGTGTAACTCCATACAACGCTCTCACTAATATTAGGCGAGTTTTATTTCATTGCTGGCCAATTGCGGGTAGTTTTAGTAGGCACCAAATAAGTGGCGATTTAATTTCGCTAAAATTTCCCGCAAATTTAATAAATACATTTAATTTTAGTTATGTTCTTGATAAGTCTCATACTAATTTAGACTTTATCGTAACCTAGCTTTATCGTAGCTAGAGGTATGGGCCGCTATAGCTTAGTTGGACAAAGGGACAGGACGGTATTCTGTAGTCGTGGGTTGAAGCCCCACTGGCAGCCGATTTTTTTCCTTATATAATATGAAAAATTAAAAAAGCGTTCGATTTTCTGATACCTACCTATTCTAATTTTAATGGCACTGATTCTATGTCCAGACACAGTGTTTTATTTGTACTGCTTTAGATAGAAAGATGTAAAAAACGTATGTAGAAACCAACTCGACATACTAAGTACCTGCCTATCTTACAAAGATTTCTGTAAGGGCAAGCTATTCTGTAATCTGTGATAGCGGCTTCAAGTGGCTGTCACCCGCACTCGCTTTTCGATTCAAGAACTTAGGATCATTGATCTCGCTTTAGAGTATAATTTATTGCTTTTCTATAAAATACTGCCGAAGCACTTTGATCTGGCTTGAATCGGAAGTTGTTTGTTACAAGTGAACTGTTTTTAAACCAACTTAAAAAAAGAGGAGGTTCTCAATTCGACCCGTATTTAAAAAAAAATAATTTGTTAACTCAGAACTTTCGATCAAGAATACCAGAACTTTCTGTCAGGGTGAACAAATTTTGATAGTTCGTTTTTTATTTGAAAGCTGATTCTTTCCGTGTGGTCCCATTTGTCAATATATTTATACGTTTATAATTTCATCAAAATTAGTCTAGCAGTTTTTGAGTTACATTCCAATAACTTGAAAGTGTTACGTCTACTTGGATGACTTCTTTATATGATGAGAAATGATCCCGTGAGTAGGAAAGGTCACTGAAAAGCGTAAAAAAATAAATACCAGAAAATGGAACTGACTTCCACACTCAAAAGTGTGAAATAACTTGTCGAAGTCGGTATCGTGCGCACAATATTTTGATAATAGTTACTCTCGACCTTAAGTTCAAATATTTGAAGGAAAAAATTCGGCTGCTAGTGGGATTTGAACCCACGACTACAGAATACCGTCCTGTCGCTTTGTCCACTCTCGACCTATCATGGCATCGACTTCGAAAAGTGATTTCACACTTTTGAATGTTGAAGTCGGTTCCATTGTTTTGTATTTTTTTTTATTATACCTACCACTCACAGATCCCGGATCCCCTAGGAGTGTCTTTGTCACGGGAGGTATGGATATTCACAACGGCATCACAACAAACTTCCAAGAACTGGGACAAATATCCATAATAAGCTCATCACAATAATGTTTGCCCCTGTCTAGATTCGAACACAGGGCCTCGGGAACCATCAGAAGTCATGTCCACAAGTTGTCGGCTTCTTCCGTGCCTAAGCTAATGTGCTGCAATGCTTACTAGACAGGTAAGTATACCTATATGTACATAGGTGCTTAAAACTTCTCAAGGGGTGGGACATCTTCTAGCTTCCCTGACATTAGATTTTCTTGTGCCTATCAGGTATGAGTTAGATCGCAAACTGGGTCATGCCTAACTAAGGCCAAATTAATGCCCATCTAATTCCAAGGTTTATTAAAATATTTTAGGTAGGTACTCAATTTCAAAATCAAATCAAAACTGCATGTAATGGTCCACTCCACGAATGCACGAGGCAAGCGACAGTACGAGAGGAATGGCGACGAATTGTGAAGCTCGCCACCACCCCTGTCATGACGACCACGACCACTCTGCCAAGAGTGTAACGACAAAGAAGAAGACTCAATTTAATTCCTAAGCAAGTAAAAAAAAAAATGATTGGTAGGTATGTGATACATCAAAACTAGGGTTTATAAAGCCCTAGCCACGCCTCACTGTTTTTACTTTGCGGACAATGATTGCACTGCTATCCATTGGGATCTCTGAGTACCTAAATGTAATGATAATGGTAACTGTAATGCACGGTAGCTAGCAAGGCGGGTACTCGAAAGTAGCAAGTTGAGAATTTGATTACGGTGTTACCTTCACCGGAAGCTCAAGCCGTTGGTGGGAATCGAACCAGCTTCCGTCAGTACGCTCCCACCGCGGGGCTATCATCACTTAAAAATAATAATGGGATTATATTTTACATACTAGTAAAACTAGTAATTACGTAAATAGATTATGGTATAATGGTACTAATTCTGTTGTTCTATCAAACTAACTAAAATTGTGTAAGCGTTCCTTTATGTAAAATAAGTTAACAAGTAATTTGGTGCTACTAAAATTGCCCGGAATCGAGTAAAATTGTTCTAATGATATGAATTAATTATTTATACAAAGATTAATTTCAGCGTGAATCTTCCGTACCGTAGCGGTAATCTACCGTAAGCTTCCGGTTCAAAGATTTTTTGTCAGTGAATAAATTAATTGACAGCGGTTATTAACTTGTAACTTTCTAGATATACATCTATACCTCTCCAATGCAATTTCACATTAGGATCAAGGTATACCTATCTGATCTTGTGCGTTACAGTGTTATGCAAAAAAGTACAAGTACATAATATAATATATAATTTTAGCTAAAACTTCTGTGGATGATATACGTTAAACCCATGTTTTCTGATCTTTTTTATATCCGACCCAACCCAAAGAGCAATTAAACTTAAAAACATGTAAATCAGAAAAGTTACTTGACCCTTGCTGCTACAAACAATACGAGCTTTTTGTATGAAAAAAGACGTATTTTTCCTTCCTGGGGTCAATGGGTGTTTGTTATCGGATCCCTAGAAGCTTATCAGAAGGTTCAATGTACCGCTTTCCTGTGATTTGTGAAGCCAGTTACAATGTCTTGGGATCCTAGGGGATAACAATAAGACAGGGTAAGGATTTACTTGACATTTTGGAGTAGAGGGTAATTTGTTAATAAATCTGAAGAGGGAAATTTATATATACTTATATCAATATTATTCATAGTTCTTTTACGTATTTTGAGTCTGTACTAACTTTACCTATTTTGTGTTAGGTACTTTTTAAAACAGAGTTCTGTTATGTAATTATTTTGAGTTTGTAGTAACGTTACCTATTTTGTGTTACTTTATAAGAAAAATCTTAACCACATCATACAGTAAAAAAAAACCAATAATAATCACCATCTCAAATATATATTTTATTTTATGAAGGTATCAGGTTTTATGAAAGATATGGCGCCATTTCATTGTTATTTTTAATTATTGTAATCACTTTCTTCGGGGAAATTAAAGCATTGATGATGAAAGAAAGTTTATATGTTCAGGCGTTAGTTTTGCGAAAATTAATATCAAAAATATATCAACATATAGGTAATCAACGGTACGAGTCGACAGCTCCTAAGGATGCCTCGTGCTGAAGCAAACACGTTTCGAAGAGTTTCCGGTTACGTAAATGGACTGGAATAATTTAAAGTTGCGGAATTATCACAACATATTGTGTATTTAATATCTTTTTAGAGAGGATTGATCCTAAGTATTCTTTCTGCGTCTGTTTTATAGGATTCCTGCACCTCGACTGACCAGATAACGCGTCGAAAATATGCACACGATAGACATTGAAAGTCATTCCATTTTAATAAAAATATATTGATTTTGATAATCGAGTAATGTAAATATAGCAATAAAAACATGACGCACTACAAATATTGGGTGGAGCAAATAATGCTCAAATGGAGCTCGTAAACGCCGCACATCCACTCACTGTCAGAGCAAGATAGCTGCCGAACGCACGCCAGATTTCACCTCCCGTTACAATTTTCAAAACAATGAGAGATACATTGGGCCGTTGTTGGCGTGTTGGCCGTTGGGCGTTAGCGGAGCCCAAAGCAGATAATCACACTAATATTATAAAGGCGAAAGTTTTGTGTGTATGTTTGTTACTTCTTCACGCTCAAACGACTTCACCGATTTCAATGAAACTTGGTATGGCGAGATAGTTTAGACCCTGCGGATTAACACACAGGCTACTTTTCATCAAAACCGCAGAGCGCAACTAGTATCTTATAATTTTATTGTGTCTCATACTTACGATTGTTAATCAGGTCTGTGATCACCAACTCCATCACCCAAATATTCTTAGACCAACGTTTACTCACCATAGAACAGAATTTTTATCAGTATTTGAATTTGGCAAATAAGAAGAGGAATATCCTACTAATATTATAAATGCGAAGGTTTGTCAGTAAGGATGTATGTTTGTTGCTCTTTCACGCTCAAACGGCTGGACGGATTTAGATATAATTTGGTATGTAGATACTTTAGGTTCCGAAATAACATAAAGGCTTCATCATCATCAATCATCACAACGCGGGTAAAACCACGGAGCGCAGCTAGTAATCTATATGTGTCTAACGACATCTTTAGTTAAGTTGCTTTAAAAAAGAGTTTGTTTATACTCAATCTTTCCGGTTATCCGTATTTCCTGTATCTTTGTTTTCGCTTGTGTTTGGGGAACATTGCCGCTTTATGTTGGGACGCGGCGAAGTATCTCCGGTTCAACCGGAAACGGAACTTGCAATATCCGTATCTCCTCCTGTTTGAACTGACAGAAGCACGTCGTCCACTTAATAATATTGCAATTAAATACATACGTATAATTAAAGAGAATTATCAAACCGATTTTAAAAGTAACTTTTAACAAGAGTCTATGTTCACAAAAGAAATACAATCGTCTGCCTAGAAACTTTCATTTGCAAGCAAAAATTCAGGATTGCGTTTTTTATAATCCAGTCATATAAGCCCCTCCGGGCTTATATGACTGGATTATAAAAAACGCAAGTTCAGAAGCAAAACGAAGGGATATATAGATCTTGTACCAGATTGTAATATTTGAACAAACCTGACTTTATGACCAGATTGTCTGCCTTGTGATAATTATGATATTGATATAATTTAGAAGTTCTTATACGGTCTGAATCTAGACGTAGGTAGTGACTGTAGGGCTAGTCTTCATATTTAAGCTCTAGTAGTAGCTCAAATGAAAGAGGCTATGCTTGGAATCTTTCGCAAAGTTAGAATCGGAAATGAGAACTTGACTTTGCAGCATTAGGTAGCTGAACTGGCAACGGTTTGGCGGTATAAGCCGTAGGACGTTAATTGGTACCGGGGAGTGTTGAAGTTGCTGAATAGAGATAAAAATCCGGAAAAATAAGTAACGTATAAATGTATAAAACACGGGAATTACTCACATAATAAGTCAGAAGGTTCCGACTATAGTTTGAACCACATTCGGTGGTCTTTTTCTTCCCTACTCCCACTAATATTATAAGTGTGAAAGTTTGGATAGATGGATGGGTGGATGTTTGTTACTCAATCACGCCAGAACGGCTTAGGATGAAACTTGATATGTAGATATTTCAGGTCCTAGAATAACACATCATCAATCATCACCCCGCGGGTAAAACCGCAGGGCGCAGCTATCCTAGTAATATTATAAAGGCGAAAGTTTACCTCTTCACGTTGAGCGTGAAGAGGTAAACTTTCGGCTTTCGCCAGCTACAGCGATCTCGATGAAATTTGGTATGGAGATAGCTTATACATGAATTAACAAATAGGCTAATTTTATCCCGGAAAAAGTATAGTTCCTGTGGGATAGTCGAGGTAGCGAGAAAACCATAATCCACGCGGGTGAAACCGCGGGGCGCTACTACTAATATTATGTGTGCGAAAGTTTGTGAGTATGTTTGTTTCCTTTTCACGCTCAAACGGCTACACCAATTTCGATGAAATTTGGAATGGAGATAGCTTATACATGAATTAACACATAGGCTAATTTTATCCCGGAAAAAGTATAGTTCCCGTGGGATAGTCGAGGTAGCGGGAAAACCATAATCCACGCGGGTGAAACCGCGGGCGCTACTACTAATATTATATATGCGAAAGTTTGTGAGTATGTTTGTTTCCTTTTCACGCTCAAACGGCTACACCAATTTCGATGAAATTTGGTATGGAGATAGTTTATACCTTGGATTAACACATAGGCTACATTTATCATCAATTATCACCACGCGGATAAAAGCGCGGGGCACACCTAGTAATTAATAAAACCAAAAAATCTAGGTTACTAAAATTTCTTTCAATTTCATGGGTCATGTCAGTTTTAATGGAGGAAGATACCCGAGTGACGCTCTAACTCTAACATCCCAAGCGCTAAACATAGGCTTGGAGGCACGGAAACTCACACATCCGTTGTCAGTATAAGAACTAAGCAGCTGCATAATACGCCTCCTCAAGTGATGTCCTCAACGACCGGATTTTTTTTCCAGAAATTCAAAGCCAATAAAAAGGAAGAATTTACAGTAGGTACAGTTGATAACCTACCGTTATTACACGACAGCTACTGAAACACTCAAGATCAAATAGGTACCTAACCTTTAACTGCCGGGCGCATCCCAAAAGTGGATGGATTCAATTGGAGGCTTGAATAGGTGATGTACTGCAAATTCTTTGTAAAAAAAAAACAAGACTATACATATTTTAAACGTTAGAAATCAATAAGAAGGTACTTAATTAAGTAATGTTACATTATTAATACGATGAATTAAACAGACTGTGATTAACTATTATGTCTATATGGCTTATTTAATTGGGACCTTCCCTTGAGCTCTTACTCTCTTTGTCGATGTCTAGATTAGCGTGGATAGAGTAAGTACCAATGTAGAGACAGTAAAAAAGAAACGATATTTTAGTTTTGTTGCCGTAATAACTTAAAAAATCATGATTTAGAATTTAGAATTCCATGACAATGACTGCTTTACCTACAACTTTTCGAAACTTATTAAGACTCGATTTATAGCGAAAGCTAAAGCTGGGAGTTGATCTCATACAATTTTTATTACAATATATAACAATAAAACATTACTATGTAACAATAGCACATTACAATATAACAATGATTAGTTATTTATCTTGCCGTTAAGAAATTACTAAATTATAACTACGTTTAAACACCTTTAATCTTCTTAGATTAATTATTTACGCTTATTTACACAATGTGGTGGACACCACAAGTAATTATGGCTTAATTTTCAAGGTAGTTTAGGTATGTATCTAAAAATCCTTAGTGGAAGTAGGAGTTTTTTTAGTATGGTACATATTTATTTTACTACATCCTTAAGAGAATACGATACGAAGTACGGATCGAAGTATTGCGTATGACACGTTCCAATTTACGCAAACAATATGGGCTGTTATGGGGAGAATCAATATCCCGGAATACAATCAGATTGTTTAGCCACGAATATATAAAAATAACACCCGTGACGTATTGCTCACACCCTAGAAACACACAAAATTCGCTAACGTGGCGCAACCGTGAATGCCCAGCTTACGCCAACTGTTGTGGCCGTACATAATATCGTTACATAACATGACTCAATGCCATTTGAAGCCCCAGTTTTGTGAGTGTCGCGGTTGGCTGTCTGTTCGGTTGTCAATCTAACAGCTGATCTGATATTTTGAGACCCATTCCAGCTTCAGCTTTTGGTGTACACAGTTGCGCATTTTTTATATATTTTTTGTGTACCTATATATATGGTAGGTCTGAGAAAGATTGAAAAGCCTGAGAGGGTTTGGTAGGTCTTAAAGTATTTTTCATCCACCTACACATATTGCGTATTTAACAAATATCCAAATAATATTACCGCCGATCATTTACGAGAAGTAATTTAGATGAAGTGTCATTTTGAAGTTTCGATATTTGGCGGAACGTTTGCCAGGTCTGCTAATATCTATATATCATAATGCCCCGGAGGCGTACCCACTGATCAGAGAGCAAAAGTACCTACCCAGATTGTATCACATAGCTACCACCTAAGCAATACCGGGCAACTCGTAAGCCTCATACCACTTTTACTGCCACCCAGAATTTATTCCTTCTGTGGTCTAAGATTTTTTTGTTTCACGTTAATTAATGTCAATACTTACAAAAATGAGATTTTACTCATACATACCAACATAGCCGTACAAGTCGTTAGGTAAAAGTATACTCACCTTCAGACCACCGCAGACAAGATTTTAAGGCAATGCTATTAGTGTCGATCGACACGGATGCGACCATTCGCATCCGTATCGATAGCGTCCGTAGTGTAGTGGTAGTGTCCGTGTCCTTAACACTTTTTGTATAAGGTTCCTCATTGAATTATTTTTTTCCTAACCGTATGAATGACCGTGGCATCAGTAGCAGCTAGTGGTGGGTGTTCATATGATCCTCAAGTGTTTCAAGCTGATAAGGTTCATTCAATTGGAAAATTCTTCCCCGAGTCTTAGCCCGCTTCGGTCGGATATAGGTACTTTGTATTACTTGGCATTTTATTGTTAAGAGACTTGATACCACATGCTTTGATTCTAGTAACTTGGTCCAGGGCGGCGATAGTAAGTACGTGATCACTTTAAACAGAAAAGCAATGTTTCTTCGATACCTCATACATATATCTGCCGTTTTTTTCCAGTGCGAAAATAAATTAATCTTAACACGGGCCCGGAGTGGAATGTTTTTTGAGGGTCGCATCTTACCCCGATGTCGAGCGAGGGGGAGCCTTTCGTCGACCTGTCAGTGCCTGTCGGAAGCGGTCCAAGACGGACGGGTGCAAAGCTGCCTGCAGTTTCCCCCGGTATATATAGATAGATAGATAAATAAATAAAGGTACATATATACCTACCTACATACATACAGGCGGCGCCTGACGATGTCTTGTTAGCTACGTTTATCTATTTCTGAAGGAACTAGATCATTAACAGGCAGCATCACGGGCAGGTAAGCGTCAGATTTGCCTTGAGTGATCATCGCGACCTGTGCTACCCCCCAAGACCGTAGCCTCCTTACCCATTACGAAATGAGTAAGGAATGGCCGGTCTTATCCACGTTCGGGCGAGCTGGGCATAGCGACTATTAAATTAGTAAATCAAACCCTCCCTCTGCATCTGCCTGCACTAGTCTCTCTGTGGCCTGTACTAACTTTACTTAAATGTTAGTGACTTTTTAGCAATAATTATGTACTTTTATGGTAGAGACTAATCAACAGACAACACAGGGTATCCTAGGTTGAGGGCTAGTGAGAATAATGATTACTTAAAACTATTGCAAGGAACTTTATTGGGTATTTAAGGTTTCTTTATGAAATGTTATCAAATTATGAAACAATGAACGATATTATTATAATTAATTACCTACTATTTTATTTTTATAAAAAAAAAGACATACGAAATAGGTATGTATACCTATTTTGTTATAATTATTTATACATTCATAACATACCTATTTGTTTTGCAAAAGTAAATTAAAAAAGCATATACATATAATATGTATTTCAAACTGAAGCGCTCGCAGTCAAACTTGACTGTGTAGGTAATCTTGATCGAAGCAACACTATCTACGAACAGCACTTGGATGAATGACCTTTTAGGGCTTCCGTCGGCCACATGGTGGATTATGGCTATCCCTCCTCTCTAAGAGGAAAGCCGTGCCCTAGCAGTGGAAACGTGGACTGATTTATGCCTATGCTATCTTTACTTAATTCCTTAGTTAGCAATCTTAGCACAGATAATCTAATATAATTATAAAATCTCGTGTCACGGTGTTTGTACTCCTCCAAAACGGCTCGGCCGAGTTTCATCATTTTTTTAACCGCCTTCAAAAAGAGGAAGAGATTCTCAATTCGACTCATATGTTTTTTAAAATTTTCATTATGTTATGTTTGTAAATTTCATCAAAATCGGTCAAGCGGTTTTTGAGTTACACTCCAATAACTGAAAAGTGCCACATATATTCGTGGACGACATAAATCGGTGAACATAAACAATGACTATTAGCCTAGCTATTGCAATTATAATGTCACTTGACACAGCCTTAGGTCGTAAGATCACGAGTTGTATGTTTCTATATATAGCTGTTTATCTAATTCGTAAGTCGAGTTAGAAGTCAGAATTCGTCCGCCGTTGACCCCAAGCTCCAGTCTATTTCCGCTGTGCGACGATACGCCGAGAAATAGGGCTACACCTATCCTAGGTGAATTCTCTTGATGTGAGTCGATGGAATGAGTTTTCCTAATAACTTATTGATAGTTTTGGAACTGAAAATGTTATATATTTTTCAGTAACATAGTACAGTAGAACCTCTATAAGTCGAACATCAAGGGAGACGCCAAAAAATTCGAGTTATAGAGTTTTCAACTTATGGAGGATTTCGACTTAGGCGGATTTTGATTCGACATAAAGAGTTTGAGGTTTATTCTTATAAACCTTAACTGTTGTACTAATTGATGTGTATTGCAGTAGAACCAAACTACTTCTGACGGTATTTAAGTCGAAAACAAATGACTGGCTTAGCTAAATTTCAAAGGGAATCAAAATTGAACAAAGCAAGCAAACACGTGTTTCCATGAGTCATAAATTTATTATTGTATACTCCTAAAATGTTTTCTAAGAAACAATAGTGTACTCACATTGTCGGCAAGTTCTTAAAGTCGGTAACTTATTTTTGTTCGAACAATAGAGATAATAAATTCCAAATGATCACGTTGTAAAGGTTGTAAAATAAAACGTTCCTATGTTCGAGACAGAGGTCAAATTTAATTTTTCGAGTTATAGAGTGAAAATATGTACCAAAATGGCTTGGAGGGACTCGGTGATTATTTCGATTAACAGAGGGTCAAGATTTCAAGTAATGGAGGTTTTGGTGTTTTAAGGGAAGGGAACAAAACATTTTTTCGAGATTTGGAGGTTTTTGACTTATCGAGGTTCGACTTAACGAGGTTCTACTGTAGTAACTTTGATTCATTCATGGTTGCACACAGCACACTTTCGTTATTGAAGCGTAACATTTATATAATCTGCGATACTTATGTTCAAATGAAGGGTTAGTCATTTGTTAGCCTTATCTAATTAACAATAACAGCAGATAGTGTGCTGGATTTTGAACAATGATGAAACTGGCAGTGAAATAGCCCAGACTCGTGAATCGATCTTCACCATTATTGCTCCATGATAACGCAAGACCTCACACCGCACGAGAAACCGATGTAACTCTACAGAAGCTGCAGTTAGAAACCATACGTACCATCCTTCGCACTCACACATTTTGACCTTGCTCCAATGGACTATGATTTTTTTCAATCCGGTGGGCTATGTCGGTGTCTTTCGTTCTTCTACATATCTCCTCATTTCTGATTCGATCGCATAGAGAAACCTCGAGCTTAGTTCTCTCCATAGCTCCATTTCGATTAGATGGCAGCAATGTATAGATAATGAGGGTCAATATTTTGATTAAATAAAATGTTACATTTTAGAAAAAAACGAGCTTCAAAGTTTCAGTAGGTACAAATTGGCAATTTCATACTTCAATCCCTAATATTAGGGGTTAATTATATTTATATTATAATTATATAAACTGACCATAATATTTTAAAGTTTTATGCTCTCTTTAGTTGGGGCAATGAGACGAAATACAAAATGTTTGTGAAACACAAATTTAAAAAGTTTTGGAGCCACTGGTGTCATATATTATTTAGTGTGAGCTATTAAGATCTACTTTAATTAAATAAAAAGCGACAAAAACCTTTTAATAAAAAATATTATTGTTTTAAAACATATAAAAACATAATCATAAATAATATCACAGTATAATTTCACTCGGTAAATATCCATAGCTATAAAAATCATCTATTATACCTTTCACTACAGATTTGTACTTATTCTCAGCCACATTCTTTTCTTCAGGAGTATTCCAAATATGCTTGCTTCTAACGTGACCTTCTTCTTGGAGGCCATTTGACAGCCATAAAGCAGTGTTGGCTGTTATGAGACATGCTGGTGCAACCAATTTCAGATCCTTGTCAAATGATTCCCTTGTATACACAGATTTCAGAGACTCTTTATAACATATAAGGCACTTGCTAAATGTCTCATAGTATGTGTCCAGTAATTTAAAGTAGTTTTTTTGTCTTAAGTCAGAATCTGTGCTACTGATGATAAGATACAGTGTGTCGAAAGCAGGGCTTGACAGTCTTGCTGTTTGGTAGTCTATAAGGCAAGCTTGGCTTGGCTTCTTGTTCTAGAAAAAAAATTATTGAACATCTTAATAGTATTAAATCAAAATATGGTAGCACAGAGAGTAATTGACTATGTATTGTAAGTATAATCCCTCTGGACAACAAACAAAAAAGTACCTACTGGTAGTGAGCTGAGTAATTATTAAGTACTATTTGAATTTGTTCATGTGGAACTGACTGCAGAATTAAAGTATATGACAATGGGCAACCTTGATTTTAAAATATTTATTGTATCTTCCAAATTCAAAAGTTCACCAGGTGAAATAGTTGAATGAATATGGAACTCTGGATATGTAGAATACATAAGTACTCAATGGGGATGTAAGCTATTCATAAATATGTGTAACATGAAAAATATGACTTACACACCTAGTTTTGCTGTAAGTACATATTTTATGTATATATATATATATTAAAACTTGAAGATGAAATGTGCCAACTACACAATTGATCATTTTAGTGACAGATTTATCATAAATGTCAACAAATCTGGCTTTGAATCAGACAGTTTTTCAGAATTGTCAGAGTAATTTATAATTTTATTGGTCAATTCCTAAGAATTAAGTAATGTTTTATAAAATATATATTTTTAATTTGTGGAACTATCTTGCTTTTAGTTTGTTAATGTTTATTTGTTAATCTACTGATTATTGTCACTGAAGAGGCATAGGATAATACAACAAAATCGACTACAATAAATATGAAATACACATCAAATTATTTATCACTTATGTAAAATGTTTTGGGCAACTGGCATGTCACTATGTCAGTGACTTCGCATTAAATTTCTTTGTTAACAAAAAATATCTAAGATTTTGGAACAGGGTAGGTATCCGAGAGCTTTCACATTCAACTTGTTTTGAAACAAATATGGTGAGGTTTATTGGTGATTTTTTTCAATGGATCACTTAAAGAAGATTAATACTAGTATGTTTTATTTTGTCAAATAGCATTAGTTACCTCTCAGCAACTACCTATATCCGAACAATAATTTTCAATATTAGCGAAAATTTCAAAATGTACCTCAGCTAACCTCAACATTGTAGTTAAATAGTATGTTTTCTTTCCATACATCTCCGTGACATATGCACAAGATTTCAGCCAGATCTATTGCACTATCAAATATTCTGCCACAATTAAGCCTCAATTTTTCTAGCAATGGTGCTAATGGTGTACCTTCAAATTTACACAATGCTTTAGTTAATCTGTCTTTCATGATATCCATAAATCGTTGATTTGATTGTTCTGTCAAAGGTTTACAAACTTGTTTCACTTTTTCATAAAGTGAGTGGTCTTCTTCTTTCAAAATGAGTGACAAGGCATGTAGCTTTGCTAGGGATTCTAATGCAATGGTCACATGGTTTATGTCTAAAAAATGTTCATTATTGTAGGGTTTATATCCCTCTACTGTCATGTCTTTTATTGCTAATACTTCTTTGCAATAATCATCCTTTACAAAATATACATCAGGTATAACATACAGAGGATATGAAAAATTCAGCTGTATTTCTTTGTACTTTTCCAATAATATTGAATAGACAAAAACCTCTCTTTGAAAGAATGCTGTTACTGCCCCACTAACCCTATATCTTTCATCAGTTGGAGCAAGTTTTAAAACAATCTGGTATTCACAGCATCGACCTCTTTCGTCAAATCCTGACAGTGATATAGGTATGATAACACCAAAATAATTTTGCCCAATACTTTCAAACTGTCTCACTTTACGATTCCACTTGGTTAAGTTCATAATTGCGGCTATATGCCCTAATATGCCGTTGATATATTCTTCTAATGGCAGGTTCGACATTGTGCTTTCTAATCAACTGATTCTATATAGGCACCACTGTATTTAAGGATTCTCAGCTTAAAACACTGAAATTATACTGACTGGAACATATTATAGGGGTTTGAATTTTGTTTAGGTAATACATTTTTTATCACAATGTTAAAAGTTGGTGTATGACAATATGATTTCTACAACATATTAGTCGTATTAATTGTTACGCAATACCACCGCAAACACGCAAAACGAATGAAAACAATTCGAATTGTTTAAAATTCAACAAAACATTACTCTTGCACATGCGCATAGATAAGTTAAGTTATGGCATTTGGCACAGTCTCGATGCTCGATATTTAGCATCACAGGTATATATAAATAAAAACGCAATTTTAACTATCAGAAAAAAATGACCCATTTAGAGCCTGTACGGAAGTGAATTATTTAATTTTATTATGAATTTAATGCGAACTGACATTGAAATATTTGCGCGCATTCACACACACAATCCGTTCCGATTTGCTCACGAGCGTCAGCACGCACTGTTAGTACTAAATTCATCTCGGAACAGCAAAATCCTTACGTAACGCAGCGCAAAAGTTTTCGCAAATACTACTACCTACTACTACATTTTATTTTATTTTATACTGTATAGATCTAGCGTTTGACCACTATCTCACTTGATGGTCAGTGACGATGTGGTCGAAGATATTATCACGCTAGATCTAGAATGCTCATTGGCTCTGAAGCCTGAACACACTATGTGTTTGGTGACAGTTTTTCAAACTTGAGGGTGGTAGCTAGCCAGGCGGGTATTCGAAATTAACCTACCACCATGCTGGGAATTTGATAACGGTGTTACCTTCATCGGAATCTCAAGCTGTTGTTGGGTATCGAACCAGTGTCCGTCAGTTTGATAGGCCACGCTCCTCCTGCTGAGCTATATAACAGTATATAACTATAACACCTATACCTAGCAACCTCCTTGGTATAGCTGAAGTTGTATTTTATTGGTAAAAAGTTAACATTTCGATACAGTTGTCATAGAAGAGCTGTATCGAAATGTTAACTTTTAAGCTATTGCATAGCTTCTATCGCGGGCCTTGAACGTGGAAACCGAATCCAGAAATTCCGTAACGAAAATAACTTAACACCCCCCACTCCGACCGGCACAGCGGTGATACATTTTAGTTTTGCCATCTATTGATGAATAGCAGAACTTTTAATGACTTTTTTGAAATATCACGCTTGTCTGTTTAGTTCAGCAACTCGCCTCTCGCTGGCATTGGTTGTATCGGCGCTACTGCAGCAGAAGTTATTAATAAATTATATTAAATTAATTATTAATTAATTAATTTATTATTATTACATTATATTAATTGCATAAGTTGATAAAAAATGCTATGCAATAGCTTTAACGCGGCAGTCCCCGAGTGCCACACGTTTTTTAAATTTATTTCGATATAAGTAATATTGTCTAATAAAGACTGTTATTCAATTTCTGTTTTTGATTTTTTTTTTCTCATACTGAAATATAATCTTTATATTTCAGTATGAGATTAGATAGGAAGAAGTTATTAGGTGTTTTTACTGTAGAATTGAAGCACAGTATTTTTTTTAATTTTTAATAGAATGATCATGCCACAACTCACATTTTAAAAAAAATTGTGTGCTGACTATGAAATGTTACTAACATATGTAGATTTTCTAAATATCAGAATTATCAATCAAACATCTTGCCCTTCTAAAGATCCCTGTGAGAAAAAGCAGTTACTTAATCAATTAAGAAATATTAAGAATAGAAGGTTATTAAGCTAGCTATAATACAGATATTATACACGAATAATTAAATTTGGGATCGGTTCAATCGCCGTGAATGGATATCACTTCGGAGCCGTAATAAGAAAATTGGTTGCGCAACCACAGCCACCGTCTAATTTACACGTTTAGAGTATTTTATCTTTACCGTCGACAGAAGACAAGATTGTCTTGTACGCTGTATCTAGCTAATGTCATGGATGTCGCCAGGATTATTCTCAGTGCAGTGCATTTAATTTTGTATCTTAACCGTACACTGCTTAGTAATAAATTATCTATGATTATACATAAATATTAAGTAGTAGGTGAATACTTCTTATTTATTTATTTATATATAGAAACACCAACAGTATACATATTAAGACAATCTTAAAAGTAACATTCACTTATAAACTAAGTTCTGATACGTATACCTTTTACAGGTGTTTACAACATTCTCCATATAATAAGTGGTTCAACAGCTTTACGTAAAAACCAACTACAACTTAGTATTAACTAATCAGTCTACTTCTTCTATTGACCATGAACATAAAACATGAAAATATTTCAATGTGTCAATAATCTCAATTTATTTTGAACTAGCTGCGCCCTGCGGTTTTACCCACGTGACCAGGTGCCCAGGTGAAAGATCAAACATACATCCATACTCACAAACTTGCACAATTATAATATTACGGGCTGCGCCCCGTACTTTTACCCGCGTGGTGATAATTGATGATAATGAAATGTAGCCTATGTGTTCATCCAAGTTCTAAACTATCTCTGTACCAAATTTCATTGAAATCGGTATAGCTGTTTGCGTGAAGAAGTAACAAACATACACACAAACTTTCGCCTCTTAATATTAATATGATGTTTTAATATACGAGTAGCCTTTAATATGAATATAAATTGTATTAATATTAGTGTGATTAGTAGCTTATTACTACTAACAAAAGGGGTGCCCTTGCATTGCCCCTACTGCCGCCGCCCATGGGTAATGTAAATAGGTATATAATTATATAAGTATATGCGTTTTATTATAAAATTCTTTTATACTAAAAATGGAGTAGGTAAATCAAAAATATTAAAAAAAATATGTTGACTCAGAACTTCTTCTAGTAGAATCGATTTCATGATTATTTTTTTATTTTGACTTTTTTCACTGCGGCACACTTTTACCCACGTGGTGATGATAAATGATGATAAAAATGTAGCCTATGTGTTATTACGGGATCAGAACAAACCGCATGTGGTCGCATTTATATAATCAAGATTTGACCACTAGTTTTTGAGTTAATGCTCATTTGACTTCGCCAGTCGTCTACAATGATATTCTCATTTTTTCAAGAAAGCATTAAAAATGTCTCACGAATCAGGAGTGGAAATCGGTTTGTACTTATTGTTTTTCGTACCTATTTCTGTATGAAATCTAGATATCTAGGACCATTTTGTGATGGGAACTTATACATAAACAGTCATAAGTTTTTATATAATTATATAATTTTCTAAAACTGTGTTGAGTTGCTGGTCAAAAAATCAGCCAATACATAATTTTAAACAGTAAAATAATTCAAAATTTGAGAGTAAAACAAAACACAGACCGCTGCCTGCCACAGACGATCAGATTAGCCCACAGGGTAGAATCGAGGTTGACTCGATAACGAACCTCTTAGCTGTTCTATTAGCCAATCTAGGGTTGAACGCAATATTCCACTTATGCAGTTAATTGCTTCAAGTTTGCGTATTTTGCTGCTAGATTATGAGCGAATAACGGTGATTGAAGTGTAGATAATAATTGATAAATAATAATTGATAATACCTCCATCATATTCATTTAAAATTAAACCGTATTAATTAAAATATAACATAATTTTATTTATAAGATATGTAGATAACAATAGTTTGAGGTAATAAACATGAAAAAATACAAACGAATTGATAACCTCCTCCTTCTTGGAACTGGGTTATAAATATAGAAAATTATGGAAAGCAATTTCAATGGCGTACCATTTGTCAATGACGTTCATTTCCTTAAAGATCAAGATCTTTTAAGGATAAACTAAATGAGATACTTCAGCAAATTCAATCACATCACAGACAATATAACAAACCTCTTTGCTTCGCCTCCACTGAACGCTTTAAAAAAACTTAAAAGTGTCTAGCCCAATACGCGTGTATAGTTTCGATTCAAACCAGTTTGTATATTCCTCGAATTTAAATTATTATGCTCTAAGCCTTAGATACCCACATCTGTTATTTACTTATGACACCGATTATATATTGAATGATATGTAGATTGATATAATGCAAATGGGTTCCGTAGCTATACTATACTGTTACACCCCGTAACTACACTGTGTAACAATTTTAAAACTAATATTCAAGTGATATTGGGTTTAGGTACGGGGCTTAGCTCGGCAACCCACGTGCAATTTATCCATCTACATATTATCTAACCTTTAAACGTTCTCATAATTAAATAACAGATAAGGGTATATATCTTAAGCCGTATCTTAGACTAACATATATATTATTATCCAATCTCTGTGAAGGTTTGTGCCATTTAAAGTCCTTATGTGTCGCGTTACTAACAGTAGTTTACTGTTAGCTCAATGTTGAAAGTAGAAGTATTTCAGTAACAAATACAAAAAATTGCGACATATTATTTAATACCTTATAGGTATAATACATAATTAAAACTTGTATGAATTAAAAGTCATGACGTTCGAGCTAAAATTGTCGAAGGGCCCTTTTAAAACTTTGCATCTGTTTATAGGTAATCTCTTTAATTTCTTCCGGGAAACTGGCGACCCCTTTTAAATTCAACGCACAAATTGAGGTTCCCAAAGTTTATTAAAATATTACAAAGCCCTTTAACATTTATATTTGTTGTTTCGTTGGTCGAATTCCTCGTGATTTGCATAGACCATAAAATGTATGGATGATTTATGTAGCAACAAAAATACTGTGAACTCATTATATATAACAATATGTACTAAAATACTATGGAAGGTTTTTGCGTGGTGGTAGGTGAGCCATCGTTAACCAAATTCTCCAAAAAAAAACTTTATTATTTTCGGTTATATATTTAAAGAATAAGAAAATAATATTAAAAAAATTACATCTCTCAACTAGGAGCTAAATCGTTTATATAATTTCGATAATTCGATTTAAGAAATTATTTTTTACGAGTTTTCTTTCCGATTAATCTTATACAATTTCAATCAAAATCGGTTGTGCATTTTTACTTCATTATCAAGAAGTTGGTCAAAATGTTGCTCACGGAGTGGAAATGCCGTTTATAATTGTAAAACTAGGTAATTATTGCGAGCCTATTTTGCTAATTTCTACAGTTACGGTTAACAATCCGTATCTAAAAGTTTCAGACAATCACCAATTTTGTCTAACGATGAAATGGAAACGGAATATGTGTAAAAAGTTAAGGAAATATGTGTGCAAAATTATTCATAATTATTACGAAGAAAACTTCCGTAGATTGTATCCTTAAGGGCGTTACTTATTTTATTTTTATTTTTTTATTAACATTCACACAAGGTCTTCAGGTCCCAAACTAGGCAGAGCCTGTACTATGGTAACCTGAAGACTGATATATATACTTATATACATATACACACCCAGACACAGGTCAAACAGACATGTTCATACACACAAATGTTTGACCTGTCCGGGAATCGAACCCGGGACCAGCGGCTCAGAAGGCTAAGTGCTACCAACTGCGTCAACTGGCCATTCAACTTCCATATATTATTATATTGTAACAATTTCAGAACTAACTGGTATCATAATTACTCCACAGTGATTATAATAGTTATTATAGGATAGTGAGTACGATGTTCGACATTTGTGTATTTGCCATCAGTACACGTATTGCCATAGGTTAACCATAGTAGGTATGAGGTATGTTCCGGATTGAAAACGAAGTGCGGGAAATGGGAATCCCGTGGATTCCCATTTCCCCCACTTCGTTTTCAATAACTATTATAATTTGTGTATAAATGAATATTATCACGAATGCGGCTTTAGTCAACAACCATGTATTACCGACTCAACGTCAATACTACTGTGCATAATAATAATTTAATTTTTTAAATTATTTTATTTTCCTACATATCCAATAAATTTAAAAATATATCAGGACGTCCTCTGCTGGACATATGCCTCTAGGACCGGTTGGAAGCGGCCCGCATCCAGCCCTTTCTTGCGATCTTAGTCAATTCGGAAGCCGAGTCAGTGTATCAATGAATGTTTTTTTTACACCACATTTTTGATATTTTTATTTTTCCAAAGCGAATGATTTGTATCAAACAAAAAAGTTCCAACTTTTTCAATTTATTTATTCTATTTGTGTATTTTTATTTTGTCAGCACAATTTTTTTTGTGAACTGTACACATTTTTAGTTATTTATAGGTTCAAGTTTGTTAAGTTCAGGTAGAACGATGAAGGTATCTCAAAACATTACACATATACAAGAGGGCGTTTACAGACAGAGAGGGCGGGAAAAATTGAATGCGCGTAGATATAAATTTAAATTTAATATGTACTATACAGATAGCCTACAGGCTCAAAAACAAATATTATGAATCATATTTGTACAATTATTAATTTCCTTTCTTTTTTTTACACAATCATCAAGCGCATTTGTCGTTACCGCGAGATTTTATGACGAAGGAAAAATATGGCCGCTTGAAAATATTTTTTCACTAATAAGTTAGCAAATGAAATCAGTTTTTTTACAATCGAATTAACCTCCACGAACTTTTCTTATAAGATATCTTTATACATATTTAAGACATGTAGGTCTTTAATGGTTTATTGCATTCAATCATGCTATGCGGATTTAACAAAATAATTCAACTGCATAAGCGTGCAAATTACAAAAGGGAAATTAAACAGTGTCATAACGGTTTTATACATATCAATAACTAAAATTTCCAATAAGCCTGAATATATATATAAAGAATGAAAAGAAGAAATACGTTTATTACAAATAAATATCTACGGCATAGGGCAAAAAAAACAAAACAAAACATAGTGAGTCTGGAAAACCCTCACACATTATTATGGTCAGAGCTATTTATCACTAGTACTAATTACATTTATTTCATAGTTATATCCAATTGTTACCGTCCTTTGGTTAATGTATAATACAATAATACTGACATGTTCGAAAACCTATACACAGCTTCGAGCCGCTTTGGCTCAACCTGGTGAAGATGACGTATATGTATGTATACATATACTTATATGTTTTCTATTTCAAAATCATCTCCATATTCTTATCCTTTTTTCTTAATAATGCCCCATTAGCCCATTACATTTTTTACACTGTCTTTAAACAGCGAAAATTAAAAAAAAAACCTTTTTAGCAACCTAAAGTTTTAAATGATCGCCATATTGGATAAAGGTTGGGATGATTTATAACTTCGGAGATTTCTTGATTAAACAGTGATGTTTCGTTTCTGCATATAAAATGTTTGCACGTGCAAGTGACGACACTTGGGTGTTTATGTTTGATTTATTATCAGGAGCGAAGTGAGGACACACAGACAATTATAATAGATTCACAAAAATAAATGCCACATAAAATCTTTAACTTACGCGATGGTAACTCTCAGTGAAGGGGAAGGCAAGACAATCAGGGATGAAAGCGCCATTGTCAGCGTTAATGAAACCGGGCGTTATCAACTTTGTTTTAGATGTTTCAGGCCATTGTCAACGGCTGAAAGCGCCATGTTTTTTACTTCTGTATTTTTATACCATAAGGGCGCTGTGTATTTCTGTGCTACTTCCTACGGCCTTTGTAAACAATTTTCATAAAACTGTCTTGTGTCACCAAATTTATTTTTTTGCATTCATTACAATGACAAATTATATTAACACTATTAACTATGTAGAGATATTATAGAGCATCAAAATATTAATTTGTGATACTCTATATATAGTGTCATCATTTCATGATGAAAGTAGGTCATGATTTTTTGGAGTAAAACTTTAACATAGGTAAGCCTATAAAAGTATGAATTGGAATCCGTTTCCTTATAAGGCCTTTAGTGCCTGTATAATATACAGTTCACTTCCTAGCACAGGCATTATAATTTACCAACCTTATCATTAATATTGTATTAACACGCATTTATTAGCGTATCCTGTATTTATGTAAAGGAATCTTTAAACGATTTTCAGCCCCTCAACACGTCTGATTACTTTAATCATCATATATATATAATCATATATATATATATATATATATATATATATATATATATATATATATATATATATATATATATATATATATAGACGGTCGAATTGAGAAACCTCTTTCTTTTTTTGAAGTCGGGTAAAAAAAATTGTTCTAGGACGAACTAATGAGCCCAAATTTCAAGGGTGTATACGGACAATACAGGATTTTGGACCCTGTCTTTGAATCCATAATCAGAGTAGATGATGAATCAGTGGTGCCTGCATACATTGGGGTTTCAGATGTTATGTCACAGATATGAAAGTAAAATGAAAGTTCGACACATATAGGGTATTTAACCCAATATGTGTCTAGACCCCTACTGCAGTTCTATCTCGGTGATAGGGTACTTTCGTTTCGAGTACCTGCATGGCTACTCGAAGCTCGCTACCAGCCTCAAGTTTGAAATCTATCACCGTATTTCATACGAAATATAAAAAAACATAATAAATAAATTCATGCATATTTTTACCAAATATAACGCATCACATCAAATAATGCTTTGATGCGCCCGTTCCTATAACAGACACTAATAATAATAATAATATAATAATATGGGACAACATTCACACTAGGTCTTCAGGTCCCAAACTAGGCAGAGCCTGTACTATGGTAACCTGATCACTGATATATATACTTTAATACATACTTATATATATACTTATATACATATACACGCCCAGACACAGGCCAAACAGACATGTTCATACACACAAATGTTTGACCTGTCCGGGAATCGAACCCGGGACCAGCGGCTCAGAAGGCAGAGTGCTACCAACTGAGCCAACCGGCCAGTCTCCACTAGAGCTTCTTGGCGTCACATTGACGTCTAAATTGAATCTCGCGAGCTACATAGAATCAAAAGCTCAAAACAGTCAGGTATTTTGGCAAAAATAAGACAGTACTTTACGCTGTGGCAGTTGCTCAATCTGTATCAAGTACAAGTCCGGTCGTGCATGGAGTACTGTTCTCATCTTTAGGATGGGTCAGCTAAGTACCAACTTGAAGCTTTGGACTCAATCGAAAGAAGAGCGAAAAAGATCACAGTCAAAGACTCTCTGGTAGAACGTAGGCTTCACAGCCTTGAACACCGGCGTAGAGTTGCCTCTCTATCGGTGTAATATCGGATACATTTCGGCGAATGTGCACTGGAATTAAACAATTTAACTACACCATCCCCATTTTATCATCGGTTTAACAGAATTACGGGAACCCATCATCGCTATGTGGTAGACATACCACTTATACGTACTGCCTACACGTTTTTCTTCAACTTTCTTAGTACGTACCTACTGCCAAGGAATGGAACTCGTTGCCTGATTCTGTGTTTCCCGATGGGTACTATCTGGAGCCTTTCAGTTACGAGTGAATAGGTACCTTCTAGTCTTGCGTGCTCCATCTAGTAGACTAGACTACGTCGACACTTAACATAAGGTGACACAGTGGTCAAACGCAAAATCATAATATTAAAAAAAAAACATTTCATTTTAAATAATCCTGACATTTCTACAAAATAGTAAGCATTCTAACATGTAGGTTTAAGCTATTCTAGTATCTTTACGAGTTGTTCTAAATAAATTCACAAACAAGCCAATATAGGAGACATTGACACTGAAATCTCCACGTTGGCCAAATGCCAAGAGATTCAACTAAGCGATAACATACTTAAGGAGTAAGCTTTCTTTGCTCCATCACTTGGCATCCGCAACCGTAATTTAGTTCATATACTTCTTTGATTTGGTTTGCGTATCAGCTACAGACATCCATAGACGAGGGTGATCATCACTTACCATCAGGCGGCCTTTCTGCTTGATTACCTTCTATTGTATAAAAAAATATATATTCAGTACGTTTATTCAGGGTAGCCTAAACTATTACCCAATGACTGGGTATATGATCTGTGCTATTACCTAAACTAGTGAGTGTTATGGGGTATGTTATTATAACGTTGTTTATTTAAGTTGCAAATTACGAAACGAATTAGATGAACAATAAAATAAGAAGTTCTAATTTGAAAAAATCGGCTACTCTCGACTTGAATCCACGTACTGTCCTTTGCCATCTAAGCTACATAACAGTAGCACTTCACTAGGCCTCCGAATTTACTCCTTCCTTATTTAAATCTGACGTGGCTTCTTAGCGCCATCTACCTTTCATTGTATGAATTAAACATAATAACATTCCATATATCTCTCGTTGTTGCATTCTGCGTTTAGTTAAGTATAAACAATATACTAATATACTACAAGAATATACATCAAACATAACATCAAATCAACTTTCCATTGAATAATATAAATCGATAACTTACTAAATCTAGTCGGTACTCGATCTGTGACTACAACATTTTCCAAAGCTGTAGCGCCATCTAGATTTAGCCTGAAATTATGAGGTTTTTTCCAGCGTACGATTTTCTTTAGGCAATTCTTCTTTAGGTCTTCTTGTAGTATATTAGTCCATGATACAAACAAGGTCCTATTCGTCTCTATACAAAAAATCATCTAGTGTGTTTGATGTCAGTATTTTAAAACCCTATGACCTTGCTGTGGATTCTCTAACGAACCTATATTACTCGCGTTATGCGTCATCAAGGTTCGTGCTGAAAATCGGCGCTGTAGGTCATTCTACTGTCCTAATGAGCCCATTAGGCGTGACAGCTAGGCGTTCTTTGTAATAGCTTAGTGGTCCTGGTGACCTGTAATACAAGTTTGTACTCACGAAACTTCACCACATTTTGTGAAGAGGAAATAAATTATAGGTAACATTAATTATTTTTGATCATTTTTTGTTTTCTATTCGTGTTATTCTCTGCATAAATAAATATCGTCCTATTTTATGTTCTTCTACAATAAAGCTCAAGCCACGAGGGTGGCTTAATACATCCTACTAATATTATATATTTTTTATTATCCTATCCTACTAATAATATACATTTAAAAGTTTGTGAGTATGTGTGTATGGTTGTTACTTCTGCACACTCAAACGGCTACATCGATTTTGATGAAATTTGGTATGGAGAGAGGTTATACCCTGGATTAACACATAGGCTTATTTTAATCATCACCATTTTTCATCACCACGCGGGTAAAACCGGGGGGCGCAGCTAGTTATGTATAAATCTGAAATTTTCTATGCTGACTATATGTTGCTCCATCTAAATGATTATAGTATAGAACACATCGGCTACCTTTTTTTAAAAAAAAAGAGGTAACGGGGACACATCAGTCCACGCGGATGAACCCGCGGGGAGCAGCTAGCTTCCGTTCATAAGAAAAGTTCACACACACACAATGTTCGATCGTAATATCGTCTACGCATAAGTGTCACGTTATACCCGTATAAAATATAAGAAATGTGTCAATACCACAATTGTTTAACAAAAAAGGTACGGTAGGTTTACCTAATAGATAACCGTAATATAAACGTTTCGCTCCCATCTATGTCAGGTAAACTACCAGGTTTTGTCCCGAAAGTCATATATTTCATGAAGACTCGTCGTTACTGATATGGCCTTTATCGGCTAGCTTTGTTTGTGAAATCTATTTTATATATTGCTATAAAAATATATTCTAGAACAGTACACTGGCCGGTTGGCGCAGTTGGTAGCACTCTGCCTTCTGAGCCGCTGGTCCCGGGTTCGATTCCCGGACAGGTCAAACATGTGTGTGTGTGTGAACATGTTTGTTTGACCTGTGTCTGGGTGTGTATATGTATATAAGTATGTATATCAGTCATCAGGTTACCATAGTACAGGCTCTGCCTAGTTTGGGACCTGAAGACCTTGTGTGAATGTTAATAAATACAAAAAAATAAATGAAAGTTTTATAATGATTTTTACGCCATCGTGATTTCTTCGTTTTATTTAGCTCTTACATTATTACATCACTATAAAATCGGCGATTCGACTGTTTAACGGTGCGCCGGATCGTCCATGGTGTCTTTTAAACGTAACATTTAAATCTTTGGCCCCGGTTGCCAATAGGTAAATCAGCCTATAAAGTACCTAGCATATGCCAACTAATTTGAAAGCTGAAGAAACGGGGTGTATATCGCGCAGGACTGTAAGGCGATGGCATAGATAAGTAACTATATACCAGTATATAGTTACTTATCTATGCCATCTGCGATGGTGTTGAAAAGTTCAGAGTGGAGACACCAGACTGGTAAGCAGATCGTAGAACGCTTAATTAAAAACTTTCACGTGCGTTAAACTTTTCGTATGTTATTATTATACCTAACTTTGTAGAGATATTGTATTACTTTAACTTTAAATCAAAAACGAGCCGTAAATGTATTCAGACACAAGTTGATCGGTTTACCTCTGAGACCGAATGAGCCCACATTAGAAGTGTCACATAAGTTTTTATGCGGGTATTTAATTAAATATCTTTGGGAAAGTTTTGCTGGAATATTGGGGTTTCACGGGTGCTAGAGGGTTTTGGAATGCCTCTTAGTTACTCTCTCTCACGACTCAACACTTTCGCGAGATACCTGTCATAAACGGACCTTAATATTACTTATTACCCTAATAGCAATGTTTCTAGAGGGTCTTACGGTGGCTTAGCAGTAATAACGTTATAAAGTTTCATTTGGCAACTGTCAGAGATATTTAGGTAGTAATCTTATTATACTTTTGTCTACCTCAAGCTTCAACTCGATGAGTTTTATTTTGGAGAAAGGATTTTTGACAAGCTTTTTATTTGTGGCGGTGAAGAAGATTATGTTATCATGGTCCAAAAATAGAGTAACTATAGTTACAGAATGGACAAAGGATTTTGCAGTGAACGAATCCATAATGTATAATAATAATATGCCCATTTTTATTATAATAATTTGCAGTGTACATATAATTTATAATTGTATTGCCGTTGGCTACCGGCCTAGAATTGTACCCATGGGGGGTATAATTCTAGGCTGGCCTCTACCCGCGGGTGCCGTAAGAATCGGCTAAGGGATCACGTACCAGAAGGTGGGCAGCAGCGCCTTCTGCGGATAAAATCAACAAACTGCGCTCGCCAACTCGCCTGCCAAGCGTGGCGAGAACTGGCATACCCCCCTAAAAGACATGGGGAAGCTTATATTCAGCAGTGGATCCTCTGCTAATTTTAGACACGATTCATGAGGACAAGATAATTACGTTCTTAAGTTAGTAGCTAATCATTGTTAGATGTAGGATTCTAGTTCTTTGCTCTGCCCAGCTGAGGGTAGGGTTCTTATCGTTACCGCAGTACCGTACTGTGTCGTAACTTTAGAACAGGGGCGAGACGAGCGTTCATTGCGTACTATTATCTGAATTAATGATAAACGCACAGCTGAATATATAACATACACGCAAATAATATTTGCCGTGGTGGTACCAGCCTAGAATAGTACTTCTCCATCTCTTCCCGCGGGTGCCGTAAGAGTCAGCTAAGGGATCATGTACCAGAAGGTGGGCAGCAGCGCAGATCGGAAATCATAGTGCGCTCGCCAACCCGCCTGCCAAGCGTGGCGAGTATTTTCAAATCCCCACTATATGGGGGAGGCATGTATCCAGCAGTGGACGTTCTATGGCTGAAATGATGATGATGATGATGATGATGTTGATGGTGATGATGATGATGATGCACAGCTGAAATAGCTTGAAATTAAATGTTTTTCAATACACAACATTATATTATTGTGCCCCATGGCTTGGCCCTCTCTGGATCCGCAAGTGTAGTGATTCATACAAGACAAAGTCACAGGAAAAGTAGCTGGGATTAGTTATTAATACAAAACTAGCTATATACTGTAAATGATAAAAACAATTCCAATTATCAGATATTGGAATGGTTTTTATCATAATACAGAATATAATTTATTTCTCACAACTCTTAAAATTAATAACTCTTCACTATGCTCAGTAATTTCACTGGCAAATTATAGTAGTTAAGATCCACAGATTGCATCTGCATTTTAGATTGGTGCCGTGTTCGGACCCCGGACCGAGGGCTTAGCGAGTCTGTTTTATTTCTATTATTATTGTTCTAACAGAGCTCTTTTGATTCAAAACTTTCCATTATAGAGTTGGGTGGTCGGGAAACTTAGTCCAACATTTGAAATTGTTTAATTAAAATGTTCGTTATCTCTAAGCGGGAATATTTACCGTGACATATTTGCTTTGGTCTATTGAACCAGTTTGAAATAAATCTATAAAACGAGTATGGGTCACTGCGGTACTATAGTAATAGTACCTCTGTGGTATGGGTCATAAAAATGTTAAACAAAAAACCGAAAATGGCATTATTTTTTCAAAATGTTTGTTTTTCTGTGTATATGCGCTGATCCTTTAAACTACTGATGATAATGATGATTCGTGCGATATGATATCGAAGTGTAACCGGGGAACGGAGAAGAATATTCGAGCTAAAATTTAGACGTAGATGCTAGAAATGCTTAAAATTAGAGTATCCGGGGACCAGAAGTCATGCCACTGACGGCTGAGCTGCGGCGAACGTCGATTCGCCTCCGTGTGAATTCTTTTCATATTTATAGTTATTTTATCTGCATAAACTAATATACATTTTGATGATATTGTAATCCCGGAAATCCTAAAAGCAGAACACAAATTTACCTTACATTTCTATAAGAGGCTCAGAACTTTGTAATCCTACATGCCAACTATCTCTTGATACTTATACGTTTTGACAAGAGTTGGTAAGTAGTTAGGTAAACTTAGCTTGCAGATACAAGTAAAGAGTGATCGATGGGACGGGGCTTATTAAGAATCTTCAGTAGAAGAGTTTCCACCATATTATGTACTGTATACATTCGTAATTTGAAAAAACAACTCCAGCAAATAACAATAAGATGCTGTATACATGCTGAGAGTGTCTCTACAAGATCGGATTTGTAATGGGACAACTATAGACATCAAATAGATGTATATAATTATGTGCATTTAAATTAATTTCAATAACATCTCCATCCAAAAAATCTCATCACCATGCTCATGCTCAACGTTACGATGTCCACTTCTGGACATAATGCCTCCCCCATTGATTTCCACAAGGACCAGATGGAATTGGCCCGCATCCATCCTCTTCTTAGGTCATATGACCATCAAAAAACATCAATATAATTTAAAGGGGGGTGGTGGTACTATTGGTCATATGACTACATAGGGCTGACATGATAGATAGATAATTCTTTATCACAAACACATTTACATAAAATTACGTATTTACTAACTTAAAATTAATAGAGTGAGAGAATAAGCGGCCTTATCGCTGAAAGCGATTTTTACCAGGCTGACATGATAATGACTGTACAGGGTAAAATGTAGGCCTCTGTCATTGAAACTTTCCAGTGTAATGATGACATATGACAGTAATGCATATAGAATACCATGTACATACATACAAATATATGATAGTTTGTTTATTGGTTCTATTAGCGCACATTTACTTATCAGAACATGATCTTGACTAACTTCAACATGAAGACTGGTGAAAACATTTATGTGGCCGCGTTCAATAATTTTTTCAATTAATTTTCAAGAAATTTTTCAATTAATATTAAAATGGGCGTGAACAGACCCGATAGTCTAACAAAAACATGAATCCATTTGTGAAAGGTTAAACATTCGATTTTTATGGATTTAAATCCTTCCACCGAAATGTGAATATTAATTCTAGCTCTCAGTGTTAAAACACTACGGCCAAACTTTTTTCATTATGAGCTTACGAATAAAAAAGGAATATTTCAGACGTCGGCAATAATATATGTCCAATTGAAGGGCAGGAGCTTCAGAATAAAAAAATAAAAAAAATTCCATTTTGTCCACAATCTTATTATACTTTTGTCTACCTCAAGCTTCAACTCGATGAGTTTTATTTTGGAGAAAGGATTTTTGACAAGCTTTTTATTTGTGGCGGTGAAGAAGATTATGTTATCATGGTCCAAAAATAGAGTAACTATAGTTACAGAATGGACAAAGGATTTTGCAGTGAACGAATCCATAATGTATAATAATAATATGCCCATTTTTATTATAATAATTTGCAGTGTACATATAATTTATAATTGTATTGCCGTTGGCTACCGGCCTAGAATTGTACCCATGGGGGGTATAATTCTAGGCTGGCCTCTACCCGCGGGTGCCGTAAGAATCGGCTAAGGGATCACGTACCAGAAGGTGGGCAGCAGCGCCTTCTGCGGATAAAATCAACAAACTGCGCTCGCCAACTCGCCTGCCAAGCGTGGCGAGAACTGGCATACCCCCCTAAAAGACATGGGGAAGCTTATATTCAGCAGTGGATCCTCTGCTAATTTTAGACACGATTCATGAGGACAAGATAATTACGTTCTTAAGTTAGTAGCTAATCATTGTTAGATGTAGGATTCTAGTTCTTTGCTCTGCCCAGCTGAGGGTAGGGTTCTTATCGTTACCGCAGTACCGTACTGTGTCGTAACTTTAGAACAGGGGCGAGACGAGCGTTCATTGCGTACTATTATCTGAATTAATGATAAACGCACAGCTGAATATATAACATACACGCAAATAATATTTGCCGTGGTGGTACCAGCCTAGAATAGTACTTCTCCATCTCTTCCCGCGGGTGCCGTAAGAGTCAGCTAAGGGATCATGTACCAGAAGGTGGGCAGCAGCGCAGATCGGAAATCATAGTGCGCTCGCCAACCCGCCTGCCAAGCGTGGCGAGTATTTTCAAATCCCCACTATATGGGGGAGGCATGTATCCAGCAGTGGACGTTCTATGGCTGAAATGATGATGATGATGATGATGATGTTGATGGTGATGATGATGATGATGCACAGCTGAAATAGCTTGAAATTAAATGTTTTTCAATACACAACATTATATTATTGTGCCCCATGGCTTGGCCCTCTCTGGATCCGCAAGTGTAGTGATTCATACAAGACAAAGTCACAGGAAAAGTAGCTGGGATTAGTTATTAATACAAAACTAGCTATATACTGTAAATGATAAAAACAATTCCAATTATCAGATATTGGAATGGTTTTTATCATAATACAGAATATAATTTATTTCTCACAACTCTTAAAATTAATAACTCTTCACTATGCTCAGTAATTTCACTGGCAAATTATAGTAGTTAAGATCCACAGATTGCATCTGCATTTTAGATTGGTGCCGTGTTCGGACCCCGGACCGAGGGCTTAGCGAGTCTGTTTTATTTCTATTATTATTGTTCTAACAGAGCTCTTTTGATTCAAAACTTTCCATTATAGAGTTGGGTGGTCGGGAAACTTAGTCCAACATTTGAAATTGTTTAATTAAAATGTTCGTTATCTCTAAGCGGGAATATTTACCGTGACATATTTGCTTTGGTCTATTGAACCAGTTTGAAATAAATCTATAAAACGAGTATGGGTCACTGCGGTACTATAGTAATAGTACCTCTGTGGTATGGGTCATAAAAATGTTAAACAAAAAACCGAAAATGGCATTATTTTTTCAAAATGTTTGTTTTTCTGTGTATATGCGCTGATCCTTTAAACTACTGATGATAATGATGATTCGTGCGATATGATATCGAAGTGTAACCGGGGAACGGAGAAGAATATTCGAGCTAAAATTTAGACGTAGATGCTAGAAATGCTTAAAATTAGAGTATCCGGGGACCAGAAGTCATGCCACTGACGGCTGAGCTGCGGCGAACGTCGATTCGCCTCCGTGTGAATTCTTTTCATATTTATAGTTATTTTATCTGCATAAACTAATATACATTTTGATGATATTGTAATCCCGGAAATCCTAAAAGCAGAACACAAATTTACCTTACATTTCTATAAGAGGCTCAGAACTTTGTAATCCTACATGCCAACTATCTCTTGATACTTATACGTTTTGACAAGAGTTGGTAAGTAGTTAGGTAAACTTAGCTTGCAGATACAAGTAAAGAGTGATCGATGGGACGGGGCTTATTAAGAATCTTCAGTAGAAGAGTTTCCACCATATTATGTACTGTATACATTCGTAATTTGAAAAAACAACTCCAGCAAATAACAATAAGATGCTGTATACATGCTGAGAGTGTCTCTACAAGATCGGATTTGTAATGGGACAACTATAGACATCAAATAGATGTATATAATTATGTGCATTTAAATTAATTTCAATAACATCTCCATCCAAAAAATCTCATCACCATGCTCATGCTCAACGTTACGATGTCCACTTCTGGACATAATGCCTCCCCCATTGATTTCCACAAGGACCAGATGGAATTGGCCCGCATCCATCCTCTTCTTAGGTCATATGACCATCAAAAAACATCAATATAATTTAAAGGGGGGTGGTGGTACTATTGGTCATATGACTACATAGGGCTGACATGATAGATAGATAATTCTTTATCACAAACACATTTACATAAAATTACGTATTTACTAACTTAAAATTAATAGAGTGAGAGAATAAGCGGCCTTATCGCTGAAAGCGATTTTTACCAGGCTGACATGATAATGACTGTACAGGGTAAAATGTAGGCCTCTGTCATTGAAACTTTCCAGTGTAATGATGACATATGACAGTAATGCATATAGAATACCATGTACATACATACAAATATATGATAGTTTGTTTATTGGTTCTATTAGCGCACATTTACTTATCAGAACATGATCTTGACTAACTTCAACATGAAGACTGGTGAAAACATTTATGTGGCCGCGTTCAATAATTTTTTCAATTAATTTTCAAGAAATTTTTCAATTAATATTAAAATGGGCGTGAACAGACCCGATAGTCTAACAAAAACATGAATCCATTTGTGAAAGGTTAAACATTCGATTTTTATGGATTTAAATCCTTCCACCGAAATGTGAATATTAATTCTAGCTCTCAGTGTTAAAACACTACGGCCAAACTTTTTTCATTATGAGCTTACGAATAAAAAAGGAATATTTCAGACGTCGGCAATAATATATGTCCAATTGAAGGGCAGGAGCTTCAGAATAAAAAAATAAAAAAAATTCCATTTTGTCCACTTTGCAAATAAAACATTGTAGATGATTTATCTGTAGTATTGTAATTAATGAGTAATTCATGCACATTACCTACCACTAGACACGGGACGATAGATCTAGCAGAAGTAGTTGTATGGATATCGTAGCAAAGCAATAAGGACGCCCATTGTGCGGTTTAATAGACATAAATATAATCGCAAGAATGTTAGTATGCAGTAATCAATTCAATTCATTGAAAAGTTTATTGTAATCGCTATTAGTACAAGTGTACATAGGTGGTATGCAAAACAGTTGATTAGAGACAGTGTGGGGCACATCTTTTTAAAAAAAGAGGAGCACGATTTAAGATTTACTAAATATAATGAAATTATTAAATAATAAAAATATCACGTTATAGTTACTTAATTTGAACCCGTTTTTCCGTGAAACTAAATGGCAGGGTAAAGAATAGTGTGATAAGTTAATGTGGTGTAGGGAAGACGAAGATGTAGGGACTAAATTGAGAAACTGGACAAATAGAGAGAATGAACGAAAGGAGATTGACTAAGCAGGTAGGTATATATGGGTGAAGTGAATGTTAGTGTTGGAAGAGCAAGACCACAGTCTTCAAAAAGTCCCGACACCCTTCTTTCGCTTCATCCATGCTCATCATACCTTTCATACGTTTTAGGCGAACGTTCCGAAATAAGACTGAGGAAGTTATAAGGACGGGGCAGGTCAAGAGTAATCTAAACTGAGGCTCCTGTACGAAAGGTATGATGAGCATGGATGAAGCGAAAGAAGGGTGTCGGGACTTTTTGAAGACTGTGGTCTCTGCTTACTTCTACGGAAAAGAAGCGTGAATATTTATATGTATATGTATACAGTTATAATTAGTTTTTTTACATACACTCAGATCCCCGCACTAGGATTCCCTGTGCCGCGGGAGGCATGTACACGCACAATCACAGCGCACAAACATCCAAGACCCGGGACAAACATCCACACTCATCGCACAAATGTTTGCCCCGGCCGGGATTCGAACTCAGGGTCCCCGGAGACACAGAAGTCATGTCACTGACACTCACTACTGCGCCACGGTGACCGTCACAGTCAGTTAGTTACGTAATTAATACAACTTATTCACTTTCCTATATTGTTTTCGCTTTTTAAGCACGTTATTTGTCACAGTATTATAACTTCTAGTTGTAGATACACACACCATGAATTAACTGTAAATATACTTAAATAAATTTGTTTTTTCAATCCCAACTTCAAACTTCACCAATCCAATCAAGAACTTTGTCCATGCATAGGTTAAGTTAAGATTATCTACCGAAGTTTGCGACTGATTATAAGAAAAATCTTCATTTTCGTTATACGATCTAAATTTCCAAGATACGTTCAAGTATGTCGTGAGTAAAAGGCGATTTGTCAGATTTTCCGAAAAAAAGTAAGCGACTGCTTTTGATCGCCTATATACCGATTTATTCGCAGAGCGCGCGTAATCTCTGGATTTTGTCGAAGAGCACGCACCATTCTTGACGTGATTGAGAATATCGCTTTAGGTGGATTGCACCTATTTTATGTGCGCTCAATTTGGTCAGGTATTGGTAGTGATTTTGTTGTTCAGTCAAATAAACTGAAATGGTGTTAAATAAGATAGTTTTATACGGTCACGATAGAAGACCCAACTAGTATGACACTTATGAATGATCATTATTCGATATTCGATCATATTTAAAAAAAAAATTAAAATATTTTTCTTTAAATTAAAATGAGGGTAGTTTAAGTATAATAAGTCATCACGTTATTTGGTGCCCATATACTGATTAAAACTTGTGTCATATTAGACATAGCAATTCAAAGCAAGAAATAGCATGTAGAAAAAGTTTTACGAATTTAAGTTCTAGCAGAAATAGAATAAAAGCTTTTTCAATTCAAATACTTTTAAAAAAAATTAGCTATTTTGAGTGATGCGACTCAAACAAATCATGCCGTTATCAACACAACTTTTGTTTTATAATTTTAATGATAATTATTTGTGTAAAACCTATTTTGGCCGTACTGATATTTAGATGTTACTGAAATTTGTATGATTAATGTAATGTTGTCAGATTATGGAAATATATAAATAAATTAACAGTATTAAGGTATTATCCCGTTTGAGTGCCAGTTCTAAATGTCTCTAATTCTGTTTATCACTCGAAATAGCTAAAATTCACTAAGACTTTACAAAATGAAATAGCTCGTATTATAATTACGCTAAATTTAAAATCGGATAAATCCACAACAAGATAATTTTAGAGGAGTTTTATTCTTATATAGATGCATCATCCGACGGGCATATCGTGATCGTGATCACCGCGATCCGGCAGCGTGAACTCACCTGAGGATGGGCATCGGACATGCTCGAAACCTAGGTAAAAAATTCCACGATATACTCGAGTAAAGCTGGATAATATATATATATATATTCTTGACGATCAAAAGTGTATTCAATTTTTAAACAGAAAATACAAAGCGAACTATCAATATTTTTCATTGAAATTAAATAACAAAACGCGATATCACCAAACACGACAACAATTCACGTAGACTCCCAAGCCACGTCTGATGTCTCCGAGTACCCAGGTAGAAGTGTCCAACAGTGGACTAAATAAGGCACGTCCGCTCAGTACGATGTCCCGAAGTAGAATGACTCGTCCAAGCCAGCCGCGCCGGTGACGTAACGTCGGTCGCCCCTTCCACTTCTACTACGCAATGACGTTTTTTTTTTTTTTTTTTTTTTTTTTTTTTATTATAAGTTTGCGTTTGACAACTGTCTCACCTGATGTTAAGTGATGACGTTGTCTAGGATTTAGCACGCAAACCTAGAAGGTACCTATTCACTCGCGACTTGAAGACTCCAGGATTGTACATATCGGGAAACACAGACTCGGGCAACGAGTTCCATTCCTTGGCAGTACGCATTAAGAAAGTGGAAGCAAAACGCTTCGTGCGTATAGGTGGTATATCTACCATATAGCGATGGCGAATTGCCGTAAGTCGAGTCGACCGATGATAGAAAGGGGATGGTGGAATCAGATTATGCAATTCCAGTGCACATTCTCCGAAATGCACCCGATAGAAAACCGATAGGCTTGCTACTCTACGCCGGTGTTCAAGGCTCTGAAGCCTGTGTTCCACCAAAGAGTTATTGCCGATGATTCTTTTGGCTCGCCTCTCGATTGACTCTAGAGCTTCTAGCTGGTATTTGGCTGACCCATCCCAAAGGTGGGAACAGTACTCCATGCACGACCGGACTTGTGCTTGATACAGATTAAGCAACTGCCCCGGCGTGAAGTACTGTCTGACCTTAGCAAGAATACCCAACTTTTTGGCAGCCAATTGAGCTTTGGACTCAATGTAGCTCCCGAAGTTCAACGTGGGTGTCAGTGTGACGCCAAGAAGCTCCAGAGTGTCGGTAATGGTAACGGGTTCATCTCGGAAAGTGGGGCACCGTTCGATTTCACTCCGTTTGGCAGAGAATAGACACGCCTGGGTCTTAGTAGCGTTGAACTTGACTAGATTGGCATCGCCCCAGTCGGAAACTGCCTTCAAAGCCAAGTTCATACGGTCGACCATGGCCTCTCTGAGTGACTGGACCTGTGCATGACTAGCCCGCGCGCTGGATGTGTAACTCTCTACAACAGTGCTGTCGTCTGCATACCCATAGGTACCGGGTTTCAGCAGATCGTTAATATGCAGCAAAAAGAGAGTTGCAGAAAGAACCGACCCTTGAGGAACCCCGGCATTAATAGCCAATTGATCAGAGGAGCAGCCATCAATGACTACTCGGATTGATCGATTCCTCAAGAAGTCCGATATCCAGACTCGTAGTCCTTCATGCAAGCCATAAGACGGAAGCTTACCAATGAGACTGTCATGCCAAACCCTATCGAAGGCCTTAGATATATCAAGAGAAACGGCGAGCGCTTCTCCATACTTCTCTATGGCCTCGCTCCAGATGTGAGTGGCATACACTAGAAGGTCTCCAGTAGACCGGTTTCGACGAAAGCCGTATTGCTGATCACTGAGGAGTTCATGTGTTTCTAGGTATGCAAGGAGCTTCGCATTCAGAACACGTTCCATACTCTTGGAGAGAATGGAGGTGACCGAAATCGGTCTGTAGTTAGTAGGGTCAGCTCGACTACCCTTTTTGGGTACTGGCTGTACATTGGCAAGCTTCCAGGCTTTTGGTACTGTACCCGCCTCAAAAGAGAGCCGAAAAAGGCGTGTCAACACCGGAGTTAATTCTGGCGCGCATGTCCTTAGGACCAGAGCCGAAATACCGTCCGGACCACTAGCTTTATTCACGTCCAGATTACGTAGCACTTTGCGAACATCCACTTGTCGAATGCGGATGTTTGACATAATCGTCTCGCATCCATTCAGCGGAGTTGGTGGTGCTGCGCTACCAGCATTTAGACGTGAAGACTCTGCAAAGAGAGATGCAAATAAATTTGCTTTCTCTTCCGCAGTGTGGGCTAACGATCCATCAGGTTTCAGCAGTGGAGGAAATGAGGAGCGGCAGAAGTTCGATTCAATCGATTTAGCCAGGGACCAAAAAGCTTTACTACCCGTAGGGTACGAAGCAAGTTTGTTCCCTATTCGGCTAATGTGGTCGAACCGAGCCTTCCGTAAAGCTTTCTTGCAGGACTTGGCAGCTTTGTTAAAGGCTTTCTTCTTGGCACGAATATCCTTGGCTTTACGGTTTCGAGCATCAACCCATGCTAGGTATGCCTGATGCTTTTGTGTCTGAGAACGAAAGCATTCTGGTCCAAACCATGGGTGAGCTTTGCTGGACAGAGGCATATCGGCAAATGGAATAAAATATTCCATAGCCTGCCGTAGCACATCTGTCACGGCATCCGCGCAAGTCGAAGGGTCGCTAGAAGAAAAGCATACTTGCTTCCAAGGGTAAGATGCGAAAAAGGACCGCATCTCATCCCAGTCTGCTGACTTGTATCGCCACACCCGTCGCGTGCCTATAAGGCTAGGGTCGGGCGGTGAGTATGACGATACAGATTTCACCAGACAGTGATCGGAGCTACCTAATGGTGGAGCTACCGATACCGAGTAACGGTCCGGATCTGTTGTCAGCAGAAGGTCCAAGCAATTGGCTGTGTGGCCATCAACGTCAGGTACCCGTGTTGCCTCTCGTACCAGCTGAGTGAGATTTAACGACAGGGCAAGTTTGCGCGTCTCTCTCCCAGCATGGTCGGTGCTCTGGTATGGGAACAGCCACTCCTCATGGTGGGCATTAAAGTCCCCCAGAATCACAAGTTGGGCCGATGGATATTTCAGTTGGGCCAAATCTGCTGTCTCACTGATGTAATCGGAAAGCGCCGTCGTCTCCTGTACCCCACTGTGCGACCGATATACACAAGCATAGAGAATTTTCTCTAAGCCTGTGTCCACCAGAACCCAAAGTATGCTGTGTTTGGAGTCCTCAAGATTGCGGAGGCGCCGAACACAAATGTCATCCCGAACGTATAAGCAAACTCCTGCGCGAAGCTTAAATTTGTGCTCCAGGCTGTAACCTGGGTAGGAAAGGTAGGCTACGTCGGAAGGACATCGTATCTGCGTCTCCGTGAGAAACAATAGGTGCGGTTTCTCAGTCTCAAGGTGGTAGTGGACTGGCACGAGATTGGAGTGCAGACCTCGAATGTTAGAGAGGTGCACTTTTAAGGAAAGGGAGTGCAGCCGCTGTTTAAACTTTTTTCTATTTGTGTTTCTCTTCATGTTAGGGGTGAGTGAATTGGTGGAACAAACAGCAGTGGAACGAGGCTTTACTGAGCAGACAAAAGATACTACGAGACCACACGCATCAACGGGGAACTAATCTGGAGACTGCGGGGACGCCCGAGCCCCCCCGGGGATGTCCATCAGGCCCTCTCATCCGGTCGCCGACCGGCATGATGGCGCATCCCGGGATTTTTCGTCAGTTGGCGGGGCAGCCTTTCGTGAGTGGCTAGGTCACTAATTGGGCCCCCAGCTATCTGCGGTCGGCCAGCGGTGCACCGTGCCTCGGATCCCGCTACCCTCCGCGATTAGCCACCCGATGCGGTGTCCTCAATGAGTGTCAGAGACTGTCTTAGCTAGTAAAGCAACTGTTCCGACCTGTTTGTTCCTGCTGGTGTCACCGGACATCACGGCTGAACATGGTGGCCATTTGGTGCAGTGTCTTTGTCCGGTGGGTGGTCACAAACCGCGGTCCAAGCCTACCACCTGTATATCATCCGATTAGCACCACCCGAGGGCCACGTGTAGGGTTTCAGATGTTTGGGGTGCTCTCCTACGGACGTGGATGATTCAGCCCTCAAAAATATCAATGCGTCGACGTCCGATGCCGGCGAGCGCCCGAGTAAAAGTGTGCGCGCTTCGGTTCTGTCTGGCTTATATAGCCAGTCTGCCGCTCGCCCCACCACTACCACTAGGGGCGTGTAAGACGGCCTCTCCTGACACCCTGACGTCCCCGTCAGGTTCTTCAGGCTTTTTTCGTTAACACAATACACCACAACACATGTTGTGCTGAGAATCGTTCCGTCTGACACAAACTTGGCTTACTGACATACTTATCCACACGCTGGCCCAGCAAATCACTAGGCATGTAGCCAATAATGCAGATGTTCATGTGGCGTGGCTCACAACTCGCGAAGAAGGCCGAACGAAGCACCCGGCAAAGTCCATTCGTCGCAGTAGCAGCAATAGCTGCCAGAGCTCGTGTGCCACGAGACCCCGCCTTCAGCAAACAAGCAAAGAGCAAACACTCAGCGCACATTCGCCGCGCCAAAACAGCATGTGTAGTTTTCTATTCTTTCATTCATCACACAATCACGGCCCTCTATCACCGATACACTCCAAGCTATACCTATGTGAGCTAAATCTCTTCAATACATTCATCACACACATCTTACTGCATCAGCCACTTTTCATACCGATTCTAATATGCATTACGAAATGCCGTCAAACTCTACATAGCCACATTGTCGGAGCTGCGAGATAGCCACAATGTCGGGGCACGAAATAGCCACAATGTCGGGGCTGCGAGTACCACAATGTCGGGGCACGAGATAGCCACAATGTCGGGGCTGCGAGTACCACAATGTCGGGGCACGAAATAGCCACAATGCCGGGGCTGCGAGTACCATAATGTCGAGGTACGAAAGAGTCACAATGTCGAGGTACGAAAGAGTCACAAAGTCAGTGCTGCGGGTACCACAATGTCGAGGTACGAAATAGTCACAAAGTCAGTGCAGGGGTACCACAATGTCGAGGTACGAAATAGTCACAAAGTCGGTGCTGCGGGAACCACAATGTCGAGGTACGAAATAGTCACAAAGTCGGTGCTGCGAGTACCACAATGTCGGGGCACGATATAGCCACAATGTCGGGGCTGCGAGTACCACAATGTCGGGGCACGATATAGCCACAATGTCGGGGCTGCGAGTACCACAATGTCGGGGCACGATATAGCCACAATGCCGGTGCCTACACCCAATAGGAATGCATCTCCCAGGCCGGAGCTCGCACAACAGGCATTCGTCTGCCAGGCCAGAACCCACACGTATCGAGGATGCGCCAGCTAAGCCAGAGCCCACACGTATCGGGAATTCGTCTGCCAGGCCGAAATTCTGCGAATTATTTCAAACAAATAAACACAATTTGGTTTTTACATCAGTATTGGTAAAACGTCCGCCTTCCTAGGACTCGGCCTACCTGACCTTTACTTATAAGCCTTCCGAATTAGCAACTTTGATCGCTTGGAATGAAATTTAGTTTTGTGGGTAAACACAAAAAACGTTAAAAAATGACTGAGTAAATAATAGTACTCGCTCAATAGAATGTCATACAATTGTCTGCTCTAATGCCGCATCGGCAGATCTATGCTTTCCAGCTTCAAATGTCAGTAGCCAACAGGACAAACGCGCCCATTACTAAAAATGGCACAGACAAATACGGATGTGTTTGTTGTAATTTTAGCAGATGCTAAAATTTTGAAACACAATAGTTGTAACACTACAAGAGCGTTCTACTTCCTTGGTATCAATCTCACTTACTAGGCGCTATGTGGAATTTTCACGGGAGCTTAAACCAACTTCATTTAACGGCGGTATAAAACTGTGGGTACTTTGAGAATTTATAAACGGTCAGAAATTGCTCAAATTAATTACGTTGTTATTTCACACAACATTTAGCATTTAGACAGACTACGCACTGGCTTCACCCGCAATCACAGGAAGCAATGGAGTGCGACAATAGCGCACTTGACGTGATAGTTCGGCATGCAAAACAATTTAGCAAACAAAAATGAACAATAGATCCTCGTAGTAATTTCCAAAATTTAAATTCACACAAACCGTGATATTTCCACAGTAAAACATACAAACAATAGAACAAAGAAAGTAATTAACGTGTTGTGGTTTGTAATCCGAAAAAAAGTTATTCGCAGCTAGAGAGATGGCGAACGATCAAGGTCGCGTGTTTTTAAGCGAATCCCAGTTCTGATCTTGACGATCAAAAGTGTATTCAATTTTTAAACAGAAAATACAAAGCGAACTATCAATATTTTTCATTGAAATTAAATAACAAAACGCGATATCACCAAACACGACAACAATTCACGTAGACTCCCAAGCCACGTCTGATGTCTCCGAGTACCCAGGTAGAAGTGTCCAACAGTGGACTAAATAAGGCACGTCCGCTCAGTACGATGTCCCGAAGTAGAATGACTCGTCCAAGCCAGCCGCGCCGGTGACGTAACGTCGGTCGCCCCTTCCACTTCTACTACGCAATGACGTATCAATGCGTCGACGTCCGATGCCGGCGAGCGCCCGAGTAAAAGTGTGCGCGCTTCGGTTCTGTCTGGCTTATATAGCCAGTCTGCCGCTCGCCCCACCACTACCACTAGGGGCGTGTAAGAATATATATATATATATATAATAATGTGCCAAACTCACGAGAGTTTTATTCTATTGCTGGCCAATCACGGGTAGTATAAATTGGCGGTAAATAAGTGGCGACTTGTTACTGGTAAGTATCATACTGATTTGGCCTTTATCGTAACCAATTAAGAACCTATCCTATTTTCCAGAATTTTAGATTTGTTTATTTGAACCGCTTCTAATGTCAAGATTGGGTAAGGCTTTCGTTACAGGTTGTATTGTATTGGTGAAGTGTGTTCGAGCGCCATTAGCTTCGCGCCCACCCAGCGGCAGTAATAAACCAGTAGGTCAAGCAGCGCCGTCGTTTGTTACAATTTTGTGTTACCGTCAGAAAATTAATTGTGCCACTTTATCGTGCCACGCCGTAACGTTATAGCCACTGTTTACTTCGTTAATAAGTTGGTTACCTAAATATTCCTTTTACAAACATGAAAAAATAGTAAAGTAGTAATAGTTAAGTTAATAGGAAGTAAATAGAAGAAAATTGTGTCGTCTGTTTTTTTAAATTTCTATGTTGCTTTTAGCAGTTTTTTTGGGTTGTACTTTTTGCTCTCATACTCCGCATTTTATATGCATTAACCAGTGCTAAAGTATAATAATCTTAGCGTTTTGTTCATCAAGTTACGAGTTTAAAGGCTTAACCCAAAAATCTCCCCCCGTTTCCCCTGTTATTAAGTAAACTGTCCAGAAAAAGCTCAGCAAAAAACCCACTAATTGCGTCTTCTTACCGGAGAGAAATAAAGAATATAACATTTGTCAATTAGGACATTTAGCTCCATTTATTGCATTCGAGCACCATTAAAAAGATAAAAATTATATAGATAGGGTTTTGTTTCTTCGTTGACGCCTTATGCCTCGGGGAGGGAGCCATCGTCCTCCATCAATCCTTCGCGCGAAGCCCTCGAGAACACGATGAGTCCTTTTGAGGGCCTACCCTGTAAGGGTGCCAGAATCTCCTGCATCTCACTTCCTGCCTCTCAAGCATATCCGTTTCAGCTCTCCATTCTTTCAGTCTTCCCCATCATTTTGTCAAAATTTGATTTTCTTGAATAAGCTTGAATATAGGGGATATTCAAGCTTATTCAAGAAAATCAAATTTATAACAGGGTTACATATTTATTCTACCTAGAACATTAAATATGCATCTGGAGTAGTTGTCAAATCAAATGAAAATCTCCGTAGTGTTTCCTTCAAAAGATGGGTAAAAAAGAGAAATGACAAATTATGGTAAATGAAAGTGTAGATAGCGAAACGAAGAGAGTACTGACCCAATCCTAAAGTTTTTTAATCTTAGAAGTTGTCAAGGCGAACAATGAAGGTACAGTTTGTAATCCGTACCGTAGTTTTTTAAAGAAAAAGTTCGCACGATCCTTACTTGGATAACTTTGCCTATGCTAGGTTGAGTGAATTGTTAAAATAGGTACCTACCTATATCTTTTTGTGCCTACATAAAGAAGTTACTTCATGATAATGTATCGGCACGTATGGTATGCTAGATATGATCAAAATCATGTAAATACATCGAAATCCGACCCTCAGTGAATAATGATGCGATGTATACTTTGATAAAACGAAATCAAAGGATACAACTCGCCCTGTAACATATAGGTATATCCTACTCAGATATTGCATAACTTTTAGTGCGTGTATGTGTGTGTTTTCTTTTTATATTATTACGGGTGGATGGATACAAATCAAATCAATTTATTGGTAACTAGTAGCGCCGTGCGGTTTAACCCGCGTGGTGATGATTGATGATAATGATGATGATGATGAAAAGTAGCCCATGTGTTAATCCAGGGTGTTATTAAACCAATTGGATACACCTAAATCCAGCACTATTACAAGTATAAAGTCATAAACTAACAAGCAAAACATTAGGTAAGCAAGTTACAGTTGTATTCATAATTAACCTTTTCCTTCGCGAAAATCATCTGAATACACGTAAAATAGGCGGTATCATGTACGAAAATTTGCTATCTATTTGGAAGTTTGAATTAACATTAAACTCAAACGCCGGAAGCTTGTTCTGTACTTCGAAGGTTTTATTATTATAATGGGCTTAGATATTCGGTCAAAGGTTAACCTTAAGCGATATACCTGTACGCTGGGGTTTCTATTTAATATCCAGCTCAGTGAGCCAAGACATAAATTGTTTAGATCATTAATCAGATTCTTTTCTCGACTGGTTTGCTTTTGGAACAGGAAATTACAAATAATAGACGGAAAAATCAGGCACCCATAGCAAAAATAGTACTTAGATGAAGCAGAAATCACTATCTAGTCATACTAATAGTCGTAGAGCTGCCGTATCGCGCAGCGTGAAACAAGTGAACTCAGCACTAACTGTCAATTATATAGTACAACTGTGACACAGAGCAATGATAGTTTCAACGGACGGTGCGTGCGTTATTCAATTGTTTCTTTATATGCATGCGATGCGATGATTGTGACGTTATTCTTTGAAGATATTCCTGCTTGTGGCATGCCTCAAATTATTCGTATCGTCGTCGTATAAACAATTTTTCATGTATACTAGGTGCAACTGATCTTTGTGGTTCTGAATTTAGGCTCTGTGAACATTTACGCATGTACCGGTAATCCAGTTCCTGGCTAGCTACCAGCTAGCCAGACCCTAAAGGTGGAAAAACTGTCAACAGACACATTGTGTGTTCAGGCAGTAGTTCTTGAGAGCCAGTAAGCATTCTAGGTTTAGCGTAATAAGATCTATGACCACATCGTCACTGACCATCAAGTGAGATAGTGTAGATATATCTTTTGTTTTTTCCAAGAAACATTATACAACCTTGGGACAAATAATTAAATACCTTAAAATAAAACGTAATGCTAGAAAATAATATCAGTATTATAACATAAGTTTACAGACCATACATTTTCGTATAAAAACAAAAGAATAACGCGCCATACGCGGGTAAACTCTATTTTCTCAATTCGCGCTCGAGCGACTGCGCTGTAAAGTACTTGTAGTTGGTAAACACTACTATTCTCAATGCTATCTAGAGCGCACCTGTGTAGTAAACATAAATAAATCAATTAGAACCGGTACTCGTTTTATTTTCATTTTATACGGGCGCTACAGTCAAGTTTTCACTTATTAATTTGAACTATAGAAACTAGTATTTACCAGTTTCTTCGTTAAATGGACAAGATTAATATATAGACAAGTTTCTTTTAGTTATTTTCAAGTAAAAATTGACGGTCGCCGTGGCTCAGTGGTCAGTGACACGACTTCTGTGTTCTCGGGACCCTGCATTCGAATCCCGGCAGGGACAAACATTTGTGCGATGAGTGCAGGTGTTTGTCCCGGGTCTTGGAAGTTTGTGTACTGTGTTTGTTTGTGTCTATGCTTCCCGCGACAGTAGTATGAGTAGTACTAGTATGAGTGTGATAATTAAAAAAAATATATTTTTTTTGCTTCTATATATGTGGTCCCATTTCGACACTGCTATTTCACAGCGTCTATTGATAAAAATAAACAATAACTAGGCACCTACTTCACTCCACGGAATAACGGCCTCCTGTGGATAATACTTTGCTATTTCGAGACATGAATTAATTAAAAATTATTAAATTACATGACAAATTACTGTGTTCACTACTTCCATACTTAAAAAAATGTCAATGTCTTTCTTATATCGTATTTTTCTTATTATTTACAACTTAGGTTGTATTTCCATTTTCTTTCGACATGTTTCAAGGCAAGATGACTGGGTGGAACGCCTTATGGAAGGTTTAGCGGCGGGTACAAGAGCTCACAGCAGATAACCCAACGCTTTGGATGGCTATGTGAAATATGTAGCATATAGCTTTTGGCGGTACAGGGTCCAGACCATCACTGCACTAAGAGCGATGATGTGTAGAGATAGAGACAGAGCGTTGTAATCTTACTAGAGAGGCAAAAGAGTGACAGTGTTTTACCTGGCATGCCATTCCCCCTTGCGAGGGCGAGCATTTAAGAAAAAGTGCTAAACAACTAAGGAAACAAATTGTCAAGGCTAAATGTTTACTAACATTTTTTTATTTTTTTATTTATCAATATTCACACAAGGTCTTCAGGTCCCAAACTAGGCAGCATGACTGATATATACTTGGGATACTTGGGATGATTGTGTTATATACTTGGGGCAAATGCCTTTATTAAAATAAAACACTAATAACTAATTACAATACTGCAGCTACTACAATAACATTTGAGCAATCCACTCGCTATTGATAGCCTATAGATAACTGAAATGTTCTAACCCGCTACCGGCTGGCAGCGTGCCCAGAATGCTAGCAGCATTGCCACGTGGAATTGCAATGCTGATTCGTTGAGCCAAATATGTGCCAGCATTTTGGTCACGCGTCGCATTGATCAAACGCTCTGATAAATTTTGAAGAATCCGTTGACCTCCAGGTCCCCACGGGCCCAATGTCTCGACCCCAAACGGTTCAAATATGTAACCACTACCTAGGTTAGCATACTTATATATATTATTAATAATAATATATATATATATATATATAATATTGTTATATACTTATATGTTATGTTATTATATGTTTTATTATATGTTTACTTCCTTAATGTTTCTAGGTTACACAAATCGTCTCCTTAGTTTTAAGAATATAATTTTTCTGTGGCCCGCGAACCCTACCCTATATCTCTGGTCTCGTAAGTCAGGCAGCCCGTGGGAATTTATTTCAATCTCAGATCTGACCGCTAAATATGCAGTATTTAAGTGAGACACTGCACTGCACTTACCCCGGACACTTTCATTTTTATTTTCTTCTCTTGACTACATTGAGAGAGTATTTTATTTCAATTGCAGAGTGATTTTGTAAACTGTTCGCTGTATTTCTTCGGGATTTTGTGCAGATTTCAGGTTTTTTTTTATTACCACAGCAGTAATTGTATATTTTATAAGACCGACCTGTCATGTTCCGTTGGAAGGTTCTGCATCCGGCTTTCTCCTGCGACCTTAGTTCTATCCTTAATTCACCTTACCGTTGGATGTCATAACTCTGCGCTTACTGGGTGCCAATTCTCTTATTTATTAAGACAAGCAATTCATACACAATGCATTAGTGATACAAATGTTATCATAAATAAACTTGGTGTACCGCTAAACTAACAATTGCATGTCGATTGCATTGTAGGTAATTGCATTGCGATGGAAATTAGATCTGTGTAGCCATTACAATTATACTCCAAGTAGAATAACAAAACTAACAAAAACGACAATTCATTAACTTAAAATACCTGAACATTTACTGAAAATTTACCAAAAAGTACTTAACATGAATGTGGATATAGAGCTAAGGTAGGCCGTAGAAAGCATGGATTGACTGTGTGAAGAAGTATATGTTTATGTAAGGTGTGAACACTGAAATGAGTGATGATAGAAGAGAATGGAAGCTAAAAACATGTTGTTCCGACCCCACCTAGTGTGGGATAAAGACAAGAAGAAGAAGAGCAACAATCTATGGGGAATGTGTTCAGTAAAATTGATCCCATGATCCGTGGTCTCCACTTGAGAATCTTGCGACCCCGTGCATAATATAGGCATACTTGTACCTATATTAGGTTCAAATTATTTAAAGGAAAAATTAAGCTACCAGTGGGACTTGTACCCACGACTACAGAATACCGTCCTGTTGCTTTGTCCAACTAAGCTATGGTAGCACTCCACTGGCGGCGGTGCGAATGTATCCCTTATAATCCTCCGTATCCCGTATAATATCTGAGGGGATGTTGTTCTTAGCGCCTCAAACCTGTAATTGTATGAACTATTAATAGGACTGATAGATCGACATCAACTGATCAGACATCAGTTGATATCGTATCACGTATCGCTATCTCGTATCGCTTCGGCCTTGATTGGGCAAGTTGTGTCTATGCCCAATGCTGATTTAATATAAGTAATGGTTTTACAAGAAAGTTTTGTGTCAATCTAAGATATTAAGAAAATATTTCCAGATTGAACCTGATCCTGATCTACTAATAAAAATAATACACGTGACTTTACATTATGCATATTTCTCTGATTACACCAATGAAAAAAAAAAATGAATAAAAATAAGTAACACCTACACAAAAAAGCTATAAAACGTTGAAAAATGTCACAGATGATCATGTTTGAAAATAAATTAAATACCTATCATAAGCCTGAGATTCCTACCACAGCTAACAAAAAAAAACGGATCACCTTGAATCGCCTAAACAGACATTCATAAATTAAATCATCTCGATCACATCAGCTTTCAAACAAAAAATCCGCATTAAAATCGGTCCATTCGATTAGAAGCTATGACGCGACGCCACAGACAGTTAAAGACACGTTAAAGTTACAACACCCCTCTTCTTGCGTCAGGGGTTAAATCAGGAACAAAAAATAACTAACTTTGAATAAACTCTTACCTTCTTTATAAGAAGAGGAAACAGTATTTGCTCAAGAAAAATGAGCGAAGTATAAGCTCCAATCCCAGATACGTCTCTTTATATGTGATAAAATTGCCGATAAGACGAGATAAGTCGTAAACGGCAATATATTACAAATCCCGCACGCAACATTTACCTGAAATTGAACGTGAAAGTTGCCGATATCTGTTACAAATTATCTGGTACATACTCTGAAAATAATTTTCGTGGATACAGTATTCAAAACTATATACGACTATAAATGTAGTATATGTTTAAAAAAAAGAAAAAAAAAATGGAACCGACTTCAACACTCAAAAGTATGAAATAAATTGTTGAAGTCGGTACCATGGTAGTTCAAAAGTAACTATTATCAAAACATTGTGCGCATGGTATCGACTTCGACAAGTTATTTCATACTTTTCAGTGTTGAAGTCAGTTCTCTTGTCAGAACTCTTTTCAGTGACCATAGAGATGGGGGAGTACTATTCTAGGCCGGTACCACCACGGCATACAAACCATGTAAAAGTAACAAAATAAACGATTGACTGTGAACTTCGCGTATTGCATATCGCGTATGACTTAAATTGCAAATATCAAAAAAGAAGAGCTATATATGAGGTCATGCGGCTAAATTCCGTTCGTTAATTACTGTCAGAGGTCTGTAATGGGCAATCCATATTCATACGTCAACCCACAGTTAGCCGGTAACAAATTACTTTGCAATGCGAGACCGGGCTCTCTGTTAATCTGTTTTAATTGATTAACTTAACCCATTGAACGTTTATAATCTTTAAGTAGAAATTATAGTTGTATATATATATTATAGTGCGATAATTTGAGCTTGGAGATATTTATAACATAACAATAATAATTTGTAGCGTTTATTTGCATCTTTTTCAATGGACGTTCAAATGGAAATTTCGGCTACTTGTGGGTTTGAATTCCAGACTACAGAATACCATATAGTCGCTTTGCCAACTAAGCTATAGTAGCACTCCACTAGCAGTCAGAATGTCTTCATCGCATATACACCCTAAGGGGATGTTTTTTTTAGCGCCATATATCTTTAATTGTATGAACTATTAATAGAAACGAGACACCAATATATATTGCAATTGGTAACATATCTTCTAGGCATGCCAAAATGCAACTAACTGTAAATAACACCAACCAGCCCGAAACTAGATATATGCTATAATATGTTAACCCGCCAGTAGTAATTTAAAATCAATAGAATTATAATGTATCCTAGGTATTATTCACAAGATAATGCAATAAAAGATATAAATGACCTAGATATACCTAGGATGGTCGTTGGTAGCTGTAGGTACTAGGAGTCTGTGTGTCACAGCTACCAAGGTACCAACCATCCCCAGAACAATGATGTTTTACTAAAGATGACGTATTACTGCGCGGTGCTCAGATTTTGTTCCTTTACGACATAAACATGCTTACTGCGACAGATAATACGGTACAATTAATATAGAAAAGGATAGCTATATGTTTAGACTTGCGCTTGAAATACGCGTCGTAATGAAAATTACTATAATTGACTTAATTTTGCCGCCTCAGTTTCCGCGCGCTTGTGCGACATCTACCTCATATAAACATATAATATCATTGCCCCAGAACAATAACAAAGTACTGGAACGGGTATTATGTTTTACATTGTTTCTTAGTTCGTACTGATTTATAGCTAAATATTATTCATTTGTTATGGAATATGGTGAATTACGCGACTATACGAATTCGATATTAAGTTTGCATGGGAATTCATGCTGTGAAGTTAAGTTCCGATCAATTTAATTTCCTTAGTAAAAGCTAACAATAAAAAGCTATTAAAATATTACACATAATTGACCATGAAGCCCGAATGATTTCGAAGTTAGGTTTTCATTTTATTGACTGTGAAAAGTAACAGTCTCTTAGATGAAAAGATGATCAATTGACCAAATTGCTGGCACATATTTGGCTCAACGATCAGCATTGCAATTCAACATGGCAATGCTGCTTACATTCTGGGTACGCTGCCAGCCGGTAGCGGGTTAGAGCATTTGAGTAATCTATAGGCTGTCAATAGCTAGTGGATTGCTCAACTGTTATTGTAGTAGTTGCAGTATTGTAATTAGTGTTTTATTTTAATAAAGGCATCGGCCAAAACAAAAGATGAAAAGTACCTGCTACTTTTCATCTTTTGTTTTTGGGACGTGTGACATTTTCTTTTATATGGTTGTTTCATAGGGCATGACATGGCATGGTATGGACATTTCACAGGGCTACCTCAATGTTCCATACCTACATTTAGTAGATATGTAAACAGAGATGAGAAGGAAGTGGATCAAAATGTTATTTCTGCATTGTATTACGTTATTTCGGCTAATATGTCTAATGAAGTGGCAAGCTCAACTGGGCTTAGTGAGTTATTTGCGAGGACCGCATTTTGTTGGCCTCAGCCGGTCGCTTTGTCTAACTTATAACCGGAACACACTATACAGTGAATCTGAAAATTAATTTTATTAGACGGAATGAAATAGTAGTGACAACACATTGCTTAAGATCTACGGACGGGGGACAGTGGGCGGTGCTTGCGTCTCTCCAGCGGTGCGATATTGACCATCGGTATATCGAAGTGTTGAAGTGTTTGTACAATAACGTCAGCATGTCGGTCCGAGTACAAAAGCAAATTTTGAAGGCGATTCCATTGCAAAGAGGCGTGAGACAGGGAGACGTTATCTCTCCGAAACGGTTCACTGCCGTATTGGAAGATGCCTTCAAGCTCTTGGAATAGCAAGGATTAGGCATCAACATCAACGGCGAGTACATCACTCACCTTCGGTTTGCCGACGATATTGTGGTCATGGCGGATACGATGGAAGACCTCAACACGATTCTCAAAGGCCTCAACAGAGTTTATCTAAGGGCGGGCCTTAAAATGAACATGAACAAGACGAAAATTATGTTGAATACCCATGTTGCGCCTGCAGCCATATCAATTGGGAACTCGATTCTCAAAGTTGTTGATCATTACGTCTACCTATGAATAATATAATTGGACTTACCTATTGGACATACAGTCCAATTAGGTAAGTCCAACTTTGAGAACGTCGAATCTAACTCGGCCGGGCAGCGTTCGGGAAGCTACGAGACGTCTACGTTTCGTCCAGAATACCGCAATGCCTGAAAACGAAGGTCTTCGAACAGTGTGTGTTACCAGTGATGACTTACGGAACCGAAACGTGGTCTCTGACTATGGGCCTTCTGAGCAAGCTCAGAGTCGCACAACGGGCTATGGAGAGGGCTATGCTCGGGGTTTCTCTACGCGATCGAATCAGAAATGAGGAGATCCGAAGAAGAACGCAAGTCACCGATATAGCCCAGCGGATTTGCAAGTTGAAGTGGCAGTGGGCAGGGCACATAGCTCGAAGAATTGATGGCCGTTGGGGTCGAAAAGTTCTCGAATGGAGACCACGCAGCATAAGACGGCCACCGACCAGGTGGACAGACGACCTGACTAAGATCGCAGGCAAGGGCTGGATGCGGGCCGCTTCCATTAGGTCCTTGTGGAAATCAATGGGGGAGACCTATGTCCAGCAGTGGACTTCCTATGGCTGAGATGATGATGATGAAAGTCACCTAGTATATTTATTACAAGTCACAAAGGCTTGGTGGGTCGCGATCCTTGCGTGTGTTTTCTTTGTGTGGGTTGTGTAGAGAACAATGGACTTAGAGGCGGGGGCGGTTTCTAAGATAAGTCGTAGTCGTTAGTAATACGGGCATATTAGTGCCCATTAAATAGGCGCCTGATGTGAGGTAAGATGTTCAACAAAGGACTTCAGAAATGTAAACGAAATTTCCGAACACTTGTAGTCTAGGGTTAACACTTTGTTAATAATGTTCACTTCATACATTTATTTATTTATTTCTGCTACTACATTTTACTTTCTGACACCTTTGAAGTGTGTACAATAATGTGTGTGTTACAATAGAAAATTAAAATTATCGAACTTGTTTATCTAAAATTACTCATACTCCAAAGATGACTTCCTATATACTGCGGCATTTAAATATTTCTACTAAGGAAGTACATTAAGGATTTGGATCATTTTCGTTATCCTTAGTAGTGTATTTATTCTCTTAGCTGTGGGCCCAAACTAGGCAGAGCCTGTATCTTAATCGACGAAACAGTTACTTGAAAATTAATAAATTATAAATGAGATCCAACAATTTTAACTCAATTTTTACGTATAAAATTATAATAAATTGAAGTCTCAATTTATTGACATATTGTAATATTTTGGCATTATTTCAGCACTTTTTGCGTCACAGTTTGGCATGATTTGTCGATTTTCTTGCCTGAGTGAGGCAGGATTTATATTTTGAATTTGGCGACCAAGCCTTTAGATATAAACCTTAATTTATACGACCTTTTTTAACTCTTCTAAGATGTACGATCGAGAAACCTTTATATGTAATACGATGTATTCTCGCAAATAAACTTTTGACTTGATTTGATTTGAAATTGAGTGTTAGCTAAAGTAAAGCTTCATGGAGGAAATCGAAAGTAAATTATACGAAAGACAAAATCTCCGCATATATGTAAACCTTATCTGTCTCTTCCATGATGTTAACGAACATGCTGGCTGAGTTTTTATTATATCGCCAGATACGTTTAAAGGGTTTAACTGTCAAACGCTCATCCATCCTACTAATATTATAAATGTGAAAGGTGGTGAGTATGGATGTATGTTTGTTATTCTTTCACGCCTAAGTGGATGAATAGATTCGGATGAAATTTGGTATTTAGATAGCTTCTACCCTGGATTAACAAATATGATTATTTTCATCATCACTGTTTTTTGTCACCACGCGGGTAAAATTGCGGGGCGCAGCTAGTCAGACACAAAACAAAAAAGTTCAGAGTTATGTATTAAGGATAGATTTGATATTTTTTTAAATTACGCTCGATTCACATGTGTAAAAAAAACCATTTAAGCAATGTGAGCTCTAACACTTTACAAATCCATGTTTCAATCTTAAACGGCTCAAATATATGAGTACTACTATTTACACTATTCAATTAAATGCAGCCATTTTATTGAGTAGACCAATTGGTCTATCCAATTAGCTGCGGCGATTGATTTCTGTAAGAACTTATAGGTTTTATCTGTACATCTGAGGCTGTCTGGAAAGGTAGAAATTAATTCTAGAAGTGCGCTATCGAAGAACCATTCGTTTTGTATTTTAAATATTATCAATAACAATATGTTTAAACACTTGACGCATTTCATAAAAAGTACTTCACAAAGTAACAAACTTTGCGGACGTTTATATAAGTCAGATTCAAGAGTTTCAGTGTTCATGTCAATTAATATAGCTTTTTGGTTTTATAAATAATATAACCAAATGTTAACAAGACACCAAGGCACTGTAACTTTTAATTTGTAACGCGGCATGTCCCAGCGGATGTGACGTGAGCAGACGAGAAACTTCGATCTGGGATGCTGGGTTACAGCGCAATCAAATTTAATGTATGATAATTTAATTCAATGCAGTAGTGTAGCCAGTATGGGTTGTTTCTTATAAATGTGACGGTTAATGTTTCTTGTTAATGGTAATGGGTTTATAAGACCGCCATTGGCGTAACATCAGCCTTCCTCTCAAAAGGGTAGCAGTAATGGTAATAATCTAACATGTTTGCCGATTCAGATTCGTTGGTTTAGTGTCCAGCCCAAGTTTTTAAGACCAATTGAAATCTCAGACGTGGCATAGCTACTGCTGCCTTTGTTGAAAATGGATTTCTTTATTATGTGAAGTTGCCAGCCAAAGTCAGCAGCCAATAGTACGATCAAATGAGAATATACATTTTCTTAAAATATATTTCTTTATACATTACCTTGCATTTGATTAAAGCCTTACGCGATGATAAATGACTAAGGGTGGATTTCACCAAAATTTAAACGTCCGATTATCAATTTAACCGTTGGTTAAACAGTTGAACTGTATGTTAAAAACTGTTTGACTGACGGTTGAATTAATAATCGGAAGTTTTAAAGTTTGGTGAACTGCACTCTAAGAGGTATTAGAAATGTAGCCCGTAAACTTAGAAAGTATAATTAAAGTTCGCTTGTATCTATCTGAAAACGGAAAATAATTTGGTAGCTTAGTTATTTCAAAGTAGAGAAATAAAAAATGGGAACAAACATAATGATCATCAGATAAATATAATGTTCACCAATATTCGAACACCAAATTTAACATCTGAGCACCAAATTGAGTAAGTGGTAACCAAATCTTGACCACCTTTTAATTGCACAATTTCTGCCCAAATAGATGCCTATGGCGAGCAAATTGATACACCATTTCTACCTTATGTTATATAGGACTCGTTCGGTTCGTTATTTTATATGCGACCACAACACACGAGCCGAGCGAGCGAAGCGAGCGGTGCCGCGGTAGTGGTAGGCGAGTACCAGATCCAAATCGATCCCTGCTCATCAATTATATTATATGTTTATATGAGGTAGATGTCGCACAAGCGCGCGGAAACTGAAGCGGCAAAAAGTCAATTGTAGTAATTTTGAATTACGACCCGTATTTCAAGCGCAAGTCTAAACATATAGCTATCCTTTTCTATATTATTTGTACCGTATTATCCGTCGCAGTAAGTATGTTTATGTCGTAAAGGAACAAAATATGAGCACCGCGCAGTATGAATATATAATATTTATACAATAAATTCTTAGTTCTTATTTTGGTACTTACTTACTATGTTTAGTGCTTAAAAGTATTTTTTGGTGATCAGTTAAACATAAGCCATAAAAAATGTATAGTCGATTCAATAACTTCGCCTTTTTCCTGTACGGTATTATTGTAAAATATTACAGTATATACGGGTGCACTAACGGAACGACGATTAGGCCACCCGTTTGCCTTAAATAAATCTAAACGTTTTCCCGTTCAGTTGCCGAAGCTATAATGAAATCGCGAAGGCGGTTTCACGTTTAGACAATATGTTATAGTAATATTACCTGTATTTTACCGATACTGGAAAATAACACATTTAGCTATAAAAATCTCATTTTTTAGAGATACAATGAAAAGGCATAATTGTCTAAATGTGTCTAAATTAATTGTCATAATAGTAAGATAACATTAACATGTACCAATGTAATAAAAAAAAATAAAAAAATGTCAACTGGTACGAAAGAACAGTTGCTAAAATTAGTACTTTATTACGGGTTTAGCAACAAGGAAGTGTTATTCCACCATGCTCTTGATCTTATCACAATTTTACAATCACCACAAAATTCTCATCCCTGAGATGAGTTTTCTTCAACCATTTCCTTATCAGTGTAGTTCATGACCGTCACTGTATTATATACTGTATTATATATTACACACTGTATTTAATGTATACTTTTATAGTGCAAGCATTCGTGTTGTTATACCTCCGTTTCATTATATCTTATCAAAAATGTCCTATTTTACAAAGTATGGGTAATTGCCAAATTAATGGCATATATTTGCACAATTGCCAATATAAATTGGCAATGAGGTACATATCAGATTAGAAATAATTCTGAAGAATTATTTCTAATCTGATATGTACCTCATTGCCAATACATATCTACCTTAAGTGACGATGTGGCCGAAGATGTTATCACGTTAGACCTAGAATGCTCACTGGCTCTCAAGGACTGCTGCCTGAACACACTATGTGTTTGGTGACAGTTTTTCAAACTTGAGGGTGGTAGCTAGCCAGGCGGGTATTCGAAAGTACCCTACCACCATGCTGGAGATTTGATAACGATGTTATCTTCACTGGAAGCTCAAGCTGTTGTTGGGGATCAAACCAGTGTCCGTCAGATTGACAAGCGACGCTCCCCCCGCTGAGCCGTCATTGCTTCGAAATGTATAAATTACAATCTTCTTTCATATGTTTATCTTTCCACACTCCATACATTTAAACACATATTGGCATTAATGCATATAAATGACAAGATAAGCCATTTCATATTTCTATAACATTCGTCTTCAGATTAAACTTAAAAAGCCGTGCGGCACATAAGAATTCCTTTCGACAAAACGCTACTTAATTCCGGGAATTTGAGCCTCAATTCGAAGCGGAATAAATTGCCAATTTATACATGTCTCACATCGGTTCATGCTCCCAATTTGGTTAGACATTTCTAGATAGGTTCAGGCAAAAGAAAAACCTACCTTTTTTACATCACAAATATTTGTTGTTGCTAGTATAAAAAACCATTAAAACGTATAACTAAATTTTTATTATAACAGTGTAGAAACATTCGACCCATGTAGTTTCAATATTTCATATACGCTGTCATATAAACACCAGTTTTAGTTAGAACTAAAAATATAACCGAAATAATAATAGGTGAGTGCACGAATGAATTAATGGTATGAACTAGGCGAATCGCGACCGCGTCCGCGAGTGCCCCGTATTCTCCTTGAAAAAGACCACCGAATGTGGTTGAAAGTATTGACTTATTACGTGAGTAATTCCCCTGTTTTATACATTCATAATGTATCAAAACCACGTCAGTTTTAATAACAAGAATGATATAAAGTAATAGTTAATTAAATATTATAAAGAGGATAGTTTTGATAATAATATTAAAACTCACATTCATAATTACTCTACACTGTTTTTACGACTAACGCACCGCACTCAAGATCCTGATGAAGGCTTCCGGAAGAAGCCGAAACAAATGTCGATCGTGATATCGACGACGCGTAAGCACCACGCTATACCCGTAAAAACAGTGTAGAGGAAAGTTTTGATTGTTTGCATTGAATAAGCTCCGAAACAACAGAACCGATTTGAAAAATTCTTTTACTGTTAGAAAGCTACACTATCTCCGGGTGACATTGGCTATATTATATTTTCAAAAAATTAGGGATCCTTAAATTCTGAATATTTTTAACCGGGCGAAGCCGGGGCGGACCGCTTAATAATAAATTAGAGTGGAGGACTCTGAAAGTGCAGTGAGGTACACTGCACTTCTATTAAGGTAGGCTAGGGAACTTTTAAAACTAATTACGAATGTGTTCAGAGAAAACGTGCGTATTGTATGTTATTAGGCTAGACTTTCTTTATTTTTCACACGACATAAGACACACAAGGGACCAAACAGTGCAATGAACGTCAGACTTCCCACATCTGAAGCTCGTGACCTCCTGCGATGGGCCAGATGGAGATGCACCATCGCCAGCCGCTTTTGGCCGACAGCAAGTGATGGGAACATCTTTCAAGCAATCTGTATACTTATATACAAATGAATCCCCGTTTCTATTGGTCGTGGCATCATGCGTCTACGACTGGACAAATTTAGATAATTGTTTTACCAATAGAAAGCCAAATTATTTGTGAGTGTCAACCAAGTAAAACCACGGAGCGCAGCTAGTAACATCTAAAATAAAGTCGTTACAGCAACTCTAGAGGGACTAATCATATCCAACTTTTCAATTAAATCAAACCCTAGTCCAAAACTTCTAACTGTAATGCCAAGTTAGAAAACAAACTCAAATGAATTAGGAGAATCATACGCAATACAAACTCGTATGTATAATTTTCTAAGAAATTTTTGTATTTGGTTTTTGGAGTAATGGAAAAATAATAATAATGTGAGAACTTTTATTCAAGTAATCACTTAATTATATTTTACATTTAACGACTATGAACCTGATGTTGACCTGTAACCCAAACAGACTAACGTTATTTAAAATATGTGTAGAATTTCTTTACAATTGAGCAACACTTTAACAAACAAAATGGCCGTATTTATCCTCAAAGCTCTAAGGAAGCCCAATTAGTCGACAGAGTGCAACGTGGGCACTATCCGTGCTCCATCGTAGACCGCATCATCACTTAACATCAGGTGAGATAGTGGTCAAACGCCTGCCTATTCCCAATAAAAAAAAATAAAAAGAAAGTGATGGTTTGGTGGGGTATTAGCTATGAAGGAGTGACTGAGCCATACTTTTGTGAAAAACGTATCAAAACATCAGCACAAGTGTATCAAGATACCATCCTTGAGAAGGTTAATAACACCCTTAATAACACGATGTTCAATAACCAAGAATGCTCCTTCCAGCAAGACTCGGCGCCGGGTCATAAAGCTCGGTGTATGCAGTCTTTGTTGGTAACGAACGTTTCGGAATTCATCAGAGCTGAAGACTGGTCGACTGAAGATTTATGGTCAGTTTTAGAGAGTAGGGCTTGTTCTTAACGCCATGATAATTTGGAGTCCCTAAAACAATCCGTACGATTCGCAGTGAAGAATTTTCCCATGGAAAGAGTGCGTGCTTCTATTGATAACTGGCCTCAACGTTTAAAGGACTGTATTGCAGCCAATGGGTAGTCTCCATTGGCTGCAAATAAGCCTCCACTTCAAATAAGCTTTTTATATTTAAACCCCCCCCCCCCACACACACATACACACTACACCACACACACACGTTTATTACTTAAAGGACACAATTTATTCGTCCTCTGGGACCTTACTTTAATGAACCAATCGAAGGTAATGCAGAACCTACGACACAAGAATCATTTCTTAGTGTAGATTCTGCACGTCAATATTTAAGTGGAATTTGTATACTTTTTACGGTAATAAATTGAAATTGAAAATATTTTAAATTGTTTTATATTTATGTATTAAACTAACAAACTGTAAAAGTAATAAATGTAAAATAGATTCTTTTTTTCTTCGTTCCTGTATTTATGGCAAAATTAGGTATTAGATGAAAGCGGCTTGTCGGTATCACGAATGGTGAATGTCTCTAACAATTAACTTAGGACAACCATTTGAAGCTAAAATGAGCCAGTAAATACATCCATTAACGTCAATTTATTGCGTTTATCCCACATGAATTGCGCCCCTTGGGCACCATGCCAAACAACTCAAGGCCCTGGACTCTATATAGGCTCAGGCAAAATTATGAGTGCTTTCGTGACATCGTAGATTAGGACTTACTATAACAATATTTTGACAGCAAAAAGTCTCTTGTCCTTGAAACGATATGTTTGTATATACTATTCGTAGTATATACAAACATATCTTCTTTCTAAGATATAGGCCCGTGACTGTCAAACTACTCTACTTCGGTAGAGTAGTTTGACAGACACGGGCCTATATCTTAGAAAGAGGAGTGTTGGCTAAAATGTACCACACTGGCGGCGTTTGGTGGATGGGCTAGAGGCCAGCTCAATGTCGAAAATTTATTTGATTACTTACAAAAACACGATGTACAATGATTTTATTAATTTTATTATTAAAATACATGTCAAGAGCGTCTTAACTAACAAAAACAAATCTAGTGAAGGGCTTTAGGGCTATCTGATACTGGAACCCTCCAGTATCAGATAGCCCTGAACCATAAGAATAAACATTACTAGAGTGGAAACTCCTTTGTCTAGGGCCAAAAAGCCGCGCAATAAGTACCTATTCCCCTCCAACCCCCGCTACGCCCCGCGGGCTCCACGAATGGGGACAGTGTCGTTTCTAATAATGTTTATTCTTATGCCTGAACTCTGTATATATATATAGACTGTTTTACAGGATTTCAGGTCTTTCCCAGTCAATGTAACATAATAAATGATGAATAGTGTTAGAGTGATTACATACTATGTTCGTGTTTAATTGTTGTGTATGTCTGTCTCTGTGTGTGTATTTTTTTGTTTTCTTTATATATTTTGTTATTGATACTGACGTGGTTTGACATGACGTGACACATTATGAAACCCTCTGACTCATACGTGAGTAATTCTTGTGTGAGTAATTCACAGGAATACTCACTTAATAAGTCAGAGGGTTCTGATCTGACTATAGTTTCAACCACATTAGGGGTTATTTTCAAGGAGAATACGGGGCGCTCGCGGACGCGTTTTCACTCGGCGTATGAGCGCGATTATAATAGAAAACTCGAAAATTCTCGAATACTTCGGTCACATAGGAAGAAAAGATGGTGACAATCTAGAGAGGCTGATGGTCACTGGCAAAATAGAAGGGAAGAAATCTCGGGGTCGCAGTCCAATGCGTTGGTCCGATCAATTATGCTCCACGCTCTAGATCTTTGTACATGAGGATACAAACTGCGGGCAACAGTTCCGTTTCATTACATTATGTTCATAATAAATATTCACAGTTAAATCAAAACATTTTTTTTCAATTTTACACCCCTGTGCTACTAGCACACCCTGTGACACGGGCAGCATGGACATACCATACACTATCACTTTACACAAACATCCAAGACCCGAGAACAAACATCTATGCACATCACAGAAATGTTCGCCCCAGCCGGGTCTCGAACTCGGGGCCGTGTCGAAATCGGTGTCAGTCATCACTGAGCCACGTCGACCGTCAAGTCATTTTTGTATAAAATAATAATTATTGTTTCGCCGTTGTAGTTGCCATACAGGAAGGTAATATAAACCTTATTGCTACAGTCAATAGTCCTTTTATCATAACCGAAGAAGTAGAATAGCTATAAGCAGGGAAAAGTAATTTTATTACATTACTTATAGTACATTACATATTGCATTAAATTTTATAGGAAAACTGAAATCACATAAAAAACCTACAAATGATTAAATAATTAAATACTTAATAATTAAAATACTGTTGTATGTATTGCTACCGGGCTGTTTGGCCGTGGTCTACTTGTGTTCCAGACGTTTCGTCGTTCACTGCGGTCGACATCTTCAGTGAGTCAGGTCCGAGCGGCGACAAGAGCGTAGAACTCTCCTACGCGGCGTCTTCTCTGATACTGATGATCAGTATGATCTGATGATGAGATGATCGTGATCGACGAAACGTCTGGAATACAAGTTTCACTTAGACCACGGCCAAACAGCCCGGAAGCAATACATACAACATGCAACGCCGGCCGTGAAAGCCTTAGAGTTTACAATTAAAATACTATTAATAAATGCAGTTTGCCCATTGTCTTGTTTGATGGCCAGTGACGATGACCAAAGGTAAATAAATCTCTACAGAATTTACCTTGTTAAGGCTAAATTGGCTTGCTAAAATAAGATCTTGATATTAAAAATGCAGGTAATTTTAAGTAAGTGAATAAGTAGCCACTTCATTGTTGGCAACTAAAACAATCCGCAGCCATTAGCCCAGCAATTGAATATAACTCGTCAAATGATAGGGATAGCGTTGTATAAAGTTATACGAATTTGAATTTTAGTGTAAATAAAATACGAGCTATTTCATTTTGCAGAATTTAAGTGAATTTTAGCTAGTTCGAGCAGCGATATAGGATATTTGATTGAAGATTTCTAGTGATTATAAGAATTAGGGCCAGTATAATATTATTTTACTCATGTCCGCATTCACAGGGATCTATAAAAAAGTGATATTGTTACTTTTAATTTTTGTACACATTTTATATTTTATCTTAGGGTCGCTGAGTGAAAAATTAAATCCCATATATAGTAGGCACAGCACCAGCCAACTTTATGAAAACGGCCCCAGGTGGGCTATCTGCCAAGCCATTAACTTGTTGCTACCATCCTACTTAGTGAGTAAAGAAGGTTGAGGATCTCTTCGTTAGTTTCGGTGTTAGTAGTTTATAACTTTAGAGTGATTTAGTAGAGTTTAAAGTCAATCATAGATACTTCATGGTGTAGGCGATAACAAATTTTCATTAAAGAGTTTTATGGTTCATTACAATAGTCCTTTTTTCATAGCAGAAGAAATAGAACAACTATAAGTAGGGAAAAGTAATTTTATTACATTACTTATACTTGATGTCACCATATCAGGTACCTGGTTGGAACTAATCAACTTGTTTTCTTCTGTGTTTCCCTTTTTTTCACATTGTAAACGTCCGTAAATCACATTAATTTTAAAATTTAACAATATAATTATTGATTAGATTATTCATTTTGAGTCTGAAAACTATCGCGAGTTTTTTCCATAATTGTAATGTAACAAACCGACTAGGACTCACGTGGTAAACACTGGAAAATTACTCTCCGACCAGTTTCGAACTTATTTGCAGTTCGTCATCTGGGAGTTATGATCTTGCCAGGCGGCGAGCGCGAGCCTCAGCACGTAACTGAGTTACGTGTGCGATTGACGAACTGCAAATAAGTTCGGAACTGATCGGAGAGTAATTTTCCAGTGTTTACCACGTGAGTCCTAGTCGGTTTGTTACATTACAATATAATTATTGATTACATTATTCATGCTAAACGAAAATGACTTAATCTAAATAATAATGGCTTCACTTTAAATTCTTTGTTTCCACTCTATCGCACTGAAATTTTCACAATCAAAATACCAGTCAGCTAGTCCTGTCATCCAATAACACTCATACAATTATATTTTATATTTAATTAAAATAGTTTCTGGTGGCATTTATAGCCCAATTGAGTTTTTATTCTTTTGTTTTGTAGCTATGATTAGGGTGAAGTTCGAACGAAGACTCGACTCAATGATTAATTTGTCTGAAAGGTGTTACTTTTTTTAATCGTTTTCAGCTGTTATGGTTCAACTGCGGCAAATAATTATTGTATGGCAAGAATAACTATTGGTGTTTATTATTTATTGTTACTATTATTTATCAATATATTCGATTCAAAATTGTGAACAGGGCCACGGCTTCTGTCTAGTAAATGAATACCATGATATCTTTTGTGAGCTAAAGCTACTTATGAAATATGACTATCTACTTTTATCTTTACATCTATAGACCAGAAAAACCTAGCTTATAGGTATTCTTATTTTTTTAAACAATTTCTAAAAAGGTAACGAGTGATTTTAATTATCTGTAAAGTATATGAGTAAAGAGTTGTATTGCTTGATTGAATGATTAATGTACAGCTAATAAGTATTGCTTGAAATTGAGTATTATATACGGGAATAGTGATAATAGGTAATTAATAGATAGTGAACTAGCACCTGCCTATTTTGAATATAACGTCATCTATCTGTAACAACTGTGACACATAAAACAATAATTTGTACGGATGGTACGTGCTTTATACAATTATTTTTTATCACACTCAGGCCCCCGCACTAGGATTCCCTGTGTCGCGGGAGGCATGGAGACACACAATCACAACACACAAACAACCAAGATCCGGGACAAACACCTATACTCATCGCACAAATGTTTGCCCCTGCCGGGATTCGAACCCAGGGTCCCGGAGACACAGAAGTCAAGTCACTGACACTGACCACTGCGCCACGGCGACCGTCGAATTGTTTATACGATTGCGATATGATGATGAAAACGAAGTCTTATTATATATAACTGTTTAAAGTTTTGCGCCGTCTGTGGATGTAGCTATAAAAAAAGCGCATACAGTTTTATTTCAACAGAAAGAATAAAAAAACTATGCCTTGCCCGAAGGTATCTCTCCGTTTACCTTTTTGCTTTGAAACTTATTTAAAATTACAAAAGAAAACGTTTGTATATGGACTTATAGACTCGTACACATTCATTACCTTCTTCAAAGCTATAGAAAAGATTTCGGGGAAATACTTTATCTCAAATGTACCATGCCAAATAAGGTGGAAGAAAATTATTTTGGGAGTTTTAGCAATGTTTGCTACATTGCTATCTCGACATCTCGACTTCTCGTTATAAACTCCTATCTTACTTTAAACTCCTTTGTAAAGTATCCTTGTTTGTTAGTATGTTATTACTTATTCATGGCTGCGACAGATGGGGGAAGCAACTTTAAAGCTGTTATAAAGAATTTTCATTCTGAGATAACTGTGGCTATTACGTGTTTTATTAGCCTCTTAAAACTTCAAGTCATTATCGTGATATTAGACAGTCGCTTCATGTTATTATGTTTTCAAAGGAGAAAATGGCGATATTTCTAAGTAAAAGCTTTCTATTAAAAAGATGAAGCTATGAGCTTCTCAGACGATTAAATAAAGCGCTGTTTTAAAACTTTGGATTATTGTTGGGCGTGTGAATATTCTCTTGGCAAGAAAATCATAAGGAGCGCTCATAGAGGAAATAAAATTTAAAAGTTATTATAAGATTGCGTTTGGCCACTGTCTCGCCTGATGTTAAGTGTCAACGCAGTCTAAGATGGAGCACGCAAGCCTAGAAGGTACCTATTCACTAGTGACTTAAAGACTCCGGGATTGTACCTATCGGGAAACACAAACTTAAACAACGGGTTCCATCCTTTGGAACTTAAATTAAACTTGAATTAAGTTACTAGCGGGGCTTAGTATCGAACTCTGCGATAACTGGAATGCTGCGATATGGTCATTGCTTGTGACGGTCACCTATTCTAGTTTCAACGGAGAGTCTAAGACTGTGGCTTGAAGAGTATGTTAAGCCGTTGGATCCCAAAGAGGCCACGTCAGGCCACGACTCAAGCCTTCGGCCGGTGTGACTCTAGGTAGGCTAGGCACATTGTCCGGGGCGTGAAGAATTATGGCTAGTAATTATTGTTTTAATTGCCCATTGGCATACATTATAATGTATGCCAATGGGCAATTAAAACAATACCCATATATAGGTATTATTTTTTCGGCGGTTGACATAAAATGTCCAAAATGACCGACCATTACCAGGAAGCAGGGGATTGAAGGTATTTAACAACTGTATCACTCTTCATCCGTAATCGAAACTTATAACGGCAACGGAAATCAATATATCTCGTGGTGGCAATCTCATTTTGAGCTGATAATTTTAGGCAAGCACGGATTCCCATTTGTAAATCTTTTATGTGGCGGCATTTAATATCGTTGAAACCGATGTTCAATAATAATAGTTTTATATCTCAGGCAACCAACCGTTAAAAGGCAAGTACCTAATTGTAGGATTTCTGATAAACATCTACTTATCGATAGTGGTTAAAATTTAATATTTAGGTGTATTAGATTATCGGCCCTATTCGCGCCCTATAGATGACGAACATATAGGTAATTTCGACTAATATCTACATTTCGTTCAAGATAAATTGATTATGGTCACGAAAAGACAGATGCTGGTTAAAAATGTTGATTAATTTATTATGACCACCGATTTTGTCTGACTACAGATAAAAAAAACCTACTTATCAGAAATTTAACATTTTTTGTTTCTTAATTCTCTCACCCGACTTCATAAGATACCCTGTATCACGGGAAGCATGGTCACATAAAATCACATTACAGAAACATCCAAGATCCGAGGACAAACATCTATGGTAATCACATAAATGTTTGCTTCAGCCGGGATTCAAACCATGGGTCGCGTATCCAAAGTTAGTGTCATTGATCATTGAGCCACGAAGACCTTTAATATACAAGTATAAATAAGAATAAGATAATAATATACAACGATATTTATCATCATAGGATTTTATGTAGGTGTGCCGTTTTATTGACCCTTTAACTCACTTATTCCAACCACTGAACAACCGTCTCATACGCCTACGAGAAATGAGAATCGCTCTATAAAATAGATACAACTATTCGGTATTATCTATAGTATGGATCGAAAACAGTGCAGTAAGGGTAGTTACAAAGTAGCCCTGAGGTGCATCAGGGCAAATCGTTTTATTATTCCTGAGCTTTCTAGTCAGTTTTTGAATTGTACTTGAATAGTTCTAATAGTCACACTAATGTCATACATGCGAAAGTTTGTTTATCGTTTGTCGTTTGTCTGTCGTTTGTATGTTTGTTATGTTCACGCTGAAACGACTGAACTTAATTGCATGAAATTTGGAATGAAAATAGCTTATACCCTGAAATAACACATAGGATACCTTTTTATCCCAAAAATATTGATTGGGTGATGGGAAGAAACAAAAATCGTCAATATCACGTACCATTTCACCGCGGGTAGCACCGTGGTGAAATGGTAGGTGGTACTTGGTACGCACTTCTTTATCATAATATGCCTAATAAATATATTACGTATATTAGAAAATAAAAAATAATGTAGTCCCCTAGGAACGAATTTTCAAAATAAAATAAAAAAGAGGGTTTGATTGAGGTAAAAATTGTTAAATGAAAGTGTACTGTAAACTTTGACTTGTAACTTAATTCCGTGTGTTTTTACATAACATTTTTCTTTTGGCATAAGAAAATTTGAATAGTCTAAAATTGGCTAATTGTTGTAGTGTCCTTACTTTTAAATTTTATATATGCGCCTTGTACCTACAGAGAATGTATAAAATTATAGTTTCTCTATGCTTGTACGGGTCTCCATGATAGAAATAAAAAAGTCGCGTCATCGCATTCTTGGGGTTGCTTGCGTACTTTGCGTAGGGCGTAAATAACCGTCAACAAACGCGTAGGAGGAAGTGAAAAAGTTTTTCTTCTTATTTGGTAAGGATATCTCTATCTCAGATCCTATGAGAGAGATAATTATAATTAGGAACTTTGTTTTAGTAAAAATATGTTCAGTATAGTATTTGATACCAGTTTTAAGGTTACAACAATTTCCTAAATTTGTCTAGCCTAAGGTTGCCTAAAGTCTTCTATGAGAGTTTGTAAACAAAATTACCTGACGACAAATGACATCGAAGAGTGGTGTATTATTAATTTGGTTCTCATAAGCAAGCTTGGCGTTGCTGAACAGTCTATGGGAAAGGTTATGCTCAATTTTTCACTGCGAAATTTAATCAGGATATATTTTTTAGCTGGCTATATCGTTGAATCTGAAAATATTGAACTCAAGCTGTTTTTAATAAAGTTTATATTATTTTATTTAGCATGGCTTGTGGCTTGTGGTTGACCTCTATCTCACCTGACGTTAAGTGACGGCGCGGTCTTAGGTGTAGCACGGAATCTTAGAAGGCACCTGCCCCTCCCGACTTGACTCCGGGGTTGTGTCTCAGGAAACGTAGAATTGCACGGTGAGTTCTATTCCCTGGCAATACGCATTATAACGCTGGAAGCAAAACGCTTCGTGCGTAAAGATGGTATATCTATTTAAGTATACGTGTTTCATTCAGTTATATTTTTTACTCTTTATTTTTCATTATTGTAAGAATATTCTACTGACAACCAGAACTAAAAGCACTGCATTAAGAGTTGAGCAATCCACTAGCTGATGCCATAGATATTCCAACTGGCTACTGGCTGGATACAGAGCTGGAAATATGCTTTCGTTTTTACCCTATATACATAGATTTTAACACTACGCTGGATGTGACATGAAGCAATACCAGCCCATATATGTGAAATGTCTTGTTAACATTTACATGTAATTAGACCATTTTGTTTGAGCTGACCTTACAAAGTCTCCGTAAGCTACCGTGTCTGTGATCTAACGAAAAATATATCTGTTTTATATTCATACACTGTTTATGTCTACCTACAGAACCTACAATCATAGATATGTACTACTTATATACTAAAATACCTAATACTAAATAAAGAGTTAGATACTCGTACAAGGATTTACTACTTGATCCTGAAAAATAAGAAATTATACTCCGATTTGCTTACCTGTTTTCCAATAAAATAATACTGGTAATACACAATGTATTTACCACAATTTATGTTGGTTAATCCCGAGGCGAATCTAGAGATTAAATAGGCAGTAACAACTTTGCGGTAAACAGGAAGTATCTATCGGGAGGGTCCTTTAAGCGGTGAGGATTAGGCTTTAAACGCAACAAAGAGGGTAATTTTAAAATAATATAGTACTTTAAAAGCATGCCATCACCATTTCTGCTATGCAGTGGTGATGTCTGCGTCTGGGAACAGGTCAACCCGAATGAGATCCACATAGACCGGTGTTATAATACCGGTGTAAAGTAAACAAACAAAATTAACAAACGACACAGGTATTTTGTGAACTGTGGTTAAAAAAACCTGAATATGTTATTCTAAAGTAAAAATTAGCACACGTGCGGTAAAGTTATCTAAGTACATGTTTTACAACGTACTCCGCGCATATAGTTTACGGTTTTTTTTAAATTTCGAGATTCACATTACGGGAATAAATTATCAGAATGATCGAACCTCTTTGCCGTTTGTCTCACTTTGATACTAAACAGAAAGTGAGCCAAAGATATAAGTTCTAATAGTCACCAAGGAGCCATTTGTAAATGCGTGCCATTTTCGTATACGAAACGTTAGAGATTGTTGGGACTTTCCGACTAATATCAATAATAATAAAACAGTAATTTGATTTTACTTACCTGATTTCTCACAAATGTGTTGAAAATCTTTCTATGACATAGTGTACACACTATGCATGTAGCCCTCGACTTTGTCTAGGGCTTACATTCGTATACTCGTTTGTAAAAACAAACTTACTTAATTAACTTTTCAACACTCTTGCTTGTAAAGTGAACCTTATTAAATGGCGTTTACAAAGTTAAATTGACCTTGCTGTAAGTTATATAAAAAGAGCATTTTAAGCAAGACAATATGTTTTTATGTTACCTCGCAAAAGTGATGAAAAACGTACGAAACTAGTGAGCTCTGCGCATTACACATTCGGCTGAATTACTCCTTCGCCTACGGCTTCCAATGCAACCCACAGGGGTGTAATAACGAAAAAAAAACACCAAAAAAGAAAAGTGTAATAACCAAGTCAGTTCTTTTGTATCATAGTATACTAATATTTAATGGAATTGCATTAATTCTTGCAAAACTTTAATTCCAAATGCCATTTAAAGTTACCAATAATATAAAAAAATCTTCGGGTAATCACTACCGCAAACAAAAGATTTCGTAAAATACTAGAAATGAATCATAAAGGTATCTTAGCTACCTAGCTTTACCAGACGCTGAAATATTAATGAACGATGTTTAATAATGTTTAACTTTCTGAAAATTATTAGTTAGTAGTGTTTTATTTTATAAAGGCATTTGCCCCCCAAAAAAAAGTCATATGTGTAAAAAAAACTTTCTGAAAATTAAATATTGTCATATGTTTTTATAGTTTGTATCTTCAAATCACTCACAATGACTCGTTCAGCGTCAGGTAAAGGTTCTTTAGGTATTTATGCTCAATCTGATTCACTTTTTTTAAAATCGAGAGCATGAATATTTTTATTATTTATTATCAAAACAATAAGTTACAAGCATGTATTAGAAGTAAAGTGTAAGGTCGGCATTAAAAGCGCGGTGAATTTTCGCCTTTATCGACCACCTTATCCCGTAAAATATTTTTATAGGATCACACTACAAATAGACGAATAAGTTGTAAGTAAAATATATGTATTTTACTAACTATTGACTTTGAAAACACTCAGGCCAATAATAAAACTAGCTGAAGAATACTAGCGAAAAGAACCAAACACAACGGTAAGGACTTTATACATACTGTGAATTTGATAACGATCTTGCGCGAACGTCTCTTCTCTTGACCTTCAAAGTAAGAGTGAGAGTGATTCTTGTACCAAATTACGTATCGTGAATCTTGGTTTTAAAATAAATTACATTCATATTATTATTTTTTAATTGTATATCATGAAACTTAGTTTTCAAATAAATAACTCATTTTCTTACTTATCACATTTCATATCATGAAACTTGGTTTTAAAATAAATAATTACATGTTACCTCTATATTTAATCGACTCGATCCAACTCTACCTCACAACTTTGTTTTGGTATTATACAAAGATAAGGTCAGATTAAGAAAAAATCCTTCACTAGAATTCTCCTCAACAGATATCCATTGAACCTAACAATTGGTCAACTCAAGGTACCTCGCGATCTGCTTTGAAAATTACTCACAGCTTATTTAGGACATACTCGTGCTGAGATTGTGCTGAGATAGCTGTTGAAAAACAATATGAACGGTTAATAAATCATATTAAGAATAATCAAGTGTATAATTTTATCTATGTACCAATTTGACGGTCGCCGTCGCGTAGTGGTTAGTGTCAGTGACATGTTTATTGTGTCTCCGGTACCCTGGGTTCAAATCCCGGCAGGGGCAAACATTTGGGCGATGAGTGTAGATGTTTGTCCCGGGTCTTGGGTGTTTGATTGTGCGTGTCCATGCCTCCCGCGACATAGGGAATCCTAGTGCGGGGGGTCTAAGTGTGATAAGTAAAAAAAAATTAAAAACATCTAATTACAATAATATGCTTATATATGTTATGGAACGTTTCCATATGCGTCATCCTGGATGGTTATCATATATTATACTAATACCACCATAAGTTCGGAAAGTTACTGTTGCATTTCCGGCCTACACGACGTGCTATATATAGCTGTCTCATGTATTATTAGCGAGGCGTCGAAGGGCGTGGGTCGATGCATGTGCGGCCACGGTCACACAACATTGATGCAATGTTTATTACATGGATTTACTGGAAATTCTCATGTCATAAATGTAAGCGGGCATTTCGCGAGGATTGTCTGTAAAAGCGTGATAGTGTACCATGATGCATGATGCATTCTGATGACGTTTCTTTCATGGCTTATTTGACAAAGTGCCTTGCCAAATATAATAATATTAAATTTTTAAATTCGGAATGATGTCATTTAAGGTATAATTTGCATTACCCCATTTGTCTTTAAGGTTATATTCTTTGTATTTCTCCAAAAGGCGTTCGTAATTTTTTTTGTTAGCTGTCGGGATTGTACAAATAGTTTGTTTTTTTGGACACCGGGGTTCATCCACCGCTTGAGTAATTATGATATTGCATGTCTGTGGAAGGTTTGTTCGAACAGGTAACAAAACCTTGAATATTATTTTTGTAGAGGATGAATAACTCAAATTTTATTAACTTTTGGACCGTTTCAGATTTACGAAACTAAACTAAATCTACGTCATAGAAAATAAAAAATAAGCATTTTACCATATTGAATTCCTGTCATAAAATAAAATGTTGTCTATGGGCTAGCATACAATTATTCAGATTGTCATCATTTTTAATTGGACTCTTTTTTAACTTACACGCTTTATAATTATTAGCTTGATATGTAGCTGTGTAATGGAATCTCAAAACGAGATTTTTACCCCTTTTTAAATCGACGGATTGATGAAATGTTTCACACTTTTCAAGGAGAGATGACAATGCAAGTTCGTTCAATATGAAATGAAAATAAATGCGGATTAAATGAAAACAAACAAAACAACGCAACATTTAAATATTTGTAAGTATTACGCGAACCATGTGTAGTAAGTACCTGTCTTATCTATGGTGAACGTAACCTTGGTCTGAGATTGACGTCATAATTATGTAGAAGGTACCAGGTACTGTGACAACTAAACAAATAAAAAAGCTAATCGTGAAGCTAATGTTTCACATCCACACAATATTGTGACAAGTACTACTAAAACGTACGATTTTATGTAAATAAGTACATTACACCGAGCGAACCCTCTAATTTATAAACCTTAGGGCGAGGGTCGACTAGCTACTGGGTCAGAATATTTCATATCAACCTCGGACTTACAGCCTTTTTATAGCGCTTATGTTTCCGTAGCTGGCGATATATGTACTGGAAGAATAGACGGGAAACATCGATGAAAGGGTCTTTTATGCCATTGTATTTTTACTAGAATGTTTTGTGGACAAGTTGTAAACTTTGGGGCGATATTGACTTATACTTATAGGATGTCACATTGAAGAAAGCCATCTCTAGGCATAATATGAGGTTTTTTTTTACATAATATAAGTTTGCATTTGACAACTGTCTCACCTGATGTTAAGTGTCAACGCAGTCTAAGATGGAGCACGCAAACCTATAAGGTACCTATTTACTCGCGACTTGAAGACTCCAGGATTGTACATATTGGGAAACACGACTCGGGCAACAAGTTCCATTCCTTGGCAGTACGCATTAAGAAAGTGGAAGCAAAACGCTCCGTACGTATAGGTGGTATATCTATTTAATTCTCTTGTATATATAAGAATTGCTTTAGAACGGGGATATTTACCATGTATTTTAGTGTTTGTTTTATCATACATACACCCCCGCACTAGGAATCCCTGAGTCATCGGAGGCATAGACACAGGACCGGTGAACAGACCTTTACGCTCATCAGAAATGTTTGCCTCAGCCGGGATTTGGGCCTAGGACCGCGGATTTGAAGTCAGTGTCACAGATGAGACGATGAAGACGGTCTTGTTATTGTTACCGAGTTGGAATTTAGTTCTATATGTAAATAGCAAAATTAACGAACTGCTTTTTCAAACTGTGAACGCATTAGTTTTCTGTGGCAAAAATAGAATGCTTCCTCCGATAATATTAAATTAAACCCTAAAAATTGATGTATCCGCTATTGGTTGCCAATGTCCAATCTTCTACCTTTACTGCTGCTTAGTCAAGACTTCACCTTCTGTTCCGAAGTGTTTTGCTTCCACATCCATATACAGGTAAGGCAAGGAATTCATTGTCTTAGTATGTGTTGTTGAGTTGTTGCAATCTGGGGGTCTTTAAGCCACGATAGAGAAGGTATCTTCTAGGCAGGCGTAATCCACCTCTGTACAAGTAATAATAGTCTGCTTAAACGGAATAAGAAAAAACTATAGCCTGTGTGTTTAATATTCTAAGTGTGCCAATTGACACGCATGGATCTTTGAATTAAGCTCTGTGTAAAACTGTTGCAAACGCTTTTCTGGAATATGAAGTAGGTACCTACAGCTTAAACGTAGTGCGTCAAATGCATGTTACTTTTAATTATTGTGAAAATACTCAACGATGTATCTATAAAGCTGCAAGTATCAGCTTCTAGCACGCGTTATTTCACCTCAAATTAATCTAGACTGAACCCTATGGAAGCTCGCAGAGCAATTAATGGTTGCGGGTAAACTTCGAGCGCCTCGGTGGAGTACTGGCAACCCTAATATTATGCTTCGTGAACCGAATAAGTGTGCTATTCGGTTGGGTTAAATATTTGTTCGGCGCTGGTAATTACAAACGTAGTGATCCATCAGTACTTATTTTTAAAGATGTCACAGATTAAATAATAGTAGCCAGTATACGCCTAATTACTTTTGGACTGAGGCTGCGATGACTGGCCAAATAAAGGCCAGGCCATCTATATTTACTTTTGTTCCGTAGTATAATTGCAGAATATAAGACCAACAGGCCAACTAATTAAAAAAAAACAACAAAAGCTATCAAAAACTTTTTTACCCTTTTCCGTGACTTTGCTACTCACGGGACCAATTTTTGTCATTAGGAAGTCGTCCAAGTAGACGTAACACTATTCGGTTATTAAATAAGTATTTAAGTTTTCAGTATTAAATAAGTAACTCAATACCCGCATGTCCGATTTTGATGAAATGTAAGAAAACGCTTGCCGTTTTTGTCATAAAGAAAACCACCAAAGTTCATCTCAGTATAGAAGAAGAAAAACTGACTCAACAGAAAAGAACCATCGTATCTAATCAATACTCACAAAACACGTGTTGCCTCAAACTTTCTATCGGAAACGTTTCCAGGAAGAAATTCAGCTTTTGATATTTCCTTGGCGGAGTTGTAAGCCGCTAGATCCAGACTTAGCTCGGATTTGTGCACTGGGAGCAAACACTAGACCCCACAGGTGAGTACCTACTACCTGCTAACACACCCTCCAACGTGCAACGAAGATTTGAGTGCTCCTCGACAATGACTTTGCACAATGCATTAGATTTAGTTTATTTGAAATTGTACCTAAAGCATGACACGTTTAAAATAGATTATCACTTTTTGTTTTGAAACTAGCCTATTTTGATATATACAATGTTTGGATACGTCAAGGTTTGGGGTATATTTAAAAGAAAATACTAATTTAATAAATACGATAACAATAATTTGTTATTCATTACATTAATATACATACTGTTAGGCGGTACAAAGTTCGCCGGGTCAGCTAAACAGAGAATTGAGTTAAGACAGGACAACGGTCTGTCGGGTCAGCTAGTTACAAATAAAAATATCTAAATTACAAAAAAGCTCAAAAACATTTATTGCTAATCACAATTTTAGACTTTTAACCGTTTTAAAAAAAGATTATATTTAATAAAAAAAATTAGAGCCTCCTTAATAAAACCTGTGCCTGCACCAAGGCCTAAGTATCGTTGTGTGCGTGCGTGGTAACAGTGTTGGATGAAACACAGCGCACTGTCAACTGTCACATTTATTATACTTAACTCAGCATTGTAATGCTTGTTACCATGAGCTGCTTACTATGTACGTACATACCCACTCATACTATGTATTTCAATTGTTAGTTATATACGCGTCGAGAACTATACTCCTCGGAACCACCACATCGTTCACTTCTCTTGACGTTTTCATCTTTTCTTCAAAAACCCCAGTGCAACGTGGGTGATACGAAGCCCTTCGAGAATACACTACAGTCCTAAGAGTTTCGTGTCATGCTTGCGTGGTTTCAAATCCCAAGAGGAGCCGTATTTTTTACTTCAAAAATTTGAACCCTATAGTCCTCTTCTCCGTCACAAGTCGTACATACCTCGTCCTACATCAAGAAGAATTGGGCATGATTATGTATGTTACCGACATACATACTGGTATGTCATGTTTACAAAAAATAATTTAAATTTAACGCGACATACCTTCACTTAAAAGTTTTCACCGCAATCTCTTGAATTTTATTTGTACTCATTTAAGTAGCAATTCAGAAACAAAACAACTTTTTCTCAAGAGCCTGCGTTAAAAGCTCTCACCACTTTGAGAAGCGAAGTTGACTCTTATTTTTATTTTTATTTACCGTCTCGTTCTTCATAATCGAGCGCTTCTAAAGTCAACCGTGGCTAGGGAAGCGTTTATTTCAGCTTTTTCTCGGATATTGCATAACGAAAAAGTTATTCCTGTTAAGGTTTGTTTAATAAATACTAAATACAAATACAGCAATCATAAACTAAAGTTCACATGTTTTCTATCTCCTATAGTAACAAAACTTAAGCAAAGATAATCAAATTTAATTTTCTAATATATACATAACAAATATATGCAATTTGCATATATTGCAACATCCTACCTACCTACCAACATTATATGTTTTAATAATATTAAAACTCTCGTTCATAATTACTTTACACTGTTTTTTACGGGTGTAACGTGGTACTTACGCGTAGTCGATCACGATCGACAATTGTTTCGGCTTCTTCCGGAAGCCTTCATCAGGATCTTGAGTGCGACGCGTTAGTCGACAATTGTCGATCGTGATCGACTACGCGTAAGTACCACGTTATACCCGTAAAAAACAGTGTATCATATGTTTTGCTGGTGGGGTCTAAATCTACTATTCAATATGGCAATAGCTCAGAATGGGCGATTTAGACAGCTTTCGTAGTGCGCTATTTTTAATTCATACAAAATGAATCAATCTTGATTCAGTGATGTAGTACATAATTTATCGTAGTTTGTTATAGCTTGTCAATTTCCTTCAAAATCAACATAGGCCGAGCGTCGACGCCGGGGTCAACATAGATTCAGGCCCTTGGACGAAAGATTTCAGGCCGCTATGAACTTAGCTGACTACTGATTTTAGACATTGTCTTATTGGCATCGAGTCAGCCTCGCCCTGGACTGATTATGAACATGAATTTAGTTTACTTCTCACGCTGTATATTATTTGTTATAAGAAGCTTTTTCGTAAACATATGATGCAATAAAATATTGAATATTGAGTATATGTCTACAATATATCGTGGCATGCAAGTACACACCAGTTACACATACTTAAACATATCCAAGGCTTTTTTCCGAGGAGCTAGGCAAAGATTACCACTTGCTAAAATTGTGTGATACATCTCTTAATTATCCACATGAGAATTTAGTGATACTAATCGAGTGTGTGCGTGGCAAACAAGTATACGGCCCGCCCGATGGTAAGCGCTTACCCTCGCTTATGAATAAAATAATATTAAGATTTAATGGCTTTATATATAACTGAGACTGCTACATTTAGTCCAGTCAAATATTAAATCAAAATTTCAGTCTAAAGGGTGCATCTTTGATATATTGTAGTTTTAATCATACAAAAATAATGTGTAAAGATTTTTGGGTCTGCAACTACCGGCAAAGGTAGAAAAAAACATTTAAGAATATTTTTTGTGCAATTACTCGTAAATGGTAAAATTTAGAGAAAAAAGTTCTGAAGAAGATTTATAGAACTTAAAATTTACATTAAAAAGGTTCTATGACTTTTCTCCTTGTTAACCGAGTTAGGATGGTTTCCGAGTTTAAGAGATGGACGTATATTTAAAAAAATCGTAGGTAGTAGAAATATAAGCTAAGCTGGTTCTCTTATTCAACTAAACTAAACTAAAAGTTTGGAATATAAGATAAGTTCGTAGGTTACGGTAAAGTCTAAATTAGTATGTCACTTTATTAATAAAAACAAGAAATTTAGATCTTTTTTTAAATTGTGGGTTTAATTAGTTAAATAAGTTGCCAATTATTAAGTACTACGAATTTCGCTCTAAGTATTACTAATCTGGCCAATTGCGGGTTTATAAAACTATCCGCAATTGGCTAGCAATTGAAATATCGTATAATGTTATAGATAGCGTTGTATAGAGTTATACAAATTTGTATATTAGCCTAAATGTAATACGAGCTATTTCATTTTATAGAATGTTTGTGAATCTTAGCTAGTTCGAGTGATTAACAGAATTAGGGATATTGTATTGGTTTTTTTGATTGGAAATTCTCGTGAGTTTGACACATTATTATATATATGTGGTATCCGGCTTTACTCACGTTTATAGTCGAAGTTTCGACCTAGGTTTCGAGCATGTCCGATGCTCATCCTCAGGTGAGTTTACGCTGCCAGATCGCGGCGACCACTACATATTCTATTGGTATATATAAACTAGATCAGACAGTTTGTATCGTTACAAAGCTGCAAAGAGATTTAGTATAAAGTGATTCATGGCAACCCCAACGACGGTACAACTTTATTCGTGTTGAGAAAGAGGGCTCCTCACTTTAATGACTCATCTACTAATTTAATTCTCTTTATTGGTTTCTTGTTTTTATGTGTTACGTTGACAGTATTTCAATAGAGGTTTTTTTTTATATACTGTATAGATCTAGCGATTGACCAATATCTTACTTGATGGTCAGTGAGGATGTGATCGACGATGTTATCTAGACCTAGAATGCTTACTGGCTCTCAAGGACTGCTGCCTGAACAGTTTGAGCGTGAAGAAGTAACAAACATACATAGCTGTTGCGATTGAGTATGTAACGAAATATTTGAACTCCGATTCCCCCCCACCCCCCCTTTAAACATCGGTTTATTCTGAAACTTTGCAGACTGTGACAATGCAATAATTAAATAGTTTTTCCCATTATCCTTACCAGGATCGCCAGGATTAGCGATTTATTGTGTCCGATATCCATACTTTTTAGTTCGGCACATAAGTGTGTCTTTTGTTTTTTTGTGTAAACCATTATTATGTTACCTATGTTCAATTTGATTGAAAGGCAATTTGAACAAACGATTAAGTTAAAAAGATTTCTTTAATTGATATATATTAAAATGTAAAGCTACTTGAAAACATCTTGTGTGAAGATTCTATAGTTTGTTAAGTTCATTAGTAGATTTTCACAGTTTGTGTGTTGTTTACAGCTGCAACCGTACAGCAACTGTTATAAGTAATAGTTTTCCAGGATTATTTTTGTTTACGTAAGCCAAAAAGTGTAATAAAAATATACAATCTATTGCAAAACAAACGCATTCACACTCATACCCCCGCACTAGGATACCCTGTATCGCAGGAGGCATGGACACACGTAATCAATATACACAAACATCCAAGACCCGAGAACAAACATCTATGGTCATCACACGAATGATTGCCACAGCAGGGATTCGAACCCGGGATCTCGGTTCCAGTCAGTGGCGCTGATCACTGAGACATTGCAAAAATATGCAATAGTGAATACGCGCCTACTATTGCAATTTTGTTCATATAAAATCTATAAGCTCTTTTTTAATTTGAGTTAGCTTCATTAAATCTACAGTGAAAAGCACTCTAGCCAATTCGCGGCCATTTAAATACAGTGTTGACTGCTCTGCATGCTAGTATGCAAAACAGTAGATAAATTGAATTATTTTAATGACATGTGGCAGTTTTCCGACATTTTCATGTACACGTTTTCTAAATTTTTGCTAATAACACCATCTGATAGACTTTAATAGTGTTTTATCTTCATAGGTAGATACTTCTTAAAACTAATATGGAAAGTTTGAGAGGTTGGATGTTTTTATCTTTTTCAGGCCAGAACACCTAAATGACTCAGAATATAATTAGGCTTGGAGATAGGTTTATCTATTAAATGGTTAATGTCGTTTTGACGTTATCAAGTAAAATGAACATTTTTTTACACACTTACATGCCTCATCAATATTGTGTAAATCCTACTTTCTACTATTATTAAAAATGCGAAAGTTTGTGTGCACGTTTGTTACTTCTTCACACTCAAACAGCTACACCGATTTCGATGAAATTTTTTATAGAGGTAGTTTAGACTCTGGATTAACACACAGGCTACTTTTATCCCGGAAAAAGTATAGTTGAGGTAGCGGGTAACCCACGCGGGTGAAACCACAGGGCGCTACTAGTAAGTCATATAAGTAGCTTTGAACTAGGAAAAGATATGAAGAATACAAACAAAATGATATGGCCAATTACAATCAAATCACCCGTAAGAGTTCATACGGTTAGAGGACACGCATGTCCAGCCTCTTCCATTGATCTTTACAAGGACCAGTTAAAAAGCGCGCGCAATCAGCTTCTTCTTGTGATCTTCCAACTAATAGTTCATTTCGTCGGTGGGCGTCTTACATTGCGGTTTCTGAAGTACCCACTCGAGAACCTTTAGAATCAACCGGCCATAATGTGGCCCCTGCTGCCACTTCAGCTTCACTCCACTGAAATGTACATAACTTTATAAAATTAAGCAATAAGTCGTGACTCTCGTAATCACTTAAGTGGCTAATATTATCTTAAGTTCTCTAAAATCCAATGGATGTTATATTCTATAACACTAAAACTCAAAATCGTACTCCTACGTACAACTCTAATATTAGAAAAGTTTTATTCTACTGTGGATAGTTTTAGGCGATTCCAAATGACGTGACAACTCACTATGCGTAACCACATTTTAATCAAAAGATGTAATATAATTTTGACATCAATAAGTGTTAAATTATTCATACTATGTAAATTTGACTTTATAGTGACAGTATGAAATCTCATTTCAAACAAATGTAATAATTAGATTGAACAGTAAAGCCATTGAATACATTACTGCAAACAATTAATATGGAAATGGATCACCACCAAGCATTTGCGTCAGAGCGCTGTGATAGCTCACTTAATATTACACAGTCCAGCTTGTTTACGATACTAATAATAACACTATACTATCGTTAAGGATGTACGAAACATTGGATATGCCAAAACATGTGAATTTTGTCTTTTTTAATGCTTTCAGGCATTTGGGAAACTCCGCGACGTCTTCTTGTCCAAAAAACACTACAAATACTACAAAAACTCTACGATGAAAACGAATGTGTGCTTTATCACTTATCACTTATCAGATCCGTAGAAGAACGAAAGTGACCGACATAGCCCTGCGGATTAGCAAGTTAAAGTGCAGGGCACATGGCTCGAAAGATAATCTAATGGAGACTACGGACTGGCAAGCGAAGCAAAGGACGGCCACCGACAGGGTGGTTCTATCCAGTCCTTGTAGAAATCATAGGGGGAGGCATACATGTCCTATGGCTGAGATGGTTTTTGTATATTGTTTTCGCGTTTGACTACTATTTCACTTGAAGGTCAGTGACGATGAGGTCGAAGATGATATCTTAATAATCCAGTAAGCTTCTAAGTCTAGCGTGATTACAATGTTATAATTGTTATCATGCTAGACCTAGACTAGAATGCTTACTGGCTCTCAAGGACTGCTGCTTTATTCGATTGATCTTAAACATGCTGATCAAGTTTTAAGAATCATTGTACATTACTATCCCTGAAGAGTTCAAAGTGTGTTTAATAATATAGAGAATAAAAACCCAAATTTAATAACGGAGCTGAAACGTGGTCTCTGACTACGGGGCTTGTGAACAGGCTCAAAGTCGTACAACGAGCTTTGAAGTGGGCCGTACGACCCGTAATTTGTATTGCGATTTTTCCCCCTTACTAGCTGAGAAGTTTTCTTATAGTATAATATTAAGCAGGTAAGCTTTTATACATCGTACATATTAAATGTATGTTTACATCAACGCGACCCGAGAAATTCAAAAAGTATTTTTTTATGACATGGGTAATAATTTAGCAGTAAAGTAAATACTTGATACCTACTAACTTGAAAACATCATGTCTGGATATTTCCTACACTATTATCTAAGTGCCCGAACGAATTAATAAAATAGTTCTTTCAATAAATTTAACTGTTTAATTCTTGTTCCAGAAATAAAACAGCTTTTTCTTTGCCAGGTTTGTCAGGTAGGCTTTAGTATGTCTTTATTCATGAAGGGATCGTATCACCACTTCACTAAAGTCCCTATCACGACGAATCAATGTAAGAAAATAGAGTTTTCCAGCGATGACTTCGAATGGGGTGTGTTGTCTGATTCAGGTTTCGTGAATTATTCAAAGGGCTGATTTACTAAGTTCCCTATGGGGATAGATACGCTCAACGACATAGATGTGTATTTTTTATATAGCTAATAGATTGTTTGACTACTATCTCACTTGGTGGTCAGTGACGATTTGTTCGAAAATATTACTCTCAAGAATTGCAGTATAAACACAGTATGTGTGCTGGCACGGACCCTGAAGTCTGTGTTGAATGGTCGTTTCATTAAAAAAAAGCAGTATGTTTTTGATGACAGTTTTTCAAACTTGAAGGAAAATTTTTCTAAAAATGTTAATAAGGAAGGAAGTAATTCGGCCCTAGTGGTATGGGCTGCTATAGCTTAGTTGGACAAAGCGACAGGACGGTATTCTGTAGTCGTGGGTTCAAGTCTCACTAGCAGCCGAATTTTTTCCTTCAAATATTTGAACTGAAGTTCTGCCTAGCACGATGTTAATGCAATACACAATAAAATCTGTTCATAATGTTATTTATAATAATTATTATTCCGATTTCGTATCCGACTGTACACCTTATCAGGATCTCACATCACATGCTTGCCTAAGAATTCGTAATGTAGGTCGTATCCGCTATCTGATTGAACGAGGTCCCTGTTTTTCAGCAGTCCTTTGGAGAAACCTTCTCAACATGTTGGACTAATCTATTATCATCTATTTTTTGAAATGTCAGACGTTATCGTACCAGGTTTTTAGGCTGCCTCGATTGAGGGTTAATATTACTGTCCAACAAAAAACAGGTTTTTTAGCCGAAACGCACTTTCGGTCAGGCTCTCAGTTTCGGCCGAAGCCTAAACCGAAACCAAAACTTACAAACACTCTTGCATTACATACAGACAGTTAAGGGGTATTAAATAAAATAAATAGATAATAAAGTACGCAACAAATATATTTTTAGGCGCGTGGCGCGGCGGTGGGCACGTATTAGCCGCGAAGTTGGCTGAATGACCACAATAATTCACGAACACTCGAGTTTCGGCGCGGCTGAAAATTTCCGCCATTTTTTGTCCGTAACCGAAACTAAACCCGAAACTAGATTTCTTGCCCAAAACTGGCCGACACGGAAACCGAAACCGAACTTTTAGTTGGTCACTAGTAATAATTTTTTTTTCATCAGATGCCTGTTTGAGAATAAAACACAATGTATAATTAAATGACAAAAATCACTACTATGGTACGAGTTTTCATGCACTCTACGGATGACGTAGCATTCTCGTAGCCTATAACTGTTGAAGGATTCTCGTAGCTTATAACTGTTGATGGATTCTCGTAGCTATAAAGCGCTTCGTAGCTCTGCGGAAATACATTGTAGGTGCACCATATTCAACACTGTCGCGTAATTGCGGCTCCGTTGTTATACTCGATGGCGTTATAAGCATTATTTATTATTAATTATTGCTCGTTATTTTAATAAACATGTTAAATTAACAGCAATATTTCTGTACTCATTTATCCTTCTACACCGCGCCGTGGTGGTACCGGCCTATAATACACCCATAGTACATCTCTTCCCGTGGGTGCCGTAAGAGTCGGCTAAGGGATCTCGTACCTAAACGTGGGCAGCAGCGTCTTCTGAGGATCGTAAATTATACTGCGCTCTCCAACCCGTCTGCCAAGCGTGGCGAGTATTGGCAAATCTATATGGGGAGGCATTCATGTCCAGTTGCGGACGTCCTATGGCTGAGATGATGATGATGATACCCTTCTAAAACAATTTTACTACTGATTAACTGACTATTAACGATTTTGGTAGCATGCTATCATGATATATTTTTTTAGTTTATCACTAACTAATGGTAAGAGAAAAATGTAAGGATTTTGATACGAGAAATTTGGGTATATATGTATAAGCGATATCAGAAAGTGCTAATGATTATGACAAAAAAACATACATGGTTCACGTTATCCTTCATTTATTTACCTATATTATGTGTATTGTCTGGGAAAGCACCCAAAGGAGTTTGGTCACCCAAGTATTGATATTAATAAGCCAATAGATTTATGGACTATATTAGTAGCCAAAGTACTCATACAAGCCTCACCGCTACCGCCAACATAATATTTCAAACCCATATGTACTGGTTTTAACGACCGATTATACCAGAGATTATAAACACAAAGAATATAGCTAATAAAAAATCAAAATACTCAGTACTAGTCGTAGATGGGTTAGTAGTAAGTAGCATAGAACTGATGGGTAGTGGGTTCAAAAACTTGTAGAGTAAAGGTGGGATAGGCAAGCACAGGGTATATCGTCTACATTTTGGAGCGAGCTCAGCTCAGGGAGAAATCGCATTAAAAATGGGGTTGGGGGTAGGAGGGTGAAGAATACTTTACTGTTTGGTAGTTCTGAGAACCTAATCTCATTTCTACCAAAAATACACAAAACATTTGTTTATCTGGCAATGGCCAGTGGAATGCTCAAATATTATTGTAATTAGTGATTAGTGTTTATTTTAATAAATAGCTTATGACATAATAAAGAACCAGATTACAATACTAAGTTTCAGTAGGTTTAGAGCTAGAAATAAAAAGATCTTAATGGAAAAATATCTCTTTAATATAAATTGATACGACAACCCATTTCAAGTTAGTATTTTTACAATTCACGTAGGTACATTACATTAATTATTTATTCACAATTTTGAAACATACATCTAGTTATTAAAATGTATTAAGTTATGCTATAATACAAAATTTTAGTATTACATAAGATTAACGACTTAGAACACACCTAAATTGAGAAATTTACTGATAACTCTCTTAATTTACAATTAGTTATGTATAATCTGTGAACTGGCAATAGGCCCTATCTAAAAAAATCAATTGCAAAATGTCCTAACAGATGACTGGAATAAGTGAAAAAAATCACAATGAAGGGTAGATTTTAAATAAGTCTCAGTGTTTTAGTTTTGATTTCGAGTAAATTAAGCTAAATTGCTAAAAAAAAAATATTTTATTCAATAACAATATTTCTTTTGTAATTATTTAATTATTGATTGGCCAGTAAAGTTGCATGATAAAAAGTAAGACCTTTTACCAGTTCATTAACGATATATTGACAATAATTATAAATGATAATATATTACAAGTAATCGCTATGCGTACGTATAGATACGTTTGTTTATTCACGAAGCAGAATGAACATAAAAAGTACATTTTCTAAATTTGATTTACTCTTTTCGCATGTATATCAACAAGCGGTTACGTTTAAAACATCACTCTGCCGTTAATACATGATTCTGTAAATATACTTTATCTAAAATAAATAATCAAAGCAAACCATAAAATCACAATTATGCTTTAAACTTGTAATAACAAAATTTGAACTATTATTAAACAGTAAACTTGATGACTTGTTATTGGAACAGTAAAACCTTTCAGATGTACAATAGGTGAGTCGCCAGATTAAATAAAACATTGAATTAAAGAATTAAAATAATAAAAAATGGCGAATGCGTACCCACCCAGCTTGGGTTGAATATACATTTATTACAACTCATATTTCTTTTATCGCACTGTCCTGACTCCAGTGGCTCTTAATGATTTTGGTAACATGATATCATGCATGCCATGCATGATTAAATGCAGCCCTTAGACTGAAATTTTGATTTAAAAGTTTATTTGACTGGACTATACGGCTTGGCTATTTGTTAAATAGACACTTATGAGCCCATATGTCGTTACAGCGAGAACTTAAAGGAAATGAAAAATACAGTCGTTCGTAAATGTTTTATAACTAAATTAGCAAATAAAATCAAATTATGTTCAATCAGAATTAATCTTCACGAACTGTTATCATAAGTGGTATTTATAAAGTTTATTTGACGTGTAGGACTTTCAACAAAATAAGTTGAAAAGACTCAAAGTTATCTATTTCGCAAATGGCAAACGTTAATTGAAAAAATGGCGATTTTAATACCCACTACGTGGCAGCTTGATCTGAATATAAATTGATTACAATTGGTTTTTTTTCGCAATGGCTGGAGTCCAGTGTTGGTCTATTTACAAACTTTAAATGAAGGTTACATTTAAAGTTCTTTTATTCTTAAAAATACTCTTTATTGTTTAAGTACATGAAATGTTTTGCTTTGGAAATAGTAGACACCGGTGATGACTCTGACTTGGAAGCCAAAAATAGTATGCTTAAATATTAAATCAACGGACGTCACATACACAGCGGCATTGCTTAAAATGACGATCAGCTATACAAACTTGAATGTCACAAAAAATATTTTCTTTACCTTCAAGAATAATGTTCTTGAAGGTAATGAAGATATTGAATAACCATACTTCCCATGAGAGCGGTAAAAATAAATACAGGTTTCTATTCAAATATTTCACTTATACTGGGAAATACAGGCACATTGGCAGACGTGTTTAGTACAATGAGAAGATTCTACTTACATATTTTTATTTTCTATAGATCAAACATTTCACTACTATGTCAAGTTAGTGAGGGTCAGTGGCGATGTGATCGATGGTGGAATCACGCTAGACTTAGAATGTTCACTAGCTCTCAAGGAACATACTGTTTGTTTGGTGACAGTTTCTCAAACTTTAGGATGGAAGCTAAGTACTGGAAAGTGGGTACTCCGCCGCCAAGGTTCGGATACGCTAGTGACGGAGTTTACCTATGAGATCTTAGTTGCTAAGCAACGCACTCTGTTAACTAATTAACAGAGTGCGTTGCTTAGCAACGCATTTTCGGCATTTTCAACAAGGCGCTTCTGTGCTTCGGAAGCCTAAGCTAAGTTTTTAGTCCTGATTGTAGTCTTAGGCCCTGATCTTGAAAGCCCTGGGCGGCCTAAGACACCGATATTGCGCTGGCTGCATTATGGCCAACGCAAGAGTGGAATAATAGCAGTACTGATATCACTCCACTGTCTGTATGTATGTCAGTAACGGGCTTGTAGCTCGTAAGCAAAACGAAATTAGAATGACTAAGAATTAATTATCAAACGTTTGTTATAAAGTTTCAATTTATTCAATTTAGGTAAAGTTCTTTGGTTCGAAAATGTGATTATCTATTTCTTAACCAAAGAAATTTAATGAAACTTTTAAACAGTTTGAAAAGTTATTTAGTAACCTGTATTATAAAAATATGATTAAATACAGACTTGGAAATATACATTTTAATATAACATTTATTAATGCACATAAATATCAGTCGACATAATTTGTTTGTGTTACAATACTTTAACTATTGTTTATTTCCGTAATAAAGTTCATTATTATTGTTCTGATTATTAAAAAAAATATTAGAGTTTAATGTATATCTATAAAAACTTCAATAAATGGCTCGCTTTATACAGAACATTTTATAGTTATAATCCTTTAAAGACATGTATGTATTAATCGAACATCAATATTTAAAACCATTTAAAGTCAATACAAAAATGTGAAGGGAGTTAATATAAATTACAAATATTATGTACACACAGAACGATATTCATTTATAAAAATCTAGTTGCGCCCCGCGGTGTTACCCGCGGTGTAATTGTACGTGTCTTGATTGTGTCTTCCTGTCATCCCACGGGAACATCCAATATTTTGGAATAAAAAGTAAAATGTGTTATTCCAGGGTCTAATCTATCTCCATACCAAATTACATCGCAATCGGTGCAGCCGTTTGAGCGTGAAGGAGTAACAAACATACACACAAACTTTCGCCTTTATATATTAGTGTGATGATCGCTAGAACAATTTTGGATTATTGTGTACTTTGAACATGTTTTAATTAAAGCTTATGTTCTGTTTCATGAATTACATGTACGTTATTATAATGATGGAACGATAATACTTGAGACAATGAGATCTGTTATAGATTTAGATTGTTTATTTCACGTTTAAAATTTTTACTAGTCATATTTTTAATATAGCCAATCTTCTAATACTTAAACATACAACTATTTAAAAAAAAGATCAATTGCGAAAAAGGTAATACATGAAAAATAATTCTTCTTTTATTTATTGGAACTTATAAAATATACATTGACTTTTTTGAAGAGTATTTACAGTATTATTTGAAGCGCATTTCTTCCCTTTTAGTTGCATCACTAAACAGACTTCGAAAGATAGTAAACAGAGTACACTATTTTCACAATACACTACTATATATGTACACGCTAGATATAAATCACAGCTCCTGATTGAAATGTTACCATGAAAATGACTAGAAAACTTAGTAACTAATCTAATGTGAGATCACTTCTGCTTTGGTCTGGTAAGTCACTCGTTTCTTACTACACATCGGTTTCTTTTTGATGGAAGGATTTCTACTGTCACTGTCAAGACTCACTTCACTGATTGATACAGAGTCCTGGCAGCAGAGGTGCCTTTCGACGCACGGGAGAGTTTCATCGAAGTTTGGATGGTCTATGTTACGCGTTCGGAAGGCATCTCGGTCGCGCACGTTTCGCTCGCCGCTTGCTCCAGCTCGTCTTGAGCGGAGCGAGCGACGATCCTTACATCAAGAACAACGTCCGCGCGGCCCACGTAAGTTTCCCGCGCGGGCTTGCTGTCACAAGCGACACATTTCTTGCTGCGATACAGAAGAGTACATCATCGTTGACACTGGATACTGTAAAATAAAATGAGATTATCAGTAATTAAATTTGAGTTTGTCTTTCGTCTGTTTATCAACATTTAATCCCCGAAATACATTTTCAAAGCTATGGAAATTGAATTGAAACTGAAAAGGTTAATCGCGAAATTATAATAGAAGATCCAAAAACAGCAACCTAAATCAATACAGGGAGAATGAAATCAAGAGACAGACGGTTCCAATCTCGATTGCTTTCGAGAGTGTTAGCACAGGAGCTATTGGAAAATGAATATTATCACAAATGGAATGGAAATTCACTTTGACACAACTTAAGCATAGAATACATAAAAATGGAATTAAGATGTTAGTGTACACTAAGCGGGCGTGATAGATAAAAGGTAAAGTTCAGAATAGTTTATTAGAGAAATTAATGTAATAACTTTAAATAATGAACTGGTTATATTATACCCATAAGTGGTACCCATTTCATGCAAAGATAAATAATTTAAAATATTTAATACTTTACTTTATAAAATACTCTTTTGTGGTAATGATAAAAGTTCTCTTCGTAATACAGGTAAAGTTAACTGAATTAAAGTGCTTTCATATGAACAAAAATCCCTATAACTTGGGTAATTAATCAATTCAGATATAAGTGTTATCGTCTTTCTGAGAAATCTGTTGTTCTCAATGTTATCTTTGTCTTAAGAACAAAATCTCCTTTAAAATGCATTTAATAGTAATATTGATTTAGATATTCATAATGTTTTCAGCTTTTATTAAAGGAATAAAGTAGGCAGAAAGCAGAATAAACTAATCATATTTCAATATACGACGTTGACAAGGGGGTCATCCGCCTAAAAATATTGCTTTGACTATTGCTATAGCTTTCGACTTTCTTTCCGTATTTTCGAGCCTAAGAAAGCTACAACAACAAATAAATCGTTAATAAATCAATATTAGAATTAGTTTATTCATATATAATTAATTGTTGAAGCTTTCTTAAGTGTGAAAAGACGGATAGAAAGTTGAAAGCTAAAGCAATAGTCAAAGCAATATATATACACGGATGACCCCTAGATCTTTAAGCACGCACGTTCCTATTTTTTGGGCCAGTTGGAAATCAGAGTCTGGTGTCACTCATACTCTAAGACATTTTGTTGTGATCGTGGAATTACTAGTCGGGCATGTTCTTTATGGCTTCAATAGATTGTGCGCAACGATCCTAGTCTTTCTTTTTTCATTGTTTGAGGTGCAAGTTCTGACTTCTGTCTGAAAAACACCTCCGTTTTTTAGAAGTCTACAGAAGCACCTAAATTTGGCGAGATAATTGTTTGAAAAGTAAATCGGTTCATCGAATAGTTAGGTACTTTTTCAAGCCTTTGCATGCACTGCAACAGTTGTCAGTTAAAAAGGAATTAAGCTGTAAAGAAAACTATAACAGATGACAAAGTGCGGACAAGATTTTGCATTAGCTTTATGGAAAGGGCACAACACAATCGGTGTATTACGTGCGTCATCTGAGTGTGAGACGTACCTCTCCTTTATTGTAATGGTTTAAACAGCATGAAGACATTTGGCGGCATCTTTAAACATCTAAGTTTCTGATTCAATATGAATTCAGTTTGCCAGTGGCTTAATACTTTTAAGAAACATGGGATACTCTGAGATTTTTCGAAGGCACTTGGATAGGTAAGCGTAGGTATATACAAAAAAACTGATGCGCTATATGAATGTCTGTTCGCAGGAATTTTGTCTGATCTGTTGTATGCCCTGTAGTTGAAGTTCACTCGCTGAATAATAACGCCGTGTTGTACGCAACTGAAATTAAAAGAAATTATATAAAATCTATTAAAAAGCTGATAATGACAACGCAAAATAAATTATAATCTATGATACAATTCATCATTATATCACGATGTTCAACTATGCTTCGTAATGGGCATAACATATTTTATTGTCTTATTTAGCTAAACGGTACCTCCGTTTAGCTAAATAAGACCATAAAATATGTGATCTCAATGTACCAACTAAAGAAAATTCAATGATATTTATTCTCAATAAGACAATTACATAGGGCTTATAGCTTACAGTTTAGGGTTAGGCAATTTATTATTATTAATTTAGTTTACTATTCATCAGGTGAAAGCACGCCACCGTTACTTTTAGTTAAAATCCTCCAAAACAATAGGTTGCCTGGAAGAAATCACTTGAAGTGATAAATCCGCCTTCTGTTTCTCTAGAATAGTTTATGCTTTAAACATCATTATATGTATTAAGTTACTTGTGTAAAACTGGGAAAAACAAATAAAGAGTTTTCTATCTATCTATCTACATAGTCATTTACTTGAGAATTACGAAAATGGTGTCTACTGTAATAAATGATATATATTTTCTTACAAAGCATTACTGATAATATCTAATCTAGGCCTCGAGCCTAGTGTGAATTGTTGCTAGAAACGATCCTGGGCTTCAAATAAATAATGACACAATGTTAAAAGCAATAGATATTATCAATGTAGTTATAAGTTAAAAAAGTAAATAGATATGTATGTACCTAACTTTTTCATTGTTAAAATAAATAAACAAAAATATTATTGAAGTATCTGCAGCATCCGTGCCGTGGTGGTACCGGCCTAGAATATTACTCCCCCATCTCTTCCCTTGGGTGCCGCGAGAGTTGGCTAAGGGATCACGTACCAGGAGGTGGGCAGCAGCGCATTCTGAGGATAGGAAACCATACTGCGCTCGCCAACCCGCCTGCGTGGCGAGTATTGGTAAATCCCCCCTATATGGGGAGGCATATGTCCAGCAGTGGACTTCCTATGGCTGCGATGAATGTATAAATGAAAAATCTGCAGCAAAAATTAAAATAAAGAATAAATACATGAACCGACGTAAGCTAAACACTAGATATACGCACTACTTGCCCAAAAGGGTTCAATGAACATTGTAATTGAGCAGATTGTTACCTGCGACTGTTTATTGAATCCAAGTTTCGGTTGATATTTCCTCCGTAACTTCCTCGGGCAGCAGACGCAGATGATTCTCAGGAAAGCCCTGGAACAATACGATGAAAGTTATAACACTAACTAAATATATACTACGTAAATACTAAGTGGTTCAGGTAATAGATGAGGACTAGAGGAAAGATATCTTTTAGGTATAGCTGTATAAACACCAAAACTTACGTTATTGGAATCGTTTCAGATACAGATACAGATATTTATTGGTAAAATAATAATTTACAAGTCACTTATTCTAGATATATACATTATATATATTATCTTATTTTTTAAAATTTATTTATTAACATTCACACAAGGTCTTCAGGTCCCAAACTAGACAGAGCCTGTGCTATGGTAACTGATGACTGATATATATAGTTATATGCATATACACACCCAGACACAGGTCAAACAGACATGTTCATGCACACAAATGTTTGACCTGTCCGGGAATCGAACCCGGGACCAGCGGCTCAGAAGGCAGAGTGCTACCAACTGCGCCAACCGACCAGTCAAATATGTTATTATAAATATGTTAATTAACTAAAACTTAACTACTTTTTACTAACAAGTAAGGTTTTAAAGTTAAACTTTAAAACAAATAGTATCAAATTAATTAATTGATATTAAAAAAAAATCATTAATACTTAGTGAAAAACTGTATTTTTTTTATTTTTCTACATATTAAAAGTTTTCGTTTGACAACTGTCTCACCTGATGTTAAGTGATGACGTTGTCTAGGACTAAGCACGCAAACCTAAAAGGTACCTATTCACTCGCGACTTGAAAACTCCAGGATTGTACATATCGGGAGACAAAGACTCGGGCAACGAGTTCCATTCCTTGGCAGTACACGTTAAGAAAGTGGAAGCAGAACGCTTCGTACGTATACGTGGTACCATATAGCGATGGCGAATTGCCGTACGTCGAGTCGACCGATGATAGAAAGGGGATGGTGGAATCAGATTGTGTAATTCCATTGCACATTCTCCGAAATGCACTCGATAGAAAACTGATAGGCTTGCTACTCTACGCCAGTGTTCAAGGCTCTGAAGCCTACGCTCCACCAAAGAGTTACAGCCGATGATATAACTATGTATAATATCGCCAGTGAGTGGATTAAGACCTAAGTTTCAAAAGCAAGTCAATAATCCAGTATTCTATGTAGGTTTCCTTCTTTGACAATATAAATTATGAAATACCTCAAGATGTCAGATCTTATTTCATCGTCGCCATAAATAGACTGAAGATGGAGAATATTCATATCCATTTTATTAAAAGATCTGGATGTGACGTGATTTCATCATACGTATGAGAAAACCTTTATAAGTTTTCTCAAAGAGGAGTCAATCTTTATAATCCTTTTGTTGAGATAACAAATACTGAAAATAGCATTGTGAATAAATATTTATAAACAATACCTAGCTAAATGATATGACTTGGAATAACCTTATGAGCAGCGGAGCGGACAATTGGCCTTTTCATTGTTATATGTCTTTATTGCAATAAGTTTTTCAATTGGGGCTGGTATCGCTTGACAAAATAAAACTTTTGAAGGACAATTAAAAATCGGAAAGTAATAAACTTTCTGACAGTTCTTTTATTTTAGAACCATAGCATATTTTTCATCATCATCATCATTGACATCTCAGCCATAGGACCCCCCCGTAAGCAACTTTTGCATTCATTATCGTTCGAGTTTCCTTACGGGGTTTCAGAAAATTATATCCATACCAATTCGAAAAAGCCACATTCATAACGTAAATGAAAATATCTATATCATCCTGGAAATGTATCTATGTACCTATTACTATTAATATTATAAATGCGAATTTTTCCGTGTATATTTCTTACTTCTTCACGTTCAAACGGCTACATCGATTTCGATAAAATTTGGTACGGAGATAGCCCTGGATTATAACATAGGCTTATTTTCATCATCACCGGTTTTCATCACCACGCGGGTAAAACCACGGGGCACAGCTAGTAATCTATAAAAATATATATTGATAATTCAATATAACGTTAGCGAATTGGACTAGAGTTTCGATATTTAAAAAAGGAATAAAAAAACTATAACTATGTTCGATTTAAACGACTTTAGAATTGCTGTTTTTTAAGTGTGTGATTTCTCTGCCAACTAAGCTACAAGAGCTGCCTTCGAAGAATCCGAATTGTTTTCTTAAATTGTATTCAGCAGATGATTACAATCAAAACTGTTGGTACGCATATAATGGAATCAAAATGTAATGGTGCTATTTATATGCATAAGTACTACAATTGTCCCGATGACATTTTTGTTCCAATGAAATATTTGCAAGTTTTTATTCAGTCGCCTTTGGATTTTATTATAAAAACTTTTTCAAGCTACTCAAACGAATCTAGTTTTATGAACAAAAAAAACTATCTACATTAATAATAAATTCAAAAAATTATACACTTTAGATTTTATATTGTGATTTCAACAAATACCAGTTTTTTTTAAAGATATTTGGTTCTAAACGTATTATTATTATTATGTGTAGCAGTTATATACAAAATTGAATTTTCATAAATAATCTCGAAAAAATAAAGTCTAGCGAATATTTTATGAAATGAATAAAAATAACGTACCTATATCTTTTAAACAATTGAACAACATCGATTTAACCATTTAATCTTTAAGTATACGATTTTTATGTAGAGATACATGTTATGAATGTATAACTAATATGTAAAAAGCAATAAACAATCTTTATGTTTTAGATATCAATCAATCAATGGTGTCTGTCTGTGTCTGGGTGTGTTTAAGTATATAAGTATATATGTAAGTATGTTTACCATAGTACTGTCTCTGCCTAATTTGGGACCTGAAGACCTTGTGTGAATGTTGTCCCATATTATTATTATAAAAAAAAAACAATAATACAGAATTAACCATCTTTGAACATAAATAAAGCATGTAAAACATTTAAACAACTTCATTGGACACTGGGAGGTCTTATCGCTAAAAGTAATATCTTACAGGCACCTGTACGGATAGGAATTGTAAAAACAACAACACGGTCAATAGGTGAATAGAGATTATAAAAACAAATGAGAAAATGGCATAACAATTAAATTCGTTTGTAACACACAAACGAATTTAATTGTTATGCCATTTTCTCAATTCAATAATATGTATTAATAATGCATAAAAAATATTATTATTTTTAACTGTATCGCACAATGGTCGCTTTATGGACGGCGATAACATACTAAAATATAAAAAATAAATTTTTAAAATGAAACGTTGGCCCCATATGTTTCAAATTAAAGTAAATATGCAGTATGTATCTTCTTAGACGCTTAAAGGATATATATTCCGTACCACAGATAACAAAAAAAAAGGATGACCTTAAAATGATTGAACAGATCTTAATAAATTACAGCTAAGAAACATCTCGATTATGTCAGCTTTCAAAGAAAAAAACTGCATCAAAACTGGTCATAGGAGCTACGATGCCACAGACAGATATACAGATATCAGATTTACTTGTATAACACATCTTTTTGCGTCCGGTGATAATAACTATATTACTTCGAGCATGATCTAAGCAATATTATTGTCAAAACCTATTAGTTATCAAAACATAAGACTACCCTGAAAGTTTTTGTTGCTATTTGGTTTTGCTAGAACTGTTGTCAATAGTAAATTACACCATTTGAGTACGTACTAAAGACTACGCAGTACTGTTATTCGACTATAATATAACAGTACCTCACCTTAGCTGTCGCAGCAGTTTCCAGCGCATAGGTTGTAAAAAGTAATTAGAAAAATGAACGACGAGAGTAAATTACTTGAAACTATTGAAAATAGGAGACAAAAGATGTCTTATCTACTTATGACTTGATACTTAAAGTCGTAAAGTTAAAAGGTTACAGAAGGAAAGATAAAAAAAAAGACAAAATAAGACCAACGATAAAGTCAAATAAAAAGAAACATGATGTCACATCATAAATGGAGGTTAAAACTACGAATCTGTCATAAGTCTATCTCTCTGATGCCATCAATTTAAACTTGAAGAGAAATACTCTTCAACCTTGAAGAGATGGCATCAGAGAGAGAAACATGGTGACAACTGCATCAGCTACACGAAAATGAGCAATGCGCTTGAGGAAGGCCAAAGTAGTAAATAAGTAGTTGATGATCTGTATTTCTAGCGTGTGTTCTGTTTATATATGTATTTCGGATTTAAGTGGATTAGTGTGTTGTTTGGCGGCCATGATAGTTTTTTTTTTCATTTAAGAATCAACTGTGCGCACTGCGCGCGCTCGGCGCGATGAGTCTTTCAATTCGAATGTCGTTGAAATCAAACGAAAACCAGGTTCTCTCGTAATGAACTACTTGACTCAGTGACAGTAACAAACCATGTTTGACATTGACAGATTCATCATTGAGGTGAAAGAGTGTTCAAACTGTCAAGACTACTTTTCGGCTATCAAAAGAGATGGCGCTAGAAGTACAAACTTACGGTTTCTATTTCATACTCCGACATACATTTATAATATATTTTACTACAAATAATTATGAAATAACTTTTACATGAGCATACCGACACCAAAGGAATATCATAATTGATGATTTCTTGATTCTAGCAATTATACATAAACAAAACTGTATTTTTATATATAATAAAGACCATTTGTTAGGGAAAACATCTATTTAAATAGACACATTATCTAGAGCTGGTATTACAAAATAAGGCGTTCTCCAATAGAAAACGAAGTCTGTTAGCTTAACTTTTTGTTCCGAGCCCGCGAATTATATGATAGTAAAAAATGGTAATGGTAAGTTAGGTTACTTCCTAGTTAGTAAGTCGTCCAAGTAGATGTAACACTTTTCAGTATTAGTGGTGAAACTCAAAAAATGCTTGACCGATTTTTATGATTTTTTTTTGTTTTTTACATATTATAAGTTTGATGAAATGACATGAAATTTAAATGGGACTACGTTTTCAAATAAAAAAGAATCATTAAAATCGGTTCCACGGATTCGAACGGTTACATTATTGAACATTTCATGGGCAAACCACTTTTATTCATGATGAAATTCGAATGATGAAAAGTTTTATATTTTTAATTGATATGTACTACCGACGATTTTTTGAAGATGATGTACTGTTTACCATTTGTACGTTGCACACTGTTTAGATCGTTGTTAAGCCGTTTGTGGTTGAGAGACCGACACGATGAGCTCACATGAAGATAATTAAAGTGAAATATCCCAAGCTAATGCCTTCTGCTCGATTAATTTAAATTGTTTTTGGTGATACGTCATAACCGTTAAGTATGTTCGTGGCTTTGTTATTGTTAGTCTAGCTAACTTGTAAATAGGTGGGATTAAACTTGTAAAGGGACAAGTGGTGTTTACAGATGGCAGTTATTTTTGCTTTGATGTTTCAACTGTAGTTATTTCAATTAGTAGATTTTTCAGTACAAATATTTTACTCGCAATAAAAAATACAACAAGATATAAGTTCAATCCCACATATTCAATAATTTTCTTTTAACATTTAATTATAATTTTAGTTTGTAACTTAGTAATTACGACTGTTTTACGTGTAATTCGGTTATCTTAAAGTCAATCACTGCATCAAGCAAAATGAATTTGCTTCTTGATTGCAGATAATATCTGAACCTTTCTGCGTAAGTAGATAAGGTTCTTCAATCTTTTTGAATAGATATATCTATCAACAATATTCATTTTGGGTTTGGTTCCCTTAGATATCCTCAAGGACCGATATTTTTTATTCATGATCTAGGCAACATCGTCACACAATCTATCGACACGTCATATTTCATTTGGATCCTTTTAGCCGCTCTGGTGTGACTGAAGAAACGAAATATTTCGTTTTCTAATAATGATAAATAATGCTAAAAAAAGTGAGACTTATAATCGAGGTAATGAAATTATCATCGAAATGAAAATCGATGTTGGTTGTCGCTGCAAAGGGGTTCATTAGCATTGTAATTCAGTTTCTCGCTTCAACAGCCTTCGGGTAACTCGATTAAAGCTCGCCGGTGGATTTCTTTAATGAGGGAGAGATACAGCTTAAAGCACAAACTTACTTGTACTGTTTTGTAAATTGTTTTGTTGGGATTTGGGTTCCGAAATTTTACAATTACATGTGTTTGTTGGACAAAGTTGTTAGATGTAGGATTGTGTATTTTGGAAAACATCCTGTTTTATTTATGAAATTACTTTTATTCAATAACAGCTGACTCGGTGTAGTATTCACTGCGACATATTTCCTTTAACGTTTTATTGCTATTATAACTTGGAAAATTTGGATATATTAATGTTTTTATAACGCTGGGCTCTAGATGAAATTCGGCACAGATATAGATTATACTTTGGACACATAGCTAACTATCGCGGATTAACATGCGGTTTCTAATATATGAATTTATTTTATTTTATACATAGTTTAACTATGCAAATCATGACTATATTTGTTATGTGGCCATGATTTGCTTAGGAGCCTTACTTTAGGAGCCAGAGATTGCCATACTTTTTACTTGATGAAACTGTGTATTAAAATGGAGTTTCGCTAAAGCTAAGAGAGATAACTTTATAAAGTTCTTAGAGCTTGGAAAAACACTTAGGACAAATGTTACTGAAATAAACTAAACAGATCTAGGATTACTAGATTTCATATGACATGTAAATATTGTAGTCTACGCTAGTAAAAATGTACGACGCTGTTTGTAAGTATAACGACCGCAATTCTGTTAGTCACTAAAACTAACTAACTATTGTCGGCCTACAAACTGCTACGCAGTTTGGCAGTGTTCTGTAAGTTGATATCTACCTGTTTTGAATTGAATAAATAAATTTGCTTCCAACCGGTCCTTGTGGAAATCAATGGGGGAGGCGTATGTCCAGCAGTGGACGTCCTATGGCTGAGATGATGATGATGAAATAAATTTTAAAAAAAGGTGTTATTCCGTAAAATTGATTTTAATAGTAAAAACTTGTGTTGTGTATTAAGCAAACTTAAATTAATATTACTCCTTACAATGCTAGACTTTTGTTCAATTGCGAATAGTTTTAGCACCAAATAGCTTGACGTCATTTAATTTTGTGAAACATGAGAAGTTTAATTTCATTTTAACTGTATTTTATACTGGGTATATTTATTACCGTACCTATATTGTTAACTATTGTGATTAAATGGACATTAGAATGAAGGATTTCGTTGCGTTAGTCACTAATGCATCCCAAAAATGCTTACCTATTGTCTATAAAAGAAATATAAATACTTAAACTACAATAGACCAGATGAGAGCCAGCGAGCAATCTAGGTATGTGATAGCATCTTCGACCACATCGTCACTGACCATCAAGTGAGATAGTGGTCAAACGCTAGATCTATACAGTATAAAAAAATACAATACATAGTTAGTTTTTTATGTGTGTATTTATATGTTTGCTAACAATTAGAAAAATAAAGTGCTAACAAATTATATGTAATTATTTGTAGTGATAAAAACATAATAATAGTCTAAGAGAGAACAAAAAAATTATCGCTGTAATTTAAAACCCGTCCAGAGTCAACTCGTGTTTAAAGTTCTTTCCGAAAAATATATCCACAGACATAAATTACATGAATTATGTGCCTGTCTACTAAACTTTATGATTCAGTGGTTGAAGTAAAGAATTAACGCTAACATTATATTTTTGGCGCAAATATTATGATTCTGGCCTCAATTTACACGACTTCCAAAAAAGAGGTGATCTCAATGCGGTTTTGTAATAGTTCTATATTAGTGTAAAAAATGTGTAATAGTAGTTTATGAAACTGTATCCTTATAGGGGTTCTTAAAACACGGGTGTAAGTTTTGTTTATTTTTTATAGCATTACACGAGTGTTTTAAGAGCAAATATGTGCAGTTTCATACGCTACTTTATCTATTCACATTAAAGGCAACATTACTTCAGACTCAGTAAACATTCTAAATGTAGAGTGATTACACCTTTTACCACATCATCACTTACCATCAAGTGAGATAGTAGACTGTTCTTACATGTATAAAATACTAGGGATCCACCCCGGCTTCATCTGGTTCAAAATTAAAAATTGTAAAATCCAATATTTGTAAACATTTAATATAGCAGTCACCCGGGGATAGTGTAGCTTCCCAACAGTGAAATATTTTTTAAAATAGGATCAGTAGTTTCGGAGCCTTTTCAATGCAAACAAAAAAAACAAACAAACAATCAACAAACCTCTGTATAATATTAGTAAAAATAAAAAAAGCCTTTAAGAAATATATTTTTCTTTAATCTGAAGTACGTACAAGACTTGTAAGAAAGAAATCTACTAAAACACGCCAATAAGTAGAGAAGGCTTCAGAAGATTTCGTTTTAATCTATGCAAATATTTTTGCTGCGTAATCCAGTACTTAAGTGGGTCGGGGTCAAAACCAACCCGACGGTTTAATTTTTAAACCGAGATGTTTCCTGTCGAGAATGTTTATTTTAAACATTGCCATTATGCTGCCACAGTATTGGCTAACACTTGCTATTTCAAAGCTTCCAGAAACCAGTAGGACTAAAATTATAATATCTTCTTTCTTATAAAACGTATATATGAAGATATTTAGGTAAGTAGCTTGTGGTACCTCCAGGTATTTTCAATTTGTTTAGCCGACAACGCGACAATGTGAATTCAAGTCATACCTGTGCGAAATACGTGTCTGCGAGTGATACTCAAATAGTCGAGTGAACTATTTGAGCCCACCGTAGATATTTATTAGTATTCATTTAAAAAGAAAATGTATAAAGTGCATAAGTTTTAAAGCACCTTTACACTTCTACATTTATTTATATATTTGTATACAATATATAAATCTTTAAGGTTTAGTGGGACATTGCAAATTCAAATAAATCACACGCGTAAAGTAGCATAGCTTACTTTACAGAGGTTAATGCTTAGAGGTCATGTAACTGATAATTTACGGATTAACACGGAGCTTACGGACCAAAATAAGATATAAAATATAATATAACGATTCGCGTTGGAAATAAAAAAAGATTTAACTATTTAATATAAAATACGGTTTTCGGTAGGTTTACCGGCTATCTCAGTTATCCCATGAAAATCATATTAGTTGCATCCCAGATAAACCATATTTTTTTTGCGATAAAAAGTAAACTGCATATTTTTTAATTCAGATTATAAGATAGCTGAATTCCAAATTCCATAAAAATCTATAAAGCCGTTGAGACTTGAAGAGGTAACAAATACATATATACATACATATACACACAAACTTTCGTATTTATAATATTAGTATGATCGTAGCTTAATTTACTATGTGAATTTAATGGGTCAATTAGGTTAAGCGGAGAACGCTGCGGTCACAACTTGGATGGGCGATTTCTAGTTTTCAACTGAGCGCTTTCATGCTTTGGCACGCTAAGCCGTCAATTCCGGTGGTTGTCTTAAAAACAGTCGTGAGGCTTACGTCAAGCACTCGGTTGATCTGAATTCTCCATTTTGAAATAGTAAGGTATCATTCAGATCTACTACTTCTATGTAAGTACTATCCTTAAGTTGGAAAAACGTCACAAATAAACAGTATGCTCGAGCAGCTATGGCCCTAGCACACTATTTATTTCAGGCAGTCAACATTCTAGGTTTTGCGTGGTTCCACTTTCAACCACATTGACTCTGACATTCAAGTCTAACGTTAGAGTCATTTTTTTAAACAGCGTGATTACATACACTTTAATATATTTTGTCACTCGATCGTCTGTGATGCGTTGTTTTAGCTGTATGATTATTTTAATGAAACATAGGAAAACCATCCAAAGAGGTCATTTGCAGAGGGGCGCACATAAATTAGTTTAAAAAAAAAAGAAATTGCCACCCCCCGCGAGAGGGGGGGGGGGCAACTCTCACGTAATAAATGGACGCCCCCTAAGTGGTACATCAAATTATTTTATCATCATACTAAACATATTAACTCAAGTTTATTTATCGGTTTGTATAGCAAATGAAATGGTGACCACAATACCTTTTGTCTGTTACACCTAGTTATAACAGTTCAAGTTTTGAATAGAATAGAATAATATGATGCAATATGATGCATATTGCAATCATTTTGTGTACTTATCATGTGATATGCGTTATGGAGGCTAAAATTTACAGTCGTGTCCGTCACGTATGCGTAGGTATGTCCCTACCCCCCTGTTTATGAACAAAAAAAACTATCTACATTAATAATAAATTCAAAAAATTATACACTTTAGATTTTATATTGTGATTTCAACAAATACCAGTTTTTTTTAAAGATATTTGGTTCTAAGCGTATTATTATTATTATGTGTAGCAGTTATATACAAAATTGAATTTTCATAAATAATCTCGAAAAAATAAAGTCTAGCGAATATTTTATGAAATGAATAAAAATAACGTACCTATATCTTTTAAACAATTGAACAACATCGATTTAACCATTTAATCTTTAAGTATAAGATTTTTATGTAGAGATACATGTTATGAATGTATAACTAATATGTAAAAAAGCAATAAACAATCTTTATGTTTTAGATATCAATCAATCAATGGTGTCTGTCTGTGTCTGGGTGTGTTTAAGTATATAAGTATATATATAAGTATGTTTACCATAGTACAGTCTCTGCCTAATTTGGGACCTGAAGACCTTGTGTGAATGTTGTCCCATATTATTATTATAAAAAAAAAAACAATAATACAGAATTAAACATCTTTGCACATAAATAAAGCATGTAAAACATTTAAACAACTTCATTGGACACTGGGAGGCCTTATCGCTAAAAGTAATATCTTACAGGCACCTGTACGGATAGGAATTGTAAAATGTTAATATTTTTTTTAATATTTTTTTTTTAATATTTTTTTTTTGTGAAATTTGTTTGGATCCTTGTGTCTGCAATAAAGTTTATTATTATTATTATTATTAAAAACAACAACACGGTCAATAGGTGAATAGAGATTATAAAAACAAATGAGAAAATGGCATAACAATTAAATTCGTTTGTAACACACAAACGAATTTAATTGTTATGCCATTTTCTCAATTCAATAATATGTATTAATAACGCATAAAAAATATTATTATTTTTAACTGTATCGCACAATGGTCGCTTTGTGGACGGCGATAACATACTAAAATATAAAAAATAAATTTTTAAAATGAAACGTTGGCCCCATATGTTTCAAATTAAAGTAAATATGCAGTATGTATCTTCTTAGACGCTTAAAGGATATATATTCCGTACCACAGATAACAAAAAAAAGGATGACCTTAAAATGATTGAACAGATCTTAATAAATTACAGCTAAGAAACATCTCGATTATGTCAGCTTTCAAAGAAAAAAACTGCATCAAAACTGGTCATAGGAGCTACGATGCCACAGACAGATATACAGATATCAGATTTACTTGTATAACACATCTTTTTGCGTCCGGTGATAATAACTATATTACTTCGAGCATGATCTAAGCAATATTATTGTCAAAACCTATTAGTTATCAAAACATAAGACTACCCTGAAAGTTTTTGTTGCTATTTGGTTTTGCTAGAACTGTTGTCAATAGTAAATTACACCATTTGAGTACGTACTAAAGACTACGCAGTACTGTTATTCGACTATAATATAACAGTACCTCACCTTAGCTGTCGCAGCAGTTTCCAGCGCATAGGTTGTAAAAAGTAATTAGAAAATGAACGACGAGAGTAAATTACTTGAAACTATTGAAAATAGGAGACAAAAGATGTCTTATATGACTTGATACTTAAAGTCGTAAAGTTAAAAGGTTACAGAAGGAAAGATAAAAAAAAAGACAAAATAAGACCAACGATAAAGTCAAATAAAAAGAAACATGATGTCACATCATAAATGGAGGTTAAAACTACGAATCTGTCATAAGTCTATCTCTCTGATGCCATCTCTTTAAACTTGAAGAGAAATACTCTTCAACCTTGAAGAGATGGCATCAGAGAGAGAAACATGGTGACAACTGCATCAGCTACACGAAAATGAGCAATGCGCTTGAGGAAGGCCAAAGTAGTAAATAAGTAGTTGATGATCTGTATTTCTAGCGTGTGTTCTGTTTATATATGTATTTCGGATTTAAGTGGATTAGTGTGTTGTTTGGCGGCCATGATAGTTTTTTTTTTCATTTAAGAATCAACTGTGCGCACTGCGCGCGCTCGGCGCGATGAGTCTTTCAATTCGAATGTCGTTGAAATCAAACGAAAACCAGGTTCTCTCGTAATGAACTACTTGACTCAGTGACAGTAACAAACCATGTTTGACATTGACAGATTCATCATTGAAGGTGAAAGAGTGTTCAAACTGTCAAGACTACTTTTCGGCTATCAAAAGAGATGGCGCTAGAAGTACAAACTTACGGTTTCTATTTCATACTCCGACATACATTTATAATATATTTTACTACAAATAATTATGAAATAACTTTTACATGAGCATACCGACACCAAAGGAATATCATAATTGATGATTTCTTGATTCTAGCAATTATACATAAACAAAACTGTATTTTTATATATAATAAAGACCATTTGTTAGGGAAAACATCTATTTAAATAGACACATTATCTAGAGCTGATATTACAAAATAAGGCGTTCTCCAATAGAAAACGAAGTCTGTTAGCTTAACTTTTTGTTCCGAGCCCGCGAATTATATGATAGTAAAAAATGGTAATGGTAAGTTAGGTTACTTCCTAGTTAGTAAGTCGTCCAAGTAGATGTAACACTTTTCAGTGTTAGTGGTGAAACTCAAAAAATGCTTGACCGATTTTTATGATTTTTTTTTGTTTTTTACATATTATAAGTTTGATGAAATGACATGAAATTTAAATGGGACTACGTTTTCAAATAAAAAAGAATCATTAAAATCGGTTCCACGGATTCGAACGGTTACATTATTGAACATTTCATGGGCAAACCACTTTTATTCATGATGAAATTCGAATGATGAAAAGTTTTATATTTTTAATTGATATGTACTACCGACGATTTTTTGAAGATGATGTACTGTTTACCATTTGTACGTTGCACACTGTTTAGATCGTTGTTAAGCCGTTTGTGGTTGAGAGACCGACACGATGAGCTCACATGAAGATAATTAAAGTGAAATATCCCAAGCTAATGCCTTCTGCTCGATTAATTTAAATTGTTTTTGGTGATACGTCATAACCGTTAAGTATGTTCGTGGCTTTGTTATTGTTAGTCTAGCTAACTTGTAAATAGGTGGGATTAAACTTGTAAAGGGACAAGTGGTGTTTACAGATGGCAGTTATTTTTGCTTTGATGTTTCAACTGTAGTTATTTCAATTAGTAGATTTTTCAGTACAAATATTTTACTCGCAATAAAAAATACAACAAGATATAAGTTCAATCCCACATATTCAATAATTTTCTTTTAACATTTAATTATAATTTTAGTTTGTAACTTAGTAATTACGACTGTTTTACGTGTAATTCGGTTATCTTAAAGTCAATCACTGCATCAAGCAAAATGAATTTGCTTCTTGATTGCAGATAATATCTGAACCTTTCTGCGTAAGTAGATAAGGTTCTTCAATCTTTTTGAATAGATATATCTATCAACAATATTCATTTTGGGTTTGGTTCCCTTAGATATCCTCAAGGACCGATATTTTTTATTCATGATCTAGGCAACATCGTCACACAATCTATCGACACGTCATATTTCATTTGGATCCTTTTAGCCGCTCTGGTGTGACTGAAGAAACGAAATATTTCGTTTTCTAATAATGATAAATAATGCTAAAAAAAGTGAGACTTATAATCGAGGTAATGAAATTATCATCGAAATGAAAATCGATGTTGGTTGTCGCTGCAAAGGGGTTCATTAGCATTGTAATTCAGTTTCTCGCTTCAACAGCCTTCGGGTAACTCGATTAAAGCTCGCCGGTGGATTTCTTTAATGAGGGAGAGATACAGCTTAAAGCACAAACTTACTTGTACTGTTTTGTGAATTGTTTTGTTGGGATTTGGGTTCCGAAATTTTACAATTAGATGTGTTTGTTGGACAAAGTTGTTAGATGTAGGATTGTGTATTTTGGAAAACATCCTGTTTTATTTATGAAATTACTTTTATTCAATAACAGCTGACTCGGTGTAGTATTCACTGCGACATATTTCCTTTAACGTTTTATTGCTATTATAACTTGGAAAATTTGGATATATTAATGTTTTTATAACGCTGGGCTCTAGATGAAATTCGGCACAGATATAGATTATACTTTGGACACATAGCTAACTATCGCGGATTAACATGCGGTTTCTAATATATGAATTTATTTTATTTTATACATAGTTTAACTATGCAAATCATGACTATATTTGTTATGTGGCCATGATTTGCTTAGGAGCCTTACTTTAGGAGCCAGAGATTGCCATACTTTTTACTTGATGAAACTGTGTATTAAAATGGAGTTTCGCTAAAGCTAAGAGAGATAACTTTATAAAGTTCTTAGAGCTTGGAAAAACACTTAGGACAAATGTTACTGAAATAAACTAAACAGATCTAGGATTACTAGATTTCATATGACATGTAAATATTGTAGTCTACGCTAGTAAAAATGTACGACGCTGTTTGTAAGTATAACGACCGCAATTCTGTTAGTCACTAAAACTAACTAACTATTGTCGGCCTACAAACTGCTACGCAGTTTGGCAGTGTTCTGTAAGTTGATATCTACCTGTTTTGAATTGAATAAATAAATTTGCTTCCAACCGGTCCTTGTGGAAATCAATGGGGGAGGCGTATGTCCAGCAGTGGACGTCCTATGGCTGAGATGATGATGATGAAATAAATTTTAAAAAAAGTTGTTATTCCGTAAAATTGATTTTAATAGTAAAAACTTGTGTTGTGTATTAAGCAAACTTAAATTAATATTACTCCTTACAATGCTAGACTTTTGTTCAATTGCGAATAGTTTTAGCACCAAATAGCTTGACGTCATTTAATTTTGTGAAACATGAGAAGTTTAATTTCATTTTAACTGTATTTTATACTGGGTATATTTATTACCGTACCTATATTGTTAACTATTGTGATTAAATGGACATTAGAATGAAGGATTTCGTTGCGTTAGTCACTAATGCATCCCAAAAATGCTTACCTATTGTCTATAAAAGAAATATAAATACTTAAACTACAATAGACCAGATGAGAGCCAGCGAGCAATCTAGGTATGTGATAGCATCTTCGACCACATCGTCACTGACCATCAAGTGAGATAGTGGTCAAACGCTAGATCTATACAGTATAAAAAAATACAATACATAGTTAGTTTTTTATGTGTGTATTTATATGTTTGCTAACAATTAGAAAAATAAAGTGCTAACAAATTATATGTAATTATTTGTAGTGATAAAAACATAATAATAGTCTAAGAGAGAACAAAAAAATTATCGCTGTAATTTAAAACCCGTCCAGAGTCAACTCGTGTTTAAAGTTCTTTCCGAAAAATATATCCACAGACATAAATTACATGAATTATGTGCCTGTCTACTAAACTTTATGATTCAGTGGTTGAAGTAAAGAATTAACGCTAACATTATATTTTTGGCGCAAATATTATGATTCTGGCCTCAATTTACACGACTTCCAAAAAAGAGGTGATCTCAATGCGGTTTTGTAATAGTTCTATATTAGTGTAAAAAATGTGTAATAGTAGTTTATGAAACTGTATCCTTATAGGGGTTCTTAAAACACGGGTGTAAGTTTTGTTTATTTTTTATAGCATTACACGAGTGTTTTAAGAGCAAATATGTGCAGTTTCATACGCTACTTTATCTATTCACATTAAAGGCAACATTACTTCAGACTCAGTAAACATTCTAAATGTAGAGTGATTACACCTTTTACCACATCATCACTTACCATCAAGTGAGATAGTAGACTGTTCTTACATGTATAAAATACTAGGGATCCACCCCGGCTTCATCTGGTTCAAAATTAAAAATTGTAAAATCCAATATTTGTAAACATTTAATATAGCAGTCACCCGGGGATAGTGTAGCTTCCCAACAGTGAAATATTTTTTAAAATAGGATCAGTAGTTTCGGAGCCTTTTCAATGCAAACAAAAAAAACAAACAAACAATCAACAAACCTCTGTATAATATTAGTAAAAATAAAAAAAGCCTTTAAGAAATATATTTTTCTTTAATCTGAAGTACGTACAAGACTTGTAAGAAAGAAATCTACTAAAACACGCCAATAAGTAGAGAAGGCTTCAGAAGATTTCGTTTTAATCTATGCAAATATTTTTGCTGCGTAATCCAGTACTTAAGTGGGTCGGGGTCAAAACCAACCCGACGGTTTAATTTTTAAACCGAGATGTTTCCTGTCGAGAATGTTTATTTTAAACATTGCCATTATGCTGCCACAGTATTGGCTAACACTTGCTATTTCAAAGCTTCCAGAAACCAGTAGGACTAAAATTATAATATCTTCTTTCTTATAAAACGTATATATGAAGATATTTAGGTAAGTAGCCTCGAGAGTTATTGTCATTTTGTTAAGATAATCTACGGGCCTTTTTGAGCCATATTTTGAAAGCAACGATGGCTAAGCGGTAGGAGCGTCGGCTGTCAAACAAAAGGACATGGTTTGATCCCCTACTAACGGCTTGAGCTGCCAGTGAAGGTAACACCGTCATCAAATTCCCAGCATAGGAGTACGCGCCTGGCTAGCTATTAAGCTCAAGTTTGAAAAAACTGTCACCAAACACACAGTGTGTTCAGGCAGCAGTCCTTGAGAGTCAGCACAACATTCTGGGTTCAGTGTGATAACGTCTTCGACCACTCGTCACTGATCAACAAAATCATTAAATGAGATGGTGGTCAAACGTTTAGGTAGACATAGACATTGACATAGACATAGACATCAGTACAAGATCCATAAAGTATAAATAAATAATTAAGTTCTGAGCTACCTCAGAACTTAATTATTTATTTATACTTTATAATGTACATTTGATAAATTTGTTGATCAGTGACTAGTGGTCGAAGAAAAATAAAAATACAACCTACTTGAGAACCTGCCTCTTTTTTGAAGGCAGTTTATAATTAATATCTCATCAGTTATTTTTCAAAGATTATATTTTATAATGCGCGTGGTACTCGCTTCCAACTGGTCCCTGTGGAAATCATTGGGGGAGGCATTCATCGTCCACGGCTGGGCACTGCTCCAGGAGTGGACGATTAACAGCTATGAAGATCTTCGGGAGTCGCACTTAGGTATCTCTACTATCTTGTTGAAAACAATAAACTGCATGTTGTATTAGTACTTATTGCTTTTCGTATGAGCTTTTCTGAGGTTACATTTTCTCTTTGTAGCTTGCAAAACGTTATTGTGCTAGTCAAAGCATCAAGGACTGTTGAGAGAACAAAAGCCATTTTTCCGCTTTCGAGTGAAAATTGGAGCACAAAAAAAACATATACGAGTCAGTATGGACATCGATCGTAAAGCGACTGGACACTTCTATACATGATTCTACATATTACAGATCGCTGACAGCCATAAGACCGCCAGTGCCACATTATTGTGGAGTTGAAGCTGTTTTTGTTATTATTTTAAAATGTGTTCAAAAAAGACTATTAATCTATCTATCTAATTACACTTATAAAGCAATAGCCTAGTGGACTACTTGGTACTAGTGCATCAAAGAGGTTGCGATGATACTTTAGGTTGCGACTGTACCCGGGCACTAACACAATCCATCCACTATTGTTCAGCGTTTTTTTTATGTGACATCAACTATAACAACTATAACTGTTTCATATAATGGAAGGCAGAGATCACGGATTACCATTATGATTGACGGTCGCCGTGGCGCAGTGGTTAGTGTCAGTGACATGACTTCTGTGTCTCCGGGACCCTGGGTTCGATTCCCGGCAGGAGCAAACATTTGTGTGATGAGTGTAGATATTTGTCCCGGGTCTTGGGTGTTTGTGTGGCGAGATTGTGTGTGTGTCCATGCCTCCCGGGACTCCTAGTTCGGGGGTCTAAGTGTGATAAATAAAAATGTAAAAAAATCACGGCATCTCTCGTGCATTTTAAGTCTCAGATTATTTAAAACCCCTATCTGTAAAGAGTATTATATATTTGGTCTTTTCTAGATTCTGTCCTTCTGGTATACGCTTAAGTCTTCCTTTCCCATTTATTCTATACACACTTACTTTTCAATATCGCAGGAGATGGGAATCTGTTTCGTACCAAAATAATTATCTAATCTATATAGGGAGGACGCCAGAATGCTAAAGAATCCAATTTGTAACACCATTATTTGTTCTCCAGTTCAATAAAAGAAGGCCGAGCTGTGATTAATTTATACTTTGAACCAAACGCAGAGAGAAATGAGAACCGTTTAACTAAATTTTAATATATAAAATCAAGTGGTTACATTGGATAGTCTTTAATGTGAACTATTTTTTAAAGGTCAAGCTTACGTTTGACCACTGTCTCACCTGATGTTAAGTGGTGACGCGATATGTTAAGATGTTATACATATATATTCATATGTATATATGCTGCGATATGTCCACGCATTACTACAAAAATGGGTCTTGTTAGATACAGAGACAGATCGTCGATCGGGATTAGTCACTAACTGGACACAAAAGTCTATCAAGTATGTTGACATAATCAACCAAAAAAAAAATTTTCCTAGAGTTGATAATGAAATATTTGTTTACAGCTTCTATTTGAATGTATATCATACATTTCCCCCTTTCCTGATATATATTTTTTCATTGTAAAATTCATAAACTGAATAAACGTAGTAAGATCGAACTCTCATCACACTTGGACAAAGCCAAGACGTAGTTTAATGTGTTATAAAATAATGTACTAATTATTTATAAGTATGAACTATTTTATTTTATTCATGTACTTCTATAAATCGTCTTCATATTTTTTCTCACCATTTTCGAGTAGTTGCAAAAAAATTGTATTCAAAAATATTTTTTCTACCCTTGCCGGTACTTGCGGACTCAAAAATCTTTACACATTATTTTGTATGATTAAAACTACATAATATTAAGAATACAGCCTTTAGACTGAAATTTTGATTTAAAAGTTTATTTGACAGGACTAAGAGCGACATATTCGCCTGTACGAAAAAGGTTCTTTATTTTTATCGAGAATGGGCTAGTTTATATATTCTTGGATAAAGATAAAAAACGGATTAAGATCTATAAGCGGGAAAGATGCACTCTCGACGCAGTGAGAAGTCTATAGTCGGAACCCTCTGACTTATTACGTGAGTAATTCCCGTTTTTTATACATTCATAATGTGTCCAAACCACGTCAGTTTTAATAACAAAATTATCCATTTGTATATTACCTAACGTTGTGTATGTATTCAGAACAACGGGAACAAAAACCATCTAGAACTTCGACAATGCACCTAATGTAGGCACTGCAGCAAACTTGCCAGTTCCGGCAACTGGTAGTTCACTTGCCAACCGGAACCGGAAGCTCGACGCGAATGTCTGTACTACAACGTGTCGCCGTTACAGTCACGATGCTTTATTGCTTTCAAGAGCAAGTTGTTCTAAGTTCGAAATTGGTCATGTAAATACCACGTTTATATTGAATGATTTAATTATTGTATACTGTTTCTACGGGTATAACGTGGCACTTACGCGTAGTCGATATCACGATCGACAAATGTACGTTCCGTCGACGGGACGTTGCGACGAACGCACCGCACTCAACATCCTGATGAAGGCTTCCGGAAGAAGCCGAAACAATTGTCGATCGTGATATCGACTACGCGTAAGTGCCACGTTATACCCGTAGAAACAGTATATAGTAATTATGAATGTGAGACTTAATTATTGATCTAACTAGTTTGAGTTTCTGATTTAAATATCTCTATGCATTATTTTCCCCACCGAAAGTAAAGAAGTATGTCCCATTGTGAAGTTCATTTTGAAATGTGTAGTTTGTATTAATAGGCTATTGTTATAAGTCGACTTTTCTTACCTTTAAGGAGTTCACAGCTTTTAGAATAAATACAGTTAATATCAATGAATGCTACTGACGATTTTTCTGTCTTCTCGTTATTTCACGGAAACTGTCAATATTTTCGGTATTTGAACCTTTATAATAGCCTATGTGTTATTTCAGGGTATAAGTTATCTTTAATCAAAATTTCTTGCAAATCCTTTCAGCCGTTTCAGCGTGAAGGAGTAACAAACATAAAAACGAAATCAAACTTTCGCCTTTATAATAATAACCAGCAGTAACCCGTGGTTTTACCCGCGTGGTGATGATTAATGATGATGATGATGACAATGAAAAGTAGCCCATGTGTTAATCCAGGGTCTAAACTATCTCCATACCAACTATCATTGAAATTGGTGTAGCCGTTTGAGCGTGAAGAGGTAACAAAGATACTCACATACTTTCGCATTTATAATATTAGTGGGAAGTAGGATATTGAGATGAGATGAGATGTGATTATGTAGTTCTAAACATAAGTCATAATATAGTATATGGTCCACTCTCTAAATAATCCTCACATATCATCACAATATTGTGCTCATGGTACCGACTTCCACAGTTATTTCACACTTTTAAGTGTTGATGTCGGTTCCATTTTTGGGTAAACATTTTTTTTTCACCCTTTTCAGTGACCTTTGCTAATCACGGGATCAATTTTATTGTCATTGTGTATGTTCTCCGATGTCTTCAACCACAGCTATAATGTCGTCGAGGTATGCGTAGCACTTTTAAATTATTGGAATGTAAATTAAAAACCGCTTTTGCAATTTTAATTAAAAAATGGGACCACTATAAAAAAATATACTCTCTCAAACAAAAAAAGAACCATTAAAATCGTTTTATAAACGATGAAGTTATCCGCGAACACACATAAAAAAAAATATATACGGTCAAATTGAGTAACCTCCTTTTTTGAAAACAACTAGAAATTTTACTATTTTCTAGTCATTCACGTGTTTGGAAATGCATTTGTATCTCCTGTCTCCAGCACAATGGCTGCAGCAGCGACTACCACCTCACAATAGTTCCTATTGTAAGATATCGTGTCATACACAACCGCCCTATTGTCTCGGAGAAGGGTCGAATGATTTCGTCTCTCTGTTGCATGCTTTGTTTCTAAGCGCTTAGATTTGTCATTGGATATAGCTCGGTTGAATTTAAATTTACTCGTACTTGATTGCTTTTGTTTTCATTTCCTTTTTTTTACTCTAATTATTACGGATATTATTTTTTTAATTCAAAATACTTTCCAGTTATTTTTTAATAACTGCCCGTGGGGACCGGGAGCTCATCAGATTTTCCGAAACTAATCAGAGCGTTTGATCGATGTGACGCGAGACCGAAATGTTAGGCTCAACGGATCAGCATTGCAATTCAACGTGGCAATGCTACTAGCATTCTGGGCACGCTGCCCACTAGTAGCGCGTTAGAGCATTTGAGTAATCCATAGGCTGACAATAGCTAGTGGATTACTCAAAAGATTTTGTAGTAGCATTAGTATTGTAAGTAGTTATTAGTATTTTATTTGAATAAACGCATCGGCCATTGAAAAAATAAAAAACATATAAGCTGTTATAATAAGAACGTCTGATGCAGACAACGTCTGCTGCGCCTATAGTCGGCAATGGGATAGCAGAAGCTAGTCACCCAACACCACCTGGTTGTTCACCCCCTTGACGAAGTGCCTCACATTTATGTGCGTATAAGTTCAGGCATAAATCCTTAAGAGCTAGTAAACATTATATGATTACATGTGATTACACTTTGAAGCAAATCGTCAATGACCATCAAGTGGTCAAATGCTATAAAGTGTAAAAAAAAAGTAATCGTCTACGCTCTAGATCCATGCCGACTATACACGATTCCAAGGAATTGCATGAGTCTTTAACTACGATATCACTTGATGTTCAGTGATGATGTGGCTGAAAGATATTAAGCACTTCATAAATAATGCTACTAAAACACACTCAGTATGTTTTAGTTGCATTATTTATCACTGCTAGATTGTCTGTCTTAACTTATGAAAAGGCAGGTGGGAAGAAAAAAGTAACCTACCACCATGAAGTGTATTTCCCCATGAAGTTTCCTTCACAATAAACCTTTAGCTCTGATTTAATGCAACAACCGTCTATTCAGCAGTCTTATACAGCTGTGCTTAACTTTGAAAATCTCCCATACAGTTCGTGAATCGTAGAATTTAATGAAATTTATTTTAAAACTTTCTTCACAAAAGTCCTTCCCTAACCCCTCCACTGTTCAAATAAAATTTCGTCAGATCCATGGTCTTAAATGTACCATGGGCACTGATGCGAATCGCTCAAATGGCTGTTTGAACTCACATCTTAAAAGTTTAATAGTTTTGCTAAAGCAAGTTTTCTTAACGCTTAAGCGTTGAGAAAACTTACATTCGAAAACAAATAACGGTCCATTAGTCTTTAACTCTATAGCTGGGATTAACTCCAAGCTTTGAAAACAGCCGCGTTTTATTCTAGCATTTCGGGTTTAAATGCTTCACTGCGGGTAAATTCACTGTGAGTGGATCTGTAGGTCAATCGAGATAAATAAAGTAGATTGTTGAAAGACTTACGATCTTCACGAGACACCAAATGCATATCCTTTCTGTATAGATTCGTATTTACGAGTAGTAAGATAGAGTTGCAGATTTAATAAAAGATCAATGCACTGACAATTTTAAACATAAAAAATCACTACATCAATTATATACATTTTATTGAACCGTAAAATGGTTCTCAAGTGTGACGCGGGCTTTTTTTTGGAATATGGCAACCCGTTCACATCGTCATGGCAACTGATCACCGCTCTAGTAACTTTCCGTAGAAAGAGAAAGCTGATCACGTAACTTTCAGACCACTCATCGAAGGCATTCGTCGCCTCAATGCGCAGACTCACGCAAAGGAATGATCGACTGCGCGTACGTCGCATGATAGCCACCTCGTATCGTTGTGTGTAGCCGTGTTTAATATACTAATACTTGCTCACACATCATATCAGTTCACCAGACTGTTTATTTTCATTTAAGAAGAGTAAAACAAGTCTGTTAAGGCAAAATAATTAGGTTTCGATATTAAGAGAAAAAGTTCAGAAAATATATACAAAGTTCATGATGTCGTCGAAACAAATAGAAACAACGCTCTGTGAAGTCTTAATACTCCAAAGGGATTAATTGACACCCGCAACCATATTGTAAACAAAAAATAAAGAGAACTTCAAACAAACGATGTTTTCCAGCTTATTTGAACAAAGCAATTTTGTCGTTGGTATTTTCAATACAATATATTTTGCAGTGTTGTGGTACCTCCAGGTATTTTCAATTTGTTTAGCCGACAACGCGACAATGTGAATTCAAGTCATACCTGTGCGAAATACGTGTCTGCGAGTGATACTCAAATAGTCGAGTGAACTATTTGAGCCCACCGTAGATATTTATTAGTATTCATTTAAAAAGAAAATGTATAAAGTGCATAAGTTTTAAAGCACCTTTACACTTCTACATTTATTTATATATTTGTATACAATATATAAATCTTTAAGGTTTAGTGGGACATTGCAAATTCAAATAAATCACACGCGTAAAGTAGCATAGCTTACTTTACAGAGGTTAATGCTTAGAGGTCATGTAACTGATAATTTACGGATTAACACGGAGCTTACGGACCAAAATAAGATATAAAATATAATATAACGATTCGCGTTGGAAATAAAAAAAGATTTAACTATTTAATATAAAATACGGTTTTCGGTAGGTTTACCGGCTATCTCAGTTATCCCATGAAAATCATATTAGTTGCATCCCAGATAAACCATATTTTTTTTGCGATAAAAAGTAAACTGCATATTTTTTAATTCAGATTATAAGATAGCTGAATTCCAAATTCCATAAAAATCTATAAAGCCGTTGAGACTTGAAGAGGTAACAAATACATATATACATACATATACACACAAACTTTCGTATTTATAATATTAGTATGATCGTAGCTTAATTTACTATGTGAATTTAATGGGTCAATTAGGTTAAGCGGAGAACGCTGCGGTCACAACTTGGATGGGCGATTTCTAGTTTTCAACTGAGCGCTTTCATGCTTTGGCACGCTAAGCCGTCAATTCCGGTGGTTGTCTTAAAAACAGTCGTGAGGCTTACGTCAAGCACTCGGTTGATCTGAATTCTCCATTTTGAAATAGTAAGGTATCATTCAGATCTACTACTTCTATGTAAGTACTATCCTTAAGTTGGAAAAACGTCACAAATAAACAGTATGCTCGAGCAGCTATGGCCCTAGCACACTATTTATTTCAGGCAGTCAACATTCTAGGTTTTGCGTGGTTCCACTTTCAACCACATTGACTCTGACATTCAAGTCTAACGTTAGAGTCATTTTTTTAAACAGCGTGATTACATACACTTTAATATATTTTGTCACTCGATCGTCTGTGATGCGTTGTTTTAGCTGTATGATTATTTTAATGAAACATAGGAAAACCATCCAAAGAGGTCATTTGCAGAGGGGCGCACATAAATTAGTTTAAAAAAAAAAGAAATTGCCACCCCCCGCGAGAGGGGGGGGGGGCAACTCTCACGTAATAAATGGACGCCCCCTAAGTGGTACATCAAATTATTTTATCATCATACTAAACATATTAACTCAAGTTTATTTATCGGTTTGTATAGCAAATGAAATGGTGACCACAATACCTTTTGTCTGTTACACCTAGTTATAACAGTTCAAGTTTTGAATAGAATAGAATAATATGATGCAATATGATGCATATTGCAATCATTTTGTGTACTTATCATGTGATATGCGTTATGGAGGCTAAAATTTACAGTCGTGTCCGTCACGTATGCGTAGGTATGTCCCTAAGTATTATTGTCATCGTGCGTGTGGTGGGAAGGTGTTAACATTTATATTATCTTTTTGCTAATAGGCTTGCTCTGCGTAATTTTAAATTAAAAGGAGTCTCAAGGGTGAATTTTGGGTTTGAGATAAACTTTTGATCATTTTACATATGAAATTACTTGGATGTAAATTCTTAAGAAGATTCTAATTGACTATAGGGATGTTTATGTAGTTAATTTTCAAGGAATTATAATAAAGATAGATGTAACATTACACTATTTATTCCACAAATCTTACTCTTTATATTTCACTTTCTCGCCATACATGTCTTGGCTTTAGCTGGCCATAAAATCATCGATGTCGTAATCAGAGGCCGGGAATTTAACCATTATGAAAAGGTTCGTTCCGTTTCTTCCATTATAAAATAGATAAATGATTAACTATTTACCTTTAGTAATGAAAGTAATCATACTTCACACCTTGTTATATATGCAAAAGTATGTGTGTATATGTGTGTTTGTTACCACTTGTCTCCTGAAAGGCTTGATAGATTTGAATAATATTCGGAATGTAGGTACCTTTTAACCTAAATTAACACATAGGCCACTTTTATCCTGAAAAAAAAAGGTCTCTCTGGAATACAGCAAAAACCTTCTTTCATATTATAAATATGAAAGTTAATTTGTCTGTCTACAACGTTTTCAGGCTTAAACTTCTCAACCAATTTTGATGAATTTTGGTATACAGATAGATACGACCTTGAAAAAGGATAACGGGTAGGTAGCGGGAAAACTGTATTAGTTTGCGTGAGAGAAACAGCGGACTGTAGCTACTATAAGATATAATTGATATAAGTACACCATCATCATCATCATATCAGCCATATCCACTGCTGGACATGCATAAGCCTCCCCTACTACTTTACACCATAATTTATATCATCGATCCTACATTTTACGGCACCTAATTATAGCAAATAATTATGTCATATTTTATAAAACCGCATTTTTCTTGCTATATCCTGAAAATATTTGTTATATTTTCCAAAATAGTACATAACAGATACTTTCTAAAATAATTATCAAATTTTTTTAAACACCAAAAAAAATATCCATGATTCATGTGGCTAAGTGTTTTCATTTCACGTAAAAACTGTCTTTAAGCGCATGAGTCAAAATCATCTCCACTTAGGGACCACCTTTTCCAAGTGTAAAAAAATACGCCCTTATTTTCCTCTCATTCCAGCACATTCTCCCCACAGTGCTAACCGATATACCTAAACTGAAAAATAATACGTCGAATGGTTTTATTCAGTATTCATTACTTACCAGTGATTTAATCAGACTAGAATTTAGGCTAGATCCAGATTATTTGGGCGCTACTAGTACATTATAAATATTTTATGGATACTTGAATTATCTATTCATACGCCCGAATCTATTTCGTTTGGAGCTCAAGAAGATTATATGAAAGCGCAAAAACATTCACAGCGATAATAAAGTACAACAAAGCCAAATATATAAGGAACGTTAAAGAAAAGGCTTTTCCGGAATACGCGACAATTTGTGGTTTTGCGAGATGACAAAACGTAGTCGTTTGCCTTCGGGACGCCTACGCTTTCCGGACCGGAGGACGGTAGTCATACCTTTTTTATGTTGAGTAAATACAGTGTTGTATTTCTTTAATACTTTTCATACGATACGCATACGGATTTCTATGCGGTATTATATTTCGTTCTGAAAACTGAATTTAGGATCAATTTTCCTTTTCTTAATACTTTGAGTCTGAAAACTATCGCAAGCTTCTTCCATCATTGAGCCACTAATTGGAAGAAGGGAATATATCCAAAAAACAGTAATGGGGATAATTAATATGTTTCGTACCGCATAACTTCCAATGATGATCGTTCTTTTTGTATTTGAAAGCTGGTGCTTCCCGTGTGGTCCCATTGATTATAATTTCACCAAAATCGGACAAGCCGTTTTTGAGTAACACTCCAATAACTGAAAAGTGCGTGCTTATACCTAGACGATATCATAGTAGCGAGTGAAGGTATCGGTGAACATACCTACACCACAATGACAATTATTATTTATCCCATGAGTAACAAAGGTCACTAAAAAGAGTTAAAAAAAATGCAACCGACTTCAACACTCAAAAGTGTGAAATAACATGTCGAAGTCGGTACAATATTTTGATAATAGTTACTTTTGCTTACGTTTGCTATTATGGTATCGATAATTATATACTTGCAAATATTATATACTTTATCACTTAGTATATAAATAATACTTGAACTTAGCTGCGCTCGACGCGAGACCAATCATTTATCTAAGACTTTGAAATAAACAATTTAAATAGAGAACAAAAATTAATAACAAACTTAAGGATACTCCATTATTCATCTATTTCTTCACTTTCAGATTTAGTGGTAGTTCTATCTCAGCCATAGGACGTCCACAGCTGGACATAGGCTTAGGGGTAGTGCCAGGTGAAAATATTATCCTAAAAATCTTTGAACTCGTCAGATTTATTAGATTATTTTTTGTACGTCGTTACTTTTTTCTCATTTATGTGTATTTTAGTAACATATGTCGGCGGTATATAATCATATTTTAACACTGGTACACAGTGTTAAAATATGATCTACTGTGTAAAGGTTCTTACATTATCGTGAGCCCTTTTTTATTTTTGGGCTTACTACCCCTGTAAAAATGTAAAGCGACTCCTTTTTGCCCCTGAGTACGCGAACCGTGAGGTCTGAAAATGTTTTCGTAAGATTTATGCATAGGATAATTTAATAATATTGTCCGCGCCACCTGGCTCGTCGTGTTTTATAGGATTTTGTTGACAGAAAAAGATTTTCATGTAAATTTTGTCCGTTTCATGCCTCTAAATTGTAAAACTAGCTTTTGCCCGCGTATCTCATGTTATTATAGATTTTTAACGAAATTTTAACGAAATTCAACCTTTTCTCTTCCCCCTTCATGTTTTATTGTATAAAAAGTATTTTATACAGTTAGAGAATCACGGTATACCTGTGGGTCAGAGTTAACAGAAGTGAATAAGCAATTTAGGTGTAAAAGCGTCACAAATAAATAAACCACTTCATCATTCCACATTTGTATAATAATGTTAGGATCATCATTAGTCTTTTAGACTTAAATTTGATTGAACATTCTTGTAAGTTTGACTTAATACCTATCTAATACATATATGAAAATCTCGTGTCATAGAGTTTATTATCCAACGCCTTCAAAACGGCTTGCCTGATTTTTATAAAGTTTTTATTGTATATTTGGTAGGTCTGAGAAAAGTTTGTAAAGTATTTTTCACTCTTCTACCCCCACTCACCATTTTTTTCATCGCGATTTTAGTATTTTTGTTAGAATAAGGGTGGAGTTCACCGCAATTACCTGTTGGTTAAGGTACAGTTAACCGACGGTTAATTGTTAATCGGACGTTTAAATTTTGGTGAACAGCACCCTAAATATCCAAATAATTTAACCGTCGATCATTGACGTGAAATAATTCAAATAAAGTGTCCTGTCATTTTGATATTTAGATAATTTATATGGTAGAACTAGTGTTGTTCACACTTGCCAGGTCAGCTAGTCGAGTCAATGTTAATAGTCTAGTATTTTGGATTTAGGTTTTTTTATATACTGTATAGATCACTGTATAGATCTCACTTGATGGTCAGCGACGATGTGGTCGAAGATGTTATCACGCTAGACCTATAACACTAGACTATACACTATTATTAACCGTACTGGTTTAACACTCAGAAGCAAGGACTTTGAATCAAAAACACTCTTTGTGAACTTGAAAATCAGCTTTATTGCTTTAGTAGCTATTGCTATATATATTTAGAGGTACAATCTTACTTAACAAAGCCTACAGCGGCACGATACAAGTTACTCAGACAAAAGTCGGAAAACGAATGGCGGCATACTTCCAAAATGCGTTGCCTGTTCGCTTACCCCCCACTGTTATACTCTTGCTTGTGATTGGTCAAGTCCTCTTGAACCAATCACAAGCAAGCCGTCGAAGTCTCGACCGATCACACGAAATCAATACAATCTACTTTAAATCTTACAACTTTATAAAAATGAACGTAGTTAGTCGAAAAATATATAAATAACTAAGATATAATTTAGATAATTATAACAGCTCGGCCATCCGATTTTCAACGAGTCCCTCGTTGTTAAGTATAATTACAAAAATATTACATTACTCTTTTTCACCACATAAACTATAAATGTATCGTATATTGAACATAATTATATTTTACCACATTAGTGCTTAATTACTCATCTTGACTATACAAACAGTTCATAGTTCAAAGTTATTTATTGGTATAGGTATACAGGTCAAATTAGCATTGAAATAAATAATAATAAGAAATAACATTTGAAAATTAACAATATTACATATAGACATCAGTACGTAGTACTAGTTACAATTAGTTATACAATAAATTTCAGTCATATTATGTCACAAAATAAGAATAACAACGTACAATAAAATAACAAATAATATAAAATAATATTTTATCAAATTTCAATATGTCACATATTCGTTCATTCAATCTTTTAAATTCCTCGTAACTATAAAACCTTTGGTTAATAAGCCAATGCTTCAATCTTAGTTTTAATAATGCATTTGTTTAAATAAGTCATCAAAGTGGCACATTTCAGTATTTAAGTCTCGAATGCAATTGTATTAATAATATATTTACATGACCTATGATTGAAACTGTATGTTTTAACAAAACAGAAGTACTGCTACTACTTACTTTTTAAATTTATAGTTATATGAATTTAAATGACCATATAAATATTTATTATCTTTGAGGAGATATCGGTTGCCTGATATCCCCAACTTGAAGTACTTTGTTATCAGATTAACAGTAAGACATTTATTTATTTACAAAATAAATAAATTAACATTACAGTGGTGCATTGCATTTAGTATCTTAAACAACGCTAACAATAGTAACTTTACAATAGATAGAACTCAATGTACCTACTTATTATACCATAACCTTAGTTAACAAAAAAAATGCTTATAACTTAACCTCATAATGTATCGGTCAAAAATCTTGACCAGCACACCTATACCGATGTGCAAATTGTTAACATGAGAGGCACCCGTTACCTGATACCCCACACTGACCCATCGATACTTTACTCTAACCGATGTTGACCAGCAAATATTCCAGCAAGTAGTACACGGGATAATTTAGATGATACATGACATTAATCATCCAAACTTAAAACCACATAACCTTTGCATTTACTATGCACATTTATATACTAATATTACTTAAAGTGGACCTTGTAAATTCATTACCTGCTTGTTTAACTCTGTGTACAATATTTATATTCATAACTTTATTAATAGTAAACATTATCTTCACTATCCATACATCTCTTTCCAACTCTCATATTCAGATCCGCAATCATTATTCTCGGGTCTACTACCACGTCACCTTCTTTAAAGCAAGTTCTACTTTCTTTTTCGTCTATATCTATTATACCGTTGCTTATCCTTGTCCTGTTGCCTGCTCTTTATTCATTACACATTCAAGGCCCTGTACCAGAAATTCACTCCAATCTTAGTATACCTATTCTAAACCCGTGACGACCATTCAAACACAACTTGCGACTGCATCAGACACTTTTTAGACCAATTCAAAAGTATTGCTAAATGTAGTCAAGCCCTACACGAGTAAATAGTTCAAGTAATCCGTACGTTCTAAGAATTAGACTTCATGCTCGATCTAATAACGATACTTCCCGCTCGTTTGACAACGACAGTTCATGGGGCGGAACCCGCCACGCGCCATAAATTAGTATTCACATCGCTACACCTGATCCTGAACTTTAAATCTCCCGATTAAGCTACTTCAGCCGGAAGTAATATGAACATGATGAAGTAATGTTTCGTAGTAAGAACAATGAGATTAAGTATAAGAAACTATTTAGTTCACGCTTCATTCGATTTGATACAAGTAAAGCTACCCCTTTCCTGTTTATAGCGCGTCCGACCTTATCGCACAAGTGCCCTTTCAATTTAAGAATGCATATCTAATAAATACACTCGCGCATATTTATGTCCAACGCAATAGTTCTAACAACGTGAGTAGTCTTTATTCCCTGTCTTCGTATTCTCCATTATACATTACACAATATGTATAGAATTTTTCAGTTAAGACGTTACAAAGCTGAATAAGTTTTGACATTTTGAAGTTGATATTCATCTACCGCGTAGATGATTTATCCATGATCCACCGGTTCATTAGTTCGTAACTTTCTGTCATTGTGACATTATCTTTTTTTAAAAATGACACGACACTAATAATATCTACTTTAAATAATACTGAGACGATATAACCCTGTCCTTTTATTTAATAATGATAACACATTGAATGCTTCGAAGAGGGATTTCAAAATACCAAAACGGTGTGTAAGAGCCATAAGCAAGGCATGGTATCTGGGCGGTTGCGAGCAGTTATTTGGTCATTGTAATAGTCTCTCACTTCCATGTATGTACATTAGGGATTTATGCATATTTGTAAATATCACTCATCTTAAGTTTTTTCAAGAACGAAATGAAATTATTCCAAGACAGAGACGAACATCAAGTTTACAAGCCTATGTTATACCAATCTCCTTGTCATAAAAGTATTTACATTACTATGCATACGCATTGCGACATTTAACAAATTACCGAACGACCTAAAATACTTGAACGGTAATCTTTTTAGGTCTAAATTAAACAGATGGCTGGCGGAAAATGTTTTTATAATGTGGAGGAATATTTGGTCTACTTATGAGAGTTTTATGTAAATGTAAATTTATTTCTACGTTTAATAATAATAAGAAATAATTTTAAATTCTACATTAATTAGATATTGTTGATAATTGAAATTCTTGTAACATTTTATACTATTTGCACGCCTGCTTGCAGGCTGAATACATAGATCTAATATATATACTTTTAAGACCTTTATATGAAATAATGTATTCTCGCAAATAAACATTTGATTTGATCCTCTACAGCCACAGTTTTTAACAAACAGGAAAATCCCATTAATTATCTCTATTTGACATTTAAGGTAAATCCCGATTAATCTTAATGGACACATCGCGCGCGCAGCCTTTGCATGAGCCACGGGAAGCAATGGTTCCAAATACGAAATACTTGATAACTCATATTAGATTCCTTCTTATTATTTAATTTCATGTAGGATCGTATTCATTTTATGGATTCGGGAGTTCTTAAGTAGACTTATTACAAACTGGGACTCAACGTCGTAGGACATCTGAATTTCGAATTTCTAATCAAATCTAAAAAAACCTCAATACACACAATATATCACACATTCGACTCGACATATTGCTATCCAGCACGCACAATAACAAACATAACGCCTTAACTCTGTACTGTCACAAGCACACACATCGCTTCATACCTACTTATTATCTGAACTCGCTAATCACTATAGCTACCTAAAGTATACCAACGTGTAACGACTTGTAAGACCCAAGAATAAGTACACTTCACTAATAAAAATTTCAACGGTACCTCTTACCCTTGACGTTAACACAACGTAAACTAATCACGGCTCTTTATCTGTACAGTATAATCACCGAACTCAAACGTTACAATCTTTTCCTTCATACCAAATCGCAATATTTTAAGTCGGCTTATAGTAAGCACAACACATAGTTACACTATTCATTAGAGACAAACGTTTAGCGACTGAATCAATTAAAAAAACATTACTGATGAATAGATTTTGTATAGATACGACTTATCGCTGGCTTGACTTCGCCTATTGCGCCCCACCATGCTATTCATTACATATCTGCTTCACAGTAGTTCATACGCATTGACTAAAGCACACTCATAGGACAATGGTCGTTAACCAACTGTCACGACGCTTCTTCATTTCTTTACTAGAAGAACCTATCCCTTGGTAGGCAATAATAAAAGTGTCCGAATATTATTTTTACAGTCTATGTAACTCATGAATGCGTAGATTACAACCAACACCTACATTGTACAAATTTTGGTACATTTGTTTAAGATATCTTGTATAGTCGCGACAGTTACGTGCTATTCGAAAGAAACACACACACACTTGTACACGTTAAAGGTTTCTCGGAAAACAATTTACCCAAAATGAACTGTTAATAGTTTTCTAATTTCGGCAATCGTTCAATTACGTAGTCAAAGGTAGCCGAGTACTTTAATATGTATGCTAAATGCATATTTATACAAAAAATATATAACTACCCGAGTTCATTGCAATATCTACATGAATTACACCTACATATAAATATTTAAAACAAAATACCGACATGAGGATATTCTGACAATGCGACTACAAAAACAAAATGAGTTGACACCATGAACCTTTTCTAGGTTCGTGGTTGACACATACACGACTAATTGTAAGCAGTTACTCTATAAGTTATTCATTAAAGCCAATTAGTCCTTGATCATAAGAATAAGATGTATTTCGTTACATAGGTAAGTGTTTGATTAATGAGGGTTTTTGGTGCACATAAAGAAGATCAACACTTAAGTTGAATGAGGGGAAAATCTTTTAAAACATGGGTTTTTTGATAACTTTTTGAAAGTATTCAGCGAACTAGTCTCTTTGATATCCTATGGCAGTCCATTTGGTTGAATATGAGAACATTATTATTATTATACCTATGAAATGTTACATTTACCTGGAATAAGCGACTTGAAAATTATCATTTTTACCAATAAATATCTGTTTCTCTATTTGTTTCTAAGCAATTACCTTCAATCGTAAGTAAATAAATCTTCATGCGATCAGCGCATATCATTTCACGAAGAATACAGTGTCATCGACTTATACACACTTAGTTTAAATAGTTAATAAATGGTTTGCGAAATCATGCGCCTTCTTAATACCTATGGTCCAGCCAAGGACATTAGACTTAGTACATTGGATTAATCTCACTTGGTTAGCAAGCCGCTTAGCCACATGGGTGTTGAAGCTGCATAGTTTGTGTAGCCGACAGTCCGGCCCCCAAGGCGCCCGCTGTGCCGTCAGCTCCAACGCGTGCCTATGATGAGCAGACACCCGGCGCTAATTCACCGCGCCAAAACAGCATGCGTTCAGCGGCCGGCTGCTCGTGTACCAGGTGAACCCGCCTTCAGCTTCAACACGTGCCGATGAGAAGCGGGCACCCGGCACCCATTCGCCGGGAACTTGTCCTTCTTGAAAAGCGTGACCGGAGACGAGACCGACTAATCGTCAGTCGCGATTGTCTTCCTCTCGAACGCCTGGACCGCGACCGACGATGACGGCTGCCACGGCTGCCGTGACCGCGTACGCCTTCCACCACTGCGTCGGCGTCATGAGTTGCGTCATGACATTTTAGCGGCGGAGTCAGCGTCACGCGAGAGGTTCGCCTTGGTTCGTCACGTCCTTATAAAGAGCTAAACCTTTGCTCATCCATGCCTCGCGATTTCAACATGTGAAAAAAAAAGAAACACCCGAGTTAATAAACCGCGCTATATTAGACAAGACTTTACAAGATTTTTATTGACCTGCACATACTTTGTTATAGACCATCAAACATGTCAATCTCCAGGGGGTACCCTGGCAAGATTAACATGCCTGACTAACCATATAAACCTCCGGACTGTCTCCGTAACGGTAAATATAGTTCGGTCGTGAAGTTTTTCAAATAGGACAGTCGAATCATTTAAAGAGGGTATACATATAGGATACACATGCATTGTTGTAGACCATCAAACATGTTCATCTCCAGGGGGTACCCTGGCAAGATTAACATGCCTGACTAACCATATAAACCTCCGGACTGTCTCCGTAACGGTAAATATAGTTCGGTCGTGAACTTTTTCAAATAGGACAATCGAATCATTTAAAGAGGGTAAACGTATAGAATGCACATCGAAAAGAAAAATTCAATTAATTGAGCAAAGAACACTTACGTTTCTTTTTCGATCCTTGTGTGGGCACTAAGTTGCTATCCCACTTCTGAGATATTAACCGTACTGGTTTAACACTCAGAAGCAAGGACTTTGAATCAAAAACACTCTTTGTGAACTTGAAAATCAGCTTTATTGCTTTAGTAGCTATTGCTATATATATTTAGAGGTACAATCTTACTTAACAAAGCCTACAGCGGCACGATACAAGTTACTCAGACAAAAGTCGGAAAACGAATGGCGGCATACTTCCAAAATGCGTTGCCTGTTCGCTTACCCCCCACTGTTATACTCTTGCTTGTGATTGGTCAAGTCCTCTTGAACCAATCACAAGCAAGCCGTCGAAGTCTCGACCGATCACACGAAATCAATACAATCTACTTTAAATCTTACAACTTTATAAAAATGAACGTAGTTAGTCGAAAAATATATAAATAACTAAGATATAATTTAGATAATTATAACACTATGTGCTTGGTGACAGTTTTCCAAACCTGAAGGTGATAGCTAGCCAGGTGGATTTTCGAAAGTACCCTACCACCATGCTGGGAATTTGATAACGGTGTTACCTTCACCGGAAGCTCATGCTGTTGTTGGTGATCGAGCCAGTGTCAGTGAATTTGACAGCCGACGCTCCTCCCGCTGAACTATCATCGCTTCAAAAAAGGTTTCGAGCATTTTGGCTATAAACCGACGAGATACTTGTTTTGGCCACTAGTAAGTCCCCGTGGCCAAATGTTTCAATACCAAACGCCCAACATAATATGTAGCATTTTATATAAATAATATAAATTTTCACTACTGTCTTATGATGCAATAAATGTGTAAATAATAAAATAAAAACTACCGAAAATATGTCTGACAAATTTCAATTCAATTGAAAACTTTACAGAAATCTCTAATAGTGCAAGTGTAGGTAGGCGTAGGTACAATAAAATAGAGTTTATTAAAGACCCTGTCAGGCACAGCCATTTTAGGGAAAAGAAAAAAGACTTACTAGTTATTATTATAATTATATTAAAATAATGGTAAAAATATTACTTAATTTATAAAGAAAATTAACATGCTATACTTAATTTGAACCCGTTTTGTTTTTAAATAATATTAATTTATTACATCAATATTAAACGGACATAAAGTTAACATTCATCGTTAACGTAAATAATATAACTTTTTTATTCTTTATTTTATTAAATAAGCACATTATTTGTGACTGAGTTATTCCTCGACAGAATAGTAGCTTTTGTTAATCAAAAAATGTTTTCTTCTCAAATATGTATTTACTTAATATGTGTATAGGGATTTTAATATTTGGAGTCGAGACATTGGATCCGCGGGGACCGGGAGCTCATCGGATTTTCCAAAACTTATCAAAGTGTTTGATCGATGCGACGCGTGACAAAAATGCTGGCACATATTTGGCTAAACGGATCAGCATTGCAATTGAACGTGACAATGCTGCTAGCATTCTGGGCACGACTGATGGCGGGTTAGAGCATCTGAGTTATCTACAGGCTGAAAATAGCTAGTGGATCGCTCAAATGTTTTTATAGTAGCAGTGGTATTGTTGATATTGTTTTATTTTAATAAAGGCATCGCCACATCTTAATATGTGTAATATAAGGTATTTTAATGTTTCCCAGCATGAAGCGTTATCTGTCATATCATTGTATCAAGGAAGGCTTGGCTGAATATCAAAGAGACTAGACTGACCTACCACTTTTGAGACAATAGTGTTAGTGCTCTTTTAAATCTTCAGATAGTGCTTGTAGTTCAAAAGAAAAAATCTTTTGTACTATAATGCATACAAAAGATATTTTATATATTATAATATACATTGAGGGTCTTTGGTAAACCTCTTCCTCTTTTTGGGTTTTATTGACTTGCAACGTTACGTACCTGCATCACACTAATATTATAAATGCAAAATGTATATGTGTATATGTTTGTTACCTTTTAACGAATTAACGTCTTTATATAGATTTGAATGAAACGTGGAATATATACCTCATTTAAAAAATAAATATTCCTTTATAACCTGGATTAGCACAGCTATATTTTGTCCCGAAAAAATGATTGATTGTTACAATAAAAACATTACATTAAAAACTGTGAAACTAACTCTGTTCGTTATGTTTTCATGCCTAAACCGCTAAACCGATTTTGCTGGATTTTAGTATAGGCATAGATGGAACCTTGGAGAAAGAGATAAACTAACTTTTGTCCTGGAAATAATATGGCTCCCGTAGGATAGCTGAGGTAGCGGGAAAACCGAGGATGTGTGCCACTTCCAACCGGTCCTTGTGGCGATCATTGGGGGAGGCATATGTCCAGCTGTGGACATCTTATGTTAAGGAACAATACAATGTTCAATATGCGGTCCTATCGCTAGGAGCGATCTCTTCCAGACAATATTTGCATGAAGAATAAACAATAGATTATCCAGGAAGGTGGTGTTGCCGCATAAAAGTATGAACTATACAACCATGTGAACTATACAACCATGTGAACTATACAACAATGTGAACTATACAACAATTTGAACTACCTAATATTCCTAAACATATAACACCTAACACCTCCCGCGGGATGAATACGTATACTCAGACGCGCTGTAAATTGACATCTATCTCCACCAACATATATCTGAGCAATTGTTTGAAAGAAAAAACATGGCTACTAGTGAGATTTGAACCCACGACTACAGAATAACGTCCTGTCACTTTGTCATCTATGTTATAGCAGCACTCCACTAGCCGTCCAATCATACTAGTAGCTAATAGCCTAGCCGATTTTTTTCCTTCATAATTTGAACGTAAGTTCCGCATAGCATGTTGTTAATGCAATAACCATAAAACTCTTGGGTTATCTGTATTTACACAATATTTAAAATCTGTAATATTATTCCACTTAAAAGGTAAAAGATATGAACGTTGATTTATCCAAATCGTTAAAATTATTGTTGAGATATCAATGGATAAAAGGAGAATTATACAATATTAGCAATGCCTATCTTTTTCTATTGATTTCATCTTGTGACGACCATTTGAGAGTATAAACGAGAATCGCTCGTAGATTCAACTCAATTGTGTATCAACATCGACCAATGTTTTCTTTCGTAATCAACGTAGATTTTATGCGAAAAATCTACTAAGCCTTTGCCAATTAACTTACCTGCCTGAATAAATATCGAACCCACAGTAAGCTTACAGCTATGTAAAAACCTAGGCATGTTTGTGAATTAATTATTTGCGTTCATTATTTTTTAATTTGCGTTCAAAAAAGTGATATGGTCGTTCTTATTTTTCTTGTCTTTATCCCTGACTAGGTGGGGTCAGTACAACATGTTTTTCTCTTTCCATTCTCTTCTATCATTAGTTATCTCAGTGCTCACACCTATTATAAATATATCATTTACGCAGTCTATCCATTCCTTCTTCGACCTTCCCTACCTCTATAACCATCGACATTCATGTTAAGTAGGTACTCTTTTCGTTAAATGTTTTTCAACCTCATGGCATGCCCGTACCAAACCTGAAAGGACTTGGTATGGGCATGTCATGTGGAGAGCTTATCATTCACTGGTGCTACTTTGAAGCTTAGTCTTATATACCACGCATTAGGTTATTTAAGTTTTAGTTCATTAACATATGCTGGCTTTTTATTGTATTTGTTCTATGTTGTTTTAATAATATATTTATTATGTTAGGTATGTCATAATCAGGATGCTCGTTGCATATTATTATGTATTGCTTTGATTATAGGAAGTATCTTAGCAGCCGTAACACAGGTGACCCTAGCACGGGTGCTAAAGGCCTTTTATATTGTATTCACACACATGTGTATGTCACACATATCTATAACCACGTGTTCTAGTAATGTATCATGTATTGAAAGTGTTTTGTGCCAGTATATATATTTGTATTTGTATATACTCCTCTGATATAAAAATATTATGATCAAACTGGAAGAAATCCTATCGAAGAAACAAGTCAAATCGGTACACAAATTTTAATGTCAGAGTGCAAGCAGGTTCACTGCCCACGTTAACCATTGCACTTGGGGCTAGGGTCCCTTGACAACAGTCATAAACAATCTTGGCCCGATTTTACCGCAACTATGTTGCTTAATGCTGTAAGAAACTTAAAAAAATGAATTTGGTACGATCTCTTTATTTAAAAGACTTCAAAATATGAGGGATGCTCTCATTTCAAATGTATATCTTTTTTTAGGTGTGATTATTGTAGGTGAACAGATTTTGATGATCCTTTTTTTATGAATGTTGGTGGCGCTCATGTGATCCCATTTAATGTTGCTCAAGTAATACTAAGTAATACTAGACTAGACTATATTGATGATGTTCTCAATTTTTCCAGAAAACATTGAATATGAGTAGGGGAAGTCCTATACCTCACGAAGTCAGCCACAACATGTCCACTGCTGGACATATACCTCCCCTGATAAATCTCAACAAGGAACGGTTGGAAGTGGCCTGTATACAGCCATTTCCTGCGATCTTGGTCAGGTAGTCTGTCCATCTTATCGGTGGACGTGCTATGCCTAAAATTACCTACATTAAATAAAAAAGTTAGAATACGTATAAACATCGTGTCCCATAAATAGAATCCTAATCTCATCTGACCCGGCTCTGAATAAATACGAGCGTTGATTGTTTGATAAATTAAATCTTGCCATTTCCACTTTTCTTGCCGCTGAATTCAATGTTTCATTTGATATTTCTGCCTTATTTGCTAACACTTAATTGAAATGGGTATATTTTAAGAAAAGTATTTATACGAATATGATAAATACTCGTAAAGTGTATCTTATAATAAAGTGAATGGTTTCGCTTGGTTATAACGCATAAAAAACGTACCTAATTACCAAATTATCCGTTTTTGATGATTACTTTATTAGTATTTTATTCCAATTTTTTTTAAACTGGGACGTATTTTATCACACTAATAATCTAAATGGCAACTTTTTTGTCGTTTGTTGTTTGTGTGTTTGCTACTTTCGCGCTGAAACGGCTTAACGGATTTGCATGAAATTTGTAATGAAGATAGCTGGAATTGCACATACGCTACTTTTTATCCCGAATATATTGAATGGGATGACAGAAAGACACAAAAATCCTCAATGCCACGTACCATTTCACCGCGGGTGACACCGCGGGGCCCAGCTCTTTCATAATAAACATTTATTTTCTATTTTTTTTTTCTCTCTTATCAATCAAATTTGGTCGGACTAGTTATCAAGCCAATTGAACTAAGATAGATAATTGAAAGGTTTGAAGCATAGTTATTATGCTTTTACAAATTAACTTTGCAACTTGTTTTTTATTTATTCAACCAACCCTTCCTCGGCTGCAAACGATGTCAAGTTAATCCGATCCAAGTTAATCGGTTAATGACTCTGTGGGCGCGTCGTGATCTTAAGTCACTAATCATCGCAAAACGCTCGCAACATTTTGAACTACTAGATTCCATCCTTTGAAGGTCAAAAAATAAAAACCAACGGCACAAGGGTTCCTATTTTACAAGCTTTCTATTTTTTATTATTTAGTTTCACCTGTCCCGATGTTTGTCATCATATCTTGAAAATTACATTTGATCTACTTCTCAGTTACCGATTGAGCTGAAATTTGGATGATATGGTGCTGATCTGATGATGGAGCTGAAAAGGAACCAAAGGAACTTCGCAACAAAACGAAACAAGCTCATCAAGTTTGGGCTTATCTGAATCGTGACGAGAAGTTGGTCTTTCAATGGTAACGAGGGTCTGATGATGGAGGTGCTGTATTGCTGCCTCCCCTCATTCATTGAAATAACAAAAATCAACACATTTGCTCGTAAAATGAGCCTTATTAAATCGCCTTTAGGGTCAGAAACATATAACACACACGTGCGTAATAGCATTACACTCTACACATTTCGAACTATCCCTAAAAAATTAAATTAGTTACTTAGTGCAAGTTATATGAGAGTAAACAGAGCCTTCTCAATGCAATAATTAAACGATATAAGCTAACATTTTGTTTGTACTTCGCAAATGTATTGGAAAACGTTGTATGAAATTCGTGAACGCTACTAATGAGCACGATTCTAATAGCATGACATACTTGGCTGAAATACGCCCACACCTGCGGCTCCCACTGCAACCCAAAGCCCCGTGTGTAATGAGCAACTTTAGCTCACTTGTATCATAATGTACTAAATGAAAAGAGTTTTAGTGGAGGAAAAACTACGCACATATTCTTTATGCCGTAGGCAGTATAGACCTTTTCATCATATTACAAAGGACACTATCAATCCTTACACAGCTGAAAATAAAAGATCCATGCCATCCAAGGCTATCCATGACTTGTCACCGTCGGCCAAAGTAGGATAGCATACTATCCTACTTTGCCTACCTTGCATACTATCCTACTTTGCCCACATAACCAGGCGAGGTGACGAAAGTCTCAGAAGATTGGTCATAGATAAAAAGGTTGAGATGAATAGATCTCGTGGAAGGTCCCCATCAGATGGACTGCCCAAATGTAGAGGAAATTAATAGAAAATTGAAAAATTCTACCAGTGTTAAAGATGGTAGCCAACAAAAATAGCTGGAGCCAAACCGTTTACTCTACCGCGATGATAATCCCAGTGATCACGACCTTCAGCCACGAAGACACCGACAACAGAGAGATTGCTCATCGACCACATCACCCAGTGAAGAAAAATACAAACACACAGGATAGTTTTTGTAATCCTGATTCTGACAGTCTATACAATTTTGTTGCCTCGCCGGACAGGGGTCGCTAGGATTAACTAAGTTCCGAAGATAATTCAACCAATTCATTATGATATGTATTCAATACTCATAACTAGTTAAGGTTGATTAGAGCAAAAAACTGGAAAAGAAATGAGACTTAGTCGCAAATTAACCTTTTTCAAACGGAGTCAATAGCGTTTATTTCAACTGAATATACATAGCTATTATGAGAAATAAAAATGCTCAGATCATAATAAGGCATATTTTAGTAGACTACGTTCAGAATACAAAATAACTGAAACGTGATTTTATATATATATATTTATACGGGGACGGTCGTGACCGAGCAGCTTCCACTATTTACTACAAAAGACATATCAACAGCTGTTGAGAATATGAAACGTGGGAAGTCGCCCGGTCACGACGGCCTCAGTGTGGAACATCTGGTGTGGGGCAGTGAAAAGTTATATGTTCATTTATGTTCCTTTTTTAATATGTGTATGAAGCATGCTTACTTACCTGAACCTCTAATGAAAACCGTGGTGGTACCAGTAGTAAAAAATAAAACTGGTGATCTTAGCTCGTCTTCCAACTACCGTCCAATTTCCTTAGGGACAGTTATAGGTAAGTTGTTGGAACGTCTCATTCAACCGGTTTTGATGAAGTGCATAAAAGTAGATGACGCGCAGTTTGGTTTCCGGCCTGGACTCTCCACAGACTCAGCGATTATCAGCTTGAAGAACACTGTTAGGTACTATACTGACCGGAACACAGCTGTCTATGCCTGTTTCCTGGACCTGAGCAAAGCGTTTGACCTAGTGAATTATAAAATTCTCTGGAGAAAATTGATGAAATCCCAGGTTCCAGGCCAGATCGTGAACCTGTTGGAGTTCTGGTATGGGGGCCAAACCAATCACGTGAGATGGGGTGACACGCATTCTAACGATTATAAGCTAAAATGTGGTGTTCGCCAAGGAGGGTTGACCTCTCCGGACCTGTTCAACCTGTATATCAACGGTTTGATTGAGGAACTCCGAGGAACTCAGGTCGGCTGTCATTTGGGAAGCTTATGTATCAACAGTATAAGCTACACCGATGACATGGTTCTTCTGGCTCCCTCAATCAAAGCCTTAAGGAAACTGCTATCCGTCTGTGAGCATTATGCTAATGCTCATGGACTGAAATATAATGTACTTAAGACGGAGGTTATGGTGTTCAGGTCAAGGGCGGGTCCGGGGAAGATACCTGTAGTATTTCTGAACGGACAGGTGATAGGATGCGTTACACAGGTCAAATACCTAGGGCATATCTTAACAGAGCGGTTGCAGGATGATTGCGATATTGAACGGGAACGAAGGGCCCTAGCGGTCAGATGCAACATGCTCGCCCGTAAATTTGTGAAGTGCACCAAAGATGTTAAACTAACTTTGTACCGAGCCTACTGTCTATCGATGTACACCTGCCAACTTTGGTGCAACTTCACAAAGAAGACTCTCAGCTCCATGAGAGTCCAGTATAACGATGCCTACCGAACTCTCATGAAGCTACCTAGATATTGTAGTGCGTCGAGCATGTTTGCAGAAGCGGGGGTCCCTGACTTTTTTGCAATCATCAGGTTAAGAATCGCATCTTTTTGGCGTCGATTGAGACGTTCCGAGAATAGCATACTGAGGGCTGTCGCGGACAATTTTAGTAGTCCCTTATTTCGGCACTGGATTTCTGTTCACCTGGACGGTAATAAAAAATGACATTATTTTAAAGTTAGATTTAAGATGACTTAGACTTAGATGACCGAAGCAGGTACCATATACATACCTGCTTCATTTTATATTTTTTAGTTATATTTTAGTTTAGTTTTGACTTTGTGTGTCTGCTATGGGAATTTACCACCCGAAATAAAACATTTATTATTATTATATTATTATTATATTATTTATTTTTTAACATTCACACAAGGTCTTCCGGTCCCAAACTAGGCAGAGCCTGTGTTCTATGGTAACCTGATGACTGATATATATATACTTATATACATATACACACCCAGACACAGGTCAAACAGATATTGTTCATGCACACAAATGTTTGACCTATCCGGGAATCGAACCCGGGACCAGCGGCTCAGAAGGCAGAGTACCAACTGCGCCAACCGGCCAGTCAAACGACGTAACGTCTTACGGTATTTATTATGTGTACAATCGGTAAATAAATCGTCTAACATTCTATACGGTCTTAGTTCATTTGATATTATTAAACAACAAGGTTGATTTTCCCGTGTAATAATATTCTGACAGATAGGCTCATGCTTATCGCTATTGTGATTTAATCTTTATATAACCATTTTCCTTGTTTACTGTACCTACCGGTCGTTCAGTTATGAAGATTGTGCCTCGGAAACAAAAGTAAACAATTTTTACCGAAACATGGAACCGACTTCAGCACTCAAAAGTGTGAAATAACTTGTTGAAGTCGGTACCATGATAGTTCACAAAAGTAACTATCATCACAATATTGTGATTATGGTACCGACTTTGACAAGTAATTTCACATTATTGAGTGGTGCAATCAGTTCAATTTTTTTTTAATTTTTTTTTCAACCTTTTCATTGGTCACCTTCGCTACTCACGGGATCAATTGTCATTGTGTATGTTCTCCGATGTCTTCAACCGCAACTATAATATCGTCGAGGTATGCAAAGCATTTTTCAATTATGGGAGTGTAACTCGGAAATAGTTATCCGCGGACACATAAAAAAAACATATATATAATGAATGGTCGAATTGAGAAACCTCCTTTTTTGGAGTCGGTAAAAAATACTTATACACAAGAATAATTTTTATTCGTTCTTTAGATAATTATTAGTTGTATTAGTAGTTGTGCAATTGTTATATTAAATATCCAAAATAAAATTAGAAAGTCCTGCCGTATTAATAATTTATTCTTTCAAAAGATGTATCCTAATTTTAACATAACTTAAAAACATAGTTAAACACTAGTTTAAATAAAACTAAACACGTAAAAAGAATAAAAATAATATGTTATACAATATCTAAAAAAATAAAATATCCTCAAAAGTATTGTATTTCAACCTATATCTCCTACAGTTGGGTGAAACAATCCTGCCGAAATAAAAATAATATAAAGTATAATTGTCGAAAATACAATATGCCCATCATACTTTTCATATTATCAGGCTGGATTGCGAAGGGTTGTTTACATACAGGCAGAGAGGGGGGGATTAATCCGAACGGGTTTTAATTTAAAATATTACAAATAATTATGTAAAATAAAACTTCACAGGTTCAAAAATATTACTAATAACATTTGTAAACTTTTCTATTTCTTTTATTCCGGTGTAAAACACAGTTCAAGCGCATTTGAAATTACCGAAAAAATGTTTGAAAAAAAAATCGTTCCAAACTACACTAATAAATTAGCAATTTAAATAAAATTTATTCAATCAAAATCAACTTTCATAAATTATGCTCCTATGAGCATAGTTAGTCATTTAAAGTACTTTCAAAATAATAATAATAATAACAAGCTGAAATGACTGTTTTCGGAAAAAAAATGTCTACTTAGCAAATGGTAAAACCTAAAGGCACTCTGCTAAATCTCTGTGTAACTCAAGAGCACCATTGGCCTAAAGTTTCCATTCCAAACGGGACAAAAATCGAACAAGTATTATTATTTATCAAGTAGAGATCAACACAAACATTCAGCAGAAGAATTATTGGAGAGATAAACATGGATAACAATATAATATCTGGAATGTAATAACAATCAGTCGAATGAAATATGAAACAAATACAACATTTTGGTAGGTATACGATAACTATTGTTTGCTCACGATTTTATGCTAACAGTTAAGGTTGGCTTTGGTGTTCATTTTGGTAGTTTCCTGAATATACAATTAAGTAAACCCAAAACTTTACAGGATAAATGGATATATTTAATTTATTCACATAATACAGATCAAGGATCCTTTTTTTGTGAGCTAGAACTTGTGAACTACGAGGTATAGTGGTAACGTACATATTTGAATTTTATATAGCAAATTATGACGCTACTACTACTATATATACTAGCGACACATTATGGAATTGTCGTCGCTGTCCCCTTAAAACCGCTGTTGCCGCTGGCGCGTACTCTGTGTATCAGCGACGCGGCCCACTTTCGCATGATTGCCGGGAATCCATCTACCTGCGCTTCTGCAAACATTCCGTTGCACGCATTTTGATGGACTATCAGGTAAATCTTTTCTTGAGAGCTTATTTGTTAGCTTAAATCCTTAGGAGTTCCAAGCATAAATGACTGCTTAGATAACGAACTACCTGATTATCTTTACCTACCAAAAGATATGTACACAAGTATGTTACGTGAGTAAACAATGGTTTAATTTTTATTGTATGGTATATTAAAGGTACGATTGGATTTAATTATTTGTTTTATAGTTTATAGATTTAAGGTTTGACCACTGTCTTACTTGATGAATGTTCGTAGGTGGTAATCACGCGAAATCTAGATATATGTATACTGGCTCCTAAGGACTGCTGCCTGAACACACTGTTTTGTGACAGTTTTTTTAACTTGAAGGTGGTAACTAGCCAGACAGGTACTCGAGAGTACGACCATGCTAGGAATTTAATAACGGTGTTTGTTGGCTTCATCCGAAGCTCAGGCTGTTGAGTTGGTGGAGATCGAACCAGCATCCGTTAGTTTAACAGCCGACGTTCCTACAAATAGGCATCATCGCCTCAATATATTGATAATAATATCATAAATAGGTGGTTATGTCAGGTGTATATTTAATTAAATGAAAGTTAAAAAAATACAATTATTATTTCAAGACTTATATTTGTACAACATTGAAAATGAATACCAGTCGAGGTTATTTCATTTTAGCAAAGTACTAGTGGATTTATACTAAACCGAGCTAATTCTCGTTTAATCTTGACAAAAGGGTAAGGAGTCTGGCATCCTTGTCCAATCTATTCAATCCACAAAAGCTGGGTTATAAGGTTAGATAGATTATATATTATACACACTTACCTTATACTTGAAGACGCTGTATTTTTTAACAGTACCACAACTATTGGCTACGTAGGGACAGCTTTAGCTTCTCTTAGCTTTTAGATTTTAAGGTCTTTTGTTTCTCACATGCACCATAAACCAGTACAACTAGGAGATTTAAGTCATACAAGTTACTTTTAATAGATTTTTAACGATATAATTATTTAGATATTGATGCTGACGATTGTACACTTATAGCATTTTTCGTGGCCTTACTCTAAGAAGATTATAATTTCCTCAAACCGTTTGAGGTTCGCGTCCGCTTCCCAAGCAAGTTATTAATTAACTTGTTGTTGAATTAAGCATTACTTAATTAAGATTTTAATTATGATCCCTCAGACACAATACCGCGTTAAAGAAGTTTATGTAGACTTAATGGAGACCAAAATTTTCGTACCTAAACGATTGAAGATGAAGTTGACAATGTAAGCACATGCTATGGTCATTTAAGCTGTGGCAAAATAGATCCTTATTGGATTACAGTTAGCTACTGAGATTTTTCTCAGTAAATAGACCATAATCCGTCACGCTTGTCGATGCGGGTTGGCGTATAGTGCCCAGCCCAGTGTCAGGGTACTTTTCATCTCATCTTCTAGCTAGGCTTAGCGACTGTTATTCTAAGAAAACAACCAGGACCAAGAGCTTCTGAAGCATGGAAGCGGTCAGATGAATTTCGACTAGAGGTCATCCAAGGTGTATTTCAATGACGGAGAAGTATATTGAGTTAAGATTGTATAATATATTATGTTGTGTGCATTTTACAGTGTGAATTCGTGCGTGACGTCACTTGCCAGTCCCAACGGAAGACCAGCGCTGGTGGTAGTAACCAGCATTTTATGCTGAGTTGTGGTCGGCTTGTGGCAAAGAAGACACAGTTAGCTAATTACATGAGGATCGTTCGCGGAATTAACATTAAATATTATGATTTTTTTAAAATTCTCACTTGGTATTTCGAAAAGAAACTTCTGAATCTATAAACTTTCTGGTAGTGAGTTGTAGACATACTGATTTGCATAAATACCAAGTTTTCTACAATAAATGATACTCGAAACAACTAGCTGCCTCCACAGTCTTTCGGGTCTCGTAATGAAAACAATTTCATTATCCTGTTTCAAGGTTTTTCTTGTCACTTTTGTAAGTAATTTGGTTAGGGTAAAACAGATTTTTTCGCGTCGAGCGATGGGCCCCGAGGGACTGAAGCTCGATTTAAATTTATATTGTCACCATTCATGGTGTGCTTGTATTTGAGATATGAGTAAGGTTATCGATTAAATCTAATTTTTTTTACACATTTTTGCACTTAATTTACAGCTTATTTATTTATTATAGACACATGACATTCAAAATTAATTGAACATTAACTTAACTAGGTTCCATCAGATTTTGTGAATCTGTTACCTTACAAGGTGTACAACATATTATATGTATTAATTTTTTTTATTTTTTTATAAGGTTATTCTTAATAATGAAGTGAACGTACAATATTTAATGTAATACGATGTTTTTGGTATGATAGGTGCTGTATTGATGTCTGCAGTGAATTCATAATAATATAATAAGTATGTGCACTATCTATCATTTTGATCTATATTTTACCGATAAATTATGTATAATATGCCAATGGGTCTTATTGTTAAAACCTTAACAATAAAAAAAAGAATAGTACAGTTTTAAAATTTATAAAAATAAATGCAAATAGGCATATATTTTTGTGATGGGCATAGATATCTATTCTCGTGTCTTGGATGTTTGTGTAATGTGATTGTGTGTGTTCATACCTCCCGCGACACATGGTATCTTAGTGCAGGGGTATCAGTGTTTGGTTGTCAATAATTACTTAGTTAAAAAAGAAGACTTTTATGGTTTAATGCTTAATGCATTAGCTTTAAGCTAGGCGGAACTTACCTGCCTTCAAATTTTTGAAGAAAATTACTTGGCTACTAAATATTTGGATTTGAACCCACGACTACAGATTACCGCCCTGCCGCTTTGCAATCTAAGCAAGGGTTCAATAGACGATTTTGTTGCTATGTGAAATACTAGCAATATCTTTTTGAATACAAAGATAATTAGATAGTATACTGATTTTAATAAATATATACAATCAATCTGAAGGAGTTCCAAAGTAACAAACAAAAAAAATACAGCCGACATGAAAACCCGTAAACCGAAGCCGTAAATTAAAAAAAAAAAAAACATTACGGCTTATACATTTTAATTTGAGCGATAATCAGACATCTAGTATTTATTTTTGTTCCCTGTCGTCACTTTCTATGACCACAAAGTCCATTATTATTTTACGCAAAGTACCTTTAAAGCCTTTTATCGAGTTCTTTATTCATCAAAATCTCTTTGAGGTTCCCGCTGACCCTTTAAAATCGTCGTAATCCTGAAAGTCGCATTAGTACTCAATAAAACAAACTTTTTACAAATTTCATCAAATACAAACAAAGTTGGGCGAACGACGGAATAAACCCAATAGCTTTGAAATGTCTCAGTACGTAAGCTGGGTACTGTTAATATAATATCACATCACTTGTAAGCTAAGTAAGCTGTTGTAAGCTCTTGTAAGTAATCATCAGGCTGTTGTAGTCCACAGCTGGGCATAAGCCTCTCCCATTGCATGCCAGCGAACACGATCCTCGGTTTCCCGTGGGGATGCAAGGGAGTTTGCATCCACTCACGCTCCAAGTCAAACTCTCCTGCCCATGGTGCATCCTGCTGATCAACGGACGAGGCTCTGACGACTGACGGATGGTGGAACAACCATCACAAAAACATGGCGTGGTCTCACAGACTGATGACGGGTCATCAGGGCAGACAATTAAATTTTGAAATCGCCAACCCGAATGCCCAGCGTGGCGATTATGGGCAAACCCTCCTTAAAACGGCAAGCCGAAATGATATAGGCAAAGCAAAGCACCGTACTATGTGGTTTTTGGGTGAGTAACAAGTAGCAGAAGCAGGAATCACTATCGCAGTCATCGCGTCGCCGTATCGCCGCGTGAAACAATTGAATTCAGTCCTAAACTATCATTTATCTAGCGCAATTTTGACATGGAACACAATATAGTTAGGACGGATAATACATGCGTTATTCAATTGTTTATACGACTGCGAGACGATGACTGTGACGCAAGTTATTCCTGCTGTCCCTTATTGTGCATGTCAGATACAGTACAGGCATTTTTTACTAAGCATGAAAGACAGATGACGTGACGTTCATACAACGTTGACTTTTTCTTACTATTAAATATTACTAATAAAACGTCAACGTTGTATGAACGTCACACGACGAGTGACAAGGCATACCAGTTTAAAACTGCAATAATCGTAGGAAGACCTCTCCTCAAGAGCTATAAATAGTTGAGGTTTTTTGTTATGGCTGCGCACAATCTGTGTGTCTTGTCAAGTGAAGAATATATACTATTTAAAAACAGTTTTGAATTTTTAATTACCAGTTTTGAGTTGAACTATTAGTCCGAAACTTCCCCCCTATTGTTTTATATTGAATTGAAATTTTTGGCTACTTTATACATATATACTTAATAAATTACACATTTATTATTAATTAAGAACAGAATACTTCATTCTCTAAATTAAATTTAATTACAATTTCGTTATTTCAAGTCCCACCAAAATATATGAAGTTTAGGTTCTGGTATAATATTTATACTGTGCAATAATAGGGTGACTTGGCAAACTTCGTTAATATCACGAATAAGAAGCAATGCAATCATAGCTGACTGTTATTGTATTTTGTAGGGTTGTTGGGTTGATGATTTACATTTGCTGGGAATTTAACTTTTCAATTGAAATGTTTTCTATACAAACTTGATTGAAAAGAGTTCGAAACAATGTTTCAGATTATTTATTAATCATTTCATTGTTGAACAATCGCAAAAGATTCTCCTTTAAATATCTTTGTTAAATTTTAATTTCATGGCAGAACTTGTTGAATCTTCAGATTTCTACGAACAAAGAGTTTGTGAAAAGTCATTGTTTAAATGTAATCCTACTAATATTATTAATGCGAAAATTTCTGTGTATGTGTGTAAGTGTGTACGTGTGTATGTTTGTTACCTCTTCACGCTCAAACGGCTACACTGATTTCGATGAAATTTGGTATGGTTACTAGCTTAGTTTATACCCTGGATTTATACATATGCTTATTTTCATCATCACTATGATCACCGTTTTTTATCACCACACTAGTACAACCGCGGGTCGCAGCTAATATAAAATATTTTATTTTTATCACATGTGAATTAATTTTATAGAATGTATATTTCATTGTCCTTGTTGATATCAGTGGGGAGGCTAGCAGTGGACATCCTACGGCTGAAATGATGATGATATATCATTGCGCTTGCATCAGTGATGATTGCAACAATCTTTTTGGAAATCGTTTACTAAAAAAAAATTCTACGTACTTCTGAAGTACGTGTATATCGCGGTAGTAAAATATTATGTTACTACCCATATTAACGACGGCTTTGCTTTTTGCACCTGCCTCCCTGAAGCTCTGACCCTATTGGGATTGTTACTGTTGGGAATTTATTCTTCACCGTCCAAATGGCCCAGAAAGCGATTGAAACAAAAGGTTTACGACACCTTTGGCATTAGACCGAGTAGTCCTATTTGTAACCAGAAGCGGAATTCCCACGGTAATTGAACTTTTCTACGTTCATGTGGAATTCGTATTTAAAATGGCTACTATTCTGAAACAAAGTGTTTTAGTAGATAGATTCTAGCCAAGTACAACAGGCAAAGATATGCCTCATAAATCTGATACATCTGTTTTATCTCCAAATATTTCTAATTTAAATACTACTGTATTTACTATATGTATGATAATAGATGCAATAGTATATGTGATGCACAACTGAATATGTAAAATATTCTGTAAGTGCCCGACTAATGAGGAAAAATAAGGCTAATTTAATAATTAAATGTACAAATAGCAAACACTTAGTAGAAATAAGTGTATAAGTAATAGAAGTACTTTAAGCCAAATGTAATAATCAAAAATTGTTTAAAAAATAAAGGACCACCCCCAAACTTCCCGCATGCATTCCCAACAAGAACAAATGAGAAGCGAGCTCATAGCTGCTATAAAGTTAGACAAAACAGAAATATGATAAAGCTTGAAAGGATAAAAACAAGCTAGAACTGGTACGAATGAAAAATGGCAAACACAGCCTATAATTAATCAAAGTCTCCTGATTCTCCGGAGGTAGTTTGAAGCTAACTCGCGGGACGCCCCGCGCACGGACAGAGTTAAAAAAAGGAAAACAAAATAGCAAATGTTACAAGAGACATATCTGGGTAATACTTGTGTGTGATAAGTTATTTTTAAAATATCTTGATATGACAATATAGTCTATTTATATATATTTACAAGTCCTGCCCCGTAGGTTCACCCGCGTGTAGTACGGTTTTCCCGCTACCTCAATTATCTTACGGGAACTATACTTTTTCGGGATGAAAGTAGCCCATGCTTTATTCTAGGGGTGTAACCTATCTCTATACCAAATTTCAGGGAAATCGGTACAGCTGAAGGAGTAACAAACATACGCACTTACACACATATAAACTTCGCCTTTTAAATCATATGGGACCTGATTCATACTACTACGAGCCTTTATACCATACTAGTAGCGCCCCGCGGCTTCACCCGCGTGGATTACGGTTTGCCCGCTACCTCAACTATCCCACGGGAACTATACTTTTTTCGGGATAAAAGTAGCCTATGTGTTAATCCAGGGTTTAAACTATCTCCATACCAAATTTCATCGAAATCGGTGTAGCCGTTTGAGCGTGAAAAAGTAACAAACATACACACAAACTTTCGCATTTATAATATTAGTAGATGTTACTGTGATAATAATTTTACTTACATAATAATCTTCCAGTAACCAATAAAGATACTGATACGAGTTTACTTCTCCATCAACCCTTTGTTGTTTACCAGAAGCTTTTTAATGAATGCGGGTTTAGACCCTATTAAGAATATTTAATTACTTCTTTTAAGATAGATTCATTAATTTGGCCATTATTCATTATTAGATTTAATGGTGCTAAATTTACAAACCTTGTTAAAAATAACATTATTAAGCATAGTAAAAACTTGGGATCGTCAATATAAATTAAAATTTTATGTTTACGATCTTAATTGGTCTTTGGCTAAAAACCCCGCATTGAGAACGTATCGAATTGATTATGCTTATTGCAATGGATAACCAAACATTTAATTTCCCATCCATTTATTCGCTACAATTATTTCTACCCCAAAAACCTAAAAATCAATCGTCTGATTTTGCAAAACCGTTGGTTGATTTACCGCCATATTATCAAAGGAAAAATCTTTTATATCTGATTTATAGCGACGTTACCATTCCAGTCACGCTCCGACACACAGGACGGCACGGACTCGGGTAGGACGTGAACGGATCGGCCAGAGCCCGGGGCACCTTAATTGACAGCCTGTGACCACCTACGAGCAACAATTTAACGTTGTAACATTGTAGAAGGATCAGAAAAGGTTTCATTAAGACTCCAGTAATATAAGTACCAAACCTCACATGATATATTAATCCTACTAATATTATAAATGCGAAAGTTTGTAAACATGTCTGAAAACTATCGCGAGTTTCTTCCATAATTGTAATGTAACAAACCGACTAGGACTCACGTGGTAAACACTGGAAAATTACTCTCCGACCAGTTTTGAATTTATTTGCAGTTCTACAGTTACGTGCTAAGGCTCGCGCTCGCCGCCTGGCACGATCATAACTCCCAGATGAAGAACTGCAAATAAGTTCGAAACTGGTCGGAGAGTAATTTTCCAGTGCGTGGAACACTTACGACGTGAGTCCTAGTCGGTTTGTTACATTAAAATTTGTAAACATGTGTTTGTTACTTTTTCACGCTCAAACGTCTAGACCGATTTCGATGAAATTTGGTATGGAGATAGTTTAAGCCCTGGATTAACACATAGGCTACTTTTATTCCTTAAAATGTATAGTTCCTGTGGGATAGTTGATTTAGCAGGAAAACTGTAATCCACGCGGTTGAAACCGTGGGGCGCTACTAGTACCTAGTATATATGCCAGAGTTGGGTTGTATAATCAGCCGTAGTATATTTTACATTACGCCTAGCTGTTTTACAAAACAGGGGCGTATTATATTCCGCCTGGTCCACGTTAAGTCGGATTATTATTACACTACGAAATGGCGGCCTACGTTTAGCCGTATTGTACATTTCGTCAATGTAGGTAGTTTCTGGCACTAAAAGAGTTAGAGTGGTTAAAAAAAACTGAACTTACAGTTATCAGACTTGGTTCTGGCACGGTCTGAGATTCTAGGTGGTTAAAAAAACCTTAACTTACTGTCAAAAACTTTAAGAGCACCGTTTCGACGATGCCCTCGTTTGTATGTTGGCACCACGTTACAAACCGCTTTGTCGAACGTGAAGTGCTCATAAAATGCGGCATACTTTATTTCAGTCGAATTGAAATCCGGCAGAACAGGAGGTACCCGCATTTTAAAACGGCAATGTTTTATGATTGGGCGCGTATTTCTAATACGGCGTGTTATAAGATACAGCTGCGCCATATGTATATTGAGGGTTTGAGTTTTTAGTGTAGGTAACTTCGCTATAAACCCACAGAATGGTGGTAAGGTACGCTTACCATCTATTAATAATGAAATTTTCAACTGCGTTCTTTTTTGGGTACCAAAAGTACTACGCTGGGTATTATGATTATTGAATAGTCATTTTCCAAGTAAGCTGAGGCATTCCTAAACGATTTTTTTCATGAATATAATTTATGTAATTATTTCGAACTGCTTTGAATCGGGAGAACTAAGCCTTTGTATAGATAATGATGTTCAACGTATATAGATGTCGTCAAACGTCTAATTTTGAAGCTTTCATGTGGCCAACAACTTTTTTGGGAAACGTTAATGACTGAGCATTCCTATTCATAACATAATAATATGTTTGCCTTGTTACCATTACCATAATTATCGAGTAAATTATATAGATTACCCGGCTTTACTCACATTTATAGTCGAAGTTTCGACCTAGGATTCGGGCGTGTCCGATGCCCATGCTCATAGGTGAGTTTACGCTGGCAGATCGCGGCGACCATTGAAAACCACTGAACGTGATTAAAGCAGCATAATACATCTATTTAATAATGTGTCAAACTCACGAGAATTTCCAATAAAAAATTATCGAGTAAATTTAATCATTTCCTAATAGATTAAGTTTATTGTGATTGCTTTAAGTGTACGTCAGCTACTAGTAGAAGTTAAATTATTTTACCAATAATGTTAAGAATCATTCGGTAACTATTTTAAATATCTTTTTTAGAAACTTATACTCATTTTATGTAATCTTTTTAAGTATATTGCACCAACTGGCAAAACTGACTGGCCGGTTGGCGCAGTTGGTAGCACTCTGCCTTCTGAGCCGCTGGTCCCGGGTTCGATTCCCGGACAGGTCAAACATTTGTGTGTATGAACATGTCTGTTTGACCTGTGTCTGGGTGTGTATATGTATTTAAAAAACAGTATATATATAAGTATGTATTTAAGTATATATATCAGTCATCAGGTTACCATAGTACAGGCTCTGCCTAGTTTGGGACCTGAAGACCTTGTGTGAATGTTGTCCCAAATTAATATTATTATTATAACTCTACAACAAATTTTTTTTATTTATTTATTTATTTATTCTTGATACAAATCATTTAAGTACATTGGCAGACACTGCCCAAAAACCAAAGTTAGGTTTGTCTGGACAGAGCAGTTCTCTAAAACATTAATCCACAATAATATTTGTAATTAGTACTGTATCGTTATAGATAAGTGCTGTCGCTATGTAACATAATCACCTGCAAAATAATCAAAACTACCTCGCAGTTTCACAGCGCCACACACACACATACATGGAAGCATGCCTATACACATATTATAAAAATGAGACCGTCAATCCGGTCAGCTGCGCTTGCCCACTTGACAACATCGCACAGCGGACCGCGCGTTTGCGTCGCAACATCGCGCGTGTGTGCGTGCGCTGCATACAGGATGCTCCCGTTTATGAGTTGTACTCTAAGAAATGCTTTTTTAGTATAAATTTGATATTTTTAATTGTAATAAGGTGTTTTATTTCCATTGGCAGTTTGTTAATTAAATCTGGCAAAATATATTGTGACGTTCGTTTACCATAAAAGTTAGAAAATTTTGGTTTTATTAGTTTGCTATTAGATATACTTCTAGTTAATATGCTATGATTTTTTTTATTGAGGATATCAGTTCGGAAGTATTGTTCTAACAATAGAGTAAAGTTGACTTTTTATGGATAGGAACTACATCACAAAACTTGAAAAGGCAAAATGGGTCATCTGCAAATTGATGTTTGATTTTATATGGAACAATAAGTTTTAATATTTTGTACTGAATATTGTAAATTCTATCGAGGTATGTTTTAAAAGTACGTCCGTAGCTACTCAAACCATAAGATATGATGCTCTCAGCCAGCGCCTTGTACATCGCTAGCATCACTTTAAATGGTATCCTGTTTTTTATAATATAAAATTGAGCTAAGACCGATCTAAGTCTAGCACAAACTTTATTTATATGCTCAGCCCAGTTGAAGCGATTATCTATTACTAAGCCAAGGTACGTGTGTTTTGTGACCTGTTCTATATATAAACAGCCTGTTCCACACTGGCTATTCTGGGAGTGTAAGCAATCGTGACTGTGGGCTACTAGTTTTATACTTTCTGTGGGAGGATTATAACTGGAGTGCACGTGTACGACTTTGGTCTTATCAGCATTAATTACAAGCCCTGCATCGTGTGACCATTTACATATAGCTGTGAAATCATCTTGAATGTAGCTTTGCGCCGTGGTAATATTTCTATCTGCGGCTACCAAACAAGTGTCGTCGGCAAACTGGTATACAGAGCAGTTTTTGATTATGTTGTTCAGATCATTCACATACGTTAAGTAGTGGAGCGGTCCGAGTACTGATCCTTGAGCCGTTCCCTCAGTTACATGAATGTTGACGCTATGTGCGTCACCCACCTTAACATTATAGCTTTGGTCTAAAAGGTAATCTTTACACCAGTTCAACAATTTACCTCTGATGCCACTGTTGTTCAACTTTTGAATTAACAGGTCATGTCTGAGCGTGTCAAATGCCTTGCTGTAGTCTATAAAGACTAAAATTACGTGTTTTTTTGCATTTAGACTGGCATTTATATCATCTGTGAAGCGAGATAAAAGGAGAGTGGTGCTTTTCTGTGGTTGAAATCCATATTGCTGGTCTGATAAGATATTGTTGCACGAGTAAAAGTTACGAATTATGCCACACACATACTTTTCTATTACTTTATCTAATACTGGGAGTATCGTGATGGGACGATACTTCTCGTAGTCTTGTGTACTTCCGCCTTTATGTACAGGCCTTACAATACCAGTTTTAAGGCATTTGGGATAAATTCCTGTAGATATACTGGTGTTTATTAATCGTGTGATAGAGTCTACAATTTTATTGGATAATCGCTTGATATCGACAGCGCGAATGCCATCAATTCCTGGGGCTTTATTGGGGTTGATATTCTTAATTATTTTGAGCACCGTGGAACTTGTAGCTGTAGGAAAGTAGGCTGATTTGTTTACAGTTGTGAGGTAATCATTTTCGTCCAAAAGCTTTCTCGAACATTTGGGTATTATAGAATCAACGTTTTTTTTTAAATTGGCGAGCAAAGTTATTCGCGATATTACTATTATCATCGTATGGAAATGCTTTCATTATAATTTTGTCTATGGAATTAGTTATCTTTCCTGATATACTGTTTATTATTTGCCATAATTTTCTTGTATCTGATCTATGTTTATGTATTTCTTGCACATAAAAATTATTCCTATTTTTGGTAATTAATTTGTTTATTTTATTTCGTATTTTATTATACTTGGCTCTTAGTTCTTTGTTATTTGTATCTTTTATCCATTCTGAAAATAATTTATCTCTCATATTACATAAGGTTATTACATTTTTATTAATCCATTCATATTTATTTCGCTTCGAGTCACACACTTTTTTTATGTATCTAGATTGACTGTAGCAACTATTTAAATTTTGATTAATAAAACTGTATATTTCATTTGGACAATTCATTTGTTTGGTGGTGTCCCAATTTATTTCATCTAATAGACTATTTAATTGAAGGTTATCAATGCGGTTGACATAAATAGGAGCAGCCTGTATACGGGAACTACAAACTAAAGTGACGGCAGTCATTCTGTGATCCGCCAGTACGGTACAGAGTGCAGCGGTGCACACATCTCTCATGCGGGATCGGACGAATATGTGATCTATACAGATTTTAGTCACTTTTGCTTTCAATGTTTCGATTCTCGTATATTCCGTGATACCGCATGATAGACCGTGACCGCTCATGACATTTAAGTATGTTCTTGTAGTGAGATTTTCCCGTTTCAGATCGATATTTATATCGCCGAGAAATATCATATCGTTATTCGCATGTTTATCAAGCATCTTGTCAATCTCACGGATAAATAGATTGGATGTTTTAGGTATAGGTGGCCTATAAATTGCACATAAAGTTACGGTGTAAGTGGGTGTGATTAATTTGCCAAGTAAACATTCATAGTGCAGCGTAGTGATTAAACTCGGAATAAATTTATGTTTATTTCTAACATATACGATTATTCCACCTCCTTTTTTATTTTTTCGTAATTTACTGTGCATTGTATAGCCATTTAGATAATACAGTGATTGGATACTATCAGATATGTTCGCTTCAGTAATTATAAGAATATCAATGGTTTGTCGGGATACCGTTATAAAGTGTTCTAGCTTAGGAAAGTTTTTAATCATTGATCTTATATTTACGTGAATGCATGATAAATTATGAATATTGTGCGGTACTAGTCCTATAAAATCAGAATAATTTAAACAGTCGTGAAATTCTTTAGTGTTATCTAAATCAGACATTTTTAAAGTACAGCTAGGTTATTCGATATTAATTATACAATAGAAAAAGTGTACCGTTACCGATCTGAGATAATTAATTGTTCAGTGAGGTACTGTTGCCGAGTGATAAGAGAGTCTGAATGTCATTCTTCGATCTCAGCTTGTACACTTTTGCACTCTCGTGCTTGCGCACTAGTATCTTTCCCTCTTTGAACCATATGAATTTAAATGCATTTTTGAGATCCTGTTTCGCCTGCCAAAGTAGATTCTTGTGATACGCAGACATCGCTTCTCTAATGTAGATTTTTTCTGTCGCGGGTAGGCCAACCAGGTTAGGCAATAGATCTCTCGCCATGATATGGGCTTCACGAGCGGAGGAGACCAATCGTTGACGAGTTGCTTCTTGACGCACCCGTACCATCACTCCTCCAGGTCCGGTTCGCCGGGTAGGTAGCCGTTTAACTAATAGGATATCTTCCTTAAGCGCACCTAGTTTCACCACCACTTTTTCTACCATATTTTCTAAGTCTAGGTCATTTGAATCCGGTATACCTGATATCTCGATATGGTCGGACAACAGCTGCTGTTCCATCTCGTTGAAGCGTTGCTCCATGGAGTCCACTTTAAGTTGCAGGTGTTTATTTTGATTTTCTAGATAGGTCTGCTTTTTTTCCATGACTTTAATTTTCGCTGTCAGCGCGTCCATAGATTCAGCAAATTCATCAACTTTTTCGCTGCAGTATTGCACTGACGTAGAAACAGATCTCATTTCTTGCATCACAATGTTGCTTACCTCTTTTCTTAGGTCCTGCAGTAGTTTTTTAATGTCGACATCGCCTTCTGTCACCTTGATTTCATCGTCCTCCTCTTCCTCATCGTCGACAGCCGAGACAAAAGACTTGCGGGAGGCATTTTGATTACAATCATTGCACTTCCACTCAAGGCTATCGGCAGCTTTGAGAGCAGCTAATTGCTTTGCACTTAATCCCATACATGTCGCTGTAGCATGCACCACTTTTTGGCAGCGCGAGCATTCAAAGGCTGGGCCTTTTTTATTCACTATTTTATTACAGTTCAAGCACTTTCCCATATTGAGGGTAGTTTGAAAATTTTTTACTTATTTCTGACGAGGTGTTCGCTCTTTGAAGGTTGAACGAGAACTGATGAAAACTGGTGAAATCACCGAATCACTGCAATATTATTGCTCAGAAAGGACCTTTTTATGAACAAAAAGTTTTATTATATCTTTTAAGATTATTTTTGATTGGAAATTCTCGTGAGTTTGACACATTGTTATATATATGTGGTATCCGGCTTTACTCACGTTTATAGTCGAAGTTTCGACCTAGGTTTAAGATTAGTTCCGTGACTTGATATTTAGCTGCCGCAAGCCAAATATTTCTGAGACACTTTTGTTATCATAAATCGTCGAAGGAATTCGTTTTGTATACATTAGTATTAATATATTATCGATAATTGTACTATGCATAAGACTGAAACGTGATCCAAAGCTAAATTAACCCTAAACAAGTCTTTCGACTACCACAACGAACTGCGAAGAAGGTACAGATGGGGTTCAAAGAATTAGGGACTCCGTAGAAAGATCAAGAACTACCAACAAAGCGCAGAAGAATATTGTGCTCATGGTACTGACTTCGACAAGTTATTTCACACTTTTGAGTTTTGAAGTCGGTGCCATTTTCTAATAAAAAATTTTTTTTTTCATCCTTGTCAGTGACTTTTGCTTTTCACGGGATCAATTGACATTGTGTATGTTCTCCAATTTCTTCACTTGCAACTATAATGTCGTCCAAATAAACGTAGCACTTGTCAGTTATTGGAGCGTAACTCAAAAACCGCTTGACCGATTTTGATAAAATTAAAATGGGACTACCTCGGATTTACACAATATAAAAAAAAAACTTAGAAGTCTCAGTGTTGAGGAGCCGGAATGAGTTTCTTTTCATCAAATAACAAAACAAAGAGGCTTTCCCTGCGTGTCTTTATTTTTGCAAAATAATAAAACACGACATTGATTTTGCCGCTCTTTTCACAATCAGCTAGATAATTTTGCACTGATGGTTGATGTATAATTGTATATATATATATATTTATACTCATAGTGAAGTCAAGTGCGGGGGTGGGTCGCTTGTATATTAATTAATATGTTTATAAACATATGAATATATTAATTATAATTAATACCTATAGTATTAATTTAGATAGTCTATATACAGGAATCCGTTTAGTCACCTACCGAATTGGCATATTACTAAGACGTCAATAGCAGTCATAAGCTCACAGCCTTCTTAAATATAAACTTTCCAAACAAATTTCAGTTTTACAACTTTCGGGAGTTTCGTTCATCATTTTTAGCTAAAAATAACATGATATTTTACGAGCAAATATTCTGACTACACAATGAACATTCGTGCTGAATCTCGCGCCAACCGCTTGGCACGATCATGACTCCCAAATAAAATCAAATAATACGAAAGAAAAATGCGATGATTTTGAAGCGATGACAGCTCAGCGGGCGTAGCTTCGCCTGTCAAACTGACGCACACTGGTTTGATCCCCAACAACAGCTTGAGCTTCCGGTAAAGGTAACGCCGTTATCAAATTCCCAGCATGGTGGTAGTACCCTACCACTTTCGAATACCACCCTCAAGTTTGAAAAACTGTCACCAAACACATAGTGTGTTCAGGCAGCAGTCCTGGAGAGCCAGTGAGGACTCTAGGTCTAGCGTGATAACATCTTCGACCACATCGTCACTGACCATCAAGTAAGATAGTGGTGAAACGCTAATTATAAAGTTAATTATATGATGCCTCGAAAAAGTCACTTCATTATTTCTTTCTTCGTTTTTTAAGCCTACTCGTATGAAGCATGTAAATGATTCATTTTATTTTCTCCAAAATACCATGTCTGGAATTATCGATTTGGCCTGGCATTCGTTCGGAAATAAATTGAATTTAATACCAGTATTAGGAACCGGTACCTATACCGGTTAAGAGGCAGACATACGTGCTTGCACTTTAAAAGCACGTTGTAAATACAATCAACAGTTGATATAAATTTGCTTAACACACAAATATGAAGCAAATACATTATTTTTATAGTAAGAAAAAAAAACCATAAAATGGATCCAACTTCAACACTCAAAAGTGTGAAATAACTTGTCAAAGTCGGTACCATGATCGTTCAAAAGGAACTAATATCAAAATATTGTGCTCGGTTCCATTTTTGGTTAAAACCTTTTTTTCACCCTTTTCCTTTGCTAGTCATGGAATCAATTGTCATTGTTTATGTTCACCGATTCTGAGAATCGAAAGTTACGAACAAACATTAAAAAAAACCATACGGGTTGAGAACCTCCTCCTTTTTTTGAAGTCGGTTCAAAATGGAAATCATCATGAAAACAACTAACCAGTAACTAAATGTTATTTAGGTGGGAATTTTTATGACCCCACCCGTAGAGAAAGTACTCTGAATACTGGACGTAGCACATTTTACTCCAAAGAAACGTTTCTTTACTTTTAATAAGAAAAAAATCTGTATTCACGATTTTCGAAAACTCACTAGCCGCACTCGATAATAGAACAGGTTAAAATTAGAAAAAATAAATAACAACCTGTACTTTTATAGCATCAATTGGTAGGGTGGATCATAAAATCTCTCTAACAAACATGGTAAAATCAAATGGAAACCATGAAATCTCCACCTTCTATTTCGTACCAGCGGATTAGCAAGTTGAAGTGGCAGTGGGCAGGGCATACAGTTCGAAGAACCGATGGCCGTTGGGGCCGAAAGGTTCTCGAATGGAGACCACGGACTGGCAAGCGCAGCATAGGACGGCCACCGACCAGGTGGACAGACGACCTGAATAAGATCGCAGGCAAGGGCTGGATGCGGGCCGCTTCCAACCGGTCCTTGTGGAAATCAATGGGGGAGGCCTATGTCTCAGCTTATGGCTGAGATGATGATGATGATGATGATTTCGTACTACCTTCATTTATTTAACAATGTACCTACCTACGATATAATCGAATACATCGTATACTAGAGAAACCTACCATCACATTCACACTTTTAGCTATTATGTGTTGTGTATTCTGCGAATATGTAACAAAATACGAGCATGCCATCACATTATATTTAGTAAATACAAAAAGAGGGCTGTTTTAAGTTTCAAGTGTGGATCTGTGAATCTGCTGTTGGTCTGTTGCGGCATCATAGCTCCCAAGCGGCTGATCTCCTTTGATTTAGATTGTTTTGCTTAAAAGCTGACATGAACGAGTGTTCTAAGTCTGTTAGTATTGTGTTGAAGTGTATAATGTTTTAACAACGCTAGTATTATTAAAATATATATTTATTACCTATATACATAATAGTCATAGAAAAATAAAGATAGAAATACGCCATATGTTTTTTTTATTAAATTTTATTTTATATGACTGTTGCACCGCTACTATTTTTCATTCATCTAATCGATAACTGGTAGAAAATGCTATTTAGCATTAAGTATTCCATGTGGATTTCGATGGCGTTATGGTGTAAACAAATAAATAATACATGTGAAGAGATATTGTAAATAGTTGCCATAATTTTATGTTCTTACCTTCTAAAGTCTCTACTCCAGCAAGCGTAGATGACGGGGTTCATGGAAGAGTTGACCCAACCAAGCCACGTGACCACCACGTTCACAATCTCCTCGTGCGCGATACAAGCAGAGCAGATCCCTGACAGCAAGTTGACCACAAAAAACGGCAGCCAACACACTATGAACACACCCATCACAATACCTAAAGTCTTAGCCGCCTTCTTCTCTTTCGCGAATTTGGCAAGTTTACGTGACAAAGAAAAATTCTTCGGCAAATTCTTGGCGTGAGCCACGTTCGTCAACCGCGTCGAGGAACGGGACAAGCCATTGTTCTGAAGAGCTGTCAGAGGCTCATGATCTGCCTCCTCCGGCGTGCACACTCCTTGACACACATCACTTCTCTGTCGCACAGTCCCCCCTCTATGTATCCTCAAAGTCAACTCCAACTCCCCACTCGGTCTCATCACTTGCTTAGTTCCTATCTTCAAAGAACGCGTCTGTATAGTTGCCGCACGATATATACGATAATACGTAAACACCATCACAAAAAGAGGCAAATAAAATGATATTGTCGATGAGAATATTATGTACTCTAAGTTTTCCGTGAACGGACACTTATAATCGGGCACTTCTTCTGTACGAACGGCTCGCCACCATGCTATCGCTGGGAATGATATCGCACCGGAGCACACCCATACCGCTGCGATGAGAAAAGCGGCTTTGCGACCGCTCATTCGCATAGGATACGTTATGGGGTCTGTAATAGCCCAGTACCGGTCTAAGGATATTACACATAGATTTAATATTGATGCGGTACTAAAAAGAACATCTAATGACCGCCATACGTCGCACCAGTCGACGCCGAAGAACCACGTATGCTCCAGAACTTCATAAAGGGCAGAGAAGGGCATCACCACGAGACCGACCAGACAATCAGCCACCGCTAATGACGTCACGAAGTAGTTTGTTGATGTGTGAAGGTAGCGTTCTCGGACCACAGCAAGTATGACCAACATGTTGCCAAATACAGTTGTGAGAGAAAAGAGAAGCAAAAAAGAGACAAGTAAAGCTCTATCTTGGAGCAGCTTGATGTAATCGTTCCACGGCTCGCCGTTATTAGTGAAGTTATAGGTGGAACTGTTTTCAAATGTGACATTGAACTCTATGGAGGTATTGTATGCGGTGCCGGTTGATTCCAGTATGTATTCAGGGCCTCTGTATGCGATGTCAAGTTGGCTCCTTGCCACCAGTAGGTCAGGTTCGGTCGCGTTCATATTTTTCCGATGGTTACTTGCACACTAGTGCCATGGTGAGTGTTTATGTTTTCCTTGTTTCGCCCGCAGCCATTTCGAAATAACGTTCTTGGCAGGCATTGTATTCCAGTATTCCCATTGCTGGCACATGTTTCGTTGGCATACTTTTCGTAGCCAGCGGGTGATTAGTAAGATCTGCAACAAGAAAAAAGTACATTAAAATCTATTGCGCATATTTCTGGACTAATATATGTCATGGAATTTTTATTTATTGTAGAATTTAATAAATAATTCTGACTACCCTTATCCCATCCATGTAAAGTCGGTATAATATCCTTCTGATTATGATAGATTTGGCTTTGGATTTTATAGCCCAACGCTTACTTCAGAATTTTACTGTCGAGGTTTGCACGACACATAATATTATGTTGAATCCCATATTATGGGTGACGTAAATTACGGATTCAGGGTCTCCAAACTCTCTATTGCCACCCATGGAATGAGAATACGTAGTCGTATTATTACCGAGTGCAGAGTCAGCGATTTTATTATCTTCTATATTTTTATTATCTATTCTTAATACAAATATCGATACGATGTGTGTAAGAACGCGTGTCGACATATCACACTAGATAATATTATGAAGGTGAAAGCTTGTCTGTCGTTTGTATGTTTGTTTCTTCGTCACGCTGAAACGTCTGCACGGATTTACATGAAATTTGAAATGAAGATAGTTTAAACCCTGAAATAACTCTTAGGCTATCGTACCGTAGGCTGTTTACCCTCAGAAGATTGACTGTTCCCGTGAGATGACGAAGAAGAGATGAAGGAGATGAAGTTACAAAATCGCCCATTCACGTACCATTTCAGCTAATACGATACGCCTAAATTGAGTGTTTCATGTTGAATGTGGCCTTAGAGCTATACAGAGGTTATATATTCATGATTAATTTAGTTTTTAGCGAGAGACAGATGTAATAATATAAGGCTGGTACTATATTAATGAGGACTTTTTATACATCTGGTGAAAACACAATATAAATTTATTGCCCAAAAATGTAAAAAAAAGCATTTGCAACTATTTTTATTTCAGCACGTAGAGCGGCGGGTTATCTGTATAGTACATTATTTAAATTTTAACTGGGACCCATCGGAAGACCAGCGCTTTAGCGTTTATAACCTAGCATATGCTGAGTTGGGGACCAATTTATGACATAGGTGCACTATATCTTTCTTTTTGTTATTTTTTCTTATTGCGTTGTCATGGACTGGCCGGTTGGCGCAGTTGGTAGCACTTTGCCTGCTGAGCCGCTGGTCCCGGGTTCGATTCCCGGACAGGTCAAACATTTGTGTGTATGAACATGTCTGTTTGACCTGTGTTTGGGTGTGTATATGTGTATAAGTATGTATATAAGTGTATATCAGTCATCAGGTTACCATAGTACAGGCACTGCCTAGTTTGGGACCTGAAGACCTTGTGTGAATGTTGTCCCATATTATTATTATTACCTGTGTGTAATGTCATAAATAAAAGTATTTTCTTTCTTTTTTTCTTTTTCTTTTAAATATTTTGAAACAACGCGCATGAAGATTTGTCCCCCCTCTTCTGCCTGTAAACACCCGAGAGCTTCTGTAATGTCATCGGCACTTGTTAAGGCCTTAAAGTGCGTCAGTATCGTAAAAATCTATGCATGAAATTCAATGCTATCGCTGTAAACTTGATATACGAGTACATAAAGAGTTGTGGCGGGGAAGGCTGAGAGGTGAAGAGGGGGTTCCGACGCCGTCATGTGGACGGGCCGATCACGGCCCAAGGCACACAATTTGTTTGATCTCATATGCTCAGTTCTATTTATACTGAAGGCCACCTGATGACGACCGCTCCCTTCCCTGGCAATGACATAGCTTGAAACAATTAGAGTTTAGAGCTCGCGACAGATCTTAAAATCTGTATATGTATTTATACACGAATACTGGTGTAATTTATAAGGCATTATTAAAATCCCGATGCTTAGAAAGTTATGAACACATGGGAGTTACTAACGTAATAAGTCAGAGGGTTCCGACTATAGTTTCGAACACATTCGGTGGTCTTTTTCAAGGAGAATACGGGGAGCTCGCGTTCGCGGTCGCGGTTTACCTAGTACTAGGCGCTTAGAAAGTTATTAGATAGATAAATAAATAACTCCTTATTGCACATAAACAAGAAACTGCTATTCAACGTGGCAATGCTGCCAGCATTTTGGGAATAATGCCTACTGGAAGCGATTGAATAGACAAGTTTATTAATATTTTTTTACTTTGAGTAGTAGGTACATTTATGTTATAACTTTTAATATGCTAATGTTTTTATTGAAGAAATGTTTGAAAAAAGGTATTATTTATAAAATACATTTATGAACACAAAACACGTTGCACAATTGGCGGTCTTGTCGCTAAGAAGCGATCTCTCTCAGACAACCTTTGTACAGAGAGGAATCAACTTCATGAGAAGCAGTGGTGTGTCCTTAATTTGATACAAGTAAAAGAAGCAGTCGGAGATTCAAATGTGACCTTTACATTTTCAGTAACTATTTTGTACCATAAAAGTTTCTCAAGAATGTACAGCAGTTGACACTGATATTGTGCTAAGTTAAAGAACCAACAATAGAAAGAGCGGATATACTTTCCCATAATAAGCTCTTAATCAGTAGTTATTATGTTAATACCTTAAAGAGGTCGATATGATGAGATTTAACGTACGACAGAATATACCTTCTTTTGGAATAACACAAAACTGCGATAACAATAATACCGTAGCTTTTTATGAGTTGCCAAAGACAATCACGTTACTCTTCATTTTTCTGGAATGATGTAAAAGCACAATTCATAATAACTTGTTACACTAACTTACAGAGTGTCAACCTAATTCCTTCTCGCAAAGTTAACCCATATAGCATCGTAAGTAGTTTAACAAAGTACTTCCCGTAAGTTTTCCGCTTGGCCCGATACAACCGTGTCACAATCTACAGCGTCACGCTCATTCACTATCAATCACGAAGACACGACACGCCATTTGAGTGGGGAATTTCTCAGTGATAACGTTTTTCGCTGTTTCATTGTAAAAAACAGCGTATTTTTAACGTAATATATATGGGAATGGAATCACCAGATAGTGTGTGCAGTCCTTGAGAGCCCGTAAGCATGCTAGGTCTAGGGTAATAAGATTTTCTACCACATCGTCTCTGACCATCAAGTGAGATAGTGGTCAAAATGCTAAATCTATACAATATAGAAAAAAATCATATCTATTTAATCACATAAACATGATACATTCATAATAACATCTCAGATGAAGAACATTCCAAGTACTTTTTTTTTACTAAAAATGCTTACATCATGGCAACATTTCCTAATTAAAACCAAGAACCTAAAATGGATTTTCCATAAATTGGTCACTGAGAAATTTCATTAATAACGCGCAATGTTTGTTGAAATAGTTCCACAGATAGGTTTCTATCCGTGCTAAATTTCTGTTTCTATTCTGCAAAAAGCCGTTCTATAATTTTTAAACTGTGTCTGTCTTAGTCTTAAATGGTTTGTAATGTTAAAATTTGCGCTAGCGAACGTTTCAATCTGGAAGCAATTAGGCTTGGATAATTTATATTCAAATTATCGTAGAGGTTTATCAGCAAAAAATTTACTATCTCGGCCGTGGCTATTTTACGGAACCCTTTTTTTTTTTTTTTTTTTTTTTTTTTTCGAGGGGAAGATCTTCCAAAGATACCCGACTGCAATGGGGATGTAGCCGGGTTATGTGAGATTTCCACTCACTAAAAACCCCTCGGTGGCCTGCCTCAGTGCTATTTGTGAGGGCTCCGGGATCTCACATGGAACGCGCCGGTGCCCTATTCGCACTTGTTTCGGTTCCCGGGAGCTGAACACCCCAGAACTTCGGTATTAATACGGTGATGTATGCCACTTACACCACCGTCCATCTTGGACCTGTTGGAAGAGTGGTCGAAACCCCCATTTCCACCACTCACAAGTCGGTTCCTTTATATAACTATATAAAGGGGACCTTAGACTACCCCTTTTATGGGGCAGACGGCAGAGTGTGACTGTCACCAGCTCCCTGCCGTCGTCGCCTTCGAGCAGGATCGGCTCTCTCCCGGTCTCGCTCGGAAGCCTCTTTTTGCGTCATGACGCTCTCACAAAAAGAGACCACGGCCTGCCACACATTTTCATCTGCGAGCATACCCGACACTACGTTCTGCAGAGAAAGGTTCTCGCCAACTCTATTTATGAGGATCTGTCGTTCCGAGCTCCACGCCGGGCATTCCTCAAGCGTGTGCTGTGCGGAGTCCGGGCCATTCCCACAGTGGTGACAGAGAGGCGTTGCTTCCCTTCCTATCCTGTGCAGGTACTCACCGAAACATCCATGCCCGGTGAGTACCTGTGTGAGTCGAAATGTTACCCGCCTCTTTCTCCTCTGCCAGGCTTCAAACACTGGCAGTATGGCTATGACGACCCGTTGCCGAATGCTCCGTGGTTCAAGCAGACGCTCTTGCCACTGTTGTAGAACGCGATGATGTTCTTGCGCTCTTATTTCCGTCGTCCTTGTTAAATCCAGACCGTGCAATTGGCGGTACACCCTGGCATCCATTTCGGCGAGGATGTCTAGGGGGGGAAAGCGTGCCAACAATGTTGCTGCCTCAAAAGATATTGTGCGGTAGCCTCGAGCGATCCGAATAGCTATAGTACGCTGCAGACTATTAAACATAGCCCTGTAGCGTTTTACGCCAGCCAATCTTTCCGACCAGACGGGTGCTCCATAGAGAGCCATGGATCGCACTACTCCCGCGTAGAGGCGCCGTACTCCTTCTTCTGGTCCTCCGAGATTAGGTAGCAGTCTATGCAATGCACCCACTACCTTTTTTATTCGAGGCATTGAGCGGCGGAAATGCTCTCCGAAGTCCCACCGGCCGTCCAGAATAAGACCTAAGTATCTTAGGTAAGGTCCCACCTGTACGTCCACGTTACCGATTCTTATACATGTACTAGGTGGCTCCCTCCCTCTTAGTTTCCTATGAAACCACAAGGCCTCAGTTTTGTGGGGCGCTATTTGTAGGCCCAACTCGTGAATTTTATCCACTATAGTTTTAACCCCTTGAGCGGCGAGCCGATTGGTCTCCTCAAACGTCTCCCCTTCAGTGAACACTAATGTGTCATCGGCATAGCATACGACATTTACCCCAATAGGGAGATTGGTGCGCAGGACCACATCAAAAGCGAGGTTCCATAAGAGTGGCCCTAGCACTGACCCTTGTGGAACCCCGCAATATACTTTCCTTCGTTGAAGGATCCCATCTCTGTCTGTATATAAGACGTACCTATCATGGAGGTAATCTCCGATAATGACCTGTAAGTACAAGGGTACTTCATGGTGTTCTAATGCCTGCCTGATCATTTCCCATGGCAAAGAGTTAAATGCGTTGACGATGTCAAGGCTAGTTGCCAGCGCTACTCTTCCGTGTGATGTGGCCTCTCCAGACAAGGATTTGACGTGAAGGATAGCATCCATGGTCGAGCGCCCAGCTCGGAAACCAAACTGGTTTTGTGATAGGTCAGGACCAACAAGCCGTAGGTGTAGACGAAGACGGTTGGCAATTACTCTTTCGAATAGTTTACCGGCTTCGTCAAGGAGACAAATGGGCCGATAAGCCGAGGAAGAAACCTCTGGTCTGCCTTCTTTTTTCAAAAGAACCAGCCTGGCTTCCTTCCATCCTGCCGGGAATATGCCATTTCGGAAGCAACTGTTAAACAGTTCTTTCAGGTGTGGTCCTAGGCCTGCAGCGAGAGCCAAGACCCATGCTCGACCTGGAATGCCATCAGGACCTGGTGCTGTGTTTCGTGCTTTCAGACGTTTCACGGCTCGTTCCAGTTCCCGATCAGTAACCGATAACTCATCAGCCCAGATGGTTTGATGTGACTGTGATATGGACAGCGCGCGAGCACTCTCTTGAACTCTGGGAAACAGCGTGTCTACGACACTGGCCACGAAGTCAGGGTTCAGAGTTTCTGTCAGTGGGGGTACCCAAGGGCGCAGCTTACCTAGGACCGCTTTATAGGCGCGTCCCCATGGATTTCTTTCTAATCCTTCCAAGAGCTCCTTTACGGAACCCTACTCTGTGATTAATTGTAATCCATTTGGTGGATATTCCACGTGGCGAGTAGAGAAGGAGAGGAAATTGTAATTAGAAAGACGCAGCGAACCTTTTTTTATGTCCACCCCACAGAGAAAATATCTTCTCTGTGATCCACCATTAATGTTGAATGTGTTGTTGATGTGATGAAAATTATATTCATGAATTAAAGGCAATGTATCAATTATTCTTCAGCCTGATGCTCGAGGGCCTCAACAAGGTTTCCCGGAAGCGTGGGCCTTAAAATGAACATGGAAAAGGCGAACATTATATCAAATGCCCATGTTGCGCCCGCCCCCATAACTATTGGGAACTCGATTCTCAAAGTTGTGGACCATTACGTTTACCTAGGACATACAGTCCAATTAGGAAAGTACAACTTTGAGAAAGAGGACAATAGTCGAATCCAACTCGGCTGGGCAGCGTTCGAGAAGCTACGAGACGTCTTCTCGTCCAAAATACCGCAATGCCTGAAAACGAAGGTGTTCGAACAGTGTGTGTTACCAGTGATGACTTACGGAACCGAAATGTGGTCCCTGACTATGGGCCTTCTGAGCAGGCTCAGAGTCGCACAACGAGCTATGGAGAGGGCTATGCTCGGGGTTTCTTTACGTGACCGAATCAGAAATGAGGAGATCAGTAGAAGAACGAAAGTCACCGATATAGCCCAGCGGATTAGCAAGTTGAAGTGGCAGTGGGCAGGGCACATAGCTCGAAGAACTGATGGCCGTTGAGGTCGAAACGTTCTCGAATGGAGACCACGGACTGGCAAGCGCAGCATAGGACGGCCACCGACCAGGTGGACAGACGACCTGACTAAGACCGCAGACAAGGGCTGGATGCGGGCCGCTTCCAACAGGTCCTTGTGGAAATCAATGGGGGAGGCATATGTTCAGCAGTGGATGTCCTATGGGTGAGGTGATGATGATAATGATGATTTTTTTAAAATCAAACATGATTTTATTCAAATAACAAATTACAATAGCATTAGAGCAATCCTATAGCTGTTACCAGCCTACAGACAGCAACCCTCTACCAGCAAGCAGTGTACCCAGCATGGGATCAGTATTGCCTCGTTAAATTGCCATGCCGATTCTTTGTGCCAAGTATGTGCCAGAGTGTTGAACTTCTCATATTAGAAGAAATTTAGTACCGTTTACTGAATACTATTTGAAGTTCTAGAATTCAATTATTATAAAATATATGTGATATTGAACCAATGGGACCATTTAGAGATGTTCAATTTAAATGAATATCGTAGTGTGATATGGAAAAATATCTTATTATTCTGTCAATAACTTTTTATATCTCGCGGCGATGATTACCACGATTTAAGATATAAAGGTTTTTATGCTATTCGCAAATATATTTTGCTATATAAGTTTGAAATCGTTATTCTGCCTTTATCGTCACTGTGTACTTTATGGAACGCTAAGAGAAAAGAGAAATAAATATTGGTGTAGAATACAACGAACCTTAATATTGCTGTCACTAACTACCTATTGATTGTTGTATGTATTGCTTCCGGGCTGTTTGGCCGTGGTCTATGTGAAACTTTTGTTCCAGACGTTTCGTCGATCACTGCGGTCGACATCTTCAGTCAGTATCAGAGAAGACGCCGCGAAGGAGAGTTCTACGCTCTTGTCGCCGCTCGGATCTGAACCACTGAAGATGTCGACCGCAGTGATCGACGAAACGTCTGGAACAAAAGTTTCACATAGACCACGGCCAAACAGCCCGGAAGCAATACATACAACATGCAACGCCGGCCGTGAAAGCCTTAGAGTTTACCTATTGATTGATGAATCGTGTAGGGAAGGAGTTTGAAAACCATGTAAACTGAGTTCATAATACAGACATAATTTCAGAACTTTGCCGGCGCAGGTCGCGCATAGTGTTATCGCAGCTTTAATTTTTTTTCCAGTACTAAAAGGAGCCTGTGTTTTAATTTCAAGGCCGCTAAACTAGAAATATATTATAGCACACATAACTTACAGTAAGTAAATATACGGTTACATATATCCTCCTAGATGTGGACCTAACGTGTAGATGGTTGTTCTAGGATATAAGCTATCTTCTTTGCATATTTCATGCAAATCCGTTCAGCCGTTTCAGCGTGAAGGAGTAACAAACACACAAACGACGAACTATCGCCTTTAGATTGATACCACTATCATGTACCATTACCACTGAAGTACACCAAGGTGCCGTGGTGGTACCAGCCTAGAGTAGTACTCCCTCATCTCTTCCGTTGGTGCCGTAAGAGTCGCCTAAGGGATCACGTACCAGAAGCTGGGCAGCAGCGCCTTCTGAGGATAAGAAACCATACTGTGCTCGCCTGACCACCTGCCAAGCGTGGAAAATCCCCCCTATATGGGAAGGCATATGTCCAGCAGTGGACATCCTATGGCTCCTATGAAAAAAACACTAACATAATTTAGTAGGTACTTTAGTAGAGGATAACCCTTTGTTTCATTGCTAGGCCACTTGCTAGATAAATCTAATCATGTTTTATAATTGACATGGTCACTAACACTAGAGTTAACGCTGTCATCGGGATATTTACATATTATACTTACATATTTTATGTGTTTTCTTTTCTCGATATTTCGGCAAACAAAATGAATTAATGCACAGATGTATTTGAGGCATCATAACGTTGGAAATATGTACATCTGTGCTTGGTTTCATTATATTCGTATCTAGGCTCACCCACGCAGACCCTCCCACGGGTAGGGTAGGGTACTGAGACATAGCGCAACCATATAGATATTTCGCATCAAAATATGGTAAAAATGATACAGGCCGATTTCTATAAATATGAAGAACCTTATATCGGAAATAAATTTCATTCAAAATAAATGAAAAACGGTAAGTAAGTGATCTCTAATATTGTAATTGTAATCTACAAACCGACTAGGACTCACATGGTAAATACTGGAAAAATATCTGTCCCAACAGTTTCGAATTTTTTTGACCTATATTGGATAATATTGGTTCAAGATTATGATGATGACACTGTGTTTTCTCGCTCTTACACTGTTCATATCTACTTTACATGTTAAAAAAGAATTTAGTAAAGTATATATTTTCTATCGTAAATTTTATTTTAAATTTAATCTATCAAGTGTTTGCAATATAATTAAAATGTGCTTATAACGGAAGTGCCTCTAGAACACTCCCCTTTCAAACCTGTTCTTGAATGAAACGTAGTATAAAACCTTCTCAAAATACTTCGAATACCGCTCTGAATGAAAAGGTATGTATAAAGTAGGTATTCATACCAACTTGCCCATAATTAGGCATTTACTGCTGAGTTTTCTGAAGTTATACACATTTGAGTCGGGTTGATTCTTCATACCAAAAAGTAAGGTTAAGGTATTTCTCGTTTCACACAGCTGTATAGAAAAATAGATTTTTGTCTTTAAAGATACACAGTGGAAGATTGAGATATTTTCAATAATAGTTGTAATTATGCTCACAATATCATATTTTGATAAAAATTCGGTTGCGGCAAAATTTGGCCAAGATTATATTTAACTTTTGTCAAGGGACAGTGGTTGACGTGGGAAGTTGCCTCGGAGACCAGCTCGATACGTAGAAAATACTTTTTATGCAGAAAACTCCTGATTAATGTAGATAAAATGCAGGAAGATGTCATTTTTTTATCTTATAAAACACATCTATCCACTAAACATTATTATTTTAATGTGTGGAAATAAACACTATGTTACCCAAATTTGTAATTGACGTTCGCTGTGGCTCAGTGGTTAGTGACATGACTTCTGGGTCTCCGGGACCCTAGATTCGTATCCCGGCAGGGATAAACATATATGTGATCAGTGTAGGTGTTTAAGCCGGGTCTCGGATGTTTGTGTGCTGTTATTGCGTGTGGCCATGCCTCCGCGACACAGGGAGTCCTGGCCGGGAGTTTGAGTGTATTAAAAATATTGAAGTTATATTGCCAGAAAGTGCAGTACCGCCATACAATGCACAAATAAATTCTTGACAAGATTTAACTTGTATCTGGATAAACATGAAAACAATCAACCGAAGCGTCAAGCAGCAATCACAAAACCAGCACAACCAACAACTGTTGCTATTCTATAGAATAGCAACAGTTTGTGTCTTGGTCAATATTTTATTGTAGTCAATGTAGCTGCTTACTAAATAAACCATTCCGTGTTTCTTTTTCTTTTCTCAGCCATGTGCGTCCACTGCTGGACGTATGCCTCCCCCATCTAGGGGGGATTTGCCAATACTCGCCACGCTTGGCAGGCGGGTTGGCGAGCGCAGTATGATTTCCGATCCTCAGAAGGCGCTGCTGCCCACCTCCTGGTCCGTTATCCCTTAGCCGACTCTTACGGCACCCACGGGAAGAGATGGGGGAGTACTATTCTAGGCCGGTACCACCACGGCCCGTGGTTTCGTGTTTGCCTACACCAAACAACATGCTGTTTCATTGGTGTAGGCACATTTTATAACAATGATATTTTAAAAAAGGGAAGATGAGGCACTTCTGGAACAGACCGCGTGAATTAGGTTCTTGCATTGAATTTGCTTTATTAGCAATCACACCGGCAGTGGTGTAGCACGTATGGTTCTCAATATTCTTATAATAAAGCGGAAATAATGCCTTCATGTAATTTCACAAAATGTACAAATAGCTCGTCTTAAATTAACAACTGTCTGAAGTTGCATATACGTATTTAGTCCAGTTTTTAGTTAAATGATCTTAGAGCGTACCCTATCATTATTTTATAAATATTGAATATTATTGTTTCTTCTTCTTCTTCTTGTCCTTATCCTACACTAGGTGGGGTCGGCACAACAAGTTTTCTTCTTCCATTCTCTTCTATCATTGGTCGTCTCAGTGCACATACCATTCATAAATATATCACTCCTCACACAGTCTATCCATACCTTCTTCGACCTTCCTCTACCTCTATATCCATCCACATTCATGTTAAGTACTCGTTTTGTTATATGTTTTTCATCCCTCCTCATGACATGCCCATACCAAGCCAATCTATTCGCTTTCAACTTATCATTCACTGGTGCTACTTTCAAGTTCTACTTTGAATATTATTGTTTACGGTGGAAAATTGCAATATTCAAATCAAGAGTTCATTTATTGTGGTTTATGACCAATAGCCTGCTGACAGACCGATGGCCAGCTAGCTTTGTCCTTTTTATAGTCATTTGTAGCATTTGTATTTTAGTCTGAAAACTATCGCGAGTTTCTTCCATAATTGTAATGTAACAAATTGTTTACCACGTGAGTCCTAGTCGGTTTGTTACATTACAATTTGCATTTTAGTTTAATTTTGCTTTTGAATTATTCAGCATTTTCTTAAATCTGTATACTGGCAACAAATTCATTCTATTTTACTTACTTTAGTTAATAGCATTCAGATGGCTCGCTTCTAGTGTGGAATCCTAATAACATAAAAGGTGATTCATAATTTATAACCATCTTACAACAGTAATAATTACACTTGAGATTATCCTCCGAGAAATGTTCCGGATACTTTAATATCGGCAAACAAGAGTCGGGACTGCTCTCTGGATAATTAACTGTCATGCACGGCGTAACTGGCATAAATCTATATTATCTTATGCTTCGTTTACGTTGCACGAGTCCCCAGCACTGCTAGTACATTTTTATTTTAAAGTGTAATCATAACTAACCAAACAGTTCTAAGGTACATGGCATTGACTTCATGCTAGGCGGAACTTACTGAAGATAATATTTGTGTACTAGCGGGACTCGAAATTACGACTACGTATGAAAAACGCCCCCTCAGATGTATAACCATAGAGTATATTTGTATATATAACTGAAATGAAGGACTAAATTCGACTGCTAGTGGAGTGATACTACAGCTTAGACAACTAACCAAACTTAACAGTATAAATAAAATCATTTCGTTTCTATAATGTCATAAACTGAATGTCTACGTAAGCTTAATTTATATACTATATTTGTCATAGGTGTGATACCGGGCTCAATTTTCAAGACCACGCTTTCTATATTTATGTGATATCAGTGGTCGTAATACTAGAAGAGACAAATCTCCTAGGGCTTAATATAGCGCACTCTAATGAACGCGCCAATTGCTATTGAAGAGTATCACGTGAGTTACATACGATATTCTATGTCAAACGTATAGACTTCTTATATAATTTTTTTGTAAGTTTCTCAACTGGCAACACCAGTCTTATGTTGTACATAACAAACCTGTTCTAGAATTGTAAGCAAATAGACAGGAAATAAACTTACCCTGAAATAAAATATCGCGAGAACGAATAGAGGAGCGGTGAACGTCTCGGTACTACTTGATCTACTTATTCAAACGCAAGTTGAGTTAGTAGAAAAGATGGAACTTGTTCAAAGGATGTTACTGGATCAAACGAATGCTCCTTCGATATGGGTCAAGTGTTCTATAAAGTTTCAAAGATAACTATTGAAATTTGATTTGAAACTCATAACTGACTCTGTGTTAGAAAGTTACACGAAGGATAATAATTCATTTTTTTTAATTATTATTTTAAAGATAAAGAAAAGTAGACAGACGACCTTACCAAGAAGGAGAGGCAGTTAAGGGCTGGATGCAAGCCGTTTCTGACCGGGCCTTCACAAAGAAATCAATGGGGGACACGTATGCCTCCCCCCTTGATTTCTTACTACAGCAGTGGACGTTCTGTGGCTGAGATTATGATGATGAAATAAAATTATTATTTTTATATATAGGTATACATATTATTAAGTGACGTTTTATTCATGACTTATTATAACGCATAATATTTCTGTTTATACTTTATTCTTTCTCACTTGAATTCATAATAAATTGTTAAAGTGTACATTAACAAGTTAGTATGGTGTCAAACTTGCTAATGTATAGCAATAACATTCATGGCGACAACAGCAACTCACATGTTTATATTTTATTTAAATATGTTCGAGCATACTTAGGTCATTGATGAACCGAACTGAAAATATTTCATTTGATAGGATATATCTTCTAGATTGATCCCGTATAAATTGCATCAAAATTGGTTCAGTAATTCTCAGTCATTTTAGGATAATGTTGAAAATGTTTCACGGATAAAGTTCAGTTTGTATAAACTACGAAATTATAAAACAGAAGCATCAAATATAATATAAAACCAAAGGCATGGGTGTTAAATTTCTATGCAACTCACTCTATACAGATTGGCTGCCGATTCATCTCCCCTAACCTCCTTATCTTGTCTAGAATTAGGAAGTTTGGGTGGAGATTTAGCTATTCACTGAATTGAACTATAACTCTATAAAATCTTAAAGCCTTAACTGTAATTCTGTTTAAAGTAAAATTTAATTTCGCACAAAAATTGAAGATTCAATTCCTAATACCGATAAACTAATACAACTTTGATTGTATTTCTAATATTAGGACTATTGTGTTAGTTTACCGGTGGTTTGATTGAGCATCAAGTTACATATCGACTAATTAAAATAACGTATTAAAAAAATTTACACGCAACTTTTATAAAATTAATAAACCTTATGTTTAGATAGTATGAACAATATAATAATTTATTCGAATCTTATTATTATGGGGTAAGGTGACGTAACAAGCAAAAGGCTTAAAGGATGTTAAGTGGTAACCTCTGCATATAGACAGATACAATTCATAAAGAACTGCGCCCGTCATCCTGAGACACAAAGCTGGTAAGACTTATGAGCCTGTAATTTCACTGGAAACCATACCCTTCAAACCGGAACACCTGCAATAATGCGAACAGCCTGGTGGTGGAAATATGGTAAATGAAAAAAATAGATATGGTGGCAGTGTTTCCCCCGGAAAACTCTCAAATCAAGTAGTTCTTGTATCCGAATATAAAATCAATAAGATTACCAGTATATTTAATCTTCGTAACTTTTATTCCAAAATATACAAATAATATACGTAACAACCCACTTATGCTAACTATGCTAACAAATACCAATAATGGATAACATGGTGAGTTATTTTCTTTGCCAATATGAAACAGTTTATTATTGTTACAATACCTGCTATTGTCTATACCGTCGCATCAAAACATAATCCAATTTAATAACATGACAGGTTGTTTTTTTATTCAATATAACAGTAAGCTTGTTAGTACATGTATCCTATGGTGCTTTATAAATCAAGGCCTGGCCTTAAGTCACCGTAAACAAACTGGGTTCAGTTAGTAAAATGAAGGTGCATCTAAACGCACACTAATACACATATCAATGATTCCTTTGGGTGTGTTAGCTGTGCGTTTGTTAATACATCACATTAATCACACTATTATGAAAAGGCGAAAGTTTATTTGCCGTTTGTATGTTTGTTACCTTGGGCCTTCTGAGCAGGCTCAGAGTCGCACAACGGGCTATTATGGATAGGGTTATGCTCGGAGTTTCTCTACGCAATCGAATCAGAAATGAGGAGATCTCGGTTCTTGAGTGGAGGCCACGGACTGGCAAGCGCAGCATAGGACGGCCACCGACCAGGTGGACAGACGACCTGACTAAGACCGCAGGCAAGGGCTGGATGCCGGTCGCTTCCAACCAGTCCTGGTGGAAATCAGTGGGGGAGGCATATATCCAGCAGTGGACGTCCTATGGCTGAGATGATCATGATGATGATGATGTTTATTACTCCTTCACATTTAAACCGCTGAACGGATTTGCGTGAAATTCGAAACGAAGATTGCTTATACCCTGGAATAGCACATAGGCTACTTTTTATCCCGAAAATATTCCACTTCCGCACTTCGGGGCGCAGCTAGTATCTCAAAGCTAATAATCATTATATTGATATATATGTATGTAATTTTCGGCAACAAATTTAGTTTTTATTGTTGGCCAACAGAGGTGAGCTTTCTTTCATACTGTTTATTATTCTAATAACTCGATTTTCGACGTGAACCAACTCATTCTTCACATGAGTATTTGCTTCAAGATCTGTGGGTAAGGCAAAGATAAGTTGAGATTACGAAATTCGTAGATAGGGTACTGTTAGAGAGTTTACTTTGTAAGTTAGTGCCGAAAGGAACAGATTTGTTACTGTCCCAAGTAAATGAAAAGACGTTTATAAGAAGTGGCGAAGGGAAGAAACGGTTATAAAATAACTCATAATAATGCAGTTTGAAGTTTGAGAAGGGTTGTGGAAGTTTAATTGACGTGATTGGGCCGTTTTTGGCAGTTCTTGGTAAGTGTGAAAGTTAGTTATACTTTGTTGTAAGAGGTAAGGTTTTATTGAAACTTTAATAATGTCACATATGCTTTCAATAACTTTGTATAATTTGGAGTTAAATTAGTGTAGGTGCTTGAAGCCTAGAATATGTTTTTATTTATTTATTTTCTTTTACCGTGTCCACTGCAATTGATTTCTAAAAAAAATACTTTCTAGAATTTACAGCGCTTTAGGTGGCGCTTGAAAAGTATATAGCAGTTATTGGGACAACACGTGAAGAATAATTTTCGAGAACAACATTTTATATATTTTGCTAATTTATAAGTTAAAAAGTATTTTCGAACGTCACATTTTTCTATCCTACACCAAAAGAAAGGAAATAAAAAATAACCGGTTGCACTCCGGGAGTGCCGGCAGAAGTGAAAACTTGAACATTAACGTTGTGTTGTTGCAAATGTTGTTTTTGAATAATTAAGAATGGTTAAGGAATAATTTCGCACGAATTGCTTTATTTATAAGCATAGAAGTACATCATTTATGTGGTAAAAATATAATATTCATTGCCTTATCGTCCACAAATATGACAATAGGTATTTGAATTTATTGATTTTATGTACCTTTGAATTAACGCGATGACGTTTTTTTTTAAACAATGACATCTTTCCTCCGACATCGGCGTTTTGATAACCGAACTCAATAATACTTTTAACAGACCGACTTAATCAAATAAAACTACCAACAAACGAAAATGTTTCTTATATATTCGTAACACATTTAAGTTTAAATTTTTTAACGTCACTCTGTAACGTCAACTCTCACTCCGTCTTACGAATTTATTTAATTATTTCATAGATCACCAACACGGTGTACACCAATACATTTCAAAAGGAACAAGCATTGTAAAAAAAATCAGTGTCACAGCAATTCAACGCAAACAGCGTGTGAAAATTTGAGATAAAATCACAAAATATCATCATGAGCAAGTAACATATTAAAAATGTTGAACCAGGCTTTATATATAAAATGGCACTTTTCAATTATATATCTAAATGTTATGTATATTAAAAAAATAGTTGGTTTAACTGGAAATTTAAATTACTTCAACTACATATAATATCAGTATACTAAACTAAAAATAATTTCCATAAAAGTGTAGATTGTGTCAGGATGACACATGTTGGATTTTAAAAAGTTCCTGACACTTTTTAAAATCAAGAATATTGTTGGTAAATATATCGACTTGCTTAGTTCTTATAGCGACATGATACTGCCGAGCAAGTCTTTTCAAAGGAGCATTTTGGCTGAGGTTAGACCTCGATGCAGCTATATGAAATAGGTTGTAAAATCGCGCAGCTCTAGGCAAGCTCGAAGGCATAGAAATACAAAGCTCCGATAATAATTTCGGCGAATCTATGATACCATGTATTATTGTACATAGAAACAGTGTATCTAGTATCTGCCTGCGTTGATAAAGTGGTACCATCTTAAAATATTCCAATCTGGAATCATAAGCTCTGAAATTCTTTGCCAAGGTAACATGAATAGATCAAGTGTCTTAGAAAACGCTTTTGAACACTCTCCAACCTTTTACTATGTATTTCATATAAAGTATTCCAAGCCACGCTACAATATTCTAATCCACTGCTAATCAGAGCATTAAACAATAAAATCGTAAGCTAGGTAACTTATAGTCTTTGCAATGTCACAACACAAACTTTCTCCTTGAAAAAGACCACCGAATGTGGTTGAAACTATAGTCGGAACCCTCTGACTTATTACGTGAAAAATTCCCGTGTTTTATACATTCATAATGTGTTAAAACAACGTCAGTTGTAAAAACATAATATATACCAATGTTTACTTTTGTGAATACTTTTTGAAACTCATTTATTCTGACCCTCTTTATGATTTTATAATCTGTATAACAACTCGCGACGGAATGTGTACCTTCTAAGATTGCGATCTACACCTTAGACCGCGTCTTCACTTGATATCTGGTGAGAGAACTGTGAAAAGCAAGCTTTACAACCTTAAAAAAAAAGCGTTTTTCGTGAAAACTTACGTACTCGATTCGATACAAGACATTACGACGAACGCACAACACTTAAGATCCTGATGTAGGGTTCTGAACGGAGCTGAAACAATTGCCGATCGTAATATGGACCACGCATAAGTTATCACGAATGACGCGTACATATGTTCTAATAATTTCTGAAACTTACCCAAAAATTCAAAATTACCAATCTACCCGGTTTGTGTTATAAAAGGAAACATCACCGTCCGTACCGAAATTTGTAATAAAGAAGCTTTGGGCTGGCCGAGATGTACTAAATTAGATCTAAAGGCCTAGTTTGCCTGCTTACAGAAATTCTGACAGTAATTGCGTAGGATGCTGAATAATGATTTCACTAGGATACTTTATAGAATTTTCTCACTGAAACGATAAGAATAAAATAAGTGTGAGAAGATTTTGGTTATATAAACACAATTTGCAAAATTACATATTATATTGCTTAAAACTGTCTGTCTAGTTATTTCAATAAGATTAAGGTTTTGTATATTTCCAGTTACAATATACATAATGTTTAATAAGAAGAGTAAAAGCTCGTAATTTAGCCCTTCAACTTTTCCAACCCAATCTCGAACTCCAATATAAATGCGAAAGTTTGTATGGATGTATGGATGTTTGATACTCTTTCACGCTCAAACCACGAAACGGATTTAGATGAAATTTGGTTTGTAGGTAAAATCGATTCCGGAATAACACATTGACTACTTTTGATTATCATTATCATCATCAATCATCACCGCGTGGGTAAAACCGCGGGGTGGAGCTATTATGTCCATAGCTATAGCCACAACATGTTGGTTTTATTGGCAAATAATAATTGGAAAATGAGATAGTTTTTATACGGTTACGATAAGGTCCTAATTAGTATGATACTTATCAATAACAACAATAAAGTTAGATATTCTTATTAACATTGCGGGTACTTTTAGGAAAAATAAGTCGTCACTTATTTGGTGCCGGCCAAAACTACCCGCGATTGGCCCGCAATTGAATAAAACTTGTCTAATATTAGAGATAGCATAGTAAACAATTACATGAATTTAAATAATAAATTGAGCACAAATAGAATGAGACCCAATTGATTTTAAAGAATTTTGGTTAGTTTGTGTGATTAACAGAATTAGGAGCATTGTCAACTTAACGTATATACGTACGTGTTTTACTTGAAACTGGCAACATCCATAAAAAATGTAGTAAGAGTCACGCAAATTGTGCATTCAATTTTATGAACAAATTGTTATAAAACTCGCTGTAAGCGTAACCGCAGTTTCACCATGAATGAAATAAAGCCGCAATAAACGCAATGAGGCCACACTGAACGCTCCATGCCTTTGCTTAAATGCAGTATGGACACTTTCATATGAGTAAATAGTTAGTTGCGACTTGCGGTTTCACCCGCAAGAACTACGGTTTTCCTGCTACCTCCATTATTCCACGAGAACTATACTTTTTCCGGGATAAAAACCCTATATGTTATTCCAGGATATAAACTATTCTTATTAAAGTTTTATGCGGATCCGTTCAGCCGTTTCAGTGTACATGTACAATATATACAAGAGACAAACGACACATAATCAAACTATTAGTTTCTAATTATGTTTTCGATGCCTGAAATTTTGTGATATTTTTCGTTTACTTATTGAACGTATATCGCGTTGAATTTATTTCAATAAAATTCTAGTTTGTCCATACTGGTATTGTGTTAGCAGACAAGGCCGCCGCCACACGCCGCCAACTCCCGGCGCAAGGCAAACATTATGCAAAGTAGAATATCCCATTTACCACGTGTACCACCGTGTCGCCTCTCGCCTAACGCTTCAAACAACCTAATAGACTTGTTTATAGAAAGGGAAGTCAATTCACTTCCCCTTCGATACAATAATTTTTTCTCTTCCAAAATGTTTCACGAAAAATCTACGTCTTTGTTTCGCTATTTCGCAACACACGGCTCCCGAAAGTTTATTACTTTTCTTTTCCAACTCCAGTTTACACTCTTGCTGGCAAAGTGAAAATATTTGTAGATACCAAAAATACGAATTCGCGACAAAACTATGGCTTAACTGTTCGTAAGTAATACAGTTTTAAAGGATATCATAATTCAACAGTGTTTTGTTTACAGACAAGATTCTTAACTTTTTTTTCATTAAATTGCCGACTGGCCTTATTTAAACTTCGATTTTTTTGTTACTGGTAAGTTTGAGTTTGGAAAGAGGTTTATCTCGGTTTTGCTTACGTATAGCCGTCGTAAATCACATAGACAATCGCATTCGAATCAAAAGTTTGTACTTTCCTGATTTATTCTCTAGTTGCGGAAAAATAGTCGGGTATCTAATAATTTTATTCCACCTCCATTGTTAGATGAAATATGGAGGTTGGACCTTTGTAGGACTAGTGAGGGTAAAGTTGAAATTAAATTTGGCGAGTCAGAACAAATGGCGATAAAACAAGGTAAAAAAAGTGTAAATTCTGTTTGAAAAATAACGCCTAAAATAATTGTTAGACTTTTGACGTGATAACGTTTTATAAATTGATGAATACCAGCAACACTCATGAAAAATAGTAACGTTCCGCGTAACGTTCCACCTGAGTTTTGTATTACATAAAATAATCAAAGTCAAAGTCAAAGTCAAAGTCAAAGTCAAAGTCAGTCAAAGTCAAACTCAAACTCAAAGTCAAAGTCAAAGTCAAAGTCATAAATGATTATGACGTTATCACGTAAATCTATCGTCCGTAAACCGACTTTACAGACAACCAATTTTTTTAAACTACATTAAGATTCCCAATATCACGAAAAGCTTATAAAATAGCTTATAAAAATATCTCATACAGAAAAAAAGATATATTTCTTGTTATAATTAACCACACAATAGATCAAAATTGAGATTGATTACAACGACGACGAGGTAAATGAAATTCTTAGTATATTTATTTACTATAGGTACTACTTTCTTTTTAAGGATTTATAATTTAAAGATATTTAATATAATTTATATCCACAACGCAATTTCCTTGTAAATTTGAATGTTAATATTACTTATTAATAAAAAGCGATATTCAAAAGAAACGGGGTTGGGGTTTTTGAATTTATTATTCCACGCTCTAATAAAATTGAAGTGCTAAAATGAATTGGCAACAAGATAATCGCGCTTTTTGTAGATTGTCATCAATATATAGCACTGTTTTTTTTAATAGTGTACATCTAACGTTTGAACACTATCTCACTTGATGGTCAGTGAGGATGTGGTCAAAAATGTTATCACACTAGACCTAGAATGCACGTGCAATTTTACAATGCACGTTACTACACAGTTATTCAAAACCACGAATGTCCACGGCTTAATCACGAACGTTCTCGGTGTCAATCAAATCGACTCCAATTAAAGTTGTAATTTATTCGTATGCAGTGCCGATGACAGCTCACTTAGAGCAGATACCCACTGGGGATAACTTGGAGGAACTTGTTTATAACTCGTCTAACTTATAGATTTATTTATTGGCACGACGCCGCCGAGGCGATGACTCAGTTGTTGCAAGCAGTTAATAAACACAAGACACATAAAATAAGTATACGATACTTTTATCTTAAAGTAACGGTTCAGAAGCATTAGCTTAATTAAATTTATACATTTTTCTATGTATAAAACACGGGAGTTACTCACGTAGTAAGTCAGAGCTTTCCGACTATAGTATTCATATTCGGTGGTCTTTTTAAAGATAATACGGGGCGCTCGCGGTCGCGGACACAGTCGCGTTCGCCTTATACTCCGCGTCCGAGAGCGCTCCGTACTTTGAAAAAGAGCACCGGATGTGGTCAAAACTATAGTCAGAACCCTCTGACTTACTACGTGAGTAACTCCCTCGTTTTATATAATCTTAATGTGTCAAAACCATATCAGTTTTAATAACAATATATACAGCTTTCATTTATAGATTGGACTAGAAACATATATGCATAATATATTGACGCCTCTTTCCCATAGGGGTAGGCTGAGACCACAGTCTTCCAATTGCTGCAATCTTGAGTCACTTTTTCCGCTTCATCTACGCTCATCAGACCTTTCATACCCTAGCGTTAGCTTGGAGTACTCTTTACCTAGCTCTTTCTTCGAATTATTTCTAAAAATTAACTAGAAAGAAGGCTTTTATATCCTCTATAGTCGTAGCATTTGACCACTATCTTATGTGATGGTCAGTGGCAATTTGGTGGAGTCATGTAGGTTAATTAGGGTATCTATAATGGTAACTGGTTCTTAAAGTGGTTTATTCTCCACATAAAAAAGCATTACGATATTCAGATTTACTAAACAGAAAAAAATAACGTATCTTTCAAAATTAGTACGAATCTAACGACTTCAAGCAACAATCCGTTTTAATACAGAATACGACTTTAAGCCTAGGGAAATCAATTGAATCTAAGGAATGTTTTTTCATGTGTTAAACAACACGCATATGAGTTGGTGAATGAAATGACATTAGCCATAGTTCTCTAGTAAAAATAAACTGACGAAACAATAAACCAAAATTTTTCTTATTTATTTATCTCGGTTGAGACTTTAAATATTTGGAAACTCATCACTAAAGTCTTTAAAACTTTACTTATAATTAATATTCAACATTATTAATAACGCCTTAATGAACGTCTTTGGTGCTCTAATTGAATAAATGACTTTGACTTGACCGGTGGCATCTATAGCAACTATTCCTAGTGATACAACCCTGCTTCGACATCACAAAGAGGTTAGAAAGAGTTACTGCATGTATGGTTTAAAAATATTTAAAATCTCAACGTCTGTCTGATATGACAGCTCAGAGATTTGTTGTCATTGCAGCTTTCACCAATTTTTTTCTTGAGCGTCTCGCTTTTAAGAGTTTCTATAAGTAAACTGTGGCCAGAACAAGGATTGTAGGCATCGTCCTTTTGCAGCCGTGAAACAGTACTATCATGTTATCTAGGACAACTGTGACATAGATAAATGCTAGTTTGTACGGACAGTACGTGCGTTATTCGATTGTTTATACAATAGCGATACGCTGACTGTGAAGGAAGTTATTTTTGCTTCCACCTTTATAATACTTACAATTATACCTTATCCCATGGACTCTATAGAAGAATAATAAAATTAAATATATATGGTTTTGTTAAATCAAGGTTAGCCATACGCTGCTTATCGCAGGATTAAAAAACAAAATTATTCTCTTTAGCCTATGCACTCTTCCACAGAGAGAAAAAAGTATAGCAGACGGTCTCTCAGATCATGAGGAAGCGTGGCCAAATAAACTAGCCTGTAAGCGTGCCACAAGATGCGAACACGCATTACGTCGAAGCCCCTGTTGTAATGTTTATATTAATCCACTATTCAACTGGCGTGATGCAGCAACGGCACACCTGTCAGAAGAGTGCAATGGTCGAGAGACTTGACTTCCGCTGTCATATTCGACGTTTGAAGCGATGATAGCTCAGCGAGGGGAGCGTCGGCTGTCAAGCTGACGGACACTGTTTCAATCCCCAACAACTTGAGCTCCCGGTGGTAACACCGTTATCAAATTCCCAGCACAGTGGTAGGGTACTTTCAAGTACCCGCCTGGCTAGCTTCCACCATCAAGTCTTAAAAACTGTCACCAACACATAGTGTGTTCAGGCAGCAGTCTTTGAGAGCCAGCGACCATTCTAGGTCTAGCGTGATAGCATCTTCGACCATCGACACTGACCATCAAATGAGATAGTAGTCAAATGCTAGATCTATGCAGTATAAAAAAAAACGTACACTCTTTAGCCCAAATGGTGCCTATATACCCATGACGTCGTTTAAAACATTTCCCATAAATGAACAAGGCTATGTAGATATACGCGCTTTGCAGCCAGTACATAAACAAGAATAATTCGATTAGCATGGCCGTAATAGCTGCATCGTATAAAAGCCATCTACGTTCACGGTGTTACGTTTCGGCGCAAACTGAATTGTAGTACAGCGTTGAACGGTTTCTGGGTATAACGTTGTTTCCTGTTACACTGCGCCTTTTTGCATATTATAACACTGTAAGTGCATTTTACATTAAAACGTATTTCGTATATCTAACATCAGATTCGATAATTTAACTCAAATTAATCAATTTAACAACTTGTTCAACTCATTGGGAACGCTAATGTATTTTTTAACGTATGTTTTTTTTTTTAAGACCACGGTATTTGCGATAAAATGTCGATGACTTACATTAGTCCATTAAGAATATCCTATTTTAGTAAATAAATTTCATTTTACTTTAAAATATATATATTATTATATATTTATAAAGCCCTTTTTTGACCAGTACCTAAATTTCGTTTTTTTTTCTAATCAAACCTTGACCGGATTTTTGTTAATTACGTACACGCACTAGTTAAAATTCTTTAAAATTAAAAAGAAAATTCGTATGACTTCTTAAAAAGCTAACTCTAATATCAGACGTGTTCTATGCAATTTCGGGTAGCTTTTGCCGTTTTTCCATAAAATACCGTAGCTGTAGCTACCCGCATTTTAACCGACTTCAAAAAAGAGGGAGGTTCTAAATTTAACCCATATGTTTTTTTTATGTTTGTTACCTCAGAACTTTCGATTGGGTAAACTGACTTTGATGATTCTTTTTTTATTTTTAAGCTGGTTCTTCCCGTGAAGTCCCGAGTTCCCATATCAAATTCATCAAGATCAGTCAAGCGGTTTTTGAGTTACACTCCAGTAACTGAAAAGTGTTACGTCTACTTAGACTACTACTTCCTAATTGAGGGTGAAGAAATCGGTAAACATACACGATGACAATTGATCCCGTGACTAGCATAGTAGTATAAAAGAGTGCAAAAAAAAAACCCTAAAAATGGAACCGACTCACACTCAAAAGTCCTTCGTTTCGAACGTAAAAATTCATTATGCTTGAATATTTCTCGCAATTGTTTCCTAATAAAAACACAAAACAAAATATACCCCTTTCAAAAGTTTCAGTCTGAACAAATGAACAGTATGATTGATGGATAGTAAGACTCAAACTTTGGCTTGATTAAATCCAACGTCATTGTGGACAAAAGCTTGTCCCAGTTTGTACGATAAGGGACTGTGTATTTACGATCAATATTGTTATTTACCAAGTTGTGGATGAATATTAAAATAACACTAGCAACTCTAAAATAATGATAACTGATAATAAAAATGAGAAATTTTATTCCTATTAACAACTTATCTATTACACTTTTCTTAACTACGGAAAACAGTTTTTATATTTCATAGTTGCATTGATGTCCAGTGAGTTCCAAACTAAAAGCAAAAGCTTGTGTCATGAACTCTTGAGATGCGACATTTCCGTGTATTAAATTATACTAAACCTTTGTTGGTGTAGTACAATCTCCTAATAAACATTTAAGAAATGAATTGATTCAGATTTACATTATAGTAAATTTTGTGGTTTGATTACATTAAGTACTACAATGATAGTGTTATTATTTTCAAGAATGAAGTATTTTGTAATGACAAAAATTGGTATTGCTTTTACCTGGTTTTTAAAGTGAAGGAGGCGGGAAACGCATGTTGTTGTATTTTTAATATCATTGTTTGGTCATTTAAGGGCTTAACAGATGCCGATGACATTACAGGGGCTCGTGGGTGTTTGCAGGCAGAGTGGGCGGGAAACCCGGTGCGCGGTGTATTAAAATAAAATGATAATAATTATTTACTTGACCTACGGCGTCAAAATAATATTACTCATTACATTTTAGATTTATTAATTTCCTTTTTTCACGTAAACACAGTTTAAGCGCAAATAATTTTTGAAAGGATAAAATAATTTTGTTCTTTTAAATTTATTTTTACTATTAAAGTACCAAATATAATACAATTTTGTTCAATTAGAACTAACTTTCATGAACTATGAACTATATATAAATGGTATTTTTTTAATTTACTAAACAAGTATGACTTTTAATAAAATAAGTTGAAAAGACTCAAAGTTGTCTACTTAGCAAATGGTACAGCTTTATGAAACGATTTCAATATATTATTTTACATTTAGAAGGGTAATTAACATGTCGTTCAGATGGGCCAGCATGGGCCAGGCCGAACGCTATCGCCTTCAATTGGACACGTTCAAAAAGAAAATAATAATAAGTAGTTTCTGTATATGCCTCTTTGTTAGAATCATAAGCTGATTTGTTCAAAATTAAGATTATTAAAATAAAATAAAATGGTAACCAATAGTTGTAGATCGCAACGTCGCTTAACATTAATATAAATACTTAATTTGTGGGCAAACGCAACGCAATCAATGCAACAATTTAAGAAAAATGGTAAATACAATGTTATTATTACAATTTTCAATTTTTTATAACATATTTTATGGCAAGTTGACAGCTGAGGCTTATATTAAAAACGTTCTTTTACGACTTATTTATATCCCTGAAACTTTTGAAATAAAAACTACATAAACATTTGAAGAGTTTGATGCCACGCCAAGTAAGTCTGTTTTTGAACCACTTTTAAACGCCATACACTTAACTTGGTATAAATATTCTCAGCTTGAATGAAAATTGTGACCAAGTGTGCGAGGCTCTTTAGTTCTACCCATTGAGAGGAACAAGGTAACTCAATTCAATAAACTCTTTGTATTGTGAAGCCCAATCAATATTAATAGGCTTTGTGGTGTTGCTATGTACCCGTACACATATAAACCATCTAGCTTCGCCCCGCGGTTTTACCCGCGTTGACTAAAATTTTTACGCTACCTCCATTATCCCAAAGAGACTATACTTTTTTCGGGATGAAAGGTAGCATATGTGTTATTCCAGGGTATAAACTATCTTCATTCCAAATTTCATGCGAATCCATTTAGTTGTTTCAGCGTGAAAGAGAGACAAGGAAGACAAACGGCATATCAAATTTCGCCTTTTTCATATTAGCACGTCATCTGGTGAACAAAACAATAAAATTGACTATTGATTATAAAGTTAGACATCTCAGAAAGGAAATCTTTTGTTGCTGTTTATATTTGAAAATGAAAAAAACTTTAACTGATCGGTACTAATAGCGCCCCGCGGTTTCACCTGCGTGGATTGCGATTTACCTGCTACTTCCATTATCCCACGGGGACTATACTTTTCCGAAATATAAGTAGCATGTGTGTTGTTCCAGGAATCTAACCTATCTGTATACCAAATTTCATCGAAATCAGTACGGCCGTTTGAGCGCGAAGGAATAGCGGTGGTTTTTTAGTTGTATATAGTAACCAAAACTTTATTATCGCATTACAAGGATTTTTTTAAACAAACATTTAAAAAACCGCACATTTCAGATCTTTAAAATTCCTATAGAATTCTATTCAGATCATTTCACTTTAGCGCCATTCACGGGCCATTCAACAAATTGCAAAAATTACACCTTTAGCCCTAGCGTTTATTTCAAAGGCTTAAAGTTCAAAATAGGTTGAAAAATCCCGACGTTACCTTTATTTTCCGGACCTGAACAACAATGCCTGTAACAGTGAGCATTCCCTCAGGAAATTACCCAGAGTTTAGAAATGGGAAATAAAAACGTGTCACATAAAAGAAAATTCCTAAAGGTAATATTTTTGAGCGCGTCAACGTTCTTTAATAGTTTTTGTTAACTCGGAAGTGTAATAGAATAAATAGAAAAATATAGTGTAATAAAATAAATAAAATAAAGTTTTAATAAAATAAAGTGACGAATCAAGGAGAAATAAACTAATTAACAATTTCATAATAACTGGTACCTAAGGGCAGCGTTTTCATGATATATGCAGGGTGGAATTTTGAATGGAATTTTCAAATTTCACTGAAAGGTAACATTGCAACAATTTTAAAAATAAATAAATTTGCATTCGAAAACTTGTTTACGAAGGACCCAGGAATCAAATTGAGTAAAATCCAAAATAATAACAGCCTATAGTTTTATGGCATTAATCGATCTATGGATTCAGTCAGTCAATCATAAGGATCAAATCTCTCTCTTTCTCTGTCATTGTCAAGATCGGTAACAGCAAAAAAGTAATCCACGTGGGTGAAATCGCGTGGCGCAATTAATCACACTAATATTATAAAGCTGATAGTTTGTATGTAACTGTATATGTTTGTTACTCCTTCACGCTCAATTGGCTACACCGATTTCGATGAAATTTGGTATGGAGATAGTTTAGACCCTACATTATCTCACAGACTACTACTTCACATCACAAAAATAATTACCGTTCCTGTGGGAGGGCCAATAATTCAAATACTACTCTACTACTACTCTGTTTCTCCTTTACGCTCAAACTGCTGTACCAATTTCAATGAAACTTGGTATGGAGATAGATTAGACTCCAGATTAATAACACATAGGCTACTTTTATTCGAGTAAAAATATAGTTCCCGTGGGATAATTGAGGTAGCGGGAAAACCATAATCTACGCTGGTGAAACCGCAGGCTCTACTAGTATCATATAAATGAATAAGAAATATTGACAAGGAAACGGTTGCATCTCAGAAGTGGTGAAAACGAGTTCCGCAGTAGATATGATTTCCATCGTCATGTATCGTGACCTTGGTCTAGTTTCCAGAACATTGAATGTGCATTAGCTTACAACGCATTTGGCTGCTTATACATGCTGTACTATATAGCCGTGGCTCAGATACATGAGTTTGTAGTGTTGATGCATGCTCGCATATTGAGGGTTAGATCTATATATTTTAATCACCTCCCACTAATATTAAAAACTAGTATCGCCCCGCGGTTCAACCGGCGTGGTTTTCAGTTACCTCAATTATCCCACGGGAACTATACTTTTTTCAGGATAACAGTAGACAATTCTTTTTTTTATACTGTACAGATCTAGTGTTTGACCTTGATGGTCAGTGACGATGTGGTCAAAGATATTATCACCTAGAGACCTAGAATGCTCACTGGCTCTCAAGGAGTGCTGCCTGAACACAATATGTGTTTCGTGACAGTTTTTTCTAACTTGAGGGTGGTAGCTAGCCAGGCGGGTATTCGAAAGTACCCTACCAACTGCTGGGAATTTGATAACGATGTTACCTTTACCGGAAGCTTAAGCTATTGTTGGGGATCGAACCAGTGTCCGTCAGTTTGACAGGCGACGTTCTCCCCGCTGAGCTATCATCGCTTCCGCTTATGTATTAATCCAGGGCTTAAACTATCTCCATACCAAATTCTGAATCACATACATCTATTAAACACTTATACATACTCAAACCATCAGTTAAGCACATCAGTTATGCTGGTTTCCTGGTACGCCTAGCTCATTACTGATATCTCCCGTCAGCGGGCTGATGAATGACTCGCGGTTGATCGATGTTCCCTACCGCCCGTTTCGCAGAAACAGAAACACCTGTAATTCTACCCGCATGTTTGATAGATCACTTCCGGCGAATCGGTCTGACCTCACGACAACTTACCCTATTTACAAACGATTTCTCTTACTGTAATATTTATTTTATATATACCTACTAGTAGCATCCCACGATGTCGCCAGGGTGGATTAGGGTTTCCCGCTACATCAATTATTCCACGGAAATGATACAACATTTTACCCGGATAAAAAGTAGACTATGGGCTATTTATAATATAATCTATCTCTGTGCCAAACTTCATCCAGATCTGTTTAGCCGTTCTTGCGTGATTCAGTAATAAACAACCATCCATCCATCCAAACTCTGACATTTATAATATTAGTGAGATTTGCAAGTTTTCCATGAAAGAGTCATTGGATTCATAGCAGTCTTGAGTTTTAATTGAGTACAAACGGTCATTTATCTAAAACAACAATGACATATTATATTTAATGGTTAATTGCTGTTATTCATAGTTTCTCTAGAAGATTCACTCGTGACTTGAAGACACCCACATTTTATTTTTTCGGAAACAGATGAGTGGGAGTTTTAGACAATATCTCCCACTCGTTAGCTGTACGCATTATGAATGTGGAAGCAAAACGCTTCGTGCGACAAGTTGGAGTGCCTACCATGCATGGATCTCGCATTGCCGTTTGCATAAGGTAAGTTATTCAATGTTTTATTAGGGTATTTGTTTTTCACTTTAACGCAAATGATTCCGTGATACAGGCACTTAGCGACGATGTCGTAGTAATAACGGTTACGACGTAGCCACACGTCGCGTAGCTACTACGGCGTAGGGCTTCACGTGAATCAACTTGTAAATACATGTCCCCTTATTAGAGAAGCCAGTTCTGAAAAATTATGTGTATCGTGAAATATTTCTGCAGGATAAGTTGTTTAATTTCTCAGCTGTTACGTCTTCTTATTTAATCATTCGACTTGAGTAACTTTTAAATTGAACTGAAAATATTATATGGCCAATCAAATTAAAACAAAGTTCCAAATTGTTTTATTTCTGCCTACGTAGCTCCGTGCAGAAGTTCAAATGAAGTTTTAGTCAGTATTTACCACTGCATTGAAATGTGGCGAGAGAGAAACTGCAGGTTTAGTTCGTCAGGTATTTCAAATTCTTATTAAAGTGTTTATAAATACGACGATAAATAATTATTGGGATCAAAATACAATATTTATTTAAAATTAATAATCGTATGTGATAGTGATAACTAATGCAGTGAATCTCACGCTGGGGTCTAGCTTCGGTAATAATCACATCTATATCAAACCTACAGCATGGTGTTATGGTACTTTTTAGTGCCCGCCTGGCTAGCGAAAACTTGCAATCAATATCAAAATGGCAATGAACAGAGTCCTAAAGAATTGACAACGCACCGAAAGTGCTAACGGTATAAGCATGTCCATAGACGATGCTAGCCGCGTTCTCTCAAGCGTACATACTACAGTACAAGCAAGCGTACACTTGTTTTCCACTTATCAGAAAAAGTTGATGTTTTAAAAAACAGATCACGCAGTCGGGCTGCATGATAACTTCATATTTTTGACGTACTTGCTGCCAATTATAAACATATATTTTTTAAAAAAATTACCATAAAATAGAACCGACTTCAACACTCAAAAGTATGAAATAACTTGTCGATGTCGGTACCATGATAGTTCAAAAGAAACTATTGTCAAAATATTATGCTCATGGTACCTACCGACTTCAACAAGCTATTTCACACTTTTGAGTGTTGAAGTCGGTTCCATTTTCAGATCAATTATTTTATACCCCTTTTCCTTAGCCTTAGCTACTCACGGGATCAATTGTCATTTTGTATTTTCATCGATGTCTTCACCCGCAACCATAATATCGTGGAGGTATGCGTAGCACTTTTCAGTTAATGGAGTGTAACTCAAAAACCGCTTGTCTGATTTTAATTTCAAACAAAAAAAGAATATACAAAGTCTGTTCATAAACGATGAAGTTATGCGCGAATACACATAAAACAAAAAAATAAAAATATATATATGGTCGAATTGAGTAACCTCCTTTTTTGAAGTAAGTTAAAAATGTAGCCCATCTTCTGGCGTAAGCTTATAAAAAAAGAAAATATTCACAATAATCTGTTCAAGCATTTTTGGAGAGGCACTTAAAATTATTAAAGCCTGTTATAATAATTGTAGTTTTATCCATGACATAATAAGTAATTGTTAATTGTTAGGGTTATAGTTGTAAAGGGACAAAAACGGTTAAAATTAAGCGTCATGGCTTAAAATACGATATTACGGCCTTATGTCTAGCGAAGTTTAATTCCCCACTATATTAACTAAATAAACAGGGTAGTAGAAGAAAACAGAATTTATGGCACTAGGCTTTAAAACACAACTGCCAAAGAAAAAATATCTTTCAAAATCAATACGCGATTCCAAAATCCAATAAATACATGCTTAATGAGAAACGGTTTGAAATTCTCGTTATCAAAGCATATTATACAGTAGACGAATATGTAAATGATAAGAATACGAATGAGGCAAGTCAGTGGGATCCGCTTATTATAATTATGCTGTTATACAAATATAGGTTGCCGTGAGGTATATACCAGCCTAGAATTGTACTCTCTCATCTCTACCCGTGGGTGCCGTAAGAGTTCGCTAAGGGATCACGTAACAGAAGGTGGGCAGCAGCGCCTTCTGTGGATATAGTCAACATACTGCGCTCGCCAACCCGCCTGCCAAGCGTAGTGAGTAAGTACTGGCATACCTCCTGAAAAAGATATGGTGAGGCCTGTATCCAGCAGTGGATGTTTTACGGCTGAGATAATGATGATAATATATAACACTATCAGTATGAATGCAAAATTTTGTGTGTATGTGTGTTTGTTACATCTTCATGCCTTAACAGCTTCATATATTTAAATGAAATTCGGATTTTACGAACCATATAACCTAATAACAATAAGATTTAATACATATACCACTTTTTATCGCGAAAAAAAGGTATTTTTGATATACAATAAAACCTTATAAATGCAAAAGTAACTCCGTCTGTTAATTAGTGTCCACGCTCATGCCACTGAACTACTTTTGATGAATATTAATATAGAGATAGAATGGACCGTACAGAAGGAGATTAGGCAACTTTTGGTTGAGAAAAATAGTAGTTCAGCGTTAATGCATTTATAAATATTATTAGCGCATTTTTGACATTCATAAATTTGTCCTGAATGTCTAAATTGAATAAATCATTTTGAAATTGAGTTTCATTGTTCATGGTGTACGAAATAACTAGAAAAATAATACACAACAGCTCCAAACAAGTGACAACCGAATCGTAAAAGCGAAAATTAATAAAGAAAATACAGCAAACATTTACAAAAAGTAACAGCTGACAGCTGATTAACAAATGGTTTTTAAAGGATAGTTCACGAGCTCTGCAGTCCGTTTGCTGTCAGACAATATGACAAATTGACAATGTGTCTGGTTCGCTTCTAAATCAACATACAAATTGACATTAACAGTGAGCCGGGAACAAGTAATATTTTTTCTATGTTTTTGTGTACATATTTATTTATGGAACAAATATAACTACAAAATGAGGCTATATTATATGATCCCTATTCTTCACTTGCTGAAAAAATATAGATAAAGCCTATGATAATGGGAGGCTCATGTAAAATTTTAATGGTGTAAGAGTTTATTAAATTGGTTCAGTAGTTTTAGATTTCATCCGTTGCAAACATAATTAAATATTTGAATCAGAGCATTAGAGTAATCGATACACTGACAATGGCTAGTGGATTACTCAAATGGTTTTGGCGTAGCTGTAATATTGTAATTAGTTATTAGAATTTTATTTTATTAAATATTTCCTCAGTGTAATAATAGTGTAGTTAACAAACATTTTTTTGTTGACAGTCAACAAGACGTTGATCTCGATCTCCACCCCTAGCTTGAACTTTCCACATAAACAACATCGTTACCACACTCGAAGCATACCTACGTAGAATAAATAACTTCCAGTACCCAACCTTCACAATAAACAAACGCATCCACATTCACACGCCTTTGAGCGGGAGGCATGATGATACAAACAATGAAATTTCACAAACATTCAAGACCCGGGAACAATCTATGCTCCCAACACAACCCAAGGCTATGAAATTAGAACTCAGGGTCACTGACCACTGAGCTGTAACGACTATCAATGCTTTCAAGTTTGAAAAATTGTCACCAAAGACACAGTGTGTCTCATTTTGAAGTAGTAATGGCTCAGCGGTGGAAATGTCGGCTGTTCAAACTGACGAACTCTGGCTCAATCCTAAGCAACGGCTTGAGCTTTAGGTGAAGGTCACACCATTATCAAATTCCCAGTATGGTGGTACCTGCCTGGCTAGCTACCACCCAGAAGTTTGAAAAAACTGTCACCAAACATTATAGTGTGTTCAGGCAGCAGTCTTTAAGAGCCAGTAAATATTCTAGGTGTAACGTGATTCCTTTTTTGCATCAGTAAATAAGATAATCGTAAAATGCTAGGTCAAAGAGCGTCTCTCTACGAGCGAACTCTACGAGCCGTCTTAGCAAAATTTTACATAATAAAAAACAGAGTTCCGTTTGATGTCCTGTTAACGATGTACAAAGCCTTGGTAGAAAACATACTTTCATACGGCTTGAGTAGCTATGGACGCACGTATAAAACTTATCTAGACCAAATCTATAACTTGCAGCATAGGCTTATAAAGCTTATAGTACCTAGAAAAGTTAAAGCTAAATATAAAGATGACCCGGAAGGACTTTTTACGTTTTGCGGCTTACTAACAATTCATAAAAAAGCTGAATTTATCTTATTATTAGAGCAATACTTTAGATATGAAATCCAAACTTTGAAAAGCCATTCTATTATCACTAGGAGTATAACAAATAAAACCCTTGAAATTCCCAGTTTTACCAACTTTTACGGCAAACGTACTACTCAGTATATTATTCCTCACATCTTAAACAATCTACCTGCCGAAATCAAAAATAAAATAACGAGTAAAAATATCAAACCCATATTAAAAAAGTATTACATGAGTAAAAAATAAACACTGGCATACGTCGAATCTGGAGCATCCTATATCTATGTCGAACGAGCGCGCCAACTTCACAGCAGAGTACACGGTTGAATACTTTGGGAAGGGATGGACGCATTAACAACCAACCGACTTGGGTCACAGATTAGGGAACGATAGTTGCTTCCAAGTCGAGTAAATGGCAGCTCAGATGTGAATTTGGGCGCGTGCGACGCTTTACACATAATGTGTATCATTATTATAAGGTCGAGAACCCATATCTGTCTGGATAAATCTAACTTAGATTTTAAGGCAGTATTTAAGTATAAATTATGTAAATGTGTTATTATGATAATAAATAAAAAAATAAAAAATAAAAAAGAAGTAAAAAAAAAAACAACAACGGGTGCACTCCGGAAGTGCCGGCAGAATGAAAACTTGACCATGAACGTTTTGCATTTTTCAATATTTTGGATTGGTTAGGGAATAATTTTGCACGAATTGCTTTATGTATAAGGGTAAAAACACTATCATTTATGTTGTAAAATACATTATTTATTAATTATAGCGCTATCGTACACAAACATAATAATTTATATTACACTAGAAGACCCGACAGACGTTGTCCTGCATGCAGCACCAGGTGGAATATATTTAATTTTTTGTTTTAAATCTAAACCATGCAGGACGCCACCCAAACGCATACAAAAAAATAATTCAAATCGGTCCAGCCGTTTTGGAGGAGTTCAGTGACATACGTACAGTGAATTTTTTAATCACAATAGACAGGCGTTTGACGACTATCTCATCTGATGTTAAGTGTTGATGCGGTCTATCTTTCTATATATATATAAAGATTATGTCTATTCTCCCTCCGTCTTCGTCGACGACGTCGATGTCGTCACGCGCCTTACAAATTTTCGATCAGTGTCACTTGTCCTGACGCGAGTTTAACATTTTTCCCAATACAAAAGTACACAACGCCGCTAAGGAAGTTTTCACTTCAAAAATATTTAAAATTTGGAATAATGAACCCAATAGTTAGAGAATATAGACGAGATTGCTCACGAGCTCGACAGTTAGATACGACGGCATGCAATATAACTATTGACAATGGCTGACGTCCGCGTTCGCTTCAAATTCTGCATTTGAATCAATATATCAATATGTAGTGTGTTTATTGAAGCGGATTGCAAGCCACACTTCGGAATACACTCGACTTATATCGTTTAAAATTGATGCATCACATGCAACTTGACTTCAACACAAACCAAAATATACTTTTGAAGCGATGATAGCGCAGCAGTGAGAGCGTCAGCTGTCAAACATACGGACGCAAACTCGATACCTACTAACGCTTTGGGCTTCCGTTGAAGGTAACGTTATTAAGTTCCCAGCATGATGGGAGGGTACTGCCAAGGCTGCCTGCCTCGCTAGCAAGCTAACGCCCTCAAGTTTTTTAAACTGTCACCAAATACATATTGTGTTCAGGCAGCAGTCCTTGCAAGCCATTCTAGATCTAGCGTGATTACATCTCGACCATATAGTCACTGGCATAAAATGAGGTAGTTGTGAAACATTAAAAAAATATTTTTTATATAAAAATACTAAAAAATGGAACTGACTTCAACACTCGTGTGAAATAACTTGTTGAAGTCGGTACCTTCACAGTTTAAAGTAACTATTATCAAAATATTTTACTCATGGTACCGACTTCGATAACTTATTTCATACTTTTGGGTATTGAAGTCGGTTGCATTTTTGGTAAAATTTTGATTTTTTCCCTTTTCTACTCACGGGATCAGTAATTGTCATTTTGTATGGTCAACGATTTCTTCACCCGCAATTATAATATCGTTCAAGTAAACTTAACACTTTTCAGTTCTTTTCTTTTTCTTTTCTCAGCTATGTGCGTCCACTGTTGGACGTATGCCTCCCCCATATAGGGGGGATTTGCCAATACTCGCCACGCTTGGCAGGCGGGTTGGCGAGCGCAGTATGATTTCCGATCCTCAGAAGGCGCTGCTGCCCACCTCCTGGTACGTTATCCCTTAGCCGACTCTTACGGCACCCGCGGGAAGAGATGGGGGAGTACTATTCTATTCAACTTTTCAGTTATTGGAGTTTAACTCAAAAACCGCCCGACCGATTTTGATGAAATTTAAATGGGACCACACGGAAAGCATTTCCGCTTTCAAATAAAAAGAATCAATTATTGTTTTTTTTTTCATTTTCGTTAAAAATTCACTTAGTTATGAGATAACTAACAACCTCTTCCTTTTTTTGAAGTTGGTTAAGAAAGCACTGATTTTGAAATCTTTGTATGTTACATCACTTTTTTCTATCACAATTATTAATTTTATTTTATATTACTGTTGCACCGATACCATTACGTACACCTTGTGGATGACGGTAGAATATAATACTTTATACGACGAGCGTGAAATCTGAATTAGCCAGAAATATTAGTAGCTTCATCAATTATTTAAATGCTTGGCCAAAGATAATTGTGGAACAGAGACATGGATATTATAGCTACATATTGAAATATGTAGCTCTATATCTTATAATATATTCTTGCGGCAGACTGGCCATATAAGCCAGACAGAACCGAAGCGCGCACACTTTCACTCGGGCGCTCGCCGGCATCGGACGTCGACGCAATGACGTAGCAAGTGGAAGGGGCGACCGATGTTACGTCACCGGCGCGGCTGGCTTGGAAGAGTCATTCTACTTCGGGACATCGTACTGAGAGGAAATGCCTTATTTAGTCCACTGCTGGACACTTCTACCTGGGTACTCGGAGACATCAGACGTGGCTTAGGAGTCTACGTGAATTGTTTCGTTGTTTTCGTGTTTGGTGATATCGCGTTTTGGTATTTAATTTCAATGGAAAATGTTGATAGTTCGCTTTGTATTTTCCATTTAAAAATTGAATACACTTCTGATCGTCAAAAATATTATTATGTACTGAGTGTTTCTTTCTAGCAAGCCACGTGTCATGTCATCCATAAAATGTCCACTGCTGGACATATGCCTCTAAGCAGCCCTAAGTTATTTAGACCTATGTATCTATGTACGACATCCTCCTGTATTGCTGTTTTTATTTGTGTTTCTTTTAATAATATTTTCTTTTTATTTGTGATCATACCTTTAAACTACAGATAAGGTCAAATAATTGTAACAAATGCGAGCTGTTTTAACAGGTGTTTATAAAACCTGTATCGCCGAGGATGACAAAGATCTCAAGTCAAGGAAGGGGGGGTTGAAAATCAGTCCTAACACGTGTCATATTTATGCAACTTGTTGCCTATTAGCATACTTATTAACTATTATACAAATTATGACATTAGCTCTCTGTGTACCCTTATTTATTACCAAAATGCTATTATTGGAAAAATCGCCATTTTAAATGGTATTTTTAGTGCTGATATTGATATACATTGTAGGAAATAAATATTTTTTATTATTATTTCATTTATTTTTTATCTTTATCTCTACCTACACTCTATCTTTTTTATTACAATGAATTACTAATAGCCAATGACAATAGCTAATTGTAACATAACATGTAACATTTGTAGCATTTGTACAACTTGCAACATTTGAGCAATCTACTAGCTGTTGCCAGCTTATAAACAACTTCATTGTTAAAATACGCTACTATTTGGCAGCGTACCCTGTAAGTCTAGCGTATTCCTGTCTATTTTTTTAACGTGATTTACGCTTATTTCATCCCATATCGCAGGATTTTAAAACCTTCTTCGAAAACCGTTTTATGATATTAAATCTGCTTGTAATCGAAATCTTGTAAAATATGTTTTAGATTATTAGAATCATTGCGAATATTCAATATAAATAAAAGATCAAAAATTGCATTTGAATGAAGTGAAATACTAAAAACCTTGTCAATGTATCTTAATTTCGAATCTTACTTTCTTGTCGCTGCTATTTCTTCTAGCCCAAGCACAAAATATATAATGTAAGCCCGGCAGTTTTGTTATTGACTAGCCCGCTTACAATAAAACGCTTACAACGCTTTCAAACTGCGTACAAACCATATGAGCTATATTTTAATAACTTGGCCAGAATGATACTCTATTGTTGGCGGAAAGTTCTTTATTTATTTGACCACTCATCATACCTTTAGGGCTTGTATACATCGAACCAAGAGAAAAGATATAAATCACCTATATAATAACGTTATCTGCACTTTTACTATGAAACTTATACAAATTCTACACACACAACAACACAAGCTGGGCTCCTCGGTTTCACTGTGTGGACTACGGATTTCTCCCTACCTCAGTTATCCAACGGGAATTATACTTTTTTCGGGATAAAAATACCCTTTGTGTAATACCTACATAGTGCCTTGGTGGTACCGGCCTAGAATAGTACTACCCCATATCTTCTCGTGGGTACCGTAAGAGTCGGCTAAGGGATCACGTACCAGAAGGTGGGCAGCAGCGCCTTCTGAGGATTGGAAATCATACTGCGCTCGCCAACCCGCATGCCAAGCGTGGCGAGTATTGGCGAATCCCCCCTGTATGGGGGAGGCATATCTCCAGAAGTGGACGCACATAGCTGAGAGAAGAATACCTATATTCCGAATTTCAATTAATCTATTATGCCGTTAAAGCGTATATCAGTGTGATATGAAAACATTAAGTTTGTTACAAATGTTATTTATTTTAGAATACTAATTGTCTCAACTTGCTTATTCATTAATGCAAATCCTACGCCACAGAAGCTAGAAAGTTGAAATGTTACGCAAAATATGACGAAGGGAAGCTCTAAAATAGGATTTCTGGATTTTTGTCTTTAAGGGGTTTTAAGAAAGGGACGAAAATTTGAAATTCGCGGCGACCATTGCATCTGTGATCTGACAGCGTAAACTCGGTTGAGGATGGGCATCTGACATGCCCGAAACCTAGGTCGAAACGTTTATAGTCGAAGGACTATAAACGTGAGTAAAGCCGGATACTCGTAATACATCTGTAATAATGTGTCAAACTGACGAGAATTTTCAATCGATAAAATAGAAAATGAGAATATGCGTAAATAGAATACGAGACGCTTCAATTTGAAGAATTTTATTGAGTTTTAGCTAGTTCGTGTGATTAACAGAATTAGGGCCATTAGGAGATTTATTAAAACAGAAACTCATGCAGCACCGATATTTCTTCTGTGCACAAACATCAACCCTCTTCTACTTAAATTGTATCAGGCTAATTTATGTATGTACTGTCTTTCCTCAACTTATCTGTAGCCTTGTAAAAACAATTCCCTACTTACAAAGCCAGGTTTAGTGATTTTGCGAGAATTTCGTCGCCGTCTCGCCGCGTAGCTTATCTCCGCTCTCCTCTCCGTTTAGGAGAAGCGAAGCAGTTCATGAGTACTCATCCTTATAATCCACAGAATAATAATAAACTTGTACAATCACGATTTCTCCGAGCATGCACCTAAAACAAAACAGCATTGATAAAGTTTAACGACACATCTTTGCAGCTCTGATATCTTTTTATTGCTTGAAAACGCAATATGTTACGCTTTATTTACTGCTGGCAATAAATTTACTTTTATGACTGTCTTATTTTCACAAGAAAAGGTGGTGGTACGTCAGTGATTTCCATTGGATTTTTCCTTTTTTATTCGTCGACGAAGTCTCCGTCAATAAACAATTTTATTGGGTGTTTTGTAAGTATTTTTAGGGTCAAAGGCCGGACAATGCTATCTTTGTTATTTTTTATCATTTTTATTCTTTAAGCCATTTATAGCTTTATTTTTAATTAACGGTGTCTTAAGTGAATTAATATATTAATGTGAATTTACTCAACTTTAACTAAGCTCACACCCCCGCAATGGGTAACCCTGTGTCGCGGGAGGCATACACACAATCATAATACACAAACATCCAAGACCCGAGAATAAGCATCTTTGCTCATCACAGAAATATTTGACCCGGCCGGGATTCGAACCCGGGGACGCGGTTCCAAAGTCAGTGTCGCTGATCACTGAGCCACGACGACCGTCAACAAAATCATATTTCGATGACCTCAAAGACTAACAAATTTTTCGATAAGATATTACAAGTCGTTCGATATTCGTTTTGGTATGGACGAAGGGCAACTAAGTGTACTAACAGTACACTTTACAACAGTTTATCAGACTTCTGCAATGCCTTCAATACTGTCAACTTCGACATTCTTCTGGCAATTCTACGGACTCTTAACGTATCTCCAACAGCAGCTGATTGGTTTTCAGGTTACTTACGTGGCCGCCGGCAGCGCGTACGTCTTGAAGATCGTTTTTCTTCATGGTGCGAGCTTCCGGCGGAGGTACCTCAAGGTGGCGTCTTATCTCCTTTCTTATTCACAGTTTTTATTAATTCTATATCCCCTCACATTACTTCTCCCTATCACCTGTATGCCGACGATCTCCAGATTTATTCTCAAGCTCCACTCAGCAATCTAGCCAGTGCTGTAGAGACCACTAATGCTAATCTCCAAAGAATACTTGAGTAGAGTCAAAACTATGGGTTGAAAGTAAACCCACTGAAAACACAAGACTCGTTGTCCTTGGCAGTTCGCGCGTGATTGCAAAAGTAGATTGCTCATCTTTACCCAAAATAGAGTTTAATGGAGTCTGCTTGCCATTTAGTAAATCCTTAAAAAACGTCGGTATAGTAATAGATCAGTGTTTAACATGGAATATTCAACTGGACACCCCAGTCGACTGATGAGTCGTAAGCTATTTGCATCAGCTGGTTGCCTTAGAAAACTCCGTATTTTTTTGCCAACTGCCACTAAAGTTTCGCTAGCGCAGTCTCTTCTGCTTCCTGTTCTTGATTACGCCGATGCCTGCTTTCTCGATCTCACAGAGGACTAGCTAAATAAACTTGGGCGGCTACAGAATTTCTGTATTTGGCTTGCGCAAATATGATCATGTCTCCCGATTTCGTAATAAGCTCAAGTGGCTTCCTATACACCTTCGTCAGACTACTATCATATAAAAGGTATACAATATGTATCTATTGTTTATATATTTTATTAACCGTATAATGTACCTATTTTGGATAATACTATTTTTATTTTTTAAATATTTCACCTGTTTTAACATAGTACACCACCGCTTCTCAAAAAATTTATTCCTCTCTTTACAATGGTTGTCTGGGAGAGATCACTTCTTAGCGATAAGACCGCCAATTGTGCAACGTATTTTGTAATTGTTAATGTGTTATTTTATAAATATTATTTTAATTTGATGTACTTGTACAATAAAGTGTTATCTATCTATCTATCTACAAGACCAATCTGAAGATAGGTATAGGATATAGCGTATCTTCCGTAGAGAGATAAGGATCATCCGAATTAAACTTAATTCTAATATGTTGATGAATGAAAAAGTTTTTACGTAAGAAACATTTAAAATAATAAGTAATAGAGAAACTCCTTTTTCTCTCGAAAGTCGGGTTAAATGTGTAAAATCACTTTTAAAAATTTGACGTTGTGTGAACATTGAAGTCGGGTGGTGTCAGGCGCCCGTGAATCGTCAAAAACAACGATATCATTTGCATTTTATTGGAATATACTCAAATTTGCATTACAAAAGGTATTGTTGGGCATCGATCAATGTATCTACAAACATAAACCAAATTAAAATTCTAAATTGGTGGAGGTTGTTTAAGGATTTCAGATTGATATTTTCTGCCAAATGAAATTTTTCTGCAATTAAGTATAATGTAAATTCGGAAGTTTGTGTGTATGTGGGTTTGTTACCTGTTTATGCCCTAACGGTTTGATAGATTTAAACAAAAATCAGAATGTAGGTACCTTGTAATTTGGATTAACACATCGGCTCCCTTTTGAGAAACAACGGGGTGTGGCTAGTAATAACATAAAATGCTTTAGCGGTTGATACGAAAGCTTATTAAAAATGAGTTGATAATTTTCCGCGCTAGAAATACATTTCTAATGGAATTTTACCTTGAGATTTTATATTAGAAAACATCTCCAAATCAATTTTGGGCCGGAACCCTCAGGCCTACTAGCGGAAGGAGGAGTGGCCATTACACTCCGCACGCACTTGACCAGCGTTTGGGCTCAGATTAGTCGGTTAGTGGACACTTACCTTTATTGATATTGGTCGCCAATAACTTTACGTTACTGGCCTTTCTTAGAAGAAATTTGGAGAAAATGGGGTTTATAAGATTTTGTGAAGATTGGTTTTGATTTATTGTTATTTATCATGTTTATATATAAATGCTTACCAAAAAATACAAAATATATGCCTAACACTTCAATGGCCATAATTTTGAACATTATTTTTTAATATATTTACATTGACTCAAATATCTTTTGAAAATAAAGGCTAGAGTGATTTTACCTGGAATCCGGAGTAAAATTAGACAAGGGTCCGGCACTCACGTGTTTTCTCTTCAAAAATCCGCAACAGCATGATTCTGAATAATCTTTTAAAGTACGCCTGCCAACATCATTTTTGTTTGATTGTTCGTGGAAATGGAGGCAGGAGGCGCTAGCGTATTTTTCGCAATGTGAAATTTACTACAAATACCCCATCATGGATTCTAAATCAAATATTAATTATAAAATCGTTATTATAAATAAATTCTGATAAGCTAAAGCGTCAAAAGCATTTCAAACTAAGTAGTATAATTTACTTCCATTGAAGTATTCGCAAAACTTGAATCATATTAAGTCACAAAAATAAGAGTTCAAAATAACTTTACGTTATGAATTATAATCTTTCTTAGAAGTTCTAATATGAATTTTGAAGAAGACTCAAAAGTCAATTCAAAAAATATAATAGTTTCTAAAAATACAAATAAAATCACTTGAATAATTTAAAAAAGCATGCACTGGATTATTTATTATTATTATTTATAGACGTTCACATTAATCAAGAAAACATCAAATAGCAAATCGTAACAAAATAAATTTGTAAACTGTTTACTTATTTCCACTAATTGAAAGCAGCAGAGTAAATACTAAGTCAGGAATCATTGATCACTATCATGCCGATTGCACTAGATTCTGTCAACAAATGTCCAACGTTTTGATCATTGCAAATCCGATGAATATACATGATTGCATAGCAAATGACTGAAACAATTCTGCTTAATTGTTTCTAGTTAGCAGAATAATTGTGATTTCGCTAGAAATATCTCAATAGCTTATACTTTTATACTGTATAGATTTAGCATTTGACCACTATATCACTTCATGGTCAGTGATGATGTGGCCGAAGATGTTATCACCTAGAATGCTCACTGGCTCTCAAGGACTGCTGCCTGAACACACTATGTGTTTGGTGACAGTTTAAATGTTAACTTTCTAAATTTATTTCGATACATTTGATTGTTTATAACAACTGTCATTCAAGTTCTGTTTTTTATTTTTTAATCTTTATATTTCAGTATAAGATTAGATAAAATGTATATAACTAATTATATCCTAAGTAATCCACGTAATATTTGCTTGGTCACATCGAAACTTTAAGCTAGGAATAACCTGTAGAAGTTCGTTGCTTCCCCTCGAATGTTAATGTAACATTGATCAGTAATAATAGTGGCAATCTTTATTTAGAAGCATTGTATATGTGAGTTCAACTTGTTATCTGCATCTGTGGGTCGGCAACGTTACTTTAAGAACGTATGTGACGTTATTAAAAAGTGCTTGCTCTACTCTCGCTTTAAAGTTGCGTAGTGCACGGCATTTCTTTTGTGATGATTTGTTATTTTATAATGTCTAATGCTCACTTAGAGTATTACTTAAATCTAGCAATTGTGCAAATTCGCCGCCAGCTGTCTTGGAAATTCCATCTAAACTATCCTACATCCCCAACAAAGCAGATTGTTTCGTACTGAAACAGTATTTTTTTGTTATTTTATTTACCTTGCTATATTTGAATGTGACCGCTCAAAGAAGCACAACCTTTTTCGAGGGTTGGTAGCGAAAAGCTAACGACATTGCGCGTTCTCTTTCTTCGGTTGTCATAACTGCTCGAGGCTGATGCGCACACGCGCACGGATCGCCCTTGGGCCGGAGAGAGACGTCCTTCAAACCTTGCCGCGAACACACGTCGTCGTTTCGCATCTCTCGAATATCTGCAGCGTTCAGTGAAAGTGGTGTAGCTCCTCGAAGACGAGCTTCAGGAGTGTGAACTTTGTGTGTGTACAAACATTCTAACATAGTGATTTCTGGAGCCTGGTCACGCCGCTATTTGCACGCCGTGGTGACACAGGACTGGAAGAAAACACGGAGCCAGAGACCTGGAGAAAAGCACAACAACCGTGACTGCACACCCCGAGACGGCCAGACAGCTGAAAGGGAATTGCCAAGTAAGTTCGTGGGCTTATCGCTTCAACATACTATTTGGAACCGTTCGAATCGGATCTTGTGTTTTCTTTGCTGTGGTCACGTTGTTAAAATCGAGTTTTTGGAACATATTTTGTCATTTTGTGTATTAATCGTACGTATATTGTTGTTTGTCGTAGCGACATTACGTGTCCCGACAATATTTCTGAGTTTTTATTGTGATTTTTGCTATTTTGTGTGCGACATACATCGTCCGACAAAATGGCCGAGCAAGATATATTTGAGCGCGAAATAATAGTTAACGACGTTAAACGCATTTTAGAGTTCCATCTAAGTAACGAACAACAGTTTAGAGCACGAGCTAAAGATATTGTTTCTATTCAAAGAAAATTCTTAAAGTTACAAACTAAAATTGAAAAATTTCTGATGAAACAATCAACCTTTGACCGAGAGGAACAATTACGCATTCGAAATGAGTTCGATGACAATTATTATGCAATTTTAAGTCATTTTGATAATTTAAAAAGAGGTGACGAGGAGTGCAGGCGTATGAGTCGTATTTCATTTAACAACACTGTACAACCTACGCTTAATAGTTGTACAAGTCGATTACCAAGTTTACCGTTACCATCTTTTTCTGGTGAACCTACCGAGTTTACGTCGTATTTTCAATTGTTCCGATCATTGGTAAACAACAATGACGCCTATACAGATGTTGAGAAGTTTAGGTATCTCCTACTTACCTTAAAAAATGAGCCTTATAACCTAATCAAGTCGATACCTATCACCGACGAAAACTATACCGTTGCTTTAGATATTTTAATAGCGAGATATGAAAACAAACGAGCTATAGCAACAAAACATGTCGATCGTATTTTTGAGACATCGAGTCTTGTTCAGAAAAATCACCGAGCTTGCGTAATTTGTTAAACATTTACCAAGAAAACATTAAAGCGTTAGAAGTAATGGAATTCCCTACAAGCCATTGGAGTTTCTTATTGTTAAATATTTTACTACGTAAAATACCTACTTCCATTCGCAAGCGCTTTGAGCTGTCATTGAAAAAACCCACCGACATACCTAGTGTTGAATCATTAATCAAGTTTCTAGAAAAAGAATTGACCGCCAGCGAAATTATTGATTCCGGCTGTCAAAAAAGTCAAAATGTAGGTATTTCGAAAACACAAGCGCGTGGTTCGGCTGCATGCCCACCTACACACGGCCGTTCGGTAGCCGTGCACTCTGCCCTGAAACCTAGCGCGAACGGTTTTCGACCTTCGCCTAGCGAGAATAAGGATAAGAGTTGTGCATGTTGTGATGCTCAACATTCGTTGAATAAGTGTAGCAAGTTCCTAAGTTTATCGCCTAGTGAAAGATATTCTTTGATTAAAACTAAAGATGTGTGTTTTAATTGTTTATGCCGAGGTCATAATGTTTCACAATGCAAGTCAAGTTTTGTGTGTCGATCGTGTCAGAAACGTCATCATACGCTACTACATTTTCCTACGGAAGAGGTTGTCGATCGACACAAAACAAATGAGATAAATGTCTCAGCCGCTACGAGCACGGAGCAATCTATTCCGAGCTCGATAACACAACATGCGCTGACGTCTACGAGTCACGTCGATCCTATCGAGTGCGCGTCATCCAATGCTCCTTTTGTTACGACTAGCATGGTATTGCTTTCTACTGCACTCATCGATGTATGGGTGAATAATGAGAAGCGAGCGACTATTCGGTGCATCGCGGACACCGGTAGTCAAGCAACATTTTGTAGTGAAGCGTGTGCGCTACGATTAGGTTTGAAACGGCGTTATGTAAATGCACCTGTTTACGGTATAGGTGATAACAAACCGGTGCGCCCTAAGGGTGTGGTTTCGTGTTGCATAACGCCCCGCGATGGATGTCAACCATCCATACCGATTGAAGCATTAGTGTTGCCTAAACTTATACCTCAATTGCCGAGTGTACCCTTGCCGAACACTGGGTGGCCACATATAAAAAATTTGAATTTAGCGGACCCCACTTTTGACATTCCGCAACCTGTGGATATGTTGTTGGGTGCGGATGTACTACCGCACATTTTACTAGGTAACGTTATAACGGGACCACCGGGTTCTCCGATTGCTATGAACAGCGTCTTCGGTTATTTATTGTTAGGGAAGCTAGCGTTTAATTTTCCGACTCCGTCCCCAGTTCAAGCTTGTTTTAGCTCATTTTCCGATGACGGCGACTTGAAAAGATTCTGGGAACTGGAGTCAGTGCCCGAAGTGAAGGCCCTCACACCCGAGGAACGTTTATGCGAATCTATTTTTATGAGTACACATTATCGTGATGTGACCGGGCGGTACACGGTAGCCTTACCGCGTAAGCCTGATGCGCCACCCCTTGGTGAATCGAGAGATATTGCCTTAGCGCGATTTCACAAATTAGAACATCGCTTGGATCGCAACCCTATACTTAAATCTGAGTATCATGCGTGTCTACAAGCAAGAGTATTTAGAGTTGAATCATATGGAGCCGGTTTCCGACCGCCCTTCCGAGCTAGGTAGTACCTACTATATTCCGCACCACTGCGTGGTCAAGGAATCTTCAGAGACCACTCGCATCAGAGTTGTTTTCGATGCTGGGTGTCAGACGTCAGAGGGGAATAGTCTAAACGACATCCTTTTGACGGGACCTAAGCTTCATCAGGATATTGTTGACGTCCTTTTGAAGTTTCGAATTCATCGTGTCGCATTTACAGCTGACATAAAACAAATGTATAGAAATATACTCGTGCGCGAATGCGATAGGGACTTACAGCGTATCGTGTGGCGTGCTTCTAAGGCGGAACCTATTCGCGAATACCGTTTACGGACGGTTACTTTCGGTGTAAATGCGAGTCCTTACATAGCGCTTCGTACAATGAGACAGTTAGCGAAGGACGAAGCTTTGAACTTTCCCCTTGCGTCCAAGGTTCTGTTGGACCAAATATTCGTCGATGATATCGTCACCGGTGAAATTAATGAAGAGAGTGCACTCACGTTGCAACGCGAATTAATAGGCATTTGTAAATCGGCCGGGTTTGAGTTACGTAAGTGGCATAGTAACTCATCAGCGATACTCGCTGCAGTACAGCCTTCAGTTATTAAAGGTGAGCGGCGGGAGGAAGTGTCCTTCGCTCCCATGGAGAAGGATAATCAAACCAAGGTCCTGGTGCTTCAGTGGAACCCTCAGACTGACCTATTTACATTTAGTGTTCAGTGTTCAATTGATAAGATAACTAAGAGATTCATTCTTTCACAGATTGCTAAAATCTATGATCCAATGGGCTGGTTATCGCCAGTCACTGTTTTTGCAAAGCACCTAATGCAATTGTTGTGGATTGCAGGTGTTAATTGGGATGATCGTCCACCTATTGATATTGTTAACGCATGGGAGTCATTCGTTCGAGAATTGCCACTTTTATCGCAAGTGGTGATACCCCGTCAAATTGTCTATCCAGGGTGTAGTATCCAAATTCATGGTTACTGCGATGCTAGCCAGCGAGCTACGGCGGCTTGCGTGTACATCCGTCTTACAGACAACCACACCCAGGAAATCAGGTCGTTTCTAATACTAGCGAAAACCCGCGTCACTCCCTTATCACCCTGCCTGACCGTACCGCGTTTAGAGCTCATGGCAGCTGTGATGTTATCTAAGCTACTTGAGAGAGTTGTAAATACCTACTGTAACGTAATCAGTGACGATGAGATATATGCTTGGTCCGACTCTTCAATCGTTTTGGCGTGGCTTCGATCCCCTCCGTACGAGTGGAAAACATTTGTTTCGAACCGCACGAGTGAGATACTTACCCGAGTTCCAAGTTGCCAGTGGAGAAAAGTTTCCTCTGAAACAAATCCGGCAGATGCTCCCTCCAGGGGCATGTTACCGTCCACATTCTTACAGAATGACATGTGGTTTCAGGGGCCACACTGGCTCCGCGATGATCGCACAGCTTGGCCATTGTCTGCGAATGTTCCTAGTACAGACGAGGAGAAGCGTAACTTATCGGTTACGTCAGTGCCAGTAGCGTTGATCGATGAAATTGACATCATAGACAGGTTTTCTACTTTGAGTAAACTAGTTCGGGTTACGTCATATATATTTAGATTCTACAAAATTCTTAAATCGCGAGTTAAAAAAGAAAAATGTTCATATCCGAGTTATATTACAGTCCATGAGCATAAATCGAGTTTAAATCGGTTGATTTACTTGGTTCAACACCGAGTATTTCGCGAAGATTTTCATAATATTTCGCAGGGAAAACAACCCTCGAATCAACTAAAACGTCTTAGTCCGTTTGTAGACGAATTAGATTATTTGCGTGTGGGCGGAAGGCTGCATAAATCCCTCTTGCCATACGAATCAAAGCATCAATTAATTTTACCTAAAAGACATCCATTGACGAATTTAATTATTGATGACGCTCATCGTACTCACCTCCACGGGGGCACTCAATCCGTTCAGTATTTACTACTACAGAAATATTGGATTTTGTCGGGTCGAGATGCCATTCGTAACAGAATCTTTAAATGTGTGCGTTGTTTCCGTGCACGCCCCGTGCGCCCGCAACCGGCAATGGCACCTCTGCCAGCGGCTCGGTTGAGGCCCGACCGACCCTTTCTAAAGGTCGCAGTTGACTTTGCGGGTCATTTCTTTGTGCGAGCTAATAAGGTTCGTAATGCGAAAATAATTAAATGCTATGTCGCGGTTTTCTTATGCATGAGTGTAAAAGCTATACACCTGGAGATGGTATCGGAACTCTCCACCGAAGCGTTCTTAGCTACCCTGCGTCGATTTACATCGCGCAGAGGTTTATGTACTGATATATATTCAGACTGCGGTAGAAACTTTGTTGGTTGCAACAATTATCTTAAAGAGTTGTACGAGTTCTTAAAAACTGACTCTGTTCAAAGCGCTTTGAACTCTCAAACGTTACAACAGGGCATAACATGGCATTTTTCTCCCCCCTACGGTAGCCATTTCGGGGGGTTATTTGAAGCAGGCGTTGGTAGCTTCAAAAAACTGTTTGTTCGAACAGTAGCTACACAAGTCATGACATATGACGAAATGCACACTCTTTTGTGTCAAATCGAAGCCGTATTAAATTCACGGCCCTTGTGTGTTGTCAGTGCAGACTCGGCTGATCCGTTGCCGTTGACACCTGCACACTTTTTGATAGGAGGCCCCTTGACGGCAATACCAGATACCTGCTTGACAGAACCGAATCAGGGCCGGCTTAAGAGGTGGCGTTGGATACAACAGTGTGTTCAACACTTTTGGGTGCGTTGGAGTAAGGAATATTTACGAGAAATTGAGCAAAAAAGCAAGTGGTATAGTGACCGTGGATCCCCCGTTCTGGTAGGCGACATAGTTGTAGTATGTGATGATAACTTGCCGCCACTCCAGTGGAAACTTGCTCGTATGCACGCACTCCATCCGAGCCCAGTAGATAGTAAAGTAAGAGTTGTCACCTTGCAAGCGGGCAAGAATCTCTTCAAGCGAGCAATCGTTAAGGTTTGCAAGCTTCCTCTTGAATAAAATTTCGAAAGCGTAAATTGTTTAGTTCATATGTTCATTAGATTGTTAGTATTTAGTAGTATGAGTCGATAGTTTAAATAAGTCCCTATAGCCGTTCATCATTGTATAGTATCGTTGCTTACTTGATTAATTTTTAAAAGAATACATTCTTTTAAGGTGAGCGGCATGTTTCGTACTGAAACAGTATTTTTTTGTTATTTTATTTACCTTGCTATATTTGAATGTGACCGCTCAAAGAAGCACAACCTTTTTCGAGGGTTGGTAGCGAAAAGCTAACGACATTGCGCGTTCTCTTTCTTCGGTTGTCATAACTGCTCGAGGCTGATGCGCACACGCGCACGGATCGCCCTTGGGCCGGAGAGAGACGTCCTTCAAACCTTGCCGCGAACACACGTCGTCGTTTCGCATCTCTCGAATATCTGCAGCGTTCAGTGAAAGTGGTGTAGCTCCTCGAAGACGAGCTTCAGGAGTGTGAACTGTGTGTGTGTACAAACATTCTAACATAGTGATTTCTGGAGCCTGGTCACGCCGCTATTTGCACGCCGTGGTGACACAGGACTGGAAGAAAACACGGAGCCAGAGACCTGGAGAAAAGCACAACAACCGTGACTGCACACCCCGAGACGGCCAGACAGCTGAAAGGGAATTGCCAAGTAAGTTCGTGGGCTTATCGCTTCAACACAGATTATGGCAGAATTGTTGTTCTAGCCTTCAGCAGGCTCTTTTGTTTCATTGGTTTAGGTTCCTCTTATATGCTTTTTCTCTATTTATTTCGTAATTTTATATTCTACTAATCCAACTAATATTATAAATGTGAAAGTTTGGATGGATGGATGGATGGATGTTTGTTACTCAATCACGCCAGAAAAGCTGAACGTATTTGGATGATATTTGGAATGTAGATACTCCAAGTCTCGAAATAACACACAGGCTATTTTTCATCATCATCATTATCATCAATCATCCACGGGGCACACCTAGTATGATTAATGCGAAAGCTTGTGAGTTTGGATGTATGTATGTTACTCTTTGACGCAAAAACTACTCAATGAATTTGGATGAAATTTGAAACTCAGATAGCTAGCTATCCTGGATTAATACATAGGCTTATTTTCATCATCACCACCATCATCGTTTTTCATCACCACGTGGGTAAAACGGATTTGTATGAAATTTGGTACGTAGATAAACTTCATGTCCCGAAATAACACATGCTACTTTTCATCATCATTACCATCATCATTATCACTCATCATTACGCGGGTAAAACCACGGGGCGCAGCTACTATAAAATATTTTCGTGGCTTTGCATTATTATAATTTATCTTCATCATCTCAGCCATAGGATGTCCACTGTTGGACATATGTCTCCCCCATTGATTTACATAATGCCAATATTTTCCACGCTTGGCAAACTTTATAGCCCACAAGGGAGAGACAATGTCAATTAATTATTACGAACAATCCTACTACTGTAATATGTACATATACTTAGAGAAAACGTAAACTGCTTATGTGATAACGCAAAGCCACGAAAATATTTTTTTCTAGCTGCGCCCCGCGGTTTTACCCGCGTGGTGATGATCGATGATGATGATGATGATGATGATGATGATGAAAAGTAGCCTATGTGCTATTCCGGGATCGGAAGTATCTACATACTAAATTTCATCAAAATCCGTTTAGTAGTTTTTGCGTGAAAGAGTAACAAACATTCATCCATACATCCATACTTACAAACTTTCGCATTTATAATATTACTAGTAGCACCCCGCGGTTACACCCGCGTGGATTACGGTTTTCGCTCTACCTCAATTATCCCACAGAAAACATACTTTTCCGATATAAAAATAGTCTATGTGTTATTCCAGGGCCTAACCTATCTCCATCCATTACAAATTTTATCGAAATCAGTGCAGCCGTTTGAGCGTGAAGAAGCAAACTTTCGCCTTTAAAATATTAGTGGGAAGTGGGGTTAGGATAGATTATAGATAGAATATACTTGTTTTCATTATTAAAGCACCATTTTATTACAGCAACATATGTATAATAACACTCATATAGATTCCAATAAACATCTCATAATGCTCAAATTGTTACATCTTGGAACTATGACAGAGATATTAAAACTGCTATCACTTCAACGTGTCGCCCATCAAACTCCAATATCGACGCTTCTTATTTATTGGACAGTTTGGTACAGGACAGGCTTCTGACAGCTGTTAGCTCGTTATTTATCAGCAAAGCTTCAGAACAATATTGATTCAATAAAATTATACAACCTGTTCCGAATTCGCATTCCAAGTAATAAACAAAAGTGGTTTTAAACAAAGAAAACTGCCATTTTATCTGTGTAGTAATGAATTAAATCTGACGTTTAAGTTTTCTACACTATCATATGCTTTTTAACCGACTTCAAAAAAGAAAGAGGTTATTTGTTCGACTGAATTATTTTTTTATGTGTCACCAATTTCTTCCCCATTTTTGGACCAACTCTCAAAATTCTTGTTTGTTTGATAGTGTACCTTCGAGATGATCCCATTTAAATTTCATCAAAATCGGTCAAGCGGTTTTTGAGTTACACTCCAATAACTGAAAAGTGTTACGTCTACTTGGATGACGTCCTAATTGCGGGTGAAGAAATCGGTGAACATACACAATGACAATTGATCCCGTGAGTAGCAGAGGTCACTAAAAAGGCGAAAAAAAATGTTACCAAAAATGTAACCGACTTCAAAACTCAAAAGTGTGAAATAACTTATTAAAGTCGGTGTCGTGAGCACAATTTTATTATAATAGCTACTTTAAAACTATAATGGTATTGACTCCAACAAGTTAATTCACACATTTGAGTGTTGAAGTCGGTTTCATTTTTTAGTAAAAATTTGGTATTTATTCTTCCGCCAACAACCCTGAAGCTTTTACAAAAAGATTATTGTTTCAGCCTTAAGGCACTCGCGGCTCTGCTCAAGTGATCTACTAGATATTAACTTGTCTCTTGCTACGGCGACAACAATAGCGAACAAGGATGTATCGCACTCAGGATGGATGCGCTGGCTATGTGCATGACATAGCTAGCATACACATTTGCATGACATATGTATATGAAGCGATGATAGCTCAGCGGGGGGAGCATCGCCTGTCAAACTAACGGACACTGGTTCGATCCCCAACAACAGCTTAAGTTTCCGGTGAAAGTAACACTGGTATCAAATTCCCAGCATGGTGGTAGGGTACTTTCGAATACCCGCCTGGCTAGCTCAAGTTTGAAAAACTGTCACCAAACACATAGTGTATTCAGGCAACAGTCCTTGAGAGCCACTGAGCCTTCTAGGTCTAGCGTGATTACACCTTCAACCACATCGTCACTGACCATCAAGTGGGATAGTGGTCAAACGCTAGATCTATAGAGTATAAAAAAAACTTTACATACTCAAATTGTTACTGTTTACGAAAGTAGTTTATCACTGTTTACAACATCTGCTATTTGGCAGAGAAAATCCCGGCAAAATCGATTCAGTTCCAAAGGTTCAGTTGCAAGTATTATAATCGGTTTAGGAAGTCTATGTATATATACATCATTTCACACTATTACAGATGTTGTTTTGAAATTGAATTGACAATAAATGAAAAAAAAAAAAGAAAAAAAAAAAAAAAAAAAAAAACACAATATATTTTGTATCTATATATAAATAATATATTATAGTGGGTATGTATAGAATTCATATATAATAAAAATAATAACAATACATTACATATTGGACAAGTTTATACCTTGTAGATCGTCAAGAAATAATTTTATTTGAGGAAGCAAGATGTCAAAAAATAAAAGAGGAAAGAAAAAGATATTTTGTTGAAAATTCACGCTGTCACTCACAGACTGATAAGTTTAAATGAATTCATTTGACCTGAAAACTTCGGAAACAGCAGTTGAGCGAAACTGCTGAAGTTCAATGAATACTAACTTATTTGCAGAACTCTGACATATTTTTGCTTTTATCATGCCAGACTTAAGATTTTTTACGAATGAAATCACATTAAAACGCATGACATAATTATTATTATGATGCATTGTATAAAAGGAGATTTTATATGTTATTTACTTAAAAACGAACGAAATCCTACTAATATTATAAATGCGAAAGCTTGTGTGTTTATTCACGCTCAAAGGAGCGTGAAGAAGTAACAAACATACGCACATACACATCCAGGGTTTAAAGTATCTCCATACCGAAATCGATGCAGCAGTTTTGGTATGGAGATACTTTAAACCCTGGAATAACGCATAGGCTACTTTTATCCCGGAAAAAATGTAGTTCCCATGGGATAATTGAAGTAGCGGGAAAACCGCGGGGCGCCACTAGTTAAACATATATCTTTCCTCTAGAATTATTGTTTCTATTGAAGAGAAGCGCATTAAAACCCATTGCGTAGTTTAAAATATCCAAGCGCACAGACGGTGGGAAGTAACTTCGTTTTAAACTATGTACAGATGACTACATTTGACCACCACCTCAGTGACAATTTGGTCGAAAATTGAATCATGCTAGTAGTAGCTAGTAATCTAGAATGTAAACTGGCTCTCTAAGACACTGTCTAAGCACAGTGTATTTGGTGAGTATTTTTGGAACTTGAGGATGGTTTCTAGCCAAGTATTCGAAATGCTCTGGATTCGGTAACAGTGTTTGCTTTCAGCGATAGCGCAAGCCGGGGTTGGGATCCAACTTGAAGCTGTCGTATGTATATGTAAAACGAACGAACATATTCTGTCACTACAAAATGCTTACCCTGAAATTGAAAGTAAATAATTTGTTTATCAAATTCGAATTCAAGAAGTCACAGTAACGGGAAGCCTGCAGCTGCCCTGTAACACAGTTATACTGGTACTCGGTACAGGGATCGCTTTGCATAGATAAACTTTTTATGTAGATTGTTGTAATTTTTAGACTTTCGCGATTCGAACACATTGTTAATAAATCAATCGGGGCTTGATCGCGAGAAAAACATGTAGTAATTTATTTACCAGTCTTTTCGTGACAACGACGAATGCAACTTGGTCGAAACGTCGAGGTAAATAAATTACTAAATGTTTTTCTGGCGATCAAGCCCCGATTGATTTATTATGTAGATTTTATGTACACTCTACTGTCAAAATAAATATAATTGTGCTTCTTAAGTTTGTAAATAGAGAAATTAGTGTATCCTCGATGGCAAAATAAATTAATCATTGTTAAATTCAGGGGATTATATTATTAACCGTACTGGTTTAACACTCAGAAGCAAGGACTTTGAATCAAAAACACTCTTTGTGAACTTGAAAATCAGCTTTATTGCTTTAGTTGCTATTGCTATATATATTTAGAGGTACAATCTTACTTAACAAAGCCTACAGCGGCACGATACAAGTTACTCAGACAAATTTCGGAAAACGAATGGCGGCATACTTCCAAAATGCGTTGTCTGTTCGCTTACCCCCACTGTTATACTCTTGCTTGTGATTGGTCAAGTCCTTGAACAAATCACAAGCAAGCCGTCGAAGTCTCGACCGATCAAACGAAATCAATACAATCTACTTTAAATCTTACAACTTTATAAGAATGAACGTAGTTAGTCGAAAAATATATAAATAACTAAGATATAATTTAGATAATTATAACAGCTCGGCCATCCGATTTTCAACGAGTCCCTCGTTGTTAAGTATAATTACAAAAATATTACATTACTCTTTTCCACCACATAAACTATAAATGTATCGTATATTGAACATAATTATATTTTACCACATTAGTGCTTAATTACTCATCTTGACTATACAAACTTAAGTTCATAGTTCAAAGTTATTTATTGGTATAGGTATACAGGTCAAATTAGCATTGAAATAAATAATAATAATAAATAACATTTGAAAATTAACAATATTATATATAGACATCAGTACGTAGTACTAGTTACAATTAGTTATACAATAAATTTCAGTCATATTATGTCACAAAATAAGAATAACAACGTACAATAAAATAACAAATAATATAAAATAATATTTTATCAAATTTCAATATGTGAAAAAAAAAAGAAACACCCGAGTTAATAAACCGCGCTATATTAGACAAGACTTTACAAGATTTTTATTGACCTGCACATACTTTGTTATAGACCATCTAACATGTCAATCTCCAGGGGGTACCCTGGCAAGATTAACATGCCTGACTAACCATATAAACCTCCGGACTGTCTCCGTAACGGTAAATATAGTTCGGTCGTGAAGTTTTTCAAATAGAACAGTCGAATCATTTAAAGAGGGTATACATATAGGATACACATGCATTGTTGTAGACCATCAAACATGTTCATCTCCAGGGGGTACCCTGGCAAGATTAACATGCCTGACTAACCATATAAACCTCCGGACTGTCTCCGTAACGGTAAATATAGTTCGGTCGTGAACTTTTTCACATAGGACAATCGAATCATTTAAAGAGGGTAAACGTATAGAATGCACATCGAAAAGAAAAATTCAATTAATTGAGCAAAGTACACTTACGTTTCTTTTTCGATCCTTGTGTGGGCACTAAGTTGCTTTCCTACTTCTGAGATATTAACCGTACTGGTTTAACACTCAGAAGCAAGGACTTTGAATCAAAAACACTCTTTGTGAACTTGAAAATCAGCTTTATTGCTTTAGTTGCTATTGCTATATATATTTAGATATTTTAGAGGTACAATCTTACTTAACAAAGCCTACAGCGGCACGATACAAGTTACTCAGACAAATTTCGGAAAACGAATGGCGGCATACTTCCAAAATGCGTTGTCTGTTCGCTTACCCCCACTGTTATACTCTTGCTTGTGATTGGTCAAGTCCTTGAACAAATCACAAGCAAGCCGTCGAAGTCTCGACCGATCAAACGAAATCAATACAATCTACTTTAAATCTTACAACTTTATAAGAATGAACGTAGTTAGTCGAAAAATATATAAATATCTAAGATATAATTTAGATAATTATAACAATATATTAATTTTCTATTCATTCAATCTACACATAATTTACTAGGCTTATTCGTCTTATTTTTTCCAGATTTTTACATCACTTTTAAGTTACAAACATCACAAATAGTCAATTTTTGCGCTGATACTGTGGTTACTTAAAGTATAGCAACTCTCTCTGTCGGTTGCATAGGACATTGCATATAACGCTGAGAGAGCCATTACTTACAACGCCAAAACAGTGTTTGGTATAAAATCCTCTTAAAATTTGAAAACCAAATATTAGCTAAGGTGCTCATTTATTTGTTTTAGGTTTTGGAACATGGCTCTTTACTTTCCTTTCGTAGAAACTCATGAGGATCATCCCTAATCCCAGAAGCAATGTTTACGGAAACATCGCTTCTGGGAAGTTTAAAGTTGTCTAAATTGGATTCAACTCATGGTAAATCTGTTGATGTTTTTATTGTTATAATGTTGTTGTTAGGGCCGGACCGCTAGAGGGAAAAGTCCGAAAGATATATTTATTCCATACGAACGATTTAATGTATGTGAGAAAAGATTAAACCAAAAGGAAATGGATATTTTGGATTGTTAATGGAAAGTAAAATTCATCATTAATTCGGGACGAGTCACTGTTTAATAGTGCCAATAGTAGGTACATTTTTTTGTTGCTTTTGTCTTGTTCCTGCAATCAGTGTGGTTAACCTGTCGCTGCCAGCTCTTGGACTTTATCTAGCTGTACCCATCGTCACTAACGGGGACATAAGTGTAAAACTTATGTTCCCAACCACAAAATTGAAAATTTTGAAATTATAAAAAAATACCTAAAAAAGGATCCGACTTCAACACTCAAAAGTGGAAATAACTTGTTGAAGTCGGTTCCATGATAGTTTCAAAGACCTTTGCTTCTCACGGGATCAATCGTCATTGTCTATGTTTACCGATTTCTCTACCTGCTACTATAATGTTATCGACGTATGCGTAGCACTTTTCAGTTATTGGGTTCTCAAAAACCGCATAACTGATTTTGATGAAATTTAAATGGGATCACATGAGAAGCACCAGTTTAAAAAAAAAATAGTACGACCAAAATCGGTTCACCCAGTCAAAAGTTCTGAGCTCACAAACATAAAAAAACATACGTGTCAAATTGAGTATCTCCTCCTTTTTTGAAGTCGGTTAAGAAGTGTGACATAACTTGTTGAAGTCGGTTCCATTTGCTGGTGAAATTATTTTTTTCTTCATTTTCAGTGACCTCTGCTACTCTCGGGATCAATTATTGTCATTGTGTTTATTCACCGATGTCTTCACTCGCAACTATGATGCCGTCGGGGTATGAGTAGTACTTTTCAGTTATTGGAGTGTAACACAAAAACCAGTCGTCCGATTTTGATGAAATTTAAATGGAGCACCAGCTATGAAATAAAAAAAGAATCATCAAAATCGATTTAACTGGTCGAAAGTTCTGAGAGGTATCAAACATAAAAAACATACGGGTCGAATTGAGAAACTTCCTTTTTTTGAAATCTCAATGTATTCTTACATCAGCTGTGCCCTGCGGTTTTACCCGCGTGGTCATGATTTATGATGATGATAATGTTGCCTTTGTGTTGTTTCGCGACCTGAAGTGTCTACATGCCAAATTTGAAATATTGATTATATACAATTCGTCTAAAATTGTCTATTTTCGTATGGGATACATTAGTGATGATTGGAAAGCAAACAAAATTAACTAAATTTCATGTCCTGACCTTTCATTCGAAGAGCCAATTTCGTATTTCGGGTAATATTTAACCTAAATATTAGAATGTCATTCCCATTTTAGCGGGAGTAATGCCAACTATGTGCTTTAACATTATCTTGGCTTGGTTAGTAATCCTTCAATTTTGTTTTTATAAAGGCGGTGCCAGAAAGGCGTACGAATTTCAAAACCACATTGCTGTGACAAGCACGCGGGAGCCGAGCGCGGGTAGTGGGGATAAGTAGCTTAGTTATCAGAAATTTAGTCCCTATGGAGCGTTTCACCACCTTATTGAAACCAGGTCCTAAACGTAAAATTATGCAGTTGTCGAAAGCATACATCCAACGTGTCTTTAGCAATTGTAAACAAGATGTTTATTGCTAAACTAATATCGCAAACAGGGAACATTTAGCGGAGCCCAGTTCTCATGCTACTGGAATTATTTCTATGAGGATACTTTAAGAGCTGCGCTTACGCCAATATGTATATGTATCTAAGTATATATATCAGTCATCAGGTTACCATAGCACAGGCTCTGCCTAGTTTGGGACCTGAAGACCTTGTGTGAATGATAATAATAAAAAAATAAAAAAATAAACCGACGACGTTGCTCGATACCCAGCTTAAAAACAGCATTCGAGACTTTCACGAGGTTGGTCCGCTATCCCACGAGCAATGTACCAGCGATTTTTCACAAATTTGAAGTGAAGATTTGAGGAAGAGATTACTTTTAGCAAAAAACCCATTATAACATTTTTTACATGTTGACTTTTGATGCCATTAAAGTGTTTTTCCATTGTATTGTTATAAACATATTTTTCTTTGGACACTTTTATCATACTTTTAGCTATAACGCACCTATCATTTGAAAAAAAAAACACATATCCATTCGAAATTGTTCATTTATAAGTTTCTAAACTGACACGGGTACTACTACAAGAATCAATATTACTATCGTGATAATAATATTTATTTGTTCATTAACATGGCGCATGCACTGTGCAGAAATATCGATCAATTAAAACAAATAAAATATGTGGTAAATATCCCGTTAGTAATATTGTTCATTTAATCAACATAATACTTGTAAGTAAAATAACACATTTTTATTTCCCTAGCCCTACATCTTTTTGTAACATCTACATAAATTTCCTATAATGCGTGTCTGGCTGTCTGTTTTTACCCTCTTGTCCTCTATCCCTTGTCGCCCTCGGAAGGGCATTACATCCTGTTCCCTTTAGCCACTATGCCTCTACTCAATATTGTTTTATAAGGTTAGTAAAAAACAACGATGGGATGGTTAAATAAGATAACTTTGTTATTAAAACCCACATTCTTTATACTGTTGTAACAATAATTGTCGATCGTGATATCGACTACGTGTAAGTGCCACGTTATACCCGTAGAAACAGTGTAAAAATAACTTTGGTTAGAGATAATAATTTAATATACAAGGCGAGTTATTGCTTAAACACTTACTTATGTAGCATGTAGTGATAATGTGTTTTCGGGGTTGAGTAAGTTGTAACTTCCTTCTTCAGGTTTCTTATCGAAGCAATATGACATAGTAAAACAGTAAAATATTTATTTTATTGCGATTGTTACAAATGTGCACCCAGGTAGATACTAGAAATTTTTGTGCATTTAATCGCTAATCTACTTTCATCAGGATAAGGGAGATTTCCATCGTACCATTAATACCACTGGACATAATTAACATCATAAATCTTTGAACGTGATTTTCACGCCCTTAAACACGTTGGATTAATTTAAAACTTTGCACACTTCTCGAGGACAGATGACAATGCAATAAAATATAGTTTCCACCATTATTCTAATTTACGCATACCTACATACCCTCCACTTAAACACACTCACACAAACTCCCACACACCCTCAACACACACATCTGTCCCGGCACACACACTCCTAAGGGCGACTTGAATCAATTATACTTTATGACTTCCAAATTATATGAAATATTTATATCATATCAATATATATATCAACCAAATTATATCAATATTTATATATGATTATAGCTATTTTCCTTCAAGTCATATCAATGGTGTTGTCTGGTTCACTGGATAAACCAAATATATTAATGTTAGGCAGGTCAGATATTTTTTTGTTTTTCTTTTTTTTAATCAAGATGTTCATGGTAATATTGCATGATTAAGAAGCGGTACATAAACAGATACAGGCTACGATGGGAAACAGCGATTTAATAATATCAACGGGTGCCCAAGATACAGGCTTAGCCTAGTTTGGGGCCCTCAGCAAAACCACGTTCCTGGCACTACATAGGGTTGATTAATGTTTTTGTAATAAATGTGTTTGGTTTGTATTTGATCTGTAATAGAATTTGATTTGATTTGATTTGATTTATTGTTACCAGAATCTTCAGGATTGGCTATTATTAGCTTGGCTAAATACAGAAGCGTTTATTCAGTTCTAAAATCTTTTCATTTTTGATATAATCAAAATAGAACACCATCTTACTAAGCGTTGAATTTTAATCACTATATCCAAATACTGCCGTGGTGGTACCGGCCTGGAATAGTACTCGCCCATCTCTTCCCGTGGGTGCCGTAAGAGTCGTCTAAGGGATCACGAACCAGAAGGTGGGCAGCAGCGCCTTCTGAGGACCAGAAATCATACTGCGCTCGCCAACCCGCCTGCCAAGCGTGGCGAGTATTGGCAATTCCCCTCAACTGGGGGAGGCATTTGTCCAGCAATGGACACCAAATGGCTGAGATGATGATGATATCCAAATATTTGTATGTGTACTAGATAATATGGTACATAATATACTGTGAAATATTACCATAATTGAGAAATAACGTACCACGTTATTTCTCAATTATGGTATTATTTCACAGTATTGGTGGTATAATTATAATAAAAAACAGATCTGAAATGTTCGAATGTTTCGAATTCATAAGCAAAGAAATATCCAGTTTCCGGTTTGATTTACTTTACTACGTCGTCACTGAAACTAATATAGATGTAAAATTTTGATAACATTCAGTGTTACATAATCTTTTCCTACAGTCAAAGAAGCTTAAGCCATTTTTCTTTATCTATTTTAGCGACTTTGAATTTTACTAACCCGCATTTACAGAAAATATATGTATGTAAAAAAAAATCTTCTAAAAATAATGCATTTTACTCAAATCACATTTCATTTTACTATTCATTATTGTTGTGGCATATTTTCAATTCGCAATTAAGTAAGTAACACCCCATTGTTATCCTTTTTTTTTTAATATTTGAGGAAAACATTAATTAGCCTGTTTGAATAAATAAACTCTCAATTTGTGTTAAAAGATACACCCACTTAAGAACGCCTGCTCTTCACCGTGAAACGAAAATGTGAAACCATAAGATGATATTTTTAAGCGTAACATTAATTATTAAATATTAATCAGTTACAAGACATGATTACATGCTAGATGGATTTTGTAACTGTAATTAGCATCAGCTAGATACAATGCATTTTATTCATTTTAAATTTTTGCTGCTTATGGCCTGTACGATCCATAACGAAACAGAAATAATGTAATTGTCTTTCTTTAATAGGACTGGGTTCGAATCCTGAACTAAAAACAATGATTTTTAAATTTATGAATTGCTAATTATTACGGAGTAAAATGGTACAGTAAAAATACATGTATTTTTATGTACTTTTTTATTACTCTTTATTCTTACTTCTTTTTTACAATTGAAAACCTTATCAAAATATGACGTTCATTCAAAAATTATGTTTAAAAGGAAACAATATTTTATAAAAAGCAAGGAGTTCGCGGCACCTATGTTGGTTCCTAAAAACAGATCTTAATGTCTATATATTATAGTACGTTTTAGATTTACCCAGACTGACGCATCTAGATAGTCCACGATGTATATAATAATTTCGTGCTGAATAGTTTTTGATGTAAACAAGTGACTTGAATTATTTTTACTTATTTATTTCTCAACTATTTAAAGTAAATTACAAGTATGTTAAGCATCTATTAAGAGCTAATAATACATTATCATATTATTGTACTTAACTAATGTTCTACCTACCTAAACCTATATTTTTTGGTTTATATTATAAGTAAGAAAATAGTAGTTTACTTTATATGCAGTAGATAAATAAAAAGAAGTTAATGTAAAACATAGTTCAGTAAACGGATCAAATGTGTATATTTATTTAATTTATAAAATTTACATTGAGGGAGGATGTTGATATAGCAATGTAATTTTAAACTTTTTAGATACTACAGGCAACATTATGTAATAGGGTAATCCTACTAATATTATAAATGCGAAAGTTTGTGTGTATGTTTCTAAGTGTGTATCTGAGTATGTTTGTTACCTCTTCACGCTCAAACGGCTACACCGATTTCGATGAAATTTGGTATGAAGATAGCTTATATCCTGGATTATCACATAGGCTTATTTTCATCATCATCATCATCACCGTTTTTCATCACCACGCAGGAACAACCGCGGGGCTCAGCTACTGTAGAATATAGATATAGACAAAAAACATAAAAGCGCTGATTCCATTGTCATTTGATCTTGAATATGATCTAGAATGCAGTTCAAATACACGGAGCACTTTTAAGTTACTAAATGTGGCGCCGACAAAGTCTTTGCCTTAAGAAACGTACAGTTCCAAGAGCAGTCATTTGTATAAAATAGCGCAGGTGTACCGGACTATTAGAATAACTGTAGTTGTTTACATTTTCTGCTTCTTTTTCGTTCACGGTTAGTTAGCTATAAATTTTATAGAAATTGATGCCAATTTTATAACGATAATATGTTGTTTCTTATGAATTATAATCTACACTAACAATTTATTATAAAGAGGAAAGATTTGTGTGTTTGTAACGGATAAACTCAAAAACTACGGGACCAATTTCAAAAACTTTTTCAGCATTAGAACTTATCATTATCACATAGGCTATTTGTTACAAGACAAAATTAGGAAGCTATTGGTGGGATTTGCTGCAAAAAAAATTGCGATAAACAATACCCTAACATTTTAGTATCCAAAATCATCCAAAAGGCGCAGTTTTTTATTAATATTTTTATAATTAGTAATTAGAATTGGCAACAAAATTGGTCATTATTAAATCTTTTCCTATAATAATCATAAATATCAGAAGCGTTCATTGAAATTAATAGCATAAATAAAGTGGACAGACAACCTGACTAAGATCGCAGGCAAGGGCTGGATACGGGCCGCTTCCAACCGTCATCATCATCATCATCATCATTATCATTAACACCTTCATTGTAATGCTCAATAAATATTAATATATCCTTTTCTGTATTATTACTGTTTTGTTTCTAAAATGTATAGTTCGAAAACAAAGGAACGAGGAATGGACGAGTACGCGATCGCGAGCTTTCCGAGTGACATGAAAAAAAGTTTAAATTGTGGTCTAAACTATTAATTTATAACTATTAATCTATATTTAACGGTATTCATATTGAACGTGTATGTAAGCCACTTTTATAATTAACAAAATACCTCAGTCCATATAATCATCAGTTTAATCACACATGTAATTAAACTGTTCACATGTTCTCTACCTATTTAGCTAAAGCCTTATGTCGTAAGAAGAGTGTAGAATTGCCCAGGCATGTGCGGTACGCTGAACTATGCACCTCGCTAAACGCTACAGACAGAGATGTATGTTTGTTGTTAAGATAGTTCGGAACACTGCGAACAATGCTAGTCGTTTGCTCTGCCCGTGCCCACGCGTCTGGAAAAGCGTAAAAAGACAGAGGAATAGTCACAGTGATTTTTCAAAGTGCATGTATAACAGAGCTGTGTAACTAGTGTATTAGACGTCCGTGAACGCTACAAACGCATTACACTGGTAGAAACTGGAGAAATCATTCTCTGGACAAATAAACAAGCGAGCTAGAGGTGCAAATTGTGAAGATTGACCTGGCTAAAACACGAGTGAATAAATTTGGATAGGTTAGTTAATTTTGTTCGAAACATGAAATTTGTTGTGGCACTAGAACGATTAGTTGCTTTTATATTCTAAGCGCTTCAGTATAGTATCAGTATATGCGCGATGCAGTATCGCGTTCAGTAAATAGAAAAACAAAATCCAAGTAAAGGTTAGGAATTTTTAATAACTTTTCGTGGCCACGGTTCTTGACTGTCGGATGTAGGAATTAGGTTTGAATTGTTGCAGCATCAAACGAAGAAACAAAAAGTGCATTTTGTTAGGGACTACGCTTGCCTATATAGCACAAGAAAACAAAATTGCTTAGGTTAGGTTTGCTAATTTTGCTCTCAACATGAAATTTGCTTTGGTGCAATACGATGAGTTTTTTTTATATTCTAAGCGCTACAACATTTTTGATGCGGTTCTTCATTCAATAAATAGGAAAACAAACAATCTAGGATGAAATTTTCGTTTGATTTGGTTAGGGTTTTTAATAAATTTACGTGGCATCCGTTCTTGACTGTCGGGTGTATAAGCTAGGAGTAATTGTTACACAAAGGAACGATAAAGCCAAGAGCGCCACTTTTGCACAACACTGCCTATAGCACGAGACAAAGAAATTTGGTAACGGGATGTAAAGTTATGGTACCTCCAGCCTCATCCAGCGATCTTGGACTGGTCCTCTGTTAACATTGTCAGCTAATGTCCTATCTTCCGTGGTCTCCACTCTAGGATCTGTTGTTTCCATCAGCTATCAGTTTTAAAATATAATTATGTCCACTGGCTACTCTCATTTCAACTAACTTGACCATGGTCAGTGACCTTTGTCTACGGATTTGCTATATCTGTAATAAATTGTGTTAGCTAATTTTGCTCAAAAAATAATAGCACGCTTTATGTATTTTGAAACATAAATATGTTTAATACAAAAGTTTGAATGGTATTTTAATATTTCAAAACCTTTTCAAAAAACAAATTACTTCCATTTATGGGAAGAACATACTCCTGATTTCGGGTTATAACTTCATTATACATATTCAATGACGCAAATTTTCTTCACGTCGAGAAAAGAATTTCCTCACGAATTAGCTTCGTGACTCAGTAAAGCCTCGCTCTTAAAATAACGCCTATATTTTAAGAGACTGCCGAACTCGCAAAATGTTTGAGATTTTGGCGATTGTTTGAAAATTTATTAGATTATTTGCTGCAAGCTTTGCTTCTATTGCTGTACCAGTTTTTCTCTAACTAAGGAAGTTTGGCTTATACAGTATATGTATAAATTATATCCTAAAAACAATCATAACAGTAAATAAAAAATTGTATTGAAAATGAAAGTGACTAAAATGAATGATGTGTGTGATCACACCATCACCCTAAAAATATAAATGCGAGATTTTGTGTTTGTTACTTCTTTACGCCTTAACGGATTGATAGATTTGGCATAAAATTCACAGTATACGTAAATTGTATGGTTCTACTGGGATATGATCCAACAAAAAAAAATTACCAAAAAATGGAACCGTCTTCAACAGTCAAAATTGTGAAATAAACTGTTGAAGTCGGTACCATGATAGTTCGAAAGTAACTATCATCAAAACTCGACAAGTTATTTTACATTTTTCAATGTTGAAGTCGGTTCTTTTTCTTTTTTCTTTTCTCTCAGCTATGTGCGTCCACTGCTGGACATATGCCTCCCCTATATAGGGGGGATTTGCCAATACTCGCCATGCTTGGCAGGCGGGTTGGCGAGCACAGTATGATTTCCATTCCTCAGAAGACGCTGCTGCCCATCTTCTGGTACGTGATCCCTTAGCCGACTCATACGGCTCCCGCGGGAAGAGATGGGGGAGTACTATTCTATGCCGGTACCACCACGGCCTCGGTTCTATTTTTTGGTAATTGTTTTTCTTCCTTTTTAGTGACTTTTGCTACTCACGGGATCAATTGTCATTGTGTATATTCACAGATTTCTCCATTTTCTGTCTTCGGCTTATGCGTAGCACTGTTCAGTTATTGGACGCTTGCCCGATTTTCATGACAATAAATGCGACCACACAAGAAGCACCAGCTTTCAAATAAAAAAAAGAACGATCAAAATCGGTTCACCCAGTGGAAAGTTCTGAGGTAACAAACATAAAAAGAAACATACGGGTCGAATTGAGAACCTCCTCCTCTTGTTAAAGTCGGCTTAAAACCGAATATAATACGATAAATGTGTCTTTCTGTAAGGGTTAAAGCACTTAACCAATTCCCATGAATTTTGGTAAAGAGATAAATCGGAACTTGGAGATGGACATAGGCTGCTTTTTATCCTGGAAAACTATGGTTCAGGTGAACCGTAAATTAAAGCAGCGTAAAACTGTAGCCAACGCGGGTGAAACGGGGAGGCGCAGCTACTTACGTAAAAGTAGAAAACTTTATCGAATATTACACATTCAAATCAAACGTATTTGTCATAAAAGCACTAACATGAATGGTAGTCAGATCTTCGATTTCATAAAATGCAGAGAATTTTATTCTGATAGGAGATATACTATGAACTAATAAGTTGAAACCGGTTTCGAAGAACGCGCTGAAACTATTCGATATTCTGTGCTCAATGCCAATAAATTCTAGTGTTTCTGTAAACTATAAACTGTACACTGACACTGGTTTTACAGCTTAGTTTTATGGATGTACGCCAAAAGGAAGGACCAATAGAACGAAGCGCCGCACGTATAAAATGTTAGAATGGGGTTAAACTGAGTTACTGTTCGTTTTAGCCAATACATTCGTAACAGTGTCCTAAACCGTTTTATTGAAAAAGGTTGCATTGATATAGTGTTATTGGACTATACGAGCATATAGCACCGTCGGCAATGCACCAGAGTGTTATAAAAAAAAACTGTGCAAAATACTATATACACTCATTCGTTGAAGCGATAATAGCTCAGCGTCGGAACGTCGGCTGACAAACTGACGGATGCTCGTTCAATCGAGTAACGGCTTGAAATTCCGATGAAGGTAGCACCGTTATCAAATTCCCAGCATGGTGGTAAGGTACTTTCGAGTACCCACCTGCCTAATTACCATTCTCATCTTTGAAAAACTGACACCAAACCCATAGTGTGTTCAGGCAGGAATCCTCGAGAGCTAGTAAACATTCTAGGTCTAGCGAGATAACATCTTCGACCACATCGTTACTGACTATCAATTGCGATAGTGGTCGTACGCTATATCTATTAAGTATGTAAAAAAAACAGTTAGAAGACATGTGGGTTATTTTATTAATTAAATTTGACACCAAGTATACCTAGTGAATTGCTCAAAGTTATTGTAGTAAATGTAATGAGTGATTCGTTTTTTATTTAATTTACATATATCATACGTATATTATAAACTTACATATAATTTATTTGTATTCATAAAATACAAAAATTTTAGCGTTACTTTGCAGAGTTCCGTATTGATATCCATTCTTAATACACGCAATATAAAGTGTTAGTTCGTGGTTATAAAATTAGGTCTATCTAGGATCCAGTGTATATATACTGCCCTCCCTAAAAGCTATATGCAGGTAGTATAGTACGGTACGATATAACACATGACAAGTGTTCAACCGGAATCTGTCCGATACGTGTCCTGCCTCTGCACGAAGCATCATAACGACGCATTTGTCAATATAATCACTTAATTCTGACCCATTTATGACTCTTCGCATACACATTCAAAATTCGCACAAATTATTGCCATTACTGCAACATGGTCGAAACGTGGGTTAATTTGTGGTAGTATTAGTATGCGTCTGCGTGAAACTACATTTTTTATCCCTGCAAATGTATAATTTTTCTTTATACAATGTTTATTAAATAGAGCAAAAACTATTTTTTACAAACCTTTGTTATTAATAAACAAATGTTAGTGTCATAAATGTAGTCAAAAAATAATTGCATTGATACTTAATCAAGCTTGTTGTCTGCCTTCTAGTTGCTGATTGAATACATCAAAGCCACGTTACCACAAAACTGCAGAACAAAATCGCCGATATCAGTTTAAAAGCTTCGGAAAAAAAATCACTTTATCCATTGAGAGCAGTCAAAGTCGCTTATCAAAGAGCGGGCATGGTGCAAGAAACGAGCGTCATTCCCAAACCGCTATCGGGGATCGGTTACTCGAAGTCACAATTTTGCAAAAAGTGCCTCAGATCTTTTTCCGCAAAACTAGCGGCATGAAGGTAGAGACTTTTTAAACTTGTACTTAAGCTTAAAGAAAGATTATATATACTAGTTTAACCAAGTTATAACTGTGCAACTGTCGTAACAGGGATCGTTTCTTCTGAAGAGTAGAGTATTGGTTAACGTTTGCCATACACTTGCAAATAAGCTTCCTTCCTCGGTGTTTCTGAGTAGCTACAATGTGGGATTATTCAGAAGGAGAGTTAACAGAGTCTTAAAAAGTATTTTCTACGTATCATCGTAGTGTATTACTGATATCCTAGGCAACGGTGATCGCTTAAGATCAGGTGGCTCGACTGCTTGTTTGTCACCTATTACATAAAAAATAGCCGTAAGCACCCGCGTGGTGATGATTGTGATAATAGAAATAAGCCTTTGTATTAATCCAGGGTATAAGTTATCTCCATACCAAATTTTATTCAAATCCATCCAGCCGTTTAGGCGTGAAAGAGTAACAAACATACATCCACACATCCATACTGTCTGGCCGGTTGGCGCAGTTGGTAGCACTCTGCCTTCTGAGCCGCTGGTCCCGGGTTCGATTCCCGGACAGGTCAAACATTTGTGTGTATGAACATGTCTGTTTGACCTGTGTCTGGGTGTGTATATATGTATGTAAGTATATAATATCAGTCATCAGGTTACCATAGTACAGGCTCCGCCTAGTTTGGGACCTGAAGACCTTGTGTAAATGTTAATAAAAAAAAATAAAAAAAATACTTACAAACTTTCACATGTATAATATTAGTGGGATTCTTTTGACCTCCTTACTATTATTTCTTAATTAGCAAACTGAGCGAACGGTATTTTCGAATACAAATACATACATGGTTTCATCCCACTAATAGCTATATTTCTTTCCTGTAAACATTTTATAAGACAAGATTAAATTATATAGCGCTAGTATTAAAGTATTGGTTACACTTTACTTTGTACAAGCGGCCCGCCACTTTAATCTAAGCTCGCTAGATCGGATACAAGTTCGCTACCCTACACGAGCACGAAAAGTCACACGAAATCTTGCAAAGGTTCGTCGTCTGATTATGTATTATTGTATTGCATTTAATCTTAAATGAACGTAATTGTATGTTTTATAATAGTTATATAATAGAATGTAAAGGAAAGACAAACGGACGGACAGTAGGAAATACCGTATTTTTAATACTGTTGCTTTGCAATATTGCAACATCTTTATTTTCTTACTTATTTGTTGACCCGGACTTTTTTATTTATCAAGCGGTAATATGACTTATCAGAATAGTTGTCATAAAAATTGGGTCATAATTTTAAGGTCCGTAAATTAATTAAGCATTTACTCGATACAAAATATAAAAATACAAATCTTTCTTCTTGATAATATTAGTGTAGATTAACACTAATTCTGGAAAATAAAACAAAAAGTAACTCTTCTTTGACAACATTTCCAGCAATATAACATTTTCATTAATATAACCTCAAATAAATAAACAGATAATTAAATAAAAATGAAAGATTTAATGTGAAAGTTCCATTAAACGAAAATCTATGATCTCAGATACTCTTTACTTCTTTTCATTTATTTACGCTATCTTATTGTTTCCTTCCTTCGACTATTGCTACCTAGAGGAACGATTCGAATTCCTGTCTCTACGACTTCGCGAGCATTCCACTCCTCGGCTTTTCGCAATCTCTTCAAAGATTACAAGTGCATACTTTACAGATTTTTCCAATAATCATTTACACGCAGATCTTTGGAGTGCCATGCCTCGATTGAATGAATTAAACAAAACAAGTATTTATTAAGTCATTAACATATGTTGTAACATATATACTACAATTTACAAGTAAATCTTTATTCGCTAGTCAAAATTAACTAGTAGTTAATACTTAAAGTGTATAATTAATATTTAAAATAGTTTAAGACGAAAATAAGTGTGAATCTACGTTCCCCACAATAGGCTGAGCCTATATCGCAGGGACCTAAATACGAATACATTCTCCTTCTCTTGTCTTATTTTAACGAACTCGGATTATCTCTAAACATATCTTATTCTTCTTCTTCTTCTTCTTGTGCCACCCAACGGATGTCTGCGATCATTATGGCAATTTTTACTTTAGAGACTACCGCCCGAAATAGGAATCTGGTACTTAAACCAAGCCAGTCTCTGAGATTGTTTAGCCAGGAGATGCGCCTGCGGTCAGTTGGTCTATGGCGTTGTATTTTACCTTGGATGAAGAGTTGTCAGAGGCTGTTTTATTTCTGAGACTGAAACTGTTCTATTGATTTGTCGTTCCGTATGTTGTGTCCACTGAAATTATAGTCGGAACCCTCTGACTTATTACATAAGTAGTTCCTCTATTTTATACATTTATAATGTGTCAAAAACCACGTCAGTTTTAATAGCATCAAAATAAAATCATTGACAAAGTAAATCATCAAAAGTTTATTGAAAATTCTCGTGGTAATATTATGTAATAATGTGTCAAGACATAATTATTTATACAATATTATTCGATTTTACTGCCGTTTATAGTCGAGTATTTTGACATAGTTTTGTGTACGATTGTGTACGAAAATGTACGATTCCCATGACTAATGTCTCTTGTAAAGTATAATTATGAATGTGTATTAGGTAAAATAAGACAAAATTGCTATGTCACCGACTATAGACCGTCATAAACCACAATGGTCCAAAACGGTTATCGGCAAATTGATTCAGCCAGTCGCCGTGGCTCAGTATTCAGTGACTTCTTGTCAGTCCCTTAGTTCTATTCCCGGCAGAGGCCAACATTTATGTATTGAGCATGGATGTTTATCCCGGGTCTTGGATGTTGTAAATGACGAAGATCCGAGGTAAACGTTTTTAAAACAGCATGAGAAAAGTAAAAAAGAACTGAGAATGGCAGAATAATTATAAAATAATGTTTGACTAAGTTATTAGAAAAAATATTGAGTTCTTACTCTTGATAAAGGAATAAATAAAAATGTAGGTCAGGCAATTTCCAGATGATTATAATCTTATCTTCCAAGTATCCTTGCGTATAACTTGCCAAGTAGGCCCTTAAAATTTCATCCCCGCCGCAGCCTCCGTCACTTTATATAGGTAAAGTGGATTTCACCAGTCGATATTTATTTGATTGGCAATCGCGATTGAGCTCGCCCTTTGAAAACGTCGTTTACGCTCAAACCAGAATATTCCTCCAAAGAATTCAGCGATTCAGAATGGGATAAAAATTTGTTTGCCTTTCAGTTTCTCGACGACAGTTTTGGTAGTTTATCATTCTGTTCGGAGTTAGGAAAAATTGTGTTTCGGATCTGGAATAAGTATATTGAGGTCGCCTTTTTTTGATACGGTATTTAGAACTTTATAAATAATATTTTGTATGTATGAGAAAGCGGTCATAATAGGAAAATCGCCAAGAGAATGTCGGGCCATGGGTAAGGGGTTCCGCAGTTGTGATAACTCGTCCTAAGCTGTATGTAGTATTTTGATTTGAACATTGATATTTTAAAACAATCACAGCTTGCGTTTCACCACTGCCTCACTTGACGTTTAAGAGTAACCTGTGCCTGAAGCAGGAATAACTTACGTCATAACCATCGTATCGCAGACGTATAAGCAATTGAATAACGCACTTATCGTCCGTACAAACTATATTTTTTCTGTGTCACAGTTGTACTAGATAAATGACAGTTACTTCAATTGTTTCACGCAGCAATACGGCTGTGCTATGTCTGCGATAGAGATTCCTGCTTCGGCTACGTGTCCAAAAAGTAATAAGTTGCGTTTTTTTACTATAATAGGTTTGCTCCCTATTATAGTAAAAAAAAGCAGCCTGATAATACGCGATGACTTTCGCCTATGGAAATCTGTTACACTAGGGGCATTACGATCTTTTTTATGACTGAAGGAAAGTTAACAGTTACCTTTTACAGAAACTCATAATGTTTACCTACCCTCATTATAATTATTACCCCGGCAATACAGACGCATCATGTTTTAATTAAACTATAAACGTGTCTATTCGCGCATATTAAGATATCAAAAAGTGAGTATAGATCTAAATATTTATAAATAATTATAGTACCTATTCAAACTACCCGCAAGTGTTGTGATTTATATTTACAAAAATCTTACATTGTTTCAGTGCATGCTATGCGTGATCCGGACAATTTCTTATTTAAAGTTGGTAATTGGAAGAACCACTCAGTAAGATTAATATTTAAAATATTTTCTGGCTGTATGACGGTATGACACGAGATAAAACTAGGTTGATGTTTAATCATAGTAATAGTGGAGTTTAAAGGAAGGCTACATTCGGATGGAGTGCATAGCATAAAGAGTTCTAGGTCTTCTTGGTGACATTTGATATGCCAAGATTGCAATTTTGTTTTATTTATCAAAAATACTAATTTGTGATTTTTTAACTTCATGTTCCAGTTCCCCGTTTATAGAATATGTTTTATCGAAGGAAACAATAAAAACTGGCGGTAGTAGTCCATTTTTATAGTTTACATCGATTTGTAAAACATACATACTTACTTTGAAATTTAGTAGAGGAACTTCTTTTTAATGAATGTTTTTTGTATGCCTTTAATAAAATTGATAGATAGATCGAATGTCTTAACCCGCTACCAGTTGGCAGCGTAACCAGAATATTACCAGCATTTCTCCGTTAAAATGCAACGCTTCAATTATCTGGAAACCACTAAGAAAAGATTCTGATGACATTTGAGCATTGGAGCTATCTATAGACTGGCAAAAGTGGATTTCTCAAGTTATAGTAGCTGTATAATTAGTATATTATTTTACAAAGGGCATACAATTATTAAGCTAAGACCTATTTTTTATGCGTTCTAAACCACTAAATAAAATAATTATTCAAGCGACATTCTTCCTAAAGAGAGTTGTATTCGAAAATACTGAGCGAGAGGTGACACGGTACCAACCGACGGTAGTACCATTAAAACATCGGGTCACACAAAAACACGCCAACAGGATAATATCCAATAATCTAAAAATAAATATTTCGAATTGACTTGGTACACATTTTATGGGCCTACAAAACCACAACAGTACGAAACATGCGCCCAAATAAAACTCTGAAACGATATCATGCATAGGCTTTCATGACATGAAAAGCGTTTTGAAACACGCATCCGCACGCTTATTATAATTTATAGGAACAATTCCGTTGCATCAATATACTCAGAACCACAATGAAAACATCTCTATCATCTTATCATCTACATGGAATTTAACAAAAAAATCCTTTGGAAAATGAAAAAAGTTTATATAATTATGAAAAAAATGTAATTACGGCCATTCAAAATATTCCCCGTCGACCCCTATGCGCTAATGCATTCGAGTGAACCAGTTTTCAAAATATTTGAAAAGCGTACCTTACCGAGGTCAAAGGAGGTAAAAAACTAACCGTTGAAATTCTTCGACGGTTTCGTCAGCAGTGTTGAGTTTTCGCCCACTAAGCATTATATTCACCGTGGGAAATAAATAAAAACGCATTGAGATCTGGACTGTCTGATCTAGACTGTACGGAGGATGTGGTAAGATTTGTAAGACTAATTTGCTTTGTCAGGAAAGGTAGCATACGACCAAGATTGTCCAATGAATGTCACTATGATTATGTTTTAAATTCATTGAAAATGATTACGACTCAATTGTTTAATTGATAGTATAAATATCAGATATGAATATTTTCTTCCATATTTAAATAAAAGACTAATAACTAATTACAATACTATAATTTTTCTTCCATCGATGGAATTTAATTTGAAATATTCAACTATTAGGACGTTCAGACAGAAATGTGAAGAATTTCTCATTTTGCAAAAAACTCATTATGATCACTTACAGTCTGTGTTAAAAAAATATGTGTTGGAAAAGGAAACTAATTTGTATCACATTAAAATGTTGGAAAGAACAAAATCTGCCGCTATTTATATTTGTCCAATGCTACAGAATGCCCTCCCTGTCGCTTTGCTAAGCTATAGTGGCACTCATCAAACAGCCCGAATTTGTTTCTTCATTGAGGAGTCCATTCAAAAATTGGAACGTAAGTTTCGCTTCCCATGACGTCAATGCAATGAATTTTAACGGTCGCCGTGGCGCAGTGGTTAGTGTCAGTGACATTCTGTGCAAACATTTGTGCGATGAATGTAGATGTTCGTCCCGGGCCTTGTGTATTTCTGTGATGTGATTGTGTGTGTTCATGCCTCCCGCGACACAGGGACTGGTAGTGTAGGGGTCTGAACGTAATAAAAAAAATGAAACAAAGAAGTCCTTTCAATTTTAATACTAATTAATTATTAATGTGCTGTGATTGTGTGTATCCATGCCTCCCGCGATACATGAAATCCTAGTGCGGGAGTCTGAGTGTGATAAAATAATAATAATTATAGCATTAACATTACGTTAATAAACAAAAGAGTATCAAAACACATTCTAATAGTACCTATACACTTAAAAATCTCAATGGTGAACTGAGACTGCGACAAATCAAAAAATTGCGCAATTGACATTATATATTGATGATCATAAAGAAAGCCTATAATAAATTGAGAACAAATATTAGTACAAGCGATAAAAGGAGAAAAAGCAATGTAGCTTTAAGGAATATTCTTTAACAAAATGACGAAGTGCCGGCTGGGAATTCTAGTTTCTGGATCAACGCCCACGATATCTCGGAAATTTGACTTTTTGCATGGAAACGATGACATTTACGCTTGAGTTTGTTTCAATTTCAAACGTGACAATTTAGCTTGCGGTTCAAATTTTTCTGAAGTATTCTGTTTCATTTTTAGGAGCTAGAACTTTGTTTCCCCTTCATTTTGTACATTTGTAAGGCCTCATTTAGAGAGATGCGAGGCGTCGCGCGTCGCGTGTAGCGGGGCATCGCGCGTCGCGTGTAGCGTGGAGTCACGCGTCGCGTTGACCATTTTTTCCGTTTTAGAAAGGCAGCAGCGGTTTTCGTATACCTTCATGGCTAACTACCACCCACAAGTTTGAAAAACTGTCAAAAACACATAGTTGTTTAGGCAGCAGTCCTTGAGCCCTAGTAGCTATAACATAATACATTCATTAAGTGACTTAGTGGTCAAACACTAGATCTATGAAGTATAAAAAAGTAAGCAGCCCATTAATTTCCCACAGCTGGCACACGGGCGTTCTTCTTTGGAAAAATAATATTGAGCATAATCTACCTTGTGCCGTGGTGATACCGGCCTAGAATAGTACTCCCCCATCTCTTCCGCGGGTGCTGTAAGAGTCGGCTAAGGGATAACGTATCAGAAGGTGGGCAGTAGCGCCGTCTGAGGATTGAAAATCATACTGCGCTCGCCAACCCGCCTGCCAAGCGTGGCGAGCGCAAATCCCCCTCCCTCTATATGAGAGGGCATATGTCCAGCAGTGGATGTCCCATGGCTGAGAGAATAATCTATTACCCTGGACAGTTTTCAGACCGCACAGGGGCTATCGTAACTTAACAACTGTTATCCTAAGGCAACAACTTGTAGATGCAGTAGATTCATCCTTCAAAAGAAATGCGTCGGTATTTAATGACACAAGTAAAGAAAATATATTAATAAATCGGTCCGTTTGCAATATACATTGCAACACCTTGCCAGGGTCAAAAGTTATGCCTGTATATTATTAGTAATAAGAACTATTTTTGTAAACATATGATGAAATAAAGTATTGAGTACAACCGGGATCAACGGCTTACCGATCTTTTCGAAGCATTGGAGTACTCATTTGATAATGCCACTAGCGGTCAAGGTAATGGTATGACGGTGAAATACTGTTCGTTTCACAACTAATATTGATGACCTAGGGGCAAACCGTTACCAAATTTAGCTATGACAGCGATATATTCATTTGTTTTGTTTCTTTTTTTTTATTACTAGGAAGACTATGGACATACTTAACACATACTATTTTAACTTAACTTACATACAACGAATTGTATCCAAAAAAAAGTAATTAACAAGTCTTACAAATAGAAATTACCTGATTTGCAAATCTCACTTACATTATTTATACTTATATTATATATTATACATATACTATAAATCATAAATACATAGTGACTTCCTTTGGATAAATGTTATTATTCTGTAAACGATTACCTTAATGAAACCTAGTCTCAATATTTTAACTATCAAATTATCAATAATCAAGCTCATTGGATTTTCCAAATTTTATCAGAGCTTTTGATTGATGCGACGCATGACCAAAATGCTGGCACATATTTGGCTCAACAAATCAGCATTGCAATTCAACGTGGCAATGCTGCTAGCATTCTAGGCACGCTGCCAGCCGGTAGCGGGTTAGAACATTTGAGTTATCTATAGGCTACCTCGCTAGTGGATTGCTCAAATGTTATTGTAGTAGCTGCAGTATTGAAATTAGTTATTAGTGTTTTATTTTATCAAATTTAAATCAAATAATAAAAACCTTTGATTCATTATTTTTCTGTTTTTGTTTCTAAACTTGTAAAGTGAAAAATGTACTTGATTTCTGACACCTATTATCACTCAAGAAACAAGTCAAAGGGCCTCGTTAAAGTTTCTAAAGTTCAGAGATACTACTGTATTATGTTTATCTATGTAGATACAGGTGAGTAACAAACAAACAAAGTTTTCAGAAACCACAACATACAGGGGTAGTGGATGAGTTACCCTTTCTCTCTCTAGAGACATATTTCGAAATCTAATATATTATAATGGAATCATCAACATGCTATGGATTGAAGGATTGAACGACGCATTTAACTCTTTATCACAACGAGCATGTCACAAGTTTTAAACTGTGAGATGTATAAAGCTGAAATGAATCTGAATGGATATTAAATTTGAAAAGATAATGAACAGCCAGCAGGTGAAAAAAAAAGAAAAAAAAAAAAAATACGAAAAATATTTTATTTGCAGCGTTAACACGTAATTTACATAAGTACACAATATATAAGATAGCACATATATATATTATAAACACAGTAAATTTCTTAACGCTGATAAAACTTCATCCAAAGCACTAAGTAAACGGTGATCTTCACACTAGGTAAGCCTGTATCGTGAAGATCTATATACGATTCTTATAATAACATATACCCTAATGACACCTCCGTGTTATTAAAGAGCAGGAATATAAAGCTAGAATATCAAATAACAGATTTTAAAAAGCGGTCTGATTATCAGTAAAATTAATACATATATAAAAGTAATTTTGTTTAGACAAATCAATCAATAATTATTTAGACTTGGTGATTTGCCAAAAATATTACAGAACTTATAAACTACGAAGTACTAAGACTTAACCTTAAGTACATCCTCCGTATTATCGTAGCTTAGCGACAGCAACCATTTCTGTACTATACGCTTTGCTTCCCTAGTTGATTTTGCCTTTATGTCACAGTATTTAAGTACAGTATTGTAAACGTGTGCTCTTACATAAGGCCCAAAGCGATACGCAAAGGAAGTTTTGACTATTGGAGTAGGTAAATGAAATACCCTCGGTGTATAGAAAGACGCTTGGATGTGGATAGAAGAGTGTTGGGTCCAATACTAATGTGTGATTGTGAAAGTTGGGTGTAGCAGGAAAAGCATGAAACCATAATAAATGAAGTTGGAATGAGAGCTCTGAGAAGTATGATTGGAGTGAAACTGAGTGTCAGGGTAAAGAATAGTGTGAAGGGAATGCGTTGTGCTGTAAACGCAGATGTCGTGACTAAGATTGAGAAAAGTATGTTAAGATGATTTAGTCATGTAGAGAGAATGAACGAAAGGAGATTGACTAAGCAGGTGGGTGATCACTTGATCAGAGTTCTGAAATCAGATTGAGGAAGTTCTAAGAAAGAGCCAGGTCAAGAGCACTCTAAACCAACGCTCTTTTACCGGGCAAAAGTTTGTGTGTATGTATGTATATATGTTACTGCTTCACGCTCAAACGGCTGTACCGATTTTGATGAAATTTGGTATGGAGATAGGTTAGACCTTGAAATAACTCTTGCACTACTTGTATCCATCGGGGATCGGGATTCATATATTTTAGCGTGATATTAAGTAGTCTATGTGCTATTCTAGACTATAACCTATACAAGAGAATGGAAGAGTAAAACATGTTGTTCCGACCCCAGCTACTGTGGGATGGACAATGTGGATGACATGTGGATGGATGGGAAGGACAAGAACAAAAAGAAGAAGAGGAAGAAGTATTACAAAAATGTACTACCGAAAATAGTTGAAAGCTGTTAATAAATAGCAACATAAAATCCGACTAATCGTTACGTAGAAAACCATGTTAAAAAATCAACATTCATTTGTCATATCTGAAAATGATATTTGCATAGCAGAATTTATTATTCCCAATCAGACAGTTTCATCACGTGATTTACTTTGGTTTATGTTTTATTTTCCAGGATATAAGCTATCTTCATTTAAAATTTCATGATTAAAATCCATTAAACCGTTTCAGCAGTGAAAGAGTAACAAATACTCAAACGACAAACATATAAAGAAACAAACTTTCGCCTCTGTAACATTAGTGTGATTACTCAATTAAAATGGATAAGGTCTAATGACATAATGGATCCTAAGTATTAACAATTATAGTTTAGTTTAAGAAGACATATTTAAGATTTAGGACGTATTTTTCATTAATAAAATAAAATGACTCGTATCAGACCGAGGGAAAATAGCCCCTCTAAAAATAGACATGAGGAGGCATATATCCAGCAGTGGGTATTCTACTGCTGAGGCGATGACGTCGATGATGATTCTAAAATGATTTTGAACTTAATTTTATATGATAGATAGTTTATGTATACTCTTAAATCAGTTCTTGTTTTATTCTTGGGACAGGATGAAATAGCTCAGTCTTGGCAAATAAATAGAATATTATTTTTGGCCCACATTATTGAGATATTTTAGGTCTAGTTTTAGCTCAAAAATGAGTGGAAAATATAACCGCCATGTATTAATAATCTTTAAAAAAGCGGGTTTACCTAAAGATAGTGACGATAAAAAATGTATTTACTTAATATACAACCATAATTTATAGGCCACAATAAATTTATTTTAATCTTCATGAAGTATTTTAAAATTGAAATGTTGACCGTGTTTGTCTGTTGCTAAATAAATCTTCAGAATTTATAAATTAATTTAATGTACTTAGTTTTCTACTTTACTCGTTCAAATTGATCACCTAAACAAACTTGAGACTTAGACTATTGACCCAAACATTTTAACTAATACAATTTTAAATAAATTTTGGAAGCCAAAGACACACAAATTTCATTCTACACATAATTTTTATTATTTTGTGAACTGGTAACACTGTTGTACTTCCGTATTACATAATTCACTATTTTCTTATTACGTTAAACACATAAGGTACATAAGATGATCCCGGTTAAGAGTTGTTTGTCCATTTTAGACGTACAATAGTTATAATGAAGTTTACGTACACATAGGGAGTAATTTTCGCATACCTACAAGTACATAGTAGTGTTGGCACAGTTAAAACAGCAACGCTTATACAGTACTGTTGGAAAGGTTGCAGAATATTATTCATTATTTGATTCATAAGCCGTGCTCTTCTTTTAAATATGTACCTTTTTGGTGGACTTCACGTGTTGCACTTTCCAGTCCATGACTTCCACTCAGAAGCTTCCAAACTCACTGTTATTTCAATCTGCAAATCAATATGTGAATTTGGGTCTTGAAGCGACCTCCTTATTTCTGATTCAAACTTGTACAGAATCTCCGAGCATAAAATGTTCTTCATACTTTGAGCAAGATGACGTAATACAATATAAGATTAGTGTTAACTTGCTATATGATAATGTTCGTCACCGAACACAGCTTCTTTGCAGCTTCATCCAAAATCTATGTATATATATTACATGTACAGATTGTATGTACAGATTTCGATCTGACAATATGTATAACGAAAAAACTGAAAGTCGTAATAATGTTCCTGCTGACTTAAAAATCATAAAAACAAGGCTGTCAAAATTGACATTTTCTAATTAAGCTCCATTTACAATATTACTTATTAAAAAAATTAAAATATCTTATATCTGAAGTAAAAAGGAGATAAAAGTATTTCTTTATTCACAGAAAGCCATGTTTTGAATTTCTTACGAACAACTGCATTATCCTCTCAGCAAACCTTCGCTTGATTCAACGATGTCTATTGTTCGGATTCCAGCGGTCTAATTGAAACTCGCAGACTATTGTCATCAAACTTTTTTCCAACTTATTCCTTAACAGAATTTAAATTTTAAATAACTTCCGCACAAGATCTCAAGCTAATACACTCTCAATTGATTCTTGGAAAATTGCCAGACGAAATAAAGAAAATTGGATTGGGTTTAATCTTCCTACGTGTCGGGTTCAACGGGGGGATGTAAAATTTCTGACCAGTTTCAGTAAATTTTATAATAATCTGTTTCATATTCCTGGAATTGGAGTTTCCTTTTTAATTCAATACACGTTGGAGAAAATGGTATACATTTTTCGCCTTATATATTTCGTAATCATCGTACCCTGTTTTTGCAATAATCATAATTGCCTCATATTCTCAATTAAAATAATTTGCATTTTCCCAATTGTTCTAAACAAAAAAAATATTTCTTTTCTTTTTATTTCTTTCTTTAATTTGACACACTATAAAAGCAACATTTCTATGTTGCTTTTATACTACACAGAAAAATGTTAAAGCTGCAAACAGTAATTTGCAAACAAAATTAAGTTAATAATTCAGAATAAAGGGGCAGGTTTGTACAGAATCGAAAGCTAATAAAAATATGTTGTACTCGCTTTACGCCAGTAGAAGGGACATTAAAGCGAGTACTTAAGTCTTGTCTAAAATTGGCTGCTCGTAAATTTCTCTTAATGTCTGTCGAACACAATAGGAGCGATGTTTCGAGGACGCGGCTTACTTTTTCTTGTGTAGCCAGTTATAATCCACAAATCTCCTTCAATTTATTCCGTATCTGTACTCGTTTCACATTTGCATTATCGTGATAATACAAATGTGAAACGACATTTAATTTAAAAGTGTCTTCCTTCCTTTGTACAACCGATTATTGGAAAACTAATATCTATTTGTGCTAATGGGTACACCCTTTGTGTCGATTTCGAAAGATTGACTTTAGCAGGTAATCCCTTATTGTAAAACAATAATAAAAAGAAAAAATAATGTAAATTCTAAACACTTCCAAGCCGATAATAGTTGCTTGTGTTTTCTATCGGTTGCTTCATCATACATCCTTGCCGATTTCGGCAACGGCGACTGCAAGTTTACTGCTATTTATTCATATATATTGGCTTCGTTCATGTGCCTTCATGTGACTAAAGTACCCTATTTTAGCTTTGAAAGTGCGTGCACATCATCGGTTGCTTATTGCATTTGCAATAGGTGCATGTCAGCTGCCAAGGTTGATGAATGCCGATAGATGTTAAAAAACAGCTGATGGTGAGTCTTCTAATATCGCTGTGGTGAGTGATGTCTTCGGTGATGATGTTGATACTAAATCATTGCAATTCTATTATATATTGCCTTCAAGCTCTGAAGGCGTCTTCCATTACAGCAGTAAACTGTTTTAAAGAGGCTACGTCTCCCTTCCAATGGAATCGCCTTGGTAATTTGCTCATGTTCTAGGACCAACACGGTGGTGTTATTATATAAGTACTTCAGCACTTAAAATACAATGCTCAATACGACACCGCCGAAGAAATATTGCCAGTTTGGCATAATTAGCTTAATACCTGAATAAGTCAATATTACGTTTTTAACAAAATGATTTCAAAAAGTCAGTTTTTCGCTGCAGTAGAGTTTTTATGTAGTTGTTTATTTTATTTTATTTATTTTGTTTTTTTTTGTTCCTAAAAGTTATGTAGAAAAATAGTTTACAAAAATGTATGGTTGAAATTTTCATTTCTAAAATTACCTACACTTATTATGTTGAAAAGATCAAGCACATCGTAAATTTTTCTCTAAAATAAATGATAGGAAAAAAATTTATACCATTTTCCTCAACTTGCAATAGGGAAAATGTAGCAATTTGGCAACACTGACTTTTTCCTCGATTTAATGTTCACAAAACCGAAAAGTTTATGGTCAGCGGGATGTTAACACCCCTTTAACTAGTAGTTGGAGCCTCGTAGATTGTTTGACGAGCTTCGCTAGAGCTGCCTTTTGCTGATAATGTTAACATGATATTAGGTATTAGTTAACAGATATATATTCTGTTATATAAAAGCAAAACTGGGCTTCTAGCTATTCTGGCTGCCTAAGTAAGTACAAGAAATCATAATAAGTTAAAGGTAATGCCCGGAATTTAACGACAAGGCCGAATCAGAACTTAGAATTGTAGTATTTTTTATACTTACTTTAGTTTATTTTTCTACTATAACTAGGTATGATTTTGGGTGTTATTTTTATTTTAAGGTTTAAAATAAAGCTTAATGGTAATGATTGTCTTGTTCAACCACATTAAAAATTATGATAATAAGGTGGACCTTATACAGTTACGATAAATAAAATAAATCTTTTGATTTTAAAGAGTGATAGAGAATATTAGTTCGTTTGAGTGATCGAACGCGGCGCTTTTACAAAAATAGCTTATCCCCAGCAAGGATTAGAACATATGTTTACTTTTATCATTACTATAATCACCGTTATTCACATTGAACTTGTTCAATTATTGCTACGATAGTCTTTCAAAATAAATAAATATATATGTCACTGAACTCCTAAGTTGGGCCGATTTGAGTGATTTTTTTTTGTATACGTTTGAGTGCTGCCCTGGATGAGTTAGATTCACAAATCAGCCTAGCAGATGGCGCTGCAGTCGTAAAAAATTTTTTTACTCGCGTGAAGCTGGGGCGGACCACTAATATATATATATAAATATAATTTCTTAGAATACATAAGTTTAAGGTACTAATAAAAATATATATGTCAAATAAATACCCAATCACTATCATGTAACCATTTGTTTTAAGGCCGTAAGTAAATTAGGTAGGTACCTACATTATTTCGTTTATATAAACGAGTCCATATTTACACCAGCCGACACATCGTATTTCGGAATTCATTTGACAACCCTAGTGGGGTCGAGTGAGGTCAATCCAAGCCAACACATCGTAAGCTTGCAGGGATCGAGCGAAATTTTGAGCTACGGTTGCGACATTTGTAGCTGATGGCGCCAGTTATTGCCACTTTGAGCCGAGTGGGGCGATGTTGCCATGAGGTAAAAACTAGCACTTGCTAGTGTGTGATATAGTTCATCTGAAATGAGGTTTCTTCTGTTGCCAATGGTTGCATAAAAAGAAAGCTCATTGTAGCACAGAGAGCTATGCTCAGGGTTCTCAACAAGATGAAACAAATGAGGGGTTCCGTAAAGAACGTTACTGACATAGACCATCGAATTAGAAGTTGAAATGGCGGTAGACAGTGCATATTATGTCGGAAAATTGATAGCTGATTACTCATGGAAAAGTTGTGTATTGATTGTTATGGTTCTTACTATAGACACGTCATTGCGTAGTAGGGTAACAGTTTTCTAATTTAATCTATATTTCTATCGTAGACACAAACAACTGTGCTTTTTAAAAATCGCCTTGATCAGGTTAACACACTCGACATTTTTCATTCTGTTATCGTTATAATAATAGCTTTTACACCTAAGGGTGGATTGAACCCTTCTCAAGTCTGCAAAGGTATAATTTTATTCCAACATTTTATTTTCGTCTACTCCTATTGACTTAAGGCGCTTATAGATGATACTCAGATTTATTATACTGAGCACTGACTGTAAGTTTTTATTTTCTTTATTTGTTACATTTCCCAAGAATAGTTACAATACAAGGTTTCTTAAATCTAGGTATGTGACATTTGCTTAGTGGACTATTTATTACAGGAGAATACCACTTACAACAATAGAATATGTTAATGTAGGAGTGCTATTATTGCTTATAAATAGTATAATATTCTAGCAAATATTTAACAAAATGCGCCGCTACTTATTATGTTAATAATAGTTCAAATTTTAACACTCGTTAATTATACAATATAATACGTATCATCAATGCTGTACTATTAATAAAAAGTTACATTTCAAATTAATCACATGATATTCCTTCCGTTTGACAGCCGACGCTGCCACTTCTGAGCTATCATCCCTTATAAGGGTTGATAAATAAACAAAGTGTGTACAGCAAACAAATATTGATGTACTCTGTATATTATGCCACTTTAGCAATGACGTTTATTTAAAAAAAAATGAACAGTAATTCTCTGTTCTCTCAGCCATGTGCGTCCACTGCTGGACAGAAGCCTCCCCCATATAGGGGGGATTTGCCAATACTCGCCACGTTTGGCAGGCGGGTTGGCGAGCGCAGTATGATTTCCAATCCTCAGAAGGTGCTGCTGCCCACCTCCTGGTACGTGGTCCTTTAGCCGACTCTTACGGCACCCGCGGGAAGAGATGGGGGAGTACTATTCTAGGCCGGTACTACCACGAACAGTAATTAATAATTATCAAAACACACGAAGATTAATGCAAGCATATATACAAAGGCAAAGTACTTTCGGGAGACTTCTTGTGATAATCTATTTCCGACCCTAAAGATTGCCAGATACAAATACACAGATTAAATATTCATCATCATATTAAGTTTTAAACTACGATTAAAAAGACTAGATTATTGTTTCCTAACACTCTGTATAACTAGTCATGCCTTTGTATTCAATTACTGAAACACTGGCCTAACCATCGAAGAGTAAATTCAAAATTCAGATTGTTTTTTTCTTCATTTTTCATTATTATAATGCCTCTACCAATAGACTAGGTGGACTGCTTATTATGGCCCGTGCTATAATGATAAGTTCCATCCCTTTTTACATTATCTTAAAAACTGTATGTGTCTTTTATTTATAGCTCTGAACAAATTGTTAACTCTTACATAATTATAAACGTGATTTGCTTGTAATGCTTTCAGAAACTGCTGAACCAAGTTTATTTAATTTAGTATGGAAGTATCTGGTCTCCTGGAATAACAGGTAGGCTACTTTTTATCATCATCATCACCACCGCTTTCTATCACCATGCGGGTGACACCGCAGGCTCCAGTTAATATAGTTTTTCAATTATTCGTATGTTATAGCTAACCATTAACTCTCCAATATACAGTTATGATATAAAAAAAATGTTACCCAGAACGCAGACTAGCGGTCCTCCACGCTAGGAAAGATACACCGAAACGCGCGCACTTTACCGATCATTTCGGAAGGCCCGTTAAGTAGATTTCTGAATACTTCAACGTATGCCAGGCCACTAACCTCTTCGCTGACCTAAATGGCCTATGTGTTAGACTTGAAAGCCAATAATGCACATTCTGAGAAGGAGTTCCGTATCCCAGCTGTGGAAATGTAACGGGCTGATTAATTCTAATATCCAATAAATACATCTAAATAGGAATATGTACAGGTATTCCCACAATTATTGTTTTTCGTGCGGTCTATAAATTAATTCTTGTTCTGATATATATAAGTGATATATGATAGATATAGATATAGATGATATATATAAGTCTAAGCAGTTAAGCATGTAAAAAGTGCACCATTTAAGAAATAAATGTATTTGTATTTGTATATATATGTAACTACTTGATATATGCAATATGCAACTTGCTATATTGAAATAAGCAAATGCTATATATACATATTATTTAGTAAAGACTGGCCGGTTGGCGCAGTTGGTAGCACTCTGCCTTCTGAGCCGCTGGTCCCGGATTCGATTTCCGGACAGGTCAAACATTTGTGTGTATGAACACGACTGTTTGACCTGTGTCTGGGTGTGTATATGTATATAAGTATATATATATATATATTATATCAGTCAACAGGTTACCGTAGCACAGGCTCTGCCTAGTTTGGGACCTGAAGACCTTGTGTGAATGTTAATAAATAAAAAATAATAAAAAATAAAAATTACAAAATTACATTACAAATTACATAGTAAAGCACTTTTCGTCAGTTTAAATTAGCTTAAAAACTCATAAAAATAGTTGATAATTTTCATATTTAATATTTTTCATCTGTTTTACAGAAACGCGAAACATCGATAATGGATATATTATATCTAAGTGACGTCACCATTTTAGTACTTACATAAACGTCGCCTCATTCGCAGATCAATACAGTATAGATAGTCATGCTTAGTATTAATTAGTAACGCCACGAAACAAAGTGTTGTGGCAGCTCATTTTGCGTGCAAATCGAAATGTAAATTTAAAATCCTCAAAATTCACTTTAAATCACACTAATATCATAAAAGTAAAAGTTTGTTTGTCGTTTGTATGTGTATTACTCCTTTACACTTAAATGGCTGAACGGGTTTGCATGAAATTTGGAATGAAGATAGCTTAAATACCCTGGAATAAAATTGTGACCTACTTTTTTTTCTTTAGCCCCAACACAAAATACAACCTGGGTATCTACAAGTCACGAGTGAATAAGTATCTTCTAGACAGGCGTGCTCCACCGTAGACCGCATCATCTCTTAATATCAGGTGAGATAGTGGTGAAACGCTTGCCTATTCCCAATAATAATAAAAAAATGACGGTTCTCCTGGAATGACAAGAAGACACAAAAATCGTCAATAGGGGAAGGGAGGGCAAGATGGAAGGCTTAACTTCATGATGTTTAAAAAAATAAAACAACCTAATATAAAATTATTATTTTAATCAATCTTGAAAGAGATCTTATACAGTTAAAAAATTAAGCCTTTAAAAAATATTAATAATAAGTAGATTTGTTATTGTGAGTAATTTAAAAATAACGTCATGAATTCCATCTTGCCCTTACCCAGAGGGCAGAATGGAAAGCTCGTTTGGGCAAGATGGAATGTACAGGAAATCACTATATTTTACACATAAAGGTACTATCTTCTTTATCAGTACACAATTCATGTGCCCAATTATTACATACTGGACATTGTACCCAGTCCTCTGTGGGAGTTTCCACATCAGGTTCTCCACATAATACACAGAACACATCATTTTGTCAAGACTTTACTAAATTGTCTACTTTTTTTTTCTGTGCTTTTTCCTTTCCTTTTTTTCCCGTTGAACTTTGGTTTCACTTTCATCTCATTTTTCATTTCAATAGCATTTTTGAATGGAGAACTGGTTATGATTTCTGACTTTTGACATCTCTCTCCGTTTTTTATGGGAGGAGTAGTTTTTGGTAGGTACCGGAAGAATTTTCATTGGAGAAATATAATACGAAGTAGATGGTTGATCCCAGCTCTTATCAACAACACTGGAACGAGTTTCGAGCATACTATCTTTCGTTCATCGCCATCTGCATCGTTTTTTCAGTACAAGTACCTCTATTGCCTTTTCTTGTATACTTGTTCACCATCTAAAAACAATAATCAAACAACATTAGTTCTAGCAACTCAAAACAGAAATCAAAATAAGTGCGCGGATAAGATGGAAAGTCTTCCAACTTGCCCTAAAGTGCAATTTTCCAACTTGCCCATTCGCCCCTATGTACTAATAATATCAATACCTTAAAAATGCTTTATTCATTCTCTTATTTAAATATCAATATACACAACCGATTCCTAATACATCCTTTATATGATTGCATAATAGTAATATTACTCACCTTGTTGAAATAATCGCATCACAAAAATCCAATATTTGCGTAATATTTTTCTGCGAAAACAAGAAGTACATGTACACTCCGTTATGTGGCGCGAGCTGGACTGAGCTGTCGTTCGTGGCCACCTGATGACCACTTGCCTCTGTGTGGGTGTGGATTCGGGCGCTTCGTTGCACGGTTCGGGTTTGGTAGGTAGTTTCCATCTTGCCTACTCCTTCCATCTTGCCCTCCCTTCCCCTATATACCATATCACCGCGGGTCACACCGCGGGGCGTAGCTTGTATAGAAAGTTAAAGTGGTATATTATAACCAAAAATGGTGTAATTTTCCGTTTCACCCAAAATGGCGCCCCAACACTTGACGTCGTTCATAAAACAATCACAAGTAAATTGTACGACAAACGGCGCGCAACGAGATTCAAATCGACAAAAACTCACGTGACTCGAGTTCGCTCGTGTTTTTTTCGTCCGTTAGTCTCCAATTTTATGTCTCTACTAGAAATGACACGATCATTTTGTATCTCTCTCCTCTATCAAAGTGATTGAGAATTGAAACACGCTATCTAGTTTCTGCGCTTTATATTGTTCACTAGACATAATTTCTCTAATAAAATAAAAGTGCAATTCGATGGATACTATTTCTTTACACTGTTTTTTACGGGTATAACGTGGTACTTACGCGTAGTCGCTATCACGATCGACAATTGTTTCGGCTTCTTCCGGAAGCCTTCATCAGGATCTTGAGTGCGGTGCGTTAGTCGTAACGTCCCGTCTCGCACTGATACTACTACTACTATTTATTTTATTTATTACTACGGATACTATTTCATAAATATTATGAATTAAGTTTCATATAATTATTTGCAAAAAACCATTTTATTACGTATAACAAAATAACACGAAAATATGCAAAGTTTGATTATTAATTTGTTTATCACTTTCTCCGGATAAAAAGCCTCCTCCAAGAAATGACAATATCACACTAATATTATAATGGCAAAAGTTTGTTTGTGGCGTGTTTTTTTTCTTCACGTTGAATTGGCTGAACGGATTTGCATTAATTTGGAACGAAGATTGTGCTTATACCTAGGAATAACGTTTTGAGGTAGCGGGAAAATTCGTAGTCCGCGCGGGTGAAACCGCGGGGCGTATCTAGTTATTAATAATTATCAATTTTTGACCCTTCACCTGTATGCTTGCTCGTGTACCCATTTAGAGTTAGGCTTTCCTCCACTTATAGTGCTTAGCTTAGCTTACCTTTTATGGTTCATTCCATTTGACAACTCTCCCTGTCCTTAATATAATGTACATACTCATCTTTATATGTATTGTTATTAATCGTGGCCACGTGACCTGCTATTTCAATTTACTTTGAAGTGAGAAGGTAAGGGCATGTTTTAATTTTGTTCGCTTCCGAACTTTAAACCAGCACACGGTAGTAATTCAGTACTGCCACCAACAAGAGATAACAGGAACGTTTTTTAGTAAATATAGGGGAGGGGGGGCATAGTGACGTTGTCGCAAAGTAACGATAACTAAAAACGTGACAGTCTGCTGGTTTACTATTTAACTATGAGTTCTCACGGTAGTTTTTATAACTATATATTGAATAAATAAATTATTCATTATTTTTATTATTCTGTTCTCTCTTCTTCTTGTCCCAATCTGGGTAACCAATACCGACTCAAATGATTTCCTTTTTAATATCTACACCTGATTGACTGACTGACTGTACAAGCAGTGGAACTAAGAAAAACATACCCTTAAAAGTGTTGACATTCAAGCAATATAATTGGAGTGAAAGCAGTGATGGTCATTATATTGCCTGTTTATTTGATAAGCCATACATTAATTTGATTAGTTCTAGAGTCTTATGTTATCATTAAATTGATTGGATAACACATTTACTTACTTACTTCATGACTTATTTAATAAAATTGATTATTTTTAACAACCACTGTTCAACGAACGATTCGTTGTAAAAGTTATTTTACTTGGAAGAGTTGTTTTATAGTTTTTATTTTATCTGAATTTAGTTATAATTTGTTTTTACAATTGAGCCTAAATGTTGTTATTATTATTTAATTCCCACATTTCGAACAAACAAACGCATTGCACTTGCAGCCAGGCACTAGGATTCCCTCTCACACAATCAAATTCCAAGATCCAGGAGAATCATGAGATTCGAATCCAGGTCCGAAGATCAGAAACCAGGCACTCCACTGACTCCATTAAGACATGACGGCCGCCATTTTGTTTCCAGAAGACTTGTCTAGGATATTTATTAGAGGGTGTTAATAATAGAACTAATAATTTAATTATGATGGTAATACTAACTTGTCCGGTATCACGCTGACCTGACAGTTTTCAAATCTATTGTCCTTTGTCATCATGACGCCATATTGTATTCTAGGTCTACAATATAAATCATCCTGTCCCATTAATTAAATTGTTGCGCCGTAATAATACGTTTCACACTAAAATCCTAGGTCTGAGCATTTTGAATAATTTATCAGATCGTAATTTTAATAACAATCAAGAGTTATAGGAGCCAGTTTTTTGTAGAAATTTGGAATAACTATCTCATTTGAATGTATGTGGCATTAGCTACGCTGATCTAGATTTTTGACTTAGTTCGTGAGATATATATATGGAACGATAAGGGGGTTCTTTAGTAAAAAATTTCTTTTTTAAAATACTGATCTGACTATAGCCCTTTGAAGGACATAAGCGCTGAGCGATTCAACTAGCGTTCATCTATCCAAAGACCGACAAGACCGGAAAGAGCAGTCCGGGTATCATTCCGCTCCGTACGCTTGCCGTGGATTGTCGCTCCCGCATGCGCTCTCCATCCAGTGCTCGTATTCACGCTGAATGTTTGAAGGCTGAAAGCACGCCGGCGAACTCGAAGCAAAAACAACCTGGTTCGATTATCTCTAAATAATCAAAGAGCAAACATCCTTAGAGCCCAATTACGGGCCACATTGATACCGAGGCAATTCATTCCAATTTCCGATTTCCCTCAAGCTCATACCACGGTGGTGCCCTTGAGCTAGTCGCCTTGTCTTCTCCTAGTGGCACAGCGCCTTCAGCGCTAGCCTCACTAGGCGTTGGGCCTTCTGCGCCTGCACAAGAACTCGACTGATGACTTTCAGTATTCGTCCCTGCCCGGTGAAGCTGTAAATGCCGGTAGAAGCAAACAGCATTAGTCCGTTCAAAAGAAAAAAAAAAGTAATCGCTATTATCCCAGTTTATCGGTTAGTCGGCTAACCGAAAAACTGGGATAATGGCGACTACTTTTTTTCTTTCTCTTAAAATCTCATAACCCCGCCACGAGCGCTTCGCATTTTTATATAGCACAATATATTCATATTTTAGTTTACCGTTTATTAATAGTTCCCTCACTCCCGCACAAACAGGGCCAGATATACAAAGCAAGCCACTGTTCGTGTCACCCAAACAAAAGACAAGCCTTCGTGAGGTGGCTCCATGGTGGTTCCATAGTGGCTATGAATGGAATGATTTTAGCAAAGTCCTGCCTGCATGTAGCAATGGATGTTCGGAACACGGATCTATAAACACTCGTAGGATTAATTTAGTAGGTTCTGGTGACGTCACGTAAATGGTCCCAATTCTTCGTTGCGGTAATCTTCACTAACGTAAGTTTGATTATCTATCAAAACTAATATTATAAAGAGGTAAGGTTTGTGAGGTTGTAGGCAATCTCTGGATCTACTGAACTGATTTTGAAAATTATTTGTGAGTTTCATATGCTACTTTTCATCATCATAACCACGCGGGTTAACGGCAGGGCGCAGTTAGTTATTAAATAATTATATTAAATATTTAATAATTAACTCGTACACAAGGTATAAGTATTTGTCATGTAGTAATGTCATGTGATTGTTGACATTGATGACATGCATTGCTAAAACTATTGATACACAAATTCTTATCTACGATATAATATATCCTCTCTACGTTCCAATTAGTTCGTTAAAATAAAAGTGGGATAATTAAGGCAAAATGAAATTCTCAGGACAGCTAATGTCGATGTTTTTACCGTTATGCTGTGAACGAAGCAAAAAAAAACATTGAAGTATTCCGTGAAGCTGTTAGCACATTTGCGAAATCACCGTCATTAAGCGTACGCAGCGTATATAGCACGTTATACCGTTAGGAAATGTTAATAGGTGCGCGGTGAGTGTGCGCTATGCCTTAGACTAGGAGGTGGCGACAAGAATGACAAGTCAATTTCCATTATTGTTTATTTAACGTAAACCTTGCACCTGCCAATAACAATTGAATTCGTGTTGTTAATATACATATAGGAAAATAAATAATTATTATTTAAATTTAATAGAAATATTACCATATAAATGTATAAAACACGGGAATTACTCACGTAATTCTTCGCCTAGCTAGGAGAACCGCGTCCGCGAGTGCCCCGTACTCTCCATGAAAAAGACCACCGAATGTGGTTGAAACTATAGTCGGATCACTTATTACGTGAGTAATTCCCGTTTTTTACAAATGTTACGTGTGAAAACTACGTAAGTTTTCAAAATAAATACCTTCGGAAATATTACGAGCTTCCAAAATATTCTTCTTCCAAATAGTTCAAAGAAAGTAAATTAAAAACAATGATCTCAATGTTTGTTGAATTTTAAATGTATTTATAGTAAAAAAATATTGAATTAAATACAGAAAAAGGCTGGTTATAAAGGCACAATAATTTCTTTGTTTTGACGGTCGAAGCCACAGAATATTAATGATGATCACAAAATGAACTTTATCTTACTTGACAAGCAAAGTTTTGATCGTCTAGTCATTTATTAAACTAAGGATAATTTTACTTTTGTTTATATGTTTTCCTACAGTGAAAAAGGAACTTTATGGGTACATTGGGGTACGCTTATTTCACTTTCAATCTTCATGAATGAAGAGTTGTGGCCGAAAGGATATTCCGAAACTTCAAAGGTCGACTTACAATTCCTACAAATATATAACTAGATTAGTTTTAAGGTATATATAAATATGGGTGATAGTTTGTAAATTATTCTTAAGTTACCTGAAATAAATGTATTTGAATTGAACTAATCCACCAAACATATGTCGTCCATGATGCAAAGTAAGTTGTTTAGTAATTTAAAACTAACATCTTTACTATATAACATATACAACGATATAACAAACCTAGGGACAACTTTTAATTTTTTAATTAACAAATGCTAAATTATTTTTAATTCTAATCAATTTGAAGACTTGTCGAGAATTATTATACTGATAAGTCTGTGCTACGGCAGCATAGTGACACTACAACGATGACAAAATTACCTTGGTGAGTACATTAGTTACATGATGCTACGGGAAAACCTTCCGGCGGTAACTAAAGTAGTAGTAATTATAGGAAAGGACAAAAGGTACATGAACAAAATTACTTCGTTGCCGGGGCTTATAATGAGGAAAGCTTACGAAGGAAGAATTTATGTTATATACGCGTAATGATTAGTCAAGCTTTATTATATTATAGGTATATATAAAAAAGTCATTATAACTTCCAGTAAAGGAAATCAAATTGCTTTTCGATTTGCTGAAGGTAAAATAGTTACTGCAATTATCACCTTATCGAAACACATTTTTGTGTGGTCGAATTAATAATAATAAAGGCGCAACATACGAAAAATTGTGAAAACTCAAGCAATACCTACGTATAATACGTATTCAAAAGAATAAAAACGTAAATTAGCTGTATTGTGACAATTCGCTGGATCAAATTTTACGTTGTCACATCGCGGGAAGTATGGGCACACACAATCACATTACATAAACATCCAAGATCTGAGAACAAAACAAATGTTTTCCCGTGCCGGGATTTGAACCCGGAGTCGAAAAGTCAGTGTCACTGATGACTGCGCCATGATGGCCATTAAATCCGTTTTATGAACGTCAGTATAGTGGTTTGATTAATTATTGTTAAGTGATTCTTGCCAGTCAATTGTATTTTTTATGAAATAAGCCCTTGGCAGTAAGGCACCACCTCACACACTAATTCATGAATAATGAAAGCAAGACGATAATCGTACCGTGTAATAATGCACGACGGGCGCGCGTGTAACGCTACCCTTACACGTCACTTTGCGAATGAGGTGGTACTTATAGAAGCACGATTGTTTGTGATTTAGGATAGATTAAATTAATTAAAGTCAACAATTATGACCAAACAATGGATACTTTAATCAACATGGTATATGGCACTGCACCAAACAGAAATTGGAACATATAAAGTTTTCCAAAGTTATGTCCGTTTTATCTAACCATTATTAAGCCACCGCCTTTGTGAGTGTGTCTTAACAAAATGTATAAATTACATGAAATCCAGCCATTATAATAAGTTACTTTCATAAGGGGAGCGGTCCCCTCATGTAAGTAACATTAATGATAAAAATATTAAAACTTAAAGATCAAATAATAATGAAACTATGCATATCCTAGCAAGTGGGGATAGACTCCCCTTCCCCTACCTCCTCTTTTTCCTTACCTTCTTACGAAGGCTAGGTTTAAAAGATCTAAACTATATTTAAAAACAGAACTTGATGGGTTTAATTCGCGGATCTCCGAACAAAATTTAATTATTTTTGGGAATATCATCCAGTAAGGTAACACGCTTTGTAGCCGAAACACCGCAGTCTTAATTGACCTCTTTACTGCCGCCTAAAACACCTGAACCTTCATAAATTGTAACTAAGAATTATCTCGACAACGTCAACTAAAAAAAAACACATCGAATTCGGTTCATTCTTTTTGGGGCTACGACAACACACACAGACACGTCAAATTTATAACGCGTCTTTTTTCGTCGGGGGCCAAACATTATAAATAAAAAAAATGTACTCGAATAAAAAAGAAGCTATTGTCACAAATTTCGTTCCAGTAATCAAGCTTCGTAAAAGAAACGAATTGCCAACTCTCATAAAACAGAACTCCCGACGGTGTAGAACAATAATAGAGTTACAGTTAACTATGAGCCCTCACTATATACCGTTACTCTTTTGGGAAACATTCATTTTTATGACGAGAAGATGAGATAAATAAATCGTGGCAACATTTGGAAGGCATCAATCTTACCAAAAATAATTACAAATGGTACAAGTACAAGTTGTCTAAGTACCTCTTAAGACACCGAACCCGCTGAAGAGTGCGCTTACGGATCCCCGTTAGATGCTCTTTGAATAGGCAAAGTGAAAATATAATAAAGAAAATTCTCACAGTGTTTGTAACCATACTCCTACGAAACGGCTTTACCGATTTTAATGAAATTTTTGTCGTACATTCTGTAGGTCTGAGAATAATTCGTAATCATTTTTTTTATATTCAAACACAAAAAATATTTTTTATTTTTTGGCCAGCGTTTTTTTTGTCTTTATTTTTGTATGTTTTGGCATTAAAAAATACATGTACCTTCAGTGTTCACCCCTCTAACACGAAGCCCCATTTTTTAATTGCGATATTAGTACTGATTTAATCTTCAACCCTCAGTGGTTGATAACTGATAAATTGTCAATCGATTACCGGTGTCACTTCTCACGTAGCAAACATCACGGAGTAGGGATGAGAACGAAGTCGGTCTCTTGTATTCGTATTAAAACCTCCGCAAACCAATCGGGCATATCTTATTTTATACTTTACATGATGTAGGTAACGATGTGATTGAAGGTACCTACAATCACGCTATATCTAGAATTATAACTAGCCCAGAGGACTACCGAAACTCACTATGTGTTTGTTTAAACTTTTTGAAGCCATGATAGCTCAGCAGTGAGAGCACCAGCTGTCAACAACCTGACGGACGCTGGTTCGATCCCCACCGACGGTCTGAGCTTCCGGTGAAGGTTACACCGTTATCAAATTCCCAGCATGGTGGTAGGATTCTTTCGAGTAGGTACTCGCTTAGCTAGAGCTACCACCCTCAAGTTTGAAAACTGTCACCAAACACAAAGGGTGTTCAGGCAGCAATCATTGAGAGCGAGGAAGCATCCTAGGTCTAGCGTGATAACATCATCGAATACATCGTCAAGTGAGATAGTGGTCAAACGCTAGATCTATACAGTATAAAGAACTTGAAGTTGATAGCTAGGAGGCGGGTACTGGAAAGTACCACAATGCTGTGGATTTGATAACTATATTGCTTTCACTTGGAGCTCAATTCAGTGTCCTTCAATTTAACATCTGACTCTCTAAACGCTAAGCATCTTCTTCTTCTCTCAGCCATGTGCGTCCACTGCTGGACATATGCCTCCCCTATATAGGGGGGATTTGCCAATACTCGCCACGCTTGGCAGGTGGGTCGGCGAGCGCAGTATGATTTCCAATCCTCAGTAGGCGCTGCTACCCACCTTCTGGTACGTGACTCCTTAGCCGACTCTTACGGCACCCGCGGGAAGAGATGGGGAGTACTATTCTAGGCTGGTACTACCACGGCCTTACAACGCTAACCGTACATCGTTTCAAATATTGCACTTATTTCAACCCTCCCTTTTCCTTACGAAATTCAGATCGAAACATAAAAAGTGTTTTTTTTTAACTAGCTTCTCCCCGCGGTGATACCCTCATATCGCTGATTTTAGACGATGCACTTTATGTTCTCACACCTGGCTGAATGCATTCAGAATTACCACCCGATAATGCTGTGGAAAGCATCACCTTAAGCGCTGATTCTTTTACGGAAATTTCGGAAAGATTTCAAGCTTAACATTAGTTTGACATCACGCCTTACGTGACAGGTAAACTTGACGAACTTCCATCCAACTTAGCTATCTAGTAGTACACACTAGCAGCCTAACTTTGGAGCTGTTAACGAGATAATTTGCGGGGAAGTTTAATGTTTGATCTATCATATATAACCACCGTTTTCCTACCCAACTATTTTGACTTTGCTCAAGGTACTACTACTATCAGCAATAGAATGGTCACAATGAATTAATTCTGACTAATTATTACATGCAATGCAAATAGGATGGCATTTTCTTTTGCTCGTGTTTAGGTTACATGCGTTTGATGGTTTGACTTATTCATATTTTTTCTCCACTAAAACTTTTTAATCTAATAAGTTAATGTGTTGTGTATATGTCTCTCATTGTACGTAAAAATGTCTTTTGTTTTTCATTTGTAATTTAATCAATTGAGTTTTATGTAAAAAAGGCTGGATTTTGTAGAGAGAACTGTTTTAATAAAATAAACTTATGAGTGTTCATTAAAATAAATATTATTTTTCACTTATTTTATTGAAAACCAACATGCTAAACATTGACATAGTTATATTAAAAATTCATATTAAAGTTATAAAAACATATTGATGGTAATAAAATATTATATTCGTACGCTGATTTTGCATCGCCGAACTTCCAGACTCTATATTATTTCTGTTGAATGGTTGCCCGGAAGAAATCTCTTTGAGCGATAAGGCTGCCAATGGTACTTTAATTAGGTATATGTTTTATTTTCATTATAGCTTATCTTATTTGTGACCGGTGTGTTATAAATTGTTTTGTTTTGTACTGTATTGTACATTTAAAGATTCTGACTAAATGTTAACTTAATTATATATACCGACAGCAAGCACATATTAAACAAGTCATTTATTATATTTATAAGTTACAACGCCAATTGAAATACAAATTACTAATAGGTGTAATCTCTTTGAGAGCTAAATGTAGTAACTTTTTATTAATTATGCAAACAGTACATATGTTTTCTAATATTTTTATAAAACAAACTTTTTATTAATTATGCCAAAATATACTGTATGTGTGTATGTACTGTATATGTGTGTATACGTACGTATGGCAGTATACACCGCCGCCTTCCTTCCCGCATTAATTGAGGGGAAATTTGATATTTAAACCCATTGTGGTTACACATGAAATGGTTTTTGTTGCGAAATTCTAATTTTTGCCTTAAAACTTCAGATCAGCGCTAATCAGCGATTAGCACGCAAGTTGATTTTTAATGAGCCAATACCATTTTGTATTATTTTTGTATATGTAATGGTTAATTTTAATTTTTAGGGCGTAAAATACAGAGTACCACCATCGTACTTTAGTCAAAAGTTATGGCTTACTTATGGGTGAATTTTATTATGTTTGATAAGTTGAAAATATGATATATGTATTAAATAGTTTAAAACTAGCCGACGGTTCTTTCACATAATTAATTTTAGTTTAAAGCCTTAGACAACTGCAAACGAAAGATTTCATAGAAATGATTTATGTAAAACTAAAAACCAACATGCGTGCTAATCGCTTATGAAGTTTCAAGGCAAAAATTATAAGTTCGCAACGAAAAACATTTTACGTGTAATCTCAATGGGTTTATTTCCAATTTTTCCATCAATTTATGCTGGAAGAAGGGCGGCGTACACTGCTTTGAATATTTTTATCTCGCGGAATCAACTAAATATTATATATATATAATCAATCACTAAATATTGTGCATTTATTATAAATTAAATATGGTCTACTGCAAAGCAACGAATGATTCTTTCATCATCATCATAATCGCAGCCATAGGACATCCACTGCTGGACATAGTCCTCCCCCATTGGTTTCCACATGGACCGCATCCAGCACTTGCCTGCGAACTTAAGTCGTCTGTCCACCTGGTCGTGGCCTATGCTGCGCTCGCCTATGATTTTACAAACTGTCACAAGTACTTACATATAAGAAAACAAAAATTGCTAAAATATGATGTTGAAGATATAAATTTAGATACTATAGCGTAAAATGAACAATTGCATTTCATGTCTTTTTATATTGTGTACAATAACAAACTTAATATCATATTTTTTTCTTGTGGAAAAAGAACGAATAGATTTTATTCTCCAGCAAAAGTCGAGTTCAATTCCCAGAGCAAGCTCCTTAATCCTGCCCTAACTGTTAGCTACGATAACTGCATTCTCGTCGTTGTATCTAACCAGTCTGACCTATATTTTGTAACTTCTATCTTTATTATTATACTAGCAACGCTACGCGGTTTTACCTGCGATGAAATGATACGTGGTATTGAGGATTTTTGTGTCTTCCCGTCATTCAACGAGAGCAGTCTACATTCTCGGGATAAAAAGTACCCGTTATTCCAGAGTACAATTTATCTTCATTCCAAGTTTCATGCAAATCCGTGTAGCCGTTTCAGCGTGAAAGACTAATAAACATCCATACATACAAAATTTCGCGGTTATAATATTACTAGTATGATTTCACTACTGTCGGAGTGTCATTATTATATCAGAATGGAGAGGTTAATACAAAAATTCAACATGTACGCTGGTGGGAAAAATAAAAATAAATATAAATACTTTGTTGTTTTTGCAAGTTCAAATGTGGTATAGTTAGATAGTTTGATTTAGAAAATTATCGCGAGTTTTGTCCATTAATATTATCTAACAACCAACTAATACTCACGTGATATTTGGTGAACAGTACTCTCCGACCAGTATCGAAATGATTTGCAGTTCTTCATCTAGGAGTAGAACCAGGCGGGCACAGTTATGAATATCCTAGATGAAGAACTACAAATCAGTTCTTAGTCACGTAAATTTCCAGCAAATATCACTAGCCAGTTCTTCGTAATGAAGGTAGATTAGATAGTTCACACAAGCCACTGTCTCACGTACTCCTTCTTCTTCAGATGTCTCTCTATCACTGGTAAATAATAATCTTTTTAATATTTTTTTTCGTTAATTGTAAGTTCACTGTATGTTAAGGGCAAGTTTAAAAAGATCTTTGATACTTTTAATTCCTGTCCACTCCCTTATGTTCCAAACCCATGCAAATGTTTACCTTCCAATACAACTTTTGCCAGCCATATTTCCCATCGCGAATCGTCTCGAACGTAGGTGGTTTCCGAAAAGAATACAGTACATTTTATGATAATATTATTTAAATTCGTTTTAAATATTATAATAATTTAAAACGGGATTAACGTGTAAACTTACGCGTTATCAATATCACGATTGACAATTGTTTTGACTTCTTCCAGTAGATGTTTGACACCTTATTGGTCCAGCTGCTAATCTTGTAGCCATAAGTCTATGTTAAAGAAGTTAAATCTACACCTAAAATCAGATACCCACTGTAACGAATTTGTCATACTCGTACAATTCTCATACGAATTGTTAGAGCTCTAGGGATGTCTAAGAAAAACCTTATTCTAAACTATTCCGTTTCTCAACAGTTGAAAAGCATCGAGCTCGGGGCTCCCTAAGGACCTCATTACGATGCTGGAAACGGTATGTATTATCAGTTTCCCGGTTTGCGATGTGAATACGCGAATTTCATGCATGCTGAAGTAGGTATTTGATTTACAACTCTTTGGAGCGACTTTGTAATTTCAATTGTGAAGCTAAATACGTGCTTAATATTACTTTACAAGTTAATGCAATAAATAATAATAGGTATTATTCTTCACTTTATAAGTAAACTGTCAACAATGGCATTTTGAATTTTTATTACTTATTCAAACAAGACGGCTGTACTTATATGACTTTATAATATACCTACGAAGATGAGATGGTGCAAGGGTATCTAAACATGTGGCATCCCAAACTAAAATATGTCCCATCTTCCAAGGAATTATTTTCATTCCATCAGGTCTTTAACCATCGTCACAGATGAGGCTATTTGGCTTTAAAATTGTAGGACAGCCATGGTAAAAGCCCGACGTCTTAAATCGCTATGGCTGAAATGGCAGGAAATTCGTATGGCAATGGGGCAGAGCATGCTGACCTAGTCGGTCAGCAGTAGCGCCACACTGGCATCGCAGTGGAGAAAGCACAACAATATGTGCCCTAACGAAGCGATGCGGCAACTCAGATCGCTGAGGAATCTTCAGTATCCCGATATTCGGAGAAAGGAGAGCCTTTAACTATAATCCTGATTCCCACTCAGAAACAGCTAAACGAAGAAGATCTGCAAAGCTTCAAGACACGATCTGCAAAGCCTAGGTACGTGTTAAAACGATGCGTACTAGCTGGCAGAACGGCCCATCCCAAAGGCGCTGAGGAGATTTTTTTAAATTATTATATATTCTTAGCTATCACTGGCAACATTGTCACAGGCAACATTAATGTCCCACTGTCACTTATAAAAGCAAGCGCCCAGTCGAGTACCGCCACATTTTGTTCAGTCGTTGGTCGGTAAGGTGCTTGGGCTCGACGCTGCATACCGTAAGATCGTTCCATTCTAATTTATGCTGTCATTTTGTGTCTTTGTATAAATGTTTCATTTTAACATGTACTTGGTTAAACCTTTTTGTATAAGACTAAAATTGTAATAAAATTCGACATCATGTTCTTTCTTATTTTTAATTTATACCACTTCTGATTTACAAGAATATATTAATTTTCGTCACTGACCATCAAGTGAGATAGTGATCAAACGCTAGATCTATACGATATAAAAAAAGTATTTGGGCAAAAAAGAAACAATAAAGCTATCTGCCTGACCTTGGGTTATAAAGCATTCTAAGATGGAACTCTTCAATAAATAATACTCACTTGTGACTTGAGGACAACTAGGTTGTACGTCTATGTGTGTGGGGGTGATAAGTTTTTTTTTATTATAGCTCGCAATGCTCTCATATAATCACTGCAAGTTAATTGTTTTTAAATTTTCACAATATAATGTAATTAATGGCTTTAAGGATACCAAGACCACATAACTTCGGCATATATATCCCACTTGGGGTTTACGTGCATCTAAGACGATCGTCGTGGCTCAATGATTAGTGACACTGACCTTTGAATTGTGACCTGGGTTTAAATGTCGGCTGGGAAAAACATATATCGATACTTAGGCATTGAAGTTTTGTTTGTTTGCCTCAAAATCAAAAATCATTGCTAGATAAGTTTTTCGCAATTGTTAACAATTCTGTTTGTTACTTACTGCTCATTATCAGCTCTGTCATGTCATCATCTGGATGATTATCACGGGTAATTTTATTTAAGACTGAAAAGTATCGTTTGATCATCAGGTATGTTTGTTTAGGCCCATGAATAATGAATCTAAGAAGATAACATTGTAGGATGTAATTAACTACCCATATTATATGAAACAAGTTCAATACATGACATTATAAAAATAATATGAAATAATATTACACAACTCATAAATCCAGTTGTAGAAACAAACTCCGCCCAAAGCGAAATTGAAACATCAACTATTCTAGACTACATGCTATAATTCAATACACAATTCTGCCATCAAAAAAGCACAAAAGTCTCAAGAATACCTATTAATCACTCAAAATAGCGGCATTTCTGTCTTCTCAGATCCATGAGCACTGTTCCCACGAGATTAAGAAAATGTTTTTGCTCTTCCAAGCACCTTTCAAAACCAGGGAACGTTTATCACGAGGTAAAACGCTATTTACGCAGTACACTCGATAAACAGTTACTGATCTTGCGAGTACTTTAGAAACTTTGAATGTCGTTTTCCCCATTTGGTACTTTAAACTGAAATGTGCTCGAAATTAAGTCTGAGTAGAACTACCGCATACTCTTGTCTTCATGTCCTAGCAATGAGCGCGGCGGTATGAGCGTCGGCTGTCAGTTTGACAGTTGTTGGATCGACCCACTCTCCGGGCCTGAGTTCCAGTGACAATAACATCGTTATGAAATCACAGCATGATGCTAAGTTACTTTCCAGTAGCAGCCTTGCTGGGTAAGGATCTCGAGTTTTAAAAATCTGTCACATTCACGCAACTGTCCGTGACTGCACCTTCAACCAATTCGTCACTGACAATCAAATGAGGTTACTACCTCACTACTACGTCTGCTTTAGTAATGCAATTAATGTGAACGTACGCATATTCACATAGTTGATACAGAAAAAATTGTAAGACAATTATTGCAATGCGTTCATATCGTGCAATATAATAGATACTTTACTGACACAAAAATAAGAATTTACAAAAAAAATACTACAGTACATTTACACATTGTTTTATTGCTAAGAGCGATCTCTTCCAACCGTGTCCAATAATGAAACATTTAATTATATATATTGTAGTATATATATATTTTATGATGTCAAGTTTCTATTGGTACAATAAAAAAATAATTGCATGGCAGTGTTTAGTGTTATCTAGACCAAAATGATAACTGACTGTTTGACTGATTGATTTGACTCTGCACGCCGCGTCAAAGGTTTAAAACCTTGCACATACGTGCACAGTTCGATTACTGTGTTCTATTGACCACTACATTCCCACATTATTTCATTGGGCCATTCTGTATCAAGCAAATTAATTTTGTGTCTCTTGAACGGAGATTATCCTTAAATATTATTGTTGGGGAAATCCCGCCATTATTTCAGGCAGGTAAAAATATTACCTTGATTTATACGCTATAAGATTGTAATGGTTTTAAAATGTTTTTAGGAACGCAGATATTTTATATAGACATACATTTTCAAATAGTTGTAGTTAATAGTTTGAACGTAGCGTTAATTTCTGGAACTTATAATCTAATTGGAATAACTATTTTAATAAAAGGAAATTGTTCATACATTGATATTTTTAATCTGTAGTAAAATTGTAGCGCGAGAAAATTCTATTAATTACGAACAATTTAAATGTTTCGTGAATAAATAATAAACATAATATGATAATTTTAACTTGATGCTCGCCGTGGCTCAGTTGTCAGTGATGTGACTTCTATATCTCCGGGATCCTGGGTTCGAACCCCGGAAGGGGCAAACATTTGAGCGATAAGTGTAGTTGTTTGTCCCGGGTCTTGATTGTTTGTGTGCTGTGATTGTGTGTGTCCATGCCTCCCGCGACACAGGGAATCCTAGTTTGGTGTAAAAATAAAGAAGAAAAAAGAAAGAAGTAATGTCTATTCAATTGTAATCTATCTGTTTTCTAGTCAGTAAATAAATCCTGTAAAGATAAGGAAAGAAAAATGCAGCTATGGTTAACTTTACTACTTATAACTTTTTATAAATAGGGGCTAATTAAATTGTTTTATATTTGTTACGTATATTTTGTTCTGTGACAAGACTGAGCTGCTATCAATTACTTAGCGGCACCCACAGAAATAAAATTGTATTTGTATATAGGCATAAGTATCGCTGCACCTATCAATGCCTCCTAATATTGTCAGTCTTTAAGTATAATCTTTAAACTTTATCCAATATGTAATCTTGTTAAAAATTTGTTTCTTGTTACAAAATTCGTCAAGATTGACAATGAACTCAAAAAGCAAATGGAATGATTAGATTCCGGTTTGAACCCTTAATATATTGGAAACGAATAACAAAGGAGTTTGACCCGAAGGAACCTTTATAAAAACCTCCACAAAGACGTATTTTTGTCAACAAAAGCGGAGAAACAGCCCTAGGTGTTTATCGGTTCTACAGATGAAACTTATTTGCCGTACGAACATTAACCTTGATAGAGGGCAGGGGCGGAGAAGTATGTCGTTTTCCGTAATACGGTAATTGTGCACTATTTCCCTTTAAAGGTAAAGAGTATAAGGTCTGATTTGTCGAACTTACGGGGAAAGTAGAAGGGAAACGACACGTTGGATGCAGAAGGAAGTCCTATGTAGAAGACCTGTTTTCTCAGGCCAAAAATAGTCACAAATATGCAGAGCTAACCTTCAATATTGCACCGAAAGAAGAAGAAGAAGTCTTGTAAGTGTTTTCTAGAGCTAGTTACTAATGTAAGTAGAAAAAAATCTTATCAACAGTAATGAATATTGAAATAATAGTCTTCACTATTACTTATTAATTTGCCATTAATTACCGAGCAAACCAAGTTTTGTATGATTTTTTGATTATTCTAATACATGATGCTTGAATTATTTTAAAGCATATTTATCACAAACAGATTGGGTTCCATGAGGCAGGAAAATAAAAAAGGGAGACCTAATAAAAGGAGAGATATGTTCAATCAGAGATGTAGACCCCTATGCATGCGACGACGGCGCAAAACAGGGGCGTGGAAAGATTTAGAAGAGGCCTACGCTGCAGAGGCGACTACTACAAATGATAATCAAGTCATTTATGTAAATAGTTACACATATAACCAGAAAATACGTAATACCTAAACTATTATAACCTACATTAAATTTATGTAAAATTTGTTTGTAGAAGAAATAAAGGCCATTTTGTTTTATTTATCAAGAAATAAAACTATAATTAATTAGCTTGAGTTTGGCTCTTGATTATTCCTTTAAACTGAATTAAAAATATTAAACTCCAGCAGCGTACACTGCCAAGCTGTGGTTTAATTTCCGTAGGTAACAGCATCTTGGCTCTAACTGGCAAGAAAGCAAGTGAAGTCAAGATACTGATAACGAAATATTTTATATTATATCATCAAAATAAGATATAAATAAAATGATGAACTACTTGCTACATCGCCGTGCTGAATTGCCAGGGAAATCTCCCAGAGTCGTCACCCGAACGTGCATCGCGAGTCTTCTCGTTGAGGCGTCGCCCAAGTTCTTGGATAAATTCTTCAGCTTCAGAACTCCATGCCTGTTGCCGTCTCCACGGTAACCGGGAATTATACCTACGCTGTTTCCAGGCATGCATACTTTAAATGCTTACTCTTAGCGACTGCCTCTGCTACTATTCAGTTTTTACCCCTCTGCCGTAGATAGAAGATGTACTCGTTTTGAGCTGCCAAGGAACTAGCGTTGATATTTATACACATTCACTTGTTATTTTTTGACGTGTCATATTTGTATAAAATCTTCAAAAAAAGAATTGAATTAAAAACACCGACTAACAAACCAATTCTTTTTAGTCGACTTTACCCGATTGTGCTAGATGAATGCCAATTTTTTTAACAAGTGTACCTATGTATGTATATTTAATGACACGCTTTGTAGCAAACTGCTTGCTGGATTAATAAATGCCTTAATTGTGAGAGAGCGAAGCGCGTGAAGTAGCAAAAACACACACAAACTTTATAATGTTAGTGTGATTAGGGTGATTATTGTTTTGTTTCTTTAATCAGCTTTTCAGTCTTTTTCAGATTTATAAAACTTTTCAAGCCGTTGCTTTTTTTTTTCAATAATTTCACTTTTCTAATCCTCTTCTCACGTTTACGTTCCATAATTTCGTTTAGAGATTGAATTGACCTTTCTCAATTACTTATTTCATTCCCTTGCGGCATTAATGATAAGGTATTTATTCGATTTTTATGTATTTCAAACTGGTTTAAACGTCGACGAGAGCCTTTTAAAGCTGCTTCGGATAACCTTTGATGCTTCAATCAATAGGACGCTCGTTAGATACTCTTTGATGCTAAATTTTTTTTCAATTGTATTGCGACTTTGTAAGGTTCCTTTGTACAGTGAATTTAAAGAAAAGTGTTAAATTTTTCCTTTGTTATTATCATCACAAACTTTTCACATTCAACACATACTTGTAGTTTACGTTTGCTAAACTCAAAATTCTCATTTATATTAAACTTAAATATTAGCTTTAAAAAAACATCTACAAAGAAAAGCTTTCATCACTTTTCAGTAAAACAAACAGAGTTTATGATGTAGGTAACTAATGCCTATTTAAAAAAAAATAGGTTCTCGTTTCACACGAATTTCCAATAGAAATTATAAGATCCAGTAAGATAAGTCCAACTTTGAGAAAGAGGTAAGTCGTCGAATCGAAATCGGCTGGGCAGCGTTTGGGAAGCTGTGCAACGTCTTCTCGTCCAAATTACCGCAATGCCTGAAAACGAAAGTCTTCGAACAGTGTGTGTTACCAGTGATGACTTACGGAACCGAAACGTGGTCTCTGACTATGGGCCTTCTGAGCAGGTTCAGAGTCGCACAACGAGCTATGGAGAGGGCTATGCTCGGGGTTCCTTTACGTGATCGAATCAGAAATGAGGAGATCCGTAGAAGAATGAAAGTCTCCGATATAGCCCAGCGGATTAGTAAGTTGAAGTAACAGTGGGCAGGGCACATGGCTCGAAAAACTGATGGTCGTTGGGGTCGAAAAGTTCTGGGTCTGGTTCTGGTATAGACTGACGGGCGGACTGTCAAGCGCAGCATAGGGCGGCCAACGACCGCACGACGGCCGATTCCAACCAGTTCTTATGGAAATCAATAGGGGAGGTATATGGCTGAGATGATGATGATTATATCTGATTCTAAGTCAGGTACTCAACATTTCATTTCATTTATATATAATGCGTGTAGAAAAGGGATATTTGTATATAGGTACTTCAATATTATTTCCAGGATAATTGACAGGTCAATCAATTTATAATTAAATCTCAAATGAAATTTCCGGCTGTCGTAATGTTGACAACACAAGGCGACAAAATTTTGATAATATGTACTTTTGAACTATTATAGTACCGACTTTAAAAAGTTATTTCACACTTTTGAGTGTATTTTTTTTTAATTCAATGTACTGATGACATAAAAATAATCCATTGGTTTCTAGCAACTGGGGGTTTGTTGAAACACTGGCAGCTAAGTGACTCTCTCTCTGACTGACTAACTAACTGACGTAACAAGAAAGTAGTATAACTATTTACCTACAGTACATTTTTTAGTCAAATAATCAGTGTAAATAGTTTAAATAAAACCGGCCAAGTGCGAGTCGGAAGCAAGCGCCAAAGGTTCCGTACAAAAAAAAGGGTACACTAGAAATGCATGATTTTCGCAATTTTTCTTTTATCTCTGCTATAAGACGTTCAACATTCTGAGTTCACTGCAAGTAGGTTGGGTAGGGTGTAGGTTTTGATTCTCTTGCGAGTGTCGAAAATGTTCGGCAGGGCAAATATCAGCGAAAATATTATAATAAGTTGCAATCTTTCTTTTTTATTTTTGTTTACTGTATAGATCTAGTCGTTTGACCACTATCTCACTTGATGTTCAGTGACGTGTGGTCGAAGATGTTATCACCTAGACCTAAAATACTTACTGGCTCTCAAGCACTGCTGCTGTCAGTTTGACAGCCGACGCTCCCTCGGCTGAGCTATCATCGATTTAAAAAGGCTTACGCTTATATGCATATTAGCATATCTTATATCGCATATCTATGTAGCAAACGGCGTTGAAACAATTTCGTTTAAGCTTAAAAGTCGGTAACGCACTATTAGACGTCACAAAGATATACGTGACCACAGATCATTTCAAAGCTCAACAATGCTTTACCATATAAAAGTGCAAACTGTTGTCTTTAGTGAAACCAACGAAGGTTATAAATGACTTATCCGATTGATATTTCCTATCAAAGTGATTGAGATTAAAGTCCTCACGCACCGCTGAAGCCAAGTGTGAGATTTGTAAAATTCTGGCTGCATTCATCTTGTCTGAGATAAACGATCACCAGTTCGGGAATTATTTGATTTGCGTAGCGCCAAATAAAGTCAAACATCCACCGAAAATTTTGATATATAAACGTAGGCAGGACGGGGGCTATTTGAAGTGGAATTTTAGGGGCAAAAAAGACAGGGTGTTCTTGTGCCTTGTTTACTAAAGAAACTCTTATATCAGTTATGTTATAGGTAGCCCGTTACGTTCCTTATAATATACATAATTTACGCTAACCTGAGACGATTGGCGAATAAGCATGCGGCCAGGAAGTACTAGTCGGTAACTAGCTAACTATATCTACTACAAAACTTATGCCGCCAACAAAATATTTCGTAATACTTTGGTATATCCATGAGAATGTACCTTGTGGCTCTAGGTATAGGTTATAAGTCTGCCTTTCGTGCTGTGTTATTACAGTAAAGTTGTTTTGCTTATTAAGTTATTTATAATGCAGGTTTGATGACTTCCAGATGGTGCGGCCAATTAAACAGAAGATCGCCTTTATTTTCAGCGATTTGGACCTATGAGAAGGCCCTTGATTCGACCGAGACATGGGTAATTTTGCAGTAGTGCCTTAATAGAAGTGATTAAGTATTTGTACAATAACGGTAACATGTCGGTCCGAGTGTAGGAGCAAATTTTGAAGACCATCCCATTGCAAAGAGGCTTAAGCCAGGAAGACGTTATTTCCTCGATACTGTCACCGTCGCAATGCACGCCTTCAAGTTCTTGGAATGGCTAGGCTTCGGAATGAACATCAAACACAAGTACCTACATCACTCACATTCGGTTATGCCTGAACAAAAATTAAAAATGAAATATAACTCAAAATAAGCTTATTTGGTCAAGGTTTTGCTGTTTTTTTACCGTTCGAATTGGTAACAACCAACAACTGATCATAGTTTACCCGATAAATCATGCTTAGCGCGGTGTTACCCCACCCCTGCCCTGGCTACGTCCACACGTCGTTTGGTTGGAGTTTTCACTACGAATTACCTCGGCACCGATGCTTTGACAAAGTTTCCACCTCGCGGATACGTATGCCATAATTTGCGTCAAATGCGAACATAAATTTTACCGACACGTATTCCTACATACCTACTAGGAATGTATGATTTCTTCGGTACGTGATAAAGTCATTGGAGGCAAATAGAGATTAAGTGTCACCTGAATATGTTTTTTTTTATACTGTATAGAACTAGCGTTTGACCGCTATCTCACTTGATGGTCATTGACGATGTTGTCGAAGATGTTATCACGCTAGATCTAGAATGCTCATTGGCTCTTAAGGACTGCTGCCTGAACACACTATGTGGTTGGTGACAGTTTTTCATACTTGAGGGTTGTAACTAGCCAGGCGCGTATTCGAAAGTACCATACCACCATGCTGGGAATTTGATAACGGTGTTACCTTCACTGGAAACTCAAGCTGCTGTTGGGGTTCGAACCAGTGTCCAACCAACATTAGTCGCCACAGTTTTGTAATGTTTCAATGTTTTCGTTACCATATTATATTTAAGTTGCTTTTGTATCCTGTATTTACTGTCCAAATAAACATATTTGTATTTGTATTTGTCCATCAGTTTGATAGGGGACGCTCCCCCCGCTGAGCTATCGTCGCTTCGTGTTTGGGTAAGGTGTTTGATTCCATTTATTTAAAGCCAATATTTTATCCAATATTCTTCGCCAATTTTCGCATTTATATTCTTCAAAGGACTCTAAACAATTGGGATAAAACTTTATTAGTTAAAAGAACTGGTTATTATATTGAAAAAAAAAACACCGAAAAATGGAACAACTTCAGCACTCAAAAGTGTGAAATAACTTGTTGAAGTCAGTACTGTGATATACTATTATCAAAATATTGTGTGCATGGTACCGACTTCGACAATTTATTTCACACTTTTGAGTGTTGAAGTCGGTTCCATTTTTTGGTATATTTTTTTCAAAATAACAACCAGTCCTTTTATTTTAACTAATAAAGTTTTAACCGAATTGTTTGGAGTCATTTTAATAAAAAAAATTATCACACATATCAGTGACCTTTGCCTCTCACGGGACAATAATTGTCATTCACACTCACTCATCCAGAAAGACGTAAACACTTTTCAGTTGAGTGTAACTTAAAAACCGCTCCACCGATTTTGATGAAATATAAATGTAACTACCTCAAAAGTATACTCTATCAAACAAAATATAAATCATTTAAATCGGTCTATAAACGACGAAGTTATCCTTGAGCACACATAAATAAACATATATAAGAACTCGAAAGAAAATCGAATATAGAGAACCTCTAAAAAGGACTTCCACAAGAGAAAACGTTACACTAACCATTTACCATCGCATGAAAAAAAAATCTAGAGAGAATATTAATTAAACGTGACTATGAGAGTCACTAATGAAAATTGATAGATCAATATTCAGCATCACTCATAAACTTTCCTCTTTTTACAATATATTATTATTTCGATTTCCTATTAAAAAAAGAAATAGAGTATTTTCCCTTTAATGGGACCATGTAGAGACACTCGTACTATAGTTCATGGGCACAATAGTATATGTAGGGAATATATTAGCGAAAGGGTTTTTGCGTAAACAATGTTATTAGATTTAATCTCACTCTCTAAATTAAGAAAAATATTACTTTCTAAAAGCCGGTAACGCACCCTTAAAATCTGACAAATACTCGCTAGCTGTAAGAATACTGATCAGTCTGGTCTGGTTTATTTAAATAGTTTTATATTCTGACATCTGATTATTTGATTTAATTCAAGATACCTCTCACACAAACTAACGAACTTTTAGTTTACGAAAAATCAGTAGTAAAAACTAAATTGACTACCTTTCGAAAACGCTGACAAGCTTCGCTTCGTAAAGTTACTCCACTTTGTGGAGTTGAGTAAAAGATAAATCTGTTTTATTACTCGCCGTCTAAAATTCAAGAAAATCTTACCTACTCGTTGGAGGTACTAAAGAAGGGCAATAAAAACTAAACTGTATCTATTCTGATTTCGACTACAAACAAGACTTCCACACTGTCACATATATCTGTATGTGGTACCTTTAAGCATTGAACGAAACTATGCGAGCTATAACGAGCTATTTCGATAGCTATAAGTTGAATTTTGCAGTCATTAGAAAACGATTCTTTCGGTGTTTAGATTAAAGAAGTTAATTGGTTTGTTGGTTTCATTCAATCTCCTTAAATTTTATCTCTTTTATATTTATACTCCTTGTATTTTTATTCTACTTGGGTTAGACAGATGGTGGGTACACGTTTGTATAACTAACTATAAGAGGACTCTAAGGCGTTTTTCTTAGCAAACTTCGATGCCATTGCACCCCCAGGGATTTCCTCAGATGTAGTACTGTGCTTAAAGGTGTTTATTTATTTTCTAGCTGACCTGGCAAACGTCGGCTTGTATAAAAACGTTACATAAATTATCGAATGTCAAAGTGACACGACACTTTATTTAAATTACTTCACGTCAATGATAGACGCTAACATTATTTGGATGTATGTTCTTACAAAAATCGTGGTTTGAAATTATGCGGGGAGGGGTGGGAAGTATAGAAAAAATCAGGACACTCGTTGAGTTCGATAACGAACACAGACACGAGATTTTTAGAATTTCAGTTATGGTTCAAGATATATATTTCTCAAAAAAATTTAATAATTAATAAACATTTAATCATTAATGCTGTGGTTTCTGGATGGATGACAGAAAAAATAATTGTACGCGTAGGTTCCGAAACTGAGGCTTGAAGCTAGTAACATAATAAAGTGGCCTTCCATTTTGCAAATAAATCACTACTCATATTCGCCATAGAAAGACCATAGCTGGTCAGTCTTTCCCCATTGGGCTCCACAAGGATTGGGTGGAAGCGACTCGCATCCAGACATCCTGCGCTGCGCTAGCCAGTCCATCGTCTCCATTTAAGAAATTTTTATTCACATCGGCATCAGTTCTAAGAGAGTACCGTGACATTGCCGTGACAAGAGGCATTGCCTCTTCAACTTGCTAATCCGGTTGGCCACGTCCGTGACTGTCGTTCTTCTATAGACCTCTTTATTTCTGTTTCGATCTAGCATAGAAACATTAAGCATGGCTCTCTCCATTAATTGTTTTGCAAACTTGATCTTGCTTACAAGGTCATAGTAAGAGGGCGCGTGTCTATTCTATATGTGGTCACTGGTAACCCACGCTGATGGAAGACCTTTGCCTTCAGCATTTGTAGTATGTTGGACGAGAAGACGTCGTCACAGAGTTTTTTGAAACAGCTCAATAAATTGTTATATAATCATCTCAGCCATAGGATGCTCACTGCTGGACATATGCCTCCCCCATGAGTTCTTTACGTAATTGTTTATATAATAATTAGAAATAAATAGTTCTCATTCTACGATCTCATGTCGATCAATGTAATCATTGTACTTCAACTGTACATACAATATAATATGTATATTAAGACTACATGTACATATATTCCACGGCCTTCCAAATGCTATCCCGACACACTTCTTTCGCTTCATCCACGCTCATCAGACCTTTCATACAAGAATACCGATTCGGAGTGCTGACCTGACCCTTTCGTAGAACTTCCTCAATCTGATTGTAGAACGTTCACCTAGGTCTTCCTCTTCCAACACTACCATTCACCTCACCGATGTATATCTGCTTAGTCCATCTCCTTTCGTTCATCCGCTTTACATGACCAAAATATCTGTGAGGTATTATACTGAATATGTGTCTGTAACGTACTTTCACTGACTGATTGTGGTCTGTGGCGGAACACGCCCTCTCTCGGGATATCTTTGATAGAACAAGGTATTCTTGTATGCAAATAAAACTCCTTTTAATTAATTGTGGTGGTTTAATTCAAGATACAAGAACATCTTTACATCTTTTTTCAATCTTAGTCACTACATCTTCGTTTACACCACAACATTTCCTTATCACTTACCAATAGATACTATATGCCGTAAGCCATGCTGGATAGATTACGTCTCGGCTCCCGCACGAGTTCTAATTATAATAATCCGATATTACGGCGTACTCCGAGGATGATTTCACGCCTCATTACACGCTTCGAACTGATCAATACATTATAACATTATAATAGACTTGAGCTGTTTTATTAAACGTATACTTGTATTGTCGTATTAAATTCTTAGTGGAAAGTTTTTATAGGCTTTAGGTAAGTGAGGAAAATATAATAGATAATATATAGATAATAAGATCAAAAATAATGTTCGAAGCGATGACAGCTCAGCGGTGCGAGCGTCGGCTTTCAAGCTGACGGACGCTGGTTCGATCTACGACTTGACCTTCTGGTGAAAGCTACACCGTTATCAAATTCCCAGAATGAGGGGATGATCAACAATAATATACTGTGTCCAGGGAGCATTCCTTGAGAAACAGTAAGAATTCTAGGACTAGAGTGATAACATTGAAAAAGGTTAAATCTGATTGAACAAAATTTCATTTCATTTCATTTACTAAATTAATAGTAAAAATTGTTTTTCATTTTTCTTTAGATTAAATTTTCGAGGTAATGACAAATGCGTTTAAACTATGTCTTATACCAGAACAAAGGTAGTTAAAAAGACTAAATTAAGATCAGTATTTTTTTGAGCCCATAGGTTATGTGTAAGGTATATATATACCTAATATTTTAAATCAACAGTGACTGGTCAGTGACATTGACTTCTGTGTCTCGGAGACCCTGGGTTCGAATCCCGGAAGGGGCAAACATTTGTGCGATGAGTGTAGATGTTTGTCCCGGGTCTGGGTGTTTGTGTGCTGTGATTGTGTGTGTCCAAGCTTCCCGCGACATAGGGATTCCTAGTGCAGGGGTCTGAGTGTGAAAAAACAACACGCACCAGGATTTGTCCCGCCCTCTCTGTCTATGAGCCTCTGCAATATCATCGACACCTGTTAAGCTCTCGCGCATGAGGTGGTATTTGATCCTTTTTACACTCAAACTCACCTATAGTTTACCTATTATATTACTATAGTATTATCTATAGTTTATAGACATATCGAAGCAACAGTTAATAAACATAAATGTCAAAGTACTTACCGAACCTAATAGTAATCAAAGCTGACTCTGTTTCAATTTACCCGGTAGATGGGTAGTTTTTCATGTGTCAGGCGAAGGGACGAAAAGGATAGGGTTAATTGCCACTGAAGGGGCGGGCAACAAAACAAATGTGGCGTAAATCGAAACACGACAGCGGAGCCTTTAGAGGGCATCGGGCTAAGGGATGTGATTATGGTTATGTGAGAAGTTTGTTACAATTTCGAGTTGATTGTACGTGTCTACCTACATGTTCGAACCAATGACACCACATTTCGGTTACTGAGGGACTTCAGAAACTATTCAAATTGTGAGTTCATTGATTGACATTACTACTAAATCTTCTAATATTTAAAAATCTAGTGTCACAATGTTTGTATTGAACTCCTCTGAAACGGCTTGTCTGGTTTTTATGATATTTTTGTGTATATTTCGTAGGTGTGAGAATAGGGCATGAAGTATTTTTCACCCTCCTTCCCTCATCCTGTTTATATCGTGATTTCTGTATTTTAAAATGAAAAAATAATTTAACCATTGATTATTAACGTGAATTGATTTAAATGAAGTGTCGTGTCACTATAACATTTCGATAATTTATATGGCGTTACAACGTTTGCCAGTTGAGCTGGGTTATAATATAGTTTTTTTATATGCATTACTACTAAAATGAATAATATAATTTATTTATTTATTTATTTGAACCCCAACATAATGTACACTGATACAAGAAACTAAAATAATGCTATAGTAAAACAAATGCTAAGTGTCACTATAATTATAGGGGAAGACAGCTTGCGTAGAAAAAGTGAGCGAGCAGTATCTAGCCTACTATTGATGGCCACTGCCACAATGTGGAGTAACATTTAAAAGGATGGCCATCAATTTACAATACAAAGAGAATAATTTTATTTTTTTAACAATATTTGAAAAGCAGTAGTTAAAGGTACAAAAAAGAAATCAGGATTGTTGGATCGCTAATTTAAATTTGCCAAAAGATTCAGTAAATAAGTCCACTCTCTCGTTTTTAGCTGAGCTATTATATTCTCTAGTCAATCTATTGAGTGGTGCATTCAGGCCTAAGTTAGATTTAATAGGTGCACTCTTGAGTAAGTTAAAACTACGCAACCGAGGTGTTCTTGTCGGAGCTGAAAAATGTAACGATGCTAATAATTCGGGGGCGTCAAGCAAACCATTAGCCAACTTAAAAAGAAACGAGAGGTCCAACATCCGTCTTCGATCCTTTAGGGAACTTATCTGAAAATGCTTTAATCTATCCGAATAACTATTATATTTTTTGGCTAAATTACACGAGTAAGCAAGGTGCCACAAGAACCTTTTTTGTACACTTTCGATCCGATTAATATAAATATCGTAATAAGGGTTCCACACGACACTGCAGTATTCCAAGCTACTGCGAACTATAGCGTTGTAGACTGAAATTTTAGTTTTTGGATTTTTAAAGTCTTTACAGTTACGTAAGACAAAGCCCAAACATCTAAATGCATTTGTGCATATTGCATCAATATGCACATTAAGTCTAAGCTTTTTATCTAAAGTTATACCCAAATCTTTTATATGCTCCACTTCAGTCAATACATTGTTATCAATGTTGTAAAAGTAATTAACGGGGTTCTTTTTTCTTGTAAAGTATATTGCGTAACATTTTGAAGCATTGAGGTCCATCAGGTTATTATGGCACCATGCGGTGAGACGATTAAGGTCAGCTTGCAAAAGTTCTGCATCATCAAGACTATTTACGGTTCTAAACATTTTTAAATCATCAGCAAACAAGTAGTAGTCACAGTGATGAAAGCATTTGCCAATATCATTAATAAAAACTGTAAAAAACAGTGGTCCCAAACGAGATCCTTGTGGTACCCCAGAAAAAATAGAAAATAGGTCAGATGAGTAACCGTTAGCTACCACGCATGACTTTCTGTCCGTTAGGTACGATCTACACCAACTCAGAACTGGATCTGCTATTCCATGCAAGGACAGCTTTTTAAGAAGCAATTCATAATTGACGCGATCGAAGGCCTTGCAGAAATCGGTGTAAATCGCACCGACAGTACAAGACTTGTCCATCTCAAGAGATACTGCATTAACAAAAGACACTAGGTTTGTTGCAGATGATCTGGATTTCATAAAACCATGCTGATGAAGGTCGATAGTTTGCTTAAAGTGACATGACAAGATAGGAAATAGCAGCTTCTCAAAAACTTTCGCGAAAATTGGTAGAATTTAATTTTTTTTTTTTTTTTAAATATGGGATAACATTCACACAAAGTCTTCAGGTCCCAAACTAGGCAGAGCCTGTACTATGGTAACCTGATGACTGATATATATACTTAAATACATACTTATACACATATACACACCCAGACACAGGTCAAACAGACATGTTCATACACACAAATGTTTGACCTGTCCGGGAATCGAACCCGGGACCAGCGGCTCAGAAGGCAGAGTGCTACCAACTGCGCCAACCGGCCAGTCAATTGAAATAGGTCTATAATTTTTGACTAATTCTTTTTTTCCATTCTTATGCAAAGCAATCACTAATGCTACTTTCCAATCCGAGGGGAAAATACCAGTGTGCAAGGACTTATTAAAGATGAGCTGGAGAGGATGTGCTAAAGCAGAAGCACATCTAACCACAAACATCGAAGGCAGTCCGTCGGATCCAGCGCCCTTGCGAGGGTCAAGTCTCTTTAAAACTTTTATTACTTGATCATCCTTGAATTTAATGGACGTTATGTAATTATTTGTCAGCATAGCAGCATAGTCGCACTTTCTGGATGGTAACATAGACGAAGACCTATCATACACTGCAGAGAAATGTTTTGCTAGCAGATTGCAAATATCTCTGCCATTAGCGGCAACTTCGTTGTCTAGTAACATCGTTGCCGGATAATGGCTTAGTTTTCTTTTTTTATTCTTTATAAAGGACCAGAAGAGCTTTGGATTTGAGCGCAGGTTTGATTCAAGACGAGTAATATAGTTATATAAGTATATAAGTATAAATTATATATAATATATATATAAGTATAAATTATAGAATATTATACTCTAATTATTCTCTATAATTATATTATTAATTATAAATTGTCGAAATGTTATAGTGACACGACACTTCATTTAAATCAATTCACGTCAATAATCAACTGTTAAATTATTTTTTCGTTCCAAAATGAAACTACGATAAAAACAGGATGGGGGCAGGAGGGTGAAAAATACTTCACGACCTATTCTCACACCTACCAAATATACACAAAAATCGGTGCAATTATTAAATATTGAACAGCTATTGAGCTGTTTAATATTTAATAATTGCAGCGATACAATTTTCAAAATATACCAATCATAGTGCAACAGCAAATTAGAATTTTGACAGTTCGTTCTTTAACCGATTTCCTTATAGAGGAGCTTATTAATAATTATAGGCTAATCTACTTAGCGGGCTAAGCGAAGAAGCCTTCTGTAGAAAAGCATTTTCTCTGTATATTTTTTTAAATATTATTTTCCTCCTTTAGGTGAGTATGTCACTTAATTTGCGGCTCTAGCCCTAAACTGGGCGTGCAAACACCCATATCTTGGTAGATAGTAACTTATAATATGTATGTTTGTTTATTCTATATATCACTACAATGATTCTTTAATGAAGGAACAAATTGGGACTGCTAGTGGAGTGCTACTGGAGAGCTTAGTTAGCAAAGCGACAGAGACTGTATTCTGTAGTCCTGTGTTCATATCCCACTAGTCAAATCAAATTATAGCTTTTGTAGACTATACTATACGCATCGTAATATCTTAAACAAACTCGATAGCTCGCTTCAGATAGTATTTGCGTAAAGATTAGTAACCCTACTGGAGTTTATATAATAGTATGCATAAGTAGAATAGTATACATAAGTGTATGTATACATAAGTTTTACATATCTAGGTTATTGCTGAAAAAGTTCTAATTTGCCTAAACCTCTTCTGTAATATGACGTTACGGCTAGGCGCAAATGTCGATAATGTGCAATAGGGGTAAAATGTGACATGATTTCATAACACGCTGGCTCATGGATACCGATGCCATTTGGCGAATATTGGCTTACCAAAGCTTAAACTTAAGGGTATCCGATGCGGGATAATGAAATTAAAAAAATATTTTCGAGACTTCCATACTCGCCTTTAATATCATCTTTTACTTATCCTACTAATATTATAAATGCGAAAGTTTGTGTGTATGTTTGTTACTTCTTTACGCTCAAACGGCTACACCAATTCGATGGAATTTGGTATGGAGATAGTTTAAGCCCTGGATTAACACATAGGCTACTTTTATCCCGGAAAAAGTATAGTTCTCGTGGGATAATTGAGGTAACGGGAAAACTGTAATCCACGTGGGTGAAACCGCGGGGTGCTACTAGTACATAATATTCATTGATCCTATGAATGGTAACCGACGTCCTTAATATTTTTTTAATAGGTAAAATGGCCTAACCTATTCTTCTGTTTTTTCTTTTGGTCTGTCTCCTCTACATACATATACGTTGGTTACATATTAGTGGATGTTATTGTCCTGAGGTTTGCGAACTCATTTCTATGGATACCGACTAAAAATCAGGGACTTCGGCTTTTGCCTTAGTCTTATGCTGGATCGGGGGTCATATTCATGACATTACTCTTTTTTTTCTATCACTATATTATTCTTGCGTGTATTTCTTGTGTAATGTGTTAGAAAGAAAGAAGAAAGAAAGAAATAATTTATTCAGACAAGCAGCAATAATATAAACAGAAACATATCAGCCAGCTATGGTAGCTACTTCCGTTATAATCTTAGACTATAGATACATCTAGCATAGCTGTCATAATTAGTGGAGTCTGAAAGGGTCCGTGCTCAGCATATGCTGCAGACGAGTCTGCAGCGCTGATTTTCAGCACAGACCGTAAGTGACTCACGGACATCAGTCCAGCACAACAATAAAATAGTATTAAAAAATAGTAAATTAATGTAATAAACAATGAATAGAAATCGGTAACTTCGCATCGCATCGTTACTCATAATGGCAAAAGAATTATCATAATGCACTAAAATTAATTAATCATCATTTTACAAAGATAAAGAATATAATACTATAAATACAGAGGAAATACACGAACCAACCCCTTAAATTTAAAATGAAACTTAGGCCAGGCATTTACTTTTTGGCTTGACGACGTTACGTTACGTTACGTTGTTACGACTGTCTGTAATAAATTCTTCTTCTTCTTTATTTCTATAAAATAATTCTTTTTGTTGAGTTTGTCTTTAAGTCAAGGTATAGACTATAGGTGAAAAAGTAAATAAATTCCAGGCAAACATGGTCCAATTTAGACTACATCATCATCAGTGAGATAGTGGTCAAAAATTGTACTTTAAGTACTAAAAAAAATATTGTCAGTCCTTAGTTTGTATTATTATAGTGTTATTATTATACATACGCACGCCTGTTGTCTGAAAGCGTAAGGTAAAGGGGACAGATTTCCATTTACTTACGATCTTGACATTGTGCTTCTGGCTTCCTACGTCTCATCGGATTATTTATACATTATCTGATGAGACATGTTTTGTTTTTTTAATATTTACGTCTCCAATCTAGTTAGAATACGTTTGTCGGTGTATTTCCTACTTGTTTTAATCACTCCCACTACCTGCTTACTAAAATGTCCACACGCATTTTTGTGGGATTCGAAACACTTCTACAACTTCAGAAAACCATATTCTCGCCATGCATCAAGCTACAGAAGCACTCCACAAGCAGCCGAATCTATTCCTTCATTGTTTTTAGTTAACATCTGATGGGAAATTTATCTTGGCACCATCTACCTTTAATTGTATGCTATTAGTTTATTCGAATACCTATTGATGCAAACGCTTCAAATGTTTAATTATATGTTTTATCTAATTGCACTTCGTGATTATCTATTGGTATATATACCGTGTGTAGTAAAAATAAAGATAGTAAAAACCCACTACTTAAATTCAGTAATGAATACCTATATTATAAAGTGTAGAATATATGTATATTTTACTGGTATATATTCATTTATTATGTATTAAAGTATGGTTTAGTTTATTAAAAAATATGTTATCTGTGTAAAAGAAATATTATACATTTAGTTTTGTGTTAATGCCGCACACTACCTAAACGTATTAAAATTCACGTATCCATCAACTTATACCTGGGAGAGATCACTGTTAACGATAAGGTCGCCGATTGTACATTAAAGTAAATATATTAAAAACTTCAAATGTACTGGTATACAATAAAGTTTTATGTATCTATAATTAAACTAAAGTTTCTGATTTAGCTACTTTCAGTAACAACCTTTTAATGTTTTAATTTTTTGAAGCGATAATAACTTAGCGGTGGGAAAGTCGGCTGTCGAAGTGACGGCCTAGACTAGTTAGATGATTTAGCTAGCTAGTTGATCCCCACCAACGGTTTGAGTGAAGGTAACGCCGTTATCTAATTCCCAGCTTGCGGTGGTAGGGTACCTTCTAGTACCCGCCTGGTTAACTACCACTCTCAAGTTTTATTTTTCAAGTTTTTATCACTCTCAATCTTTGAGAGCCAGTCAGTATATTAGTTTTAGCGTGATTACAACTTCGACCACATTATCTCTGACCATTAAGTGAAATATACGTCAAATACTAAATCTAAACAGTATAAAAAAATATCTCCTGCTCTAGAACAGTTAGAATATATAACACTAAAATTTAGAACGCACTAAGAGCCAAAGATGCTCAGAACAACTATGATTAATTGAACTGAACTTTTCCCGTAACTGCCTTAAGCTTGAGAATTCCATTTTGAGCCAAGATAAAATTATTCCCGCCCCCATTACACTTCGAACTTTGTACATACAATTATATAAACAGCCTTTCTTCATTTAAACCCCGTGGATTTTCTTCTTAGACTTGGCGACATACATGAATATAAGCTCATAGCTTTGTTTACCATAAACATTTGGCTTTTCGCTTGCAAGTAAGTCTGTAATGTATGGAATGATGTGTACATAAACACCAAAAATTATGTCGCTAAAGTCTGCTTACTTATATATAAAAACTGTTCGTTCATTAATTTAAGAATAAAAAGCACGTGTATTTTAGAAAATAAAAATAAAATAAAATAGTGTATTTTTTATTTTATGTTTTTTATTTCCTAGACAACGTCATTACTTAACATCAGGTGAGACAGTTGTCAAACGCAAACTTATAATATGTAAAAAAAAAAAATAAAAAAAAAAAAAAAATTGTCCAGGGTCTACTGATCTGAAAGCAGGGCTCTGGTCAGATGTCTCATGCCCGGCAACCAAAACAGTGGAACAGGGCCTTATTGTGTTTATGGTATTTTTTATGGGATAATGATAAATTGATCTTGAAGACATCTCCGCAAAAAGCACATACTGTATGTGTACTTGTCACGGTAAATATTTGCGTAACATGCAAATTTTATTTCACAAAATAACTAACACTAAAACTTTAATCGGCAGTCGGCACATAGGTACTTAAGGATTTTGACACAGTCGTGATTTTTCAACTACACATTATTGTAATACCCCGCCCGAATGAGATCTCACGGTAGTTTTTTATGCCAAAATTGTATTTAATTTACCTAATTTAAAAAAAATTAAAAATTATAAAGTTTTTCCCGTTTTACAGGAAGTTCGTTATGTACGTGTCTATCACTCAAACAAAAGTACACTAATTTTTATTGGTTTTTCAAATAATTTTATTTTGTAATGCCTTTTGGACATTGTGATATTTTAATCAATTTATTGATCACAGTAGCTAATAGAAACAACATGTTTTGCTTGGAGCGGCAGAGACAACCTTGGTGGGATAAGTTTGCGTGGAAATATTCTAGTGATAAACGAGCTCAGGGGTTCAGAAGCCGCCAGATACTTCACTTCCATATTCATCCTCATGAACCTGATGATCAACAAATTGAATAATAATATATCCAGGAGTGTTAAGGTTGCGTTTATTGGTATTTACAGCATAATGCAGTTTGTTCAAATCCTAAAGCAGATATAGATATATTTTTAATAGCCTCAGTATAATTATAAGAACAAAAGTCACCGACATAGCCCAGCGGATTAGCAAGTTGAACTGGCAGTGGGTAGGGCACATAGCTCGAAGAACCGATGGCCTTTGGGGTCGGAAGGTTCTCGAGTGGAGACCACGGACTGGCAAGCGCAGCATAGGACGGCCACCGACCAGGTGGACAGACGACCTGACTAAGATCGCAGGCAAGGGCTGGATGCGGGCCGCTTCCAACCGGTCCATGTGGAAATCAATGGGGGAGGCATATGTCCAGCAGTGGACGTCCTATGGCTGAGATGATGATGATGATGAATTAAAGAAAGGTTGAGTTACAGTTTTTTCCACAGTCACTTACATTATTTGTAAAATGACTATTGAGTTGAATACATTATTATCGAGTGCAGGGTATATTTTTATTTCAATTGTCTTGTAATTACTGTATTAAACTTTTTCTACAAATTTACGCATCTTACATATCGTCTAAAATATGTAATATATTATTACTATCAGTAGAAACTTGTAATTATCTTGCTCGTAATCTTAATTTAATAATTACTTACTTTGTTAATTAAGGCTGTTAGTTTCTCGAAAATAATAAATAAATAATATACTGCTGCATTTCTGGATTTCTTTTACCATGGATGAAATAGCTCAATTCTAAGAATGGGCCTATTTACAGTCTACAAGGAGGGTAAAACCAGTTCTGCGAATGGACATTAGGCTTGTCGGCGCCTTCTATAATCGATATTCTTGAAGAGGCTCTAGTCGAGTAACATTGTATGTGTATATAAATATTATCGTTCTGTATGTCGTATGCTTCGAACATATATGTTTGAAGGTCGTATGCAATTAATTCGGGAGGGAGGGCGGTGCACGTCAACTAAGCTTACTGTAGATAACTCAAATGCTCTAACCCTGAATAACTCAGAATGCCCAGAATGCTAGCAGCATTGCCACGTTGAATTGCAATGCTGATCCGTAGAGCCAAATATGTGGCAGCAGTTTGTTCACGGTATAGGCTGACAACAACCAGTAGATTCCTCAAATGTTATTGTAGTAGCTGCAGTATGGTATGGTTGTTAGTATTTTATTTTAACTAAGGCAAAGGCCCACGAATTGAAGTCAGAAAGAGTGCCGAGTCATAACATGTTGCATACTCAAGCTGATTTTATTTTACAAAATCTGTTCGAAGCCAAATTAGACCAAGATTGTATAAGATTTGTAACAGGCTAGGGGTTTTTTTTTATTACCTTGGAGAGAGATATGGATTCGAGATTCGGCCTTATCAGATGTTCTCCTACACATTGATTTCAACCTCATAAAACTTTTCCATTAATTTTAAATCGTTTTTTTCATTGATTTTTTAATACCGAGCTATGCCGCCTTTTATATTAGTATTTCATATGGATTGGTAAATGTATAATAATTTTGTGTAAGTCACTATGAGTTTTGAGGTTATTTGGTAATTTAAAAAGAAATCTCTCGCCGTCTTAGGCTGGCTCAAGTGACGGCGAGCAGAATAGGGAACAGCAATTGATTGGATTAACTTTAGAACACTTTAATTATAATTAATTGTTCTTTTAATGAAGACTGATGAAGACAGATTTAAGTCTCACAAAATGCAAAGTGAAAACAGAATTAAAATGTTACCAGGCTCAATGACAATCAGATCATCAGATCAATCAGACAAGAATGATGTTGTACCGACATTTTTACCGCAAACAAAAGAACTCGAGAAATCTACAACAATGTTGAACAAAAATTATATTAGTAAATATTTTATTTTACTTCTAATGGCTCAAACAAAATAGTTTAAGTTAAACCTTTATAATAATGAATAAAACAGGATTACTGTTTGTACACTGTTTCTGTACATGCATACTAGTAAACGACTGTGCCGTGCGCCGCTGACTTGGCTGTTGTAATGGTATGTTGAAAGTATATAATAAAAAAAAATAACACCTTTTCAGATAGCTAGAATTGACCGACCAATGAACTGATGGTTGCATACATCTTCAAAATACTAAAAATCTAAGTCTTTACTCTAGGCACCTGCCGTGCTCGTGCACGTGCTCGCCGCGACTTTTATTTTAAGATTTTCTAAATATTTACCAAACATTTAATCATACTTTTTATTAATCTGTAATCTGCATTACTTTGAAAATATTTGCTCTTATCTCTCTCTCTCTAACTTATCTCTACTCCTAATATTTGAAAGATTTCAAAAAAAGAACTTAATTTAAACTGCATCAATAGCCTTGTCATTGATAACTAGTATACAAACTTGCAAGTTATCAAGTTAAGGAAAAAAATAAAACTACATTAATTTTGAATTGAAAAAACTTTAAAATTCTTATTTTAAAATCACAGAAAGAATAAAATGTATGTAGTGGGCGTTCCGTGCAGTACGGAGTTATTCTGTTTGACAGAGTCGAGTCAGACAGCCGTTTATTTCACTACGAATGTAATCCGACTAACAGCAGTGACACAAATGGAATGGCACACCTTTCAGGCTTTAACCTTTTTGTGCCTAATGCCCTCCATTCAATTCCGAGAGTCCTCTTTGTAAACTACTTCCCATGTCTTTACTATGTTTTAACTACAGTATTTTAGCTGTGCTTTCATGATTTATGATGTAGGTTCATACTTGAGAAAAAGCTAATGAACAAAGACATCTACCTGTGACCTGTGACTGGTCGTTTGGCGCAGTTGGTAGCACTCTGCCTTCTGAGCCGCTGGTCCCGGGTTCGATTTCCGGACAGGTCAAACATTTGTGTGTATGAACATGTCTGTTTGACCTGTGTCTGGGTGTGTATATGTATATAAGTATATATCAGTCATCAGGTTACCATAGTACAGGCTCTGCCTAGTTTGGGACATGAAGACCTTGTATGAATGTTAAAAAAAAAACTACCTTATATTATTAAAAAGGAGGGAAGATATAACGATTCGATTACTAGAGGCCTTCATTTTACATCTAAGGGGGTGTTTTGGGATGGTTAGTAGAGTGCTACTATAGCTTAGATGGCAAAGCGAGAGAACGGTATTCAGTAGTCGTGGGTTCAAATCCCTCTAGTAGCAGATTTTTTTCCCACAAAAATTTGAACGTAAGTTCCGCTTAACATGATGTAAATATCACGTGACTTCCGTCTAACATAATGCAATAAACCATAAAACTCGAAGATATTTATTATTATTATATAAGAAGTCATTTTATTGGATATTCCCAGAAGTAGAAGTAAGTGAAAGCAGGCTAATGATGATAGTGAGAGGAAGTAGCAGTTCTGGCAAGAATACGACATGAACCCTCAAGAACACGCCTTCGAGGTATTGGAAAGGGCATGGTGTAATAATTTTGATTCTTTGTTCCACTTGCTGGCGTTTTTGACAGTTTCCACTTACATACACACACACACACACAGACACACACACACACTTAACGGCTTCAATTTATTCGTAGGCATCTAAAATTATAACATGTGAGAAATGGGTTTTATTCATTAAGCATTGGACAGTTGACTAGTCAATCTTTATTAATGCATCATTATGTCTTGCACCAATGATTTGCATGCGTGTTGATCAGCACATTCAAATGAAATCTACTATATTTTACAGTCTGGAATAACTAAAACAATATTTCAAACACACACACACACTTTTGGCGCTCCCAAAGATGGAAGCCATTAATTGGAAGAGATGATCACTTTCAATAAATTTCCAAATCGCACGCGTGCAGATTGACATAATTTTATTATTTATCTAAAAGGTAGTGAGTGTGTGGTGTTTTAACTACTTGTAATAGCCACATTATTAACTAAATGATTGGGTTAAATGATTGAAAGACGCTTTCATTTAAAATTAATAAAAAAGTCAAGACTTTTGTTAAATATTGCAATAGGAGCTTGATTATCTCTCATTTCTCTCCAACCCTTTTCCATTCATTGAAGTTTCTTTACAAAGCATTCTCTCAGATAACATTTCTCGGAACCGCGAACAAAACAAAAGGTAAATTTTTTTTACCAAAAGAAAGTTGTTTCAGATCTCTTTCATTTTCGGGTAACAATAAAATCCTACGCAATTCGAATGTTGCCATATTATTACGTTAAGTGCAGACTATAATTTTGTTATTACTCGCCCGCGAATCGACATTTAGATACTTCAGAAAAGATGTGGATGGTAGAAATCAGGTTAGTTTGACGACTAGAATTAGTGTCCATGACTGAATACACCTAATCTTTAAGATAAATATTTTGTTCCCAAGAAGAGAAAGGCCAAGAATGCCTACAAAAACAATTACACTTTATTTGATTCGGACACGATTTAGGCTCAACTAAGTGGGCGTTTTTATAAATAGAGAGAATTGTTCGCTCAAAGGCGAGTTTAAATATATATTGCGTTGTTGGTTTTCAGCGTTCCGTGGTATTATTAGGATCCTTATAAGTTCCTTTCCGGTCCGTTCTAATTTTGTGTTGCTCTATATATTTAAACGAATTATAATATTAATCCCTCGCACACATACATAGGTACGCACGAACACACGCTCTACACTCATAAGCGCAAATAGTAAAGTAACTTATCATCAGGTGAGACAGTTGTAAAAGCTAATAATTATAATAATAAGCTAAAATATATAAACTTCTGCAATCATTTTTCAGTGGTGAACTCCTTATTTATAAATTGTGAAAGGAGATAAATACGGAGTTTTGTTTGACGCCGGAAATATGGAATCAAAATTATTACATTAATTTTAGAAGTTATACAAAGAATTGAAAAATATGTTTTTGTTGACCCCACCTAGTGTGTCTTACACGTAGTGTAAGACGCTACGTATGTGTTCTTGATCTTCATTTCAACACTGCACTTGAGTGAGTTCCTTAGTTTCATAGGTTTTAACATTAAATTTGTTTCAAAAAAAGAAAACGGGAAAACTTAATGGTTCAGGTTCACGAAAAAATAAACAAACTGCGGAGAATTTAGTAACTTGGTTCCAGCCCGTTATTAGTTACTGACCCTAATTATGTTAAGCACTCGAACTAGCTGAAATTCACTAAAATTCTTCAAAAAGAAATACGTCGTATTATATTTACGCTAAAATTTAAATCAAACGAATTTCTTACAACACTACCGACTTATTTTACCTAACACTACCCGCAATTTTAATAAAAAGATCTAATTTTAGTGATATTATTGATAAGCATCATACTAATTCAGATTATATTATAACCACATAAGAATTTATATTATTTTCCAGAATTTAAGTTTAGTTTAACTGAACAGGATAATCACTACTAAATAAAAACTTTATTGATATCACAGGCAGAAAAGAGCTTATTTTTTCTCTGGCAATAAAGAAAGACTGAAACTCTAACAGAATCCAATGATATGGACCCTTTATATTTTATGTACACCGCCACTAAATCATAAAACAGAATAGAGCAAAACGACGATATTGTGATTTTATGCAGTCGCCAGATTTGACCTCCGCCATGATTTATCCTTTACTACTGCTCCGGCAAAAATTGGCAAAAAATAATTTGGAGTGATGCCAACGCTGAACCCGCACGCACTATGCACCTATGTATATGTGATACAGTGATTGAGCTGGAAACAAAGCGTCACGCTCGTAGAATCAATACAGTGACCAAAGCACGGATCACTATCAAGAGTGACAAGAGAAGTATCTCCTAGGCAGGCGTGATCCATCGTAAACCGCATTATCACTTAACATCAGGTGACATAGTGGTCAAACGCCTGCTTATTGTGAATAAAAAAAATATCACATGTGAAGCTTTGAATTATGCATTTAAAGCTTCACATTATACTTTTATTACTTTGCAAATAAGGTAGATTAGTAAATTATGCTTGATATGATTATGATAGGCGTGGGCGCTGACATGACTAGTGATAGAACAAATTGAAAGAAAAAAACATGTTATGCCGACGTTGCCGATCTCACCTAGTGATAGGGATAAGGAAAAGTAGAAAAATAAATTATGCCAGAATGTGTTCAACGGTATTTGATTTACAACAACATTTTGATTTATTTTTGATAAATACATACAATAAAAAAAAACTATTGTGAATACAGGAAAGTTTTTCTGGGGGCATAAAAGAAAAAAAAATAGACTGGGGAAATTTTTGTGGTATCGCTCTAGTAATCGTATGTTTTTAGAACTAGATATTTTTTTTCAATACATAATAATCACAATTCAGTAAAAATGTGAGTACAGTAAAACAAGTTAAGTATGTTTATTACCACAAAAATTATACGCGACACGGTATCTGACTATATAAGAACTAGTTTTATCCAAGCCAAAATGATAAGCAACTTCAGTTATACATAATGCGGCGTACCTTAGTCACTGTGTATTCGTTATATTGTCGACGTGCCTATATCAATGTCGGTAAATCCTGCCGTGACGGGAGCGTAAAGAGATTTTTCTTCGCCTTTATCACCGATAGAGATAAGATTAGATACTAAAATGTCGAGCGATAAGGCGAACAGAGTCATTTGTGATAGCTAAAGACTTTCGTTACATGCTTAAACCTGGGTATGTTTATCGCTTTATTATACTTTACATATACGTTTATGTCCTAAATTTCCATTTCTCTTTTCTTTAGGGATTTTGATGGTCAACAATTTTATTAATGGTGATTTGAGGATTGTCCTTTCGATGACCGTATTTGGAGAGTTCCTTCATAAAAAAATCTATTGCGACTAAGGCTTTTTTTATACGCCTCTTAATATCGACTCCAAAAAGATCTAAAAGATTCTCCGTTTATCATATTTAACTATTGGTGTTTCAATGGTGAACACATAGATGTGGGATGCACGATGTACGAATGCAGATGGTATTTAATAGTTTGACTTCAGCTACGACGCACAGTATACGTTTTGACAAAGACTGCTTTTACACTAAATTAACTTCGACTATTTGGTGGGCCGATGCCTTAGACAGGTATAAGTCACATACATATAATAACCCCGATGCGGTACCGTGCAGTTGGTGTGCTTAATGATAGAATTATTAAGATAAACATTAACTTTCCTTAAAGAGTAAAATGATTTAAACTATAGTTGATTTATTACGACTCTTAGTAAATGCTAAGGTGGCATTAAATAGGTCACCAAGTTCAATGAGAGTGTGCCTTCACTAAGCTTATGTAAAAAAACTCAATGACAACGACTCGACGACTATTTTTCAGAAGCCAGCATCTCACCGAACGATATCTATGCCATACCTTGTAAATCCTACTAATATTATAAATGCGAAAGTTTGTGTATATGTGTGTATGTTTGTTATCTCTACACGCTCAAACGGCTACACCAATTTCGATGAAATTTGGTGTGGAGATAGTTTGGACCCTGGATTAGCACTTTTCATTATCATCAATCATCACCACGCGAGTAAAACCGCGAGGCGCACCTAGTATACAATAATTATAACCAACGACAATAAAATTATTCGCTTTCATATTTACACCCCACGTAGATACTTGAATTTCCTTTGTCGCGCATGGCAACTCCATCACAATACAATTAAAGCGATGACAGCTCAGCGATGGAAGCGTCTCGCCTGTCAAACTCAGGGACACTGGGTCCTCAATCCCCACCAACGGCTAGAGCTTTCGGTAAAAGTAACAGCATTATCAAACTCCCAGCATGTTGGTAGGGTAATTTCTTGTACCCGGGTGCCTGGATAGCTACCACCGTCAAGTTTGAAAAACTGTCACCAAACACATAGTGTGTTCTGGCAGCAGTCCTTGAGAGCCAGTGAGCATCTTAGATGTAGCGCAATAACACATCGCTCCTGACCATCAAGTGTTATAACGGTCAAACGCTAGATCTATGCAGCATAAAAAAACCAAACAAACATCCAGGAAGCCGTTCCTATATTTATTAAGCGGAGCAATTCATCAACAAAGCAATAGTACCTAATACAAATGTAAAAACATTTACATCTCAATTGCATTAATAAAAATTAAATATGTGTAGTAATTACAATTATACTCCAAGTAGAACAGCAAAACTACAAAGCACAAGGCTCATAGATTGTTAATGAATTGTCGTTTTTCCCAGTTTTGCAATGGTGTATATTGTTATCAATATACCCTGGATCCAGGAAAACATCTCTGCTCATCATGGCGACCTTCGGACACCGTAAAGGGGACAATAAACGACATAGAAGTTTGATTATTTACCTACAATAACTGTTGGCTGCCATGATTCTACTAGCATACCTGACAGTTAATCTGATCCAATCCAATTTTTTACGTGAATCCAAGACATATACTTTTTTTTTTTAATCTAAATCGGTCCGCTCATTAAGAAGTGTCCATTGACATACACACGTATATTAGAATTACTATACAAATATAATAACATTATGTACATAATTTAAATGTTCTTTTATTAAATCTCCATTGTGTTCATATCAATTTTGGTGAACAATACCTAACTAATTTATTTCCTTCGACTTTAATTATCTTTAGTGCTGCAGCGAGATTATTATTTATAGACAAACTTAAGTACTATTAAAATATTTATCAGACAAAAGTATCTACTTTATGACACCACAAATATAGTTATAAACCTACAGTCATTAAAATATTACTTTAATACCTTTAAAAAATAATCAAAGTTCCATTGTTTTCTGAAATTCCTCCGCTGTGGGAAATAAAAGATTTCTCGAAAAGCCATTAATTATCTGAAATTTACAGTAGGCACGTGGCCGTCAAATTTATCAAATGTATCATTTGTAATCTTGGATTGAGTTTTAGGTACTTTCTCAGTAATTCGAGTTCGGGGAGATAAAGTATCGTTTAAGGTCATAGATAAGTATCTATATACTGAGCTTAAGGTGTTTGGTGTAGTCCTGTAGTCACATAATAAATGTACATATTATATTTATGAATATATTTTCAAAAGTAGTACGGTTCAGAAAACTATTAGCTGTTCTGACTCTCTAACTATTGTTGTAGTTGGCACATTCAACACACTTAAAAGGCGTATTCACAACCTACCCCCACCTTACTAAAACCCGATTAAACTAACTATAACTAGTCTTTTATTTTATAATTATTGCATTTCCAATAAAAAATATTTATTTTACTGAAAAAAATTGGCCTCAACCACGTGGCATTTTACTTGGTTGGCGATTTCTTTATTAAATTAATCACAATTTGGTCAAATTAACCAAGGACAATATGATAACAGCAATACAAGTTACAAAGTAATACATTTTATAAAACGCTCAAACATGTTTCTTGATAATTTTTACAGTTTCACATTGTAAAAGAAAACAAGTCTTAACATTGTTCAATCCAAACAAGTTTGTTGGTCGCTTCAATCAAACATTCTTAAATAGGTTAATAATGAAAAGGTTGATATATAGCGATAAAGGCGATGCACTTGTTTACAACAACAATCTTTCTACTTGCTTACCACAACTAAGTTTTGTGATAGCATCCGTAAAGATGACTGCACCCGGTAGGCTCGTATTTCATTAGGCTATATAGTCACGGTACTAAAAAAAAAAATAGAATCAATCACTTTTTTACAGTGTCACGCAAATGATATGTATAAGTATATATATCAGTCAACAGGTTACCATAGTACAGGCTCTGCCTAGTTTGGAACCTGAAGACCCTGTGTGAATGTTTAAATAAAAAAAATAAAATAAAAATAGCTATAAATAGAGATGTCGGTATGATCTACAAGAGTCGGGTTACTCTGCTAAGCCGGAGGCTGATATAGGTGAGCTGAGGTGATGATACCGGGGCTGCTGTCGGACGGGATAGATAGGATAGATAGAGAATGCTAATACAGTCCTATACCATCTTACCTCGACAGAGGATTGCTCACGGGTCAGTTTTTGTGAAATTCGAGCCATACTTAATCTTTCCGCGACCCCCAATGCTAAAGGTTTGATGCATCGGCATGTATTATAGTAGGATTACTCGCAGGCTAATGCAGCTAATAATTATTATAACCAAGCATAAAAACTAGTGCCAGATCACTTAACAAAATAAAATGTGAAAATTTTAAATATTACAGTAGTAGGAACCGCGTATAATTGTGGTTTAAGGCTTACAAGATGAAAATGGCAAACTACACCAATTGTTTCAAAAATCTACATTATTTCCAGGAAGGTATAATAACAACTTCTAATTGAATTACTAAGTAACAACATTCAAAAGTGACGTTGTCCAAATTATCTTTCTAAAGTGTGATATAATGGCATTCGGCTACTGCTCAAAACTTGTAACTTTACCCATTAGTACTGTACTGTTATGTATTCTGTGCCGTTACTGGCACAATTGAAGGGGGCATTAGCGATCGCTTCTTTAGAACAGCACAATGGATGGCCATTTAGTCTATTATTTGGTTGGTTGTGGTCTATTTGTGTGTTTCATTGGACGAATATTCGCAATATATAAAAAGAAGGGTTACTTAAAGGATAATAGCTATAATTTGAACACTAACTGTTCATTGCATATGTTACAGTTAAAACTCGTAACCCGTCAAAGTATTTTCATCTACTATACTATACTACCTACTATACTACTAATATTAAATGCGAAAGTTTGTATGTATGTGTGTAAAACGGCCACACCGATTCTGGTGATATTTAGCATGGAGATAGTTTTAACTCTGGATAATTAATTTAATTCTAACACATAGGCTACATTTATCCCGGAAAAGTATAGTTCCCGTGGGATAATTGAGGTAAAGGGAAAACCGTTATCCAAGCGGGTGAAACCGCGGGGCGCTACTCTTTACCTGCCTTTTCAACTTAAACTGGCTTTGTAGCTTTTAAACATGGTTTTATTTATTATATATTCTCATCCCTTGGTATGTGCATTACAGTTACCCAATGCGCAAATTCCAAGCTTCAAAAATTATGAAGTACGATAAATACACATACATTACACATACACCTTAACCATAATAATATAAATTACTAAACTATTATTTAACCAGGGGGTGTTAGAACCACTTTCCATTGCATATTTACAGTCAAATGCACTATTGACCAATTTTTTGGGGGGCTCCCTAAAAAAGAGGTAGTGCTCATGTCGGCTTTTTATTTTATTTTTTACTAGTAACGCTCTGCGGTTTCCCCCGCATGGATTACGGTTTTCCCGTTACTTCATTTATCACGTAGGAACTATACTTTTTACAAGGAGTAACAGAGATTTTTGAATTATTTGCTTATCCTAGGAGAACACCAATGATTTTCGGGATAAAAAGCAGCCTATTTGTGTTAATCTAGGATCTAAACTATCTCTATATCAAATTTGATCGAAATCGGTGCAGCATTTACACACATACAAACTATCGCCGTTATAATATTATAGGGGTATCCACTCACTTATATACCTTTTTCGTCTCATATTTTTTTTAATCATTGGTACTTTTTTATGTCTGATAAACAATAAAAACGTGCTAGTTACAGATGTACGGCGGCTTATTTTTATTATTAATTGTCAGTAAGTTTTATTTATATAATTATGATGGCTGGTATGCCTGAATTCGATGTTGAAATGTTCATGACGAAAATATAGGATTCTAGAAACCTGTTATCTAAGGAAAACAGCTTTCTAGAATCCTAGATTTTAAAACAGGCTAATAATTTAGGAATCTATTAGTCGTAATCGGTATCGTTTCGTAGTTTAGCAACTATTTTATTGGTTACGTAGATAGATACTAAACCGATTGAGATGAAATTTTATGGGAATTTAAAGGATAGGAAAAAATTTTTTAATGGGAAAATAAAATTCTTAATCTGTAATGGCATAAAGATCTGTATTTTATATTTAGTAATGAACATAAAATACATGGTATTTTGAAACCGTTTCATTTTTATGTGTTTGTTGCAGCAAATGGGGTAGAAAATCTCAAGAGGAGGAAGTCTGCGCCCCTGGATGATTGATGTAATGAATTATCTTTCCTTTGAGTGAAAAACCCTGAGTCTCAGGGATCCTGGACGGTTGCTTTACCAAAGAGATGTTCAGACGCCGGATCGTATTATACTAGGACTACAAAAGCTGCCCTTTTCTTCGTCCAATGAAGCTTGGTTGTAAACAAGGTAGGAAGCCTGTAAGGAAGATTTTCTAAAACCTGGCTAAGGTTTTAGGAAATCTCCCTTGCAGGCGCGGTTATTTTTAAATATAATTTTCAGTTAGAATCATATTTTATAATTAAAAGTTTTTGTTGTATTATGTTCTTTCTTTTTTCTTTTCTCAGCTATGTGCGTCCACTGTTGGACGTATGCCTCCCCCATATAGGGGGGATTTGCCAATACTCGCCACGCTTGGCAGGCGGGTTGGCGAGCGCAGTATGATTTCCGATATGTTTTCTTATTACATGTTTATTCAGGGAGGTTATACTATACTTAATACATTATTACCTTCACGTTTATAGATTACAATATTTTTTGTTATAATTATAACTACTCGTATTTTAATAGGAAAGCCAAACATAACTGTGGATAATATTGTAATCGATTTTGATCTACAAGAACATAGAATTAGTATTATTTGTACTATCTTTATATATATAACTCTACTGTACGTGTGTATGTCACTGAACTTTTATTATTATTATTATTATTACTCCTCCTAAACGGCTGGACCGATTTGAATGAATAGTATTTTTTTGTATACGTTTGGGTGGCGCCCTGGATGGTTTAGGTTCCCAAATCAGCCCGGCAGATGGCGCTGCATGCAGGACAACGTCTGTCAGGTCCGCTAGTAGATGTATAAATATCTTAAATTTACGTGTTTATCAGTAGTATTTTCCTCAGCACCTATGACCACAGCAAATAAACAGCTGTATTTTTTTCACTCGATTAAGCCCCGATGTTTCTAAAAAAATTTAATAACTTTTTTATTTATATAAACGTATTTTCCGAAATTATGCCTATTTTTTATATATTACCTGAATGAGACATAACACATTGTATTCAAGATAATAAACATAATGTTCACACTATGTTCTTATTATGTAGTACTAGGTAAGTAGAAAATCAACTCTGTTACTATTGGAAATTTTAGCTACTGTAATTGACACATTTTAGTTTCTCTTTTTAATTTATAAAAATAACAATAATAATATTTTCTTTTTTATTTATTTAGCGTCACCGAATATAACAGTATTTTCATTAAATTATTTATATTATATATAATTAAAATAAGCAGTTCTATTTTTCACCGCAACGGTAACAACAATAATAAATTTTTTTTGTATTCAGTAATCTAATTCATTCTCAACGTATTTTAAACAGTAAGGCCGGGTTCCCACTACGCCGGACCGGCAGATCTGCCGCGCCGGTAAATCTGCCGGAAGAGCTAGTGGCTGTACAATTTATATGAAGCTATTCACATTATCCCGGGTCCGGCATTTTTGCCGAGCCCGGCATTTCTACCGAACGTTTTGTCACTACGAATTGCCGGTAGAACGACCGGGCCCGGAGTAATGTGAACGAGTTTGTGCCGGTATCTGTCCCCCGCTCGCCCCGCTCGTGCTCCCCTCGCCCCGCCCGTGTTCCACTCACGTCATTCGGCTCGCATGTTCTGGTAAAAGTAGACGTTTAGCATGGATATTCAAGCAGAAACTTTAATTACGCTTGTCCAAGAGAGACCTGTTCTGTGGGATAAGACCGAAGACGTTTATAAAGACAAAAACTTAAAGTTAGCAGCATGGCGTGAAGTATGTTTAATACTGAAACCAAACTTCGATGAACTGGATGAAAAAGAAAGAAAACAGTACGGTGAGTTTTTAATGTTTTATTGATAAAATGTAAATGCATTGATAAATTTTATTTTATAGCTGCTGCCTGCCACGGAACGGAACCAATATCTGAAACAAAATAATTAGTAAATGATGTCCGTATAGCGTTGGCATTAGGGCCACCTCGACTCGACACATTTCGATTCATGGGTGTAGTTTCTTGTTCTTGTCTATGTTCTATATTTTGGTAACTTTCAAAATTTATACCATCTTTTTCTCTTACAAAATTATGTAAGACTGCACAAGCTTTAATTACTTGAATTGCTGTGTCTACGTTGAGATCTATAGCTCGATGGATTATTCGCCACTTATTTGCCAGAATACCAAAAGCGCACTCAACATACCTTCTTGCTCGACTTAGTCTATAGTTAAAAATCTTTTTATCAGTATTCAAATGTGTACCTCCATATGGACGTAGGAGATTAGGTGTTAAAGCAAAGCCTTCATCGCCAACAAGTATAAACGGTAATTCTTCGTGCAAGTTTTCATGAAGCGGTCTAGGCTTTGGTACATTTAAAGTACCATCATTGATCTTTTGCCAAAATGTACTATCCTTTAATATACTAGAATCGCATTCCTTGCCAAATGAGCCCACACTAATAAAAATAAATCGGTACTCTGAATCGACAACTGCCATTAATACAAAAGAATAATACTCCTTGTAATTAAAGAACATAGAACCACTCTTGGCTGGTTTCAAAATTCTGATATGTTTGCCATCTACTGCTCCAAGACAGTGAGGAAAGTTGGCTTTTCTTTCGAATCCTGAAGCGATGTCCTCCCATTCTCTCTCAGTATCAGGCAGCTTAAGGAAATCTGTCTTTAGGTTTTCCCAAATGACGTGGGTCATTTCTTTTATTAGTTTACTTATTGTCGAAACGCCTACTCTGTATGAGTAATGTATTTCTTTGAATGAACATCCTGAAGCTAAATATCTGAAAAAAAAAGTATTTTTTGTTAATACATTATTACTTTATACGTCACCAAGAAACAAATTGTATTGTTTTATGATATTTTTTTATTGATTTCAGGAAAACAGGTTTCAACTAAATGGAATAATATACGAGATTCGTGGCTTAAGACAGTAAAGAAACAAAAAGATGAGTCTAAATCTGGATCTTCGACCAAAAAGACACGAAATTATTTATATCACGAGCAATTAATGTTTTTGAAAAAAGTCTCCGAACCTCGACCACCACATGAGTCAGTTTCAAAAAAAGCAAGAACCGAGACTGAAGTAGGCATGGAATCAGATTTTCGTTCACCTTTAATTAAAGATAAAAAAAAAATTGATAATAAAGAGGTAAATGACAGGATGGTAAAGTTTTTGGACTCCAGAATAAACCCAGAAAAGGAAAACCATCATCTATCTTTCTTCAAAGGCATTATACCAATCTTGAACACTTTAACTATCGAAGAGACTTTAGAATTTCAAGCTAGCGTCATGACAATGTTGCAAAAAATTAAAAGTAGGAATTATGAGAGACCAAATTACGGACATTGGCGTGATTCATATAATCAGATAACCGGACCAGATCAGTATTCTGGATACTACACACATAATAGCGTCAATCAACAGCCAATACCTACGCAAGATCAACACTACCCTGGATACTCTACGCAATATAATAGTAGCAATCAACAGGCAACAACATCTATACCATCAACTTCATCTCAGACATCGAATCCGATTCCAGCTTCGCCATCAGCATCTAGTAATCGTTCCATACATTCCCAAGACTCAGATTACTTAGATTTTGAAGGGATTTAAGTTTGAGTACAAATAAATACTTAAATAATTGTTTGCATTTTTAATTCATAATGATTATCAAATACATACACCCTCCCACACACACACATTATATATATTCACATTCATGAAACAAACATACATAGCAAACATTCATTCATTCATACAGTCTTAAGTAGGTACCTACGTCAAAACTATTATTACGCAATCTAGTGCATAAAATAATCTTACCTTAGACATATGGCTAATCTTTGTTCTGGGCAAATACATTCTCTGAAACTTGTATCTCGTACTCTTATGTCTAGTCGTCCCAGTAAATCGTCAAAAGTGGTTGCTGTCATTCGAAAATAATTGAAGAACTTTGATTCGTCTCTTCTAAGTTCACCCATTAATGTTTCAAATGTTCCAAGTGAAAATCTTTCCCGTAAAATAGGGTGTACCCAATGTTTTCTTTTATTTTGCCTTCTATTAAGATACCACCACAACACAACAATTTCGTCGTCCATTGTGCGCGCAGGTCCAAATTCAACTGAGGACTGTCTGAATTTCTTCCGGGATCCGATGTAATGTGAACACTCTGTCCGGTGTCCGGTTTTCGGCAGATCTGCCGGTCCGGCGTAGTGGGAACCCGGCCTAACGGTTCTAAAATGATAAGTATTTTTTGAACCAAGATTCTCGTAAACGTCACTTATAACGTGAAGGGGAAAATATAGAGCGCAATGGAAACTTACCTCCTTTCTCCTTCACATGCCTATTTTTTCAATCAATGACTAAGTTTTCTTACACATTGCTCACACGAAATAAATTAAAAATCTAGTTTCGACACTTAAGTAACATCTCTTTGAATTGCACTTTTTAAGTTTTGTTAAACCTATTTCGATTTATGTGACATACTTTTATTTTTGTCTTACTCATGGCAATAAAAAATCACTCTACCACAATCACATTCTTCAGTCAATTATTGTTGTTTTTTCCTTTTTTGTCTATGGTTTTAGAGGAAGTTTTTCGCGGGAAACGTCGGCAATGGCGCTTAGCTAAGCGGCATGGACACGGCACCCGCGCTTTCCTTAGCCGTACTAGTGTTGAGACTGAAAATTAAACCGCTTCGCTTATGCGCGTGGCGCCATGCGCGAATTAGTCTTCGGAATGTTAATTATTATAAATGTCAAAAAGCATGTATATTTTGTTCAAGTGTGTTTATAGCTAATATTAATTGTGGTGTGTAGATATTGTTTAAATTACTATAACATATCGAAAGTTTTTAAAGCAGTAAGCGTTATGTACCTACTCACACGAACATGTCGACTTCATTTTGAAGACAATAAGAAAGTTTTAAAACGGTATGGATGGACTGCGTGAACAATAAATAAATAAAGAAATATATAGATAAAGAAATAAAATCTTTATTTCAAGAAAATTGAAAAAATTGGTATAGAAAAAACAATGGTATAGATAGAATCAATGATAATGTTTATGAAAGACATAAGAATATGAGGAGCAGCCAGCATGAGATGGCTAGTGATGGAACAGAGTTGAAGAGGAAAACACTTTGTTCCGACCCCGCCTAGTGTGGGATAAGGAAAGGAAGGAGCAACATTTTCTCATAGAAGTTTTATATATATTTAAATAAACTTCAAAACTAAAAGTAGTACTAAAGACAAATGGTTATCCATTCCGTTTCCAAAATAAAATATCGATATAATTGTTACAGTTATATGGTTTATTATATAATAACCACAAGCTAGGCGGAACTTACGTTCAATTTATAAGAAGGAAAAAATTCGGCTGCTAGTGGGTGAACCCACGACTACGGAATACCGTCATGTCGCTTTGTCCATCTAAGGTATAGCAGCCACTACCACTAGCGTCTGAACTTATCGTGCGTTCAAATTCCACTAGCAGCCGAATATTTTCCTTCAAATTATTTGAATGTTATATAACTGTTGTGTAGAAAATTGTTAATACAGTATACATACAAACTTTTTTATTTATATATTATGACATTGTATACATATATTAAGATATTGATGACATTACGTATTCTCACATCTTAAAACTATTTCCGATCGTAATATTATAACTAGTTTCGATAACTAAATCATCCGGCTCGTTGGTCTAGGGGTATGATTTTCGCTTAGGGTGCGAGAGGTCCCGGGTTCAAATCCCGGACGAGCCCAATCTTTTTGAAGTTTTTATGAATGCAAAAAGTGTAAGGATTCACATTATTTCTTCGCCCTTTAGTGAGATATCATAAAAAATATGGATTATAATGTAATATTATAAGCCATATTAATATACCTGCAGAGTAATTATATGTTCTCTAAAAGACGCTCTCAAATTTTTATTGGGAAGAAAATGATAATATGTCCGTGTTTGCAAAAATTGCGGGAAAAAAAAACATTGTCAACGCGGGTGAAACCGCGTGGCGCAGCTAGTACTATATAATTACTCTTGTATTAAACTTCTAACTGTCACTACTGTGACTTGGCCTAACTAACTTCTTTTAATAAAGTTATACGAATGTAGATATACGAAATATAACATTTATACCGTATTTGTATCGGAATTTAGGTGACCTCCTGCCCACTCTGCCATTTTAACTAAAAGATATTCTTCATGTCCGCAAAATGTTAGAGGTCGTGATGTGGGTGTAGTAACCTTTAAATTATCTTATGTCGTGAATTAAAGAGTCGGGGTTATGGCTACAAATACTTTAAGTACAACTTTTAGTACACAGTTTGAGACAGTGATTTGCGCAAGTTCTATTTACTTATCGGATAGATTTCATTTTACTTGATGCAAATAATCAAGATTAAATTTACATTCATTTTAATAAATTATATTTAAATGTGTAATTTGGAAAAAAATAAAGGATTGCCTCGTATAGAAAGGATAATTATATAGCTGTAATTAAAATGCATTATATTACTAGTTTCACGTTTTGAAACAATATGTAATTTTATTCCAAGCTATTAAGTTTTCTATAAATCTTTGCAGGTGGTCTGAGGGTCACTAAAAAGTAGATAAAATATTGTAATTACAAAAAAAAGAAAATTATTTTGTAATATCTACCTTTTAGTTTTAACGTTTCAGCACTATATCGATGTGGTGGAAGCGCGATTCACGCTAGAACTATATAACAATATTCATTTATATTAATATTAAATAAAATATATTCAATGATTCTCAAGGACAGCTGCCTGAACAGATAACAATTTTACAAACTTGAGTTTGCTTGCTAGCCAGGCAGGTACTGGAAAAAAACCCTACCATGTTGTGGGTTTTATAACAATATTACCTTCACCAAAAGCTTATGCTGGGGGTGCCAGTGACTCAGGTAAAAAGCCAACTCTCACACCGGAATAAGCTAACAAGGATTGGTTCAATATTTATTTCTTAACTTCATGGGAACTTGGGAACTATGAGACTCCAACCTGCTCTTATGAAAAAATTCAGAAGCAAACAAAAATACAAACGCAAAATTTCTCATGATGTCATTTATTTAAGCTTAAGCCCCATAAGTAGAAGGTCCGTCAAAAATAAGCATGAAGGTCAGCGTGGAATTAGCCAAGGGTTAGTCTATAAATATGGCAAGAGGGTCAAAGCGGCTGAATTAGCAGCGTCGTGTGACCGCAGCGAGATCCCCTAGTATCAATTACGGGCCCATTACATGAATATGTTATTAACTAAAGAGGCCATTTGAGACGGAAAATTCTTACGCTAGAAATATATTATATGAGTAAACAGTAACTACTGTGGAAATAGGCGGTTTCGCACATTGAATCACAAGTCAACGGCAGTTAAGGCAATTCGGGCTTTGTGTCTGGAGGTTTTATTTTCGCTTGGAAGTCATAGAAGTCTGAGTATTTTCCGTCAAAACATTTTAGAATCAGCCATTATTCATGGAGCAGTTTGTAGTTCACTTAAGTGATCTTTGCCCATCAATATATTAGAATTGGTGATATCTGGTGTCCATCGGACTCATTTGATGTCTCAGAACAAGTTGTACCCACTATAGTCGCTAGGCCATGTCGGAGGCCCTTGGGTGGTCTGAAAACTCATACATTGGTTTATCAAAGTCGGCACATTTCTCGGTATTACTTAAGCAATACCCCATTCTTTTCTCAAGTGTACACCATTGCTATGAATCTTATATGATTCGCCTTTATATTGAAAGAAAAAGCATTCACATCACGTTCTAAAGCTAAAAGAAAACGCCTGCACGTTTTCCGCAAGCAATATGACAGCAAACACTTGCCGACTGGTAGCGGTAAACTTTGTCAACGGCGCTGTCATGGAGTACATTGAACATGTAGAGAACACATACGACGGTATCTGGTATTTAAATGTGAAACTTAACTTACTTGTTGTCGGGCTTTAATATAGATTATGATGATACACAATATGCATGATTGATATTTTTGGTCTTAAAAAAATTTATAAAGTAGTTAAAACTATATACTTACCTAAATATAAAATTATATGAAACTACAAAATATCAACAAGTTAATTAATGTAAAAAGAATTTAACATACCCAGTAGTCTAATTTGACGTAGATACCTACTCACTCACAGTTAGGAGACCACACAAGCCAAAATCCTTCAATACCTATTAGGTACAGAATGTAGGTAGGTACTAAAGACATACATTAAGTATTATACAGTATCTACATACATAAACAACATGCAATCGCAAAACCAAACAAAATCCTCCATGTGGCACAGTTGCGTTAAAAAAACATTAACTGTTGAAATGCCTTTTTTATGATGTAAAGTAACGCTATGCATGTAAGTGATTTATAACTGATGATGTTGACGGAAATTGGTTACTTGTTAGCCTCTGTACCTATATTTCTTCATATATAATATAGAACAGATAAGGACAAGGAAGTATTAATTTATCTGACGCGACGAAATAACTAAAGGAGAAAATATAATTGAATTTAGGAGTTGACAGGTGTAGTTTATTGGAGAAAGGGAGAAAGGTTTTGTTATTAAAAATGGAAACTTTCTCTTTAAATCCTTATAAGACGTGGTAACTGTTTATAACATGTTTTTAATCGACAATGACAATAATTGACTAGCCGGTTGGCGCAGTTGGTAGCACTCTGCCTTCTGAGCCGCTGGTCCCGGGTTCGATTCCCGGACAGGTCAAACATTTGTGTGTATGAACATGTCTGTTTGACCTGTGTCTGGGTGTGTATATGTATATAAGTATGCATTTAAGTATATATCAGTCATCAGGTTACCATAGTACAGGCTCTGCCTGGTTTGGGACCTGAAGACCTTGTGTGAATATTATTAAAAAAATTAAAAAATAAAATCCTATTTTTCTTCAGTGTCTATTTATTTGCATAATCAATCGCATTTCACAGATAGGAAGCACATTTAATAAGCATTTTGTCAACCTTATTCCACTACATATAGGTAGTAATATAGGTACTAATGCTTATCCAATAGTCCTGATAGATCGATTGGTATCAAATAATGTAACCATAATTACGTTCATGTACTGTTGTGTACATTATCAATTAGTATTCATTAACGATCCCAGTAAATGTAAGTTGTAATAAGTTGATTTTTGTATCAAACAGCAATTTATTGATTTTATTTTAGTATGTAAGGCCTTATTGCGGCATGGTTTTCCCAATAAGGGATCGAGGACTTTTTTTGATATTTTGATTCCTAGAAGTGTGTTCTTTGTTAATTTCTATCTTAATTTCGAAAGTTGAGCGCATTTTTCTTAAGGTAGACCTTATTTGGGTCACTTACCTTATCTAGCAACTTGCTAGAACACATAATCTCTCTGAGAACGCTAGGTAATAAACAAGATATATTTATTGGTTTCTAATTCAGAATACAATACAATAATATTATTAATCCTTACATTATGGAACTGAAAAGAACAGTTTTTTTCATTCATTAGTATAGTATAGACCGCAAGTTGTTGCGGTCTTATCGCCAACGTAGGTAAACTCTTACAGTCAACTTTCTGACAAACATAACAAGTTAAGAAAGACACAGGTACTCGGATTCAGCGGTGGGCAATAAGAAACAACCCGTTCACAATTTGTCTTGTATTGACGAGATAAACAACTTCATTGGTAGGTATTGTGTAGGTTTTGTAAGTGGATTAATCCAACCGACATGATCAAGTCCGGAATCATAAGCGGGTTATGTGTTCCAAACAAATATTGGCAAAACCAAACAGTACCATCAAATCTACAAATCATCGATAAATAATGCATTCTGCCTATTGTGGTATATTGTTGCATTATAGCACAATATGTAGAATGCAGTGTATATAATTACCATTAGTTATTGAAGTGAAGCGTTTGTAGAGGAGCTTACCTATGAAAAGTTAGCCCATTAAGGGCTTAACAGTTGCCGATGACATTACGTAGGCCGCGGGTATTTATAGGCAGAGAGGAAGGGACTAATTCTGATGCGTGTTGATTTATAATATTACAATTAAATGTACCTACTTTACAGATGACCTACGGGCTCAAAAATAATATTACTAGTCATATATTGACTGGCCGGTTGGCGCAGTTGGTAGCACTCTGCCTTCTGCGCCGCTGGTTCCGGGTTCGATTCTCGGACAGGTAAACCATTTGTGTGTATGAACATGTCTGTTTGACCTGTGTATGGGTATGTATATATATATATATATACATATATATATATATATATAATATATATATATATATATATATATATATATATATATATGGTCCCAAACTAGGCAGAGCCTGTACTATGGTAACCTGATGATTGATATATATATATATATATATACATATATATATATATATATCAATACAGTACAGGCTCTGCCTAGTTTGGGACCTTCACACAAGGTCTTCAACCTTGTGTGAATATTGATAAATTGTTTTAATTTTTTTTATGACTTTTTAATTTCTTTTTTACTAAAGACATAGTTCAAGCGCATTCTTAGGGGAAAATCAAATGAAAACATGGTTGATCGGAAATATATTTTTTACCAGTATATTAGCGAATAAAATTAAAAGTTATTGAATCAGAATCGATCTTCATTAACTGTTGTCGTGGTATTTTTTAAACTTTTAACAAATTAGGCTGACAATCGTCAAAATTGAATATAAATATAGAAAATGTTAACGGTAGACCCAGGATGTGTGCAACTAATAACAATATTTAAAAAATATTATAATATCAATAGTAACTGGGAGAGCTTTGATTTCTTCACATAAAGTAATTTTATTCATTATAAAGGCATGTTCATTGTTCAAAACACGGTTAAGTAAAATTTTCTCCATAATTCCATTTTTTCAAAAACATGTGTTACAAATGACGTATGTAATATCAAATAAACTGTCAACATTTTCCAGGCTAACCTATCCGCCAATCATAGTCATTTCACAAGCCAGCAAGTTATTTAATTGTTGTTGGCTGGCTGCACGCGTTGAATGCTGTAAGTGCAGTAAGCAATTGATATTATAAATAAATAAATGCCCCCCTTTTTTAATATTATGCAATCAAACTATATAATATAAAAATCTTAGGGTCGAAAGGTTTTCGACTGGATACCACAGATCAGAAACATCTAAAGACAATGTTGACAGACAATATAAGAAAAATCGCGTTTCCAAGCGATGACAGCTGTAGAAATCATGAATTAGCCAAAAACGTAGGCTAAAAATAGATAAACATATATCACAATATCTACGTTACTTTAAAAGGGGATGAAAATTTTAATAGTCAAGTGCATTCTCTCGGCAGCTTTACTTTATTGATAGAACCAGTAGCTACCGAGCGTCCCGTAATTCAATACTGGTCAAACCATTATGCATGACCATTGTATATTTTGACCCCATTGTGACAAAATATCACAATGGGCCAGTTAGTTATAGATCCCATACACAATACGTGGTTAGGTTACCCTATTGTATGTAATCGTTGTGTACTGATATATTTTTGGTCTCATAAAACAATAGATGAGCCTTTTATCATCAATCGGGTATATTATACTCCGGGCAGCTACTTAGGGGTGCTTGTAAGAAAAAGAGGTATTGACCTTATTTTTCATTCTTGGATTCGTGTCTTTTTTGTCAACAAGTTGTAGGTATGAGCTAAGCTTGGCCGAATAGTTCCTCCCGGTTCCCCTTTAAGTAAGTAAAGATGTGACCACTTTACTGTATCTTTACTTGGAGATTGCGGAAAGAAATAAAGTAAAGAAAACAAATGTAAGTTGAAAAAAACGAGTTTTTTTATACATAGGTACAGCTCTTATATGGACAACTTTATCATTATTATTATTTTATAAACCTGTGTATCACAAATAAAATATTTAGAATTTTAATTTGAATAATGTTACTTTTTACCATTAAGATACACCTTCAGCTGGACCAAGGAGGTTGCAATGCGGTTTTTCTACATATAAGCTGTGGACGCGGCGTAACACGCATGCAAGATAAGCAAATGGATTTTGGCGCTAAAAGTTTACATATAAATACAAACATATGCTGTAATTTCACCTAAATTTCAGCATCTATTCTGTAAGGTTAGATAAAGTAGTGTGAAACTGCACATAATTTGGTCGTATAACACTTTTGTAATGCTATATAAAAACTCGCCTTTGGGTCGTTCTTTTTAACGTAGGCAAACTCGTGTTTTAAGAACCCTTGCCATGCAACAGTTTTATAAAATACTATTTTTATGTTATTTCGATATATTGTCTATAAAAGCTGTCATTCAATCTATCTGTTTTTAATATTTTTATCTTTATATTTTAGTATCTATGAGATTAGATAAAATCATTTTTTAATATTAACTGAGAAACTTTGAGAAATAGTAGAATATTAAGCCCTTGAGATGTACAGTTTGACAAACAAAATGGTATACCAGTTCTGACAAAAGTTTCTGTTTTATCATAACAGCTATAATCTATGAACTATACGGGGGTAAATGATATATTGGCCGACTGTATGATAAAAAAACACAAAGTGCATTACAAATCTTTTTGTTAAACATCATCTATCAGAATATATATATTTTTCGAAAAATAAGAATTCATTCTTATTTTTGATGAAACCTTTATTTTCAATGAAAAACCATAAAATTAATTCAAGCAGTTTATTCGCTTAAACATATTTAAAATAAATAAAACTATAAATACGCGAGCAACACAGCCTCCGACGGCGACGAAGGAAATTTAAAATCTCTGAAGCTGGCAACACTCTAATTGGCTTCCGACTGGCAACAAATTTAACCCCCATTTATCACGGAGCAATATTTCTCTCGTCGAATAGTTATTGGTCGTTGGCTGGCAGAATATGGAAATGAGCGAATCATTGGTCACATCGAAGGTCTTCGTTATTATAAAAAATCGAAACTGTGATGCAATATTTTATCGATGATGATTTAGCTTTTCTTCATTGGTATTTTTTTATTTTTAGTTTAATTCGATTTGTAATGTAATGGGGAAGGCCTATGTAATGTGGGAGGCTTTGTGAATGGGAGAAGCCTATGTCCAGCAGTGGACGTCCTATGGCTGAGATGATGATGATGATGATGATGATCTAGTTTTTCTTACACCGGTTAACAAATAATATAAGTCGAAAAGCTAAATGAATTTGAAAAAATCAAGTGACAGGATCAAAAACTATCTAAAGTACTGCTCCAAACTCATGAATAAAGCAGAACACAAATAATATTCAAAATATAGCTGTAACTTAACATAAAAATAAAATTATATTAAAATGCAGCTTGTACCTCCACTACTCCCATTAATAACTAAAAAGACCTATAATTTATAATCTCAACAGAGTATTTTTTAAAATACACCTTACTTTTAATTAGATATAAGAATTACCTACAATTTAATGTACATCTTATCATAATATCTTCCAAACATTGTCGTATTATCTTAATTTATAACAAAATACGACAATATTATTTCCTTAAATCCTTAATAAATTCGTCATAAAACAAAAAATCCACACGTAATTATATTTAACATTACTTATAAAATATAGAGTACACATTAGTGCTTGAACTTGCTTGAGGCAACAACCCTATTGAACGTACTTTTGACGACCATTATCTATTTTAAAAACCATAATTTGAATACAGAAGTTGTGGTTTTAGAAATTACTAAATTCAGTAATAAGTCAAGAAATAATTCTCAGCGTCTAGCTCACATCACTAATTGCGAATAGTGTTGCAGCGTATTTGCTATAACAACATTCGCAATGTTATCAACCTTAACAATCTAAGGCTCTCCGCAGATTGAGGAATAATCAGGACCGACATTCGGGGCGACTCGCGTTGTTAGGCCAGTCGCAGACGTTCAGTTTCATGTTGAAAATGGTGCCGGGTTGACACTTGAAGTGCATTGGCTCGCCGTTGACGCATCGCCAATACTAAAATAAAACACATTGATCAATCACACATCTTCAAGTTGTTTGACAGATGTCGGGAATAAAATTAAACAAATAAGAATTATACCTTATCACAGTCCTTCTTGTCAGGGATGTAGTCTTCTTCTGAATTGCAAATATCAGAGTTGTCGATTTCATTGTCCTAGAAACAAGCAAATTTTTGTTACAAAATAGATTAATTTATCTCATCCATCCATAACAAAAGTTGCTATTTTGGAAATGAACATAATGAATTTTGTTTTATCCTTTGTTATATTATTTAATAACAATTTTTCCCTTTGTTGTAAAAAAGTAGATTCTTAAATGTTTTGGGAATTAACATTGATGTGTACCTAAGTTTTTGCTGTTAACTAACGTCAATGTGTCATTGTTATTTCATTTGCAAACCGAAAAAAAAACATAACAGACTGTTTTACGTTCATTATAGTATAATCGTGTTAATCTTCCGATAATATATACCATAATTTGTCTTACAGTTTGAGGTTCTTCGTCAGGCTTAGGCGGTTGCTCAGGTATTATTGGTCCAATATCGTTTTCTAACTCAGCTGTAGGAGTCGTGGTCGGCGTGGTAGCTTTCTGAGTAGTCGGAGCGTTTGTGGCCGGCCTTACAGTTGTAGTGGTCGGTATTGGGGCTCCCTCGGACGGGTCCGAAGGCGTCGACGGCGGTCGCGCCCATTCCGGCTGTATCAGAGAGATAGTATCGACATGAGTAATGGACGGAGCAAGGAGCATTTGTTCAGCAGCGATCTATAGCACATTTCTATATCTGTGTCAAACTCATTTTTGTTTGTCTCGAATTGGAGGGTGCGTGATTTATTTAGCAAGAAAGTTTTGTTTTGATTTTGCTGATGGAACTTTTGGTTCAGTCTTCTTAGTATGCTGTTAACTTATTTAAATAACAAATTACGAGTATGATTATTAAAAGTCACACTCATTTTAATATTATAATATTTATATAGACTTAGCGTGAGACATACGCAAATTCGACAACACAAACAATAGTTTTATTGTTTCGTCTTCTTATATCGACTACCTATGCATAAGTGTCACGCTAAGCCTGTACAAATATTAAACAATTGTGATTTAATACCGGTGCGAGCGCTGCAGCAGGCGCGCCCTACGTCGTTCACCTTTGAGATAGGCAAAACGGTTTATTCTTACATTCTCATTGCAATTCGAATTGTAATTGCAAAATTCCAAACGGTGCAGTTAAAAAATCTTCTCACCGCGTACCAGCCGACTTTCACTCGTTAAAGAGCGCCATCACTACTGGTACAGCCCGTATTGGTTGAAATTGTCAAATGGACCATGGTCGCTACATCTGCAGTGACCGCTAGTTTAATAGTGTAAAAGATTTAGTGGTAGTTATTATTATAAGAACGGGTATTTATTATCTACTGATACTTACAGTAGGAGTAGTATTATCTGTACGCGGCGGTGGCACCTGATAACTGCTCATATGCTTATGTAGAAGCTTCATTAACGGATTTTCTTCCCCACAGAGGCCTCGAAAATCGTCCATGTCGATAGCCCAGGTCATTGCCCCCAGGTACCCCTTCTGTTTGATCCAGTTCATCTTAATTTCCACGCTCTTCACGTCCTCATATCCGACCCACTGCGTGCCTTTGTAAGCGTAGGGACACTTGCCGTGGTCGTCCCATTTCTTGGTCCACTCGGTTTCTTTCTTGTCTACCTCTGTGCAGATCTGGATCAATAATAAAATAATTGTAAAATGCAAGATGTAAAAAGTAAAACGTAAAAAGTTTGTTACTTCACTGATTTATTTACATTGGTAGTATTCTCTTGTACAATCAAACTCATTCAATCTGTGTTAGTTTTTACAACAGTTGAAGACTAGTTGATAGTATTATATATAATTTATTAATTTAACATACTTATATATTAGGATTTACAATGTTACGTGTTATATGATATAGTTTTAAACTTTAGCATGAACAGCATAATTATTATCCTGTGACTTGTGCTTGAGAACTTTAATATAACCTTAATAATTTTAGTTCATTCGTGTGCATTAATTTCCATGTTTTTATGCTTAAGATTTGAGACCACGGTATACAACTAGGTATATATTTTACATATTACTAATAATATTATTTTTTATTTATTTTACTATGTGTTCGTGTGTATTATAATTATAGTATATATATGCAATTGTATTCATATTATTTTAATTGACAGAGGCAAAACTAATAGTGCACAATTCTACAGATGCGAAAGCACTTGATATGAGGTTATGCTCAATAGTTTACGTACTATTCTTCTGGGAGTGTATGTTTGTTCATGATGTGATATGTACATACATGCATACATACATACCTCATAGTACGCCCAGAAGCCAGTAGCATTTGTGTAAGGCGCAGGGTTACCGCCGCCAGCCTCCTTGTTGATGTAAGTACCTAGGCCGTGGTTGTTGTTACCAGCTGACAGAGTGAAAGAACGCCCGTAGAATGGAATTCCAACTACAAGCTTGTTGGAAGGACAGCCCTTTTCCTCCCAGAGGTTAAGGCCGTCATTCTGAAAGATGAATTTACAGATCAATTTGCTGCCCATATTAACTTTAGTGTGTAATATTTTGGTAGATTTTAATCGGTGATTTGCATGTGACTGTGTAACTTTGACTTGGATTCAAAGTCAAACTCAAAACTATTTCAATTGTAAACACTTCAAAAAAAGATATTTTCGAAAAGAACTTAACGTAAGGATTCTAAATGATAAACAATACCAAAGTGAAGCGGCAATAAACTTGAAGGCCATTCTTTTCGAATATGTTTAATATTGTGTTTATTACAATATTAAACTTAATTACTTAAGTAATTCACGCATTAATATGGTGACTTAACAGAGGCACTACAAGAACATTTTTTTTTTCCTATAATATCTTACATTATGACATGATTTTTAATTAGAAGGTTTTTTAAAGTTGATTAATGTCCTTCTGAGAGCTCTGTTATTCGTAAGCACTGAAAACTTAATCTGCTTTTCAAAGGTGGTCTTAAGTTTGCTGACCATTTAATGCAATTGATGACGTTACGATATATATTTCTTAAGTAACCATATGAACCTACTAAAGTTCATGTTGCTTAGTTTAAAAATGTTGCACTTACGACATTAAGTTTCTCATAAGCCCATTGGTCATGAGGGCGCTTGTATAAAGGCGAGTGCACATCGGCGAAACCGGCCCAGTTGCCGCGTAGATCATATGACATCACGTGGATTGCATCCAATTCCCTGTAATAAAAAAGATAGTCTTCTTCATACTATATTTTTCTAAAATAAATAATTCTTATAATAAATACCAGAAACAGCTTAATTAATAATCATTATAATTATATCATTGAATTCATCGACTACAGAAATTTAATGAATATGTGTAGAATCTGAATATCAAAATAGACAAAAAACGAAATGTTTCATATAAAGGCGAAAGTTTGTTTGTCGTTTATGTTATGTTTGTTGCTCCTTCACGCTGAAACGGCTTGACGGATTTGCATAAAATTTGGAATGAAGATTGAAATATTGACTTTTCCCTTGAGACGAGACGGTAAGAAGAGATAATCCAGGCTACAATATATGATATGACGAAATATCTTCTAAATTTCTTCACGGTAAGACAGTTATCACCCGTTGAATATCAAATTCGGGTACTATGACGATCGGGGTTACTTCGCATATCGTACGAGATACGGCCTAAGAAACATAAAGTCGGTTGTTGACGGTCGCCGTGGCGCAGTGGTTAGTGTCAATGACATGACTTCTGTGTCTCGGGACCCTGGGTTCGAATCCCGGCAGGGGCAAACATTTTTGCGATGAGTGTAGATGTTTGTCCTGCGTCTGGATGTTTGTGTGCTGTGATTGTGTGTCCACGCCTCCCGTGATTCAGGGAATCCTAGTGCGGGGGTCTGAGTGTAAAAAAAAAAAGATACAAAACTCGAAAGTACAACTTCAACGCGGGTAACACCGTGGGGCCCAGCTAGTATATCATAAAAATGAGACAAAAAAGCTAGCGTTCAAACAATGAATGCAAATAAAGCATGCAATTGAAAATTAATATTCAATTTTGATTTGAAACGATTCATAATGACGAAATAATGCATGTGAAACGAATTGCACTCCGTCAATCTAGTCGCTCTTTCTCTACAGTGGAATCAAGCACAAACATGTGGATAATTGAAAACCGTTCTGCATTAACAATTACAGTAAAATAACATCTCTCGGTCTATCACATCGGTGACAAAAGTATTTCTTATTGTAAACGACTTCAAAAAAGGAAGGAGGTTCTCAATTCGTCTGTATTTTTTTATGTTTGTTACCTCAGATCTTTCGACTGGTTGAACCGATTTTAACGATTTTTTTATTTGAAATCTAGTGCATCCCGTGTGGGACCCATTTTTCAAATTTCATCAAAATCAGCCAAGCGGTTTTTCAGTAACACCAATAGCTGAAAAGTGTTACATCTATCTGGATTACTTCGTTAATGAGGGTGAAGAAATCGGTGAACACAATATAACGACAATTGATCCCGTGAGTCGCAAAGGTCACTGAAACAGAAAAAAAGGCTCATCTTTTAGCGCAATTAATGTGTACTCATCACTAATACATTTAATTGAACTGGTATTTCCCGGTCTTTCTTTTTAATTCAAGGAGTGGGTTTTCCTATAAATTTATTCGGTAATAAAAATTCACAAGAGGAAATAAACTTACATTCTTAGCGTCGGCGCCGATATATGCTTTCTTTTATGTTTACGGTTCATAATAAAAATACTCGGTGCCATGTGATTTGTTACCCGTATATGTTTAAGCACATGATTCGATATTATGCCTTCGCGTAATACGCCTTTCTCGCCTTTTTGTACATAATTTGTTTGAGGGATTTTTATGGCACAGTATTTCGTACATTGTATGCATAGCTTTGTCATACTTTTGTCCACGTATGGTTGTTATGACTGCGGTATTAGAATTCCAGCATTTATTAAACTTGAATATGAATTTAGGCGTTAAATTTAGATTGAAAAATCTCTTGACTTTGATACATTAGATTAATATACACATGTTTATGTATATTATGCAACTTTACTCACGTTCATAGTTGAGTATTTCGATCTAGTTTTTAACCGACTTCAAAAAAAGAAGGAAGTTTTCAATTCGACCCGTATGGTTTTTTTTTGGTTATGTCCGATGCTTATCATGAGGTGAGTTTACGCTGTCACACTTTACTATAAATATGAGTAAAGACGGATAATGCAATGTGATGTATAAAATGAAGCGGAAAGTGAATATTAAAAAAAAATTATTATAAGCTTGCGTTTGACCACTGTGTCACCTTAGACACTTAAGTGTCGACGTGTTGACGCTGCAGCAATATTAGAAGGTATCTAATCTATTCACATGCGACTAGTAGATACACTTCTGATATTATAAATGCGAAATTTTGCGTGTGTGTGTATGTGTGTATGTTTGTTACTTCTTCAAGCTCAAACGGCTGGTATGGAGATAGTTTAAGCCCTGGATTAACACGTAGGCTACTTTCATCCCGGAAAAGGTGCATGCATTCCCGTGCGATAATTGAGGTAGTGGGAAAACCGTAATCCATGCGGGTGAAACCGTGGAGCGCTACTAGTAATTAATATATATTTCTTCTCTGAACTGATTTCGTCGAGAAACATCGCGCAATAGTCCTTGCAAGTGTATTCAACTGTGTGCTGTGTTTACGATAATGTGCTTCAAGACTGCTAGCGTAAGGGAATACTTACTGGCATAACTCCGGTACATGATAGCCTTCCATAAGTCTAAAGTTAGCCAATGGTACTGCTGCGGTCAGTTCCCATCCTTTTCCGGCCCTGATGAAAGCTCTCTTCAACTCTTGGACGAAGTAAAGGAACTTGTCCTTGTCCGAGAAGGAACCACCGCGATCGGCTGCCCCAGGATACTCCCAGTCCAAATCAAGACCGTCGAAGTTGTACTTGTTAAGGAAATCTACAAGAATATAACAATATAAGGTTAGTTGTCTGCTAATTACAGCCTCCCCCGACCGTAGACATTAGTATATTTAGTTATATAGTTTAGTACATTTTATACCTACTTTATAGACAACCCTTTGTCTATAAAGTGTATCTTCTAGAATATAAAAGTAAAACTATTTTAAATCTGAAACTATCTTGAACTCATCTGTCTACTATCTTAATTGTTAGATCATTGTTTTCAAGTAATGTTCTTTAGGTATGTGTCGATCACGCATGATAATAGTCGAATTACTGTCTACTGCTTTTAATTCCAGAGGCATGCAATCTTCTAACATATTGCCAAATAACAAACCTTCATGCATACATTCATCTCAACATGCTTCATATTAAACCGGGGACACAACCCATTAAATTGATTTATGCCTTGGAAATATGGCAATCATTTGCAGATCCAGACTAAACAAAGGAAAGTTTCATGGATGAATACAAAAATTCCTGGCGGCTGACTGAAATCGCTCATATGCCCAACATTTAGAGCAGATATTTGGGCAAATATGTATACTTTGCCCAGATAAATAATGTCAAATATTTTTTGGGTTAATAAAGATTTTATGCAGCATTGATATTACTACTACAACTACATACTTGTAGTGATATTAGATACCTACACGTAGTTTCTAAACGATTATATGTATAAATGACCTATGATAGCTAGACATGCAGGTAAGGAAGTACATTATACACAGTTCTGTGTATTTAATGGCTGTAGGGCACTTGCCACTGATTGATTGACGAGAAAAAGTTTCAACTTCAATCAACTTGAAACTTTTTTCTTGTCTATCAATCAGGAAACATATTTATTCATTTAACATTCACACAAGGTCTTCAGGTCCCAAACTAGGCAGAGCCTGTCCTATGGTAACCTGATAACTTACTTACTATCTATCTAACTATCTTACTGAACGCCATACTACTGATTTTTTTTTAAATTTAATATTATGTCAGTATACGAAGTCGGTGAGCAAGATGTATCAAGAAAATATAATACCCAAAAACAGTTGCATTCACTACAAAATGAATAAAGTTTTAATGAATGCATCAATTTCAATCTAGGCAACGGCGCAGAGCTTGCCAAGCTTTCTAAAAGCAAGTGCCCAACTTTAGTGTCGTCTGTTTTCGTTAAACTGTTTTGCAGATGTTTACCTCAGTTTGTAACAAATGAATTACATCATTACATATCGTTCAACTTGATTTTCTCATAGGGCTACCTTACAAAGTAAAGTGTTCAGACAGTCCTTGAAAGTTAGTCAACATTCTAGGCCTATCATGATTCCACTTTCGACCGAATCAAAACTGACCATTAAGTCAGATATTGGTAGAACAACTACATAGATATCCTTTTTCGGAAGTCTGATATAAAAACCTTTCGGAAGTCTGACTTACAAAACCTATACACAAAAAAGTATATTATCATGTTGAGTTTTTTAGAGACCGTGTCTCCAGGAGACACAGTGTAATGCAGAGTTGTTGGAAACTGCATCAAATTGATATACTGTGAAATTAGGTGAAAATGATACAAGCAGGTAATGTTCATTTTACACTGATTTCTTTAAAACGTTGATATATTCTGATTGTTCCCATTTCTTACCAACTACGCTCCTGATGAAAGCCATTCTTGTGTTCTTCTGAGCAACCATATGTGAGTACTTGGAGCCACCTTCAGCCCAACCACCGACGGCTACCATGAATTTGACATTTGGGTGCGAGGACCGCAGGTTGGTGAAGTTCTTGAACCCGCTCTTTTCTACGTCCAGCTGAAATACGGGGGTATATTAGACCGATTACGTAGTAAGCATGAAATGTAATGCTTTCTTTAGCCGTTTTGAGAATCAGAAGCAAGTTTGAGGCATGTAGGGAGGATGTAGAGCAAAGAAATATGAGCACTTGAGTAGAGAATATATAATACTAGCTGTGCCCTGCGGTGATTAAAACCGGTGATGATGGTGATAATGAAAATAAGCCTAGTGTTAATCCAGGGTATAAGCTATCTCCAAACCAAATTTCATCGAATTGGGTGTGAAGATGTAACAAACATAGTATTGAGTGTAAAAAAGAATTGAAAAAATAAACATTCTAGGAAAGCACTCTAAACCAAATAAGTTCCAGTTCATTACTTTTTTGCCTATTCCATATTCCGGCTCTCTTCAAACAATATACAAGCATTTCGTTGGTACACAACAGTGAGCATAAGATATGCAGATTTTTCAAGTGCACGCCGCTGTGCTGCGCGCTGGGCCATTGTCGTATAACACTGATGCATTCAGCGACGAGCTTTTCGGATATATCTATTGTTTGCCATCTCAAAGATTTCAAAAGACTTTTTGCCACTATTTTGGCTATTTCAAAACAAATCATGTCATTAGATGACCTTTAAAGGTTTAACGGCTGCTCAGTAAAATAAATCCTACTAATATTATGAATGCGAAAGTTTCTGAGTATGGATATATCCAATGGATGTATGATTGTATGGATGTAGGGATGAATGTTTGATAATCTTGCACGCAAAAACTACAGAACGGATTTGGATGAAATTTGAAACACAGATAGCTTATACTCTGGATTAACACGTGGGCTACTTCTCATCGTCATCATCAATCATCAAAACGCAGGTAAAACCGCGGGGCGCAACTAGTCATTCGTAAATCGTCGTGTATAGAGCAAAAATACTCCCTCGAATGCGTACGCGTCATTTGACATACCGTATTAAATGTAATTTTAAAATGTTAATAACCAACTGGCTGAAAAATGTTCATTAATAACTACGGATGATATTCAGATAAAATTTCTAGGCTGTCATTCAAATTCAATACAATAATAAATAATTCTATATTCCAGAGAAGACTTCCAAGCCTACAGCACCGGCGTAAAGTCACTAGTTTATCGGTGTTTTATCGGATACATTTCGGGGAGTGCACTCTGGAGTTACATATTTGATTCCTCCATTTCCATTCCATCTAAAATCGACCAGACAGATGGCAATGCGACATGACATCCATACAAGGTAGACGTTAAAACTTGTCGCACGAAGCGTTTTCCTTCCAGATTCATAACGCATACAGATATCGAGTAAATTTATTCGCCTCAATCTGTGTTTCCGCATGAATACAATCTGTGTGTCTTCGAGTCACGAGTGAATAGTTATTTTCTACGCAGGCGTAGCTCCATCGTAGACCATCAATAAAAAAAATAAAAAAATCAATATTTCTGATTCGGAGTTCAAGTAGTATCTAGTTGTAGTTCGACTTACCTCCGGGTCAATGATCAATACTTCGCTTGTCTTCTCAGTTACGCCAATAAAGGAGTAGATGATGTGCGTGCAGAGGTCTACAGGAATGTCTTCAATACCATACCGTCCTACACCAGGCCGGTACACCGCCCAGTTGCTGAAATAACACACTATGCGCGCTCTGCTGTCCGCTGTAAAAAAAATGTGAACATATTAGTCGTGTTTACAACAACGCTTACCTACCTACTTCCTATTTATCAACACAGTCATAAGAAGTCCACTGGTGGACAAACGTGTCTCCGGTGGATTTCTAATAGGTCTGGTTAGAGGGGTTATGATTTCTTCTTAGTTTCTATTAATATTACATCAATGTAGTTGTCAATGAAAACAAAAGACGCGCGGAATTTAGCCAAACAAAGAAAATTTATTTTTAAATCGTACCTATGTCTTATAATTCTAACATTATCATTAATCACGATAGTTTATCTTACTTTCGTAAATTAATTTCTAAGATTTATATGTGAAGTAATTTAATCTAGACTCGAGATGTTAATTTACGTAATTATGTAGGTATTTTATTAATCTAAAAGCGCTTTCAACGAGCTATGCTGAGGGCTATGTTCTGGGGTTTCTCTACGCGAAATAGATTTATGGAGATCCGTAGAAAGAACAAAACTAAATGTCATAGCCCAGCGGGTAAGCAAGTTGAAGTGGCAGTGTGCAGGGGAAATAGCTTGAATAACTGGGGCGGAACTTACTTTCAAATTAATGTCGTTAATGCAACAAACCATAAAACTCTTACAATATGGTGCCTTCGCTTGATCGGTATCAACTGTAATGTTAGTCTATCAGTCCTATTAATAGTTCATACAATTAAAGGTAGATGGCGCTGAGAACAACATCCCCTCAGATGTTAAAGGAAGGAAGAGGTAAATTCGGACGGCTAATGGAGTACTACTTAGATGGCAAAGCGACAGGACGGTATTCTGTAGTCGTGGGTTCTAGTCCCACTAGTGGCCGATTTTTTTCCATCAAATAATTTGAACATAACAGATAGCTGTTGGAGTCGAAAGATTCTCGAATAGAGTCCATGAACTGACAAGCGCAGCATAGGACAGCCACTGACAAAATGGACATACGACCTGAATAAGATCGCAGATAAGGGGCTGGATGCAGGCCGCTTCCTTCCGATCCTTGTGGAAATCAATAGGGTAGACTTATTTCCAGCAGTGGACTTCCTATGGCTGAGATAATGATGATGATCATGAAAACCGCTTTCATTATGTGATACCTAAAGAATCAGTCGTAAGGAAAAACAGACGCGTTAAATTATTCAAGATAATAAAAAAGAGTTTTACTTGTACATTTCGTGGCCCTTTTCTATTTTATACCCAATTGTTTGAAAACAAAACAATAAAAGAATTTAACTGACTTATCACAGTTCTACTAAATGAGCTGGGATTTCATTTGTTTTTGGCTTTGGTTAGTTGATTGTCACTCTAATCAGTAACAATACTAAAATTCGACCATTCCATTAAAATTGGTCTTACGTAAAATAAGTCGTCACTTATTTGGTGTCTGGTGACGACTAAAACTACTCGCAATCGCCCAGCAATTAAATAAATGTAATTTACTAATAGAGATAACGTGGTAAGGAGATATACGATTTTGTATTTTAGCGTAAACAGAATAAGAAACTTTTGACTTTAAAGAATTTTAGTTTAGTTTGTGTGATTAACCGTATAAGCAGCATCTAGTTACTTTAGTTAATGTAATGATAGCGTCAAACACTAAACTGTTATCCTGTTATCCTATTGATACTTGCCGTTACCTTGGGACTTATCAACCCACTTTGTATTAATACAGTTGAGTAGATCCGCCACAACCAGTGTCTGGAAGTTTTCTAGATAATCTAGAAATGCTCGTGTTATCTATATAGCTTTTACCGTTGTAAAATGTAACTTGTTCTGGTATGAGAAATGCCAATGTTTGTTACTGAGTGACGCGCTGAATGAGTGTTGATGTTTGTAAGAGATTTTGTTCTTTATTTAAAGGGATTTTCCGTTATAGCGAACATGACGCTTTGTAAAACATAAATCTAAATACGAACTATTTTCTTGTGCTAATAGACGCAATAATAATTACGGTAGTTAGAAACTAACTGAGTGACAGTCAATCTCTATTATTTATTTATTTTTTAACTTAAAGATCGTAACTTAATATAATATCATTTTTGCTTTATTAGAGTAAGACAAGTAGGCATTACATTAACAAATGGAACTGTCACTAAATATTCTATGCCTAGGTCCCATCTATATCTATTCTAACCCATTGTAAAAGATTGAAACAGGTGAAAATACTTTTTACATTAAAATATGAGCGTAAGTAGGTATAACAGTTTGTACGTAAGGTTGATGCTTGAAATTTGAATGTAAAAGATTGCAGACTAACATTGCCATCAACTTTATAAAAATATATCATATTTTCCATATTCGCTAAAACGGCAAAGGTTTCAAAACGTTTAAAACAAAACATAAGTTTGACAGAAATTTATAGTCACATCTATTTTATTGTTAGCAATGAATCATTTTATTGGTTAATTTATTTCATCACATTAATATGCGATACAAACCAATTTGTACATACCAAATAGCTTTTTGTCATCTTTTAATATGGAATAAAAATAATATTAATTATTAAAAATAATTATTGCAAAAATATTTTAGTTTACCTCAGCTCTAGTATCCCAGATTCTATCTTTAAATATTTCCTTCTAGATTATTATGGAAGCTCATAACAGGCATCCAACGAGCGCTTGTAACTTTTATATTATATTTTCAAGCGTAGAAGCTTACTATCCTAATGCATTTTAAATATGCACCTGTTCCTATAACCACGGTACTAGCATAAAATATAAAGTGGTACTCACATGCGATAGCGGTGGTTGAGACCGCGAGGACGGCCAACGTCGCCAGTGTAGCTCTCATGGTGCACCTGAGGAATATCAAATAGTTAGTTAGGATGCAATACTTGTGTGAGCCAATTTATTCTATGGGTAGCGATTCTACGAAAATATTCACTATAGAGAACGTTCGGGTTGTAGAACTTCATTACTATAGTTTAAATGTATTTATTGTTTAATTTATTTCATCACATAAATATGCGATACGAACCAATTTGAACATACCAAATAGCTTTTTGTCATCTTTAAATATGGAATAAAAATAATATTAATTATTAAAAATAATTATTGCAAAAATATTCGCCCGCATGCCAAGCGTGGCGAGTATTGGCAAATCCCCCCTATATGGGGGAGGCATATGTCCAGCAGTGGACGCACATGGCTGAGAGAAGAAGAAGAAGAAGAAATGTATTTATTTTATTTTAAAGTAAAAAGAAATAGATTGTATCTTAATTACTGTTACATCATTATCAGTAATATTTTAATCGATTTTATATCAATATTATACAATAATAATAGGTACATAAAGCTTTAACGTATTTTAATATAACAGAATGGCTTAATGTTAGTAATATAGATAATAAATAAGAAAAATGTATTTTGACCTGGCAAATATTCCGGGTTATATAAGGTAAAATAAATCTAAATCTGAAACTTGCTCTTACGACCTTTATCTTTATATCGTGTAACTTTTGTTATATCTATATCGCTAAATATTGTTGCCTAGGATATATTGAGCATTTAATAATATAATGCTTATTTATTTATGAAACAAAATCCACAGCTCTTAATTTAACATTTGTTGAATAATTAATCTAAGGGTACAGCCAACAAAATTATTTACTGTCTATATTAAATAACTATTGCTTGACAGTCATCACTTCTTTTTAATTTGTTTCTTTTTATACTGATAATTCTATGCAAGTTTCCTGATACATCCAATTTTGTATTCTTTCTTTCTTTTTTCAGCCATGTGCGTCCACTGCTGGACGTATGCCTCCCCCATATAGGGGGGATTTGCCAATACTCGCCACGCTTGGCAGGCGGGTTGGCGAGTGCAGTATGATTTCCAATCCTCAGAAGGCGCTGCTACCCACCTCCTGGTACGTTATCCCTTAGCCGATTCTTACGGCACCCACGGGAAGAGATGGGGGAGTACTATTCTAGGCCGGTGCCACCACGGCCAATTTTGTATACCTTTCACTAATAACATTGATATAATATAATCCTTTTCCAACAACAAACTTTAAACGCAAAAGCACTTAAAAAGTAGCTAATGACACTCCCTATTAAGTCATCTTTAAAATAAAAAAGCATAAAATTGGGGCCTGATCATTTCAGGAGCTTCGATGCCACAGACAGAAACACAAAAACAAACTACAAATTTATAACACCCCTATTTCGTCGGGAGTTAAAGAAAAACATCAAAACATAAATGTACGCTCCGATACGATAATATTTAAGTGGATATTTGTTTGTGTCTTAAGCAAATTTCGTGATACATCCAATTTTGTATACCTATCACTAATAACATTGATATAATACAATCCTTTTCCAACAACAAACTTTAAACGCAAAGCACTTAAAAAGTAGCTAAGAACACTCCCTATTAAGTCACCTTTAAAATAAAAAGCATAAAATTGGTCATAAAATTGGAGCCTGATCATTTCAGGAGCTTCGATGCCACAGACAGAAACACGAAAACAAACTACGAATTTATAACACCCCTATTTCGTCGGGAGTTAAAGAAAAACATCAAACGATAAATGTACGCTCCGATACGATAATATTTAAGTGGATCTCTGGTTGATTTTCCTTAATATTTATATCACACATTTTGCAAACAAATAAACATAAATCTCAGCTTAGTAAACGTAGTAGCCGAGATTGCGTATTACACATGCCTCATCCACAATTTATAGACGAAAAACATATTTTATGGCGTTGTTATGCATATCTACGCGTGCTGTTACAAACTCGGTGGAAAAAAGCATGTTATAACACTTAGGGTATGAAAGGTGAACTGGTAAACACACACAACTGTTCCCAGTCCGTATTTCCGCAGGCTTTCCATCTTTACTTATAACGAAACTTTAAGCACACCATCAAATTTCATGAAATGAAATTCATTTTACGTTTTTTATACAAAAAGCAATCATGATAAATACAGATCAACCAAGCAGTTAAAATGCTGAAATGATAAAAAATATAAATTTCTAATGGGATAATATAATATGGAAAGATTCATATTCCAAATATTTTATTTGTGATACAGAGGTTTATAATACAGATGTCAAAATAACATATACCTAATTAGTGCAAGCTGTATTGGCATACAACTAATGAGAATGTGGGTAGGTAAGTAGATATTATTATCCATTTGTTAATCCACTTGTTAATTACTTAAATATTATTATTGTGTCCTAAAGCAGTAAATAAACGTCTGTCTTCGTCTATGTCTATGATTATTGTAAGGATTATTACACACTTGCGTAAAATTTCATAAAATGAATAAATCATGAATGCATTTTGGATGGAAAACGAACCACCTTATGTGGCATTTCATTATGTGTACTTGTATATAGGACAAGCCTGCTGTACCGATTTCTGGAAATACATGTCATGCTTATTTATTTATTTATTAACATGGAAAGCTACTTTCATCAGCTTTCAATGTTAAGTTTTTACGTTAGCTTTTATGGTAATATACGTTTATGTAATATTAGCCGTATCTAGCAATGTCACTTTTGGATTAAAAACAACACAATTTGCAAACGCCTGCATCATAACTATTTTCATGGCTTATTTCAGTCCAATCTGTAATTTGGTTAGCTGTAAAAATTTAAAGATTTGGCTATGGTTATTTTAATATGTGAAATCAATTCATATCTATAATGAAAAATCTTATTTGTTGTGCAATATATTCCAATGTATATTAGAAGATAAAATAAAACGCAAGTAATACTTTTACGAGGCGGTCGAAAACAGTGCGACGCTAGATCAAGAATGTTTTTGACTCTCAAATAGTAGGGCACTTTCTAGAACTTGTCTGGCTACCACCCTCAAGTTGGTAAAACTTTCACCGGATACACAGTGTGCTCAGTCAACAGCCCTTCAGAGTCATTTAGCAATCTAGGTTTTTTTTTTTTTTTTTTTTTTTATTCGGAATAGGCAAGCGTTTGACCACTATCTCACCTGATGTTAAGTGATGATGCGGTCTACGGTATATATATATAGCGTGATTACATCTTCAACCACATCGTCACTGACCATCAACTGAGATAGCAGTCAAACGCTAGATCAATAAAGTATTTTGAAAATATCAAGCTGTTTTTAAACATTATTTTCTTGTAGAAGAAGGAATTCGCCGTACCTACTTTGATACAAATTTAGAAAATATTTGCAGAATTCCAGGAAGACAACAAAAACTCAATAACGACACAACACAACTCGATATGGAGGTAAAACAACCTTTAACATTATTATAAAACACCTCACCACTTTGGCAATGACAAACGACGCTCGCCGAAAGCCCTTTATTTTCCCGGTTCCCCTCAAACCAAACAACGAACGCTTAAAAAATTGTGTCGGGAAAACTCAAACGGAAAATTAAAAGAAGGTATTGCTAAAGTATTCGAAACAAAACGACGTGTCAAATGTCTACGTGGAGAGTGCTTATACATAAAAATACCGTGCAAATATTATATTAGTTGATGACTGGATTAACGTGTTTGGTTGCTTATATTTATATTAAATTGTTATTCTAATAATAATTTTAGCTAGTGTTATTAATACGTGTTAAGACTTTAGTTAGGTAAACTCCGCGACGTCTTCTCGTCCAAAATACCGCAATGCTTGAAAACGAAGGTCTTCGATCAGTGGATGTTACCAGTGATGACTTACGGAACGGAGACGTGGTCTCTAAAAATCGGTATTTTTAAAACTCTTGTACCAATAGAAAGCCACGTTACTTGTGGGTGTTATAGGCTCATCATCATCACCACCGTTTTTCATCACCACGCAGATGAATCCGCAAGGCGCAGCTAGTTAGCTAGTAGTAGTTTTAAAAAAATAACGATACGATTCAATATATTGTTTTAATAAAAAGCTTCATTATCTGTTAAGTGGGTAGAAAACAAAATATTTAATTGCCATTAAGTCAAGAAAAAAATAAGTACCTTAGATAGCGGTTTCCCTGCACACGTAACCATGGTTACCAAAAATAACAAACAGTTGTTATGGTGCTTTTCAGCGCGACTCTACACAAAACACTTCTAATTTATGTGGAGATACTTTACATTTATCACCTCTTTATTTCTAAATTATCTGCGAAGCCGGGGCAGTTCGCTAGTCTATACTAATATTATAAAGAGGAAGGATTCGATTGTTTTTTTGTGTGTTTGTTTGTTTGCATCGGATTGGCTCCGAAACTACTGAACCGATTTGAAAAATTCCTTCACTTTTGGGAAGTTACACTATCCCTGGATGATGGCTATAATATTATATTTCAATTAAATTAAGGATCATTACAATTTTTATTTAATTTTTTTATACTGTGCGAAGCCAAGGCGGACGACTAGTTATATAAAAGCATATCAAATAATCCTTTACTCACATAATAGCTGTCTCTCTCGGGAGCTGAGCGCCACTTACTCGTCTCATTATTTTAACGAGCCTGTCCACACGTAGTTAATACGTACTTAAGCTGAGTACACACGAAGCCAGTTCTGAATGGGCCAGATTTGTAACGGGCCGGGTAACGGTACCGGTGAGATGCTCTACATGTGTCAATTCTTGCGACCTAGAGTAGGTATACAGTATTGTTTGATGATTGTTACACTAACCCACCGCCTCACTTAGGCTTTCAGTTAGTGTAACAATAATTGAAAAGGGGTAAAGGACTGCTTTAGGTATTGAAGTAAAAGAGACCACTATCGTTGAGAAAGATTAAGGATTACCAAAATATATAAATAATAGTTTTTGGTTTATTCTGTAGCACATTTGCGAAAACCTAATGGAAAAGTAAATAAATAATTCATTGAAATACCTTTTAATGCGATTTCACTTATTAAAAAAGGATCATATTGAAACTATCACGGATAGACCAAAATATACATCATAGACAAGATTATTGAGATGTTAAAGACACACATCAACGATGCGTGCATATAATAATTTAAATTTATATTGAATGGTAACATACCCAAATTACTATGTACTTATATGACGAATAATTTTTCTTAAGTACTGCAAGAATTTCTAAGTTTCGCTCGAAAGTTTAGGTCGTCAAGATTATCACGAATATTTTTCAGATAATTCATTTTTCTATTTTTTTAATACAATTGTGTCTCTATCGGAATCTGATTTTGGCAATATCGCTATTAATCATTAAATAATATAAAAAATATCAATTGAGAGGCCATCTTTGAATTTCACAGGTGCCCGTGGTTTTATACTAGATTGGTACATAACATACAACAGCTTTATTCGTAGCCTCTTGCTCGCCGCAAACAATTAGTTTTGTGCAATCTCAATCAAAGTGGTTCTTGACACGGGATACCTTAAGTTATACCTATTCTCAGACCTATCACCTATGTGATAGGTCTGAGAATAGATCCAAGTATTTTTTACTCTCCTACTCGTAGAATATTCCTCACCCCTCATATTTTATCGTGCTTCTCAATGATATTATATGTTTATATGAGGTAGATGTCGCACAAGCGCGCGGGAACTGAGGCCGCAAAATTAAGTCAATTGTAGTAATTTTCTTTGCGACGCGTATTTCAAGCGCAACTCTAAACATATAGCTATCCTTTTCTATATTATTTGTACCGTATTATCTGTCGCAGTAAGCATGTTTATCTCGTAAAGGAACAAAATCTGAGCACCGCGCAGTATGAACATACGTCATCTTTAGTAAAACATCATTGGTGCTTCTAGTATTTTTGTGTGAACAAATATTCAAATAGTTTAACCTTCATTGATGTGAAGTAATTTAAATTTCATATGATATACATGTCAGTAATGCGGCTGATATTGTATTGTTATTTGCTATAATAAGTGTGTATATAAATAAATAAATCTTGTACCTAGCTAAAATGAACCATGGATACTACTAACGGGACAACCAATTCACAAAATAAGTTAATATCCTTCACCCATACAAATTTATGCAAACACAAAATGATCTTTAAATTTAGTTAAGTTTAACAATAGCTCGGAGGGGCACGACAATCACATTTAACTAAGTACTTTGAATTTAATTTGCAATTAAATGAAACGCTTAAGATTATTGCGAAATGTCGAAATAAATCTAAGTGGATTGGAATAAGATAATGGTGTACAAATGAAATTGATCTGAGGTTCATTTAGCGACTCAGAATAAAGCCTATGGTATATTATAGATGAAGGATTTCGACGTAATCTTTTGCGTATAGCAGCGGAGAGGTTAACGACGGTCGCTGTTTATCATGAACCCAAGCCAATTGAGTACAAGGTACAAGTAATTACTCATCAAGAATCTGACTCCAAGCTCTTAAATAAAATGCCCTTTGTCTTACTGTGACGAGTCCTGAGCTCCATCTTGCGGACATGCATTAAAGTTATTATTAACTTTTAAGTCACTCTGAAGAAGCCGATGTACAAGTACCTACATAATTTTAAATATCACTCTCTAAACATACTTAAAATATATTATAGGAAGAGGCTGAATGCCTACTGCATCCAACCAGTCCTTGCGAAGATCAGGCGAAATCCTAGGTCCAGCGGTGGACTTCTTATGATTGGCATAAAGATGGTGTAATTTTACAGAGATTGAAAAATCCTGTTCTCAATCCAAACTTGGCCTTGATAACAACTTTAGATCCAAAGTATAAGTCGGTTCGTGGGATCGAATTATATGACCGCGCCGATTGGCACTAACATGACTAGGAGTTTAGCTAAGTTCAAATGTGAAATGTATAACATATTCCTAATAGACATTGAATATTGTTTTGTTTTCGGAAGGAGGTGAAACCGGTATAACATCTGCAGAGTCGCTTTCCCGCATGCAAATGTGTTCGCAAATTAACATCTTGACTTATCCACGGCCAAATATTTATGAACGCTGTATAGCATAATACGAGCTTCTCACATCCAAAGGATAGCATTACTATTCGAATAGTAATAAAGTAACGATTTTAAACAGTACCTAAATGTTAAAGTAACACAATCTATCTATCCTCTTAAAATATGTACATCAAACGCCATTGTGCGAGTCCTCAGGCCGCAGTCCCTTTGCACAACAGTTGGAAAACTGTAAGAGAAAACTGGAAGCCCATAATCAACAGAGGTAGGAAAGTACAAATAAAAAAATATTACCAAAAAATAGAACCGACTTCATCATTCAAAAGTGTGAAATAACTTGTTGAAGTCGGTACCGTGATAGTTTACAAAAGTATCATCACAATATTGTGGTCTGGTACCGACTTCGAAAAGTTATTTCACACTTTTGAGTGTTGAAGTCGGTTCCATTATTTTATTTTTTTTCACCTTTTTCGGTGACTTTTGCTACTCACAGGATCAATTGTCATTGTGTATTATTATTATTTATCTCCGATGTCTTAACCCGCAACTATATTATAATATCGTCAAGGTATGCGAAGCACTTTTCAGATAATGGAGTGTAACTCAATAATCGCTTGACCGATTTTGATGAAAAATAAATGGGATCACTTCGAAAGTATATTCTACCAAACAAAAAAAGAATCATCAGAATCGGTTCATAAAGGACGAAGCTATCCACGAACACACATAAAAAATGTAAATAAAAAAAATATATAAATCCCGTCGAACTGAGTAAACTCCTTCTTTTTTGAAGTCGGTTAACAAGACGTAAAGTCCTGTAAGTACCTTCATTTTCTCCACTATTATCAGTTTCGCTATCATGCCCTGTACGTTCGTTAGGCATGCTACGAGGAGTATCTAATAAAAATGAAGTCTATGCAGAGAAATTCAAATAAATATCAATGGAATTGAAAAAGCTTTTGCCCGGATATACGATGTGGTCGGAACACTCAAAGCTAAAATGGTAAGAGTTGAAGAGCAGTTAGCAATTTATTTCCCTTCCAATTCGCAGCCTCGTTAGAAACCATCAAACAAGTCTGTAACGTCAAGTTACAAATCAGTTAAAAAAAGCATATTTGGAGGATTTCATATTTTTAATCAACCGCGGAAAAGGATGATGAAGATGGACCTAACTTGTATGATCCGATTATTGATATTTTTAATTCTAATTTGGTTTTGTATGTTTAGGTTATGTCCAGCAGTGAATGTCCATTATTATCATGATCATAGGCATCTGTCATTATATACGTATAATTTAGTCATACGTATCATCATACTATATTGTACAATACAGACAATTAATGTTACATTTTTTATAGTGACAACAATTATTTATTTAAATTATATGTTGAAAATCCATTATGATTACATTAGTTTCAACAAAAGAAGTGTTTATAATAATAATTTCAAACGTTCACGGTGAAACGGTTTTATTACTAAGTAGACATGAGATTTCTTGTAATTTGATTAAACTTGATTTAATTCTCTTTAGTTATGGAAACGCCCTTATTCTGGCACACTTCCTTACTAAAAACTATACTAAGCCGTATTAATACATACCTATGCCACTTATATATCGATGTAAGCAAAGAATAATTTCGTCATTTAATAATTATCATGGATACAATAAGATAAGGTAAGATAAGATAAAAACACTTTATTGCCATAGAATAAAATATATAACACACAGTCTGAGGACTAATTTACATAAATATAATTTCTAGGCAATAGGATTATGCTCAGTAAAATGTTATGTTCAATAAACACGAACTACCCTCAAATTGATAATTGCAAAAAGATGAATCATTACTATTTCTGGCAGCAATTGTAGGGTAGGCGCACTGTTTAGACCATTAGTTGTATCCTTATACCATGAAGGCACCTGACACCTGGGCAGTCCCGATGCCGGCTATAGCCAAAACGCTGCTGGAATACTGATGAGTGACAAGTTCACCGCTCCGAGAACTAAGGTCACCGGCCGAGAGTGAAACCTTTATGGAGTGCGAAGTGGATTTGTACTCTGCTACCAATGGTGTAATACCTCCGTCCGGGAATAATAAACGCTCAGATACGTGTGAAATAATTATTTCATGGATTTATAATACCTATTTAAACTTAAGAACGAAGAAAGTTGTAGAATGTTTACATATATTTATAAATCCCCCTTTTTTTTTAGAAAGGTTTACAGCTTTTTATACAATTTGAATGAAGTATTTATATTATTTTTTTTACAAAACATCACTTACTTTCTTTTCTTCCCATATTCTTAAAAAAGCTTCTTAAAAAAAAAGTGAAATGGAATTGTACTGGACACATTAGGAGGACAAAACGAGAAAAAGCACAAATAAATAGAGGCCTACGTCGAATGACAACAGAACTGGTACTTAAAAAAATGCAATTTATTAATTTATTCAATATTATTAACACCAATAATTGTAAAACTATTTATATCTCACCACCAGTGATATAAAGGCTTTGTCTATTCTATTTATCTTTCTCTCTATCTATTCTAAACAACTACTAAGCGATCTGCTTCAGCTTTGAATCAGGTAAAATAGTAGCCAGTCTATATAATGTGAAAAAATCTAAGTGAATTGAAATTCGTTGCGTGCTAGAAAGAAACATAAATAGGGTTTTTTTTTAAAATCACTATTACATTTAAAAGTGAACAGGTTCGCGTTCTAACAATTAAAAAACAAATCACTGGGCAGTTGGTTTAGGAGTCACCTCTCTATTGTATCTGGCATTACAATACAGTCTAACTAAAATTAGACTTATTACACACATGGAGCAAATTCCTAAAGAGCTTAATCTGTCCGAGAACTATTACTGGAGAACAAGAAGTTGCAATCTTTTTCTTGTCGAAAAACGAATGAAAAGAGGATAGCAATCATACTTTATTATTTTGACATTTACTCGTTGTATTTGATAATTATTATAGAATTATAGAACTCGTTATATTATGTCGTCGAACAACATGTTTGAGTTGAAATTAACATAATTTATTATTAAACGTTTGTGTATTTTTATGCTTGCCAGTATCTCTCTCATACGTTTAAATGCGAGTATGTTCTGTGTTATTCTCTCACCTATGATATTATTACTATTTCCCTTTAGCCAGAATTGGACCCTAAAACTTGTTCCGAGTTTATGTGTTTTGCCGTGGAGCTATTTTATAAATGGCTCACGCTAACGGTAAAACAAAGTTACCTGAACCGGCCGGCGGCGGCGCGGGCGGCGGCGGCATCAAGAATTCAAAACATATTATACTTATGGGGATGGTGGATGTATGTCTTATATATTTTTTGAATAATGCAAACCAATTATCAATCAAAGAGTACGGATATTGAACCAAAAGAAGAATTAATTATAATAAATAACCTTTATTTAATTATCAAGGCTTCTTGTTCTGGAAAGGACGAATTAAGTCATATAAAAAGTGCAGATTTGGAGAGTAGGCAACATCGTGGATTTTAGTAATTTGCATGGGTATCGAAAATGTATATATAAATTATACACGATTTTGTTTTGTGACTGTTTTGCGTACTAACATGGTTAATATACTGAAGCCTTCGTAGTAGGTTTGGAAAAGATAAAACTATTTTTATAGAGAGGATATTCAAAATAGTGAAGCATTTGGTTTCCCGACTGTACCTACGCAGAATAAATAATAGTACAGCAACCATAATATGTCGATGTAACAGCTCAGCACATACAGTAACAGAGATCGCGTGTTTTCTTTGGTTGAATCATAGGTATTCGTGGATGATCGACCGCGGTGGGTGAAGGCCCTTTTAGCAATCGAGTATCTAAAGGCATCAACCTTTATTTAATATATTATGTAGGGTTGGTTATATTTTGATCTACGCTATCCTGTCTAAAAAACTGACTCTGAACTATATGGCCACTCAAGTCACATGCCTGACATCAGCCATGCGTTGGAAATTCTTCGTGATTAATTATTTATATGTGAGATGTGCAATTAGATCATTTTTACGACAATGATGCGTGGGATCTATTTGGGACTGCGATAAATAGAATAAGATTTGATTTGTAGGTTCAATGAGTAAGCAGCATGGTGTAAAACGGTTTGGAATTTTGTGCAGCTCAAAAAAGGGAGAGCTTGAAATGGGTGCCATTGTGTCGACTAACATAAAAGTTCTTGGTAAATTGAAAGAAGTTCAACTCAAAGAAGTTCCACAGAATCTTTCGTCTGCGTCAGCAATGAGTTTATCTTAATTATAAAAAGTGGTTAATATTTTCTAATCAATCAAAAAATATTCAGTTTTTGGTTACTGTGATGACGATGTTTAGTTTGCATGGTTTGTAGCTTAAGAACCGTAATCTTGAAATATAGTTATGGCACTGTTAATGTAGCTGATAATAATCAGGTTGGCAGCACCAAGCGGCTTGCTAAAATGTTACTGGAGTAGCTTTAGTAGTAGGATTTTATACTTTTATCGTTTTTACACATATTACGTGGATAACTTTTCAAGGATTGAGGTGGACTTTTAATTTAATATTGAAATAAATTTATCCAAACTATCTGATATTAGCTAGTTTTTAGTAGAAGTTGATATTTCGATAATATTGTCACTTGACTAACGACGATTCTTTGTCTTGTAAAAATAAAACCGAAAGTGGTGATTATCATAAGTGGAGCTAAACGGAGACACTTTCGCTAAGTTTCTATTCAAGTTTAACGCCATATATTGATTTTATAATGTATATACCTGTCATATTAACTATTATAGCCTATAAAGCACGTATAAAACTTGTTATCGTAACTTGCAAATTATTGTAATACTTCTACTAAAAGTTGTTTTTTTATTTAAATGAACTGCCTATCAGAGATAAAATGTCCCAAGAAAATGTCTATTTAATACCTACATATAGAAGTACTCGTACTGATTAAGAATTTTTTTTGACTGGGCCGCTGCCTAGCCTGTATGTAGTGTGTAGAGTATTTGAGTTATTTATAGGCTGACAATAGCTAGTGGATTGCTCAACTGTTATTGTAGTAGCTGTGATATTGTAATTAGTTATTAGTATTTAATTTAATAGAGGCATCCATCTGTATATCTTATTTACTTATACTTTACGATATTTATTACTTACGATGTTTTCTCGAGAATATTATAATCTACATAGAGAATTAATATAATCATAGTTTCAATATATTCATATTATAATGAGTAAAGATCTGATTGCTTGTTTGTATTCAATAAGCTCCGAAACAAATGAACCGATTTAAAAATTCTTTCACTGTTGGGAAACAATACTATCCCCGGGTGACATAAGCTATATTATAATTTCCAAAAAAAATGTGATCTTTGTATTTTTTTTATTTTTTTACCCGTGCGAAGCCGGGACGATCCGCTAGTATATAATATATACATGACATATAATATAATGTCATGGGACATCAGTACGATCAACATATTATCGTACTGACGTCCCATGACGTAAATCTATAATCTTAAAATTTTGAACACAAGTGAAGGATTTTCTCAGACTTCTGGCCAATTTTAGGTGCCTTAGTTTTCTGATCTCTCATCACAACTTCTTCGACCGTGTGCCATGCATTTTGGCGTGATGCAATTTCGGAGCGGGCTCACGGACTAATAGAGCCTTTGAACGATTTTACTTTAAAAAATAATGTTCGCTATTCATCGGTGAAGGTTTATTTTGATTTTATAACTACTTATTCTTTCGTATCTTAGAATTATTTGAATCTAAATGTCACTTGAATTGTCATCATCAGCGTCATCTCAGTTGTATGATGTCCATAACAAGACATATGCCTTCCCAAATGATTTTCAAAAGGACCAATTACTATGCTCCGCGGTAGTGGGTCTACCTAATATCAAACACAAGTTCGTTCATAAATAGACTATTCTAACTTTGGAATGGGTGAACTTAGTACGAATTAGTGAATAGGTAGTTTCTAGACCTGCGTGCTACATCCTAGACAACGCCTTCACTTTAACATCAGGGAGACAGTTGTCAAACGCAAACTTATAATAAGTAAAAAAAATAATTATTAAAAGTTTTCAACGGTCATGAGACGTAGCATCGACGGTAATTCTGTGAATGTAAAATTTGAACGTGAATTATGTGTACTGTGTACATGTGCATGCATGTACATGCATTACAAAGTAGATATTATGAACGGGTTACGCTTTATAACACACATGTTTCAATGTCGAGTTTATACGCTTCCGATGATTGATGCTTAATGCATTATACATTGCCATATATGCAATTGTTTTCTAAATTATGTAAAAAGTGTTAAGTTCATAATCAGACGTAAGCAAAAGAAATGAATTTTCATGAGTAAACAGCATTTTATAGTATATTGATTAAAACGTTTGTGAAGTAGTAATTCATATAAACACTGGTGAATTGTGAAAACAACAGTATTATAAATTCCAGTTTATTTATATTTGTACCACCGTCATGTCTTCGAGCTTCGTTCGGAGAGCATGGTAAACCATAGATCCTAGCTGGCCCATAGACGGTCTGAAACACTGACACTGTGCTGGCCTCTAGCCTATTCACCAACCCACATTGGCCAGCGTGGTGGATTATGGCTAACACTCTTCTCATAGAAGAAAGGCTATATCACAGCTGTGGTTGCTTGTGTATAATTTTACAAGCGTACAGTTTTCAATAAGGATTAAAATAATATTTGAATTCATAATCAATAGTTTCAGACATCGAAGATGTTTTATAATTTTTTTTTCTTTAACAGGTCTAGCGTTTGACTAGTATAACACTTAGTAGTCGGTGATGATGCGGTCGCGCTAGACGTAGAATGTTTCAGTAAACATTCCGAGAGCCAGTGCTCTCAAGGACTGCAACCTGAACACACTACGTGTTTGGTGACAATTTCACCAACATGAAGTTGGTACTCGAAAGTATTCTACCACCATGCCGGGAATTCGATAACCTTCACAGAAAGCTCAAAAGAGCCCTTTGAAAAGCTCGTGAAAGTGAATTGAAATTATCATTGACATATATCACATTTAATATATTCATACCTTAACAACTGCAACAAATTTTTCAGATTTCAAAAATGTATTTGGGGGACAAATATCTGATAAACTAACAGCACAACGCTAAAATCAATTTAAAAGCGGAGAAAATATTATAAAAATATCCCATTTGCTATCTGACCTTAACCTCATAAAAAATAGAATAAAAGCAGCAAAGACGACCTGACATTATTGATATATTCTTGTTCCATTGGACATATATGCAAATAACCGACTCAATGGAACAGCCCGCAAGAGAAATATAGTTACGATTTGATTTTAAACTAATCCGATTATCTATTATTCCTTGAACGTATTGTTATTGAAAACTCTGCGAATCAGTAGAAAATCGTTAATTTATTATTAAAAATTTATTATTAATAATTATTTTATTTAAGTTTTATTTACTAAAGTATACTGCTTCATAATTTTTATGTCTTTAAAATATATGTGTCAAATAATGGTTAAGACGTTCTTATAAAACTTTTTTGTTGACATTTAAAACATGAAACTTTTTTGGCACAGAACTTTTATTAATATTAAATACTACAAACTATGAATGTTACTTACAAATTGACATAAGACTCTTGTGCCCAGAATTAATTTAATGTAAAGTATAGTATTTATTTGTACTGCTTCATAGAACACGGTTATTTTTTAAATTCGAAACCATACACTCATTTTTAATTATATTGATTTTAGTAACACTATATGATTGACTTACGTTTGTTCTCCTCATTATTAAACAAACCATATTTTTTTCACAACACGAAACGTTAAAATTCAATATTGCAAAAATTGTACAATTAGAGAAAAACAACTGTAAAAATTGATAATAAAATAATTGTGTAGTTGTATTTGTTATTCACATCGAACCATTTACTACCTATAAGAAAGATAATTTGCAATTATTATTTCAAAGTATTTTTTTTACCGGTAGAATGTGCATTATTGACTACATAATATTGTTATTGCACTGTTTTGCGATCCATTGAACACAGGATGCGTCACAATTGTTGTTTGTTTGCATTCTTAAGCGTGATTTGATCAGAGTTTAGAGGCAAACTCAACTAGTACCGCAAACCTCATGAATTAAAAAAAAATTATATATAATTTTATATTATTCCATTTCTCTCAAGATTAGTTAAAAATCATGTTATATACATATATATGTATACACCAATGTGACATTACACTACAAGTTTTATTTTATTTTACTACTTAAGTTTTTTTGAAACACACTTGTTGTTTGATCAACTTTATCCAATAAATAATTTGATTGTTTAGTTGTCTAAAATACAAATAAAAATATTGTAAACTGTACTTGGTTCTGTAGACATCCTTTTTAAACCGTTATATTATTAAAGTCTTGCGATTTAATAATCTAGATTATTGTTTCATAATCATTTGGAAAATAATGATAAACGTCCCTTTTTATGCGTGTGTAAAAAATATAGTGGTACTCACGGTTAGTTGCGTGCGCTCTCGACGTCCAGCGTGCGAGTGTGAAACATCAGTGCTGCATCGCGGTTTTATGCGCACGCGCCGCTTGCACAGGGTGCGCAAATGTGACATACATACATCATTACTTTCCTGGTTGTTTTGGATTTATGAACAAAAGAATTATTTCTTAAGGCTTTACTTTTGTTTGTCAATATTATGCCAGCGTTACACTATTAAAAATATTATAATACACGTGCACATCATCACGGTTTTTCCCAGATGTATAAATAAGCATAGTGCATGGATTTCCACCATTACCATACGATATTACATACTAGCTACATCCCGTGGTTTCATTTGAATGAACTACGGTTTTCCCGCTTCTTCAGCTATCTCACGGGTACCATACTTTTTCATGAACAAAAAGTAGCCTATCCTCCTGCAAAGTCCCATCTATTTCTATACCAAAACTCGTTAAAATTTGTACAGTGGTTCAGGCGTGAAAACATAACAGACAGACAGACTTTCACATTTGTAATATTATATTAGATGTTTGTTGTAGGTATGCCAGAGAAACCATCATTGGGGATAAAAAGTAGCCTATGTGGTAATCCAGGTTACAAGGTACCCCCATTTAGAATTTTATTCAAATCTATCAAACGGTTCAGGCATGAACAGCTAACAACCACAACACAAACTTTCGCGTTTGTAATGTTAGTATGATTATCGTTATGTTTAAAACATTTCTAGCTGCGAAATTTGGAAATATGGTGCCCCGTCAGCTCTCACTAAACTAATATTTTCTAATATTTTAAAACCTTTGCTAATTCCTTCAATTAACAAAATTGCTGCTGCCCACCGTCTGGTACGTGATTCCTAATCGAATTTTACGGCACCCACGGGTGGAGTAGGAGGGTGACAAATCTAGGCCTGTACCCCACGGCATTGTGATAGTATAGATAAAATAATATAGTAATACAGTTGTAATTTTACTGATAGTCCCAACATATTAGGTACCTAGCAAACTACTAACCTAGTAAGCTACTATACAATATTTGTTAAAATTTTTTTTACACTTACTCGTTCATTGTAAAAACTTAAATATATGACGGGATGGCCTTATTGCTGAAATTTTGTATTAAAACTATTTAGTTCCGGAAAATGCAGAATTCGTTCTTAAGTAAAACAAAAAGAGAAAGCTATATTTTACCGGTATTATTATCGATTCAGTCGTATGACGACAACAACTGGTTATATACCTCTATCTAGAGACATATGAACCTTATTTATGAATCAGCCACCACAACAAAGAGGGCTTTCCTCAAACTCAGCATGGCCATTGTTATTTATTACAAAGTGACTCGTAAGCATTAGCTTGCGTGCACATTGAATGTAAATAAATTACAATAGAAGAGTTTATAAGCTGGCTTAATACGAAATCTTTACTATTTCATTTTATTGATTTTGTATAAAACTCTTCTGTTATTTATTTTAATTTTTATCACTACTTTTTAAAGCTTATTGCTTTTATATGTGTAATCATTTATATTTGTACATAGACAGGTGATATGTACTTAAATTAAAGGTATGCATTATGTTGCAGTTTTCTCCCCGTCTTATTATCCTAGAAATTCCACGGGCACCATACATTTTTTTCATTTAATTTTTTTTTGTCTTCCATATGGCACCTCGCGTTACCAAAAAATATCATTCGGTGTAACAATTACTTAACTACAGTGTTCCCGAGTACTTAAATTACAAATTTAACATCTAAGATAAATAATATATGTACATAATTGATAATTTTTAATATGTTATTTAATATTATTTTACCATTGACATTTCTAATAAACTTTGCAATTATTCTATGATATTAGATGATTTAGACGGTCGCCGTGGTCAGTGTCAGTGAGATGACTTCTGTGTCACTGGGACCCTGGGTTCGATTCCCGGCAGAGGCAAACATTTGTGCGATGAATGTAGATGTTTGTCCCGGGTCTTGAGTGTTTGTGTTGTGTGATTGTGTATGTTCATGCCTCCCGCAACACAGGGAATCCTAGTGCGGGGACTAAGTGTGATAAATAAATAAAATAAAAAAATAATAAAAAAATATTTGATCTTCTATCTAATTGACTTCAACATTGATAAGTTTTCTAATATTACTAGATTTCATTTCTAATTATTGTATATATGACATGTATAAGCGCATTATTTTGTAAATATTTATTATATTTTTTTCTAATTTATAAAATTCTAGGACATCACAGATACCAGTAGGTACACCCACAGCCAGCGGTGTGTTACATGAACATTAAGAAGAAGCTTTTGAAAATTCAGTTCCTGAAGGGGATTAAATTATTAATTTTATAATTTAGATTGTTAATTAAATACTTCAAGAAATATTTACCCGGATACAGCCAAGAAATAGTATGTTGTGATTTTATTATAAATTGTAAGCGTTTCGATCAATATAAAAGGCTTAAATTTTCTTTTGTATTTTCACTACTATTTTCATGAAAGTAAAATACATTTGTACATGTATAATTTTAGAGTAAATATGCTATTTTTAATTAGCAATAGCTCATTATAAAAAAGGTCTGGTATTTTTTTAATGTCATAGGTAATCATAAATAAGTTTATGTTTTGTGAAAAGAGTGGGCAAAGTTGAATGTGCTATTTTATTGTTAATGCGTATTGTAGTAAGACAGCTCTTATACATGCTGTCCTAAAGATAGTAGATTTGCAGAAACCAGTCATCATTAATCGTAAAAAAGTCATTAATCGTAGAACATTGAAATAATATTTTTCGGATCTATTTTATGTAGTTTCACATGTAGAAAAATTTGATTACTATTTAAGTTAGCCCGGGATTTTAAGCCAAGAGCTTCTAGTCTGTTTTATTATCTCCCAATAGCTTCAATCAAGTTCTTATTTTCATTGAAAAACTATGAATAGATAAATTTCACATCTAACCAATACAATCTAATTTTTTTTAAAGAAATCCGACGTTAATTGATCTTGCTAGGAGTTATAGACTCTTCAAGTATCGATAAGTTTTTTTTATAAGCAGCTTTAAAAAGATTCAATTCACTCTAATTATAATTAACAAAACTCCACCCTGTACTTGAATCACTTATACAAAAGATGTACAAACGACAATCCCCAAAAAGTGCAATGTATCAAACAACGAGATCAGTGGTGGGTGCGGGGCCGACCAACGGTACAACCAGTACCCGGACACAGAATATATAACTGTTGGTGTGTAACCAGGGTTGGATAAGTAGGCACTGTACTTACAGTGAAACCACGTTCATATGTATGACATACAAAATTAAAAAAATACAAATTCACCTTACTAGATCTATGCAACGTTCTATTATTGTAGGTCTACTCTCTATGGCGCTTCAAACCGATCCTTGTTGATATCAATAGGGTAGGCATACAACCGTATACCATCAGTGGATGTCCCATGGTTAAGACGATGATGAAAATCTCTTTGATGTCTTGAAAGCGGAGAATTTATATGAACATTTATTTATACATGTATCACGTTACGCCTAAAAAATGTATATATTGGTGTCGAACGTGGAAAAGCCCCGATTGAAGCTTGGTCAAAGTAGTTATATGCAATTCAATTCAATTCATTTATTTAAGCAGACTACAAATGATCCATACTTATAAATAAAATACATTATAATAATTCAGCTAATACTTATGATTAAATTAAAATTCACACTAAAATGAGGCACCACGTCCGGCCGGATATCACCATTCCTAGTGGATCATCACCCGCATATAATGCCTCAGTATGGGCGCTCGTAAGTCTTCAGCAACTATTTTTAGGACGCTGTTGTGACTCCCTTGCACCCTCCTAATCAGTGACGCGACTTTTTTGCGTACGACAGCATGAAAACCATCGCTGTAAGTATTTGCAAACATTTCGGAGGCACTGCAAAAACGAGGGAGTCTCAACATAGTCCTAAAAATGTTATTATAGTTATGTACGTACTGTACAATATAAAAAAGGCTATTTTGATTTTGTGCATTGCTTTCTTGTCGTAGGGAAATGTTATAGGGCATTTGGATACGAATATAAACAACTTGACCTACCCTGGTTAGAATATTTAGATACACTACTATACATGACTAATTATGTTCATATGTCGTCAAAATTTGAAAATCATCATCACAATGAATGGTACAAAATTATGGCTAAGAAGAAGAACTTTCTAATATAGTATTCTATCAACTTATTGTGGTTTTTAATATATATGTTGTACTACCCCCTAACTCACTGTCAGAATATTAAAACTACGACTATGGTAAAATGTATCACAACAAGATTAGTAAAAGAAAATGAGACCGGAATTTCTGGAATACTCAATCCATGAGCTCACTGTCAGATTCTAATAAAATTAATGCCTAAGTAATAAAATAATATCAGATAATTTTCGATAATACCTTGTATAATATTCAAACGTTGTAATTCTGTTATTCACTCAAACGGATTAAAACACTCTAAAAGCTTTTATTCTGTCACTACTTAGCTTCAAATTCTGTTAAACACTTAATTATTCTATTCCTAATAATTCAACAGATAGAACAGAAACTAATTACTTACCTAATATAGTTTGCGGGTTATTTTAATAAGCACCAAATTATACGAGGTGCACATGTTTCATGTAAAAGTACCCGTTATTTCATTAAAAATACGTCTAATTTTGGTAATGTTGTTGATGTTTGTGTTTTGGACTTCTAATTTTACCCATTCTTAGCTAGTCAGAATCACTACGAAAATACACTTAAGTTAATTATGTTTCCAAGGCTGATTCACATTTTCTCATCATAGTCCTACTATACTACTAAATTTATACCAATGATAAAACTGCCCCGTTCGTTATACTCCCGAAATTAGTCGTCTCGCCGCAGATCTTACTGAGACGACATCAAAACGACCTTCGCTTGCAGTTATTGGTTCCGAGCTTCGGTCTGGGCAATGTTTGATATCATGAGACTCCGATGTTATAATTTTAAAAGCAATAATATGTTCTGCGAATTTAAGGATATTGTATCACATTATCACTTTTGACTTCTGAGTACTGCTTGCTATAAGAGTTATGTTGTTGAGATACGCTTAAACTGATAATTTATTAAATTAATCTACTTTATGAACATAACACAGTGACTGATCTTCCTTTGACATATATAAGATGGCGCGGCTCTATAACTCAATCGTTCAATGTTATGTGTCTGCTATGTTTTTCTATTATATTTTTTTAGTCTCATATTTCACCGTGATCTTGAAAAAAGAATCAAATCTGAATTCCCATTTAGATGTTGCATATTTTGAACACTCGTTTCTTGACAACAGATTAAACAAATAATAATTATCAGTATTTTTCGGTCCTGATGCTTTGTCAAAAGCAACTGGTTTAATCAATATAGTCCATATAATATGTCTTAAGTTTTTATCGGACTTTAACCTTTAACCTTTAACCAGTCATCTAGCTTCTGGGGACGGAGTTTACCTATACATCTATCAACATTCCCATGTTGATAGATATAGGTATATTATTATTATTTTACCATATTATATAAAGGTATATTATTAAATATTACCATAATATTTTTGCTTTTGTATTCCCATACAAAAGCAATGTATCATATGATATGATGGAAGTAAGCCAGCCAGGATGGCAAACTTAAATAAGATTAATATTCAACCTTGCACGAGATTCGAATCCGTAACCTTAGGATTTCAATCTTCATCTCTATTTACTAGTTACTTGACCTTATAGTACTATCGCAATAGAAAGTAGCAGAAGTTTTGCTGTTTCCTTACTGGGGTCGAGTGGATCTATTCCAGTTTCTAAACAGGTCTTCAATAATTCATATACCTAGGTAAACATTGTCACTGGCTACTTTGTCGACATATGTATGTCTAGCGGTAAAAACTTACACATCGATAGAAAGGTGATGTGTTTTTATACATTATTTTTAATTACTAATGAAACGCTAAATCTCAGAAGTACTATATATTTACTTTTTAAAATAGATAGGTGGCTGAGAATGGGACGGGTAAAAGTCTAAAAGCCAATAAAATAAGTTAATCACTTGATAGTCAAATACAATGTCACCGAATTACTATATGACAATCTGATCTGATATGATTTGAAACATAAGGAAAGCAGGCGCACTAGGTGTTTTCTAGCGTGTTTGCAAAATGTTTGATCTTTGGATTATGGGTATCCAAAAAAGACACATAAAGCTTAAGTCTACATAACTGACTGATCTGAAATACTCAGATGGACGGCGTAGCTATGGCAGTTAGTAAATTCTAAAATATGTCAAATATCTACACAACTTCATCATTAACTTTCTATGATATTAATTTTAATAATATACATTATAATAACAGCTTTCATGAAAATAATTGAGATAAGAACAAAATCATCATCATCATCTCAGCCATAGGACGTCAGACGGCTGAACATAGCCTCCCCCATTGATATCCACAAGGACCAGTTGGAAGCGACACGCATCCAGCCCTTGCCTGCGATCTTAGTCAGGTCGTCTGTCCACCTGGTCCGTGGTCGTCTTATGCTGCACTTGCCAGTCCGTGGTCTCCATTCGAGAACTTTTCGACCCCCGACAATTTGTAAATATTGTATAGAACAAAATAATAACTATGAACACAAACATTTATACTTAATTATATTCTTAGGTAAACAGCTGGACTACGATACCCTATGTTTATCGTACCCAAAAAGCTTATAAATATTTACATTAAAAACATAGACCTTAAGCTTCCGGCATGGTGTAATTATAAATAATTTCGTAGCAAATACTTAAAACCTTAGCCGTATGTATGTACTATGTATGTTAGGAGTGGCTTGTGCTTTTTGCCACATGGGGTATTTATAGCGTTTCCAGACTGAGGCAAGTACTGTAAGCACTCAGCCGGTTGCAGCCCGGGCTAAGGCGAGCACGAGTCAGGGGAGAGTCCTCTGATTCGCCCTTCATTACCTTTATTATAGTCCTGGTCCACGAAAATTCGCTGAAATGGGGGCTATGAGCACGTGCACCTTCGGTGTTCAAAAGTCATCAGCCAGGGGTCGCCTATGCGCCGTAATCTTTGGCGGGCTTGGTGTCTCAATGTGCCAGAGGGACCGAAGCCGTCGCTTAGCTCTCAATTTGAGATCCTAGTGAAACCGAAAGCCTAACCGAGAAGAAGCGGTAAGTTAAAACGGTCAACTAGTGGCAGCCCATCCGAGTTCGGTCTGCAAATCAAATTAGGTACCTAGTACTTAGGTTAAGTTTCCCACTTTCACTGAAGTTACACTATCCCCGGGTCACATAGGCTTTATTATATTTTCGAATGAATTAGTGATCCTTAAAATATTTAATTATGAAATTTCTTACAGGTGCCAAGCCGGGTAGACCACTAGTAATTTATAATATTCAAAATAGGAAACGAGACCCAGATTTTCTACCGGATATTTAGGTACTAAAGCTTTTAAATCATGATAACATCCACCTTGCTTGAGACCCGTTAAATGGTTTTGAATTATTATAATGGGTTTTGTAAGCCTAATTTAATTTGGTTAATGGGTTGCGAATATTATTTATCAGCTTTAGATCGTTAAACTTTAGAAAAACTGTATTCTATTATACCGATTTTCTAAATATGTTTTATATACTTAGTACAATTTTATATACAAAAATTAAACGTACGTATTTTTGTACTGGAACTAGAAAGATGTTTACGTGACATTATTAGATTTCTGTATTTTTTAAAATTCTGCTTAGATCTAGTGGTTAACCGCTATCTCCCTTGATGGTCAGTGACGATGTGGTCGAAGATGTTATCATGCTAGACCTAGAATGCTTAACTGGCTCTCAAGGACTGCTGCACTCAAACCGTTGCTTGGTGTTGTTCGAGCCATCGTCCTTCAGTTTGACAGCCGATGCTGAGCTTTCATCGCTTCATAAATTTTTATCAAATAATGTTTTTTATGTACTTTGTATCCGTAATTTGAGTATTATTTAAGTGCCGAAATAGTTTCTATGATAAAATTATTTTTTTTACTCATAATTACGACGTGTACTTATTAGGTACGTCCAAAGGGCTTGAAGCGGAGCTTACCTGTGCGAACTAAACTTGCATTTACCGCTTTCCTTGTCTTTTCACTGTATTTATATATGTTTACTTATATAGATACCAAAATCACTGCAATTAACCTGGAAACACAAAAAAATATGTAGGTTATTGAGGTGTAGGTCAATTCATGTCATCATTAATGTCTTTGGTTATTAAAATCAATCTCCTCTAATATTATAAAGAGGAAAGATTTGTATGTTTGTAACGGATAAACTCAAAAACTATTACAGTTTAGTTCAAATATTTGAAGGAAAAAATTCGGCTGCTAGTGGGACTTGAACCCACGACTACAGAATACCGTCCTGTCGCTTTGTCCAACTAAGCTATAGCAGCCCATACCACTAGGGTCCGACAGGACGGTATTCTGTAGTCGTGGGTTCAAGTCCCACTAGCAGCCGAATTTTTTCCTTCAAATATTTGAACTGAAGTTCTGCCTAGCATAGCGTTAATGCGATACACAATATAAATCTCTTATTACAGTTTAGACAGACAGACACACAGTTTTAGACAGATTTAAAACAATATTCACCTTTAGAGTTCTACATTATTGCTGAGTAACATAGTTTTTTTTTATTTTATGTTATATGCAATAAAAATAGGGATCCTTACTAAAACTTCAATCATCAATCATAGTAACCGTGCTAAGCTGGGAAGGATCGGTAGTATTCATATATTGATATAGTTAAGCGCACAAAGGCAATATGTACCTATAAACGATACGTCGTTTTGCCTTATGCATGTGGGTTGTCATGTAACCCGTTCAGACTGAGAAACAAGACGCTTAGGAGGCGCTACCGTGCCTTTTATTATAATTTTATCATTGTCCTATCTCCTTTATGAGGGTTCATTGCAATGACTCTAAGAACGCAAAAGAACAAAATAAATCAGTCAGCTATATTGAATTATGATAGAAGACAATAGACAATAGATAAAAAAGATAGACGATAGATATAAGTACTTCAATATTTTGGATACAAGTTTATACGTAATAAAAAAGTATTCAAAACTCTTTTCTTTTACTGAATAGAAGTAGCCTATTTCACGTTAGCTATCTGGCAAAGAAAATCTCTCAAAAAATTGTTTTGGAGGTTAGCTAAACAAATAAAAAGTGAGAAAGATTTATACTTTCGATTTTGTAAAAAAAACATCTTTTTATTGAACTTACGAAGATACAATTCAATTTATGTGAATAGGTAGTTATAATAATTAATGCAACACTGTTTTAGCTGCAGCCATGGTAAAAGTGGGCAGCTCTATTGATCTCAAATTGTATTGATCCAGATCTATTGACATTTAAGATGGATGTCATGACATGACTTGCATGCTTGTACATTAGAAATCCAGAGCAAAATGACTGAACACTTCGAATATTACTATGATTATCTAGGCTAGCGAGATTGTTTCGTCTCTGACTTTCTATTTATGAGATTATTAAGGGCTATTTAAGTGTTTAACGTTAATAAATATTTTTTTGTGTAAAATTTACTTGTGCCAACAACAAAAGGTTAACAATTTGCTAAATGTTTCGCAAATCGTCAGATTTGTAAAAGTAACAATTCATAAATTGATGGTTAATCTTCTTCTTTTAAATGACTCCCAAAAAAAAAGAAGGTACCTTCGGTTTAACTCCGTCATTATTTTTGAAATAATCCTTTATTTTATTCGATAGGGATATACTTACTTCCAGATCAATTCCATTATTTCTATTATTCCAATAAATGTTCCACGCATGAGTAGGGGACCTCATAATGGTTCGTGAACCGATTTTTTTCAAATAGTGAATACGTACTGCCATATTGGTCTAACATAAATTTCGTGCAAATAAGGTGATCCCTTTGTTTGATGTAAATTAATTTCTCTATTCGTTTTCTTTTGTCTCTGTCCGGGCTGTATCTAGAAGATACAGTCGCGGAGGCGAAATAATCTTCGTAAATGTGTATATTACATCATGCTCGCACAGTACAAGTTCACCGTTAAAAGACTGTTGTCATTGTAGCGACATAATGTTATTATTATTATTAAATTATTATTTATTAAAACAATATGTGATCGCAGAGTTTACAAGCTAAATACCCCTCTCGTTAATACTAATTTTGCGCAGCGACTAGGCGATTTTGTAAAACTCCATATTTACAACACAGTTGCTAAGTACTGTGATATTAATAATAAGAAATTAATAGAAGCTAAACGTATACTTTATTTATGACAGCCATAAATCATTAACATACAATGAAACGGAAGAAATTCTAAACATTAAACTAAAAACTTTAATTTTAAAAAGCAAAGTAATAACTATACAACTTTATCATTTAAACGTACTCATTACATACCTACGCTCATATATGTACTATGACAAATATACAGTAAATCTCCATATTATGTGGACGTTATATTTTGTCTCTGTGGGTTAAATTTAATTGTTAACTTGAGCCCAGGTTTTCTCGATACCGGCTTGCCTAGTAAGGAAACCAAAAGATATTCTCGCTAAGAGATAACATTGTCTGCAAAAGATATAGAATAAATATAGTGCATTGTGTATTTTTCGAAGCATGTCAAATAGTGTCATAATTATGTATGTAATTTAAGTTATATATAAGTAATAGCTTTTATATCTTTTGCAGTAATAAATATATTATTCATGTTTTAATTTTCATTTTCATTAATGTATGTGTTAGTTGGGTATAGTAAAAGAAGGATCAAAGTCAAATAAATATTAGAAGATTACAGCTTTCAGAATTATATATTTGGTTTAACTTTGAAAGACAGAGTGAGGGACAGCGCGACAAAAGAAAACGTGGAGTACATAAGACAGTCGAGAAAAGTATGCTGAGTATGGATATATAGATCAGATAGGAATGATGAATAGACCGTGCAAAGCAGGCATATAAGGAGAATGTGATTGGTACAGATGGAAGACCTCATCAAACGTGTGGTTATGCGGGTTATGCCAGATATATATAATTATATATTTATATATATCTGGCATATGAAAATATGAAAGGAACAAACTAGCAAAAACTGCAAAAAATAGCAAAGCACTGTGGAAGGCGGTTAATACCATAACTAATTACAAAGCTGCTAAAACTTCAAATCTCCAACTGCTCAACATTGAGACCACTTCATTTCAATCCGTAAATTATGTAAACAGATACTTTGCAAACATTGGACAAGCACTAGCAGAAAACATTATCCAACAGAATTTGTTACATAATTCCCTTAGCATGCGAGTGACTCCGCATCGGAACCAACTCTCATCTTTTGTGCTATTTCAATCAGATCATATGGAAATATTCAATATAATTTCAAATCTTAAGTCCAAAAGCGCCCCCGGGTGGGACACTGTCTCTACTCATTTCTTAAAACTGGCAAAAAACACTCTGATACCAATTCTGTGTCACTTAGTAAACTTGTGCTTTAGTACAGGAGTTTTCCCAACATCTTTCAAAACATCCATCATAACACCAGTGCATAAAAGTGGAGATGGAGCGGACGTTAACAATTACAGACCTATCTCCGTTCTACCTACCTTCTCGAAGATCCTAGAAAAACTAATTAATAATAGACTTCTAAAATACTTAAATAAATACGACTTAATTTCTGAAGCACAGTTCGGGTTTAGGCAAGGTATGTCAACCGAGGATGCTGTTACGTCGCTAAGTACAATCGTTACAAAAGAGGTAGATAGAGGGCGAAAATGTATCACAGTGTTTCTAGACTTAAAAAAGGCTTTTGATACAATCTCGGTCCCTATCCTTCTCCAAAAATTGGAAATGTATGGCGTTAGGGGCACTCCTCTAGTTTTACTAACAGACTATTTATGTAACCGAAAGCAAAGAGTCATGATCGGAGGAACTGTTAGTGAAGATGTGACTGTTACATATGGCGTTCCGCAGGGAAGCGTGCTAGGGCCTACATTGTTCTTGATGTATATCAATGATCTTTGTAGCATGAAATTAGACGATGGCTATATATTCTCCTATGCAGACGATACTGCCGCTGTCTTCTCGGGTGAATCGTGGATTGAAGCTAAATACAAGGCAGAGAAAGGTCTCGCCAAGATAGGTGTCTGGCTTAAACAGAACTTACTGACTCTTAATATTACTAAAACAAACTATATTTGCTTCTCTATGTACAATCGTACGCAACCAGATCCAACTTTTAATTTAAAAATGCACGAATGTGACCTGAATGGCCAATCATGCAACTGTCCTGTAATCACTAAAGTTGAAAACATAAAATATCTTGGGGTTATCATAGATCAACGCTTAAGTTGGCATCTACATTTGGAACAACTTATGAACAGAACCAGAAAACTAATGTGGATTTTCAAAAATTTAAGACATGTAGCTTCTCTCACTCTTCTTAAACAAATATATATTACACTAGTACAATCAATATATAATTATTGTATACCTATTTGGGGAGGAGCTACTAAAACTCATTTTCTGTTTCTCGAGAGAGCCCAACGGTCACTTTTAAAAGTAATGCTATTTAAACCATACTTGTATCCAACTGAAATACTATATTTAGACGCGGATGTACTTTCTATTAGAAAATTATTTATCCTTAATTCAGTACTAAAACAACATAAAACTGTTCAATATGACGACAATAAATTAAAAAGAAGGAGAAAAGATCTCGTCATAAATAGAAGCAATGTAAAATCGACCTTTGCAACACGTCAGTATTATAGTAAATCTCCTTATCTGTATAATAAAATAAATAAAGTATTAAATGTATACCCCATGAACAACTATAACTGTAAAGTTAAAGTTACAAAATGGTTACTTTCATTAAGTTATAAAGATTGTGAGGCTCTCTTGGAGATACATACTTAAGTTAAATTTTTTTACTAAATAATTACAACCCCCCCTCCCCCTTTAACTATGTATTACTTTACATGACATCTTTACAAACTATCCACTCACGCGTTTCCACACACACACACACAAACACACACACACCAACACTCACCACACTCACACTGTGTTTTTATATATTACCCAAACAGTAAAATAATGAAATAGATCTGGGCAAGAGCGAAATCGCCTATGACAAGTATTTTTTACTTAAAAGGAGATTTCATCCAAGTGAATTCAATGTATTTTTTGTGAACGCAATAAAAACATTTTATTATTATTATTTATTATTATATATGTATACCGGATTGGGCAAGTCTTTAAAAACTTAAAAATCAGGCATGCAGGCAACTTTAAGTCTTCAAACTTACACTGAGCTTAGGTACTGTACGTAGACAAACAAAAAAATTCAATAAATACTACGGCATGAAATATTTGAAAGAATCTTCTTCTGTACTTTGTGAATAAATTTTTATTAATTGTGCAAAATAATAATTTCACATTTACTTTTGGAACGTATCGATTTCGTGATATCATTGACCCCGAAGAGCTGACTAGATAAGAGAAGACTTAAGTATATGTAGGTATATATATTGTGCGTGTATAAAATGATTCATGCCATCTAGAAAATATAGTACTTATCTTAGCAACCATGTTTTTCTCGGTGTTTTCCCAGACATAAGAGCTTTTCAGATAAACTTTTTAAGTACCTTTCCATGAAGGATATTTGGCCCCAGTCCGCACTGCTGGGACACAGGTCTCAAAGAGATAACGTAACATACAAGTTACGTCTTGTTATTCAACGAGGCTAGATACAAACAATGATATACATTACTACTTAATATACTTATTGAAAAGTCCATGCAATATATCAGCCAGGTCGTTACTCTACAAAATTACGGAAGGAAGCGCGTTCGGCATTGAACTGACCACGTATAGTTGCGCGCGCGCCTCGCATCACAATTGGGGATTAATATAACAAAACAAAGAGTTCTGGTCCCAATGGTCTCAGTACACTAGTGCGGGCGCTCACTCCATCTGCCAAGCCATATTTTGCTCTATTACGCAGCGTTTGAACACATAGGTTATTAGACCATAATTAACTCCGGCCAAAATTTGATCATGTCCTGACGGGCAATGCCAACACGGATCTGACTCAAAGTAAGCCTAACAAGGCCAAAATTAGGTAAGTATAATATGAATTTCTAAAACAGGGGAATTACTGACATAATAAGTCAGAGGATTTCGACTATAGTTTCGACAATACTAACTATATTCCGAATATAGTTAGTTCAGATTATAGTTTTTTTTCATCACATTCGGTGGTTTTTTTCACAGAGAACTACGGGCGATCACGGACGCGGACGCTATATGAATACATTTACAATGTGTCAAAACTACGTCAGTTTTAATACCAAAATTATATATTGGTAGGTTGCCAATTTTATTCATAGTGTACTAATTGGGCACACACTTCGCCTTTAGCTACACGTAGACATCGTAGACCGCATCATCACTTAACATCAGGTGAGATAGTGGTCAAACGCCTGCCTATTGTAAATTAAAAAAAAAAACACAGAGAAACTATAAAGTTAGGATTATGACGCAAACGTGTGCTTATGTCATATGACATATGTCCAGCCGTGGACGCATATGGCTGAGAGAAGAAGAAGTGTGCTTATGTTACGCGCGAGGAATATCTGAGTACATTGTCTAGAATAAGGTTAATTAACTTATATACATAAAGTCTAAGTACAACAAATTACGTCGAAACATTGTCCCGTTTACGTTTAGCCAAAAATATAAAAAATACTGTAAGAATCTTGCCCCAATATCACTTTCGCTATCGAAATGAGACGTTGATGGAGATTTTTTTTTTGGTTTATAATCAATCAAGAGGGCTCGCATTGAATACGGGGTAGTGTCGGTATTGGCGACCATTAGCAGCGCCACCCTACAGGCAGGGGGTGAGTCCTGCCTAATGGTAGTATGTGGTGACTGAAGTGCGTGCGAATCAACTTATATGTACATACTAGCTGCGCCCTGCGATTGTACCCGCGTGGTGATGAAAAACAGTGATGATGGTGATGATGAAAATGTGTTAATCCAAGGTATAAGCTATCTCCATACCAAATTTCATCGAAATCGGTGTAGCCGTTTGAGCGTGAAGAGGTAACAAACATACACTCATACACGCAAACTTTCGCATTTATTATATTATACTAGGAGTAGGATTAGGCTATAAATAATGTTTCCAAAAATAATAATCCTTACATACATAAGCAGCTCAACTGCGTAATCATTCCCACTGCTGGGACAAGGATCTTCTTCACAGAGAGGAATGTTACTCATAATCCACTATGATGACCAATGAGGTTTGGTGTATAGGTTGGGCAAACCAATGTCGAAGTTTGGTTAGCGTGCCGGTGTTAACTTCAAATGAAATCGGTATTGGAGATATATTTTATTATAATAAGTATACGGTGGGCCAGAAAGGCGTTAAAAACCACAAAATTGCTCGTATCAGGTACGCGAGTTGTGGGGATAGTAGCATGGTCAGCGACGGTGTGGTAAGAGATGTGGAAAATAAAAGAAGGAGAAAGAAGAAAAAAATAATCATCACACTAGACCTACAATGTCTTACTGAATCTCAAGGACTGCTGACGGAACACTATGTTTGGTGATAGTTTTTCAAACTTGAGGGTCGTAGCCAGGCAGATACTCGAAAGCACCCTACCACCATGCTGGGCAGTTGATAAGTGTTGCATTTTCAAAAATATTGATGGTAAAGACCAGAAAGTCAAGCCGTTTGGAGGGGATAAAACAAAGCATCCGTCAGGTTGACAGCCGACGCTCCCACCGCTTAGCTATCATCGCTTCAAGAGCTCAGTATGTAGGTAGGTAGGTATCTACATATATTGGCTAATTAAAAATCAAACCATATATTTTATTATTACTCTTTTGGGAGGAAATAAAACAATAACATTGATAGCATAATATTTATTTCCATAATTATTATGTGAACAGCATACACGATATGGTTACAAGGATTGGTACATACAATAGGGGAAAATATAAACCATATGCACATGTCCCTGTAGGTCATTACAACTCAGTTAAGGCATAAAACGACATATCAACTACTACAATTTAAAATTTTGTTATTAAAACTGACGTGGTTTTGACACATTATGAATGTATAAAACACGGGAGTTACTCACGTTATACTCACTCAGTACTAGGGGAACGCGACCGCGTCCGCGAGCGCCCCGTATTCTCCTTGAAAAATACCACCGAATGTTGAAACTATAGTAGGAACCCTCTGACTTATTACGTGAGTAACTCCCGTGTTTTATACATTCATACAATTTAAAACTTTGAAGCTTACTATTAGATAATCATTAGGTCGTTTTAAATCTATACCTAAATATAGGTAGATGGGTACATACTATAGTTTCAACTACATTCGGTGGTCTTTTTCAAGGAGAATACGGGGCGCTCGCGGACGCGATCGCGGTTCCCCTAGTACTGAGTGAGTATAACGTGAGTAACTCCCGTGTTTTATACATTCATAGATAGGACGCCGACACAATGTTATTCCTTAAAACTCTACATTAACTAGTTTTTTTAATATGAAATATGTGGCAAACAAGTAGACGGGCCGCCTGATGGTAAACGATCACTACCGCCTTTAGATATCTGTAACACAGGGGGCATTAAGATACGTCGCCAGTCGTTTTTAAGATAGGAATAACTTGCGTCATTGTGTCGCAATCGTGTATACAATTGTATAACGCACGCACTGTCCGTACAGGCTAGCATTTCTCTGTCACAGTTGTACTAGATCACACGGTAGTTAGTTCTGAGTTTCCTTGCTCCGGCTACAGTGGCCGAACGAATGACTACATAGTATATTGCGGATTAGTGCTGCCGTATCGCAGCGTAAAACAATTGAACTCTCCACTAACTGTTATTTATTATAATACAAATGTGACACGGAAAAATGATAGTTTGTGCGGAACGTGCGTTATTCCATTGTTTATAATTTTACAGGAGCGGATATCATTTTTAAAAATGAAACAATAAACTAGATTTATACCATTACATATTGGAAGTGTTAGTGGACAGTCCGAAATTTATTTATTTAATTATTTCAATAACTGATGTATAAATAAATATTACAATATTAAATAGGTAAATATATAATAATTGACTATTTAATAAACTAAATGGTTACATAAGGATATCTAAGGCAAAGTGAACTCAGTCTATATTTTCTACTTGATTTTGAGGAGCACGAAATGAATTAATAATTCCAAATATATTGAATTATTAATTAATATTATTTTATTGTATTATTAATTCATGCCAAATCAACACATTCAACGTTTATGAAAAAAATACTGTTTATATGATGATGGCAGTTAATTTATTTAATATAAGTTTGGTTTATAAATAAACTATATTCTATGGCACACATAAAAAATAATAATTTAGATAATTATTTATAATATATTACATACTAAAAAAAATGATTAAAATTGATAGACATTATGGTTTGGTTAGTTTTAAATTTGAATACTAAAAAAGTTGGGTTGGTACCACTATGTATATTAAGCTCTTAGAAAGACAGGTTAAGTATAATATGTTTTATTTTTAATAGAGGTTATATACTATAGTAAATTTTAAAGCTTTTTTATTATTTAGGCATACTTTTAACAATAGGGTCATTATATTAGTAGGTACTACCAAATATGGCTATTCTATCTCTCTACAATATAAAGATACTACAAAAAGTTGGGGTACATATTTAATTTAAATATTTTAGTAGTATTTTTTTATTATGTACCTTGTATCTCAAATATATGAAAATTAACTATTAAAAAATATTAGAAAGGATGTTTTAGCGTAGATTTCTAGACTTTCAACCACATATTGTAGAAATTTCAAACTTATAAATGAAAGTTTGCATTAAAAAATTGTAGTTATGAGTAAATTATTGAAATTTCGAGGCTAAATCGACATTATTTATGCTATAGTTAATTTACATAAAACCATCACGTGATGAAAAGATATAAAAATAAAATAAACACAAAGATACTTTCGCTAGTTTAAATTTAAGTAGGTACTAACATATTCTACTCGAAATTGTATATTCGTAAAGTTGTATTTTAAATTAATTGACAAATTACATGCAATTTCATCAACCATTTTTATTTACAAGGGATTATTTAAAATTAAATATTACAAAGTATATACAATTATTTTAAATAAACGAAACAATACTAAAACGCATTTATAGTCGTCTACAAAACATATAAATGTAATAAGTGTGACCACATAAAACCAGCAAATGTGTTCAAGATTTTCATTTTCTTGACATTGACATTTTCACGTCAAGTTTTTTATACGATCTTTTTCATGACAAATTATTATTTTTAAACTACAAATCTCTAGAAGTCAAACCTCAAGTCTTTAAATGTATTTAAGATCATATTTAAGGACATATGCAATATGCGAGGCCTATATCCAACTGCGGGTGTCGTACTCTTAAACTGATAATGATAATGATGTGATAAACCCTGAAATCAAGAAGGGTATCACCTAAAAGTAAAGTGTTACTCGACTATTAAATTTTATGGTTGAAAACCAGTTTGAAAAACTATACGAATAAATAAAAGAAAGGATAGTTTTCAAATATAATTATAATTTAATCAAATACGGCCCAACAAAGACTAAAGCTAACGTGGAAATTTGCAACAATAACACATTTTGCACTGTTTTAAGTTATCACAGCATCTTAAGTCATAAACATGGCAACTTCAATTATAAAATATTTAAAAAATTTTTTTTTAATCAGTGACTGAGGCTTTTGCCTTAGTTTTTTGCTGAGTCGGGGCCCATATTCATGACACTCACAACATCATTATTACTCTGTTCTTTATTGTTTTTGTAATGTGTGTTGTGAGTGTCTTGAATAAATGTGGTTTCTTTCTTTCTTTCTTTATAACTTAAAATACATTTTCAGGCCTGATGTAAAAATAAAATAAAATTATATACACAACACAATCTACTTAGAACTCATTAGTACTATAATAAGTAATTAGGTGCAGTACCTTGAAGCAAGTAATAATTATCCCTACCATTAAATGACTACATGAATATCTTTTTGATAAATAACTATACTACAATAGTATGTATTTTTTAAACTAAGGGAATGTCATTTAAATTGAGCTCAAATCGTTAGTAATAAATCGCGTTGCAATATTGATAATACCAAATTATCAATATCGCGACGCATCTAAAAACCTGCACACTCATTACAAAGTAATTTTATTTCTTTCGCAATATTATTTAAATAACAATTTATATGAATGAAATATTTGAATATTTTCTAAGCTTGTATATTCTTATGTACAAATTAGGTCGATACAAATTCATGTTTATAGGATATGTTAGCAATAATCCGCAATCAAGCATCAAACAATTCAGTTTTAATATTGACAAGTACAGAATCGTAATCGTAATCGTAGAATCGTCGAACTTTTTGGAGCTATGTTATAGCCATTTCGTTTAAAAAAAACTAATGTTTATACTGGTCTAATGGCAACACTCAAATCAGCTACAACTACAAGGCATTTTTTGTCTCAACACAAGCAATCTTACATATTATAAAGTATTGACCGTTGATAGCGTCTTTTATACTCAATCGAGTTACAACTAGATGTAATAAATTGTACTAATTGAATATTTGTACCTCACACATTATCAGTAGTGCTTTAATACTTATATTATCAGTATCTGTCTGATAATTTCCCTATAAGCGATCTAAGGTTGTTACTTTAACCTTGTCTAAAATAGTCGTGGCGCAAGGAAAAGCACATTAAAAGTTTTATATATCATTATACATAACAAATCAGGCATAAGAAAAAACGATAGCTATGGGCAATTTTTTTTTTAATACGCTTTTAGTAGGTTCACTATATGTATGAAACGGAATCTTGGAACGTAAATTTCACCCCCCTTCATAATGGCGGATTAATTTGAAACTTTGCACATTCATTAGGGACCGATGACAATTTAAATAATTAGTTATATTATCCTTACAAGGATCACCAGTATTAGCTATTTGTAGTAAGGGTAACTACAAAAGCGTGTTGCTTAGTTTTCACTATCTAATATTTTATATTAATTTGTTGACTTTGTGTGGTACTAAGTGAAGAAATTGTCCCTTTGTTGATAGATGGGCAGTTCAACTTCTGGCGAGCGATCGTCCCAATCTTCGTTGTTTATATTTTTAGGCAGCTCTTCTAACGCTTTCACTGTTAAAAAACGTAATGTTTACTTTTAACCATTCATATTATCTTCGATTATTTGACAACCATGCACATGCATGAGAATTACACTTATCTATAAAAAGAAGTTCTATCGTCATTTCTTTTATCCATTTTTTAATAATGTAATATTACCATTTGATCAAATCGAGAAATCATCAATTCGAGAAATATTCATAATTATTCTCTCTTACAGCTGCGTGATATATAGCACAGGTTAATATTTTTTAAGGTAAATAAGTCAAAATGCAGCAATAAATGTGTTGCCAGCATAATGCTTATTGCATTATAATATATTTTTTACATTTTTTAGCTTTTTTACATTCTAACATATTATCATAGTTTTTGTACAGTCGACTGAGAAAACGCTCTACATGTTTTGAAAAAACTTTCTGTGTAATTACAAAGTTGAACCTATCTGTTAGAGTATCATTACACGACATAATGAACCTTGTTGCTTTGTGATGCCAAATAATTTTCAACCGTAGGGTGGTATACGATATATATGTCTGACTGTACCTTATTCTGTTGTTTGGGACTTGAAAATAATAATAATAATGCAGCTCTTTGACAATAACATACGTTAATTATATTAGTATATTCAAAGTGGTAATGCAAAGTAACAAGGCAACTACGGAAGTTTTAATAAAGGGACTACTCACAACATAACGCATAAAACGAAACCATGCTGCTGACACACTGGATCTTCTTAGGACCGTCCGTGGCAGCCAATACTTTCAGTAAGAATTTGTCGAGAGATAGTGTCGAAAGTGTGACAGGCATAGATACAGTAACATTCAAATTGAAATATAATAGTTTTAACAAGGTATGGTATGATAACAAAGGTCAGTGCTACTTTGATACGCGTACAAAACGTCTCAAAGGAACAGACAATTAAAAATGTTCTGTTCCTTTTTTAAAAATGCTCATTTAAGATTCATATAATGTTAGAAGTGGGAAACAGTGAAACTACATGAGATTTACATTAACTCGTATCATTGTAGCAAACACACGTAATGTAGAAGACGAGTTTGTTCACAAGTTCATGGTGTAATTTGATAGATATGACAATTTGTGATATGTATGTGATGGTAACATGATATGTGGTAGTGATTCAGTGGTGGGTGGCAGACGGTCCTTGGTCAGTGTTGGTTCCTGCAGAAACGGGACAAACGACATCAAGCATAATGTTGTTACATGCGTGGACACACGTGGTCAGATTAGTCACATCAAATCACGTTTTGAATGGTCAGATTTGTGGAACTACCGAGTCAACTAAAGTAACTAGGTATTGACAAAAATCTTTAATTTTTGTTTATACCGTTTGACCACTATCTCACTTAATGGTCAGTAACGATGTGGTCAAAGATGTTATCACGCTAGACTTAGATTGCTAAATACACAACGAAGCCAAATAATTTTGGACTAAGATATGGTTAGTCTTTGTGAAATTATAGAAAACTCAATAATCGTATCTGTTTAGTAGAATTAGACTAAAATTTTCATCATTATAACAAAATTATATATAGGTAGGTACTACAAAATTATTTTATACCAAATCCCCTATTTATTTTTAAATAAATATACTTCTAATAGTTATGGACCTTACAAATCTGACCATTATGTTAAAACAAAAAAATAATGAAAAACTATATTGCAAATTATAGTGCGCCACTCAAATCTAACTAAAGACAAAACATAAACAACAAAAAATGCTGCTCGTGAAGTTACATAGCAAAATTAAGGCATCTTCAACTTAACGTTTCCAAATCATCAAAGAAATATTACAAAATAATGTGTGCAGAAAGAGAAAAATAGTTCTGAAATCAAGTAAAAACGTATAACAATAGGTAACTCAAGGTTTGTAATATACAATTCCATGTTCCTTGTCATTATGATCAGAACGGTTGAACATGCCAAAAACTCAGAAAAATAAACAAACATACAATAAACTGAACTTGACATAATTCATGGCGCTTTATATCGATTCGATTCATAGTAATCACGAACGTAGTTATTGAACACTTAGCCGTAGCCATTAACAATAGAAGGTTCAGTAATGTTCAATTTTCCTCTGTCTCTCCAAAACAGTGGGTTCTTAATTTGGTTGTACCTTTTTTTGTGTTCGTAAGCTCAAATCTCCATAAGTTATCAAACGCAAAATATTCAGATTGATTTCACCGAAATTTCATTAAGAACAGTGAGTTTTATGTTCATTTTTAAATGACTTAAAAAAAATAGGAGGAGGTTTCCAATTCATCGGAATCTCTTTTTGCATATTTATCGATTACTCCGGCAATTATGATTTTGATGACTTTTTTGTTTGTGCGGATCTTACCGTACAGGCGGGCCCGTAGATATAATTTTAATCAATCGGTTAGCACTTACTTTCGTTTTTAAATCCAAATAACCGAATAAGATGACATAAAACGACTTTCGGCGATGGAAGGCAGTCGTCCCGATTTTTGTAATAAAAAAAAATCCCAAAAAATGTAACCTACACTCAAGTGTGAAATTTCTTGTTGAAATCGGTACCAATTATATGATTATATATTTTTTTATATTTATATCATTTTTTGTTTCAAAAATAATTTTGAGAATCGGTCCAAAAATGGGGGAGAAATCGGTGAACATACAAAAAAAAATACCGTAAAACATATAACCTTCTGCTTTTTGAAGTCGTTTAAAAATGGTCCACGGTAAACAGTAGTCGATAATTATAGTGATTCAAATAACCTCGCGAGGAGACATCCTGCATTTGTTAAATGCACTCAAACGAATACTTTGACTTTTTATTTACGTTTTACAGCTTAATGTCAATTAGGTCAAGTTTTTTATTCATATTTTGAACAAACAATTCATAGCAAAAAATAAATCAGCAGTTTTCTTACCAGCGATGATTTTGCTCATCTCCGTAACCTGCTTGGCCAGTATCTGGTTCATTTGCAGCAGGTGTTCCCTTTGCCTCTTCTCGTCAGTGTCTGGACTCTAATGAGCACATATAATTTGTACAGCAATTCTATACTTTGTTAACATTTATTTTAGGGTATATAGGTTCGTGTTTGGGAAAAAAACTTTCAAAAATATAAATATATTGCTATATATATTATCGCAAATTTTAGCAGGTCCTTTTTAGACTTTACAAACATGCAGTCAGAATGCATCTATGTCTACCACTGATAAAATCTTGTAATTAGCATTATACTTTTAGACACCATTATAGGATACGTATAAGGGACCAATTCAGAATTATTGTAGATCTTGGATCGAACCAAAGTTTTAAATTCAATCCCCAAGCGCAAGACTTTAATAACATAGTAAGACTAAGACAGCCTTATATTGTTATTACATCACAGGTGAGTGGTTAAAAAGTAAACTTATCATACGGAAAATTAGTTAATCATTCAAAGTAACATCGAAAGCTGGGAAAATTATCAATAGAATAATATTAGGTGAAGTGAAATTTCAATTCAAATACAATCGCGTGCAAATACAGCCATAAATTATGACATAACGACTTTTAAAGGGCTTTGATGACTACTCACTGACATAGAAAAGAAAAAATAATATTCGAAGTAACCAACATAGAAGTAATATGTACTAGTTGTACGTAGTACATACTACTTCTATGGTAACCAAAGTCAAACTATAAACTACACACGTTTAAAACGATGCTGTAAAACACGATGGAACATAGATAAGTAACTATACGATGAAATAATAGTTTAAAAAGAAATCAATCACGTATACAATTCACGCGATCATAATGCAATAAATCACTGCAAACGGAAATGAAAGAAATCATACCGCAGTGCGTCTAAAATCGTAATAAATTACTGTTAAAAACTGTATTTATTAACTTTATTTCGATTTATTTCTTCTTTGCATTTCTTAAATTTGGTTGTTTTCATAACTGAACGATACGCTCATATTTGAAAAGAATGTTATCCCTATTTATATTTGAATAATTCCAAGTTTTCCTACATTCTACTGTGTGAAAGTAGAAGTGTAAATGCAATACTTGTTCTTACTCTAAATGTGCTATAGAGTAAGTACATAAACTGCTTGTTTAATAAACTGACTATTTAACTTCGATAAATGTTGCAGAGCAATGGAAAGCTTTTAAGAATCATGACTTGCTTAAAAACATTTCTATGATCATTAGTGGGTAAAGCCTAAGATAATTGTAAATGTAATGACTGAACTATAATGCATAATACCTTGTTGTTGGGATCAGCTGAGGAGCTCGAAAGCATCTTCTTTATAGATTCCACTTTTTCCAGACGCTTTTGTTGTTCTTCGGGAGACAGTTCTGGGGGCTGGTGAAGACATTATATGTTATCAGTTTTGGATGTATATGAAAAAATAAAATCAATGACAACATACTCGAATTTTTGCTTGGTCTTTTTATTTATGATACTGTGCCCGCGAATTTCATTTCGAAATGCTAGTAATTTAAGGTAAACAAGTGACAGGGATTGGATTTTTTTTAAAAATAATTTTACTATATTTCTTAATCGCACTCATACATTCGCACTAGGATTCCCTGTATCACGGGAGGCTCGGACACACACAATCACAGCACACAAACATCCAAGACCCGGGACAAACACCTAGTCATGATCATAATCATCATATCATCACCTGCACAAATTTTTGCCCCTGCCGGGATTCGAACCCAGGGTTCCGGAGACACAGAAGTCATGTCACTGACACTAACCACTGCGCCACGGCGACCGTCGTTTGGGGTCAATGTTTACAAAATATGGAAAGTGTGAAAGTGATATTGAGATAAGTGAATACGGGAAATATTGTGAATGGAGCATTATATTCCTTTATGAACAGCCAGCAGGTGTCCAGAAAGGCATGCTTGGCTATGCATAAAGGAGTGTTGGTTCCAACCCTAATACGGCAGTGAAAGTTGGGTGTGGCAAAAAACGCATGTAAGCAGAATAAATTCAGTTGAAATAAGAGCTCTGAGAAGTATGATTTGAGTGAAACTTAGATGCTGGTATTATATATGAATAAATAATCAGCGGCTATCATTGGATATTGAAAGACGGCGTTCTTTTCAGTCTACATTTTATTGTACTTACTTTTTCAGGGATGTATCGCTCTGGGATCAGTATCTTCTGCGGTGCAGCCAATAGTTCGTCGATAGTGTTATTTGCCAGCTTGTGCATTTGCGGCGGTAACGCCGAGCGGACGACGTCGGGTGCGGGAGCAGAGCGGAGTGCGCGTTCCATGTCAGCGTCGTCAAGAGAACGCCCAAGTTTCTACCAACGGAGACGTAATGGATTAAAAACATACTATAGTCATCTATTAAATACATTTAGGATATGTGTATACATTATTTACTTTTCTCTAAGGTCATAATGTGCATACGCTCAGGACCTCAATTATCGGAGAGGGCCCTGAAATGCTGAAGCCGTTTACACATAGCAAAATAAGTTTGATTTTACATTAAAATGTATATTTAAATTAATTGAAAGATTTAACAAGTGTGTAATATTCATATTATATTGTTACATACATAAATAACCCAATAAAATTAAGTAGATGATTTACGAGGATATTTATAATATTGAAATCACTAGTTAAAAGTAGTCATCGAAAGAAAATAAATGTAAATATTTTTTTTCTTTATGGCATCATAATGTGAATGCGAATCATCTTTTGCTCAAAGATGATAATACAGCTGTGAATAGAATAATCTAGATATATATATTAAGTAACTGTGTCTATCTATTACGTTGCCACGCCTAAGCCCCTGAACCACTTCAGATGAATTTTGGTATAGAGATAGATGACATATTGGTGAAGGATATATAGGCTAATTATTATTTCCAAAAACAGTATGGATGCCATGGGATAACTAGGTAGCGGAAACGTATGAAATGTATTATCTAAGTACTTACATCTTGATTGTATGCATCTGTAGGCATCTCACTCAAAGTTTTCGCACTCAAATGATGAGGCGCAGTATAATGCCTCCTCTTCTCTTTAGGAACTTGCCTTCTATGCAAAGAGCCATTCTTAGGCTCTGATATCTCCGTTATAATCTGCTTCGCTGCCTCGCTTTTGAATATCGGAGACAATTCCACAGACCTTGTCAAGCTGACAATGCTGCTCGTTTTGGATAGAGGATCATTAGTGAGAGTTCTAGAACTATCCGTTGGACTGTTCAAGTATTGATTTGATAAAGACATATTTTTGTCATAGCCTCGTTCATAGCTTCTGCTGTAGCTGCTGTTCATAGAAACGCTGTGAGTGTAACTATTGTTCATTGACTGCGCGTAGTCATAGTTTGAAAGTGATGGGCTTGAAACATACTTGGGGCTCAGTTCCATATTTCTTTCAGTGATGCTGAGGTAGTTAGGAGGATTTCTATAGTTGTTGTAGTCAGATCTAGGCACTGATGAGGCTCTTGTGTTGTTAATTGATTGGACAAGTTCTTCTTCGATAAATTGGTCTAGGTTGGCAGTGATAGGGTTAGAAGGCCAGTCAGATAGCGGTTGTAATGAGCGTTCGCGATCGCGTTGTCTGCGTTCGCTTTCGCGTTTTACGATGCGGACTGTTTTAATCTCTTGCTTTTCTACGTTGGAGAGGTTTGCTGGAAAATATTGAGACATAACACAAGTTATAGCATAGACAGCAGAAGTCATTTTTCCAACGTTTAAATGACACCTGCGCCTAGTATTGTTATTCTAGTATTTCTTATATTGTATAGATCTAGCGTTTGACCACTATCTCACTTGATGGTCAGTGATGATCGAAGATGCTTTCACGCTAGACTTAGAATGTTTACTGGCTCTCAAGGACTGCTGCCTAAACACACATATGGTTTGATGACGGTATTTTCAAACTTGAAGGTAGTAGCTAGCCAGGCAGGTACTCAAAAGTACAGTGCTGGGAATTTAATCATGGTTTTACTATCACCAGAAGCTCGAACCGTTGCGGTGTATCCGGTGGAACCAGCGTCCGTTAATTTGACAGCCGACGCTCTCACCGTAGAGCTATCATCGTTTCACTTACATACTGTATAGATCTAGCGTTTGATTATATTATCTCACTTGATGGTCTACAATGTTTGCTTATTGGGTCTTAAGGAATGCGGCAACTTTGTATACCGTGTAAGACTGTAAATACTAAACTACATATAGTTTTTATTAGACTTCAGTATCAACATTTTTTTTAAAACCAGAGGCATGAGTCATCCAAGTGTTACTTTATACATTTTAAAGTTAAGCCACGGTTTTTTTTTTTTTTTTAATTAACAGTTAATACTGTGGCTATTATACTGCCACAACATTGTCATCTTTGTATAATGCTCACAGGTTTTTTTTTTTTTTTAATTCTTAGTACAAAGCTCAAAACATCTTAAAGAACCACGGTTTAGGCGGTCTAGTCCATTGGAGCGCAGAGGAGACAAGAGGAGTGGAAATGTGCCACAATGAACCAATGAAAAAAAATTTTTACTAAAAAATGGAACCGACTTCAACACTCAAGAGTATGAAATAACTTGTTGAAGTCGGTACCATGATAGTTCAAAAGTAACTGATATCAAAATATTGTGCTCATGGTACCAACTTCGACAAGTTATTTCATACTTTTGAGTGTTGAAGTCGGTTCGAATTTTTGTTAATCATTTTTTTTTACCCTCTTTTTAGTGACCTTTGTTACTCATGGGATCAATTTTCATTGTGGTGTAGGTATGTTCACCGATGTCTTCACCCGCTACTATAATATCGTGTAGGTATAAGCACGCATTTTTCAGTTTTTGACTTGTAACTCAAATAGTGCTCGTCCGATTTTGGTGAAATTGAATTGAATAAATGGGACCACACGGGAAGCACCAGCTTTTAAATAATAAAAAAACGATCAAAATCGGTTCACCCAGTCGGAAGTTATGCGGTAACAAACACAAATGAAAAAAATAATAATAATATATACGGGGCGAATTGAGAACCTTCTCCTTTGTTGAAGTCGGTTAAAAATCAATAAAATCTCCGCTCCGCTTCAGTGGATAGGGATTTGAAAATCACTTTTAAAATTCTTATATTTTAATGCGGAGCGGGGCTGTGAACTACATAGATCCCGCTACCTATTGCGCTGAAGAAACGGAGTCCTCATCTCAGTCCCGCCTAACTTCGCCTTAATTCGTTTCCTAACTCTGCTCCAGTGGACATGTAGCCCCTATCTACTTACTAACTCTGTTTATTATCAGTGACAACGTAGTAAGGGATAAGGGTTTACCCTTACATACACAATGAATAATTACTGGCGTGAAAATACAGTATAATCCAGAATGCACTGGTTGTTTGACGACCAATTTTAATATTGATGGTAATAACTAGCTAGATATATTACTCTGCCATCTTGGGATTTCCTGATATTGTCACCAAACTTTAGATGTTTATTTAATTATCACCTTGAGTAAAGAAGAAAAACTTACCGAATCCACTATGATGTATATCTTCACTAGTCAGGGGTGATGTGACGTCACCAGGTCCCCTTGTGTCCACATAAAGGGGTGTTTCTATATTATTCTGGTCGTAATGACCCGGTGGGACCAGTGGTCTAGTGACTTCATATTCATAGTCGTTTTGCCCGTGGTCTATGGTGTGACCTGTGTCTAGGTTTGTCTCTTGCCAAGATGATGAGATTGGACGTGGACGTTTCCCTGTTAAGATAATCACAGTAATATTAAAAATGAGAAACTTTGTACGTGTATATGTGTGTTTGTTAATCCTTCATGCTTTAACGGCTTGATAGGTTTGAATTAAATTCGAAATGTAGGTACAGTCCGTGCGCGAGCTCCGAGGATAAGGAATTTTGACGTAATGAGCTAGAGTTGTGATTTAGTTGATATTACCCTATCGATACTAACACATCTTATCGCGCGAGAGTAAATTATAAAATTATTCTATGAGGTCAGTACTTGTAATAAAAAGAACAATGAAATTAATGTTAAAAATGGATTATCACGCATTAGTTTAATTAAATTAACTAATACTTAATGAACTAAATGAATGTTTTAATTTATTGTGGCGATCAGAATAGTCAGTACTTGAAGAATTTGATGCACCTACTATAGTCACTCTCCTCAGGTACTTCAAATATAAATGAATCGTAATCGTAAAGCTAAGACATCTTTATCATATCCACACCAATCGTCTTTTGTGACTTGTGTGATAATATTTTCGGTGATCTCCTTAAGTTTCGTCAGAGAAAAATCGGAAGTAATGTTTGCTTCTAGCTGTTTGCGCACACAATAACTTTATAAGTATAGTACTAACAAAATAACACTGCTATCGCAAAATTAAGTACAAGCATACGATAAGCGTGCTCCTGCGTGATATTCTACACATAAACTATATAATATATATATATATTATTTTTTGACGTGATAACGTTTTATAAATTGATGAATGCCAAAATGAAAAATAGTAACGTTCCGCGTAACGGTGAATGGTGAATGGTCAATGGTCAATGGTCAATGGTCAATGGTCAATGTCAATTTCAATGTCAATGTCAATGTCAAAGTCATACATGATTATGTCGTTATCACGTAAATCTATCGTCCGTAAACCGACTTTACAGACAACCAATTTTTTTACATATTATAAGTTTGCGTTTGACAACTGTTTCACCTGATGTTAAGTGATGACGTTGTCTATAATATACGATGGGTCAGGCGCGGCGCACTCCTTCCGCTGCCTTCCTCAGCCCCTGATTCCTCGGAGCTATCGCACGGATCACGGCTTGTTATCCCGAAAAAATTGTTTCTCTGAGATACAAAAAAGTGGGAGAGTGAAGCAGCCATTTATTGATTATTTTGTAAATTTCAATATTGCTTTATATTACTTCAAAGGGTCAATATATTTCGAAATAGAGCTGGAAATGTAAAAAAAATGATACAATCTGTTCGTATGACCCGTAGGCCTTAGAGGTGATTTTACCTGGCATAGACTCCTGTGTGGTCTGCAGAGCGTGTGACTGCTGCGTGAGGTGCCTCACGGCGCGGCTCAACTCCTGCCGTTGTCTCTGCAACGCTGACACTAGTTGTTGCACGCGAGATACTTCTGCAATTATACATTCTTGGAATAGCCTAACTGTTGAATATTTAATTCAGTTGTGTGTCTACACTACACAGTCTCATTTGACCATTTGTTTTAACCATAATTTATCTATGTTGAGTTGATAGTTTATATTTGCTTTAAGTTTCGCTATTCCACAGAATAATATATTCCAACATGTAAATTATTTACATTCTCTGATGTGACTTCTTTAATAATATAATAATCAAATGATATAAATCAAAAGCATTCATTGTACAATCAGAAATAAAAAATAAATATTTTCAATAATTTTATTATATTATAAATAATTCTTGCTATTAAACTATGTTTTTTGTGAATGAAATGGTAAATATTTTATTCTTCATATTCATATTTTCTTGAAGCTAAGTGCAAACACCTCCAAACGTTATCGTCCCCTATAGTCTTATCTCACCCACTCGCCATCGTGTTCTGCTGGCACTAACCACTGTTATTTTAAGACAACCACTGTTATTCTAAGTGTGGTGTTCACCAAAATTTAAAACGTTCTATTATCAATACCTATATGTTTGACCGACCGAAGTCGGTCAAACAGTTTTTACCATACAGTTAACTGACGGTTATTTGAAAATCGGTTTAAATTTTGGTCAACTCCACCCCATAATGTTAACCTGGATCGCAAATTATTGTTGCCGGCAAACAGTAAGACTTAGGCCTGTTTAAATTGGCTTGTTAAATTGTACAAAGTTATAAGCAATATAGTAGTTTATGAAACTGAGTGTAAGTTTAGAAAACGAGTGTATGGGTGAGTTTTTAAAGCATTACGTGAGTGTTTTAAGACCAAATTACGTGCAGTTTCATACACTACTTTATCTAATTTCATAAAATAGAATGAAATTAAGGTAAAATTACAGCATATGTTTGCATTTATTTGTAAACGTTCAGAGCCATTTGCTGGTCGCGCATGCGTGTTGCTCCGCGTCCACAGACTATATGTAGAAAAACTGTATTGCAACCTCCTTGGTCCAACTGAAGCTGTATCTTAATGGTAAAAAAGTAACATTTCGATACAGTTGTATCATGTCATAGAAGAGCTGTATCATAATGTAACTTTTGAAATTTATTTCGATATATTCTCTATGAAGACTGTCATTCAAGTTCTGTTTTTGGTTTTTTAATGTTTATATTTCAGTATGAGATTCGATAAAATATATTCTGTATAATGTAATAGTTACCATCTTCGAGCATAGCGGTGGGTGTGGCGGGCGCGGCGGCGCGACGTGCTTGCAGCGCGCGCCGTAACTGTTGCAACTCACGCTCCAGTCGAGCATTGTCTGCCACGGTTTGTTCTAGTTTCTGTACAAGCCAAATATTCAAACATTTTATGTTATATTTTTGAAAAAATAAACTTGCTCACTTAATTAGAAGATGTTAGTTTATAAATTATTTTTTATTCAATCTTTACTCCTGAAGGTACTTATGCAATAAGTTAGCGATGTGTGTCGGAAGTGGTAGCAGAATACCTACCACGGCTGTCGCATATCGCCAACATTAGCAATAGGCCAAAAGTTCTATATTTAAATTTATGCATAATAATGTTTGAGTAGGTAGGTAGGTACTAAAAATAATTTTTACATGAAAAGTGCGTTATGCGAGTGCCGTTTTATAGGTAAATATGTGCCCTGCCCATTGCCACTTCAACTTGCTAATCCGCTGGGCCATATCGGTGACTTTTGTTCTTCTACGGATCTCCTCATTTCTGATTCGATCGCGTAGAGAAACCCTGAGCAATATGGCACACTTTCCAATCAAATGTGTTGGAGAATAATTAAATAGTAAAAACCCACAACACTCAAAATCAACTGTACAAACAATTTTAATTATAAAACGCAATTATTTAATTACACCACTATGAACTAAAGCCGACATATACAAGCACGCAGGTGAAAATATTGTCACAGTAAGTATTATAAGAAAACAAACATCTGTGCTTTGTAAAAATAATAACAAAATACAAGTTATATAAAAATCGTTGTGAATATGATAAGTATGTCATAACGTATAAAGCCAATAACCTTCTCCAAGGGTATCTATCTATATACCAAAATTCATCAAAATTGGTCAAGCCGTTCATGCGTAATGCCTTGACCAAGATAAATATATATTCTATATTATATCTATTTTATATTGCTAATAAATTAAGTGTATTAAATATAAATGAATAAAAAGTATAAAAATGTGCACGGTGCATAGAAAACCTTATAAACCTTAGAATTGTGCGCCAACATCGCATGGACCCGCGCCAGTTCGACTTCTAAGCCGGCTGAGGATGGTCTCCGCGGTTCTGAGGACAGCAACTCGTTTTTGTGGACTGTTGCTAATTTTCCACGAACGCCTGGAAGTGACGTAATAATTGTATTATATATTCTAAAATTTTTTTTAGCTTCTAAAATTTTCTAAGGGCCATAGCAGACTAGCTATTTTTAACCGAATTCCAAAAAGGAGGAGGTTATCAATTTCACACGTATGTTTTTTTTTTATGTTTGATACCTCAAAACTTTCGACTGGGTGAACCTGACTTAGATCGTTCTTTTTCATTTGAAAGCTGGTGCTTCCCGTATGGTCCCATTTAAATTTCATCAAAATCGGATAAGCGGTTTTTGATTTACACTCCAATAACTGAAAAATGCTACACATACGTCGATGACATTATAGTTGCGGGTGGAGAAATCGGTGAACATGCACAATGACAATTGATCCCGTGAGTAGCAAAGGTCACTAAAAAGGGTAAAAAAAAATTTTACCAAAAAATAGAATCGACTTCAACACTCAAAAGTGTGAAATAACTTGTCAAAGTCGGTACCACGCTCACAATATTTTGATAATAGTCACGTTTGAACTATCATGGTACCAACGTTATTTCACACTTTTGAGTGTTGAAGTCGGTTCTATTTTGTGGTATTTTTTTTTAGTATCGGTGATCTGCGATTCTATATTCACCATAATAAGATAAGGGAACTAATAGGAATATGTTTATTATCTTACCGGTAAGCAAGGATTCAATGGTGTCTTTATCAGTCTTTAAGCCCTGAAGTATGGCGGCCTCATCAGATAACTCTTGTTCCAACGCCCAAAGCTCTGCTACTCTAGCCCTGGCCGCTTCGGTTTCCAAGGGTTTGCCTGCTGCTACACTTTCCAGCCACCTGAAAAGTGTATAACGTACAAATAATAATTAATTGTTAGTACCGAAAATCCACGCACTTAGTGTAAGAGTCGAAATCCTTTATTGCGCAGTTCAACAGCGTATGTTTTATATTTGCTACGGTTCCGTATCCATCATCATCATCATCATCATCATCAGTCTCACTTGATGTAAAGTGTCGACGCGGTCTAAGATGGAGCACGCAAGACCAGAAGGTACCTATTTGGTTAGTTAGGTAAGTATGTCCATATCGAAAGTTTCCTTAGCTATTCGTGTACCGATCACAGTGTATCATCTTACCTCTGTTGTTCCAAAGCATGCTCGGCTAAAACCTTCTGCCTAAGCCTTTGATTCCTCTCCAGTCTCTCAACAGTTGATCCTGGTCTGTTATACAAGGAGCCCAGTTTAACCATATTATCCACTAATTGTACTAGGGGTTTGCTTTTCTCATATTGTTGTTCCAGTTCCATTAATTGCATTTTTAGCTGTTCAAGTCTTTGGAGATTTTCTTCGCGTTCCATTGCTTTAAGAGAACCCAGGCAGTCCTGTGATCATGAAAAAGTTAATTTTATTACTTAGTTCTTAAGGTTTACATTTAAAGGGATGTATTAATTGTGAGCGCGATTAGTAAGCCCACGTAAGCATAGTAAATTAGATTATTAGTAAACGATTAGTATAGATACAATAAAATCTGAAGAGTTATTGAGTATGCCAATGAAACATACAGCTATTGACACGTTGCAGAAGTATGGAAGTGAACTGGTGTCAAATTTTAATGTTTAGGTCTTCTATAATTGATTTTCGTATACTAGTTTAGTTATCCAGTATATCTGAGATACAAATCTATGATAATGGATGCTTCCTTCTGAGTACCTACTCAAAAATTGCTTGAATACATTTTTGGCCTAGTACCTAATTACATGTTTGTCCGTTATAGTTATCTCTACTATATATTGTTCAGCATTTTGTGTCCTGAACTCACCATAAGATTAAGTTATAAAGGTATCTCAAACGTCATATTATCAAAGCCTTTTTGCAAAGAAATCCACATTTATCAAAATATTACCATACAAACATTATGCAAGCAACCCATGCAAACCCAAACGATGTCTAAGAACCTCTATGCTATTGATCTGGGCACAGCATTGCTCAATAGCACGATGCGTCGCCGCGTGCCTTCTCCTCAGTTGAATTAGTAACAAGACCAGTTCCTCATGCGTGTGACCCAGGAGCTCTCCAGCAGTAGGTATATCCGATAACTCTTGTTGAATAGCCGGTACTCTGTGCTACAATTCGTGGAAAAGGGAACAAAACAGATGAAGCTTATGATGTTTACAAGATCACGCAAACACACATTCAAAGTGGAAATTACAATACAAAATATAACTTAAATGTAGTTCACATGTGAACACGTATCGGGACGAGTAAGAATAATAAGACAATAGTACCACACAAAAGTAAAACAGTATACCAAAAGTTACTAGATAAAAAACAATTGCTAATAGATTCGTTTGAACTGAAATGGAGATTATTTGTAAATTTGAATTCATTTTGCGTCATATCTTGATTACCTATAAGTAAAAATAAATAAGAACTCATTTCAATAGGCGTCCACATTATGAAATATACTAGAAACATCTAAATGATGCCAGTTTCCTACACCAAGCAGCTCATGCTAATGATTTCGCTTCTGCAATAGATTATTATTTGGAATTTTACCAAAACGTTTAAAAATGAGACAACCTCACAAAGAGCAGTAACTGACAAAAAAATATTCAAAACAAGATACAGATGCAAAAAAAATATTGTATTACACACCATATCAATGTTTTCGTTGTTCCTTCGGATTCTGGGACTGACAGCTCGGATGGGCTGCTGGGATGCCCTTGAAGGTGATCTAGCTATGGTCCAAGAATCCTCGGTTGTGGTCATATTGTTTAGCTGCAAGCATAAAATATAACATTTAAGGTACGAAGCTAAAAGTAGTCAGTCGGTTTAAAACAAACAACTAGGTAATGATTTAAATATGAAATAGATAAAATTTTCAGCACCATGGTTACAATCATGGAGCTGTTTTGTACGAACTCCGTGGTTACAATGCAAGTCGTCAGCAAATGTGGCATTTTGAATCAAGCAACCGAAAGGCTTGGAGTTTAAAAAATAAAGTAAAATAAATAATTCTTACATTTTGTTGCGATGCTGACAACTGTTGTGAACCGTAGTTTTCATTTGGTGGTTTGTCCTCTACCCATCGCACTCTGGGGCTCACTGCTCTAACTGGAATGTTGCCTTCCCTATTACTACCTCTTCCAATAGATGTGTTACTGCCTAGAAAAGCTTTCTTGGATAATGCCTGCTGATTATTTATGTTACTGTTTACATTTGATTCCGGGTTATTGCCTGCCATTGTCATTGAAGCTGTAAAGGATATCAATAATTCATGTATGTGTATTTTTAAATATATTTAGGCATTAAACTCATAAGTGTTTAAAAGACAGTCAAACACGATAAAGTGTGTATCAATATGCATATGAAAATTACCTATGCTCTATTTACAGTCCATGTTACAACATGCATGTTTGATTTTTCTGTACACCTTATCTTGTTTACCTCCCTAGCATCATTTGGTAAAATTGTTAAATGCCAATTTTTACTGTTTATAAATACAATGACTTTGCTTTGCAGAATAGTTTAAAGAAATGTGACTTACATAGCGTACCTTACGGGGCCATAGAATGTTAGAGGATACCTTCATTGCTTGCACGGTCAGCTCCCGTATCCGTGATACAGGCAAGATCACCTAAGCCCGAACCTGCACCTGCACTCCGCACGCGTCCAAACCCATCTTTCATCAAACCACTCGACATTAAATCCCATTGCCTTAGTTTTTCTCTATCTATTTCAAACTTTTTTTTAGTTTTCCTGTTTAAAGATGTATTTTCCACATTTCTAATGACGTTTTCAGGAGTATGTACAGTCAAAGATTCATACACACCTTCATCTAACGGATTAATTGATGGTTCAGAACTTTCTGCAAGACTAACATACACGTCGTTATCATCAGACTTTGGTTCTTCTTCAAAATAGCTGTTTTGAGAATCATACTTGTTTTCTCGACTTTTCAGTACTCTTCCTTGAAAGTCGCAATTGACGTAAGTCACATTTCTACTGATTCTATTAGGTGATAATTTTTTAACTCTTTTAATACTGTTCATCCCACAAGTTTCAAAACTAACTCTGCGAGATGCACAAGCCCCTACAGGCACGGCATCCAAATCGTCCATTGATCTAGCATGTCGATGTGAAACTCTTCTTAAATTGTCTCGCCATAAGGTGTCATCGTCCCAGATTTTTTCACCGTGACACATTACATTTTCATAAGCACTGGCTTCTGCTTCTGCATCGTAATAAACTGTGTTAGAAGAATTTCCACTGCAGTGTGATGACATACTAGTTGAAGATAACTTTATTAAGTAGCTAGCGTTTATAGCACTTGAATCTAATGAAGAAATTTCAGTATTACTATTATTAATAGAATTCTTCTTACAACCAAGGCCAGATAAATTCATTGACTCTGGAATTTTTGAGTTTCTCCCTCCGCTTGACTCATAAATATTTTTTAAATCTATCTCCGGATCCTTATCAGTTGCACTTAAAAACTCAACTGATACACTTCTAGCTGCAGCGAGTTCAAAAGATTGGTCTTGCATAGTGACATGGTTATTTCTGATGGGGTTGTGAATGTGCGATATTTCAGTTTTCTTATGCGATGGTCCCCTACGACGTTGATTGTTTAGTTTGCGATGAAGGTTAGTATTTTTTAAATAATGAGAAGTAGGTAATACATTAATATGCTCCTGCGAAGAAAGGTCAGAATAGTAGTAAGGTGCACTGTGCTCTGTAGAACTTTCCCTGCTATGAAAGCCAGTTGAAGTAGATGAAGCATTTGTATCCATCCCGGATTTTAAACCTATTTTTTCATTTTCATATTCTTTTATTTTATCAGCTTGTATATCATTATTTAAATTTTTAAGCAGTATTTTTTCCTCATCATAACTTTTACAATAATACGATATAGGTGATCTAGGCATTCCAAATGAGCTGCAGGAGCTTTGTGAACCAGTATATCTAGAAACTTGTTCTTTAATATTTTTAAAATTTGTTCCAAGATGGTATCTATTTACATTAATACCTCCACTATTTTGACAATCAGGTGTACTAGAGCATCTAATATGCGATGTTGTTTGTACAGTAGCTTGATTTAAATTTTCTTTGTAACATGAAATCTGAGCAGTAGATGTGTTAAACGTACAGTTTCTTTGCACATTTGAAGGACCGGGCTGTAAATTATCAAGATAGCTATCTAAATCAACATGTATAGTCGTTTCATGGGGTAGCAAAAAGTTTGACTCTGCTAGTTCAAATATTGAATCATCTGACAAAGGTCTTCTCTTCATCATCATTTCCATATCTTTAGAACTCCTAGGGTGTCTAAAGTCAACAGACTCATCGCACTCGTTTAAGCTAGTTACTTCCGAGGATATAGTAGAAGGCATCATATCAAATTTACTGCTAGCATCGGACTCAATTGATAATCTGGAAGAGCCTCGTTCTGCGTTGTAACTTCTGAGTGAATCTGATTCAATGCTACTAGAATTACACCGATCAAGTGCACTACTACTATTTAGAAAGTTTTGTGATGCGTCAAGCAGTCTATTTCTTTCGTTTAAGCTAGCTCTGCTGTTACGGATCTTTTCTCCTCTTGAAAGCGTATCGTGTATACTAGTTTTACTACCATAAATCATTAAAGATGTAGTCTTTCTCTTAACTGTATTCATTTTTTGATTTTCAGAGGTTAACATTTTTAATATAGAATTTTCATTAGACATGTCTGATTTATCTAGTTTATCCAAAATATATTTAGACAAAGCATCATCAGACAAATCGTCACATGGTGGAGAAGAACTTGGAATAGGTGGTGGCAAACTTTCAGTATCGGAATCATCTTGAACATCTGAAGAACTTTTATTTCCATTAAGATAGTATGAGGCTGGTCTAAATGTATCCGAAATACTAAATCTACTAAATGGACTGTTCAAAGACATTTCTTTGGGTGATTCGTTGCCAGTATCAGAATTGTTTGACTTATCTTTAGCATCACTATATTTTTTTGAAGCTCGTTTTAGGGTAAGGTCTTTAGTGTCAGCAAAATTTGAGGCAGTATCTGGTAATATCTTCGAAAAGGATTCTTTTTCTTCTGATAGTTCATTTTCAGAAATATTATTAAGTTCCATGTAAACTGGTTCGACTTTTCCATTATTTACACAAACTATCTCGTATGTTTGTGTATCTTCTTCTTCGTTACCATTATTCATTTCTACGTATGGGTTATCTTCGTAAGCTTGTTGCATAGTTTTATCGAAAGCGTGTAAATTTTTAAGGATGTCTTTATGAGCTTGCTCTATCACCGACACTTTTCGAGGGCTCATAGGTAAATAGTGATCTTCTCCCTGGCCGCTAGTAGTTGTTGGGGTACTTGGTTCCTCAAACAATTCAACCATTTCATCAGAACTTTTTTCATCAAGCAGATTCGGGGAATCATCGACACAATCGGGGTCAGAGTTTTTGACCGGAGGATTTGATTCCAATAATACATCATCCAAGTCGTTATCCGTGTATTCCATTTGCGTTTCAGACTCAGCTTCACTTTCCCTAGTTTCATATCCATCTTCGGTTTCGCTAGAATGGTTTAAATCATATTCCGCTTTATCATGGTTACTGCAACTTTCTTCGTAATCGTCATCCTCATTATCTAAATTGACTTTTGGAATAGACACAGTGCAAAGTATATTTTCGTACGTATTTTCACTTGCATTAGGCAATGTTTCAGAAACGGGAACTAAATCTTCCTTGGATTCGTTGACTAGATCGATACTGGACGCGTGCGGATTTGTAGGTCGCAATATGATTGGACATACTAGGTTCACTTTATGAGACCTTCCTGCCTGCATTTTTCTAGGTTTTTGCAGTTCAGTGCCCGACGTTTCTTCTGAGGTGCAAAAGTGAAACCGATAATCACTACTTGAATAGTAATTATTCAATAATTCATCAATTGTTACGATCAAACAAATGTTAGTAGACCTCATATGTTAGAATGATGCCAACTACAAATATGTTCTAATATTTAAACCCACCACCGTTATAAACCAAAGATATCTTGTTAGTGGCACAAAATCCCCGCAGGCAGGAAGGTACCCCTCCGCAAAGCGAAGTCATCATAACGCTACTGCATATACATAGAATATAAACATTAATATAAGTATGGACAAATTAACTAAAGATGGCATTTAAATAATTAAAAATGCGTAATTACAATAAAATTTAAATTGTATGACCTCTCACGTTACCAAAATTAAAATAGTTTAAATGTTTAAAAAGTAACCGAATTAAAGATGATGGATACGGATCCTTCAATAAATTCATTTTTATTTATAAAAAAAGCATTACTTTTTTTTGTTTGTCCTGATTTTTACATATTTTTTCATGCAATGGATCATTTGAACATGCTTATTATTATAATAAATATGTATATAAATGTGACGGATGTACATAATTTAATTTACATGCTACTGAAAAACTTCAACAAATGAATAATATTTAGAATAATTACATACCTTCATCATCGGAGGAGTAACTGTTATATGAAGCATTTGCATAAGTCTTAGATGGTTTTGAAATGTACTGATCCGACCTCAAAGACTGCCGACTTTGATTTAATGACCTTGCCAGTGATATCGTTGCTGGCGTGCTTTTTCTTGTCAAAGGTGATTGTAGCATCCTTTGCTTCCATTCTAACAACCTCTTCATTGACTCTTCTCGCTAGAAATATTATACAAGACATATGTATACAATGACAACATTCATATCCATTTTTACCCATGAGTAATATTTACCTGTTGGACTTTTTTTTCTCCTTCTTTATCACCAGATGCAGACGGCAGTCTGGCACTAGCAGACCTTATAAAGCCATCAGAATTGTGATCATATCTGCCCATTTCCTTCACATACCCGCTAATGTTAGATCCATTACTCATCACACTGCCACTCCTGTTCACATTATTGTAATCTTTTTGGATTTCAAGATCTTTCTCTTTTAGTGTCCAATTAGAATTTAAACTTTCAATATCAGCATATTTAGGGTTGTAACCGTGGTTTTCTTTATTTTTATTAATTAATTCGGTTTCTAAGTTCTCATTTGTAATTTGTGAATAAGCTGAACTTAGTTGCTTTTGAGCTAGCCCGCTAGCATACTTTGCCAATGGAATGTCCATAGTTTTCGGTACCAAATTACCTTTTTGCTGTAAATAATGTGCTGATTGGCGCATTTTTTCTGCGTAACTTTCCTCAGAATAATATCTATCAGAGCTGGGATCGTAGTGGGAATTGATGTCTAGACTGGATTTAGGTCTTTGCGGTTGTTTGGCTGTTTGGCTTATATTCCTGGTAGGCACGGTCTTATTTAATATTTCATTTTTAGATTCGTACTCAAGAAAGTCTGCACTATGCGGCCTTGGCATCGGAGGTGGGATCCCACTGGCTTGCATTTTTTTTCTCCGGAGAACCGAAGGCCCACTAAATGTTTTTTCTGGTATCTGAAATAAATTCATTTTGAATTATTAGTAATATGTGGATACTTATGCAGCCGACCTCTCAAAAATGTAAAAGCGTGATGCTATGTAAAGACGTGTGGGATATTAAAGTTTAGAGCTAGTTCTCTGAACGAGTATAAAACTGTAGACTACTAAGTCGAATACTTAGTAGTCTGCTAGTTTTATTCTAGGTCTCTTCTAAGTCGTAGACTTAGTAGTAGATATATAAAACTAGATGTAAATGGTATAACTATAGTGCGTAGGACCTATAGTAGTAGTATTGGCCTTCGCAGTCTAGTTATACCATTACCTCCAGTTCTGCCACTTTCTCAAAAAAAATGACTTACGTAATTTCCAGTTGACTCCTGTTGTTGATGACTTGAAATGCTGACAGCATCTTTAGTTCGAGGCGCATTCGGTGTTTTTGCATATGATGACTGACCGGATTCTTTTTCTGTTGCGTAACTACCATACACGTCTTCATAATCTCCAAGTTTATCTTTGTAAGATGCCATTGTAGTGGACCTTCCATAAGCATCTGGAGTACGTCTTTCATTTAAAAGTCTTTCATTCACTACGTTACCTGACCTACTAGGTCTAACATTTAGTTCACCGTAAGCGTCTCTATTGTAAGTATTTATATCATTTATATTACTTGCATCTGGATACTCATTATAAATGGACTGAGCTCTATCTTGAGATTTAGTCTGAACATGAACGTCTTTAGGTGGAGTTTCCAATTGAGGGGTTTCTTGCAAGAACGGATTACGCTGCTGCTGCCGCTCATATATTTGCTCATGGTGATTATCTTCGATCTGCTGTCGATTCCTATCAAAGTAAGGTGATTGTGAATTATTTAAATACCTGGATTCACCTGGCTGGTTATCATTTCCTGAACTTGGTAATGTTAAGGTGAGATGTTGTGCGTCATATGGACGTTTATATTGTGTTTGAGATGGAGGCAATTGTGGACTGCGTATGTAATCTTGGTTTGGACTGCAAATGTACTCTTGATTTGGACTGCGTATATGATCTTGATCGGGGTTGCGAGTGTACTCTTGGTTAGTATTTGGACTGGTTGAGTAATTTCCATGGTCTGCGTATCTATTATGTCCAGTTCCTTGGCTGTAGTGTGATGCAGGTTTTTTGAGTAGGTCGTAGTTTGGGTCATACCTGTAATGTTCATAAGGCATGCGATTAATGCGTGCAGTTTTATTGGTATATTATGATCTGTTTAAGAACTAAATAAATCGCAAAAATTGTGGGAGGCCGATGGTACGCATATTAACAGGTGTTATTTTATATGAAGAGCAATATGTTAGATCTGTGACCAACTTCACTGTACCTGTTCATCCTATACGAACAAAAATTGTCTCATAAATAAAATAATTTCATTTAACTACATAATTGATAGTGGTTTATCGAATTAGGTACTTAAATGATGGAAACTTACATATCAGGACTAGGTGAGTTGTACCCTTCGTTAGATCGTCTTGGTTTAGGCGGCGCGTTTGCGTAAGTTGGTATACCGTCATCATCCTATAAAACACAACACGCATTTAATCTTTTTATATTTCGTTTTTTCTTAACATGGTTGACATGATTACATAATTTATGGTCCTCACAGTTACACAGCAAGCTTGGCGAGTATTGGAAAATCCGCCCTTCCCTATACGGAGGAGGCATATGTCCGACAGTAGACGTACCATGGGTGAGATGAATGAATGAATCAGTCACACTGAAAGATCAAAGCCTGTCTAAATAAGGCTGGAATATCAAGTAATAATGGTCAAGAAATACGCTTAAGTCAAAAGACTGGATTCAAAAGCTCAAACTATTTTTGAATGTACATATATATATACATATTTAATTAATGAACGAGCTATTTTTATAAGTATCAATGTAGACAAAAGTTGAAAGGTATTGTTTTATATTTTTGTCTCATAGACAAAATTTTGATAGTTTTACTATCTATAATATCATTGTCTTCCCGACGAAAACTAGTTTTAAAGTAAAATACGTAGCCGCAACTGTGAAACAAAACTTGGTCACTGAGATACTTAGTATTTACTAATATTTTAAGTTAAGAGTTATGTCTGCTTATGAGTCGCTAATGATAGAATCAATCCCTCGGGTCTCCTATTATTTCCAGTGCTTATAATAGAGCGTAATTGAGTCCTTGGTTCCGCTCTGGCAGACTAACTGTCGGTCACCTGTATACCTGTACCGCGTCGCCGCACACAGTAATACCCACCTCTGTTTTCACAGCTGCTCGATCAGTCTGCTTTTGAGACTGCTCACTGAAAATAAACAGTTTTTATTACTCAATAGATAACTTAAATGTTAAGTCATTTCAAACCTGTATATGGTTACACCATCATCGAGGTTTTGTTTTGGTACACCACTATATGTATTACATTGATCACGTTAACATTATAAGCGTAAAAGTTTTTTGTCGTATATATGCATGTTTATTACTCCTTCATGCTGAAATGGCTAAGCCGATTTGCATGAAAACTGAAATGAAGATAGCATATACCCTGTAATATCACATAGGCTTTTGATCCCGGAAAAATGAATGATTCCTTTGGGATACGAAAAACCTAATAATTATATGCATTATAACATAAATGTGAAAGCAACTCTGTCTGTTACGTTTTCACGACTAAGTCGCTGAACTAATTATGATGAATTTTGGTACCTATAGAGATAAATGGGACCTTGAAGAACTAATTTACATACCACATAGGCCACCCCTTCTCATGGAAAAAGTATGCTTCCTGTGAGTTAATTCAAGTAGCAGAAAACCCGTATTATACGCGGGTGAACCCGCAGAGGCAGCTAGTGATTAAATGAAAAAAAGGTTACAAAATTCTCGATTAAGACAACTTTCAAACAAAAATATCAAAATCGGTTCATCTGTTGCAACTCAGATGCATGGACAGACACTTCCAAATTATAATATCCTTCTTTATATCGTCATTCGTTAGTTCAATAATATTATTAATTTCACCTGAGACAGGTACCAAAACAGAACAATTGATTTCACTTTGAACTTATTTTGCAATCAAGTACTTTATCTAAATGTTATCAGATCTTACTTGGGGCTCTGCATTAGTGCGGCCATGGTCAGCGCCTTAACCCACTTCAACATGGCCTCTTGATCTGGTGCTGCTAGTATATAAGTTCTCATGTTCGCATGTTCTAATTTGAAAGCGTACTTTCGTAACACTTTGTCTTCAGCAGTGCATGCAGATACTTTGTACGAAGGCAGAAGCACTGAGCCCAACAGCTTTTGTTCATCTTGACCTGCGAAAATATTAATTAATAAATTAGCAATTGATAAATATAAATTCTATTGAGAGAAAGGTATAAGGATTTACTCACTTTTGTAATAAAATAGGCAGTACTCGGATAAAACGAACCATCTTTTTCTCCATACTTTCAAGCCATCAGACCCCTGTTTGTACAGAATCCCCGCCATGGCTACAGGAGCAGAAGGTATTCGTTGAGCAATGGGTGATCTCAAAGCCTGAGTCCCACTGCTGCTTCTTCGGCTGTCTGAAGAAGGAGACTTTATGCTGGGTGTACTTGATTCACTTGATTTCATAGGAGAAGCCAACACGGCGCTAATTTTCTGATTTTGATTGTTATAATCAGAAGTTGGAGATTTACTCTTCTCGTGACTTGCTGCTTCTTGTTGACGCCTACTAGCAAGATACTGTTGTTCTTGTTCTCTTATCTCAGCTTCTTGCTTTGACTGCCATTGTTGTTCTTGATACTGCCGATTTTGTTTTTCCATTTCTCGGTATTCATTGTTTTTGGCGTATCGGTCCATTTCTCCTGGACTAATCTGACTCTCTGGACTGAAATCTTCATTTTTACTACTATATCGATCTAAATCTCTATACGAACTATCGGAATACATGCTGTTTTGTAGATTAGGTGGTGGTTGGACGCCATGAATTTGTTGAAGCAATAGCTGTCGTTCAGCAAATTTCTGTTGTTGATGCATTTGAGCCTGGTTTTGATAATGCATCTGCTGCTGCAGTTTCATTTGCTGAATTTCGTTATACTGTTTCCGTAGAAGTTCCGTATTGCTCTGCGGTCCTATTCGACTCGAATATGGCAAATATGGTTTTGAACCATACTGATTAACATTAGGCCTATACGTAGGTTGGTGATTTTGGTATATTTGATTGGTGTCTTTCGGTGGGTTGCGTTTTAGATAGTCTTGGTAGACCTCCGCGTTATATCCTTTTGGTATATTATTAAGAAGTTCATGATTAACGTTATGGTCTGTGTGGATTTCAGTTCTCTCTACTCTTGGTGGTGACTGTGGATAGTTATAATTATCATTTGCCCCATAATGTCTAGTGTAGTCGTGATTATGCCCTGTTCCATAAACATCGTGTCTATTTTCCAGGAGTGGTGACCGCGCATTCATATTGGAGTGATACTGACTTTGAAGTAACTGGTGCATAACGCCATTAGGTTGGATCTGGCCAGCTTGTGCGGAGGTAAGATGTGTCGTGATTTGAGGATGATGCTGCGTGTATATCTGGTCGGGGTGCACGTGGTGGGCCATTAGGTGTTGTTGTGTGAGTGGCTGTTGCGTTGCCGGCATCGCCTTTTTGTTCTCCATTTGAAATTGTGATTGAGCTACCGGAGGGTCAATCCTGAAACAAATAAAACTGCGATAAGCAAAATATTTCTAGTTCATCATATCTCGCATACCCTGTCGGCTACAATAGTCTACGTAGGAAAACGTACCTAATCCAAACATGAACAATAGGCACAATTTTGATTCGCCGTATTAACTTTCCTGATCTTATGGAATATTCAATACGATTTGATAGGATGTAGACCGAAACGATTCAATTTCAGTCGGTTAATCGAAGAAACATTATCGTCGTCGGTTAGATAAGGTGCGTGGGGAATGTACAAGAAAGTACCTACATTACATCGCGTAATATTTTTTTTTAATCTTAAATAAGTATTCACAATTACCCATTATTCAGTAAAATCTCGCTATGGACTGAATTTTTTAATATTTCATATTGTAAGTCATTGTCTTAATTGTAAGATTAAAAAGTCTACAATATAATCTAGAAGTGTAATAAACTTCATTACATACGGCAGTTGGCATGAGAACACCAAAATTTACTATAAATGCGTAGAGCTTAGAATAAGGAACAAACAAACAAAAGTTTTTTCCTTATTCTAAGGCGTTATTAATTTATCAATATTTATTTCAACAACTACTACGAGTAGTACTTATTGTTGGAACATATCCAACATTTTCTTGAAAGTTATGTGAAGTATAAGTAGGTACATACTTGACTGATTTCTATGAACTTTCTGTGGAAAGAACATACTAATGAATGAAAATATTTTATTTCGTTTCACAAATGACCGAGTTTTGAGGTAGTAAACTGAAAAAAAAAACAATTACAAATCTTGTTATTTTTTTAAGATCTTTAAAAATGTTCTCGCATTGTTAACTCTTATCAGTAGAGGTCGAGCAGACCCATGAAACCTTTTTCGTCGCCCTTAGTTAAAGAAACATAGATAAAAGTAATGTCCGTGCAAGGTTAGCACGCGAAACTAATGTTCCCACGCATATCGAATGATCAAATGAAGGGTTCGTGTGAAATGGGCATTATTTTATTCGGTCATCAAACATGTTTTTACCCTACTAGTTGAAGTGTAAAGATGAGTTTTTTCCCAAGAAATGTACATTATTAATTCATATACATTAGGAAAGTTCATGTGGATTTTGTAAAATTCTGGTAAATGCAATGTCTGTTAATACATAATTGTCGAGCCTCGGAAAAGTTAATGCTACTGCAGCCGTAAATCAAGTGATCTCTGGATCGATCCTCACCTCGGGCTTGAGATAAAAGTAAAGTCTTCACCTACATTTACATCTTGGTGGTACGGCACATCCTAGTCTCCAGCTACTTAAAATTGATATGATATAATACTTTCGATGATAACTTTCGTCTGCGAACACCTCGAAACTAACCATCAAGTGAGCTAATGTTTATATAATACAATTTTATTAATTACTTAATTTTATAATGATAATAATATAGTTTATGAAACTGTATCATAATAAGTGTTCTTAAAACACGAGCGTAAGTTATAAAATGGAGCCGTAGGCGAGTTTTTTTATAGCATTACACGAGTGTTTTAAGAACAAATTATGTGTAACCGCACATACACTACTTTATCTAATCTTACAAAATACCTAGTCAAATTGGGACGGCACCAGGATGCTTTTTTAAAAAGATACGCAAGAGACTTTTAGACGTCTATTCAATGCAAGAGCCAACTTAATTCTAACTTAATTCTAGACATCTCTGCCGTCACCGGACACAGAAGACCACCCGCGTTATCGCATCATACGCCTCGTGTGAATGCAACGCAGCAAGATATGGTTGTCATTAGTCAGCACGTATGGTGATCGTGTGGGGTTCTGGTCGCATGACTCCTCCCTCCTCAGATTCGAAATTATCCTGAATTGGAGAATTTCGAATTGTACACTTATAACCCATTTTTACTAGTCTAACATATAAAATAACTAATCCGCTAACTACAATAATCACATATAGTATGATCGTCCAAACACTGACACTATAGATTTTAACTTCACTTATTTCACTTGAGTCAATGCTTTTTATGGAGTTAATCTTCAATTGAACCGTTTTCAAATCCATACTTTCTAGTACCACAGGATTTCCTCTTTCCGTATGTACTTCACTTATATGAGGTAGGTTGACAATAGGCAGTCTGGCATATTCTACGTTTTCCAATTGATGCGCTCGTAGTTTCAAAGAAAGCTTATCTATTTTTATTTCACAGGTATCTTCTAGCGTAACTATGTACGTTCCTTGAATGAATTTCTGCTCTATTTCATTTGCGCAGACTTTTTGAATACGTTTCCGGTTTTTGGAATATACTATCCACCTATTAGGCTGTATGTGCTGAATAAGTGTATTGTCTATTTTTACTGGAACCAGGGTACAGGAACTCATATTTTTCGCGTATTTCATTAGATCGGAAATGCATTTGTCTTCAATGATTTGGGCAGTGCTGTCTTCAAAACACATGAAACTGGAGTCACCCAACGGCTTACATGGCTGCGATAGTGGCTCGGAGGTAAGTCCATTCACTAAAAGGTAAGGGTATTTAGGTAGGATGATGTAGGTATTGTGATCATGGAGTACAGGTATAGGATACAATTTGTAATATATATAGATCTCTTTACTAATCAACGGAACTTCCATTACAAATGTTAACTGATTTTCTTTGAGAAATGACTTCAGCCCAATACGCTGCTCAATTCTAACTAGGTTTTCATGGTTAGCCGGAAAAGGCAACTTGTCTGTTTGTTCAATCTTTTTAAGCTCAGTCAACAAAGTATTAGAATTGATAATTGATTGATGCAGAGTATTAAGTTTACAAAATGCTATAGCAGTTTCGACATCACTTAGTTTCAAAGAAATACTTTGGAAATTATGTAAAATCACAGAGTATAGATTTATTATCATATTGCTAGTAAAGTGTACATTTTCTGCCTTCAGTGCATTTTCTAGATTTTCTTGAATATTTTCCAATTTAACATTGAGCTGAATCACATTTTTCTTAATAGATTGTGTAATATTATAAAACCCTTCAACAACTTCGGAAACCAGCGTGACCTTTTTAATTTGATGATTCTGTTTTAACTGGATATCGTTAATTAGTTTGTCAAATTTGATTGCATCATCATTGTCTAAGTTTCCTGTAATGATTTTAATTATAGAGCCTAAAGGGTTAATTATACCTCTCTTTACCCTATAACTAGGGACTAATTGTTTGTACTTGGTGATAGTTTGGTTCATTACATATTCGGTTTGGATTTTAAAATTAGAGAACGTAATGGCTGTATACGATTCGTTATAAGTGGTGTCTATAATACTATTTAATTCTGAAAACTTCAAAATGTTAAGATTTAGATCTTCTGATATAAGGTTAAGGTCTAGTCTTTTAAGTAACGTCCAACTTTCAGTGCTGACGACCGCAGTTCCTTCTTTAATAGGTAAGACCCCGGGAATGCCCTCAAGTGACTGAAGTTGAAGGGCCTGGAGTTGGGTCACTGCCATCAGGACCAGCACCAGGTTTCGGGTGTTTCTGTGAAGGACGTTTGATATCTTTAATAGGGACTCTTACCTCGCGATTTTTGGCTGTAACAGTCACTACATTTCTATCAACTTCTCCTACAACAACACCTCGTTCATACCTGGGTTTGTCTTTACTCCTTCTGACATTTGTTCCTTTAAAGAAAACAACGTCATCGGGATTTATATGAAACTGTGTTTCTCCTCTCTTCTTCTCTATGGTCTCTTCTTTTTTCCTAATCATTTTATCAGTTATATGTTTATATAAGAATTTAGTTCGTTTAACATGGTCGCTAATTAATACCTGCATGTATTTTTTATCTAAGTTTATATTGAATGGACTCTTAGCTTCCGTGTGTCCAAATACTACTTCAAAGGGCGTGAAACCCGTTACCGAATGGATGCTGTGGTTATAGGCCATAATGGCAAAAGTCATTACTGACGCTGCGTCAGTCAACTTTTGTTCGAACTTAGCGAGTCGGTATGTCTCAAGAAGAGTGGAGTGGAATCTTTCTATAAGACCCATAGAACTCGGGTTATTCGGTGTACCTAGATGTAGTTCGACCTTATAAAACGTTAATAGCTCTTTTATGAGCGCGTTGTTAAATTCTGAGCCTGAATCAGCACTTATTTTATTAGGTGTTCCATAAAGGGAAAAATACTTAATCAAAGCTCTTACAACTTCTGGTGCAGATAAATTAGATACCTCGAATGCTTGACCTAATTTACTGAATGCATCTATAATAGTAAGGAATGATTTCCCTTCTATTTTGAATATGTCAATGAATAATTCCTCAAAAGGTCGGTTCTGAGTTTGTGTGAGCTGTAATGCGGGTTTAAATGGTTTTCTATCGTATTTAAGTTTTTTGCAAGCCTCACATGCGTTTATTACCGCAGCTACGGTAATATCCATGTTGTGCCAATAATAAGTTCTTTTTATATGCGATACTGTTTCTTTAATACCGCGGTGGCAGTTCTTGCCAATGTGGTACTTTTGTATAATTTCTTTTTGTTCGTCTTCGTTTTCTACGTTAACTACCCGTTCAGTGCATTCAAAAATATTAACTGTACCCTTTTTGAATAGAGTTATTACCGCTTCTGTAAACCCTGCCCTATGATGTTGGTCCTCAAAGTATATGAAGTATTTAATTTTATTTCGTATGTATTTCTTTAGGAAGTCTCGTATCAGGTCAGGTCTATTTAAAGGCATGTGTACTTCTAAAATTCTTTGCCTTTTGTTTGAGATATCCTTAATTGCAGTTTCATCCCTAAACCACGTGTATACCAATATCTGGTTCGGCTTTGTGTCGACTGCTTCTTTTAAAATAGAGATTCCTACTGAGTCAGTATTACGTTCAGAGTGCACAGTCTCGGAACCTAAATGAATCGACTCTGATTCTGATGCTGTGATTGTTACACTAGATGGTGATGGAAGGTGATATGAACCATGTTCAGATATGCTGATTGTGCTTTCTAAATCAGAGACAGTTAGAGTTTTTTCTGAATCAGAAGAGAGAGCGATCGGAGATTTTGGTTGTACTTTCTTTGTCTTCTTTTTGTTTCCTAACTCGATTATTTCATTAGTTAAGCTATCACAATGTCTTTGCAATTCCATTTCACTTTGATCTACATTGACTTGTATAGAACTGTCATCGTTAGCGGCTTTTCCTATTGCATTTATTTTAACCCTAGAGAAATTTAGCTCTGGATTATATATAAATGGTATAGCCGTATCACGAGTATGTATCATTTGATTTTTCATATCTATGTTAGCATCAATTTGCGCCAACAGATCGGAACCAATAAGTCCATCGTAGTCTTTGTCTACTTCGTATATATAAAATGTATGTTGTTGGTTACTTTTAAACGACTTCAAAAGTGGGATGTGGATTGCTTCTCCATGGGCACTTCGGCCATGAGTACTTACTACTTCGAACGGAACTGAGAACTTATACTCCTTAAAGTACTCATCAACCTTATGGGGGCTTATAAATGATCGTGAACTACCGGTGTCAATCATGAATTTTGCGTTTATTTCAGGTAATCTAATGTAGGGTAGTTTAGCAAAGTTATCGCAATTAATATTTATTATTTCGGATTGTCCGTGTCCGAGGCTGGTTTGTAAAAATTTTCATCGTTGTTTGTCTCGTCATAGGTCTCGGGCATGTCAACGGTGTAATCGGCTTGTTCATAGTAATTGTCATAGTCGTAATAGTCATAGTTGTCACTATACACTTCTAATTCATTGTGGAATACAGCGTTAGGTCGTGCCGCAGGCAATGCTGTACGCATTGTGACGTCTGTGTTGTCAAGTTTAGATTGGGATGGTATTCCGAATTTAAATTGGTTTGGTTGTTGCTGGTGGAACGCCTGCCTAGGTGGTGTTTGACCAAAAGTGGGTCGATAACCTTGAGGTCCTGGTATGTTGGGTCTGTACCCTTGTGGAGTACCATGCCTAATTCCTTGATGAGGAATACCAAATTTGAAATTCTGATTAGGTTGTTGGAACTGTTGTTGTAGTTGTGGTCTATAACCTGAATTGTGAGGCACTCCGAATTTGAACTGCGGAGCCTGTTGTGCCCCATAGTTTGGATTTTGTGGGACGTTGGGCTTGAATTGGTTAGGAATACCAAATCTAAAACCTCCTTGCTGCTGAGGAGTGCTATTGGCCGAGAAGTATGGTTTTAGACCAAATTTTTCGACGTAAGGATTGTGAGACGATGATGGTTGTGGTTTATTTGTACCTATTCGCAGCATCTTATTTCGAGCATTGTACTGAAATTGGAAATTTACTTCTTCCAGCACCATACTCAATGCTTCTTCTAGAGTTCCGCTACCCTTAAGCCTGACAATGCGTATTAAATCCTCAGGAAGGTTATAGAGGAATACGTTAAGGGCCATGTTGTCATAAATTGTGATCTTACTTTTCCTAACATTGTTATCTGATATCATATTAACCTTCGCTATTAACGTACTCTTAACCTGCTGGATTCTATTGCAGAAGTCTAGATATGACTCGTTATGGTTAATTTTTAAGGTCTCCAGTTCAATGGCAATGCATTCTTCTGAACGCGGATCTCCGAAATGTTGAGTTAAAACGGCTTTCAACTCGGCCCAAGACTCTATATCCTGTCTTTCACTTATGAGGTGAGCGGCTTTGCCAGTAAGCTTACTGGTAAGAACGTGAAACACATACAACTCTTGGGCTGGGTTGGTTCCATGTACAAAACAACTAATCACATATTCACATTTCTTTATATAAAGATTCAGTAATTTTTCATCCCCGTCAAATTTAGGGATGATCGAAGACATCTCTATCGGCACAGATTGGATTTTAGTAGTACTAGCTTCCGTCATTTTAAAAGTTTAAAGAATACACTTTTACACAAATTAAAATTAATATATAGTCGTCTAAGTATGTAAATCAATCAAACCTAGACAATAAATCTAAAATGTCACGGTTTCAAAATTGTTCTATATTCTCAATTATAATAATATTTCTCGTCAATATGCTAAACTAAAAATACTTTTGTAAAGATTATATAATTATATTATATTATACTACGATATATAACTGTCAATTTTAGTACAATTATAATACGAGTAATACTTCTCGATCGAAGTCAATATGCTATACTAAAATACTTATGTAAACTAAAGATATATAATTGTCAATTCTAGTACAATTATACCGAAAATCAGTTAACGCAAATTAAATTAGGTAATTTCTAGACCTAAAATACAGTATAACAGATTTTATGGATTGGATAAGATAGGGAAACAAGGAATAGTGAAGTGAACTACTCACAAGCCACACATCTCCTCTCCTGAGAATCAGCTGCTCCTTCACCCTGGATTGCGCGTCGCGGGAGACTTATTTGTTTGTTCGTCAGGATACTCGAACCACTTTCACCGTACTTGTACGCACCAAAACCGATTTATGGGCCTTTACTAAGCGTAAGCACGGCAGTAGGACAATGCGAGTATCCTACCGGCTGCGCCAGTCAAATTGGGACGGCACCAGGATGCTTTTTTAAAAAGATACGCAAGAGACTTTTAGACGTCTATTCAATGCAAGAGCCAACTTAATTCTAACTTAATTCTAGACATCTCTGCCGTCACCGGACACAGAAGACCACCCGCGTTATCGCATCATACGCCTCGTGTGAATGCAACGCAGCAAGATATGGTTGTCATTAGTCAGCACGTATGGTGATCGTGTGGGGTTCTGGTCGCATGACTACCTATAGATAACGAAATTTACGTAAAATTACAGCAAATGTTTGCATTTATGTGTAAATGTTTAACGCCAAAATCCATTTGCAGGTCGCGCATGCGTGTTGCGCTGCGTCCCATGCTATATGTAGAAAAACTGCATTGCAACCTCCTTGGTCCAGTTAAACTTTGTACCTTAATGGTAAAAAGTAATATTTCAATACAGTTGTTATAGAAGTGCTGTATCATAATGTAACTCTTTAAATATATTTCGATATATTGCTGTCATTCAAGTTCCGTTTATGATTTTATAATCTTTATATTTCAGGATGAGATTAGATAAAAAATGATATTAAATGGAAGCCGGCTTTAATCCTGCACGCTCGGTCTTTAGTTTCTGGGTCCACCCCTATAGGATGACAGCTATGTGTACCTCTATAGCTGAATTTAGGATACTTTCCTTCGCACAAATAATGATTATGGGGGCCGCTTCCAACTGGTCATTGTGGAGATCAATGGAGGAGGCATATGTCCAGCAGTGGGCGTCTTATGGCTGCGATAATGATGATGAATAATAAAAAAACAGGTGCGAATACGTTGTATTATCAGAAAATGTTTAGGTTAATAAAAAATTATATATAGGTCAAGTAGGTACCAACAAATCGTAAATTTGATAAATCTTAGATATGATAACAGTGCATTGTAAATAAACACTTCGCGAGGAGCGAACGACCCAACTTAAAGCTACTAATCAACGTTTGTATCATTATTATTTGATAACAATTGGATTTTTAGGTCACTGGGTATCTAGTGTATAACTTTTAATATCAATCAAGCCATTACGATGCGTGCTGTTTTTAATTTTCACTTGGTCTTGATTGAGCTAATTATTTTTTTTACACACTGCTGCATCATGTCGTATTTTGGTATAGTAGTATAGCGGTCGTATATCTAGTAACCAAGATAGGTGTTTAAAAGACTAACTTAGTCCCCCTTTTGTGACTTCAGTTTTTTTTTAAGTAGGTACTTAATGTTCTGTGCTCTTGAATAAATTGGTCTAACTTAATTTATGAGTAGCAATAGTTATATCAGTCATAAGTTACATAAAAAAGGTTCCCTTTGAATAAGACACTACTCGTTGACATACTCTTTCGTAGGTCTTATAATTAGTCTTCTTGTACGACAAAGCGCATTTTATCACTTAGCACAATATCTCGAGCTACATAAAACTTAATTTTGGTAAGCTGCACTCACTTGCATCGTTGCTGACACAATATGCGCACTAAAGGAAAAAATTTGTATGTGTACGCCTTTAACTTTTTTCTGTAGCGTAAATACTGTATGGACAAATGTAACTTTTGTAGCGTCTAAAGTTACGTTTCTCCTTACGGAACTCTTTCTAATCCTTTTCAGTGTATGCAATAAAACTTAAAGATTAATAATTAATATAACTAACAATGAATCAATGCATATGAAAAGCGGAGCCTAAAGACCCCACCATTTTTTTAATGTTATATACTTATTTTGAATATCGAATACAAGATATATCAAGGCAATTATCTCTATTTCATTCAGACAGTTTAATAGACATAGACCGGCAATCAACTAGGAAGAACATAAGCACTCAATTACCAGATAATTATTGTGCATCGATCATTCTACGAGGAGCATCCGCTGCGGCATGTGAGAGTGAAATAACGATTGTTTAATGACCGGAAGACGAACTGAGCCGATGTCGGCACGTGCGTCCGTCCCGGTTGCATGTTGGTAAATGAGTCCCGTCAATCAGCATATATGCAGATTATTCTTAGCTGAAGTATAAAACCGGAAGGGCTAACATGCGGTTCTAATTATGTGGAAAAGTCTAGAAGCTATAGTAAGATTTTTTATAGCAATACTCGCGTTCCTTTTAGACATAACTATCGGAACACACAAATTAAATACTTCGTGGTTAATATTCAACCATATAAGTGATTTTCTGTGCATAAAGCGGAACATTTCCAACAATTTCTTGAATGAAAAAAAATACTAAACGGAGATCGATTTGTCTTCATTAGGTTTCCATGTAGACATGGAAACTTAACCTTTGATTGTCTAGTCTGAAAGCTCTTTCAAATAAAAAAAATCTATATCGGTCCATAAATGACGGTAGTGAGATAACACCATCCAATTGTTCATGAACAATAATTTTCCTAAAATTAAGGATCAATGCAGTAAACTATTTCGAAGAATTTTTTATGATTTTAATCTGAATGTTTTTTTTTAATCGGTTAGGAGGCCACAAATTTATCAAAAAAAACAACGGAGTTCCAGCCTCGTTTATTAAAGAAGTTGGATAAAAAAAGCTTTGTAAATCATTATTCTTTTGTTATGGGCGACGAAAGGATAAGCCCTTAGTTTGTCGTGCAAAGAGTTTTTGAAAAAACATTATATTTAAGTCTCCATACCCGAATGAGGGCATATAATACGACTCGCACAACTAGCAGACATACGTAAGTCAATTGAAACACAACATCAGTAGGTAATAGATAGCAATATTTTTTACAGATCTAAGGAACTGTCAAGCCTTCAAGGTTGTCTAGCTGTCGCTCATGAAAACTGCTCAATGTTTAGTCTAGCGTCGTAAATTATAATGTGTCTAGTTATCTACACTTGCGTATATGTAGGCAAACACCGTCAAAATGTGTGTCTAAAGTATAAATAACCAGTATACAAAATTATTTGAAATAACAAATCTTTAATGGATATTAATAAATATAGTAACAGAAAAATATTTACTCTTTGTACAACACAAAATTAAACATACGAAAAATAATTCGTTAAAAATTTGTTTTTTTTTTTTCGGTTAAACATTAATTGACCTGTTTCTGACGTCAATATTTAAAATTAAAGAAAAACTATACCAACACTCTTAAAAGACACAACTCTTTAAAAAATAATTTCCAAATCGGTCTAGGCGTAAAAATTACGACGCCGACGAACTATGAACTTTCTTCCTGGAATGCAGTTTCAAAAGCGTCAAATGGTGGGTAGTATTTTAAAACATGGCTAAAAATAAATCGCAACTTCACCCCCTTTTCAATGTATATAGTGCTGAATGATAGCTTAACCATATCTGTAAGTTTGCATAGTTAAACCGGCCAGAAATTATGTAAAGTGTACTAAAGTGGGTAACATTTTCTAATAGGAGTGTTTACGAGCTGTCGCGTGTGTCGATGTAAGATTCTGGACCACTTGGCCTGAAGCCAACAATATGCGCCCCGATTAGACGCAGCGACGACGGCGGTCGTTCTGCTTTCAATGTCAATCTCGCAAGCGACCTATATTAACAGATGATCAAATCCTGAATTGACATTTGTAGGAAACACATGTTTTGATCGTAAATCGGAATGGGGTTCGGTATTTTTCGTTTCAATCTCTAACTAGGCATACATAAAATAATATTAAAATTGTCGTATTATTGGCAAATAGTTACGTGAATTTAGAGCTATAAAAAAACGTAGATTCAGGCTCACGTCTTTAGCGTTTGTGAAACGTGATTGTGTGTGTCCCTGCCTATCGCCACGGAGAATATCCTTATCCGCTGGCCCAAGTAAGCCGAAACATATCTCTACCTAAAATAACCTTGCATCCACGGCTTCTACAAATATAATAACTCTGAATGTCAACTTTGAATTGCGAAACCAATTTATTATTAACCCATAGTCGAGAATGGAACCAATGAATCTCTCGAAGTATTAAGTTTTGGCTCTGACTATTGACGCTTCATCAGATTAACAATCAGTTTCGTAACAGACTGAACAGCGAAATAAAGATCTATTGTGACGGCGATAACGCACCTGATGCAATATTTTGACCCGACATTTGTCGTAATTTTCAATAGATTAACTCGTATATACACAGTCGTAAAGAGATAAATCATTTTTACTACATAAATCTATTGCTTAATCAAGCGCTCGTACACCGGTACGTACAGCAAACTCCCGTAGTTGGCTATACGAACCTGATCGATCGACTGGATTACGCGACTTTGCTATACGATCCTGACCGATCGACTGGACTAAGTAACGTATATACGCTGCTGTAATATCTTGGATGGGTGACGACTAGTGACATTTTAAACTGAGCGTTTCCTTGCATCGAAAGGCACGTTAAACCATTGGTCTTAGTTGTTGTTACAAGATAACAGACAATAGGCCACGTCGAAGGCCTTTTTATCTTCTAAAACCTACGATAATGTGCTTTCTCACTGCCCATCCACCAACCCGCATTGAGCAGGGTTACAGGAGCGGTCCGAGAAGGGGTCATAGGGGTCATGATCACAAAATGTTGACATCACATTGATAAACCTCTTAAATTGTTTAACTTAGATAGAGATAGAATACGAATAAAAAGAAGAATATTCAGATGAAAACCCTTGAGCTTCGTCCGGACCGATGGATTACGGGCAACACTCCTCTCTGTAAGGAAGGCCCTAATGTCCCAGCAGTGGGAACCTATTGGAGTAGTTACTCTGTGAGAGCTCTAGAGACTGTGAGTGTGCGCATTAGCACAGTTATAATAGTATGTATACCATACATTTAGCATAAGTTTATACTTAACCGTGCTACCAACTGCGCCAACCGGCCAGTCGCCGCGGTAGCACTCTGCTTTCTGAGCCGCTGGTACCGGGTTTGATTCCCGGACAGGTCAAACATTTGTGTGTTGTCCGTTTGACCTATGTTTGGGTGTGTATATGTATATAAGTATATATGTCAGTCATCATATTGTAACCATAGCACAAGCTCTGCCTAGTTTGGGACCTGAAGACCTTGTGTGAATGCTAATAAATATATAATAAATATATGAAATGCCTAATTTATAAATAAGTATAAGTACTTAATGTCATAACATTTCTCAAACGTTAAATAAGTAAATCTATCGCAAGTTCCGTCCATCATCATTATCTAAGGACTCACGTGATATTATTGAAACTGGTCGCAGAGTAACTTTCCAGCAAATATCTCGAAAGTCCTAGCCGGTTCTAAGATAATAAAGTCATAACGTTTTCTTAAGAAAATTGGTTGTCTGTAAAGTCGGTTTACGGACTTTGACTGACTTTGACTTTGACTTACTTTGACTTTGACTGACTTTGACTTTGACTTTGACTTTGACTTTGACTTTGACTTTGACTTTGACTTTGACTTTGACTTTGACTTTGACTTTGACTTTGACTTTGACTTTGACTTTGACTTTGACTTTGACTTTGACTTTGATTATTTTATGTAATACAAAACTCAGGTGGAACGTTACGCGGAACGTTACTATTTTTCATGAGTGTTGCTGGTATTCATCAATTTATAAAACGTTATGACGTCAAAAACAATACCATTCAGTGATCTGAGACCACGACCACAAAATAATGTTTGAAATGGTCACAATATGTTATGATAATGATTTTTAAATGAGTCATTTTGAGACATGAGGATAGTTCGATTAGTTGTTTAAACTGACGTGGTTTTGACACATTATGAATGTATAAAACACGGGAATCACTCACGTAGTAGATGTGTTTATTCGGTAGGTTTGAGTAGGTGGTGAAATATTTTTCTCCCTCTCACCCCCACCCCCATATTTTTAGCGTGATTTTTGTATGAAAAAATATAGAAATAATTCAATCGTCGATCATTGACGTGTAGTAATTTAAATGAAGTGTCATGTCGAATTGATATTTCGATAATTTATGTGGCAAAACAACTTTTGCCAGGTCAGATAGTACAGTAAATAAGATTTAGTTAAAACTAGTCTTAACAGGTTAATTTAAGTCTGAGCCTTGGAAATCATTACAAGCTATATTTCCTCGTACGTTGACAAAGTAAGAACGACATTATCTCTACATATTACTATCACGACGCAAGTTACTAATGACTTGGAAATGAAGCACGTTAAACCAATCAAATCCTCATTTACTAGTTTTGTACGACACGTTTTGATTTACTGATCAAATTGCCATGATTCACTTTACAAATTACAATGTGGTTGCGTGAAAGTAAAAAGATACCGTACCGTTAGTAAATTACTTGTGCTTTTATGAAATTAAAATTAGAACCATGGAGACAGATGTAATAATTGATTAGATCGTCGTATTTATTTCGACAAATCAAGTAGATGGAATTTTTTTTAAATTTATTAATTTAGGTAATTAAAGAAAATAACAAACTTATAATATGTAAAAAAAAAAAAATAGTATCCACCGCACCACATAGAAACTACCGGTCATTTGATTTTTTTCATGTCGTGTCGTCTTCAACGACGTGTTCTATCAATGCTGATGAAACAAAACGTGGTCTTTGTAGGCCTCATATCCACGCAGTCTCGAAATGACTTGATATGCTTAGAGTTTGTATGCCAGAAATGAGTTGATCCATAAAAGAACACGGATATAGCCAGCCACATATGTAAGCTGAAGTGGTTTTAGGCAGGACCATAGGGCGTCATGTACATATACGCAAAATTGGTAGGTGAAGAGTATTGCAACGTGTATAGCATAGCCTCTCTCTCTGAAGTAAAATTACTGGTCGAGTATGAGTAACCAGTAAAAGTTACGCCACGGGGCGATGGACAAACTCACAGAGAAATTGTAGTTTCTCTGTGAGTTCACTTAATTTTTACATATTATAATATGGACATTTCCGTAGCCGTTTTAGTGACCTCTATGACTCTGCAGCTCTCATGGTCAGGACATTGGCAAGAGGTAGTTTGTTTCGGAAGTACACGATTATATCTTTCAAATATTTTCTAATAATGATGGGAGATATTCTTTTTAAAGATTATATGCTTTTTTTGACCACAGTCTCACTCACCTGATGTTAACATTTCGCGGTCTTAGTTGGAGCACACTAACTTATAAGGAACCTATTCACTCGCTATGGCTATATGTTAATATGTTTTAAAATTCACACAGCAGTTGAAGTCTCCGTTGCAGTTCTCACCAAATGAGTCTGTACAACAAGTATAGGTTCGATAGAACGACCGCATCCTGTGTGCGGTTGCTAAACGTTGTCTCACGAAGATATAATTATGAAACTCGTTCCTTGGACAAGTAGTACACTGGAAAAAGTAACAGCCTAATAGCCTGAAGACATGACGGTCAAGTTTTTAAGCAGTTATTAAAGAGGGGCGTCTATGACTCTAGTTAAAAGCTAAAGTGGTTGTTTAAGAGCTTAAACGCAGTGGCTTATTATCTTCTAAACGACCACTTCAGACGTTGATATTAATATAGGTATTAATCGTACATTTATATTACAGAGAAGTATACTCTGTATTGTAATCACTCTATACTACTGTGTGCTGCGCCATAATAATTATTCTGCATCTGAAGGTAGGTTAATACAACGTTTACGAATATGGTTAAGTGCTGGAAGTTATTTTTTATAAAAGCTTATAATGAATTGCGTATTCTTCTTCTTCTTAACTTATGGTTTCTGTTGTTATAATTGCGTATTACCTTACCTTCTAACTAACTACCTTCTAATAGGTATGTCCAGGAAGGTGATATTGAGTATCTCAATTTATTCCGTACCTACACAGATCGCTATAGTATTACGAGTAGAATTCTCTCCCTCCCCCGTTAGAAATATTTTTGCTCGAAATCATTTTTGGTAACATTGAACTTTACCATGGAGTATTTACTAATTGCTATATAATGTCTATGGCTAGAAGGGTTGTTATGTAAAGAGAGAAGTTGAGAGGTGGAAACGTTTTAAGCCAGCACAGGTTATATATTATTATTTAGTTATGTTATTATTGATATTGATAATCGATGTCCATACAATTATCCTCACTGCACCTTTTATATCAACCTTTTTTTAAATTCAATCTAATTAAAACTGTGTATGTACCATCAATTTATCACAAGAGGATTATCTCGTAAATGTTATATTACGAGATAATCGAGATAAATAAAAAAAAATATTATATATAAATCCAGTTATGTCTGACGTGCCTATATAGCGGCACAGACTGTCTTACATTAATGTTATACCTATATAATGGAAATCCGTTTTTGGCTGTAGGTAACAATAACATACATCAAACTCTGTTATTTAAGAGCTGTGGATTTTGTAAAATAATATAATAAATAAATGTGAAATTCTGTGTGTGTGAGTGTTTGTTACCTCTTCACGCCTGAACAGCTTGATAGATTTAAATGAAATTCACAGAGTACGTACCTTACACCTGGATTAACACATAAGCTACCTTTAATACCGAGGAAATTGATGGTTCCTAAGGAATAAAACAAAACCTAATTAATTATATAAATGTTAATTAAAGAAACTCTAGTTGCATATAGTCTGCAGTCTAGTTGATAAACCACTGAACCAATTTTGATAAGTTTTGGATATATAGAAGTTTTTATATAAATGGGAATTGGAGTACGACATGGGCTACTTTTTGTCCTGGAAAAGTTTGGTTTCCATGGGATAACTGGTAGGCGGCAAAACCGCGAGAAGCAACTAGTTAAAAATATACGAGCACAAATCAAATATCGAAACGTAATTGATATCGCAGCGTGATTGTAATCAATATTACAAACGTGATTCAATCTACTACTTTACAACGTCGATTTTATGTAGCAGTATAGTAGGTACTTATTATACTTGTAGGTAGGTGGTAAGTCAATACCATATTATAATATCATATCAAGTAACCAATAAATGAATCTCGAATAATATGTCATTACGGTCCACTTCCGAATATCACATTTAAAATTCTTTCACGACATAAGACACTCGTTATGCAATTCAGCACCTTATGGAGCTATTAGGTATCTGATGTCTCCACATCGGACTGACGTGAGATAATCTAATATTCAAATTGAACTTATGAATCACTTACTGTTATGGGTGGATCCTTAATTGCTTTTTTGATGAGAATCTTTGTCGAAATATAGAGCAGTTTTTGCATGTATTTGACGTCAGCAAATAGATAGAATTCTCCTTCTCCTCAGACATCAACTGGGACCGACGGATTTTACAAGCCATCCGAAACACGAAATTGCTCAGTTGAAAATGCCACCAGCTCACCATTCACTCATGGCAATATTAAAAGTTATGAATTGATCGGTTAAGGCCTACTATTTTTTAATAGACAATAATGAGTTTTTTCAATTTAATTTGTTGAAAATCATACATGTTTATTTTTTTTATTTTTTTATTTAATAGTCTTTATTTTTGAGCCCGCAGTTCATCTGTACCGTACACATATGGACGATTAGGTTTGGCATAAATCGTTGAAATGTCTCCCCCATTGATATCCACAAGGGCCGGATGAAATCGGCCCGCATCCAGCCCTTACTTGCGATTTTGTCAGATCTTCTGACCACTTTCTCGGTGGCCGTCCTATGCTGCGCTATTGCCACTCCGTGATCTTCATTCGAGAACTTTTCGACCGCATCTGCAATCAGTTCTTCGAGCTATGTGCCCTGTCCACTGCCACGTCATCTTGATTATCCGTTATATCCAGTTACTTTCGTACTTCTACAGATCTTCCCATTTCTGGTTCGATCGCGTAGAGAAACCCCGAGCATAGCACTCTCCATAGCTAGGTGCACGACATTGGGCCTGCTTCATAAGGCCTGGGCTTAAGGGCCAGCATAAGGTCCATAGTAAGACACATTTTTTCATTTATAAATACCTTTAATGCAAACTTAATAGCAGTTGCTATTTTGGTATAAGTTACAGCGACGAGTGAAATATTATAAATATTCACTTACGAGAACAAAGTTGAAAGTTTACTGCCGTTTGACTCCACTCAGATATACCGTTAAGAATTCATTAGCACTCCTTGCAGATAAAGTATACAGCGATTCACCTCAGTGGAATGCCAGCTCCATCTCGAAACCGGATCTGGGGGCTACTCTTGTACAATCCTACGAACTATGTAGTTAATGTTGTCATCTACAAGGGAAATTGTGCATAACAGTTGTGTAAAAATTAACTTTAGAATACTAAACTGTGATACTAAGCTTCGTGACCTCACGTCCCATAAATGTAATACCTATCGAATCATGTTTAATTCGGCGATTTGTGTGCGGTTCATTCGTAGTCTTCAAACTACGTTGCTATAGTAACTGTGTGAACCAATCTAAAATATTATCCTTTTTGATCGTGTCTAAGACTCCAGTGTAAATCTAAATAATGTTTTTAATAGTTCTTGTATTTTATAATAGTTTACTGTTAATGTAATTAATAGTTTTGTCTTACTTAAAATAAAATAAGCTTGTAAATGAAGAATAAGAATAAGAAATGTAAAAATAATATTTACTTATTTACTTGCATGCGTATCCACCCCATATATAAGTATATTAAAGTATGCCCTGACTTGAGCTTAATATTAGCATTTGTTAGACGTTATACGAAACACAGATTCCAGTCAAATTTGTCAGGCAGAAATTTGTTACAAAGGTCCAGAAAGTATGGAACTGACACGGAACATATTGTGTGCAAAATAAACAAAATTTTTGAAAATTATTGCCAATGGAATGCACCCATGTAATTTGCTAAATGAGGTTAATGAGGGCACTAGGATGCCCTGTGTCGCGGACGGTATGGACACACATAATCACATTACAGGAAGATCCAAGACCCGAGAACTAACATTTTCAGCGAATAGCTTACCCCGCGGGATTCCGGAGTCGCTACCTATTACTACCGGAGCCTATCACTGATTACTGAGCCACGACGACTTTCAGAAATATAATATAAAAATATAAGAAATATATAAAAAATTTAAAAGATCTATTATCTGAAAACATACCAACCGTTCAACATAAACTATTTTATAATAATATTGTGTGCAGGCAATCGCAGTACAACAGTAGATACCTAAGGGCGTTCCAAGACAGCAGATATACGTTCCCGCGCCTTCTGCCGAGCCTGAGGTGAACAACCGGCACACACACTGTCGTCCTTGGATCCGCGTGCTCCTTTCTAAACAGCCTCCCAGGGTTGACACTTGTCCGGTTCAAATTAACCGTAGACTAGTGAGGCGAAAATCAGTTCAAAGTCAATAAAAAATATCTTAATGCAGTCATTGACAAAGTGTTCTCGACTGCTTATTTAGATACAAGTTTTGTACTAATTGCATTGTATATGGTAGTGGAGGGGTTAATATTTAATGCTTCATAATGTAAGGCGATATTACAAGTATCTTTGACGAATTTTTACTCAATATTAGTTTCTGGTGTGCATCAACCTATAAGCTTGTTGTTTGAATGTACAGAGCTAAAACAATATTACAACAGTACATCTTAATCTGTGAAAATTGATGACATTTTACATCAAAAGAAGAGTGAAAGTAACCGATTGTAACTGCAAAAATTGTGACTACAATTTTTATGGCCAATGAAAAAAATTACCTACAATATCTATATACTCTTTTAAACTAGACATGGAAAGAATACCTGCTGGTATTCGTTAAATAAATATAAAGCATCTTTTACAATATTCTTGCTAACAGTAATCTGCAAGTTAACTTACTATAAAAATTATATAACTATTACCTAGTTCGTACTAGTAATAATTTATTTAGTACATATTCGATTTTGAGATATTTCTAGAGTTGACTTGTTCAGATTATTAAATAGACATATAATGAGAAAAACTTTTGTAACGCAATTATATTTAATTATAACAAAAGACAGAGGACATCAATTTTGTAACCTTTGAATTTTGTAATAAAGAAACAATTGTATTTGTATTATTTACTATTTATATCACGTACCTGCAGTCTTGTGAGAAGCGTAGTAGACGTAAGCTTTTTAACCGACATCAAAAATGGATATTATTTGTTTTTATGTTAGATAAACTCCGTCAGTTATGGACCGAATTGAAAAAGGTTTTTTTTTATCTAAATGGGTATGCTATTAGGTTATAGTTCCATAAGTATCAGTACTTCTCAATAAAATATGATAAATAAAACACTGAAAAATTTCCACCTCTAAATGCCTTCTAGAAATTGGTTTTAATAGTTTTAAAGCTAAGTACCCAATAATACCCAAACCGTTAAAACGTGCGCCAGTGTTGTGGCAGCAATCGGTGATGTGACAAATCAAGTTCTGACAACCCTGACCGCAGGCTGGACTCGGCTTATGTATTCAGATAATTCACATGTCAGTGGTAAACTGTAACCCAAGTGTCATGCGGTGTGACACGCGGCTATTGTGTACACTCGTATGCGTAGTAAACGTGACTTAGGCTGCGTTTCAATTTGGGCTCACAGTCCACACGTTCGTACGTAAGGATTTAGCTGTTCCGAGATGAATTTAGTACTGACGCTCATAAGCAAATCGGAACGGCTTTTTGTGCGTATTAAATCATTCACTTTGGGCACTAAATGGGTATTTTTTTCTGATATATAAAATAACATTTATATTTTTTTGTGGACGAACTACCAATTTTTCGACAGATTCTCTCAATGAGTCAGATGTTTGACTCTCAGTGCATAGTTATATATCTATGTGTTTGACAGCGCTCACACTGCTCTACGTCGTACTCGTGAGCGTTCTAAGCACAGGATGATGACGTCATGGATGACGTCATATACATTTTGTGTGCAGCTGTCAGTGCATTTTAGAATGACTTTATGCACGCTCTCTGTGCTCAAAGCTCAATAAGAAACACACCCTTAATACCACTGTATCGTTTAATAATAATTTCTTTTCACACTAATATCCTACTATTATAAATGCAAAGTTTGTGAGCATGGATGTATGTTTGTTACTGTTTCATGCCTAAACGGCTGGATGAATTTGGATGAAATTTGGTAAGGTACCTTTTAACCCGGATTAACACATACGCTAATTTTTATCCCGAAAAAACAGGTTCTTATGGAGGAGGAGGAGGAGGATATAAACAAAAACCTAACTAGCTATTTATTAGTTAGCAACTCTGTCTGTTACGTTTTCACACCTAAGAGGCAGAACCAAATTTGATGAATTTTGGTATTGATATAGATGGAACTTTGTAGAAGGACATAGGCTACTTTTTGATGTAAAACCGCGGGGCGCATATAGTATTATATAATTCTTTACCACTATTTAATTTGATGGTTTATAATGTGGTCGATGGCAAAAGCACAAATCGCTTCTATGGCTCCACAGAACTCACCAACAAATAACAGTTAAATGTAAACTCTAAGGCTTTCACGGCCGGCGTTGCATGTTGTATGTATTGCTTTCGGGCTGTTTGGCCGTGGTCTATGTGAAACTTGTGTTCCAGACGTTTCGTCGATCACTGCGGTCGACATCTACATATAACAGTTAAGTAAATAAATATACCATTATACTTTTGCTAAAGCTCAGACCACCGCTAACAAAAGGCTTCATAGAAAAACACTATCTAAATGAAACGAGCAAATCGAATTAAAATCGTTGAATTAAATCCCACGGTTCTGGCAATCATTCTACAGATAATATAATAGTTGATAAGTGCTAAGGCTACCAAGCAATGAACGGGTAGTGGCAATTCATATGCCAGCCTCGAGCTGAATACGCATCAATGAAAAATAGATACACTTCAAAACTGGTTTAGTCAACTTTAGTCGCACAATGGAAATTTTAAAGTCAAACAGAAAATGTAAATATAGGTATACGCGTACAGACATGGAAAGATCACAAGACCTTTTGTTACGTTGAACAGAAGATAAGAAACCTTTTGTGGTAAGTAGCGCTTCTACAATAATTATGTATCTCAAACGTCATCACATTTTATTACGTATGTTTCTTTACGCGTGTAGACTCATATAGATATAAGTAAATGTTATTTCATCTGTGATCCAAGGATGTACTATTGAATTATTTTATTTTAACCGACGACGTGGTCCCTAATATAAAAGTTGACATTATTATAATATTTACTATATATTTGATTTGTTTTCGTTTCTCGGCACAGTATATTATCAGGATATTTCTCTTATCACACCCAGCTACCTAATTTAGGGAGGGAAAGTATTTTTTCTTCCAATATTCTATCTCACGGTGGATGAGTGGATGTGTTAAATCTTATACATATATGAACATACGCAGACCAGAATGCTAAGTCAGCAAGTCTAATAGGTACTCGTACATCCATTCACATTAGGATATTATTTGGTAAATTATATTTAAACATAGTTTCTATAGCATGCCTTTGTTGCACATTCCATGTTTATATTACTACCAGCAGTGCCCCTTGCTTTTACCCGCGTGGCCTATGTGTTATTCCAAATTTCATCCAAATCCGTCCACCACATAGTATTAGTGGGATAAGAACGGTATAGTCTAAATATTACGTGGACGTTTTGTTCTCATGTATTTCTCAACATTTGTTTTTTCTAGGAGATTACAGGTATACTAAACCTCTTTGAGAAACGTCTGTAGGACTTAATCAGAAAAATCAATTATATTCGGTAAATTTAGTTCGAAATATTGTCGTGTTGCCACCTCACTACCCAGTTATTACGAGCTGGAAGGGTGCATTCCCCAGTGCGATGTCACCTGTTTCATTAGGACTAACGCCCCATTACAGTTGTAATTAAAATTTAACTGGGGCCCCAAACGCTGCTGAGGAAGACGGTAGTGAGCTAAAAATACCAGAGCCAAGTTTTCGTTTTGCAATGAAATTTTTAAAAACGACCATTGAAATAACTTCTTCGCTTTCAAGAGTTATTTTTTCCCTTAATTTAAATGCTATCCAAATTGAAGTGAGAAGGACTTTAGAAACGGGATATAAAAGTAAACAGTTTAATTGTGATAGTGGCGCTGGCTACAGTGCCTGTACCTATGGTACCTACCTACAATGACAAGCAGAAACATCAAACATTTTTGGTATCTAAATATCCTGTTCTAAAACACATTATGTTAGTGACAGGGGTAGTTTAAAAAGATAAAATAAGAAGTAGGTACGTTGAAAAGCACCATAAATAAGAAACGAAGAAAACCGCTAATAACGTCGTTTTAGTAAATCATGAAATAAATAAGATTTACTCTGCTTCTAACAATAACAAGAATTAAATATAAAAATAAATGCGAAAACTTTTGTATAAGAAATAACCAGGGATCTACTCGAGAACTATTTTTCACAACAATCTTCTCCGACTTTAAAAAATGCACGTAAATAGCTAACTATGAGGAACGGCGTAACTCTGGCACTAACAAAGTCACGGGCAAAGGCCAGACATTCGTAAATGTTGAACAAGTTATGTTCGTGAGTGCCGCGTGCCGGCGACGGTCGACAGACCGTGAAGACGGCACAAAGAGTATACATACTGCAGTATACTGTGTACACTGAAAAGTTTACCTTATGCGTGATTATCTCCTCAGATGGTACACCATATGAGGAGATAATGTGTTGCGCTACGGTTCAGAACCTTGGACAGAAACGTAGATAAGCATTGAGTTCATTAAACTAAAAACAATGAAATAGAGTAGAATTTTACTGCGACTTGTTCCTATGTTATTCAGAAGTAGGTATCTAAAGATTAAAGTATTGACATTTAAATTTGACTTGAGCTTTATGAACTCATGAGTAATGCTTACTTCTTAACAGCTGGATTAAACCGTAGTCAACGCGGCATAGTCAGCGCGTTGACTACGGTTTTATCCCACAGGCACTGTACTTGTTCCGGGATAAAAGTAGCATATTTGTTATTCCAGGGTCTAAGCTATCTTCATTCCAAATTTCGTGCGAATCCGTTCAGCCTTTCAGCGTGAAGGAATAAAATACATACAAACGACAAGAGACAAAGAATTATAAATTTAATATTATAAATGAGAAAGTTCTTTATAATATTAAATTTATAATTCTTTGTCTCTTGTCGTTTGTATGTATGTTATTCCTTCACGCTGAAAGGCTGAAACGATTTTCAATATTCCTTCTCCAGCAGACTACTATGTTAAATAAAAAAAACTACATGAAACCAATGATGTTTTACTAAAGATGACGTATATTCATACTGCACAGTGCTCAGATTTTGTTCCTATACGACATAAACTTGCTTACTGCGACAGATAATACGGTACAAATAATATAGAAAAGGATAGCTATATGTTTAGACTTGCGCTTGAAATACGCGTCGTAATGAAAATTACACCAATTGACTTAATTTTGCCGCCTCAGTTTCCGCGCGCTTGTGCGACATCTACCTCATATAAACATATGATATCATTGCATGAAACATATATCTCAATAGGTATATAATTTGAAAGCCATATTTGAAGATATTAAATTTTGCAATGTGATGATACTCTTAATTAACTGAGTAGTTAACGCATACAAGGTTAACTTGGAGTGATTAAGAAAAAGAAATAGTCCATCACTAATTTGACACCAAATGTTAAGGTCTCATAGTCTCGAATACCTATTGTATTCTACTGAATGTCGTAAGACAAACTATACTAGCAAAGTTGAGCGATAAAACACAATGTTGCCATCATTGCTGTAGTAAAAGACATATTATTATTTCAATGCCAGCATACGAGTATTTAACCCACGTTTTACATTGCCTTATCAAATCACATGCAAGGAAATGCTTTGCTTCTTTGTTTTGCCAGTTGTAAATGTAGACAGACCCACATTTTTTATTCTTATATATGTATCATGTGAATTAATTGAAATTGAAAAGATTTTTTTTAAAGCGTTTTTATGCAAACACTGCATGCGTTTGGATGCATTTTACTTAAATATATTTTTAGTGTAATTGGTAGGTCATCTTGTATAATGTTTAAAAGGTTTTCCTTTAAAAAGTCGAACGTAAGTTCCGCCTAGCATCATGATTTTTTATATCCTTTATAGGCAAGAGTTCTTGAGAGCCAGTGAGCATTCTAGACCTCGCGTGATAACATCTTCGACCACATCGTCACTGACCATCAAATGAGATAGAGGTCAAACGCTAGATCTACAAAGTATAAAATACTGTTTAAATTTGTGGACTCAATCTATGCATTAATCGTTGATCACTAAGTATTAAATAAGATTTATATCCTATATACGTATATCTACTATAAATGCGAGTTTGGATGGATGGATGTTTGTTACTCAATGAAAGCAGAATGACTTAACAGAACTACATAGAGTTTGTGACAGGACACGACAGGCTACTTTCCATTTCGGAAAAAAAAAACGAAAAATTTACGGGGTACCGGTAAAACCGTAGTCCGTACGGGAGAAACCGCGGGGCCACTTCTTTTACTTATTTGACATATAATTATATCATTTTTTTATGTGTAGTTATCAAAGTGTCATATTATAAATAATAAACAAAAGCTTAAGAACGTTAAAAACATGTAATTTTTGCAGACCATGTTCATTAATTTGCCGATCCGTACGCCTACATTTTGGATAATTTATGTTAGAGTTATCTTTACTTACCGGCAGCAGAAGGCTTAAAATAACTAAGTGAGCCATCGCTATACATATTGAACGTAATATGATGTGGGTTTTAGCCGTGCCATTAACATACCAGACGGGCTTATACCTACGTCTGGGAACTGGTTCACGAATGCAGTTATATCTACGAGCAGCGTTCAAAAAGGAATTTTTAAACTAACAGATTTACCCGATGATATTTCAAAATAAAATGTCATATTATAACACCTTATACTATATTGAACCCACTCAAAATGCTAATTTTGAGTGGGATCATTACAATAATGCTCTTCTAAGAATTCTTCAGTAGCAGTGATTATAATGTAGAACAGAATTTTGTATATAAATGCAACAAATATATATAGAAATATATATAAATACAATACAAATGTATATACTGTTAATGTATGTACTGTAATTTTTTGTTATGTGTAATATATATATTTATATATTATTAATCGCCACATGTTTGCATCACTACTTTCAATTTTCGTTTACTATTGCACTACTACTACTTTTCTTTCACCTTGTAGTTGACTGCTAGAAAATGCTACTTAGCGTTAAGTCCTTCATGTACTGAAATAGTGCTAAAGTGATAATGTAGACGGATATAGCAAAATAGAAGTAGGTATTTAAATACTCTACTACCCCGTAGAAAAATTTTTAAAGATAAAAACGCGAGCGGAAAATATCGCTACTCCAGCAAATATGCAAATCCAGATAGATTGTATATTCATTCCACTCTGGGTTTGTGATTCTTAGAAAATTGAATGTAGTGCTGTTTGTACAATTTTCTTTTTAACCTGAAATTTTTTCTAGTGAAACATGAAAATGTTCACTCTGTGTATGATGATGGAAAGTAGCCTATGTGTTATTTCGGGGCCTGAAGTATCTACATACCAAATTTCATTGAGTAACAAACATCCATCCATCCATCCATCCATTCCATCCATCCAAACTTTCACAATAATGATATTAGTGAGATTTACTATCAGATGCATGTCAGACACCGTTTTGTCTAAATAAATGATTTGAATTTATTCAAGGCAACTTATATTTATTACGCTGTTCATAACGACGGGAGACAGTTTTTCTATACCAAAGTTTCAATGATATCCAGCGAATTCCAAACTAAACGAACGCTTGTGTCGCTGAGCTGTGAAATTTCCTTGAAAATCTTTTCTTTTTATTAACTCTGCGGTAGTGAACGTACATATATGAGTATAGAGATGGGAGTATGCACTTAGGATGTGTACGCATATATATGTGTAAATCACGATAATATCATCAATTGATATGGTATTCACGAAGCTTTATGTAATTATTATAAACCATTTCTTATGAACCATTTACATTCATAGTTCAATACAAAGTTACTAGCTAGAAAAATATGGATCCTTATACTACATATCGTGGCCTTATTATTCATTTTTGGCGCTAATTCAGCTTTAACACATTCATTTGAATCTTAAATAAAAAACTTATTGTAAGCGTGTCGGACACATACTGTGCGTATAACAAAATAGTTTCTCTCACAATTTCCCCTGCCCTGAATGATATAGTAGTCACATCTGGCTGTGATTGCGTGATGGATTCGCGTGGGATCTCATACCATTGTATTCATGGTGCGATATTCCCGCCCAGTTAGTGTGACGTCACAACGCATCAAGCATTCACTTCGTTGTATGTCTGCGTGTTAGTCAAGTACCCCTTTTTTGGGAACGGTAGAAGTTTAAATTTGAAATTAATATCAATTACACAGGTATACACAACCCTTATTGTTATATAAATTAAACTTCTTAGCCAATGCAATCAAAATAAAGTTTTTTTTAATAGAATAGGTGGCAACCAAACAGGCGGCCCGCCTTATGGTAAGCGATGAGCCATCACCGTCGTCTATAGATATATATATATTTGCCACTGAAGGCAATACGTTGCCAAATCTTATTAAGACTGTCTTAACTCTCCTTTTGAAAAATCTCATATAGTAGCTACTCGGGAATACGTAGGGAGGAAGTTCGTTTCACATTTTGCAGGTAGATAGGTATATATGGCAAAATCGATTAGTAGAATCGCACATTGTGTGCATACCATAATCAATTTTAATTATATGTGTATGAGCTTTAAGCGATTTCGGCTGGTACGGTGGTAAGACCTTGATGCTGGAATAAGGTTAAAGAGTATTTCAGAAGACTGCCCGTTATTATATATAATATAAAAACCACAGAGACTCAATGTTTGCGCATACTGAGTGGCTCTAGGTCTTCGGTGAGCTCGAGGTTGTTGACAACTCTGATAGCTCAACACTGCAATGCATTCAGAGCTCAAGCTAATACTTGAATGCATTGTTCCAAAGGTGAGAACAAAGTTTCACATGGGGCCTTGTAGAGCAAAAGCCTTACCCTGACGTGAATTACCGCTTCGCCCTGTTTAGTACAACAAGGTTTTAGGTTGCGAGCTTAACTTTGCATGCTATATGCTCGCGGAATTGCATGTTAGCAGATATGTCAACAGCCTCTCTAGGAAAAGTATGTTGCGACATTTTTTAAAACTTGCAAGGGAATCAAAATCTACATCAGGATATTTTCCTATGACATACAGTACAGGTCATGAAGATCGGATCATCTTCATTCTCAAGAAAGTGCTGTATCTATTTCGTGAGAAAAATCCAGAACATCATGTCTCAACTTCATTCATAATAACACGTTAGGTCTATCGTGATTTCACCTTAGACCACATCGTCACTCATTATCAAGCGAGATAGTAATCGTACGCTAGATTTCTTTGCTTAAAAAATCTTCTCTACTCTCAGTAACAAACGGTTTCTCATGAATTCATTACTTACCTAAAATATACTTACAACGACACAGATAAGAATGGCCGAAATTTGCGTCCAATTTTATTGACGTAACTGTTCCTCGTCATCATCATATTAAGGAACTAAATGTGTAATTGTTAGAATAGGCCGCGGTCCTAGTCCTCAATAAATTGTTTTTTTTACCTATTATTATGCAATTATTGTGGAAGTAGGGTGTGAAATAGCCAATTTTCTATGATTAGACACGTGCGGCGCGAGTTGCGATGCAATGTAAAATACACGGGTATAAACAGCCTATTCGCTAGCATAACCATAACGCAAACTAGGCTCTTACGTTTCTTGGCAGCACCATGCGTAATTCCATCGTGATAGCCTATAAATGGCGTATATGACAGTCGCCGTGGCTCAGTGACATGACTTCTATGTCTCCGGGACCATGGGTTCGAATCCGGCAGTGTAAGCGTTTGTCCCGGGTCTTGTCCTGTGATTGTGTGTATCCATGCCTCTCGCGATACAGGGAATCCTAGTGCGGGGGCTTAAGTGTAATAAAAAAAGAGAACTGTACTGTAGTAGAATTTTCAGACCTAGCTCGAGTCCTAAGACAACAACCAGGATTAGTGCTCTAATCTGTTGTCTAAAAGCAAGGATGCGCTCAGTTGATAATAGCATTGGCTGCCATCCATCCAGCGAACATCGCTTAAAGCCGCATTCTCACTCTTTTTTCTATCGCTAACTAGCCTTGATGGTTAAGAATGACAGTAGATGTACAGTAGTCACAATGTGAGATTGTGTCTCTGCAATTGTTTGCATGTAGAGCATACAGTATATATAGGTACATGTTTGCGCAGTACCTGTTTTTGAGTCGTGTCGTATGTCAAGTCGAGGAACTGGTCTTAATTATTGTATAATTGTCTCGCTCAGTCGCTTATTTCTTGCATCCCTCTATGTCACTTGGGCAGTCTTGCACCAAGCAAATTATCCGAGATTCTCAAATCAAATCACAATATTTCCCCGAAAATTTCGGCGAAAGTGCCAGATAATATGATTGGCGCGAGTGGGCCTTACTATGTCGTCATAACAAACGCACATGCGCAAATTTTCACAAAGCCTAACTTCAGAACTACAGCGACAGGCTGCGCGAACTCTACTTAATACCTGTATTATCGGTTGTCGAAGATTCGAAAAACAGTACAATGTACTCACTAACAAAACTTACTCTTAAGCCGTCTTGCACTAACCAAATTATCCGAAATCCTCGGATCAAATCTCAACTGTTGTCAGCAAATTTAATCCGAAATTTTGGTGAAATTCTTGGATAATTTGGTTAGCGCAAGACGGCTTTAAGTGTCAAAACATATTCCGAGCAGATGTTGAACTGATATAAATGGATCTCGTTGAGCACGTGACGAGAAAACGTCAAGCAAACCTTTACCTACCGTAAAATAGCAGGTTTCAGTTTCGTATTTAAAAAACCTTGCTACCGTACGTTTTCGTAATAACGAACTGATACAGTATGACCCAGTTGGCACGTCGTCGTCGCCGTAAGATAATTATAATTAGTACCAGCATCTTATTCGCTACTTATGTTTTTCTGACATTTTTAGAGCACAGATAATGAATATCAATATGGGTTATATTGTAATATTGAGCAATTTTGTTATCTCAATTTATTTTATTGATGATTGTGTGACCTACTGAGAATTTTATTAATATTACAAACTTTGATAAAAATAAACATAGCTTCCTTCCGTAAAGGACCACGAAGATGAATAAAACAACTTGTTAGTGCAATGATATGTCACCATTATTATCACTTTTTATCAGTTTAATAAGGTTCACTTTTTATAAGGCTCTAATTCTTTTTCATATATTGTTGACGTATAATTTAATAAATTATTAATATATGCCTTATTATACTTTATCAGTATATTTACAACTACGCGAGCTAAATCCTAGACAACGTCATCACTTAACATCAGGTCAGACAGGTGTCAAACGCAATCTTATAAATATAAAAAGAAAAGTCCGACTCTGCAAATCAATGCGAGTGAATATATACTTATATGAATAATTTATTAAAAAAATAAACAAACATTTTGACATTACTGCACTAAAATAATTAACATCACTGTCATCATCTCAGCCATAGAATGTGCACTGCTGGACATAGACCTCACCCATTGATTTCCTTATCAATAATTAGTATAATTAAATGAATAATTATTGATTACTCATATAATGAACAATTAAACCTAGTATATAATAAATCATTATCTTCAATAAGGCTGTACAATAAGGTTTAGTTAACTCTACGCTAGGCTTATTTAGAGCAGTAAGACAAAAGTAACAATATTTTAAATCTTTTGATATTAAAGCAAATATAATTATAATAAAAATACACTAATAGTATATAATTTGGTGCATATGTATGTATCTCGTCGCTTCAGTTAATCATAGAGCATCCTAATTTCCGTTTTGCTTATTTTAAATCTCTACTCAAGTACTGTGTTATTGAAGTAGATAGGTACGTTTAACAAATGAACAAAAGGACTTGTTTATCATGTCCAATGCATAAATAAATACCAAACCTTGGGTTTTCCTTTTACAACCAGAAGAAAGCAGACGCCAATAGCACAAGTTACAATTAAATTAAAAACGTTAATAACCTGCGGCGCAAAAAGTCTTGAAAGAAAGGTAAGAACACTCTCGATTTAATTTAACACTATTGGAATAAAAAAAAAACCGGTTTATCTGTTCAGGGGCTATGATTTGACAGTCAGACGATATACAAAGAACACGTCAACCTAATAGCACCCTTCTTTTTACGCTGAGGGTAAAAATGACAATTGAAATTATATAAACAAATAGCAAAGCCACATAATAGTCTAGATATTAGTGACTTGAACTTTGATTGTTGAAATAATACCCAAGATGTAATTGGTTAGAGCGGACTAGAAGTCAATTTCAGTAATCCTAACAAAGGAATACTGGAATACGGACAGAAATCGAAAAGCTATAACGAGCCCGTTGCGGTCCTTACATTGGCATTTCTATACCCGTTTAATTCCTGATACTGTTTCGTTAGAACAGATTAACACCAGTAGGGCCTCTAATCCCTAAAGCACTCGCGGTGTGCCGAAGAAAACTAAGAGTTTTATTGGCATCTACACGGTATTTAATCTACTTAAATTTAAGTACGTAGAAACACCACAGGTAAGAAGTGAACTGTTTATTACCGGTCCTTCTGGAGATTAGTGGTAAGGCCTTCTTTTCCCTGTGTTCTACGAAATTATGAAATAGTTGACAGGACCGAGAAAATAATTATACGTATATCTTATCTTATCTATTGGGCAGTAGGATATAATATAGATCTTCGACTTTATACCTAAAAGGTTGAATGATAATCTTCCTTAGGTTCTAAAAGTGGAAATACACAATATAATCAGTCATGAGAATAATATGACAAGTTTGTCATATTATTGGTTTGGCGCTGCTTGTACAAAGGATATGTGTAATTCGTATTGATAATATAATTATCGTAAACGTATATTGCCCGTGCAATCGATACCACTAAGTAATACAAAAGAAACAAATTAGGAATCTGTAATAAGCTGTGTTAAACAATTGACCAGCAGAGTACTTGTTCTATTTTTAAATAATTTATTTCTTAATGTTTGGTCTAACAAGACTTAGTTAATGTGCGAGTTCAATAAAAAAGCATGCATTCATTAAATACACAGATAAATAAGATATCTTACAAAGTGAGAAATTTAGACCGCATTTGCACAGCATGCTTAGCAAAAAGTATACTAACTAAAAATGATTTACACATAAAATTATCAAATTTCACTAAGGTTTTAGCAACTCACTAATTTTTTTTTTGTGCTATAAGGCGGTTTTATAGTTTTAAAACCTACGTAGATAATTGTACCCATAAAACACTAAAATGGCGCACTAAATACCCACTATTTCCGTAATGATCATGTATCACATCTGGGGCGTTAGACTAAGCAACGGCATAAACATTTTGTAAGTGTATAATGACAGTCTATGCCCGCCACTAACTTAACTGATAAAATCAACAGACAAACTGAATGGCACACAATCGTGAGAGAGGAAAGTTGTTGTCACTACTTGTACTAATAGGCTTTGTAAGTGGAATGAAGCAATTTATACCCAATCATAATCATATTAGTTGACACTTTCTTAGGTGCATTAATAAACAACGAATAAATAACGTCATGTATGAAAAAAATACTTGAAAAATCGACCACTTCGATTTCAACTGCCTTCTAAAAAAATAGGAGGTTCTCAATTCGTAAGTATTTTATCTGTTTACCTCAGAATTTTTATTTTTTTTATAAATAATAATAGCTAATGCTTCTCATATCCATTTAAATTTGATCAAGATTTGACCGGTATTTTTTGACCGATAGTTTTTGTGTCTATAATGCGTATTTAATCTTTTATAAATTATAATTCATCTTTTTTTTATACCGTATAGATCTAGCGTTTGACCACTATATCACTTGATGGTCAGTGACGATGTGGTCGAAGATGGTATCTACTACATTGATGATGTTCTATTTTTTTAAAAAAACTTTGCAAGTTCCACGCATGAGTAGAAGAAGTCGATTTATGTAGTTTTTAACGAAGTGTGTGTAGTTGTAGTGTGTAGATTATAATGAATTATTTTAGGCTTGCGCAAACCCAATCGATTCGATACGACATTGTTTAAATATCTTATATTTTGAATTTAGAATAGTTCATTACTAATTACTTATTATGTATTGAAAGCTAGATCGATGCTGTACTTGAGTTTGAGTTTTCTGATATCCACATGGTGGTAGGATATCAATAATACGATTCAGATAAATACGTATTAGCAGTGGTTTCATAAATCACACAGGATTTATAGGCTGAATCTTTAATACTAATCGTTCATGACATGTTAAACGGTGACGACATCAAAAACAAACAGGCAATAATGCAAATGTGTGCTGTCCTAAATATCCATTAGTACATCAACAACGATTTGCATCTGAGGACAAGACTTCATACTCAATGAAGGGCCATTTGCTCTTTTGAAATGATTCCAAGTTTCGAAAGCGTATTGCATCTATTAGTTTGGTGATCAACGAGCGTGTTGATCGAAACGTCGAAATAAATAATTTTAGGTTGTATTTACTGTGCGCCGTTAAAAAGAAAATCTTTCAATAAGTTTTATTTTAATTTAATTCGAGCCCGAAATATATGGTCTTATACTTCACGCAACAGCGATGATTGTTGATTATCAAGTTATGAGAATAATTAACAAGCTTTTAGCGCAAAACGCCAGTGTTTATCTCTTCGAAATTATCTCACGCTCATAATATAACCATAAAGGTAGCAACAAGCCCAACACATTATTATTACAGGTAACGCGATCCTCGTACCTTCCACGAAACAAAACACTGCTGAATTTATAAGCGGTTTATACTAACTGACCGCATTATCGTTCACTAATACCATAGCGGTTACGAAAAATTTAACCTCTTTGAAGCATACACGTGGACTGTAACCTAAACCCAGTTCAAATATTTGTTAGTTAACAAAGTCTTGTAGTGAGTGTGACAACAAACTGGGGTATTGAGTGGCTTGAAAGTCCCAGAAAGATACAGGAGTTTTGCAACAGGGCGTCATGTCTACTATTTTCATGTTCCGATTCAGTCCGGTGCGAGGCCGAATCGATGACAATAGGACAACGTCGAAAATTCGTAGTCTGCTATGTTCATAGCATCTATGTTGAATCTATGCTCGACCTATACAGGTTTAGTAGGGCATTTGACATTTTATGCAGACGATGGAAAATGACGCGCCGTGTCATTGAATCTAGTAGACCGTACCACAATTGAATCAAAATGGATTCAATATCGACGAATTTGAAATAGCAGACAACCAAAGCTGTCAAAATCGGCTTTTGTGAGCCAAGCATAATACCATATTGAAAAGTAGAATTAGTCCCCAGGCTGCAGTATCTATCGACCGGCCACCACAAGACTGCATTTAAAAAGTGTACATTTCTCAGTCCTGTGTACATGCCTTGTTTAACAGATAAGTAAACAGACTTGAAGCATGTTTTATCAATTACGAGTATCTACATTCAAATCTGGGTACCTTGAGTCAAAATTTCCTTCAAACACTATTCGTTCATGGTTTATAGATATAGGATTAGTTACATTATAAGAGCGCAGGGACGTCCGCCGCATTCCAATGTTCCTTTCACGCTTCGCAATACTCTGTGCAATCTGCCGCTTTAATGTCGAGGAATGGATCGTACTCAGCGACCTTACAATCAATAAAATGAATTTTAGCTAGCAAATGAAAGTCGACTGTATATCGAGATGGTGCACAAAAGTTTAAAACGAAATTGAGCATATTCCACGGCAACGCAGGCGTAACGAGTTTTCCAATATCCGCTACGGACAGAGACCGTTACGATGACTGATTGAATGCCCGGGACAAATAGATTTGCAAACATCTAAATCAATGTTACAGGTAACAATGTTCACGAATTCACAGATTGGAATAAGGCGTTTGGTTCACGTTCGTTGTCATGGTAAGCACGAATTGAGATTGTGATAAAGAGAGCAACACTAAATAACACGACCACAGACGCATTCCAACCATAGCTCCAATGTCCTTACTCAAAGGCGTTACTAATCGATGGAGCCACATTAAATTTAAAACTAAATTCCTCTGGATCCAAATCGCCGTCGGCCAGGACAAGTCGAATTTGGAATTACAACAAATGGAACAAAACTTGTAAAGGAAGAACTTTTTGTTGTGTTGATGGTAGGTCTGTGTGCGGGCACCGGCCACTCACCCTGCGGGGTAGGTGAGGGATGCGGGGGGATCACTACAACTACCTCAGCTGTGTACAACATCGTATACTACGGAAGTGCCTACTAATAGACCGTGTTTATACTCACACACACAGCATTTGTAGTATGGCACAGAAAATGATGGAAGTAAGTAAATCCTGAGAAACCACTTACGACATTAAATCACTTTTCAACTTATAGTGTTATCAAAATAATATATATCAAACACAAATGACACACTAGAAAAAGATAGCTCACGTAATATTAGTAATTTGAATACTAGTGCCATAACAATGAATATTTACTCGTAAAAATATATTATCAAAATAATAAGATTCATTATCGGTTCAATGTGAATGCCGCAAGATACGGCACAGTAAAACTAAGGACGTCGGAAATACAATAGTAACAAGTGCATAGCAAACAAACCTTCATGCCACGCCATTCATACAAAAGGTATTGGACAAAAAGTCTTGCGAAAGGTCTCGAGCTACCTGCTTGAGTGACGTCTCAAAAGGCCCCTAAGAGGCCCAGACTTAAAGATGTCGATGACACATCGTCCCATCATATTTGGTATGACGACCTAAAAGATTCACCTGCCAACTGCATTTTCAGCTGATTTTTGACTTGACTCAATTTTTAAAAAACAAAGAGCATATGTAGGATTTTTACTTAATCGGGCAGTTTTATTAGAACTGTTTAAGACTTTCAGTTATGATTATGAGGATATATAAAATCATTCAATTCCTTGAAGATCAGCGCAAAAACGTTGCCATTTTTTGCTCCTTTGTCTTGAACCAGGTTTTTATACTCGATCCATAACCGACTTTCGGGGTTCACGGTTACTATCGAGCTTAATGAAGCCATTGTATGTTCAATACAGCTAATACTTTTGACATTCAGACATTCCTTTTCACTCATTTTAAATTCTGATGAAAATAATGACATCACATTACACACTTCTCGGAAGATATCCGGCTAATAATAATAGTGTATCACGCAGCATTACAGGTTGTATCATAACAATTTCTTATAATAGTCACGACTGCAATATGAATTATTGCTGTGCAGGAAATGAGCAATCTGGTCTGTAGATTAAGAACTCGTTCAAGTCTTTCCTGAGCAGTTATTCAGGTGAACAGTTTTAATTTAAATATTGTACCTTTAATCTCATGTAATACATATAATAAGTATATATATTATATTACACTACTCACATTATGTTTATGGAACAGCATACATATAGTCAATAGCAGTTTATTAATGTTAATGTTAAAGCCCGTCAGTCTACACCTGTGAGCTTCGCACCTGGCAACAAAAAAGCTGAGGGTGGCGTGTTAAGGAAACCAGTGTTTATCTCAAACATAAATATTTATCCATTGCATGAGTGAACGGGATCCTTTTCGAATTCAGGTAATAAAATTAACTTCTGTAAAGTTTCGTATCTACGGAAACTTTTTAGAATTTAATATTATCAGAATAAATTATGCTAAGCATAAATAAAAGTAGTCAGGCAAGCAACAGTCTGGTTACAGTATCCGGTTTGTCGTACGTACCTTGTTCGCTGCTATCAAATCCTCTCCAACTTTCCCAGAAGCGATCGTGTCATTTAACTTAAATATTGTTAAAATAACGCACATCTAAGTTACCGAACCACTCATACACTACACCAAACACGAACTAATACAGACTTCTGATTTAACTACTATTGCCACGTTTGATATAAATTAAAATGCAATTTATTGGAAGTTTAACTATACTTTTATGTTACGGTTTTCACCTTGTTATGTTTTATGTCCGACGATTTTAAAATAAAGTACCGTTATGCACTAGGACGCAAGCGGTCGTCGTCCGCCGTACACTGTCGGACAGAGCAGCAGGCACTAGCGTCACAGCAACCTCAGAGTGGGAGGAGGGATTGAAACAGACATACCCGTTACCTACATGCTAAAGCGAGATAGCTGTTAACGTCATTGCTGGTAGAACTAAAAACCTGCCAAATTTAACTATCCTCTAAATGTTTTATACAGTACAAGATTAATGTTTTTGAATCTGCTTTTAAATTTTCCAAGGTAATACAGGTTTTACCTGTGCTTGAATGCGTGCCGATAAGGTAATTCGAATTCCTGTAGCGTGAGGAAGACGGAGGCTTTGAAGGAACATATAGACCTAGATATATATGTGTAGAGTTCTGCGGTTCAAAAAGTGTTCATAAATTAAATTTGAATACTGGCTTTGTCTTAACGGTTACCAGCAAGGCTTTAGCGGGAACCCAAATTGTTATTCTTGTGCAGCATATTCTTCTTGTGTTCTAAGGCAACGTCGTCTTGTTTTGTACCTATTAACATTACAGAAAGATATGCGTTTGAAAGTTTTTCAAGGTTAGATACTCAGATGTACCTAGATTTCTATATACATATATTCATTACTAGTAGCGCACCGCGGTTTCATCCGCGTGGATTACGGTTTTTATAAAATAAATATTATATTAATTCGTTATATTACACGATACGTTAATAAGATACGTTCTATTCACAATCCTCTAAATAAATAAGTGTTCGCCGAGCTACAAAGGCAGTAAGAGTTGACTGCCAGTAAGCATTCTAGGTCTAGCGTGATAACATCTTCGACCACATCGTCACTGACCATCAAATGAGGTAGTGGTCAAACGCTAAAACTATACAGTATAAAAAAATATTTAAAATTAAGTTGTGAAGAAAAGCTGGAATCGAAACTAGGTAGACCTTAAATATGCAATGAGATTCCTCATACAAATGTAACTGTGTCCTCGAAAAGTAGTTATCTGGCGATAAGAGAAAACTACTTTTCGTGGGTGTGTGAAGTGTAAGCATATAGCAAAACACAACTTTGTCTGTAGACATAGGTCAAGGTAAAAAAACATCTTAATTTTCGTAAATTTTAACTGACTACACCTTACACTTCGAAATCGCGTAACAAGACGGCGCGGCGTTCGAACTGTTTCCCTGTATCATCGGTAAAACTTTTTCAAAACTTTTTCTTACGAGCGTAAGAAAAAGTTTTACCGATTTAAAAAAATAATAATAACAATATTGAATATTTACAATAAGTACCAAATGTTCTCACTGGAGAATATAAATTTTTGACACAGTCTAAGACAGAGCACGCAGTCCTATAGTTTAACTGCTTTTATATATTTGGTAGTTAGGTAGGTAGTTTAGTTTATCACTTATATTAAACGTACACCACCCATAATTAAAATGTACGACCTATAGCTTCTGAAAATCCACTACACCATCTTAATATGCCCTGGTGCACTAAAACAATAGCAGATATTCAATATTTCTTATCGTAAATATTGAATAACTGCTATTGTTTTTTAGTTAACCTACCGCTAATAGCTTTCTAATAACAAATTACGCAAGCCATGTTAATTATGAAACGAGAAACAAAAATGTTCGCTGCGAAATTCGTTTACTCAGTGAGTACTTCGGGCCTACGTCAATAGTTGTGTAAACCCATAGTAACTGTAGCTTAACCTGTAGTGCTAACTGTTTCGTGAATCAGTATGAAAAACTCGGTTAGGTACTTGTCTATTTGCCTTTCGTATTGGCTTACACAGAGAAAAGCTTCATTCTCTTCACTTTTACCAATTAACTTACCGTAACACAAACTGACTCTGACTTAGAAGGTATTGTTTCTGAATACAGGTGAAAATTTATTTAAACAACTCCACATACTTTTAGTTGTTACATCTGCTATGAATTTTCCTGTTTCGTTTATGATTGTGAAATAAGTATTATGACCTCTTTTCTCGGTTAGTTTGGATGGACGATTCGTGAGGTTGGTACTACTGCATCGGTGAGTTATGAAATTTGGATTCAAATCAAGAATTTGCCTTTTATTGCTGCTGCTGATGCACGATTGGTCACCTAATAGTTTTATCTATAATCTGGCATAACTAACCATAACTACAACAACAACATAACCATTACTATAGAATGTAAATCCTTTTATTGGCTGTAGGTTTACATTAATTGTCCAAAAATGTTTAATTAAGAGCTGTGGATTTTGTTTAATAAATAAATAAATAAAAATATTTTGGTTGCTCATAGAATTCAAACACAGGTGATTTGTTTTTTAAGTATTCAAGATCTATTTAAATAGTGTGATAGTAATTATATAACAATTGCTTTAGATTAAAATATCATTTTATGTATTAGAAATAAGTTCTTTCTCATTAAAACCTTTGGATCGCGATTTTTTATACGTTTACGTTGTATTGTATATACTTAGGTTCCATGAAAATTAAATACTTTTATTTATAATTTTTTGTTTATATATTATTACCGTATACTGTACCGATTTTTTATTATATGTATGATAAGATAAGTAGTTTTTTTTCTCACAGTAGGTACTTTATTAGTTTTATCTCAATATTATACATGCTGATTTCACCTAATGGTTGCCACCATTTTTTTTCGCTTTTGATAATTTGTATATGGATAATGTTTGCTCTTACGCGATCGAATTAGAAATGAGGAGATCTGTAGATGAACGAAGTCACCGACATAGCCCGGCGGATTAGCAAATTGAAGCGGAAGTAGGCAGGGCATGTCCAGCAGTGGACACTGGACGCCTATGTTCACGTAGGATAAGCCAACAATTCAAAACCATCTCTTACTCTTTTACGCTCAAATGGCTGTACTAATTTCGATGAAAATTGGTATGGAGCTAGATAAGACTTTATATTAACACATAGGTTACTTCTATCCTGATAGAATATATTTCCCGTGGGACTTTATGTACTATTACTGTATGTCCATTATCTGTGGAGGCTGGTAAATGGCTCTTCCATAAAATATTTGTTGTGCTAATTTATAACTTTAGCTGTAAGCCACCCTAAGAAAATAAAATAAATAAATAAATATAAATAAATTATTGATGTAGCAGGAAAACCGTAATCCACGCGGGTAAAACCGCGGGGCGCTACTAGTAAATTATAAGTATAGTAAGTCAGTTAAACGATTGGTACATTAGAGCAATAGTCTTACGGAATTCATTTATTACAATGAAAGCTTGCGATAAATGCTAATACTAGTATTATTACTATACTAGTACTACAAATAAAAGTGAAATCAGTATAACATCGACCAATTTAAACAGTTAGAAGACAGGTTCTACAATCGGAATACAAAAATCTATGCCAAATAGTGTTAGTATTCGTTATTCGCAAGCTTTCATTGTTTTCTCGAGTATTTCCGTCTGCAGGCGCCATATAATTAGCATTCTGCTTCTATAAACATCGAGGAACGCTACGAGCTTTTCATTGTGTGCTGTTTGCGAGAAATGCTAATCTTACAACGTTTATTTCATTGGATTGCATTACAACTTTAATCAACATTGTATTTTAGATATATTTAAGTACTAGCTCCGACCCGCGGTTTTACTCGCATGGTGAGGATTGATGATGATAAGTAGCCTATAACACATAGGCTACTTTTCATCCGGGACCTGAAGTATTTACATATTAAATTTCATCAAAATCCATTTACCCGCGTGGTGATTAAAAACAGTGATGATGGTGATGATGAAAAGAAGCCTATGTGTTAATCCAAGGTATAAGCTATCCGTGTTACAAATTTCATCCAAATCATTTCAGTAGTTTTTGCGTGATTGAGTAACAAACATCCATCCATCCTTCCAAACTGTCACATTTTTAAGTGGAGTATTAGTGGAATGTTAAGAAACTCTATCCTAGAATGTAAAAGTCGTAGATAACTAAAAGGTAAATCATAATTTCTGCTGTTATGACCACGCCCTGACGGTCGCCGCAGCTGCTGACCACGGCGACCGTCATGACTGATCGTCATGACTTCTGTTGCCCGTGGCATTTGGTCCGAATCCTGTTAGGGGCGAATATTTATGCGATGAGTGTAGGCGTTTGTCCCTGGTTTTGGATGTTTGTTTGCCGTGATTGCGTGTGTCCATGCCTCCCGCGACGAAGGGAACCCTAGTGCTGGGATGAGTTATAAAAAAAATAGCTACTATCTAAATTCAACATTGTCTAAAACTATGACTAGTTACACCATACTTACGACAGTGGAAAGACAAATCAATTTACAATATTTGTTTTGGCTAGCAGCCCGCTGACTCCGCTGGTGGTATCACATACAATAACGCAGTCGTCTGATAGTAATAGTTACCCACACAAGAAAATAGTATGCGTCCGCTAAATATTAACTAGTATCGTACCTAGAATCATACCCTTAATATACTTATCGTGTACTTAATTTATGTGTTTTTTCACTAGCTTGTACCCGCTCATGATCATGGTAAATGCATTCCAACACCTGTAAGTTCAGAGCATCACTAGAAAAGGTGTACAAGTTGAAGCAAGAACTAATACACCCTTTTCGCCAGATTTTTCTACGTGACTTGACTACTTCACTAGAAGCAATACATGTAGAAATCGCCAGTGACCCGTTTGTACAGTGAATAGTAATGACTATACATGGATCATTGTTCACGGTTACAGTCAATATACGAGTTATAGGCCCCTCACCGTTGTGGGTTATGTGCTGCTTTGATGTACTTGTGTTCAATGTTGAATGGTACCACAGAATAAAACTATAGTACAAAATCAAATACGGCGTTGTGGTACTCAAAGTTTGAGCTTTAACTCCCTTACTAATAAACGTTTTATAACCTCTGAACTGTTATTCGGTGTTTGGCCTATTATGTCACTAATATGATAGCATTGGACGTGAACAAAACACTAAATTACTATTTCGGAGCTTAAGGCGCTTATAAGACCAGATAACGTTGGAAAAACGCAGTCGGGTAAAAACCGCACACAGACCCGCTTCTTAATTAAATAATTCTTAATATAAGTAGCAATATAAAAGTGGATGCATATTAACAATCGCATGGAAAATAGTTACTTAAAAAAATTGCATGTACAATTTTAAGTTACAACTTTAAATTTTGGTAAAAAGTTTCAAGTTTAAAACCAATATACCTTAAGAAAAAAAAAATATATATATATATATATAAAAGATAATTAACTAACATTTTTTGTTATTATTTATGTTTAGTTGTTAATTAGTGGAAGATTTTAAGAGAAAAGGCCAATTGACTCTATTCTTCAAGCAATATTTATTAGTAGGGGAAGGGAGGGCAAGATGGAAGGAGTAGGCAAGATGGAAACTACCTACCAAACCCGAACCGTGCAACGAAGCGCCCGAATCCACACCCTAACAGAGGCAAGTGGTCATCAGGTGGCCACGAACGACAGCTCAGTCCAGCTCGCGCCACATAACGGGGTGTACATGTACTTCTTGTTTTCGCAGAAAAATATTACGCAAATATTGGATTTTTGTGATGTGATTATTTCAACAAGGTGAGTAATATTACTATTATGCAATTATATAAAGGATGTATTAGGAATCGGTTGTGTAAATTGATATTTAAATAAGAGAATGAATAAAGCATTTTTAAGGTATTGATATTATTAGTACATAGGGGCGAATGGGCAAGTTGGAAAATTGCACTTTAGGGCAAGTTGGAAGACTTTCTATCTTACCCGCGCACTTATTTTGATTTCTGTTTTGAGTTGCTAGAACTAATGTTGTTTGATTATTGTTTTTAGATGGTGAACAAGTATACAAGAAAAGGCAATAGAGGTACTTGTACTGAAAAAACGATGCAGATGGCGATGAACGAAAGATAGTATGCTCGAAACTCGTTCCAGTGTTGTTGATAAGAGCTGGGATCAACCATCTACTTCGTATTATATTTCTCCAATGAAAATTCTTCCGGTACCAAAAATTACTCCTCCCATAAAAAACGGAGAGAGATGTCAAAAGTCAGAAATCATAACCAGTTCTCCATTCAAAAATGCTATTGAAATGAAAAATGAGATGAAAGTGAAACCAAAGTTCAATCGGACCATTAAAGGCAAGAAAAATAAAAACAAGGAAATAAGAACCAGCGGGAAAAAAGGAAAAGGAAAAAGCACAGAAAAAAAAAAGTAGACAATTTAGTAAAGTCTTCACAAAATGATGTTTTCTGTGTATTATGTGGAGAACCTGATGTGGAAACTCCCACAGAGGACTGGGTACAATGTCCAGTATGTAATAATTGGGCACATGAATTGTGTACTGATAAAGAAGATAGTACCTTTATGTGTAAAATATAGTGATTTCCTGTACATTCCATCTTGCCCAAACGAGCTTTCCATTCTGCCCTCTGGGTAAGGGCAAGATGGAATTCATGACGTTATTTTTAAATTACTCATAATAACAAATCTACTTATTATTAATATTTTTTAAAGGCTTAATTTTTTAACTGTATAAGATCTCTTTCAAGATTGATTAAAATAATAATTTTATATAAGGTTGTTTTATTTTTTTAAACATCATGAAGTTAAGCCTTCCATCTTGCCCTCCCTTCCCCTAAGGGGATTAGCATTTTGTTATTTAATGGTGAGTGATGCTATTTTTTGTACAGTTATAATATGTCAGCAGTAAACTCGCGCCACAAAGTCATATGGTATTAATATAATAATACTAAGAGTAAAAAATAAGATGAATAAAAAACTGAGGAACTGGCAACATCGCCACGTTGAATAAAACGAAAGTATTTGACATTATAAGCAAATATAATGTTGTATAGAAACAAAACAGCCACTTTGCTTATCAATTACTGAAAATGGTATGATGATAGATAGAAATGCTTTAGAACCCACCTTGGAGAAGAACCAACTTCACAAGGACTGATTGGAATCGGTCTGCATTCAATAATATTTATCAGGTGCTCAGAATCTTGCTATAGTCTGTCGCGTCGTCTCCACTCGAGAACCTTTCGCATCTATCATCTAGTTGAATGCAGTTCTAATTGATATTCATTATTATGTAAGTACAACATTACAAACATGAGCATACAGGACATATTATGCACCCTGCTTATTGCCTATTCAAATTGCTAATCCTCTATTCTATGCTGGATGACTTCTATCACGGATATCTTCTCATTTCTACTTCAATCTCACGGAGAAACTTCAAGCATAGTTCTGCCCAAAGCTTATGCCACTATTGCTTTATCATGGAGTTCATAGTTCAGAGACCAAGTTCTCAGACACTGATCGAAGACTACGCCTTAAGGCATTTTGGTATTGTTATTCTTTTGCACACATGTAAGTATACAAAGTACACTAGTACACTAAATTACAATATGAGCAAAGTAGAACATTGTAAAAGCAATCAATCATATTTGTTATTTGACGCTAATCAATTTATTAACATAATGCAAGCCGGTCTAGTACACAGGGAAAATTTAATTACGTACGTAAACTTACGTAACTTGTAATGAACGAAATATTATTTACTATTTGCCAGACGAATAAGTATGTCAAATGGCCATGCGGTACCCACCCTAGTGTCAGCTGACAAGTTGATTCTCGAAGTTGTTAACCGATATGTCTACCTAGGGCAAACAGTTACATCACGCAGGTCCAACTCCGAGAAAGAGATTAATCGGCGAATCCAACTCGGCTGGGTAGCATTTTAGATACTACAAAACGCCTTCACGTCCAGTATACTCGTATATATACCACATTCTTCTTAGAAAAAGTCTTCGATCAGCGTGTGTTTCCAGTGATGTCATATAGAACCGAAACATGGTCTTTAAGATCAACTCAACTTTGGTCTTAGGCCTTGTAAGCAAGCTCAACGAAAGACTGATGCTCAGGATGTATCTACGAGATCGTATCAGAAATGAGGAGATCCTTAGAAGAACAAAAGACGATATAGCCCATCAGTTTTGCAAGTTGAACTGGCAGTGGGCAGGGCCGATTATAGTACACATCATACACATATCGTAGAGCTGATGATAGATTTCGTCTAAAGATTCTGGAATGGAGCCCACGGACAAGCAAGCGCAGCAGAATCACCTGAAGGTCCACCGTCAGAAAATCCACCTGCAAGGTGGACAGATGACCTAACCAAAAACGAAGGAAGAGCCTAGATGCAAACTATTTCCAGCTGGTTCTTGTAAAGGCCAATGGAGGAGATTTTTGTCACGTGGATGTTCTATGACCGAGATAATAACGATGATGAGGAATATTAAGGCTTTACCGTTTGCTAAATAGACAATTTTGAGTCTTTTCTGCTTATTTTGTTGAAAGTCTTACAAATGTAAAAAAATTCAAAAAACACGACTTACGAGATGATGAAGTTCATGAAGGTTAATTCTGATTGAAAAAATCTGATTTCATTTTCTAATTTATTGGTGGAAACAATTTTTTCGTGCGACTATTTTATTCCTTTATCAGAAATTCCCGCGGTACCGATAAATGCACTTGAACTGGGTCATTAAGATATACTGACTTGTTTTTGTATATCGGTAAAATGTTCACCGAAGTGAGTTTAGCCGATCAACTGTGTTAATCTACGTTATCTGCGGTTAGAACTTGGATGATTGGATAAACGTGCTTCGGAGGGCACTTAAGGCTGCCATGTTGTTCCCGGTAGTAGCATTCTGACAACAGTTACGCCAAGTTGAAGGCCCTCGGGCAGTATGAGAACTCTGAAATATATATTTTTTTGATTTGGTGTTTGAACAATATCTTATATACTTGTGATGTGGTCGAAGGTGTAAACACGCTCAAGCATTGTCATCGACGTATGCGTAGCACTTTTCAGTTATTTGAGTGTAACTCAAAAACCCCTGGACCGATTTTAATTAAATGGGACTATAAGGGAAGCACCAGTTTTAAAATATAAAGAAAACAATCATAATCGGTTCATCCAGTTGAAAGTTCTGAGGTAACAAACATGAAAAAAAAAACATGCGGGTCGAATTCAGAACCTTCTCCTTTGTGGACAGACGGTTAAAAATAAATAGTTTTTTAAGTCTGTTAAAAATGGAAAATTTTTCATACCACAAAATCGACAGGTAGTCGAGAAATAACATCATTAGGAATGGGTTAGAACTTATGAGTTTATAATTATCTGAACTACTTTAACATCACACGACAATCTATTCCCAGCTATCGAGGTCGAATTGACAACTAGATATATTCTGTCACTAGAAATAAATAGGTACGAACACTGACAAAAGTATAACAACCTAGGAGAATTAATTAGAGGGTTGCAATCAATGATATTATTTTAATAAGGAAGGTAGGTTACGCACAACGTTTCTTCACGTATTTTACGTACAATGATGCTCCTACTGCAATGACACTTGCTCTAATTATATGTTCCAAATAGACGAAGTTTAATGTGTCTAATTTATATAGCGTGGACCGCAGTCCACGCTTAAAGAACTAAAACCCCACGTCCCTATTTTATAATATTAATGGTTGCAGTTCATACATTTATTAAATACACATGCACATTTATTAAATACACTCACTTCAGACCAATTTCTAAGTTGTATGTTGATAACTCAAGTCAATAATTGAAAACTGTTTTCACAGTTGTATTGCTCATCATTTTTTTTAGGTCTATTTCATTTCAATAGGACGTCAGAGAACCATATAATATCTAAGATAAAGACACAGTTTATTTCGTTCAAAGCCTTATCCTTCTAGTGTGTTACAGTAATTCGTAAAAGTTATGATACTAGGCTAATTTAACATTATTGTATGTGAACCCTACCTCACGAACTAGTTTGATAAAATTGTGTTTCACGAGACAGTGTTCCTTAAGGCAGCCAAAAACAATTATAGCCCATTATACTTCAAGGATGAATGAAATGCTATGAATTAATATGTTACAACTTATTCGTCACTTACAGACTCTCTTTACCAAGGAACAACTTATAATAACTGGATGACGTATTCAAGATAATCCATACATTTTTGCGCTGTACAGTTTCATTATAGTATAGATTGCTCATTCCTATACTAATCTGTTTTGACCTCGCATTTCAAAGGGCTAGAGATATTTAGCGCAACCTTACGTCCTACAACCAAGCTACGTGTTTGCCTTGCAGTACCTACGTATATATCTAGGCAATATAATACTGTTTGCAATTTATTTTACTTGCTGGCTTAAAACTGTAAGATTTACTAAGATAAAACAGTTAATATGTTAGAAGAAGCGCTTTTTACTGCCTTTATAGTATAAAGGCAGTACAAAGCGTTTAATTATTTTGTTCCACAAGGTACCTTAACAATTCCAAACATGCGTAGACTTTTTTTACCTTCTTTCAATATCATATATACATATGCTCGCAAAAAAATTAACAATATGACATGCGACAAACGACATGCTTCGAAATTGCCGAACTAAAATAGTGTCAACGCAAAGTATATCCAAGATTTCCGTTTTGTGTATTCGTAATTTAAAATTCGTTTGTCAAACAAAGTACTAACGTATTATCCGGTCCATGGTCATCTATTTCAGAGAAACTGTCTCGATAGCGTCGCGACACGCCGCCAATCTGTTGACGCACTCAGAAACTTCCGGTTGAACGCGAGACCGAAATCAACTTTCCCTGCCAAAACTAGTGTGGAGCTACTGCGGTAAAATAGATCTGAACCAAAAATAACTAATTGAATCCTGGGTTTTTCTGTCATCAACTGACAATCGGTTAACTAAACTTTATTTAGATTATATTTGATTATTTCTATATTATAAAAAATCACAGGTAGGGTAAGCACCTATAAACTTGTTAAGCGTAACGTTGTCCATTTACAAACTTTTATCCGAAGCGATAGAGTCCTTTTTGAAATAGCCTCAATGTACATAATATACAAAAAATACTCCTTTAATATTATTCAAACTCATACGGTCATTATTACTTTATACTGTTAGACTGTTATACTGTTAGTTCTGTATCAGATCTTTTATTTTATACAGAATAAAATATATGTGATTAAAGTAAGATATATATGATGAAGAGTAAAATATATATGATATAGTATCGTTTAAATAGTTTTACTGCGACATATAGTATTAGACTTCTTCTCATAATTTAATTACAGGAAATGTTTTAGGCGCACCTAGATCGACACTAGCCACATGATATACTTAGGGATAAAATGTACAGTTTTTTTTTTGTAATATGAAAAAGATAATGCAATTACATGCATTGTGGTTGTCTACATCTTGGAACCCAGTGATTTATAGATATTCGCGTCGCGGCGGTTTTCACCCTGAAAAAACTAAAGATACTGTCAGTGTTGTGTGTCGTGACAACCCTGTGCTTTTGCAGGGCTGCGACAGCCCTACAGTTTAATAATATCAAAAGTGGGTAGTTGGCGAAACTACGCGCTCTCGCCGATATTGCCACCCGCATTTCTCCAGTCTTCTCGTGACCACGACCAATGCAACTTGGTCGAAACGTCGAGGTAAATAAATTACTAAATGTTTTTCTCGCGATTAAGCCCCGTTTGATTTAATAACAATGTGTTTGAATCGCGAAAGTCCAAAAATTACAATTACATGCACATGTCCTATATATATGGAAAAAGTTTAAATTACATAAAAAATAGAACAAGTTTATTTATGCAAAAAAGAAGAAAAAACATTGAACATTCTGCGTACATGAAAATTTTCGTAATCGCTAGATGCCCTAGCTATTTTCTTATAATTTTAATAGCTAAGATATCTAGCGAAGGAAATGTAGGTACCAACTCTTAGTGAAAACCCGAACTTAGCTTTAGCGGAAGCAGAATAGCATTAATTCTTATATCATATGTTTTCAGTTCATTCGAGTGAAAACGAGTAATGCCACCAATTATTTAAGTTATTAAATAATAAATCAAAATAATTTCCACGCAACTTCTTAACACTCTAATGATTATAACTATGATAAACGACAAAAACTTTAAACGTTAATTATAAAATGTCGGCAGTTTGCTCAGGAATGTTTAAATTGCTACAGTAGCTTACATAATTGCCACACAAATTATTAATCTAATTAAATGGTCTATTGCCATTAACATTTTTGAGGTAGCTTTTTTTACAGTAACAATTAAAAAACATGTTTCGGCAGAGAATTTATATACCTATTACCTTTAAGAGTTACAGATGATTGCGATGTCACGGGGATCATACATTTTACCGAGATAAAAAGTAGCCTATGTGCTATTCCAGACTATAATCTATCCCTGTGTCAAATTTCATCCAGATCCGTTCATCCGTTCTGGCGTTATTGAGTAACAAACATCCATCCACCCAAACTTTCACATTTATAATAATATATACTTAGTGGGAAGTAGTACAGGATATACGGTCGAATGGGACACCTCCTCCTTTTTTAAAAACAATTTCAAAAGGATTGGCAACGTATCGTAATGCCCCTAGTATTACAGATATCCATAGGCGATGGTGATCGCTTACCATTAGGCAGTCTGCTTGTTTGTCACCTAAATTACATTAAAAAAAACACAAGCCTTTCTTGCAAAAAGCAATATTGGACATAAGCAATAATTATAATACACCACGCTTGCCAAGAACTAGTAGGTAAACTTACCTACTTGTTTAAAAGTTAAACTTGTTACCCGTTACCAGTCTACTACCGATATTCGAAAAATTCATACAGCCTCTGGGTACTACTGCAGCGCGCCGATTAAATAGACCAGTCAGCCTTAACTTAGAATTTTCTATACGCTGATTTCCTGGCTGACCTGGCTCACAACTGTGGTCTTATGACAATTACTTTGACCAACGCGGACGGCACAAGAGTTCCTTGCTTTTTTTACCTTGTTTCAAAATGCATAATGCACTACATTTCAAGTTTTTTACAGCATTCAAGTTATTACTTGATACGAAAATAGGGTTGTATAAATGCATGCAATCCTTCTCTATAAGGAGCACCACAAGCCGGAGTTCACAATGCGTCTAGACTTTTCATTAAGCCATATGTAGCCGTCCGCTGCTAAGGCACATGCCATAAAAGAGAGTTCTATCTTTACGTAGGAAAAGTTGCACAGGTATACATATAACCCAAGTGCTTTTAATTTTAACATACAAACCTGCACCCTATTCGTCTCGGTAAAATACTAGAACGTTTGGTCGGTTAAGTTCTACCACAACGGAAGTCACATTTTGAACAAATTAATTTACTTTTCAGTTATCGCTGTGGCTCAGCGGTCAGTGACGTGATTCCTGTGTCTCCGGGGTCTTGGGTTCGAATCCTGCCAAGGGCAAACATTTTTGTGATGAGATTTGTGTTTGTTCCGGGTCTGGGATGTTTGTGTACTGTGATTTTGTGAAATTTAGCAGACATCCAACGCTCAAAACATGCTACCACTGCACGTTTAGGAAGCGATGATATCGTAGCGGTGGGAGCGTAGGCTTTTTAACTGACGGATGCTGATTCGATCCCCACCAGCAGCTTAAGCTTCTGGTACATCATGGTACATCAGCGTACTTTCTAGTACCCGCCTATCTAGCAACCGTCAAATAACACAGTGTTAGAAAACCCGTCACCAAATACTCAATGGTTTTAGACAGCTTCCTTTGAGAGCCAATTTCTATTATAGGTCTAATGACCCGCACCGGCATCTGATGTTTAATGGCAATAATATCTATATGGACTTACTAAGGCTAAAAAAGCTATATTTTCCGTATAAAAACCACAAAAGCTGCGTATCAGAGTGGTCAAAGCAAAGTAGAAGTCTCACTTGTGTAGACAGGCGACAGGCTGCGCCATTTTGCTTTGTTTAATGCTCTTGTACGTTTCCACGTTTCATACAAACTGGCATAATGGTTGCAACTTTATATACCGTCGCTCTTATCACCAGCATAATAGAGTTTATAATTCTATGTGAATAAAACCATCAAATACTATAGGTACCTATAAACCTCTCTTTAATCATCAGCACATACAAAATAATAGATATAAAATTAAGAAACATGTCATGCCGAAAAAGAGTTTTGCGCTTGCAGATTTTACATTTACCAGATATATTCATACAGACTGCGCTGATTTCAGCATAGCCCTTCTCGTTACATAATTACGTGGTCTTAAAAGCTTTAAAAGCCGATTTTTAAACATTTAATACACTTTGAAAATTTGAAAATTAAGTATTATGAAAAGTGTTAAATATTTTTGTGTATTGATTGATTGAAAATTTTGTATATGTGTAATATTCTATTTATTAGAATATGACATTAGACGTCTGTAAGTATTCAAATGTCTAATTTCACGGTGGAGTGCTATAATGTTGCCAGCTTAGTTGGCAAAGCGAAGACAATGCTCCTAATTCTGTTATCCTATTCGCTCTAACATTCAAATTCGTATAAATCTTTACTACGCTATATCTAATAATAGACGAGTCTAATTTAGTTGCTGGCGAATTCTGCGTCGTTTTAGTGGACATGAAATAGGTTTATTTTACCCATAACCACGCGCAATTTTAATAAAAAGATATAATTATAGTATTGTTTTTGATAAGTTTCATAATCATTTAGACTTTATCGTAACCATATAGGAACTATCTTATTTTTCACAATTTTAGCTCAATTTGGTTGAATAAGAGAATCACTGCCACTAGCAATTGAAACACAATTATTATAAGTGGTTTATCGAATTATTGAAAGAATAATTGCAACTCCGTTGCATATTTTAAAGACTGATTGTCTGACTACTAGATCAAAAAACCTATTTATCAGTAATTTAACCCTTTGTTCTACCTTCATCATCTAACGACTTGTCATTACACCCTTGGCATATTTTATTTTTATTATACAAAAAAATAAAATTTTCACGGCTAAAATACCATAATCATCATAAGAAATAAAAATTGCCCCAAATTTGTTCCTAAGCGCCAACTACGGAACTCGACCAATCGACTATTTATTTTCACACTTTCGTTAAGGAAGGTTCTAATTGAGAGAAAAATCATAAATACTTCCAAGAAAATAGCAAAAAAATGGTTTTTTTTATTTCCCACACTAACCGAGAGGCGTAGCTAGTTGAAACTAAAATTTAAATAAATACACGAAATCAAGAGTGTTAATCTTTTTGATTTCGTCTGTTTATATCAGCCACACATACCGATACAGAAAGTATAATAGTTATTTATTCACTAAATGTAATAAAATCAAACGACTCTTTGTATACATACTTGCTACTATTTAAATAACAATATGCTTTGTAGGTATAATAATCGTAAGGTATTATAGTTAGTTCCCCGAAACTCGCGTTTAGAAAATGGCTCTAACTTTACTCAGATATTGGTAAAGTTTCGTAGTTTATCATTAACTTTCTACCCTAATGACATGGAATGGAAATAGCCTTTGAAGGTACAAGTGACTGTGTTACTATTAGAACAGCTGTGCCACCTAAATAAAGAGCTATGTTTTTATGCTATCTATTAAGTTTTATGAGACTAATTTTTTTTTGATTTTCTTAACTGAAAACCTAAACCCTTTTTTTCAAACTACTTGACGTGTTTTTTTTTGCTTATACTATTTACTACTAACAGAATTAGGAACATTGATCTATCGTTTGACCTCTATCTCACTTAATGGTCATTAACGATGTGGTCGCAGATATTAACACGCAAGACATAGAATACTTACTGGCTCTCAAGGACCTGAATACACTGAATTCACACTATGTGTTTACTAACAGTTTTTCAAATTTGAGAGTGGTGTCGAGCTAGGCGGGTACTCGACAGTAATCTACCACCATGCTGGGTATTTTATATCGGTGTTACCTTCACTGGAAGCTCAAGCCGTTGCCGCGTTGTTGGGAATCGAGTTTGATAGCCGACGACGCTCCCACCGCTGAGCTATGATCGATTCAATACCGATTCAATAGTCTGTCATAATATCAGTCTAACAATATACATATTCTCGAGTTTTTTAAGGCCTTTGCCTATCTATACATATAATATCTTACTAACGATCGACCCCAGCATGTCATCAAACATTCAATACCTACGTATGCTTTGAAATTATTATACTTCATTTCCTATGTACGGTCAATTAGTCTGTCAATGATTACTTACAAAAATAACTAACTTATAATTATTATTTTTTTACGGGCTTTTTCATGTCTATGGCAATATTCATGTCTTTATTAAATAAAATATAATAATAATAACTATTTACAATTCCACATGATAATGATGATGACAATTCCACAGCTACTAAAATAACATTTTAGTAACACTGGCTACTGTCAACCTACAGACAACTCAAATGCGCTTAGCAGCGTTTCTATGTTGAATTGCAATGCTGATTCGTTGAGCCAAATATGTGTCAGCATTTTGGTCGCATCGATCAAAAATTAAAATCGATAAATTATTAGTTTAAGGACTTCAATAACTGAATTTAAGTTAGGATGGATAGTTTTCAACATTTTCTTGGAAATAAAGTAGTACTGACCTATTAAGTACCCATCAGTTTCGTACAGAAGTACGGTAACAATTTCTATGGAATAATCTTAATGTGGTTATGCGCTCAGAAATTAAAAAAAGTGTTTTTTTTTAATCTGTGCATAAACAACAGATTTCTGAAGTATAAAGGAAAGCAATATAAAAAAAACTAAAGATATCGCCATCATCATCGTCGTCATCTCAGCCGTAGACTATCTCTATCTGGACACACGCCTCTCCAAGTTTTTTTTTTAGGGGTATGTGCGAGGGTGTATGCCAGTACTCGCCACATATAGCAGGCAGGTTGGCAGCGCAGTATGTTGATTATATTCGCTAACGGCACTGCTGCCCACCTTTTAGTACGTGACCCCCTAGTCTCGACGAGCCCCACTCTTTCGGTATCCACGGGTAGAGATAAGGGTACAATAATTCTAGGGCGGTGCTCCACGGCAACACTTCACAGAGAAGTCTAATTCTTTGTATATTACAATTTATAACTCTAACACGCACTAAAGCAGTAATAGTGAAGATTTTTAATATTGTTAACTAGTTTCCTCCCTCAGTTTCGCCCGCATGGACTACTTGCTGTTACTGAATGTACAATGTTCCGTATACAGAGCCTATATGTCATTGTGCTTATGTAGAAAATAATCTATCTCTGTGCCAAATATCTATCTAACCTTTTAGCAACAAACATACAAACTTTCACATTATAACATTAGAATATAATAATATTCATTCATAGCAAAAAACTTACAAAGTAAAAACACCATAAAATAATAAGACAGGAAATAATATGCTTCCTTAGACCTGTGTAGCCATTACAATTATACTCCAAGTAGAATAGCAAAACTATAAAAAACGACAATTCATTACCAATCTATGAGCAATGTGTTAGTAGAATTGATACCCAGGCGTCACATCCGCACGTAAATGTGGGAAATCAACGCTAATAGAAGTGAAAACTACGTAACTTTGCGGCTTTATAGGAAAGAGCTGTTTCTCAGTAAAGTATCTGGTCGATTTCTCTAACTTAAAATAACTCCTTTTGGGTATGAACTCACTGAATACGATTTTTTATCAATAGCGATCTGGGGTACTTTTATAGTTCATTATCTTTACATTTCAGATTGAGGAAGTTCTCAGAAAGGGCCAAGTCAAGAGTACTCTTTATCGACGCTCTTGTATGAGTTTCTGAAGAGCGTTGAAGAAGCGTAAGAAGTGTGTCGGGTCCGTAACATTTGGAAGGTCTCTGCCTACCCCTAGAAAAAACAGGCGTGAATATATTATGTATGTACTGAAAGCTAGTAAAAGTAAAATTTCCGGAACGCAATCAATGAAGATTAACAATCATTTTACGGGTCAACTTTATGTCTGTAGTAAATCCCAGGAGGGTCAATTCGCTCTGTTCGCTTCTTCTTTTGATATCCTAGAGCCCTTCGCTTGCTCAGGTTTCAATCTTAGCACTTACGCAAATAATCAACTTTACCCACATGTGAAACAAATAACTATTTCTTATCGTATAGTCGTCAGTCGGATCGGACACGGTGAGTAAAGCCCTTCTGTGTGCGAAGGAACGCTTGTCTATATATAAGTACAAAGGTTTCTTTACTTCCATTTGGAAAGGCAATTAGCGTCACAATTATCGCGCTGGCAACATCTATCGGGTTTCCAGACAAATGGGTTTTTAACGTCGTTTCTTCAGTTTTGGGTAAGGTATGGTTTTATTCTGATGTATTACATAAGCAATTTCCAATTGGGACAGGGACGATCAATTATCGTTAAATATTAACTTCTGACTTCTGAATGTACAATTGTCATAGGTATGAATTTCGCAATCGATGGAAGATACAAAGGGAGCCGACAATTCTGTGGATGCCCAGTGTTTCCAGTATTATATAATTGGTACAATAATATAATTCACAATACGTAATCCTAATATTAATTTATCTTATATAAATTATATTATGATATATGTCTTATATATATTTATATATATTAATTAATATTTATTATTAATCCCCTAATATTACAAATGCGAAAGTTTGTGAGTATGGATCTATGGATGTACGAACTACTGAACGGATTTGGATGGAATTTGGTATGGAGATAGTTTAGACCCTGGAATAACACATAGGCTACTTTAAATCCCGAAAATAGAGGCTGATACCGTAGAATAAACAAATAATTCAAAAAAGCTCTGTGACTCCTTTACACTCAAACGGTTGTACCGATTTTGATGAAATTTGGTATGGAGATGAAATAGACCCTGAAATAACTCATAGGCTACTTTTATCTCGGAAAAATAGAAAGTTCCCGTGGGATAATTGAGGTAACGGGAAAACCGTAATCCACGCGGTTGAAACCGCGGGCCGCTACTAGTCTCATACGAATACCTAGTAGATTTGTATTTGATCTTTATGACTACCTCGCCTGGTGGATTGTAATCCTCTTTGATAATCATGTTTACGACGCTTAGTAGGTACTTATTTAGTACCTACCCATCTCCTTGTGCATTAGCTAAAGTGCTTTAAGTCTGGAAAAACTCTTAAGATCCACCAATTGTTCTCTACGATATAAGACAAAGAGATACGATTAACGTTTAAAGTGTACCTTTGCCGCTCATGTTTATTAGTTAACCTTTTCGCAAGCAAATTAGATTAAAACCTCAATGCAGGGCACTTATGTAAAAAAAAAACAAATAAACGTTTATATTATATGTGTATTTCTTTTCGATCGATGGATTCGAAATAGCTGAACTTTGCTATACCAGGCTACTCAGATAGTATTGCTCAAAATTGTTTATACATGAGAAACAGGCCATTTATAGTCTGTTTTGAAAACATTATTATTTATAAGTAAAAGTAGGTAGGAGAGACAGATACGTTTCAATTTCAAAAGTTCAGCCCACATTGATTCGAGCTAATTTAAATAATCGTGTCTTATTAAAAAATTGATCTTTGGCGAGAACATTTTCGTTTTCAAGTGACGCTTACGACGTATATATGACGTATATATTATATACGACCTGACGAATCTTACGAGACTTCATAGATCCTAGGCATTCATGAATGAAGGCCCTTTCAAGACAACCGTGTATCGTTGGTATAACCAATTCAAGCATGATAAAAAAATGGTTGCAATGAAAATAAATAAAATAAAAATAATAATCAAATGGTCTTTGATAGCTGTTACGGAATAAAATGTGCTAACAGTGAAAAATTTCATCCAATACAATAGGTGAGTTACTTATCAGGAGATTCAGCACATACTCCAGTTTGAACCGGGAAGCCTTCACGAGCCAACACGTGCATAATCGCGAGAGGAGGATGGTTTCGCGTTGGGTGACGCACAACCTCACAGATGCTCAGAAGCAGGCCCGGGTGGAATAGTGTCGTGATATGATAAACAAATTTGAAGCAGGCTCGTCTTGGCGAGTTTACGACATCATTACAGGTGGTACACAAGTTTGGATTTATCAACGATTCAGAAACGAAGTGCATTTAGACTGTTCGTGTGTTTCAAAACGAATGAAATGCCTACCAAAGTAAAGCGAACTAGAAGAGGGGGAAAGGTTTTGTTCGCTTTTTTTATTTGACTGGCTACTTGGTGTCGATTCCTTTACGAAACCAAAGATGCATCAACGCCGAATAAGAGAAAACTTCGGCCCAACATTTGGTACCATACTGGTAGGTATAGGTACTACCAAATTCCGGGAGAAGTTTTCTCTGTTGTGAGCAACTAGCGAGCAAACACAGGGCTGCGCGGGCTTCTGCTACACCACAGCGCGCCCGGGCACACCGCGCTCAAATCGAGGGACCTCCTGGACAACACGCCGGTCATGCTCCTGGGTCCCTTACAGCACCTAGCACCATGCGACCTATTTTTATACCCGAAAAAAAAAACAAGGGAAACAAAGTCGCCGCAATATGCGCTGTCAGCGTTCGAGTATACTGTAAACGAGGTGTCTGCGGTGGAGTAGAAAAGTGTTGTGTGAGACATGACACTTTGTATAGAGGCCATTGAAGCAAATTTTTAAAAAAATACTTAAACCAAAAAATATTTATTTAAAGAACACCTTTTAGAGACCAACTAGAACTTAGAGGCGACGGGCGGTTCATAACATCAAAGGGATTAAGAGAGTCCTAGTATAATAGCCGTGCCGTGTACCGCCAGTGCCGTGGTGGTACCGGCCTAGAATAGTACGCCCCCATCTCTTCCCGCGGGTGCCGTAAGAGTCGGCTAAGGGATAACGTGCCAGGAGGTGGGCAGCGGCGCTTTCTGAGGATCGGAAATCATACTGCGCTCGCCAACCCGCCTGCCAAGCGTGGCGAGTATTGGCAAATCCCCCCTATATGGGGGAGGCATACGTCCAACAGTGGACGCACATAGCTGAGAAAAGAAAAAAAGAAAAAGTATAATAGCTTGGCTAATACCACATTATGTATCTGCTTTGTAATAATACTCAGAGAGAGCCATAAAGATAGTTATTTGAATCATATCGTATTGTTTTTAACTTTTGCGTTAAAACCTTTTATTAGAATTCATACAAAAGAACATGCTTCTAAAAACTCAAATATTGTTCTATTTTTCCCATAATTACCAAGTTGTGACTCACGGCCTTGGTTTACCGTGCATTGGCGACGAGCCGGTGGAAAAAAATAACGTATGAGAATAACAAACAGTATTTTACATCAATAATGATAATGAGTGATGTCATAACTAAATTGTTTTAAGTTTCCACCACCACTGCCGTTGAATTTTAAGTTAATCTTTCATTTGAAAGTATTTGCAAGAAATGGGTCGCTTAAAGCATGAATGATGTAACTAATAATTACAATAGTTTTATTTTTTTATTCGCGTTCACATTCCCTCTAGATTCATCATCATCATTTCAGCCATAGGACATCCAAAGCTGGACAGATGCCTCTGTCATTTATTTCCACAAGGACCGGATGGAAGCGGCCCCTGGCCCCCTTTCCTGCGATTTTAGTCAAGTCGTCTAGTATGTCCACAAAGTGATAGCAGTTCAATAATATTATTTATACGAGATCTGTTATGTATGAATGTAACTCATCTAGCATATTGTAGAAAAATTGATTAAGCATTTATGAACAATACCTTGAAAATCCAATCTATTGATTATATGAATATCTAATCTAGTAAAGGGAAAAATCAACGTTTCAAAAGTTGCACAACAATAATATTTTTACTAATATGTTTAGTTTTCATTTGGTTTTAATGATGTGTATATAATTAAATATTAATGATATTATGTCAAATCTCACAAGGCACTTAGTCAAAACAATAGGTCAAGAATTATTTTTAAAATATCATTAAAAAGCTGATATGGGAAATAGAACTTTCGACATCAACATCACTGGTAGCTACATATCCGATTAATACAGATATGTCTCGCTCAAATCACGGATTTCCGCTTGTTGAGATGTTGGCATACATCTCTTCCTATACTTTCTACAGATAGTTCGGACATAGGTACCCTTACCTATCGACGGCGATTACGTTATTTAAAATAATGTATTTCATTGGAAGTGAATTTTATTGTGAATTCTTATGAGAAATAAATTATTACCTATAACCGTATACCCTTTTGTGCTGTCGCTTAGAGTGCTCATAACCTAGATGTTTCTAGAATTCAATCTGGCCAGCATCTAGTTAATAATAAATGTCAATGATTTCAAAGATTTGTTGCATATGAAGCATTTCCATTACACAGTTTGTCTTGGTCTCCAGACCAGGCCTGTCTCGGACTGGAAGACCAAGTAAAAATGGTAGATTTCACAATAAAACTACAGGGTCGGAATGAATAAAAAAGGTTTAAGAAAAAAACTAGTTTCAATGTCTTTGTAAGTCATCCACATCACAGACGTAAAATATGGAATGTCAGTGCCTCAAGCAGGAATAACTTGCGTCACAATCATCGTTTAACAATCGTATAAACAATCGATTACCGCGCGTACCATCCTACAAACTATCATTAACCTGTGTTACATTTTTACAATCTACAGTTAGTGCTGAGTTCAACTGTTTCACGCTACGATTCGACTGCAATAGTCATTCGTGCTACGGGCGCTCTTGAGATGCTTGGAAAAAAAACCAAACGAAATCGTTCAACTGTACAAAAACATAGAATGGTCTGACTATAATAGTTGTGTTTATTAAAAGATGCAACGCAGTAAGTAATCATAAGTAAATTAAATCTTTTACTTCAGACCAGTGATCCAGAATGAGTTTATATCAAAATATATAACTTAAAGATTTGTTAGTATACAACTCCAGTAGATGTGTGTCAAGTCGTCACTGAGACAGCAGTCGAGCTACTGGCTGGAGCCTCGTCAACCATGTTTCATGAAGCACACATCATCATCGATATCAGCGAGGATGAGATATGCTAAGAAGATAATAATTATTTTCAGTGTCATCTATCACTTACCATTCCCAGAGATGCACCAAGCAATCGAACATAACGCATCCATGTTCCGTGCTCATGCACGAGGCTGCTGCAGGAGCCGCTGCCATTTTGAATCACGAGTGATCCACGAAATTACTTTACTCCGCGTTGACCCGCAATCGATGATGGCAATGTCTGCAAGTAGAAAAGTGACAATTAGATCGGTACAGTCGTGAATGAAAGTGAAATTGACGTGACGGAAATGTTCTGTGATGCTTGACCTGGTAGTCGACTGCGAAATTATCTGATAGTGTTGGTGTAAATTGTGTTGTGAATTCATTAGATTTTTGCTAAGCTAGAACTAGAATGTTCATAAACAATGCATTAGTAATTTAAACGTAATCATAAATAAACTTGATGTTCCGCTAAAATAACAATTGCGTCTCGATCGCATTGTAGATGATTGCATTACAGTAGAAATGAGATATGTGTCATCATCATCATCTTAGCCATAGGACGTCCACTGCTGGACATATGCCTCCCCCATTGATTTCCACAAGGACCTGTTGAAAGCGGCCCGCATCCAGCCCTTGCCTGCGATCTTAGTCAGGTCGTCTCTCCACCTGGTCGGTGGCCGTCCTATGCGGCACTTGCCAGTCCGTGGTCTCCATTCGAGAACTTTTCGGCCCCAACGGCCATCAGTTCTTCGAGCTATGTGCCCTGCCCACTGCCAGTTCAACTTGCTAATCCCCTGGGCTATATCGATGACTTGCGTTCTTCTCGTTTCTGATTCGATCACTTAGAGAAACAGAAAAAAGATATGTGTAGTAAATACAATTATACTCCATGTAGAATAGTAAAACTAGCAAATACGATAATTTATTAACAATTTATGGGCAATATGTTTAGTAGAATTGACATCCTTCTGTTATCATAATCTTAAAAATTACAACATATACATACATACTACTATTTTTAAGTAACTACTACTAACTAAATCTTGCTTACGGAAAATCACTAATGTCATACAGAACTTACTAACTATAGCAAATAACATTCGAGTTGACCTCCAAACGTTCTAGACAGTAAAAATCTAGTTCACGCACGGTTTGTAAGACTCAGAGGGCCACCCCACACAAGTATCTATTCAGTCCTCGAGGGCAGTCCAAATACGACGTAAGTCTGTGAACGCCCAGTAATATTTCATGATATAGACGTCGATAGAAAACCATTAAGTTTTATTGTGATTTCTCGATATTCTTATCCTGCTCTTTAACTTATTTTTAACAAAGTTAAAAAAGGAGGAGTTTCTCAATTTGACCCATATGTTATTTTTTTATGTTTGTTACCTCAACACTTTCGACTGGGTGAATCGATTTTGATAACTCTTTATTATTTTTTTATTTTTCTATATATTTTTTTTTTATTTGAAAGCTGGTGCTTCCCATGTGTTCCCATTTATCGCCATTATTTACCATATCCAATTTCATCAAAATTGGACAAGAGGTTTCTGAGATACACTCCAATAAGAAAAGTGCTACTCATACCTCGACGACATTATAATTACGATTATAATTAAGAAATAGAAGACATCGGTGAAGATACTCAATGACAATTGATTCCGTGAGAAGTAAAGGTCACTGAAAAGGGTGAAAAAAAAAATTTTTCCTAAATATGGAACCGACTTCAGCACTCAGTGTGAAATAACTTGTCGAAGTCGGTACCATGAGCACAATATTTTGATAAATGTTACATTTGCACTATCATGCTACCGAGTTCGCAAATTATTTCACACTTTTGAGTGCTGAAGTCGGTTCCATTTTTTGTTTTTTTTTTAATTACTCTAGTTGTATCGCCCTCCCTTATCTTTTAGTACGCTTTTATTAGATTTACCTGTATCTATGTAACGGAATCATTAAAAATGATTTTCACCCCCTTCAGCGCTCTGAAGGTGGTGAAAATCATTCTTAATGATTAAGGATTAATTGGAAACTTTGCAAACTTACAAACGACTATTGATGATGAAATAATGTATGTATATAGTTTAACATAACACGCAATATATATCTTTACAGACAATTTTCTCTCTTAGCAAGAATACCTATCATTTAGTTTCCTTACTAGGCAAGTCTGTATCAAGAAAACCGAGACTCAAGTTTAAAATTAAATATAATCCTCAGTCACTGAAATACAACGTCTACACAAAATGGATCTTTACCCAATAATGAACATAGTACCTATAGTCCTATTCTCATGTGCAAATGTGTAAATGGTAGAGTGGTGTTACGTGCTTTAATAATATGCAAATATTTGGAACTAAGGTTTTTAGGTTACCATTCAATATTCTAATATTATATGTAATTTAATATTTTCTACATGTTCACAACATACATCACAACATGTTTGTATAACAATAAGAAGCGCTCAAGAAACCGAGTCTGCTTTTAAATTAGTTTCTCCACGATTTGGTGTACCTACTTAGGAATTTCCCATTTCCACAATTCTATGGTTTTGCGTAACCACAGACATTGCGCAGAAATGCATAGTCTGTGTGGATTCAAAGTACTATTTGCGGTATGATAACGGTAAAGATCTTTTAGGTTATTGCTATTGTGTAGAATTGTCGAATAACCAACAACCAACAAACATAATATAAATATTATATAATAGTAGCTGACCTGGCAAACGTTTTTCTATCATAAAAGTTATTGAAATGTCGAAGTGACACGACACTTCATTTAAACACCTTAATGTTTATGTGGATATAAATGTTCATATACAAAAATACTAAAATGAATATTTTTAAATGGGGGTGGGGGGAATGAGGTTCAAAAATACTTTACGACCTATTCTCAGGCTCACCAAATATATACAAAAAATAAATGTACAGTAATTTCTGTCATTTTTTTTAAAGTGACATAGATGTGAAAAATAGTTTCATTGTATAAAATGTATGTTTAAAAGCAAACTACCTTACGAATACGAGGTGCTACATGACTTCTCTCTACATCTGGAAATAGGTACGTAAACACATAAATGTATAGTAGTGCTATAATTTAAGCGTGAACAAATAGATCCCTGGAGTTCTTGAGAATACTTCCAGGTAACGTGGAAGTAAAATTACATTAAAATAGTAATTTTAATAGAAACATTTTAAGGTATTGTTATGTTCGAGTTTGAGAATTAATGTATGAGACTTTTTAACTTTCTAGAACAAAAAGCATGGAGTAGTTTCGGAACAAGCCAAAGTTCTTATTTCAAAAGCAAATAAACATGCGGGTGCAGTGCGCATACATACATTATGTGTAGTAGAAACCACGATCGATTTATTTTATACACACTCAGACCCCCGCACTAGGATTCCCTGTGTCGCGGTAGGCATAGACACGCACAATGACAGCACACAAGCATCCACACTCATCGCACAAATGTAGAATTTTGTAAATTTCGCTTATTCACAAAATCAGTATAAATTTATATGATATACTTACTTACAGTCGCAGAGGATTTTCACAGTAGGCCCGGATAAACGTAATACAATTATAAAGGGCGTGGGTTTTGATAAAATAAATATCATAATGCTCAATGAAGCCACAACAATTGTAGAACCAGATTGTGCTAGTCGGGAATCGAACTAAACTTGCCATGATTCAACCGATTATGGTTTGTTGCTTGTAATGGTTGCTTTAGTAGAAGCGCTCGAGTATTGAATTTTTGGAGCGATGATAGCTCAGCGGTTGAATCGATGATAGCTCAGCAGCGGCACCATCAGTAGTCAAACTGTCGGACGTTGGTTCGATCCCCAGCAACGGTGAAGGTAAAATCAATATCAAATTTCCAGCATAGTGGTGGGGTACATTCGAACACCCGCTTGGCTGGCTACCACCCTCAACTTTAAAAAACTGTCACCAAACGCAGTGTGTTAATGCAGCAGTCCTTGAGAGCCAGTAAGCATTCTAGGTTTAGCGTCATGACATCTTTGACCACATTTTCACTGACCATCAAGTGAGATAGTGGTCACTAGATCTGTACGGTTAAAAAAATCTAAAGCTCTCACGTAAATAACTTTTATATAATAAATGTACACCTTGGGAGCGTCTCCGTTGCGTTGTAAAGGCACTGTTTAATTTATCTTATTTATTCAAACCTTGTTTTATGTAAATTATATGGAGGGGAGATTAAGTAGACAGGTAGTGCGAGTTTATAATTTCCCTGTAGAGCTGAAGAGCTTCTCCGATTTGGCGGTACGCTACTTATAAGCGGTCTCATTAGCTTACGACGCTATAGTGTACTATTGTGTATACCATGAATATATTATTAATACGTTTTGTTTACTTATTTCTTATTTTTCTTCCTGGCCTTATCCACGTCGGCACAACATTGCTATTTTATTGTTAACGGTTTCGTAACATTTGAATTAGAAATATTCCACAGAATGAGTATTTAGTTGGCCAAATGGGGGAAATTATATTAGGAATATCCTATTCCAACTAATATTAAAAATGCGAAAGTTTGTGTGTATGTTTCTTACTTCTTCACGCTCAAACGGCTACACTGATTTCGATGAAAGTTGGTATGGAGATAGTTTAAGCCCTGGATAGCATATGCTACTTTTATCCCGGAAAAAGTATTGTTCCCGTGGGATAATTGAGGTAGCGGGAAAAGAACCTTAATCCACGCGGATGAAACCGCGGGGCGCTACTAGTTATGAAATAGTTTTAATTTGTTACAATTAGACTTGCATTCGTACGCAATGTTATTTTTAAACAAAATTACTTATTTTTAGATTAGTTAGTTAATTTCATTTTGTTAGCTCATGTTCGAGTAACTTGATTAAAATAAGCATAAGAAGTTTTGCATTCGAGACACTTATTTTTCTAATCAGTGTGACATTATTAAAATATAAAATAATGTCACACTAATAAATAACTAAATGTAACACTACACTACACTAATTAATGTAACACTAATAATTAGAAAAATAATATCCTGTTTTTCATTCATCTTCACAGAATAAATATATATGAAGGCATTGATTGGTTTATTAACAAGAAAGTAATCAATGTTAAAGTCAATTAATACATTAGTAATTGACGTTAATTAGTGCGTTTTATGTATTTTTTTGTCTAAATCGTTTGATAAAGTCCAAATTAGTATGACACTTATCAATAACGGAACTAAATTGGATCTCTATATTAAAATTGCGGGTAGTTTTAGGCAAGATAAGTTGTCTCTTATTTGGTGCCAGCTAAAACTACCCGCAAATAGCGAGTAATTTCATAAAACTCGTCTAATATTAGAGAGAGAAATGTAAGGACGGAGTCATACGAATTTTAAATTTAACGCAAAAAGAATAAGAGCCTTTATTGGAATTAGAAGCATTGTCATTCAAAAGTAATTAGATCCTGGTAATTCACAGCCATGATTATCTCTATTTGCAGCCCAAATTTGCAGCGAAATTGACATTTGGAGCGCAAGTACGTGCAAAAGATATCTCGCTTCCATTAGCTCCTAACACTCGACTAAAGAGATACAATCTACGACACCACCACCTAGTACTGAAATATTGTTAACCCCAACATTGACTACGGTGGTTCTTATCTAAGTTGTTGTTACATGAATCACGTACAAGAAAGCCGATTGTTTATATCTGACGCGGAATAGAACCAACCTGAAGGTGGATGCTATCATGAATACTTTGGTTGGCCACAAACTCAGACTTGGGGGACGTATTAGCGTCGTATATACGTGACTTATTTTTGACATTATGCATCCTATTTACAACAAATTAGATCTCAAAATGACATAATTGTCAACAATAAAAAAAATTAAACGTATATGCAAATGGAGACAAGGATCAAGATGGATAGGCGGCCGATGTGTCAAGTCTACTATTTTAATGTTCTTTTGAGTCCGAACCACCACCAAAAAAATGTCAAAGCTTCGTGATCTGCTTCGTCCACAGCGGCCTGAATCTATGTTGAATCTATGTATGCTCGGCCTATGTAGATTTAGCAGGGCATTTGAGATCTTGTGTGCAAACAGACTTTAGAAAAAAACGCGCTCTGTCATTGAATCTAGAATTGAATGAATATTGGTTCGACATTGATGAATTAAAAATAGCAGACTACCAAAGCTGTCTAAATCGGCCTTTGTAAGACGAGCATATTGCTATATTGTATAATAGTCTCAGCCCCATTATAAGGATCGCGGGAGTGGCGGGGGCTGGATATTGACTGCTTTCAACCCATCCTTGTAGATATCAATGGGGAGGCCTATGTCTTGTTTGGATGCTCCTCGACTAAAACAAAGACAACAAAACGTGTATAAGTTATTGTGTACCTACATTAGACGTGACCGTGCCGCTTCTATGTTGCTACAGTGGATAATACAATAGCCGAAGTAGCGGTTGTCATCGACCGTCGTGCTCCATTTCTTCTATGTTGACCATCGAGATATCGCTAAGGTTATTACCGGTAAATACTAGTTCGCAGACTTAAGGTTTGATACTATCGTGACAAAGGTACGCTGTTCCTTTTTTTTTTGAAGAGACTTTTAAAAAAGAGAACCTCTCGATTTGGTTGTAAGTTTTTTGTACGTGTTACCTCGGAATTCGACTATAATATGATACTAAAATTAAATATTTTATTTGAAATAATACACTTTAAGATTGATTAGATATTGTTAAAAAAAAGCTAAGGGGCAGTTTTGTGGACTACCGATAGAAGTGTAAACTACATGGTTTCCAAGCTAACTTGGAAAGCGTTCGGTGACGATGACGCGAGTGTCACGATTTTTTTTTCACCAAAAAGGTGCTCAACGCGCCCAAATAATTTTCACTTCAAAAATGTTGCGTTTCTCGGGTAGTGGCGATTTTTATAATTTTACGTAATTTGCTTGATATCTCGCAGTCTTCGTGATTTAACTGTCATTGGGTTCCATCATTCGATCTAATACTCAAATAATTAACGCAATTTAGACACCATCACACATATGAACATCAATAAAGAAAAAATATTCAGTCTAATGCCTCATTCAAAAATAAATAGGAGCACACTGAGAAGTATGGGCAAGACACTTATGGTGCCCATTATTTTCAAACAGGTTTTATAATGTGTTTATTATAGTACTTATCCAGGTTTATAAAGGTTGCATATTATTATGTTGACTCAACTGAAGTGAAACGTTTCAAGCTATTTGCTAAATATCTTATGTCTTATATATCTCGTAAACTAACAATATTAGGATTAAACTAATTACAGACTGTAAAAATAATATTTAATTTATAATTTACATTTTACATGACATTATTAAAATATCTTGCGGTGCAGATAATTCAACTGTAACTACACACATGTTGGTGAGAGATTTGTCTAAAAAATCAAGGATGTAGAAATATTTCACAGAATAGCACATACCTAGCGTAAATTGCAGTAGCAAAAGAATAGAACAAGTTTTCCCCATACTGTACCATTTAACAAATACTTATATAATGTATTACAGAATGAAACACACCATACAATTCTTTATCATTATTGTACTTTAGATTTACCAAAAATGTTTTCGAATTTGGCAGCAAAGGCGTCCTGAAAATTTTAGTTTTTTTTCATATATGTTAAGCACCACTTTGCATTTTATTATCTATATATAACAATGTAGAATCTATAAGTTTAAGACCGCCATGAAAGCACCCTCCACGTAACTTGTGTTGTTATTATCCCTTATTGGAGGGTCATCTCCCCTAACACAAGTCTCCCTCACCCTACGTAAGAACAATCCGAAACATCTTCCAGACTTCTCCAAATTGTTTGAGGTATGCATTGTCTTGTCAATGACTGGCGTTTATCGCCAAAAACTATTTACAATGTATGTACAAACGCTTGCGTTTTCCGAATTTAATCACGTTATTCAATTTCACCAAGATCTTCTTTTTAATTTGATTAATCCAGAGTTTATGATATAAATCTGTATTTTTTTTGTTTTTTCATAATTTATATGTTTTATAATAAAGCAATTTTCAATCTTCGAGTACATACGTGTCACGAGGTATGAACTTATAGTCTTTACATTTCTATCTTTATATTAATGTATATACATATAATGTAAATTTAATTTCTGCTTACGTGTCAATTTACTTAAAACAGTTTTCACAGCCCGCTATTTAAAGTATGACAGTTACCTATTAAAATATTAAAATCGCCTTTGATATAAGAATACCACAATGTCTGAGATAAAGGTCATCAATTGTTACGTATTTGTTAGCAGGGATGAAAAATGCCAACAAAAACGTGGTCTCTAACTATGGGCCTCGTAAGTTAGCTCATCAAATGTGCTACGAGTATGTTCGAGGTTTCTCTACAATAAAAGTTAAAAATACGTTCAAATCATTTGAAGGAAAAAATTCGGGTACTAATGGCACTTGAACCCACAATTACTGAATACCGTCCTGTCGCTTTCCCATCTAAGCTATAGTCTAAACGTTAGTTCCGCCTAGCATGTTGTTAATGTAATACTTGTAAAACGAAATGTAAAACTTTAAAACTCTAGGTTTAAAATGGTTTTTATATTGTTTTGGAGCAGATTTAAATAATACTCATTCTTGAAATCGTCTATCTAAGGCTACAACTTTTTGACTATTTGCATGCATGGTCGGATGGAATGCCTGTAGAAAGGACAGTTAGCGGTACTATTCACTTACGCAATTCGTCTGAAGCGTAAATTTATTTCTTTTTTGTAACTATAAATAAACCCTTGGAAAAAACCTTTTTATCCGTCCGAGATTAAATCCTTTACGTAATAATTTGACTTTTACGTCAGTTCTTTTTCATTACAGTATGTAGTTAGCGCAATAAATCAAAAATGTTAATGGTATTACGTGTATCGGATGATCAGGCAGGGCGTGTGCCGCGACCAGACGTCTACAGTGAAAGTGTCCCTACCGTGCAGTTGTTTTACGAGTACCTACGAGTTAGGAACTCCATGATTTCGGTTGATTAACGGACACGAATATTTTTTAGCTTATCTATGTATTTGAATAATTCTATGCTTAGATTCAATTGAAAATTGAATATAATTTTCGGATGTGAGTAATGTGCTCTGATAAAATGTATACACAGCCATAGGCAAGGAAGTCAGAATCGAATTTTTGCAGCTAGCTTAGATAAATACTTCTAAAGTTATTTAGTTTTCATGCAACTTTATCAAATCAACTTTAGTGACGGCATCCTTCGGTTTCACCTGCGTGCACTACAGTTTTACTGTTACGACAGTTACCCCACACGAGCTGTATTTTTTTCGGGATAAAGTAAAATTTGTTTACAGGCAAAAATATTTATAGGATCAATGATTAAGAAGAAGAAGAAGAAAATATATTTATTTATGACACACAACACACATGAGAACACAATAAGAAAAAAATAACAAAAATAACAAAAAGACAGATATGGTGTATGTCATAAATTTGGTCCCCAACTCAGCATATGCTAGATTTTAAGCCAGCGCTGGTCTTCCGTTGGGTCCCAGTTAAATTTTTATTATTGATTTGATTTATTTTGATTTATAGATTACAGCTTATCTATCTCTGTGCCAAATTTCTTCACTAACATCCATCCACACAAACCACTTTTATGCATGGGGGCTACCAGAGCTATTTCAAGTGGGGTGCATTTAAACCATATACTACACAATACCAGATAGTTTTCCGTAAACATTATGATAAAAAGTATTCATTCAAACATAAAAAAAAAGATAAAATTGATTGTTTTATTAAATGGTCTATTTTCCTAACGGCCACCATGGGTTTATAACATTCGGTATTTCTCGGTACAACCGTTTGTTTTTAAAAGATCTGAGGGCTCACTCTCGACACTCGATTCCGATGTAAATTGAGATTTCGAATTTTTTACTAACTACTTGCAATTTTAATAAAAAGATCTAATTTTAGTACTGTCGATGATAAGCACTATACTAATTTGGATTTTATCGTAACCAAATAGGAAATATATTATTTTCCCCAATTTTAGTTTACCTTGGTTGAATAAGAGAATCACTACTATTGTCTACTAATAATATAATTATTACTCCTTAAAATTTGTACAAGGTGCAATCGCCTTTAAAAAATAAAGTTATGGTAAATTGTGAACCGTGAAGTATATTGCAACTAGTTATAATGCTTATACCACATAAACATTTAACAATGACAAATGACTTTGTTATCATTTTGTGGAAGGAGTATAATTTAAGTGTATAATTTAACCGACTTCACAAAAGGAGGGGGCTTCTATCTTCCACTGTATATTTTTTATGTGTGTTCACCGATTTCTCCGCTAACTGTTGACCAATTTTGATTTTTTTTGTTTACAAGTGTATGCTTCCTAGGTAGTCTCTTTTAAATTTTATCATTATTGGTTTAGAAGTTTTTTTGATATCAAGGAAAACCAAAACAAAATACAGGTGAGTGAAATCGGTTGTTCGAATTTCGGTTAAAAAGTAACTTGGTAATAATATATTTTTTATTCACTTTATCATATTTTCCCTCAGTAGATGTTAATTATTTTAAAAACTATTGATGTGAACTGATGGTCAACAGAAAAGCTTTTCTCCCGTACGCGTCACACAGCCTACTATCAGCTGCCGTTACACAGTAAACAGCTTTCCACTGTAAAGGGCCGTCTCATTGACTTTCAATTGCCGCCTATTCTGTGGTGGACCACCGACCAGTTTCGTATCCCAAACAAATTAACCATTTTCGCAAGAGTGAAAGCGTTCATTCACAGTCACGCTTAATTGGCTTATCTACAGTAAACAACTTTTGTTTTTGGGGAACCTGTTGTATCGTAATACTAAACTAAAATGCATAATATAGTCATATTATTATACTATAAGGTTATTGAATCAGTAATTTATATAACAGTGGTGAGCTGTGCCCCGCGGTTTTACATGCGGCGAAATGTTACGTGGTATTTAAGATGTTTGTGTCTTCCCGACATCCCACGAGAACAGTTAATATTTTCTGGTAAAATAGTAGCCTATCTGTTATTCCAGGGTATAAGCTATCTTCAATTAAAATTTCGTACACATCAGATCAGCTTTTTCAGGGTGAAGGAGTGACAAATATACAAACGACAAACTTTCGCTTTTATAATATTAGTGTGAATGTGATAAACAAAAGTGCCAGGTAATAAAAATACATAATGGTGAGATCCAAGAGTTAGCACATAAACAGACAGACACACGTAGAAGGGGACTCCTTTTCTGCTATATATAGAATATATTAATAAATATTTCCAAAAAAAATATTGTTTAAGTGTGTCCATCGACATGTGTAATAATCACGCAGTACACTGGTAGTGATTCTCTTGTTCAACCAAACTAAACTAAAAATCTAAAAAATTAGATATGCAATATACATCTTACACGGAAAAAACAAAGTCCAAATTAGTATGACACTCATTACGCTAAAATTAGATCTTTTTATTAAAATTGCAGGTACGTTTACGTAAAGTAAGTCGCCACTCATTTGGTACTCAACTAAAACTATCTGCAATTGGCCAGCAATTGAATAAAACTCGTCTAATATTAGGAATAGCGTTGTATGGAGTTATACGAATTTGAATGTTAGCGTAAATAGAATACGAGCTATTACATTTTGAAGAATTTTAGTGAATTTTAGCTACTTCGAGTTATTAACAGAATTAAGGCCACTATTTAGTTTGTGGTGTAATAATCGCCGTGTTCAAAACCAGAACCTTGAGAACCATTCGTGCTCGAACCTGTCGTCCGCTCCTTTCTCCCCTTGCACCCTCCGCTCACCGAGTAACCAATCGAGAGATATTTGTTTTCTTTCAACCGTGCTTTGTTTTAACCGTACCCAGTTTACCCTATCTTAATAGTGATCGTGACAATTAAATAAAAGGATTCATCTATTTTTAGCTTTTCTTTCTGACAACACAATAAAAACTAATCTCGATATAAACTGTTTTATTAAACGCATATTATAATTACAAGTTTACATAATTTGTGAATTCCAACAAGTGGACTCGCATTGCGTCAGAACTTTACATTAGTATGTAACTTGTTGGTTTACAATGGTTTGATTGGTTGGTTGATTCCGTACGTTCAAACTAAGTACAGCTGTCACGTAACATACAGTAAAATCAACGTTATCAATAATCAGATAAAGATGGCAATAGAAGTTGTCAGATCGATCTGCAAGCGAAACTAATCTTTATTAGCAATGAATCTGCAAGCGGCATACACCACTTTCTTGGCCGATCGTACATAAAATATATTTATTCAAAGCTCTTCCATTATCACATATTATGTAAGATGCGCTATGTTCCCGTATGTTCTCCGGTATAATCAAGTTACGTCATAAAGGACAGTTCGCAAATCTTCCGCAGAGATAATTTTATTCGAGAGGGTGGAAAATAAACGCCTTTCTCCCCTTCAGGAAGGCGGATTTGGCAATCCGACAGTTGAGAGGTTGCCAGAACGGTCCACGGTCAATGACACGAATGTGGAACCTATTTCGGTCTTTCAAGCCATTTGCGACTTTGAGAGCATCCGAGATAAGTTGCAGGTAAAATCGTACTTATATGCATATTTTATTTCATACACGTAAGCAGGGCTCGGAAAGCTTATCTGCAGGTTAGCGTTATGAATTTTAACTAGGAGATAACACTTTTACTGCTCTCTGGATGAGTAAATTTCCCGATGTTCGAATTTTCCGGGACTCTTTGTTCGCAAATTAAGCAAATCTTTACAAAGGGACAGGTAGGTTTTTAAAATTAAAAATTATCTACACTATTATAAAGAGCATTTGTATTTTTGTATGTTTGAAACGAAAGAACTCAAAAACTACTAGACTAATTTCAAACATTCTTTCACCATTAGAACTCTACGTTATTCCTGAGTAACAAAGGCTATAATTATTACCAGAAAAAGTTAGGGATCTTTACTAAAACTTCACTAATGTAACCGCGCGAAGCCAGGACGAGCCGCTAGTTAATAACCAGAGAAGAAGTCAGAAAGTCAAGAAATTCATGTATGTAACTATTTATCTACTGAACTAAGTATATAATGTAAAAAAATGCTGACGTACACATTACGCTTCATCATACATTCCAGACGCTGCGAGGCTCTGACATAAGCTAGTTTCACTCATGGCTACGCCTTTAGAGCTCAGGTATTTTGTAATTCTTGAAAGTTCATATTTTGCTTTATAAATATAATTATACTTTAGAAGTAAATAACTTCTACAGTTCGGAGAGTCAAGATCATGAAATACGAGGAAATAATTGCTTAGATGTAGATTCAAAGTGGTTTTATTTATCTATAAAATGCCAAGTATGTAATATGTGAAGTAATGGAATATGTATATGTGAAATAAGGATATCATTTTATGGGTTGTATCCCCTTCAACAAACGTTAAACATGGCTATAAGCTTACGATGAAGTAATCATACAAAGTTTTTTATGAATACCATAGTTATGATATCATCATCTTCAAGAAAGAAAGAAATAAGTAAAGTAAGACAGAAAAATCATTTCATTTATATTCATCATCACCATATCAGCCATAAGACGTCCTATGCTGGATGTAAGCCTTCCGCATTGATCTTCACAAGTACCTACAGGTTTGTAGCAGACCGCATGCAGCGATTTTCCTGCGATCTTTTTCAGATCGCTGTCCACCGTGTCGGCCAATATACTGTACTGTCAATCCACATTCATAGTGCGTACAGCTAACGAATGGAACTCATTGCCTAAATCTGTATATCCGCAAAAATACGACCTGGCTGCTTTCAAGTCACGAATGAATAGGTATCTTCTAGGCAGGCGTGCTCCATCGTAGACTGCATCATCACTTAACATCAGGTGAGATGGTGGTCAAACGCCTGGCTATTCCCAATAAAATAAAAAAATCCGCCGTATCGACTCCGAAAATTTTCGACCTCATCGGCCATCAGTTCTACGAAATATCCCTGAACACTGCCACTTCCACTTAGTAATCCACTTAGTAATGGTTTCCGTTCTTTTACGGAGCTCCTTAATTCTGATTTGATCTCGTAGAAGACTCCCGACCAGAGCTCGCTCTAAAGCCCGTTGCGTGACATAGAATTGTTTACAAAGTCCATAGTTAGCGACTACGTTTCGGTTCCATATTTTCATCAAAAATAAGTACCTAATTTTGAAGCGACGATAGCTCAGCGGATGGATCGTCGGCTAAAAAGTTTTGGCTTGCAGCACTGTGATCTGCGAAAGTGTTATGAAATGTTTGTCGGTTCTATTGCCATTTTTAAATAAGTATAAAATAAAAAGTAGCTTTAATTTGGCTATCGAAAACGTATCGGTAGATGCGAATATTTAGTTCGGTAAGCAATTGTTTTCTGCACTTACAGTCTTCACCAACACGTGCAGTGAGCCTATGAAAATAATGATTTATAAAAAAATGAACCAAAAAATGGAACCGACTTCAAATCTCAAAAGTGTGAAATAACTTGAAGTCGGTACCATGATAGTTCACAAAAGTAACTACTGATTGTGCTCTTACCAAATAGGCAAGTACCTATACCACTATATTATTTTACTAAATTTAAGACGTAAAGAAAAGAAGAAGAAAATTCAAATAAAGATAAAAAATAATAAACTTGTGGGTACCTAGCTAAAGTGAGATGGGCCGGAATTGAAAAAGAGAAGTCAGAGATACGTTATACCTAGAATATTTTACCATCTAAAAGCTAACCAGGCGATACTAGAAATAGCATACCACAATTCTAATTTATAGAGATATGATGAGAGAGAAAGAACAGACACGCTGCAGTGCTGATATAAATAATTATCCCGTGGTTTATAAGCTCCTGAGATAGACGTAGTAGCAATATTGATAATATAAAAGAAATAAATAAAACATATTATGAATAACTAGGTAAGTTTGTAAGTATAAAACATTAATTTGTATTACTGCTATTATGTATATATATATTACTATGCTGTTCTTGAAACTAATTTACTAAAAGCTATATAGTAAAAAATATAATCAAAAACCCATTACGAGCTAAGTAAACACGCCTTAGCATGTTTTTCCTTGGTTATTATAAAGGAAACGCCAATAGATGTCAGCCTCAGGCACTATAGCAACCAATAAACCAAAAACATATATTTTCTAACCCCGGCGATAAGTAGGTCATCAGAATGTGCCAATAATTTGTTAGACACTTACCTACTGCTTTGGTGATTTACGACGCACCTGCTTGTACCTTATTAAATTAGTCACTCTTTACAGAAAGTGCAATTCACAGTTGTTATCTATGGATATATAAGTAAGATAATATATTTTTTTAGGAAAAAGGTTGTATTTGATTTAGGAACGGCGTAGAATATCGATTAGGCGGCGCGCGGCCGCGCGTTCCGTTCCGACTACGGAATGAGCGAGCACCCACCACCCGGGGTGCGCGCGTTTTCTTGTGTTTTCCCGCCTTCCGCCATCGCGCCTTCACCGACCGGTAAAGGTGGCAGGCACTGCTTTTCATCCGAGGGTGGTTCAAAACTTGTTTCGCGTCACGCAGTGATGCCTATATTGTTAAAATACGTAATAACGAACCTTGTAGATACATTTACGCAATGAATGTGATTCAGATAATATACAGGCATACTGTGTTCTTGCGTTTTGAATATTTCATATAGATTTTCTTTCATGAAAATGAAATATTATGTATGTAACTCATTTATAAGTGAATATATAGATATATTTATAACATAATATGCCATTTTTATCCTAAGTATCTCTTACAAGGTTTACTACTTAATAGTACCTACATCATTTAAATTATCTAGAAATACCTATTCGATAAATAACATTTCGTCCTTATCAATTCTGATTTGGGGGCTGGTCTAAGTAAGCAAAAGCCACACTGAAGACCCTAGTTAATAGAATATTTTGTTTTATAATTTTATAATAAATATTACCTTGTTTTTCAGAGATTGGAATGGTGGTAGCTGTAACATATGGAATCCTAGTACAGCCAATGACCATTCATTGGCTGTAAGTACTAAGATTCCATATGTATGTACAAAATATACTATGTATTAACTAGGATCTTCAATGTGGGTTTTGCTTACTTAGACGAAATGTTATATAGCGCATTAAAAACGAATGACAGTCTTCTTTTAGAAGTAAAAACTTCTTTAGCGGGGGCTTTGTGGACTTTTGTAGGTATGGGGAATCTGTAAGTTAATATTTAGTCTACGTTATCCACAAACGTAATCTATCTTTTTAGCAAATGATAATTTTAAGTATTATTTTGTATGGTGTTCCAACATAAGTACCTACATGTGTATTTATTTTTATTTAATTTGAAAATTTGAATAACGGTCATGGTATATTTTAGACAATGGTTTCTGGGAAATATTTTGTATGCAACGGTGAAGGGGTAAACTTTATAAATCGTTACCAAAATAAAATATTTAATTCACACAATATGTGCCTCGCGACGAACTTAGACACAAAGCTTCCTAAAAATAATTTGTTATTGGTGGCCTAAATGTTAGGAGAGCGTTGCTATGAGCCCTTTGATATGAGTTTTCCTAAGCAACTCTTACGTTAGAATTTAACTCTTTTATTTCTACTACTACATTGCAGCACATAAAACATTGCTTGGAAAATAATAATCTAAAATGTATCATGGCAGCGAAAAACTCAATCGTTTGAATTTATTAAAATTTAATATACATTTCAAAGTTACCACTAATAAAAAGCCAACATTTGCTTGAAGTAGGGCGTGCGAGGTCAAAACTCAATTGTGTAAATAGTCGATCGCATGTGATAGACAGACAGTACCTATTGTGGCAAGTAGCTGAAGAGGCCATAATTTAAGAGAAGAAGAAGAAGAAGAAGAAGACAGAACACTGCGTTCGGTACTCGCACAAATCGTGATATTATAACGGATTTGAGGATCTTCTAATTTATGGCCACGAGTTCGATACTTGCACAGAACGCGTACTTACTTAATATATATATATATATATATATATATATATATATATATATATTATATATATATATATATATATATATATATATATATATATATATATATATATATATATATATATATAATATATATATATATATATATATATATATATATTAAGTAAGTACGCGTTCTGTGCAAGTATCGAACTCGTGGCCATAAATTAGAAGATCCTCAAATCCGTATATATATATATATATATATATATATATATATATATATATATATATATATATATACACACATATATATATATATATATATATATATTAAGTAGTATTATAAAATAGACTGTAAACCAATACATTAGGATTCATTTTCAAGTCGAAGTAGAAAATCGACCCAGGTGAAATAGCCCAAAAGTAGTCGTTTGTCCTTGTCTAACAAGTTGCTATTGAATAGCTGTTACTGTGGTGGAGTAGAGTATCCATACGTACAGCGTTGTCAGTATGTAAATCGTCGGTTAAATAAAATACCTTGAGGCGATTTTCAAATACATCAAAATATCTAATACATATTTACACGTTATATAATATAACCCTTTCAAGTTGTTAATTTTATTACAGATTGCCTATTTTGTCAGGGTAGGTAATTATAATGCCTGTTAAATATTTTACGTTATTAGTTATTTTTTCGAACTACATAATATTATAAGCCTTCGCAAGACTTAAAGCTGTAAGTTCTTATTTTATTCTTTCGAATATTTGGCTTGCTGGTAAAAACTAGCTATCGAATAGGATCCTTCCATTACTGTTTTAGTAGGTCATCATTGTCATCTCAGCTATAGGACATCCACCGCTGGATGTATGCCTCCCACATTGATTTCCACAAGTACCGGTTGGAAGCGGCCCGCATCGAACCCTTGCCTGCGATCTTATTTTTGAAGTGAAAACTTCTTTAGCGGCGTTGTGCACTTTTCTATGGGGTAAAAAATGTTAAACTTGCGTTAGATCGTCATAACGTCAGAAAAAAAACACTTCACTTCAATAAACTTTTTCTGATTGTGTATGCTGGTAAGGTATCATCAGTATATAGTTACTTATCTATGAGTATCATTATATATTTTGTGCTGGCATCACTAACATTAACAATTTCGAACTCGGCCGGCTGGTAACGGAATTTTTCATGCTGTAATTTGAGATGAGATTATTTGTGCACAAATTTTGTGAGTTGCTTTGAATATTGTGCTTTCTCGTTAATCCTTTACAAAACCCACGATGGCATCGAAAAGCGATGTGTTAGATTTAGAAAGCAAAATAATAAATCATGAGGCGTATGGTACTTCGTAAGTAATTAAAGTTATTATCACGCAGTATGTAATGCGATATTTGTTGTTAAAATGTCGCAAACTCAATTTTCAGCTATAAATGGTCACCGAGGGACTTCGAACTTGGTTCTAAACTTGGCCAAGGCAAGTTTGGACATGTGAATGTCGCCAGAGAAAAGAAAACCGGATATCTAGTTGCAATTAAAACATTGTTCAAGTCGCAGATTGTGAAATCAAAGTGTGAAAGGCAAGTCATGCGAGAAATTGAAATTCAGTCACATTTAAAGTAAGTAGCATTCTATGCTAGGATTTTATGCAATGTGTTAACATCACTAAAATCCTGCACAAGTTGTTCCCATTAGACCTCAGTAGAGGAAGGAGTGTAACTGACCACTTTTGAGGAAGGGGGCGCCGCCCCTCGCATTGATCACAAATTACACTAATAAAGTAAAAATTTGATACCTGTGTGATCTCACAAAGCCTTAAACTGTCACACTGTGTCATACTTTACTGGCCCCTACTTCTCCCTAAAGGTGTGACATAATTTATTAACGGCCTTATACCTAAGTAGGCATGAAATATACACAACAATATGTTGCTTTATAAAACAAAATAGAAAATATGCACAATGCTTATGATCAGAAGTACAAGTATCAATTAATGACATATAAACCTTTGATATAAAAGGAAATATCCTGTTTCATGTTTCTGATAACTATATTAGTGATGGTGATAGTTTAAGAAACTGCTTTTAGGGTTTTGTATCCAAAGGGTAAAACGGGAGCCTATTACTAAAACTCTGCTGTTCTTTATACATCACTTACCCTTTTGAGAAAATAATTATGGGTGTTTCTTTTTGCGCTCACAGTGCATACATTTGTACGAAAGTGCGCAAATGCCATAAATATCAGTTCCCATTAAATAGTTCTCTTTCATACTCCATGGGTACTAAATGGATCATTTTTTCTGTTGCATTGCATTTTTCAATTGCATTTTTGGTGATTTGTGTGAGGGATTACCAATTTTTCAAAGTTTCTCTAAATAACAGTGAGATGTTTTACAGCCCTCACAATGCTCTACCTCGTAGTCATGAGCATTCTAAGCACAGAACCATGATGTCATGGATGACTTCATATAAAATTTGCGTGCAGCTGTCAGTGCATTTCAGTATGACATTAAGCACACCATCTGAGCTCAAAGCGCTTAAAGCGCAAAAAAAACACACATTGTGTCTAAACAAGTCTCTGAGGAGTATCAACTTTATTATATAATGTGAAAAATCAATCTACAACAATACACACAATTTTTGTTAAGAATGTTGGATTATTGAAAGGATTAAATTATAAAATCTAATTTATCTAAATTATCATTGGTTTATTTTTACATTATTATGTTAAAATATATATACTATATATACATTATTTGTTTTGTTTGCTATTATTATTCAAGATTATGTAACACTTATGGATTGCTAAAACTGCTACTGAATTCTAAAACAAGATTTATCAATGAAATAGCATGTAAGCATGCATCCAAAATAAATCGCTGTTTGATTTGGTACCAACTAAAGCAACACACAACTAAATATCCTGTTATAAATATATTATTTTTATAGATTCAGGAGATAACTTAGTGGAAAGCCATATCTAAAGGTACTAAATACACAATGTTTACAGTAAACACTGCAACTTGTAACTATCCAGATTATCATGTAGTGTGAACCATTCTCCAAACAAATTGCATGCAAGAAGTAGACAGTAGAATATACACATACAATCTTACATAATCAGAACCTCTTTCACACATGTTTGGACTCTGCACAAAGCATCCTCAGGAGCTGTTGACTCTTTGACAGTTGGTACGAGAGACAATTTAAAGTCACAGAATTAACCCTAAATATTGTGTATTTAATATCTTTTTGACATCATTTTAAGGGTTTCGTGAATTTGTATTTACTAATTTGTATTTTTATATTTTATTATTTGTATTTGTAAATCTAATAAGAGCTTTCAAATTTTAATGACAGTTTGACAGAATAACCACCTTTTGCTTATAAGCCTTAATTATGTGTATGAGTATATATGACTTATATTACAGACACCCAAACATACTGAGAATGCTGACGTGGTTCCATGATAGTAAACGTATATACCTTGTGGTCGAGTTTGCTGCTGGTGGAGAGCTGTACAAATATCTCACGAACTCACCTAAAGGGAGGTTCCCTGAGTCTAAAGCTGCAAGATATATCTATCAGGTATATTGCTATTAATAGAAAAAAGTCTGCAAACATTTAGTAAGCAAGTTGTCTTTCAATGTGATTGAAACTGTGACTTTACAGTTCTCATGCTACAGATAGTTTGCTGTGTTAAAGTTGTATATGAGTAGATGAAAGTATGGAGATAGAGAATGGGCTTTTGCTATGCGATAGAAGAAATAACACAAATAATCATCTTGTAACATTACGATTTCAACATTGATTAAACATTATCGTAGTATAGAAATAAGCATGATGACATTTGGTGATGATCACAAATGAACTGTTAATGCACCTGGGTGATCACATATGAACTGTTCATGCACCATTGCCATATATGATATTGGAAACCCATATTGACCCTCCCATAACCATGATAATAATTGGCTTTTAATGTTAATAATATTGCTAGAGATAGTTTAAATGAGTGTAATGTTATATCTTTCAATAAAGCTGTGGTAGGAGGTGAATCATAAGACAAGAGGTCGAACAATAGATAGAGTGATTCATGAGGAAGTAGTTTGATTGCATAAATTGTGAAGATTTTGTGTAAATTGTGTAAAATATATAACAAAAATTCTTGAAAGTGTATGAAAAAGTCAAGCCGCTTGGGAGCTTTCATCTACGAAGCTACCTAATGTCTGAGATAGATCACAAAATGCATGATGGGATATTGCTCATTTATAGATCTATAAAAAAATCTGTGATGGCATATGTGTATCTTGTAAAGATTATTTACTATACCCATTATTCTTGTTACAAAATGGTCACACAATGTTGTAATTGGAAAGCCTATTTAGATGGATACAGTCTTACCCTCAGATTTTCACTGCTTTCGTTTATTACTTATTTCTTATATCTGCTGAATCTCTGCCGAATTCAACTAGATGGGATTGTTGATACAATAATGGTGCTATTTCTATTATTAACTCTAAAATGGCAGCTATCAAACTAAATATCACATACATATATTATAATCAGATGTGAATATACTATGACAAACAATATCTTATGTAAAATCAAAAACTCTTATTTCCCGACCGAATTTTAGTCCATTTCAAGCAGCCACTATTACAACAATTGTTATCTAAGAATCGGCTAGAACTCGTTTGATATTTAGCGGCAAATGTATTTAGTTATCTCGTAAGCACTACGTGATTCGTAAATATATATTATCTTTCATAGATCCTTGCGCTAGTTGTCGAATCACAACAACAATACAAACATGGCACATCACACATATTCTCTCAGCAGCTTGACTAAAGTTTTTTTTATTAGAGAAAGAATTAACCAGCATCCCATTATTTTTCTAAACTTATTCTAGTCAGATTTAGTAATACTTTGTTTCCCATAAAATTTTGGATTAACATGAGTTTAACTGTAAGAATTTTTTTGTGATTTCAGGTAGCAGATGCTGTGGAGTACTGTCATTTAAATCATGTCATCCACCGAGACATAAAACCTGAAAACATTCTGGTGGCATACAATGGAGATCTGAAGCTGGCCGACTTTGGCTGGTCAGTGCACGCTCCTTCAGAAAGGTATTCTGTTTTATCCTTTTTTTTCTTCTCTATCTATGTAATGGAGTATTTGAATGAGATTTCATCCCCTATAAACCTTCATATCTCATCAATTTGAAGCTTTGCACACTTTTAAGAAGTAATGTTTTGAAACGAGAATGTTTTAAAGTTTTTGAAACCTGAGGTTGGTAGCTAGGCAGGAAAGCACTGGAAAGTACCTTAAACACATGCTGTGTATTTTACAAAGGTGCTGCCTTCATTAGAGGATCAAGCCGTTGGTAGGGTAGGGTAGTAACCAACATTCTACAGGTTGACAGCTAACGCCTAGGCTATCATCTCTTTCACACAATGAAAGAAAATTCGTATTTCAAAATAACTTCGCTCACTAATTGATGCAATTACAGACGTAAAACAATGTGCGGCACACTGGACTACCTCCCGCCAGAGATGATAAAACGTGAAGTTTACGACGTGGCAGTCGACCACTGGTGCATCGGCGTGCTACTCTACGAGTTCCTGGTTGGGAAGCCACCATTCGAAAGTGAAGGGGAGGACAAGACTTACGCCAAGATCCTTAATTTGGACATGGCATACCCGGCTCATGTACCAGAAGGAGCTAAGGATCTGATTTCGAAGGTACAGATAATATAAACTTTTTCAAATAGAAAAATTCTGCATCGAATCGGCTTTAAAGCCTTATTTGGGATGACGGATATTGGAGCATTTATTTCACTATTAAGACTTTCAATTCATTATATTATCTATCCATCTCATACTGCTAAAAATTCTTGGCATCCATTAACTTTCCTTCCAAGCAGGATGTTTTATAGCTGAAGAGAAGATGATGTTGACTTGATATTTTTTACATTTCTGCGGGTATGCTTAAGTAGCGGAGTGCTTATTGCTGCAGTATATTTATCTCTTCATTTAATATTATTTTTATTTCAGCTCCTCCAACCTTCAAGTAAAGACAGACTATCCCTGGCTGCAGTGAAAACACACTACTGGGTGCAACAGTTCCAAACCGCCATACCTTAATGTAACGTTAGTATTCCATTGTGTATATAATTAGGTATTTTCTTTGTTCTAATTGTACTGAATCATTATAATAAACATTTTTCATATTTTATATAAACACTTTATTTGATTTAACAAGTATATATTATCATTGTCACATATTGAGTTTCATATTAGTGATGTTTCATAATTAAGGTGGTTCGATTTCCATACAAACAGCAATTATGATGTACTGATCATCCAAACAGTAAAAATGCCGAAATGTGTAATTGGTTGATCTGTATTTTTTTATTGCAGTTTGAATGGAAAACGCACCATCTTGGAATACAATTTATAACATAAATAAATAGCGCAGTATATAAAGTTGAGTTCTAACTAAAAAAAAAACTCTTAAAAAAATAATCCAAAATAGAACCGACTTCAATACTCAAAAGTCTGAAATAACTTGTCGGAGTTGGTAAAATGAGCACAATATTTTGATAATACATAGTTACTTTTGAACTATCATGGTACCTTGGTACCATGGTATGTAACTTAAAAACCGCTTGTCCTATTTTGATGAAAGTTAAATGGAACCACCTCGGAAGTACACTATTAAACAAAAAAAGAATCGGTTCAAAAATGGGGAAGATATCGGTGAACATAAAAAAAATATACAATACAGTCGAACAAAATAATTATAACCTCCTTTTAGAAGTCGGTTAAAAAAGAAAATATACCGGTAATATAACTATGTGTAACATATTTTATGATACGAAATATTGCATATCTATGCGCTATATGCCTCTTGTATCATGGGACATGTATGAAAATCGTATGTTTTGTAGACAAAAAAGGATCACGTGAAACACCACGGTGCGCTGTATGTCTTCTGGTCAAGTATTGGAATTTATTTGTACATTGTATAAGTTTGTTTCGTGTTATCACAAACTGTATCCAAAGTTTTGAATCCAGCTCAACCCTTGTTCTGAGCCAGCTAGAGGCTTGTATTCCAGACCAACCCAGCCGTCGTACCCACTGGCAGTCAGATGTTTCAGTACATATTCATAGTTTATTTCTCCCGCAGTATTGGGCTCATTGCGATGAGGCACTTGAGCTATCTGGAATGTACATGTTTTGTTAATATTATGGTCCGTCGTGTATGGGAGAATAAATTACTAATACGACGACTATTCAAATGTTACATTTGTAATTATATACTTCATATTTGTACAAATAAATAGCCCGCACCACAATATATTATATTAATTGCTGTGGGATGGCGTAATACTGCCGAGGGTAGCAGAGCAGAGCTCGCCAGCTTCATAGAACATCAACACATATGCGAAGAAAGTACAAACATGGTATTGCTTATATCGTGTAATTACTAAATTACCAACACCATAAAAACATTTCTGAATTCCATAAACTGTTAACTCATATTCCTTAGTGTTCAGATATTATCACTTTCAAAAAACAGTGAAATACTTAAGTGCATGTTGTGTTTGCATCTAGAAGGCCGTTCTCCTAACATGGTATAGTTCTGTTTTCTGTGTTATTTTGTTGTAACGTCCAGTTTGTGAAACTAATATAAAAAAAATAGAGAATTATATGTTTACTTCATATAACTTGCAGAAAAATACTAATTTAATTTTGTAGGGATAATTATATAACACACTGGTGTGTAATTTCATTACGCTCGTGTGTGTATAGCTCGATTTATGGCCCTAAAAGCGATGTAATAAAGCTCACTTTACGAGCAAGTGTGTTAAAATATATTATTAAATTATAATTAATGTTTTTCGAGTCACATTTATTTATTTTATCACAATTATCCTGCACACAATTGTAATTGCTAGACAATGCTAGAAAGTAGATACAAGCGGAAGTCAAGGTATTTATAATTTAAAAAAAAATACCTGAACATGTCCCACGTAAGGCATGAACTTGGTGATGGCGTGTGAAAGGTCCCCTTGGATCTGTTGTAAATGGAAGATGTCCAACATCAGCCTCAGGTGGGGGCTGTCGATGCGTTTTATTATATCCACAGCTGTAACACAGAAATCAAAAGCGATGATTGCCTCTGGGCTGTGAGGGCCGGTCGTCAATTAATCTCGATCGGTATGAAAAGGGGAAAGAAAGTAAACGCGTTATTCAGGACAGGACGCAAAAAGGTTACAAGTTATTTTTGTCACAAATTGGCACAACCGACTTCGTTCGCCTGTAATTTTTAATATTAATTTTAAATATAATGGCTATTTTAAATACGATTATTTTTTATTTCAACTTAACGTGGTGAATAATATAAGATTGATAATTCTCACCTGGTGACGTCTCACGTGGTGCATAAACTCACCTTTCCCAAAATCGTTCAACATGTAACCTGGCACAGAGTAGTGGTTAATAGGCTCAATTAGACCCATCAAGCTCTCAGTCTTCAGCACATCCGCTGCGTATTCCAAGTTACTTTCGTACGTCGCCCAGTTGGTGAGTGTTGGTGTTCCTACGACACCAGCCATGATGTGAATCTTCTCCGCGTTTAACGCTTTGGCGTATTGGACCGTGGTCGTGAAGGCAGATTTGAAGTCTTTCTCTTTACCAGGTACCGCTGTCATTACTGGGCTCTCCTTGTCTGTAATATCTGTTCTTTTAGGATAGAACAACTTTCTTTGTTCAAAAACTGATACTTAAATGTATATGTAAGAAAATTATGTAATAATTATCAAATTGATTCTAACCTGAAAAAAAGATATTTGGCTATATTTAACCGCCATGCAATATAAGAAGAAATTATTCGCAGGTAAATTAACCTTTTTATTATTTACCCTGTAAATTACTATAAATTAAATAAGAAATCTTTTAACCGATATCATTTTAACGTTTAGTATCTTACAAAATTGAATTGTTTTTTATTAAATCTTTAAAATAGTGCTGTGGTGGTACCGGTCTAGAATAGTACTCCCCATCTCTTCCTTTTAGTTAGTTACACGAATTTGAATTTTAGCGCCAATAAAATAAGAACATCGACTTTACACAATTTTAAATTAGATTAGTTGAATAATATAATTACTACCAGTATCCTAGTAAATATAAGTACTATGTTAGTAAAATTTTATCAATTACATAAATCAATACATGGGTGTATTTGTTTATAGCGTGAAAATCAAAACACCGTAGAAGCCGGTTTCGTTTCATTCAGCGATAAATAGTATTCACGAGCTCAGTAAGGGTGCGTTTCTTTTTGCACTTTGAGCACAATTACCGTGCTTAAAGTCATTCCGAACCGAAATGCACCGACAGCTGCACACGAAATGTATATGACGTCATCATCCTGTGCTTAGAACGCTCACGACTACAAGGTAGAGCAGTGTGAGCGCTGACAAACATCTGACCGTCTATCGAAAAATTGGTAATCTTGTGGAAGACAAAACATTAAAAACGCAATTTAAACTTTCAGAAAAAATGACTCATGTAGTGCCATTGGAGTACCGTGCGAACTTACGTGCTTAAAATAATCCAGGAATGTATGGGAGAGCAGAGCGAACAAGCATAGATCCGATATTGACAGTGGTCACGGTCAGAATGAGCGGGTACGAGAGTGACGCGGTCTAGTCAGCTGAGGTCACGTGATACTGGGCGGCAGTAGGAAATTTACAAAATAAATTCGTATCAAATCAACAATTATGATATCGCAATAAAAATCCTTACCGTTACTTGACTATGATATTGTCTATCTTGTATAATTATTCTTATTATTTTGGAAAATGTACGTTTTTAAATTTATTAAAAACATGTTTTTATAGTATAAAACTACTCAGAAAATTTTTAGCCAACCGTATTTTAACTCCTGAATATTCCTTAATGCTGAACCAAAAACCAAGAACATCAAACTGGAAAAAAATAAACCTCAGTCACCACAAGACATTTTTTTTAAGTTGGAATTTTTGTGTGTACTGAGCATTTAATGTAAGAGTTAAGGTAAGAAATCCTACTTTTAAAAAAAAAAAAAATAGATATAGTTGCGACACCTATTTATGATTGTTCATGTTTGTTAAGTTGCTTTTGATCAAATACTCATATTTCCATTTGCCATATTATAGGTTAAATACATAAAAGGTAATATAAAATACGAAACCATATGTGCTGAAATAAATAATCATGTGTAGGTATATGATTAACCTTTATATAATACTAGCTGCGCCCCACGGTTTAACCCGCGTGGTGATGATTGATTATGATGATAATGAGAAGTAGCCTATGTGATAATCCAAGGTGTAAACTATCTCCATACCAAATTTCATCGAAATTGGTTTAGCCGTTAGAGCGTGAAGCGGTAACAAACATACACACAAACTTTCGCATTTATAATACTAGCTGCACCCTGCGGTTGTACCCGCGTGGTGATGAAAATAAGACTATGTGTTAATCCAAGATATCAGCTATCTCCATACCAAATTTCATCGAAATCGGTGTAGCCGTTTGAGCGTGAAGAGGTAACAAACACACACACATACTGTTTATAATATTAGTAGGATTTATTAGCGGACATAATATATTACCTGCTTTTAAATTCATTAGCACTTGTTTAATCCCGGCGCTCTCCTTCGCTTGTTTAACTTCTTCTAAAGTAAACCCCGAAGGAAATGCTGATTCCACGGCTTTGAATCCTGCATTTTTGGCTAAAGCGTATCTTTCTACGATGGTAGACGCTTCTTCGAACATAAAAGATATGTTTGCGCAGAATTTCATCGTATTAATTATTATAACTTCTTTTGAGAAAAATAAAGTAACCTAGCTGCTAACAAAAACAAGGTTATCTGTACGTATGTTTGCGTCCTTTCTGTCAAACAAACGTCACGCAACTATCAATATTTTACGTTCCGTTTTAGCTTTTAATACGTCCACAAAAACGAAATATCATAAACATACCGCAAAATAAATATAATTAACCTCAGCTGACATTGTTCTCGTTCGAAATATAGATATTTCAACCGCATTTCACAAAATATGTTGTTCCTAAATATGTATCCGTTATCGCGATGTTGTGTGAATTGGAACGGGTAGTTCAAGGTCGTTGATAAGTATGTCAGCTGTTATCTATAAATACAAATATCGGGAGTTTTGATAACAGTGTGGGAACTACTAAACCATTTTAGTGGAATATTCAGAAAGTTAGAAAACAATGTATTTAGTAATTTACGATGTAGCACTTATAATATAATCTCAATGTAAGTTTACAAAAACCTAGATCTTTATTTTAGAAAAACCGGCAAAGACTCGCGCATTATTTACTGGAAATTTTCGGACCGATCAGTTTTGGACTCATTAACATTTCTGACGTGTTCGTGCGTGAGGTTTTGAGATAAAAATGATGGACAGAACTGGTGATAGTTTTCAATCTTAAAGTAGGTTCTCGTACTTACCTACATAGTTAACTTCTATCCTACTAATATTATAAATGCGAAAGTATGTGAATGTTTGTTCCTCTTTCACGCAAAAATTAATGAACGGATTTTGATGAAATTTGGAACATAGATAGTTTATACCCTGGATTAACACATAGGCTTATTTTCATGACCATCATCGCCGTTTTTCATGATCGAAAAATATAACGGATTTGGGTGAAATTTTGTAAGTAGATACTTTAGATCCGGGAATAACACATATGCTACTTTCATCATCATCATCATCAATCATCACCATCAATCATTAACACATAGGCTTATTTTCATCATCAACATCATCACCGTTTTTTGTCACTACCGTACTGAAACCGTGGGGCACAGTTAGTATTGTAATAAATATAAAAAGAGTATAAAATTAATTATCTTTATAAGGTACTAAAACATTGTAATCGCGTCCAAAGAATTCATAATTTAAAGTTAAAAAAGAAAGGACAGGGTCTGATGAGATTCGTGTTTTCCACAGAGCGTTTCTGCGGTTAGGAAGGCACAAGCCGTCGGTCCCGATTGTTGCCTTAGGATAACACCACGTCGAAGACTTTGACACTAAAAGCTCTCGCATTGGGATTGAGCAGCCCTCCTATCCGCCAACCCGCGCTGGTCAGGAATGTCGAGATGAAGGAATACGGCCCTACGATATTCTCTGAGAGGAAGACCGTGGTCCAAGCCGTGGACAATGTAAGCGATAGCGACGATACTTGGTGGGAAAGGAAATAGATTTATGAAATTTGGTCGTTATACATTCAAAAATAAAGGTTTTACAATTATTTTCTACATCCGCTGTCACTCCCTTTTTTTCTAATTTTTCAAAGAGTTCCGTTGTTTACATCCGAGACTGTATAAGTTACTTAAAAATATATACTATAGTATAGGCTAACTAAAAAACTTAAATGAACAGCAATATAGGTAACTTTATTCCATACCGAGGTTGCTTAATAAAACGTCCAGTTTTACAATATTAACGTATAATGATAAAATATCCAGTAAAATATCATAAAAAATACAGTTTCATAGTAATAAACAACATCATTCAACTATTCATATTTCAGTACATGCTTATATTTATTTTTAGTTAATTACTGTTATGAGGATGTTGTGCGTAATGGGTGCGTTTTGGCCATAACGCATATTGAGTCGACTTTACAGCATTCTTCCCCTTAAGCTATCAATTTTCAAAATTATTAATGACGTAACTATTGTCATTGTAAAACTGGTAGGAAAAGACCACTGTTCTGAGGCATCATTAATGTAATATGGGAGCGCGAGCGACAAAGTTCGAAATCTACAAAATTCTAACTCACGGAAGTTTTCTATATGTCTTAGAACTACCCGATGACTAGAACCCAAGACTACAGAATACCGTCATGTCGCTTTGCCAACTATGCATTGTAGCACTCCACCAAGAGTCAATTGTTACCTTAAACATAAGTGCTAAGATGACCTAGCACACATTATTACAATGAAGCTAAAAATGCTGCCCAATGACTGTACTAGGAAAATAGTCACTGCTATGATGAAGGCACAATATTATACTGCACTTGCTAAAATAATTAAATAATACATTTGTAGACCTATCTACATTGTATAGAATAACTTTTTGAACCTGACATGAATTGACACTTCAGAAAATGAATAATGTAATAAGTTAAAAGTTAGGAGATACCATTTTACATCCGATAAAATTTAGCTAACGGCAAAATAGTTTTGTTTCCTAGGAATTCTCTTATTACATTATTAATTTTGCTGACATAAAAAGTGTAAATTAACAACTATGTTATTTCAGGTCCTGTTCACAAACATAGTACACAGCTCAGTATTAATAAAACGGTTTAGTATGAGAAACGTTGCACCCTAAATGATAAAGGATTAATGAAAAGCATATGAATAAACCCGTTAGATCTTTAAAGAACAAGGAACTAATAAAACTTAAAACAACTTGACAATGGATTAAATCAAATAGGTAAAAATTATACAGGTTATTAAGCATTACCGCTTAGAAATGTTTACAAATTAAAACTATATGCTAATTCTAAAATATAGCCATTAAAACAAGCACACTTGTTCAATGTTTTAGCGCTTTTATAAAAGATTTGGGAATGTCACAGCCTAACTTACAAATTAATATAAAATAATAATAATGTATCGTACACTAACTTATAACCTTACGACATAGGTGTTTATTTTAATAAAAAGGTTTCATTCGTTCTATTTCTAAGCTTTACACATACATTTCTGAGAAATGCATTAGCTGGCGTTTTGCAGTCTTAAAAGATTTCGAGGTATATTGGGTATGATCTGTTCTATAATGAGTATAGTACATTAGGGTTACTTATATGCTTATACCTAGCTTAGTTAAAACTTAAGTTACGTGGCGGGAAATTATTATTAAATTTAGATAGTATTCCTTAAATCATAAATGTATTTTAAAATCTAAGCGAGTTTAAGCAGTATTGCTGTTGATTCTCACCCAATGATAATACCCCAGTATTATCATTGTTCTCACTGGACGATATAAACTTAACTATTTAAAAATGGAAATGTGGCAAATCTAATAAAATACATAGTCTGTAATAAAGTAGGTTGAATTGTCATTTACATTGACAGTTATGTACTCTGGTCAATTCGTTATGGTCTATTTAGGAAATTTATAAGAAAAATAATATAAATATATGAAAGCACCTACGAACGATATCCGTAGGGAAGCACCAAATTTAAAATAATATTTATATTTTAACGAATTCTTTATATTATTTATGATAACAATTAATGTTGTTTAATTAACATTAATACTTGTTTGACTAACACGCGAAACATTAGCCGCCATAATGGATATTAACGTGACGTCGGCACATAATAATAGTAAACGTTATAAAATGTAGGTATTGTTCACAGTTGACAGTATGTATTGCCATTTTTAGCAGGTATGTACATGTGGATAATAATATGTTGAGTATAGTGACTCTCAAACCAAAGCAACGTGGCGTTTCCGTGTAAAATTATAAAGCTGTAAATTTCATTATACCCTCATCACAAAGCATTGTAATGGTTTTGATTTTATGTAATACAATAATTGACTGATGTCCGTTGGGGTAAAAACGTTCTCGAATGAACCACGACTGGACACGACTGATGACCACGGACTGGCAAGCGCAGCATATGACGGGCAGACGACCCGTAGATCGCAGGTAAGGGCTGGATGCGGGCCGCTACCATCAGGTCCTTGTGGAAATCAATGAGGAGGCATAGGTCCAGCTATGGATGTCCTATGGCTGAGATGAATATGATGAATCATTACCCGAGCCCGACCGGTCAATCATTTTGCTAATAACTTCGTTGTTTATATCTCTTATTATTTTTAACATTTTGTTTATTATTCCTGTTTAAATTAAATTGTGTGAATTTTTCATCCTCTTAGTGGTTTATTTTGTACCAGTTGGCTGTTGTGTTGTTTGCCTAAGTTACTCTTCTCTTTCTTTAAGGCACTTATCTATATTTAAAAGAAGAAGCCTTACTTTTATCATAATGATCAAATCAAGCTACATGTATGAGATGGGATAATACCCCAAACATCAGTTTTGCTTAGGAGGTATAGGAATTTCATTGGAGCCCGTTAAAAGTGTTTTCAATACTCCAATCATCAATTAGACGCTCCTGAAGTATTAGTCTAGTATTGTGTTTTATGTAAGTCCATCGTTTATATCTCATTATACTGGATACAAAGTTTCTACGGTCTCTTTCAAATAGCAAAGCAATTATGACAGGTATATAGAACGCAATTTTACTTATTTTAATAATTTAAATTATTCGATGAGTCTTAAATCGAATATAGGTGTTTTGGAAGTGTCATATCATAATTGAATAGCTATTTGAAAAGGACTAAATACCTTACCTTATCTAATTATCTTAGTTTAAGTATATCTATTTAAAATTATTGACAATAATCAGTCACACTAAATGGAGCACAAATAGGGTTGTCTATGGATGATTATTTTATTTCTTTTGTAATACGTACGTAATACATATGGAATGTAATCACTATTTTTGGCAAAAACTGAAGGATACGAACTATTTTTTCTAAACACGGCTTAGATAGGGAATTATTTTAGATTTGTTGCTCCTCAACACAGTGTAGACGAGAATTCAAGCCGAATTTGAAAATTTTAGATGAACTTAATTCCTGGCAGTAATAAAAAGAAATACTCGTGTATATATAAACAAATATGTTAAGACAATATTTTAAAAAATAATGATACTAAGTATTAAACATATGAAGTATGTTTACAGTACGCCTCCTAACCCATGCGACGTATTTTGTAATGTTTATCACCATCATGCCGGTATTTGGTCCAGGAAGTTTATGGATAAAGTAAAATCTAATTAAGATTTCGAATGAAATCTCAATTGCACTCGCGTGGCGTCGGCCCAAGGGGTCATCCGCCTAAAAGTATGGTTTTGACTATTGCTATAGCTTTCGGCTTTATTTCCGTCTTTTCGAACCTAAGAAAGCTTCAACAATGAATTATTTGTTAATAAACCAATTTTATAATTAGTTTCTTGATAAATAATTTATTGTTGAAGCTTTCTTAGGTTCGAAAAGAAGAAGAAAAAGTCGAAAGCTACAGCAATAGTCACAGCCATATTTTTAGACGGATGACCTCCTGTTCGCTAGTCAATCATAAAAAAGCAAGAGATGTAGTTTACAGCCCTCACTAGCTTAAGTAGGTAGGTGCATTGACTATAAATATATCACGGTAGCCGTGGTCAGTGCTCAGTCTTTTTCAGTTCTTTAACATCTGATCCCTGGGGCCCTGGTTTCGAACCCCGGCATGGTAAAAAATTTATATGATTATAATGATTTTGGTCCCGGGTCTTGGATGTTAGTCTGATGTGATTGTTTGTCCAGGCCTGCCGCAACACAAGGAATCCTTTAGTGCGGGAATGTGATGTAAAACCACTGATAACTGAGCCACAGCTACCGTTAACTTGCTAAATACTTTGCTGACCGGCCTAACATAATGTTTTAGTTAGCTTATAGGTATATTCTTGTTAATGAGGTAGGTTACACTTCTACCATTCAACTAGACGCATCGCTACCGGAGATTTGGGCGACAGTAGGAAATCGAATTGGATGTCCAGTTCACCGTCGAACTCCACTCGCCATCTTTGCATTATCTGTAAATAAAATAATCAATATTACTCATTTGTAATATATTATGTATTATAAATACTAGAGCAGGGGTCTCCAAACTACGGACCCTATCTAGGAATAATGCTTAATACTCTATCCTATAGAGTATTAATCATTATTCCATTATATTTTTCAGAGCTCATCTAATTGATGTAATAATTGGCTAAAAATTTTGATGTAAGTAATTTGTATTTTATTTAACACAAAACCCGTGCGTATTGGTTTTTCAATCCATATATTCACTCCACATAGTGTAGGGGTCTCTGCCTAACCACTACCTTCCTGCTACCTTAATGCTACATTACCGACACACTTCTTATGCTTCCATCCATCCATCCATAATTTTAAGTGTAGGTACTTTAGTAGTCTACATTTTACCTAAAAGCAGCACTAACCTTAGCAAGCAAAACGTTCAGTTCTAACTCCACAAATCTCTTTCCTGGACACATCCGCTTGCCCCTCCCGAATGGTGCCACCAACGACGGTGAGTGAGGCTCTCTCACTTCCAGCCACCGTTCTGGGCAGAACTCCTCTGCGCGCCAGAAGTTCTCTTCTTTGCGACACGCGGCGCCAGTGTGGCATAGCACGAATGTCTGGAAGAAAATAGTTTATTCTTTAAATACGTTTGTTCCTACTTTGATTTTTATACATTATTCGTGCTTTTTTAATCATAACACAAATCTGTGGCGCCTGAGATAAAATGAAAAGCAGTTTGAAATAGACTGATTGTATTTATTTTAGTTACTAAAAAGTAACCAGCCGTCATTAAGCTAGGTCACATTTTGGGACATAAATATAATAAAACCGTATTACGCGATAACTTACGAACGGCTTATTAAATTTTCATCAACAATTAATTTGTTCTAGTAGGCTCCTATACTTTCTATGTTCATATATATGGGTTTAAAGATATTTCAGGCTTAGAGCTTTCTTATTTCTGTTAGGTTCCGAAACTGGTTGCACGTACCTAAGATTTATTTTATGTAAATAAATTATTTGTACCTATGTTATGTATTACTAGCTGCGGCCCGCGATTTTACCAGCGTGGTGATTATTGATGATGATGACGATGATGTAAAGTAGCCTATGTGTTACACCGGGACCTGAAGTACTTACACACCAAATTTAATCTAAATCGGTGTAGCCGTTTGAGCGTGAAGAAATTACAAACGTAGGCAACCTTTCGCCTTTATAATATTAGTAGGATAGAATTAACTAGAACACCCGCAACGAATTTGCCAATCGCTTAGGTGTGGGTAAAAATTATATGGAAATGGTAATGGGTTATTTAATAATATAATTATAAAGTACCTTGCGACCATTCAAACTATATTGAAAACTACTATTTATTGAAAACCAGGCTTTTTGAGCTTTGAAATTTTCGCAACAATACTGCTTATTAAAAGCCCTTACCCCGGCTGGCAGCTTGTGTCCTCCGATAATCATTGGGGCCTCTAATAATCTCGCCAAGAAAGGCGCGGTGGGTAACAATCTAAAAGCTTCATTGGCAGCTGCTTTCACTGAAGGCGTCGCAGCTAACTCTTCGGCACTGAGCATGGCACTGGATGGCAGCTCATCGTGGATCCGACGCTGCCAGTCTGGTCTACTGCTGAGCAGGTATAGAAGGAAGACTAGGCTGTTCGCTAACTGTGAAAAAGGAAGCGACAATAACTATGATTGCAAGCTCATTTGTCGAGATAACTTGCGAGCTTCAGTTTTACCCTTCTTGAAGTAAAGAAATTAATGAGAACAATGCTATAACTATTAAGAAAGACCAGACATACGCCAATGAGACATCCATTCTGTGTAGTAATTTAATCGAACTACAAAATTAATTAGAACCTACATTTGGAAAGTTTTATTTCTTAAATGTATTCTCGCAAATTGCATTGCACTTACAAAGGTTTCATAAAGAAGATTTAACTTGTAACTCGAAACGATTTGATTACTTAAAAAAAAAAATTACCAATAATTGGAACCGACTTCAACACTCAATTTTCACCCTTTGACCTTTGCTGGGCTTTGCTGCTCACGGGATCAATTGGCATTGTGTATGTTCATCGATTTCTTTATCCGCAATTAGAAAGTCGTCCAGATAGACATAACACTATTCAGTTATTGGAGTACCTATAACTCAAAAATCACTTGTCCTATTTTGATGAAATATAAATGGGACCACCTCGGAGGTACACTCAAAAAGAATTTCGAGAATCGGTCCAAAAATGGGAAACCAATCTGTGAACATACATAAAAAAACATACAGTCGAATATAACCTCCTCCCTTTTTGAAGTCGGTTATAAATGAAAATGTATAGTGCGTATGTCTAATGAGTAGAATTCATCGCCTCAATCTGTGTTCTCTCACAGATACAATTTGGGTGCTTTTAAGTCACGAGTGAATATCCTCTAGTTATAATAGGTATAGGCGTCCCGCGTGATCCATCATACAGTGAATGACCATTTAACATCTGATGAAATCAATAAAAAAGTAGTTGGAAGAAGTAATGTCCTTTTTGAGTATATTATTATTGTCCAGATGTACTTAATATCATTAGATTATATAATAAATACCGTTTCTATTCCAGCAGTAATGAAATCAATGACTGCTGCTTTCTTGTCCCTCACATCCAATGCTGGATTGTCTTGAATCTTCAGGAATATTTCACGGAGCCCATCGTCCTGCGCCGTGGCCTTAGTTCTCGACTTCGCTTCATCCATGAGCTCCGAAACTATACTGCCAAGAAAATTAAATGCTGTTCAGAATCAATAATTGTTCTTTCGAACTGCTACATACATAAAGTTATAATTAAATATTATATCTATTTTTACGTTTTAGGTAGATGTCACGTTTGACCTCTTAATTGATGGTCATGACGATGCGATCGCAGTCCGAATCGCTCTGGACCTAGAATGCTTACTGTATCTCAAAGACTGATGTCTGAATAGACAGTTATTCAAACTTGAGGTTGGTTAGCCTAGCCTACCTAGCCAAGATGGTACTGGAAAGTACCCAACCACCATGATGATGAACCACGTGGATTTGATTGCAGATGTAGCCTTTACCGGAAGCTCAAGCCGTTGGTGGAGATCGAACGAGCGTCCGTCAGGTTTAACCGATGATCTCTATTAATTTTTTTTTTAAATAGAAAAGTTAATAATTAATTATACATTAAGAATAGCTCTTTCAGTAAATAGATGGAGGTACCGAGAAAGGCTTTGCGGAAGTGTTAAAGGAACTTTGAATATGATCGATTAGGTGTGTATGATTAACACATAAATACCATTTGATTATTCATAGCGTATCGATCAAAATTCAAAGGTCTTTTAACTCTTCCGTAAGACCTCTCTCTGTCCCTACGTGCATTTCCTAGAAGGGCTTTGCCTCACGTCTCCCTGCTTATTTCCATACTTTACATATGTTCAATGTAACATGATATCGAGGGCGCACATTGTCGTGTTTAAAATTGAAGGCAGCTCACGTTTTGTTAACATAATCGTCAATGCCAAGGTCAATTCATTCATTGGTTGCATAAAAAATAACGTCGTTCGTACTTCAACCACTTTACAAAACGATAACGACCATAGTAACAAGACTTACTTCCTCTAAGTCGATAATAAAAGCCTCCAAAGAAATATAATACTTAGCTATTTGCGAATTATATATAAACAACCGCTGCCGCATCAGTAAGTATATATGTATGATATAACATGCTTACGTCAAACAATGTATCGGTATGTTTACATATTTATACATAGGTACCTATACCATATTCACAGATCTGAACCATAACCCTCAAAAAACCAGAAACAGAAGCAGATTTGCATGCGTAATGACTGCACTTTACGCAATGTCAATTATTTATAAAAGGTTTATGATGTGAAGATACGTCGCTTCCTGATGCCAGGTAGCCAGCCTGCAGCAGGCGGTGAGCTCTCAGTCAGCAGCGTAGTCTTCTCGTGAGTATTTAGTAGGAGTAAGTGTTTAGTTTTCACGATATTAATAACATGTAGACTATTAGACTAGGGTCGATAAGTTTTAAAACACCAAAAAAAAATTAATAGAATAAAACCCACTGGAAAAGGAAGAGAGTATGACAAAATGAAAGAAAAAATAAATTAAGGGCGATCTGAGATCGGGAAGGGAAGGGGCTCCCTTACCATAGTACTAAATATTTTCTACACCATCAGAAAGTAGAGAATTAACCGAAAAAAAAATTGGTTGTCTGTTAAGTCGGTTTACGGACGATAGATTTACGTGATAACGTCATAATCATTTATGACTTTGACTTTGACTGACTTTGACTTACTTTGACTTTGTCTTTGTCTTTGACTTTGACTTTGATTATTTTATGTAATACAAAACTCAGGTGGAACGTTACGCGGAACGTTACTATTTTTCATGAGTGTTGCTGGTATTCATCAATTTATAAAACGTTATCACGTCAAAAGCGTACCGACTTTTTTTTAGAAGCAGATTTTTTGACGGGAGAATTTCCGTCTGAAAATTAGGGTGCTATTTCGATATTAAGTCAAAATAAGGTGAAAAAATAAACAATTTGAAATCAAAAAAATTATAGTGTGTTTGGGACATAAAGAAGCAAGTTTTCACAAAACACGTAAATAAAAAATAAAAAAAATATTTAAAAACCAAAAATTTGGGTATTTGAATTTTTCAATACATTTCGAGGTTATGTAAAAAAGGGTATGTAGAAAAGTACGTAGAAAAGTTTAAAAATTAGTTTATAAAAGTTTTCCTACTCGCTACTAGGGAGCGGTGGCTGTAGAAAAAGAAAACTGAATAGGGCAACTCTTCTTTCTAGTGTCTCTATGGTTCGAGGCCATCGGACATCAGTTTTACAAGATATGTACCCTGCCCAATCCGCTGGGCTATGTTAGTGACAGCTGGACAGATAATTATAAATGAGAAGAACTTTAGCTCTACTACAGATCTCCTCATTTCTGATTTGATCTTGTAGAGAAACCCCGAGCTGTCTCCATAGCTCGTTAATGCGATACTGCTAGCTGATGCGCTATCATCCAAGAAATTTTCAGTTCGTCTTCAGACTTACTACTAGCACCTACACTAGGCTATGCGATTCAAACTGACATACGTGTGGATAGTTTCTTCGCTTGTCACGAACGTCCGGTACACGTTTGTAGGCACGAATTTCCAAAACGGTGCTCCATAATAGGAATCCCTTTGAGATCTGAAGTGTGTCTTCACTGCCGCGGCAAGGGTAGCTACTCTACCAGACATCCACCTTTCTAAGAACCCTAGGCGACTTCCCAGCATCAAGCCACAAACAGCTGAAAACAATAAAAAATCCAGTTTTGGGTAGGTACGATTTAAGCGGATTTTAATTTACTAGATGAATAAAGAAAGCATAGAAACTATACTATTTAATATAATTGACTTAGTCATGTATGCACACATTCATATGTTAAATTTTGTTTGATCGTCTGGAAACTTGTTACGCCAAGGACATACACATACATTTTTAATTACCTTCGGAGAGTTTAATTGTTCATAAGTAATGGCCTTATGCATAAGCTACTATGATGTCCGTACACGGCAGCTATCAAGGTAATTAAATTATTAACATATTAATAGCGCTCCGCGGTTTTACCCGCGTGGATTACGATTTTACAGCTACCTTAATTGACCCACGGAAACTATACTTTAATCGAAGAGAAGTATATGAAAGTATAGTTTATGTGCTATTTCAGGGACTAACCTATCTCCATACCAATTTTCATCGAAATTGGTACAGCCATTGAAGCGATAAAGAGTAACAAAAGGTCTTTAATTATTTGCGTATCCCATGGGAACAGCAATTATTTTCGGGGTAAATAGTAGCCTCTATATGTTAATCTAGGGTCTAAACTATCGCCGTACTTACCAAATTTCATCGAAATCAGTGCAGCTGTTAGAGCGTGATGGAGTAACAAATATACACACATACTGACAAACTTACTCCTTTATAATACCTACTGCTGTCTAAAATTTAAAACACATCGAAATGTTATTAAATGGGGCTTTGTTCTAAATCTTATTTTTGCATTGTACAATTTGAACCTTCGCTTTGTTTTTATTTATTTATTTACATTAAGTAACTTAGGGTCAATGACTTAGGGTGGCTTAACTGTTATAAGAGCCAATCAAATTATTAGTACTTATATAGTACATAATTATTCGTTGCATTAACTCGGTTTTTAGGTAGGTACTTAGGTTGAGTTTACCTCAACAGACACAAAGGTTGTTGGTAATATACCTAAACCTAAAATTGAACTCCTCTAAGAATTCTTTATACCCAGTGTATGCCTCAATCTTTAATAAATTGTGTCATTCATTTATCAAAGTACAAACATAGCCTAAATCAATACACCTATCATAATAATTATTACCAGCCTATCCTTAAAATCACTTTCGCAGTGCACCTATAGAAACTACGCATGTGCATAGGGTACCTACTAGGTTAGTAGCTCCACAGACTATACAATAGTTACTGATGTACACTACAATATATATTTATGGCAGTGCCATGATGAAACGTATTCCAGACTAAATTATTGCATCATAATGATGTATCGTCTAATAGATAAAGGCACCTGGATTTCGTATCATGTTTAGGGTTCTGTAACATTAAAACAAACGAGCTATGGAGAGTAGAGCAGCATAGTCAGAGCTTGTCAACATTTTTTTTGTTTATATTATTTACAAAATCTCAGGAATGAGTGGAAAAATCACTGATATTGATAACCTTTTTATAACTATTATAAACTTACATAATATAGGTACACACTATGACGATCTACATTATATATATGTTAAAGAGTTTTATGGCTAGGCGGACTTACGTTCAAATTTTTGAAGGAAAAATTATTTTCAAAACCAACGACTAGAGAATACCGTACTGTATCTTTGCCATTTAAGTTATGCTATACTGCTGTGCAGGATGCAGTTCTCCTGGTTCAAATTCCACTGATAGATTAATTTTTATCTTTATAATTATTTACTATCTATGTTACATTAATTAAATGTTATGTGTTATGTTACATTAATGTAAATCTATAACTTTTATGAATTTATGAGTTACACATTTTGTATACTTATTAACCATATGTGCTGTTATTGATTATTATGAATTATGAACAGAACCCAGATAGTAAGGCACGACTCTTACTTGGGCTCGTTTTTGATAATACCTACTTACGCAAAGCGCTGTAAAATGAAACCATAGTAGCAGAGTAGATAATAACGTATATGTAACACGTAAGTGGACTAGGTACACCGTTGAAATTGAAGTGAGTAATTAACTAAGTTAAGTAATTGATAGTAAGTAATAAGTATGTAATTTCAATCTTACTGGGCAATTCTAAACTAGAATCATGGGCGCCGGCAGCAGTGTGCAAGGGAGTGCACTTAAACCCCCTGTCAAAAAAGATGATAAATTAGTAGTTTTTTTTTTATTATGTTATCTACAGTTTTAGTTAAAACTGAAAGCGTCTAGGTTGCTATCCAAATTTGTTCATCGCTTTGTCAACAAATTCAGTATCCTCGCGCCCGTCATCGTTGAAACTAATGGTGAAAGGAATTCGTTTAAAAGTTCAAAACTTAAGATAAGAAGATAAACGTAAGATATATCAGATATCAAGATGCCTATAACTTCTAGTTCGTATTAACAGCTATTTGCCATCTGAAAACTTGTCATTGAACATTTGCACTATTATGTTATACAGAGAAAATATTTTGATTGTCTGTAGATTGTATAGTTTTCGCTGAATAACAGAGGGTAAATTATTATTTGACTTTTGGGAAATAACGAGAAAATCATTGTTCGTGCAAGTGAATCCGCAGGGCGCCAGTATATCGGCCATAGTATTTTTTTAATACTGTATAGATCTAGCGTTTGACCACTATCTCACTTGATGGTCAGTGACGATGTGGTCGAAGATGTTATCACGCTAGATCTAGTATGCTCATTGGCTCTCTTTAATGATATATTATAATTGATTCACAGGATGATTCAGATGGATAGAAGCGATATATCGCAATTAATTCACGGGATGATTCAGGTAGATAGAAGCAGCGGTTTGTTCTGGAAATAACAAATGCTCAGTGCCCAAAAGTTCCATTTAAGGTAAACATTAAGATTTTGAATATGTTATCATTATTGTCACTCATAATTTGAAGCTAATTGTAAATAATTTATTTTGCTATTTATAATTAAATAAACATACTATACTACTCCATTAATTATCAGCGTGTATCCTAGCGAGACCTTTAGGAGACTAAATGACCTACCTACCTGACTAACGTACCTACTTTTGCTTCGCAATCGACATATAATGATAAACAGGCTAGATAGTTAAAAATGTATATTTTTAAAGCGGTCTTAAATTTAGATAATAACTTATATAGCGTGTATTTTTAAACTCGTTAAGTATGTCCCTTCAAATTGTTTTTTAAAGTGAGCCGGTATCTAATTTCCAGACTGTTTTAAAAACAAAGTATATATTTAATTACCAACCCAAAGATAAGACTGACTGCGAGCGGTTATAAAGAATTATCTTAATTACTTCAACTCTCATGACTCTAGGTAACGAACATTTTTAAACCGTCTTCTATAATCTATAATTGTTCAACTTATAGATAATTTTTTTTCAGTTCATCTTTTTTATATACCTATAGAAGAACATCACTTGGCAATATTTTTCATTGTACGAGTACAATATGTCAAGGGTTTTCTGTCAGCTTTCATCTTTGAGTATACAGCCTCCGCTCCTGTATTATTTTATCTAAGGCTTTCATCAATGGCTTTTTACATCGATGACATTAGAGAGGCTCGCAGGTGCCTATATGCACAGCGGCGGGATGCGTTAGCACCATAATTAAAGTTTGTGGCGGCCGGGACAAATTCTGATGCGTACTGATTTTAATTTTACAAAAATATACAATATACACAACCTACAAGCTCAAAACAGTTACTACTTAAAATTTAAGACTTATTAGTATATTTTTTTCTGGTGTGAAACACAGTTCAAGCGCATTTGTCGTTACAACGAGAATTTTTGATAAAGGAAAAAAATGTTCGGTCGAAAATATTTTTCACTAATAAATTTGTAAATCAAATCAAATTTTGTTCGATCAGACGTAACCTTCATGAACCACTATGCTAAGTAGTTTTTTTAGTTTATTAGACACTAGCGGTCCGCCCCGGCTTCGCACGGGTAAACAATTTAGAATTTAAAAATTAAAACGATCCTTAATATTTTTGAAAATGTAATATAGCCTATGTCACCCGGGGATAGTGTAGCTTCCCAACAGTGAAAGAATTTTTCAAATCGGTTCTGTAGTTTTGGAGCCTATTCAATGCAAACAAACAATCAAATCTTTCCTCTTTTTAATTTAGTATAGATGTAGGACTTTCAACAAAATAAGCTTTGAGAAGGTATTTTCATACCTTTTCAAAGAAGGCTTTATGTTTCGAAGCAATGGATTGCTTCAAACTGTCTCGATTCAAATTCATATCTTAATGAGACTATCGGGTCCATTTGCAGACATTTAAATATAAAAAATAACTATCAAATACCGTTTCGATCGATCAATAATAATGTTTGACATTCATTTATGTATGACTCATTGTTTACTTTCTTGAAATCAAACAGCTTGCAGCAGCAACTTGTGTTACCGAAAAGTGCATTTTCACCCCCTATCGAAGTACCCACTCGCATCTCGAAATGGGGCAAACGTCATTGTTGCCGGCACCTGACGAGGTCATAATCACCTGTTTGTAAATCCCACTATCCTACTAATATTATAAATGTGAAAGTTTGTGTGTATGTTTGTAACCTCTTCACGCTCAAACGACCACCGATTTTGATGAAATTTTGTATGGAGATAGCTTATACCCTGGATTAACACATAGACTTATTTTCATCATCACCGTTTTCCATCACCACGCGGGTATATTTGCGGGGCGCAGCTAGTAATATTATAAATGTGAAAGTTTAGATGGATGGATGGATGTTTGTTACTCAATCACGCCAGAGCGGCTGGATGGATTTGGATGAAATTTGGTGTGGAGCTAGCTTTTATCCTGGATTAACACTTAGGCATCATCACCATGCAACTAGTGTGCACTGGAATTACATAATTTCAATCCACCATCTCCATTCTATCAACCAGATGTACGACTATGCGCCACCGCTACATGGCAGATATACACCACCGCTACGCACGAAGCGTTTTACTTTAACTTTTATAATGCGTACTGCCAGGGAGTGGTACTCACTGCCCGAGTCTGTATTTCCCGATAGGTATGACCCCGGAGTCTTCAAGTCGCGAGTGAATAGGTTCCGTCTATGTTTGCGTGCTCCACCTTAGACCGCGTCATCACTTAACATTAGGTGAGACAGTGGTCAAAATTAAGCTTATAATATTTTAAAAAAGTGTAATCTGTATCATTTTTCCGCTGTAGACTACTATTTCTTTTAAATTATGTGCAAGTAATATTTAATATTTGTTCTATAATCAGTGGCATACAGCAGCAGACTAAACAGCAAAGGTTATTCCGATATCTCAAATTTAACAAGAATGTATATCTTATACCAGATATCTACCAGATGGATCCACCTATGACTAACTTAGCACAACAAATTAATTAATTAATGGCAAGGGACAAATGAAACGGTTGTATCGATCAAAAATACAGAAGATATTTGATCGAAGGTTGTATGTAAGAGTACTGTAACTACCTTTACATAATGAATGTATTACAATACGTTATGTGGAAAGCCAAATTGGTTTCGTTATTGTTTATTTATGTTATTACATAGTATATAAAGTATAGTCGCCCTTAACGGAAATAAAATAAATAATTAAGGTTTCGTTTAAATTCTTGAAGGAAAAATCACTACGTATAACGTATTAAATTACGTATATACGTATAAACTATTAAAGATACGAAAGTTTGTATGTACGTGTTAATGTATGTTACTTCTTCACGCTCAAACGGCTACACCGATTTTGATGAAATTTGGTATGGAGATAGATTAGATTCTGGATTAACAAATAGGCTACTTTTTATCCCGAAAATAATTGGTGTTCCCGTGGGATAAGCTAATAGTTAAAAAACTTCTGTTCTAACTTTTGTCGCTTTACGCTGAAACGGATGAACGAATTTTCATAAAATTTAGAGTGAAGATAGCTTCCAGGGTATACCCTGGAAAAACACTTCGGCTACTTTTTATCCCGGTAATCTATAACACTCGTGAGATAATTGAGGTAGTGGAAAACCCGTGGTCCACGCTGGTGAAACCGCGGGGCGCAGCTAGTATTCTTTGAAAATGGTGAAATTAAACTGTAATATACGCACATTAAATAAATATTCTTTAGATTGAATTAGGAAGACAACGATAAATAATATTTGTGAAGTGTTAGGTAGGTACGTAATTGGTTTTAGATTCCAGTTCATTTATTTCCAATCGCTGCGTATTTTTACCTGTTTCTATAAATTCATGTATTAGAAGTCCCGGTATACATTTTAAAAATTGATTTTGATATCAAGATTTAGTTTTCGGCAGCGAATTGGGTAAACTAAACAAAAAACTATTTACTTAAACATTTCAGATTTTTTGTTGTTTTTTCGGGTTAGTTTTCTTGTAGAATTTGAAAGCATGCACTGTAAAGACTTACATTCAAGCCCCACTCTGTTCGTCAGCTGATCGAAGCCAAGGACAGTGCCGTCTGGCTTCCGACATGTGTCCAACAAATGTAGGAAGTCATCGCAGATGCTGTTGAGCTCTGGGAGAAATCCCTGCATTGTTTGAGGGCTGGTAAGCTCTGCTGTGAGGTGCCGACGAAGGTGAAACCACTTTTCTCCTTGTCTGGAACATTTATAGAAACCCCTTTGTCGAGCTATGCATTCAATCAATTCTCAGTATATAGTTACTTACACTAATCAGCCACTTTCAACAAGTCCTTGTGGAAATCAATGGGGGAGGCATATGTTCAGCAGTGGACGTCCTATGGCTGAGATGACGATGATGATGATGATGACACTAATAAGAAAGCGAAAATTAAGTTAGAGTTAAACGTTGAGTTACTTATTTATGCAATCAATATTATTATGTTTGGTTTTTTTAGCAAACACACGGTTTTAACACTGATATCCTACTTACATTCATCATACATAAATCCTTTTTCGATGTGACATCAAAGCGCAACTGTTCGGCAGTAATTATAAGTGATACCTACTACGATAAATAATGTTTTAGTTTCGAACTTTTTTTGACCGATTAAAGTATATACACTTATACAGTTAGCACGATTGCACCGTGACTTTCACATGAGTTATTTTAAAAATTACATTTATTAACTATTGACAATAATAATTGGAAGGTAAACAATAAACATTCAGCCGAATAAAATAGATGTTAACCTATACATAAACAGATACATATCTATTTATGAAAAATCATTTACACTGACTATTATTTAATTTTCACAGTAAGCTATCATCTAATAGCTTTAAAATAGCGACGCTATGATAGCGCAGCGGTGGGAATGTCGCGTCGGCTGTCAGACTGACGGACGCTGGTTCGATCCCCACCAACGGCTTGAGCTTCCGGTGTAGGTAACGCCGTTTCTTCGAGTACCTGCCTGGCCAATGACGACCTAGACAACCTCAAATTTTAAAAACTGTCACCAAACAGTGTTCAGGAAATCTTCCTTGGGAGCTAGTAAACAGTCTATATATGTCATTACATCTTCGACCACATCGTCACTCACCTCACCTCAAGTGAGATCATGGTCAAACGACAACCGATAGTGGGCAATCTATTGACGGTCGTAGTGGCTCAGTGGTCAGAGACATGACTTCTGGGTCTCCGAGTTCGAATTCCGGTAGGGCCAAAAAATTGTGAGATGAGTTTAGATTTTTGTCTCGGGTCTTGGATATTTGTGAGCAGTAATTGTGTGTGTCCATGCCTCCCGCGACAGGGAATCCTAGTGCGGGGTGAGAAAAAAATAATTATATACAGTATAAAAACAATTAGACACATTTTCAGAGATGTAAGTTCACATTCGTGTTGTATCGATAAGGCTTAGAGGTTTTAATTGTAGAATATGTATCGACAATTAAAAACCATGAAGCATAACGAATGCGTAATAAAGCCGTCCTCGTCGTATCTGAGTGTAGACGTTCCTAATACTCATAAAACCCAGACAGGAAACCTACAACAATGCCAAAAAAACTAGCAACAGCATTGTAAGTGCCCAATAAATCTACGTGACTGGCGAATGTAAAATTTTGAAGCCTTGACAAATATATCTTACAGCAAACTTGCATTTAATATACCTACAATGACGTAAGTATTATCTACACTCTACTGTATTAACGATGTTATTAAATGGAACGGGACTTGATCGAGTGAAAAACATTTTACGTCATACAGTCGTACAAGAACTGCATTACCCTACCCTGAACTATGCTGACACAGAAATGCTACTGACAGCAATTTTCATAAAATACAAAATTACATCGACACCTATCCTACAACAGCATAAAACTTCTTATATTATACAATATGTACACACACATTTAATAGGATGAAATACTCAAGTTAAACCTATTCTAGAATAGAACAATACTCAAAAACCTAGGTTTTTGAGTATTTTGTAAAAACTGAATAAATGCAAAAAAAACATACATTAAAACACACACACACACAAACACACACACACACAGCCACACACAGACTCACAAACACAAACAACATGATGAAACTAGTTGATGATGTTAGTTGCATAAACCACGTTATCTCTTATAACCGCTACATTATTTAGGCAGTACTTCTGTAATTTAGACGTAAAAGGCCTGGATCCCATGCCACAGGTTACGAGCCTAGTTTGGGAGCCAGCTAGACGAATTGTTAATGTATCATAAGCCTTATTTACTCAAATAAACGAATTTTGAATTGAATTTATAGCCTACGTCACTCGGAGATAGTGTAGCTGTCCAGTGAAAGAATTTTTCAAATCGAATCAGTACTTTTTTTTTTATCACACTCAGACCCCCGCACTAGGATTCCTTATATCGCGGGAGGCATGGACACACACAATCACAGCACACTAACATCCAAGACCCGGGACAAACATCTACACTCATCGCACAAATGTTTGCCCCTGAACCCAGGGTCCCGGAGACACAGAAGTCATGTCAATGACACTAACCACTGCGCCACGGTGACTGTCAAGAAGTTTGGGAACCTATTCAATGCAAACAATCAATTCTTTTCTCTTTATAATAGTAGTATAGATTAGGATTAGGACAGCGCATAGATAGAACTGATAGAACACACATATTCACTATTCACATAGAAAATAAAAAATGTCCAATATCAATCAATCGGTTATGTGTACCAACATTCACTCAGGAAAAAGTTTAAGTGTATAACTATTTATAATATTTAACCATAACAAGATATGCCCAAAGTTCCATTAAGGCGTAAAAGACAACCTCACGTTTCTTCCATTTACAAAAGTACCCTCAGATAGGACATGCCCCCGCTCGAACCAGATTTCTGAATCCACCACTGTATACCAAGCAGTAGATAAGTCTCGAGGTCAAACCACCCGTTGTGATCAATGAATGGACCTAATGCTGATTCCCTTGTACATAAGTCTACTTATTCAATTGAATAATAAAAACGGATTGCTGATTATTATCAGACTAAAATACGTTCTATAAGTTATAGTATTTTATCCAGGCGGAGCCATTACATGTTCATTATACCTACACGCTTACCTTGTGTATAAAACTTTTAAAAAATATTTTTTTAATCATGGTATTGTCACATTGCAACAAATAGTACAGACACATGGTATTGGCACATATTTGATAATGTTCTTAATTTTAGATCATTATATAGGATTGGTTATCTTATAGTGATGTATAGTTCGTGTGCGAGGGTTAGAAAATTTAACTTATAGGTACCAAGCAGTAGACCTAATACAGCATTTCAACATTATATAATTTCAAAGGGGTAGGAAATGAGTGTAAGGTGAGTGTGTCGCTCAACGGTTTGTATTGCTTATTTTTTAATCCTTTATAGACTTACTTACTATACTTTTACTTACTACGTTTACGTTTACGAACTTACTAACTCAATATACTATACTTATTTTCACGACTATTTTAAGCTAAATTACTGCGTGTTTACATTATACTGTGTACATCGCTCGATACAGACTGTTTTTGTTGCTTGTAACGCTTGCATAACTGTATAACATGCCAATATACTACAGACTGGCCGGTTGGCGCAGTCTGTAGCCACTCTGTCTCCTGAGCCGCTGGTCCCGGGTTCGATTCCCGGACAGGTCAAACATTTGTGTGTATGAACATGTCTGTTTGACCTGTGTCTGGGTGTGTATATGTATATAAGTATATATATCAGTCATCTGGTTACCATAGTACAGGCTCTGCCTAGTTTGGGACCTGAAGACCTTGTGTGAATGTTGATAAATAAAATATAAAAAAAAATATGAAACTGTTCTCCACAACACAGGGAATCCTAGTGTGGAGACCAGAGTCAAATCTTAAATCTTAATAATTAATTAGTATTCAGCAACACAAAAATTCAAATTATGTATGTGTATTCGTGTTATGAGCAAATAAATTGTTCTTATTCTTCTAACTTTGACTACTGTATATCTCTTAACTTGAAAAAAAAATCTTCGTTACTCACCAGTAACGAAGATTTTTTTTCAATTTCACAAATCTTTTTATAAATCACTAGCTGCGGCCCGCAGTTTCACCCGCGTGGACTAAGGTTTTCCCGCTATCTCAATTATCCTCCGGGATAGTTTTTCCGAGATAAAAGTAGTACATGTGTTATTTCAGGGTATAATTAGCTTAGTTTATTATATACTACGTCTTCTGACCTGTAACAACATTGTTATCAATAAAGAACTATGACTATGACTAAGCTTGCTTCATTCAGAATTTCATGCAAATCTTAGGTGTGTGTGCTTTGATTGTGTGTGACCATGCCTCCCGCGACACAGGGAATCCTAGTGGAGATATTGAGTGGTATACAAATTTAGAGTGAGTCCAAGAATGTTTACTGACTTAAAAAAAACAACAAGAAGACACTGCGTGTGACAGTTTAACAAACTTGATGGCAACACTCAACGATATAGCTGTTGCCAACGTCAATAAGTTACCCATAGTCCACACACTATTCAAAGCGCTAAATTTGTCTGTTTCGTTATCATTATGTCACTGTAACCTACATGGCGGGGATGCGGGATGCGGGTTTGATTCTCATCCGAGTCAGATTTTTGTGTCTAATATGTTTTTCATACTGTGTTAAAGTTAAATATCCTTAGATAGACAGCGGTAGTAATTATGTTATTCATTCTACGTTAAATCTTGTAAAATAATAAAGTACTTATAGCTATGATAAAGTCCGAATCTGTGTGGTACTTCTATGAATGACAATCCAAAAACAAGATTGATTTTAAAATTGCGGGTACATTTAAATAATATAAGTCGACGTGTTATTTGGTGATGACTAAAACTACGCTCAATCGCACAAAACTGATGTTATGTCAGGAATAGCGTAGTTATAAGTTATACAAATATTCTCATTTTAGCATAAACAGAATAAGTTGTTCAATTGACTTTGAGCTACTTTGAGTGAACAAATAATGTGCACTATATAGTAAGTACGAAAAAATATCATATAACTTACTCGTTAACGAGTCCCGTGTAGGCGTAGGAATAGTTATAAGAATAGTTGTAAGTTATACGAATATTCTAATTTTAGCATAAACAGAATAAGTTGTTCAATTGACTTTGAGCTAGTTTGAGTGATCAAATAATGTGCACTATATAGTAAGTACGAAAAAATATCATATAACTTACTCGTTAACGAGTCCCGTGGAGGCGTACCGATCTGGTCTGCTTCTCCTGTAGACCTGTACAATTTCTGTCGGTGGTCTGAACGGCCTCTTCGATGGAACTCTGAGGACTGCTTCCAATGCAGCCCGGTTTGCTATAGACACCAAAACGGATCCGCTGGGCGTGGTCTCCGCAAATACGTCTCCGTACCGCCTGAACATATCTGTGTGGAAATATCTGATCGGTCTAAGGTATGCAGACTAGTTGCGTAACAATGGCAAGAGATAATTCTCAATGAATTAAAGTTTTTAGAAGGACACTTTCAGACGTGAGGGCGGGAGTCCCCGTAAGAGAGGAAGACATTCTGTACTGTATATGAAGCACCACTATATACTGAATGGCATTTTAGAGTTCGTGCGTTCATAATCCAATTGTAGTCGATTATTTCTTCTCCAATTTAGTTTTCTCGCCAACACGGCGAGATATTATGAAAACGCTTGCATATTCCAATTCCATGTAGTCTGTAACCTATTACATTAAAAAGTATTTTTAAGTGTAATGCCGCTGTGCCCAGCAGCCACTTATTAGTTGCACTACTATTTATACACGATATCAAAGTTGGTGGAGTATTCGACCATTTTATAATCACTAATAAATTTGTTTAAAAACGACACACGTACATATATATGTCCATTTTGATGCCTAAATGTGAATATTTTGAGTGTCTCTAATAACAGTTTCAATTAACATTTAAGAAGGTAAGATACTCTATCATTTGCTTTTTTAAATTGTTGGAATCTCACCTGCGTACGCATCATGTAACTTGTTCATTCTATATCTGCTCCAGAACAGCCATCTTGATCCAATAAAGGGTAGAGCCTGTGGTCCTGGCAAGTTGTGCTGCTTTTTTCCATTCGGGACTTTTGTCGTCAGGGCAATGGCAATTAACACAGCGATCACAGCTAGTAGTAGAGTAGGAGCTCTCGACCAGTCAACCAATGGATGCGGGGTGTTCTGCAAAAGACGAAAGCATAGGTACTTTGATAACAAAGTAGAACAAGTACACAGCTAACAGCTGCTGGGCAGCAGGCTCAACTTCTAAGATAAGGACAAAATACGCATCTTTACTTTATTCAAATCAAGGACTACAGCCTGAACACACTATACCTACATGTGTTTGATGACAGTTTTTCAAACTTGAGAGTGGAGCCAGATAGAAACTCGAAAGTACCCTATGCTATGCTGTGAATTTGATAACGGTGTTGCCTTCATGAAATGTTGAAACTGTTGGTGGGGATTGGAACAGCGTCCGTCAGTTATCCGGTCGACAATTTCACCGCTAGGCTATCGTCTCTTCAAAGGTTGCTGACGTAATGCGCAGAAGTACAGTAAAGAATTGCGTTAGTACAGCCTACAATAACTTTTTTCCAACACAGTTTAAATAATAGTTTCTGTGCCTGCGTTCTCCCCTCACCAGGTACAGCGGTCTCGGTGAAACCATAGCACTTATTCCCTCTGTAAAACCTAGAACCAAAACAATAAAGCCAAGGTACATTATGATGTACGGATTTCTATACTGGGTTCACCGACCGATCAAGAATGATCAGAGGTTATTGCACTTAAAATCCAAATATTGACCGAGCATGTTTCCGCGGAATATTTAATTCTTATTTGATGATGATATCAGTCATATGATGTACTTTTTAATATTTGTTTGGTAACGCGGTCGACGACCCGTCAACAGCCTCGTGAGCCAACGCAGGCGCAGGCGTGGCCGAGTTATGAACCCCGTGAGTACTAACTATTGTTTATTCTGTGATCAGTAAACGTGCGGAGTTGACGCTGCGCTCTTGACATTGGCTTTGCATAACTGTTGTTACGTAAGCTCAACCGGTACCACAGATTTAATGGTAGTCATTATGTAACCGGTATCATTGTATGTAATTAAAATATGCCGCATGTCGCAGCCGCGCACAGCCGCCTCCACACAGCCCACCTTCTGTGATTGCTCGGTCATAAGGCATTGTTTTACCCTATGGTTTTACCGCCATAAAAAATAATGTATAGTCGCGTAAAATATATTGAAAAATAGCAGTTTTTAATACTTCCCACTTGATATTATAAATGCGAAAGTTTGTGACCATGAATGTGTTGATGTATTATTTTGTAATTTTTAGACTTTCGCGATTCGAACACATTGTCGGCGCGTCGACAACGTCGAGGTAAATAAATTACTAAATGTTTTTCTCGCGATCAAGCCCCGTCTGATTTAATAACAATGTGGTGATGTATGTTTGTTACTCTTTCACGCCTAAACGGCTGGATAGATTTAGATAAAATTTGGTATGGAGATAGCTTATACCCTGGATTAACACATAACTTATTTTCATCATGACCCTTTTTATCACTATGCGGGTAAAATGGAATTTAGATGAAATTTGATATGAAGTTACGAATAACATATACGGTCATACGCTAAATCTGTAAGGGATAAAAATAGTCTTACTCATACTTGGTCGAATTTTGGTTCTGTGCCCACGACCTGTCTTGAGGGTTGGGACCATGCCCACGTTGTAATAGAATATGACATAACTGCGAGCACAGAATAAGTAATAGCCCAAACAAGTGTTCCGTATAATTTATGAGGAACTATTTCTCAACTATTGCCATGTGGATTGAGTGCATGTGGAACCAGTTTTTATTGGGCTTTTGACGGCTTTGGACGATTCAATCCAACCACACATGACACTCTATCAATGCCCGTCCTAGGACGCAGTAACTTACCCGCTGTTCCGATAACCTGATGCGGCTAAGCTAACCGCAATTTAAATAAAAACATCTAATTCTGTTATTTTTAGGTATTGATAACTGTCGTACTAATTTGGACTTTATCGTAACCATTTAAGAACTATGTTTTATTCCACTATTATAGTTTACTTTAGTTGAACAAGAGAATCACCACCAGTGTTACATTAAATTTCGGGGAATCGGGCCATTCAATTCCTTACATTTGCTGGGACACCGAAGTTTTTTTGGTCTAGTGGTGATATCGACTATAATTTACTTATAATATATAACCTGTAAAGCCTCTAACTAAAATAAGCGCCTTAAAACATTATCTTACCTAACACCCGACACAAAAGAAAAAAATTCATTTAATTAGTTCAGCGGTTTAGTATTTAAAACGAAGGTAACCTACAAACAGGGTAGTTGCAGAATTATAATACAAAAAAAGTAGCTCGATCCATCTTTGAAATCTCTAAGTAAAAAGCAAGTTAGCGGCACCGTTATTACATGTAAATAAGTATGTTATTTTTTTATTTGCTGCACTTACTTAGTTTCTTTTTTAGTGAGACTGTAATTCATCCTTTGATATATCTATCAATGCCAACCGAAAAAAGTAGGACTTATCGTCCAACTGCAACATTGTCATCAATGAGCTGCGGCTGACTGCATTAATTATTGGACCAATTTAGACCACAGTCCAGACTGAATCGTAGACGTTTTTTTAATATTTTTAACTGGTTTATGAAGGGCACTGTTGGTCATTTGTTTTTATATGTTGTCTGAATTTTCGTTAGCTAAATTTCGTTGGAACGACACATTTAATACACGTCAGTCAGGTCGTCTAGAAAAAATGTTCAGGGGTGATATCTAAGTGTGTCAATCATACGCGTGCAGTTCACCTAACTAATATTTATTTATTTACATAATCTAACAGCGTCACATTAAACATGTATGTAGTAAATCTAAGCTTATGCTATGGCCAAAATAGGATTACACATATTACTAAAATTATATGACAAGCGTTGTGTTTACAGTGTTATTATGTTATTATGTCAGGTGTGGCTGGTGGTGGAGTGGAGGTTTGTGTGTGTGGGGATGTGAGAGAGGGTGAGTATGTGTGTCCGTTATTTCATGTTTGAGGACGAGCTTAGAAGAGAAGAACAAATCCAACGTGGGATACTGTTTGTTGTATGTTCGGGCCGAGCGACATAATACGCAATTTTGAGCATAGTTCGAGTTGACATGCGGAACGTGAAGTAGTTGCGTGTTGAGGGTTCGAAATTGGGGTACTCGAAGAGGTACATTTGACAAGAGTTCACTGCAGTCTATTTTACCACACACGATGTCATGAAGTAGCATAATATCGTACTGCATACGTCGTTGCTCTAGAGTATCCATATCAAAGTGCTTACATGCTTCAGAATATGTCTCAAAAGTTCTGTAATCTTTGAAACTGAAAAAATATAGATTTTTTTTTGTTTGTGTATTTTTTTCATATTATATAAAATATTGAGTTACTTATTGACATACTCGTAGACACGTTCAAATACATTTAGGGCACAAAATTGCATCTAATAACATATTTAAATTTAGTTTATAATTTGAATCAACACTAAAATTATAATTTAATGCAAAACACGAAAATGTCAAATATGCATTAATTTAAAAACTTGATGATTGCGTAAAATTACATGAAAAGTAGCATTTTGTGGTAAAAAAGCTTACCTCAGCGTTTATGTTGGACGATGGTGTCATCCGACGCCAGTTTTCAAGCGATATCTCCGAGGTACCAATAATATAACAATTTTTTATACAATACATACCTGCGCTGAGTTATTATTTAAGTAGTTATGGTTAAATAAAATAAATATTACAACATATATGTCATAGAGCACATAATGTACATGTAATAAATATGTCTGACATACACCATACTATTCTCGATTAAAGAAAGACCATATCTGCATACCGTAAACTTGCTTGTCTAAATGTCTAAACTTGATTGCAGCCGTAAAACTCAAAATCGTGAAGTGATTGACGAAATAGTCAAAAAGTGATTGATATTTATGATGGGAGTAGTGACCTATGTAACCGTGGTCATCAGATATCATTTTTCAATTCATTACAGCCAAACCTAATAAAAAATTTAATCATTGTCATCTAAATGTACTCATTGTTTCGTTTTGATGTACCAAATAAAGTTCTTGTTGAAAGACGGTGTATATAGGCTCTAGATACTGAATTAAGCAAACACATGTCACACCCGAGCAATTCAAATGAACTTGCTGGATTCTTGAGCTCATTGTTTGCTCCTCGGCTACGAGATACTTGGCGGTAGAAATAGGAGTCAAGAGATAAGATAACTTTATCTAATTATAACAAAGTTCCTTGTGCACCACCAGCCCCACTGCTCTACATTCGCAATATACTTTCAAGGGCATTACCATATTGGAATAGCTTTAGTCGTAATTGCAAGATTTTTCATACAAAATAGAAACTCCGAGTAAATATGTGGGGTCTGGGCATGACCATTATTAATCTCCATCAAAGGACTCACACATAATTGAAGTTTGTGCGTGTGACAGATTCGAAGACTTTTTTAACATAGTGAAGACTGATTTTTATAGCAATACTTTGTCAACATTCGCAAATTATTGTATTCTAAATTATTTTATCCTACTAATATTATAAATGCGAATGTTTGTGTGTATGTTTGTTACTTCTTCACGCTCAAACGGCTACACTGATTACGATGAAATTTGGTATGGAGATAGTTTAAGCCCTGGATTAACACATCATCATCATCATTTCAGTCATATAACGTCCACTGCTGGACATATGCCTCCACCATATAGCGGGGATTTGCCAATATTCGCCACGCTTGGCAGGCGTTAATTAAATTTTATGTTTTGACCATATCAAAATCGCCATATCGCGACATTTGTGTCAGAGGTTATGTTTTATAATTTAGAAGTCATTCCTCCGGCAACTTGTGTGGCAAATTAGATAATTATAATGAATACTTTCTAATTCAAGACTCGATATTCATTATCGGTCGGGATGATAGCTTTTTTAAAATAAGCTCAATAAATTACGGAATTTACTCAGAGGGTTCTATACCAAACACTGTTTTCGCGTTGTATTGTAGGTATTAATATTATGCAAACGTATTGCTATCTCAGCGTTCTCCCCAACCCCCTATGCAACCGATAGAGACAGGTGCTGCTCGTGAGCTGTGTTTTTTTTTAAATAGATAGAGTGATTGAAGAGGAAGGTTTATATGTATAATAACATCTATTAAATAGTGGAGAAATACTGTTATTCCCGTGCGAAGCCGGAGCGAGTCGCTAGTTATACATAATACATGAAATCTGACAGTATTCAAAAGTAAAAAAAGAACTTTTTTTTTTGTATGGACAAGTGCGCGTGTAGAATCCTTTTAATCGATAAATTGGGTTTAGTAACGTACTTCTGCGTCACACATTGTTTGGGTGACCTCTATTGGCATTTTCAAGTAAGCGCTTCCCTGGTTCGGGGGCACGGTCGTAAGATCGCAGTCGTTAGACCGTGTCGGAGGCGGTTAGATGGTCTGAAAACTGTGACTGTGCTGGCCACGAGCGTATCCGCTAAACTGCATTGGCCAGCGTGGTGCATTACATCCTCTTTGATAGGAAGGCCTTTTCCCAGCAATGAGAATATATTGGGCTGATTCATGATGTATTGGTATGTAAATACAATTCTACAGCAAAGTTGTATTTCAGAACTATTTACATACATTATTGGTTTTGCAACTATAAAAAATCAAGTAAATTAGAAAAGCACTAGAAAGCTCAGGTATAATAAAACAGTTTAATTTTGATAAACGTTGCACTTTAAGCTCAACTTAAATTTCAATATAATTCAATTACATTACAATCGTGAAAGCCTTAGAGTTTACATTCATTACAATTGATTGCAAAGTAATTATTATTTTGTTTAAACCTTTTCTGAACTCATGACTATATTAACAATATCGAATAATTGACCCGTGTAATAAACCTAGACCTAAATTATATCTGAGGTTATCAAGTGTAGAGCGAGACTTAGGAAATGGACAATTTAGGTGATAAGGTTGCGAAACATTTACATACTTTTAATAAGTATGTAAATGTTACAAAAAACAAAATATGAAATTAAAGCCGCTTGGAGCGGGTTCAACTTAAGCCTTAGGTTACCGCATACAAGTCTTGGACATGCGTTTGAATCGCCTGTCATACTAATTCTCTTAAAAACCTTTTGGTTTAGAAATCGTCGTTCGTTTTTTTGTCTTTTGTTAGAAAAGGCCTGCATTCAGCCTCTTCCTGCCCTAATCCCACGATACAGTATTTGATGGCCTCGATACTAGGCTCAATGTAATAAATAAACTATTATGTAAATGAGAGAGTTTTTTTCTTGTGTGTTCCTTCAACGATTCATCATCTATCGAAAAAAGTACCCAAACGTATTTAATCTCGAACTCCTTAGGGTTAGAGATTAAATAAATAAAATTATCTAAACTCACACTATCATGAGAATAGTTTTATAACTTTATTTCTAGATGTATACCTATCTTATTTGTTCTGTTTCAACGGTTATTATCAGAGCAAAGACCTCATAAAATTTTATTGACACGTTCCTCCCAAAATAATAAAAAAACAAAACTTAAGTATGAGGCAGCACTTTAACCGTCAAAATAATATTACGTTATCTTATTAATTACGTAGCTTATACAGTACACATCCAGAACACATGTTCTGGATTTGTAGATTACTGAACTTCTAGTCCGGCAGCGCTGGAGCGCTGACCATTTCGGGGTCATAACTTCATTAGTTACAAAATTTCTGAAGTTGCTGATTTTTTGCTTGTCGTTGTTTTATCGTCGTCATAAATTTATTACTATATACATAATATACATTTATTACTTGCGTTTTTATAAATTAAAATCAAACAAGGATGAATTTTACACAAATAAAATTTAAACAGGTGTTATCAGTGATCTCGAGACAGGGATCACTTCTATATTTTTTAAGCAAAGTAAATGATATATTTTTTTTAAAGATTATAAGCTTGCGTTTGACCACTCACCTGATGTTAAGCGACGACGCGGTCTAAGGTGGAGCACGCAAACTTAGAAGGAACCTATTCAATCGCGACTTGAAGACTCCGGGGTTGTACATATCGGGAAACACAGACTCAGGCAGTGAGTTCCACTCTCTGGCAGTACGCATTATAAAAGTAGAAGCAAAACGCTTCGTGCGTAACGGTGGTAATATTTATCATGATATATTAGGTACGAGATAAATTTTCCATGGAGAGAGATGACACTAGGATTTCCTGGAGGATAGGATTGCTGGAGGCATGGCAATACACTTAATCACAGCACACAAATATCCAAGAGCCGGGACAAAAACCTACACTTCCGCACAAATGTTTGCCCCTGCCTGGATTCGATCCCAGCACCCTGGAAACACAAACCACTTAGCCACGGCAACCGTCCAAAAATAATAACTTTATTTTATAAGAATAAAACATCTCTATTTTTTTCTCTTGATACCGATCGTAAAGGTTTTTATGCCCAAGTCCATAGTGCCAAGCATCTATGGGAGACAACTTAGGGGGCACAAATCTTACTCTATTCTCCGCAGATTTAGCTCCATACGATTTGTTTTTCTTGGGAAAAAAAAGCTTTGTGGGTTAAAATTCAACACTGCAGACGAGGCCGTCGAAGAATTTCGACGGTTATTTTTCGACCTCCCGCAAGATTATGTTTTGAAAGGTACGGTTCACCCGAATGCATAAGTTGGCACATAGGAATCAGCGGAGAAAAAACATTTCATTGAATTCAAATACAAGAGGTATTTGAATTCAATTAAATGTTTTTTCTCCGCTTTTTGAAGTAGGTCGATAATGTATAACCCCTTATTGCTATTTTAATACGTCGTATATAAAGTTAGGTTGTATCTGGCTACAGCATACAGTACAGGATAGCGTGGCTTTAATTGCATAGAAGAGTTACTACCAACCTACAGCTTAGATGATAGTTATAAAAACTGTCATGTAACTTGCATAAGCTGTCGTTTCCAACCGCACTACCCATTTTCAATAATATGCATATCTGTATTGGGAGCAGTCTCAATACGGAATCGCTCCTGAGTTTTCGTTTCTCTAATTATCAGTAGTGGTTTATAATTTATACTGTAACGCCAAGTGATTAGAGCCTTTTAAATATCAACGACTTTATTATCACGTTCAAAGTGCGCGTAGATTAATACCGGAATTCATGTGAAGGAACCATTGGTCGTGCTGATTGGTAAAGTGCACGCACAATATAAGTGCGTATTAGTAAGTATTCGGCCAAATCTCACTAGAATCTTAGAATTTTGGGATTTTATTGTATCATTGGAGTACTAGGCGCCCTGACTAAGATTGCAGGAAGAGGCTGGACTTGTGCCGCTTCCACCTGGTCCTTGTGCAGATGTGCTACTAATAAGTAATATAAAATTCTCCCTATAATAATATTCTTATACAGTACACGATATCAGTATTCCAAATTGGTAACCTAACACTTATAAATGTCAAAACTAAAATCAGTATTTTTCTGTACGTGCAAGAAGTTTTATGTACTTACCTAAAATTAGTAAATACTTCTTTACGCGCATTGAGCACTATTTGGGTGAACAAAAATAATGGAACTCGCGTCATCGTCACCGAACGTTTTCCATGAGATTTATGTAAAATTTGCGTAAATGTGTACTTTTTGGGTGAACAAAAAGCGTGAAACTCGCGTCATCGTCACCGCACGCTTTCCATGCTAGCTCAGAAACCATGTAGTTTTCACTTATATCCGCAGTCCCCAAAGACTGACAACAGAGTTGCCACGTAACATAATATTGGCCCAAGGTTGAGCATAGTATCATATTTATGCCTCTTACAATAATTTCTTTGGGGGTAGAATTAAGACTAACGTACCATATAGAAACCAATTGACGGTCCCTGTGGCGTAGTGGTTAGTGTCATTGACATGACTTCTGTGTCTCCGGGACCCTGAGTTCGAATCTCGGCAGGGGCAAACATTTGTGCGATAAGTGTAGATGTTTGTCGCGGGTCTTGGATGTTTGTGTGATATGATTGTGTGTCCATGCGCTCCGCGATACTGGGAATCCAAGTGCGAGGGTCTGAGTGTGATATAAAAAATTGGTTGTCTGTAAAGTCGTTTTACGGACGATAGATTTACGTGATAACGTCATAATCATTTATGACTTTGACTTCGACTTCGACTTTGACTTTGATTATTTTATGTAATACAAAACTCAGGTGGAACGTTACGCGGAACGTTACGCGGAACGTTACTATTTTTCATGAGCGTTGCTGGTATTCATCAATTTATAAAACGTTATCACGTCAAAAACATCATTATTTATCTGTTTATTATTGAAAAAGCATATCTTTTACAAATTTTCAAATTTTCTTCAAATTTTTAGAGATTTTCCAAAGTACAATGGTCAAGCAGTTTAAACGTATACATGTAGTTAAATGATTATATTATTACTTATATTACATCCTCAAGAGGCGTGCGCAATAGGGTACTTGACATTGGATAAGAGAATATTTTTTACTGATACCCTCAAGCTTTATTACTCTACTAACGTTTATATTTTCTATTAATTATAATAAGTCGTTAAGATATCGCTGTTTATGATTGTGGTTGTTATTTTAGTAGCTACTTGTTTACATATCAGTATTTTTTTTCAAGCACAACAACAACAGTTTACCATAATGGTAAACTGTTGTGGGGTATTTTCGATTTTTAAAACAGAAGCTAAAGGTTTATTATACCACCATCAAGGTATAATAATTACTTACTATGTTACTTATTTGGAGTTTCGTAATCTTCCGGATAAAATGCTTAAGGACCTTCACTGTGAACATGAAAGAAAGAAAGAAAGAAGAAGAAAGAAGAAAGAAGAAAGAAAGAAAGAAAGAAAGAAAGAGAAAAAAAAGAAAAGAAAGAAAGAAAACATCAACAACAACATGTGTGTTAACTGTAGTTAGCAGTCGAATTAAACTCTGTGGAGTCTCCCTAATCCGGCACTATTAATAACTACGGGGTGCCGGATTATTGGAATGTCCGGGTTATTGGATTGTATAGAAATAATAATTGTGTTTATATATAAAGAACATAGACCTAATTGTCATTTTACTTGACATTTATAGCTAAAGTATTCTTAACTTGAAAACATAAGATTATGAAATTATGAAAGAGAGAAAGTGTGCTATTGTGACAATTTTTAGGGTTATACTGATGGCGCTGGTGCCGGTACGCGAGCGCGGAACCAGGGTGGAGAGCGGGGTGGCATGAGCAGAAGGTGAGGGATTATTGGACGTAGGCACTGGACTGGTGAAGAGCCGAATCAGTGACATTGCACTGTGACTGTTTTAAAGCTAACAAGCACCGTACAAAAGTAGGGCAAGAGAGAATAAGAAACACCACGCTTAATACGTACGCTTTAATCAAAACGTTCGTATCGTCATCGTCAATTGAATTACGCATCTTTGACAAGAATTGTACTAGACAGCGTGATACGATTTCAATTGTTTTAAGCTGCGATACGATAGCGCTACGATTGCGACAGGGGTTCCAGTGCCCGAAGCAGGAATAACTTGCGTCACAGTCATCGCATTCGTATAATAAACAATTGAATAACACACGTACCGTCCGTACAAACTATCATTTCTCTGTGTCACAGTTGTCTATACTAATATTATAAAGAGGAAATACATATTTCATTGTTTGTTTGTTTGCATTGAATAGGCTCCAAAACTACTGATTTGAAAAATTCTTTCACTATTGGTGACTACTCTATCCCTGGGTGACATAGGCTACATTACATTTTCAAAAAATTAAGGACCTGTATAATTTTTAATGTTGAAATTTTTTACCTGTGCGAAGCCGGGGCGGACCGCTAGTACTAGAAATATGACAGTTAGTGTAGAGTTAAATTCTTTCAACGTGCGATACGCCTGCAATAGTGCTTCGGCTACTGCTCGGACCACTAACCACACATCAAGTTTTGATAATAATTTTAACCTTTTATATTAAATTAATGTGGAAATCTAGCCGGCATGTTAAGAAGGCAAACGAACTCGCATTTATGATTAATGATCATCCGTCTATAATTACCATTTGAGTAACGATATTTTTTTCTTATCATAAAACCATTTAGTGGCTGTCAACACGTTACTAAATGACTTTTAGAATTTAATAATTTAAGTCATTGAGAACAAAGGCCAACTTCGGTAACTACTTAGGAGGTTTTGTGATCAATGTGACCTAGAGCCACTCAGTATCCGCAGATACATTGGCTCTCATTTTTTACCGTATATACTACGGGGAATGTTCTGAAGAACTCTTCAAGCTTATTCCAACATCACAGTTTTACCACCGTACCAGCCGAAATAACTTAAAAACTCATCCACATATAATTGTACACATGAGATTCGCGCACTGGGCGGTTCAACCGATCGTTCTTGCCATACACTTGCAGAACCTGGAACGAGATTCCTCCCTCGGTATTTTCGAGTAGCTATAATATGGGATTTTCAAAAGGAGAGTTAACAGAGTCTTAAAAGGATTTGCAACGTACATATCGTAATGCCCCCATGCAGTGTTCCAGATATCTATCGGAGGGGCGACGGTGATTGCTTACCATCAGGCGACCCGTAAGATTGCTTGCCAATTTTTCATTAAAAAAAAAATGATGAAAGATGAAATGGTGTAAGTTCCTGCACGTATGTGCAGGCACTTACACCATTCATCTCAAAACCTCTCCTCTCTTGTTTTGTTAGTAAATTTTGGTGTATCAGGGATGAAGGTACAAACTTTACCTCAAGCCTAACCTTCCACCATCTCGTTTTTCCTTTTGAATTTACGGATACTTCAATTAAATTGTCCGGAAGTAAGAAGTGAACAAATTTAAAGCAATTATTTGCTATTTTGTACCATTTTCCTACATTCCTGCATAATTAAGATTATTGTTAAATTCGATACAATCAAGTCAAAACTCAGATACACTAACTTTAGAAAATATTACTCAATTTATACCTATAATTTCTATATTTGCAGCTTCTCCCATAATAAGTCCAAGGTTGTATACTATGCTACGTACTGCGTAGTCTCATATATGTATATTTACACGACCTTGAACTTGAAGCAAAGCGAGCTGACAAGGTAGCAACACCCCCACAACACAAGATAGTTACACCACAGAGCAAAAACTGCACAGCGAAGGATATAAGTGAGATTGCGCTCAGAAAAACTGCCCATGCAGCTCGCGGAAATCATCAGGCATGACTAATTAACTTGACTGCTGAACGAGTGTGAAAGAAACCTTGATAACGTAAGAAAGTACAAGCTCCCGGGCTTTCTTTGAATATACTCTTTTCGTTTTGGCTCCGTATGATTTGTATATTGTGACCCTGGTCATATAGATAAATAGACCGTGCACTGTTTCAAGATTTTTGTAATTTTCTTATAGTGCATATTGAAATTGTGGACAAGATGATAATATGATCATAGACATCTGCCGCGCGTGCGTGACGGGGAAATGAAAAAGGAAGATTGTGGCGGGAAATAATGATATGAACGAATTAATAATAGAGACCTTTCTCATTCATCCACTAGATAAACAAGTATCTTTCTACGTAACATACACGATATCATCGTGCTAATAAATGTAAAGTGTGAGCTTTGTGTACTGCAGACCAGAGGCATAGATTGTTCAATAGTTACAGCGTAACCGGAGGGCTTGATTCGTTTTGCTCGCTGAAGGCCGCCCGGTCGACGCATCGGGTCGGATATGTGTCACTAAGTCATTATTTGTGTATACGTCTGGACGCAGCTTCCTTCAACACGTCCACACTAACAAAGACGTAAATTAAAAGATGTAAATAAATTAAATATTGTCGAAAATACTCGTAAGCTCGAATCGGAAGTAGCAGACCCATTGTAAAGTAAAAATGGTGGTAATAAATGGTTTTCAATTCAGTTTTTAATTACGCAATGTTAAAGCATAGGCCATGTCCCTCTCTGATATTACTGCAATATATGTTTTACGTTCATTCGGCGCACTCTGAAGCTTTCTGTAAAGCTCTCTATTTATGCTAACGTAAAAAAATGTGTAATACTTCATAACGTAATACAGTATCATTGTTAATTTGTGAATTCTGGCTTGAAGTGTAATACCTATTGCGTTAAAAATTTCGTGAATATAGATAACTATACATGATCTGCATCATTATTATAAGCATTTTATTTGCATGACAACTTCATTCCTAATAGTCAGGGGTCATTCCGAACTATTCCCTTGCCTTCCCAGCATTACTGTAGTGAGGATTGGCCATCAATCAAACAATCTTATAATTAAACACATACGATGACATGCATACACCGAGATGCAATCGAAAGCATCATCATCATCATAATCTCAGCCATAAGACGTCCACTGCTGGACATAGGCCTCCCCCATTGATTTCCACAAGGACCTGTTGGAAGCGGCACGCATCCAGCCCTTGCCTGCGATCTTAGTCAGGTCGTCTGTCCACCAATCGAAAGCATGTAGTACCTTAAATAAATACTAGGGTCCTTATAGATTAAGTGCAATTTATAATAGGTATATTTTGACAATGCAGACTGGCAGCACAGTTTGGGATAGCAATACATGCCAAACTGCACATACATTTAAACATACCTACATGGGTAGGTACTATTTCACGCAAGTAGACAAAATAGTTAAGGCGAGAATAAATAGAGCTATCTAACCTAAAAGCGGAGGTTATAATGATTCATTTAATAAATACATATATGAACTAATTATAGCACAAATTATTTTAAAACAAGTCTAAACATGCAATTTGTGTGTTGTGAATCATAATAGATTTTCAATGCCAAAGGTAAAGACCGCCTAATTTCATATTTCCGATTCGGCATTCTAGACATACAAAAAGTCAGAAATGATATCATAGACATTCCGACAGTTAATAATAGATAATTCTAGAGACTAAATGTATAACAAGTGAAAAAGCTTTATTGACTTCTTTTATTATGATAAATCAGCTAAATTAATGCACTTTTTTCACATTTGTCTAAAGTTTACCGACGGAACTTATGTAAATTTCCCAATTAAAATTAAGTAGCGTTTGTATTATTTTTGTTCGCTTTTGTGTCTTCTTTTTGTTTTTATTAACTCGGTTTATTCTTGTTACTAAATTTTAAACCCGCACTGGTTCGAACGACATATACTTAACATAGGTTGATTAAAAATAAGAGAAAAAAATCTAATCATGACTCATAGTTTATGATACGACCATGGCCATATTTACTGGATGTCAAGGATATTTTCTGATGACTCTGGGTTAACCAGGAGCCAAAGCAATAATAACCAATAATTCCCCAATTTGACATTTATATCGAAACAGTATTAAATCCAATATTATGTGATAAATGTATAAAACTAGGCTTAAAATCCCTAATAAACATACTACGGCCAAATAAAACACAAATAGCATTAATGTATGGAATTATATCACCACTATACACCATTTATATAAATAGAAAGAAAGAAAAGTCAAATATTCAAAAAGTACCCGAAAATTATAAGCTCTACTGTAGTTTTATGAAACAGACATAATACAATAGAAGAAGAGACTCTCTTTTGTGCATGATATAGTATCTAGGTATCGATATAAATGAAGGTAGGTATCATTCCCAATTCCCATACATATTTGAAGCCATGATAGCTCAGCAGGGGGAGCGTTGTCTAACCAAAGGACACTAGTTCGATCGTGAAGGCAACATGGTGGTAGGGTACTTTTGAGTACTCGACCGGCTAGCTACTACCCTCAAGTTTGAAAAACTGTCACCAAACACGTAGTGTGTTGAGGCAGCAGTCCTTGAGAGGCAGTAAGCATTCTAGGCCTAGCGTGATAACAAATTCGACCACATAGTCACTGACCATCAAATGAGATAGTGATCAAACGGTAGATCTATAAAAAAACACTAATATCAGAATATGTTTAGTAATTAATTTAAATTTCAAGAAATTATTGCAAATATACCACTCATAGTTTATAATTTTAAACAACGTAAATATTGAGCTAACATTTGCAAAATATGTTTATGGTCTACATAATATAAACAGTTGACTTACGTCCGCTATGTTCACGTTGCTCAGATAGACAGCGGTCAAACGTAGGCTTATAACCTTTTTAAATGGATCTGATGTATTAGTTTGAACATAACTAAGTCTTTTGCATGTAACGCACTGCAATTAATTCGAAAATCATGTCACATGTTTTGTTTGCGCTACGGATTGAGATGACAATTCTAAATCTCTACAATGAAGAAAGGGTACATTTAGCAACAACAACTAAATAAAATTGAAGCAACTACATACAAAAATCAGAGATCTTAAGCTGGGGACTACACGCGAACCTTAATAAACGAATTTTAATTAATTTTAGTAAAAGGATTGATAATTGAGGAATGGAAATAGACTAATTTTTGTTAAAAAAAAATATGATACCGCATAACTGAGGTAACAGGAAAAATGTAGTCCATGCGCGTATGGCGCAGCTAATATTTCATTTATTTTTATTTTTTTACTAGTAACGCCCCGCGGTTTCACCCGCATGGATTACGGTTTTCCCGCTACCTCAATGATCCCACGGGAACTATACTTTTTCCGGGATAAAAGTAGCCTATGTGTTATTCCAGGGCTTAAACTATCTCCATTCCAAATTTAATCGAAATCGGTGTAGCCGTTTGAACGTGAAGAAGTAACAAACATACACACACACACACACACACAAACTTTCGCATATAATATTAGTAGGATAATGTAATTAGCAGGCGAACACTTAACGGTGACTGGTAATGTTCCTTTTTTTACCACGATGAAACGGAGTAAGGCCTCGTTGTAAAAAAAAAACGTTTGTTTCAGACCACAGTAAGGACTGCGTTTGCTCTGTTGTTCGCAAAGCCGTCAGATTTTTTTCAGCGCGGCTGCTGGTAGGTACTGTACATATGAGTAATATTAAGGCACTGTTGTACCTACTTCAAATCTGTCTTCTTTGCACCATTATTATTTAAATTCAATCAGCCATGAAGATTAATGCATACCTATTCCATAACCATCGAAGTTGTTTATTTTTATTACCTTGATACTTGATCGATTAAAAATATTGTTTTTAAAATATTAATAACGAATCAAAGATTAGCCTCAATATGGCAGTTCTCGATTGATCACTAGCCAATTTGTTTTGGGTTCCTCAGTGTATGCGAAAAATCCTAATTGTTCCGCCAATACATCAATGTATCTGTCGATCTAAGTTACATAGGTAGGTATGTCAGAAACATTTTCTCTGTCAACGATGTAGTAAGTACAATACAAGAATACAAGAAAAATGTTTAACATTTAATATGCGATGGGGTTTATAAATATTACTATCATTTGGAATAATCCTCGACATTAAATGTGTTGGTATGTACTTACACTGTTTCTACGGGTATAACGTGACACTTACGCGTAGTCGATATCACGGTCGACAAATTGTTTCGGCTTCTTCCGGAAGCCTTCAACGAAGAAGCCGAAACAACTGTCGATCGTGATATTGACTACGCGTAACTGCCACGTTATACCCGTAGTAACAGTGTAAAGTAATTATGAACGTGAGTTTTCATAATGTTGGTATGTGTACGTTTGAAAAAAATCAAAACAATATTTGTAAAAAATAGATATCGAACATATAAAAGTCTATTTAGATCAAGGACTTATTTTACAATGTTGGACACAAACATGGATACGGAATCCTCTCTTGTGATCCTACTCACATGATCATTTTTTGCCGACGAACTCTAGAACTAGTTAGTTAACTATCCATTTAATATGGTAATAGTTCCCGCAGCTCGTAAAACACCATTTATGTAGGAAACTATTCACGCAAATGTTACGGAACATTCTGTATCCGGGCAATTAACATAATACGTTCCAATTCAAACCTACATAATGTCATTGTTGAAATTTCAAATCAGTTTGCGTGCGACACCTTAGACCGCGTCGTCACTTAACATCAGGTGAGACAGCGGTCAAACGTAAGTTTATTAACGTAACTTTAAAAAAAAATTGGTTGTCTGTAAAGTCGGTTTACGGACGATAGATTTACGTGATAACGTCATAATCATTTATGACTTGACTTTGACTTTGACTTTGATTATTTTATGTAATACAAAACTCAGGTGGAACGTTACGCGTAACGTTACTATTTTTCATGAGTGTTGCTGGTATTCATCAATTTATAAAACGTTATCACGTCAAAAAACTGTTATTCTTTAGTTGGGTTCAAATCCTAATGGTAGCCGTTAAAACTCTTACGACGTTTAAGTTGTTTTAATCTATTTATAAAACCATTTCTCTGTCTGCCCTTTCAAATCTTCTACTACTATTCGAGTGAGATATCTGTCTAATAACTCGAATAGGGCTATAATGATTTGAATGAAAGGTTTGACATAGACACACTTATGTTTACAAATTTATCTAAAAAGAAAACGCTAAGCATATCTCCCTCGACTAATAATTTACTATAAAAAAAACCCGTTGCACTGCGGGAGTGCCGGCAGAAGTGAGAACTTGAACATAAATGTTGTTTTTCTTTAAATATTTTAGAATGGTTAGGGAATAATTTTGCACGAATTGCTTTATTTATCACTATAAAAGTACTATCATTTATGTGGTAGAATACAATATTCATTTATTGCGCTATCGTACACAAACATGACAATTTATATTATATTAACTCTTCCTCCGTCTTCGTCGATGACGTCACGCGTCTTACGAATTTTCGATCAGTGTCACTTGACACTTCAGAACATGTGTTTTCCTCGATACGCCTGGTCGTGTCGGAGCGTCGGTCAAATATAATGACTTACACAATGATTTTTTAGGTTTCATATACTTAAATTGATATTAAATTAATTATGAAATATAACATGTACGTATATAACAATAACGGGGATACGTTATACATATTGTAACCCAAGTTAGTACTTATATATAAAAAAATGTGACGCGCAATTGTACCCTTGATGATTTCCATGAAAACTTTTATTTGGATCGAAGTTATCTCAAACGTGAACGTGAATGTTAATATGAACGTGAAGTTCGGGTGAGAGAAGCTTCTCGCTGCTGGCGAAAAACGAGAGTCAAAAATGTAGCTATTTTGTACGTAGCGTAGAGTCAGATTAATAAAAAAACAGACGACGATATATTTTTGCGGTTGTGAAATCAAGCAAAGGGTAATGTGAAATGCGAAAGGTAAATTTTCTAAACTTAATTGATCACCATCAATCGAATTGTTAAGAGAGAATTTAATAGTGATATTATTTGTAATGTTTATAAGCTTATAAGTACCTAGTACATGATTAAGCTTATCTTAGCTCAGAAATACACTACAAAACTATTTCTGGTATCTTGACCATAAAATTGTAGGGTGTAAAAATAATCTAGAAATTGACACTTTGATCCCACAATTAATCTTATAACTGGAAAAGTGCACTAATAATAAAGTTGGAATTTAATTTACTAAAAAATACTAATGTAAACAAGGTTTTATATTCAACTAGTAGCGCCCCACGGTTTCACCCGCGTAGATTACTATTTTCCCGCTACCTCAATTATCCTACGGGAACTATACTTTTTCCGGGATAAAAGTAGTCTATGTGTTAATCCAGGGTTTGAACTATCTCCATACCAAATTTCATCGAAGTCGGTGTAGCCGTTTGAGCGTGAAGAAGTAACAAACATACACACATACACACAAACTTTCGCATTTATAATATTAAGCAGGATTATGTGTATCAAACAATTGAATAGCTTCCTGGCGGCAAATGTGTACCTCCGATACTTGTACCTTAGCTCACAAAGCGTTTATAATTCAGTTTTAGTTTTTATTTTATTTATTACACTCAAAGCCCCGCACTAGGATTCCCTGTGTCGCGGGAGGCATGGACACACAGAATCACAGCACACAAACACCCAAGACCCGGGACAAACACTTACACTCATCGCATAAATGTCTGCCCCTGCCGGGATTCGATCCCAGGGTCCCCGTGGACTAGAAGTCACGCCACTGACAACTGGGCCACGGCGACCGCTATTAAGTTCACTTGAAAGAGATCAAAAATTTACGCAGAAATATATTTATGTATATAATAGGTACATTATTAATATGATGACCATGACAGTACAAGTACCTTCATACAAGAATCAAATAAATTGTAAAGCAGTTTGCCTTATACTAAAGAAAGTAATGTGTTATTCATTAATAATTTATGGTATTATTCATCGTATATTCGTCCTGGTTATATTGAGATGACCTTCGCGTTTAAATAAAAGGGCCTTGAAGTCGTTCATCCTATCTTCTATTTTCAATCCAGATTAAGGAGGGCGACTTGTTCGAGCCACAGATTGTTAATGTACATTGAATATATTTCGCGGTCTGCGACTACAATAAAACTCGAAACTTAAAGATTTATGGGAGGTATTGTAATGCTGTGTACTTTCGCAAAATTATTGAAAGAAGATCTTATTAGTTTATGTGGATCATGGTAATTATGTAGTACGTTTTATTAACTGACTTCAAAATAAATCACGTTGGAGAACACGAAGGCATAGACGAATATACTACAAGTAGTGTAGTATATATTGGTCTATGCTCGAAGGTTATCAATTCGCAGATAGATTTTTTATAATTTAACTCCTTCATGTAATTTGTAAACTGATTCGGTAACTTTTTTTAAATTTAAAATGTAATACTTTATATTGGTCGGAGTACTTGAATAAAAATGTCATCTCTCCTCATCATCTGTCATCCATCCTCTGGTTTTCAAGAGTATGTTCCCCGCAAGTTGGCACTTCATAGTGTTTAAACGTAATTATAGTGCAAACGTTTGTCATTTTTAAATAGGACAAAGATTAACTTACGTAGATTGGATAAATATAAATTACTGGATCTTTGACCCATTATCGTATCATGGTAACGTGGTCTCTCACTGTGGTACTCTAAACAAACTCAAGGTCGCACCGGACATTTGAAGTGAAGAGAGCTATCTTTTACTTGTCGTTTTTCTACGCGATCGACTCAGGAATTAGGAGACGTATAGAAGAACGAACTTCAGCGACATACCCCAGTAGAATAACTAGTCATAGGGACATTTGGCAAGGTAGGTAGATAATTATAACGCAGAACCGATGGCCCAAGGGACCAAAAGGTTCTCCAGTGGACAAAACGGATTGGTGACCGCAGCGACGACCACTGACGAGGTGGACAGACACTCTGATTACTTAACACTGCAAGAGGAAGCTGGATGCAGGCAGCTTCCAACAGGAAACTATGTCAGAGACATAAAAAAACTAATATAATACAGTATATTAGCAATAATAAAATAAAGCTATAAAATAAAAATAAAGTTCATAAAAAAACAAAATAAAATCATATTAGCTACATGACAGCAAAAAAAGATGAGTCAAAATCCATACTATTATATAAATCATGTGACCACTAAATACACTCAACATGATAAATAACACTAAGAAATTTTGGAAATAAGTATGTATCATATAAGTTGTTTTAATTTATTATTGTATGTGTGTATAGGTGGTACTTTTCTGTATATTGACGTTAAGTTTCAGAACCTAGTTTTAATAGTCATAAAATGGAAGAGAAATTGTTAACCGAGACAGGATATCCTAATGTCTGGATGGCTATTGAACATTATATTTAAGTACTTATATATGACGATAGAAATCTGGGTCACGTGATGTAACCTTGAATGCACATAATAACCGCCAGTGAGTTAAGTCGTGAGTGTAACCTTGGATGCGCATAAGGACGCCGTGCTTCAAGGTCTCCGTATAACATTGCGTGCCGGACAGGGGCACAGGATCCTGGCTGCGGGCGGCACGACACTCGGCGACCGTACTCAAACTCAAACTTTAAAATAATTAGGGGAGATACATAATAATATGTTAATAAACTTCAAAAACTAGATTTTCTTTTTATCTATATAACTAGCTGCGAACCGCGGTTTTACCCACGTGGTGATAACTTCTAAAGTCGAAACTTTCTAAAGTCTACATGTTATTCCGGGACCTGAAGTAGATATTTACATGCCAAATTTCATCCAAATCCGTCCAGCCGTTTGAGCGTGAAGAAGTAACAAACATACACAAGAGCTTTCGCCTTTATAATATTAAAAAGTAGGATAAGTGGCAAACAAGCAGACGGTCCGCTTGATGGTAAACAATCACCGTCTCCTATGGATATCTGTCACAATGGGAGCATTACGATATATAATATTGCCAATCCTTTTTGACGCTTTTAAATGTACTGTTTTATTACTACATTAATAGAAACTTAAATATGCTTTTTATTTAATGTTTAAAACCTAATTATAAGAATATCTACCATATAAATTATACGTATTATGTATCTATTTCAAACACATTGTCATGAAATTTCTACGGGACTAATTTGAAAGTACATAACATATTATAACCTTTCAAATAAAAAAGCAAATAGGTGTTCATGGTATATAATATACTAGTGGTACTAAGTGGTAATATATATACATTATGTGTGTATAAATATACTAGCAGTCCGCTCCGGCTTCGCACGGGTAAAAAATTTGAAAATTAAGAATAATGAGGATCCCTAAATTCTTGAAAATGTAATATAGCCTATGTTACTAAATGGGTTAATGTAGCTTTCCAATGGTGAAAGAATTTTTAAAATCGGTCGAGTACATTTTGATCCAATTCGTTACAAACATACTTACATACAAATCTTTCCTCTTTATAATATTAATATATAGTAAATAAACAAAAAGACAAAAAATAGAACACTGCGATTGTGTATTTTAATATATTTTATCTCAGATCTCTGATCTTCAATTTGCAAATTCATTTGGAATGAATATACAGTCTTAGACATAAGTAAAAAATATCGAATACGGTACAAATATGAAAACTTCACCTCATTTGCACGAAAAAGCCTGCAACGCAAAGAAGTAAAAGTCAATTATTCATTTCGTAATTATTCTAGAAGATAGATATCTACATATCTATCTTATAGAATAATTACGAATTACGGTATTAATTATTGCTGTGTTATTTACGTAAATACTACCAAGGAAACCAACACACGAGTACGTTTCTACTCGATGGTATGATATGGAGTAACTTGAATAATTTAAATTTTGGAACTGCAGGGTTTGTTTTACCTCGAAATAATAATAGCTATATTGCTTCTAAAACTGAATTTAAACCTTATCGACATAGAGTTAAATGTGATAATTAAATTATTTATGAATAGCCTTCGTCTTTCAGACTGCCGTTTCCCAAGGGGGAAACGGTAGTCTGGCAACCACCCTAACCAGACGAAATAATGGCACTATACATGTAGGTACCTAAATTATAAGAAATTGGACGGCTGTCTGAATAAAAAGTTTTAATGTTGTTATTATGCAAAGCTCTAAAATGTGTTTGTATTCATATAAAAAAGGATTAAAAAACAATATAACTGCTATTTTTATATGCAAATGTGTATTCTTATAATTTTTAGATCTAGTGTTTGACCACTATCTCATTTGATGGTCAGTGACGATGTAGTCGAAGATGTTATCACGCTAGATCTAGAATGCTCATATTATATGCTCAAAGCTTTCATTCAAATCGTTACAGCCCTACCCGAGTTATTAGACAGATATCTCACTCAAATAATAGTAGAAGATTTGAAAGAGCAGATAGAGAAATGGTTTCATAAATAGATTAAAATAACATAGGTAAACGTCGTAAGAGTTTTAACGGCTACCACTAGGATTTGAACGCAGAACTAAAGAATAACGTAATAATAACAGTAATATTATTTTTTTTATATTAATCTCGCTAGACCTAGAATGTTTACTGGCGCTCAAGGACCCTTTTTTTTGTGCGAAGTTAGTCCTTTTTACGGACTTCCGCCTGTCAGGGGGCGACAGGCGGCTTCTGTCGGACTCTTTTTAATGGACATACTAACCCAGAGAAACCAGGCCCCTACCGACTAAACCACCTCGGCGAGCAGACGCAGCCTGTCGGGGAGAGATGGGGAAGTACTGTACATCCCGCCCCGGCTTAAGGTCCGGTGCCATCAACCAGACCAACGGCACACGGAGCGACCCAGCTCAGCCTCGAGCCGCCCTCCGGCACGTAGGGTCATTGAGTCGGAGGGGGCTCCCAAACCCCTAGCCGATGACCCTACTACACGGGTAGGGTATGTATAATAAAATAACATCCATTAATGACGTAGGCTATATATTTTATACCCGTGCGAAGCCGGAGCGGGCCGCTAGTAGGTACTAATATATAAAAATCTCGTGTCAAAGTGTTTATTTAACTCCTCCGAAACGGCTTGCCTGATTTTTTTGTGTATAGGTCTGAGAATAGGTCGCAAAGTATTTTTCACCCTCCTACCCCAAGCCCCCACTTTTAACTGACCTCCAAAAAAAGGAGGAGGTTCTCAATTCGACCCCTATGTTTTTTTTAATGTTTGTTACCTCAGAACTTTCGACTAGGTGAACCGAATTGGCAGATTCTTTTTTTATTTAAAAGCTGGTTCTTCCCGTGTGGTCCCCAATTTCATCAAAATCGGTCAAGCGGTTTTGTGTTGCACTCTAATAACTGAAAAGTGCGTGCTTATACCTAGACGATATTAAAGGTCACTAAAAAAATTTTATCAAAAAATGGAACCGACTTCAACAATCAGAAGTGTGAATTAACTTGTCGAAGTCGGTACCATGAGCACAATATTTTGATATTAGTTACTTTGCCTGTTTAAACTTAGTACACCACCGCTTCTTAGCGATAAGACCGCCAATTGTGCAACGTATTTTGTATTTGTTAATGTGTTATTTTTGAAATGTTATTTTAAGTTGATGTACTTGTACAATAAAGTGTTATCTATCTATCTATCTATCACGGTACCGACTTCAAGAAGTTATTTTAAATTTTTGAGTGTTGAAGTCGGTTCCATATTGTGGTAATTTTTTTTATTGCGTTTCTTGTATTTTTGTATGAACAAATATCTAAATAATTTAACCGTCGATCATTGACGTGAAGTGGAAATAAAGTAGTAAAACTAGTATATAGTAAAACTATAGATACGAGTATAAGTATTACTAGTATATATTACAAATATTTAACGAGGCTTATTCAATAATACATTTTTATTTTAACAAAGACCAACATTTTTTTCATAGTAACATGAGAACTGATATCGCTGATTGTCATCCGGTCATTAGCAGAATTGCTAAGTAAGTCTTTGTTCAATGTTTGTCTAGAAGTGATAAGGGAGCGTTCTTTTTAAGTATTTCAAATGCTTAAATTGTAATTACCTACCATAAGACTGAAAAAACAATAGGTGAGGCAAATGATCTTATTTAAATACATAACTTTTCTTTTCATATTAGACTTCAAAAGCAAGTACTTGTATGATAATTAATATAAACGATGAGATTGCGTTGAGTCGTTTGATTGCGTTCTCCTCTAATTCTAAGCAAACGCTATTTCTTGCATGAGCATGAAGGTTTGCTGTAAGCTTTCACATTTTGAGTGAGAAAAATAAGGAAACAATACACAACTTTCTTTCGTTTCTACGGGTTTGCATTCTCCTTTATGGTCCTAATTGAAACTAACACACTGCGTTACTCAGCTCCCTAACGTTTTATCTAAATAAAATGTTATATTATCTAAAGTTACATATACAACCTAACATTGAAAACAGTTACTCGGAACCCTGACGTCTTTTTGAAACAAAATATTGCGTGTTTATCGCAATCATTATCGTATATTATATAATCATGTTTAGTGGTATTTTTTTTAATTTTACCGGTATAATTTGTTGGTCAATGACGATATGGAAATATAACACTGGATCTAGAATATCGATTGCACACCAAGTTTTCAAACATGATGGCAGTAGTTGGCCTGACTCCGAGTATAAAGTATTGTACCACCAACCCTATAGTTTTTTGCGCATGGATTGCTTATTACAATAATAATGGGATAAAAGCAAAAGAAGAGTGGAGCTAGCGACCGATTAAACATGAAATATAGTGAGCAAGCGAACATATAACTTGGTGAATATGCAACGATCCGGTTGGCACACTCACGCATCAGCTGTAAGAAACGAGGCTCCTCGTTACCTATAAACAACAATGTTGTATGGTTTTTCACAACTTACAACAATGAAAAGAATATTAAATTTAAATCAATGATGAGGAACAATAAACTGAAATCAGAATAAGGCGTATTAAAGCACGTTTACTAGCTGCGCCCCGCGTTTCACACGCGTGGACTACGGTTTTCCCACTACCTCAGTTATCTCACGGGAACTATACTTTTTGCGGGAGACATAGTAGCCTACTCTTCATTTCGAATTTCATGAAATAATCGCTCGAAGGTTGTCAGGGGCTTTATTTTAAATCATAAGGATCTAAGATAAGCTAAGTTTTTTAAAGTATATAGATCAAGGCCTTGCGGATATAAAATAAAAATAAGTCACAGCACAAATTACTAACGCGTTGAAAATAGCGCATGCGTACCATATTCTAAAACAAATTAATTCAGTACAAACTGTCATGTTATCTATTACAACTGTAACATAGAGAGTTGATAGTATGTATATGAAATATGGACATTATTTAATTGTTCAGCTGTTAGCCATGATGATTTGACACAAGTTATTCGGGTTACAGGCACAGATAACACAGATCTAGCGTGAATCTACCTTTGATCACGTCGTCACTGAATCGAGTGAGATGGTTGTCGTAGGGCCTATTAATAATATGAAATCCCAGCATTAGTAACATAACAGGGTGAATATATTATGTGTTCAAGTCGTTATCATTCATTATTACGCGAAATTGTGCCTTCTGTGACGCCAGTTGTACATGGTACTCAACTTTTTTTCGCTAGGGGAAATTGCCGGATATACGCCCCTTTCCTGGAAGGACAGGGATGGTTATATCGGAGTTGAAATGATTAAAACCCTATAGTTCCGTCCCAGTGCCTAACACCTGGACCACAGGTGCGACCAAGAACTAAGAGTTACTTAAGTTCTTCATTGTAAAGGTTGTATGGTTTAGTTAACTATAAATTGAGTTATTTTTTATTACTAGATTAGGTAAGGAAACAAATTGCTATATATTAATTTTATATATTATATACCTAAGTAATATTTATAAGAATAGAAGGAATTCATACATCTCTGATATATTTCGTCGATAGTGAATCAAAGTATTTTTTTATTCTTAAGCCATCCAAAGTTGTTTTATTGTTTGACTTCTATACAATTAGTGAGATTCGTACCTGCCGCGATACGATACTATTTGATAAGAAAAGAAAATAAAGACTAAGCCGAAAATCAGCGCTAAGCATTCCTATTTGGAGACAACTTTATCATTCTCGCTCAAATTTTGGAGGATAAAATTCGGCTACAAGTGGAATTTAAGCCCACTACCACAGAATACCGTTCTGTCGCGTTTCCGTATAGCTACTATAGTCATTGGTTCAAATCCTCACAAGTGACCGATTTTGACCAGCAACAATTTTAACGAGAGTTCCGCCTATAGTGTGTTGTAGGTATGCAATGATTCTTGTAAATGCAATCTATATGTATATAAATGTTTCAATAAATATAGTTCTTTATTAAATAAACAATGAAATTTGACAATGCTTAATCTAATAATACCTCTCTGCCTCAAGTTGTTTATGTACTCGAATTTTAGTGTCTCTGAGTTGGAATCTAAACGTATGCTTCCATTTTATAGTAATTTTACGGACAGTATTCATCCTGTCAACACAAACTTCATTATCTTTAAATCTTTCATACTTCTTATAAGAAACAGAACAAAACGTCACTGACCATCAAGTGAGATAGTGGTCAAACGCTAGATCTATAAAGAATATAAAACCAGTTTATTTCAATGATAAAACAACTAACCATTTTTAATTTGACCAAACTACGATAGCTAGTAATTGTAATGTTAAGTAAGACTGCACTCAATTTCTTAACAAAAAAGCTTTAATAGAATGTATTGTATAATTGAAAAAACACGCCATTCTACAGTAGACACCCTTGTATACAAACTCTCAAACTTGCTAGTAAATACGTCAATTACATAACCCCTGCGGGCAGACACTGAAGGGTTTTCGAAAAACTGTATCTAAAATGATAATATTTTAGCATGGCCCCTCTTCGAACTAATGTAAATAAAATCGCTTTTTCAGTGTGCTTTTATTGTCCGGAACGCCACCCACGTATTTAAACTGGAAGATTATTATTTTTATTGTATTCTGGCACATTACACAGGCTTAACTTACAGCTTACAAAATAAAATGTAATCTGGTTACTTAGACAGTTCATTCGGCGACTTGGACTGGTGTCCATTTTTTTCCTGACCAGTAATTGATTTGTTTTCGGCAGAGCCGAATAAAAAGAAGCATTACTAAAGGGCTATTTATTTTACTTTACTACAAAAAATAGAAAAGTAACTCAAATGTAGGTATATTTATTTGTTTTAATTTCATTTTATAACGGTTTTAGGTAATAGAGAAAAAATATATACAGAAGCTATAGTTGTTGATATCTCTCGACTTTCTAGATTTGATTCAATAAGGGAGACTCTATTATATGAAACCGTGTAGAGTTTATATAAAAAAATAGTCATAAAAAACAATATCAGCTCTTTATAAAGGTGATTAGTCCAAGAAAACGTCTATATGTCAAATAAAGTTTCAATGAAAATCTAAACTTACCCAAAAGCTCTCTACGTAGTGTGAAAAAAGTAAAGCTCCCGGAAGAGGCATGTTGACCAAATTAGTTTCACCAAATTACTGAGCGCGGGAAAACGCGACCGTTTCAATTTATTTAACTTTTGTTTACTAACATGTTCGGTTATCGGGACGGTTTATCTGCCGGTGACGCGGCCGGTAAATATCGCGGACGTCCGACTGCGCGGTCCTACGCCGACTGAGTGCCGGCTCCACGTTGTAGCACCCCTATTATACTTACCTAGATTTACTCTTTGCGTTGCTTGAATGCTTGATTTCACGCTCTATATCCATGGATCGTAGATATAAAGTTAGCTATTAATAAATGCTAGTGCATTTAACTTTTTTTATTTATTTATTTATCTGGGTTTGAGGTTGAGGCTTGCGGAATATGTTTTATGTTTTGCGAGCGTTTTACGTAGCGTCTGGCCGAAACAGATTTTTCATCCGAAACCGAAACTGAACTCTCGGTCAGGCTTCCAGTTTCGGCCAAAACAAAACTTCAAACATGTCACGTATTAAAATTTATATTTATATACTGTAAGTCTTATGTAGTCTAGTTTATTTTTTTTCATATATGTCATACAGACAGTTAAGGAGTGTTAAATAATATAAAAAAAACAATAATTAAAGTACATAACAAATATACTTTTTTCAAGCGCGCGCTGCGGCGCGGCCGAACCGAAACCGAACTTTCGGTCGGTCACTAGTTTTTCGTAAAGACGTAAGAGAGGGTGTTTTGCTAATTGTTAAAAGGAGAAGAAGTTATATTTAAACCACAAATTAAGAATTCAACGTCCTTCTTCATTCCACTGTACTACATACATCTAAAAACGAAAACTGCACGCCACTCGAAGTGGTGTGTTTGACTTAACCCTTCATTTCTAATAAATAAATTGCTTCTTCTCCGTCTTCTGGTGGTTCTCGGTCAAAGAAGGTCTGCAGTTATCTTTATAAATGTTCCCTTGTTCAAGGCAGACCTAAATAGGTTTTTATACTGTATAGAACTAGCGTTTGACCACTATCTCATCTCACTTGATAGTCAGTGACGATCTGGTCGAAGATGTTATCACGTTAGGCCCAGAATGCTCTCTGGCTCTTAAGGACTGCTGCCTGAACACAATTTTACTCCTGTCCAATCCCTTTATGACAATTTTCGCATTGTCACGCTTCTTTTGCCAGATTTTGTAGCCATCATTATTTTCTGTAGGTAGTTAGTAACATCAGGATCATGAAACAAGATATCTATATTTTTTCTTTTTGATGGCTCCTACTACTGTGCTTGTCAAGGTTCTTCCTTTTGAGAATTTTATTATGGTATCTTATCGATCCCCCTTATCCGAAGCATACGGCGATAAGCTCACACCTCGAAAGTTTCTAGCCGCTTCTAGTCTTGACAGCCTTTTTGAGCTTATGCCTTTTTTTATTTCCATAAACGAGGCTCGTGAAAATGATAGATGCCGCTGTGCATCAATTTAAACCCGGTGTAGATGTTCTTTGGTGTAGTACGCACGTAACGTGGAAATCATACTAAATAAGTTGATGGTAAATTTGAAGGGATTACAGCTGCGTGGGTGAACCGACGACGCGACAGAAATGAGAAATTATACTTTATTAACCTTATAACGGTGATCGTTATACGAGGCATGTCAAAATACAGTTCAAAATAGATAGATAAATAATTAATGTCGTATACTATGTAAATATATAAAGAGATACAATTATTATAAAATTTCATAATCAAAAAGTTTTTACCCAAAAATGGAACCTACTTCAACACTCAAAGGTGTGAAATACCTTGTCGAAGTCGGTACGACAATAGTTCAAAAGTAACTATTAACAAAATATGGTGTGCATGTTACCGACTTCGTCAAGTTATATGTTTGAGTCCGTTTCATTTTTAACCGACTTCTAAAAAGGTGGAGGTTCTCAATTCAATCCGTATGTTTATTTGTAATTTTTTTCATACTCTTCAGTGACCTTTGCTACTCTCGGGATCAACTGTCTGGTTCATGTTTGCGTCGACGCCTCAGGACATTCTTGGCTGCCAACTGAGCTTATGACTGAGCTAGAGCTGATAAAGCGCTCTATGGTGTTGAGCCTATTTTAGAAGGAGATATAAAAATTATGTTTGAATCTCTAGCTAATGTAAACCAAATGATTTTTTGTAAACATTGTTAAATAATAAATTGTGTTACACAAATTTTTACCTACAAGAATACCGGTCGCTCTGGTACTTGGCTTTAATTCACTACACTGCCTGTTGCAGGGTACGCCAGATTATGTCGGAATAGCCCAAATACCTCCGACGACGTAGCCTATAGACTGTTCTTTTGAAGAAATTACCAGCACCGTTGGCTTAACTTTCTCTCCACAACCTTCAGTTGAAGATGCCGCTAGATCAGGGTGCCCATTCTCTTATTTATTAAGACAAGCAATCCATAACCATCCATATCTATAACCAATGCAATAGCGATTCAAATGTTATCGTAATAAAGCTTGGTATTCCGCTAAAATAACAATTGCATCTCGATTGCATTGTAGGTAATTGTATTGCGGTAGGAATAAAATCTGTGTAGCCATTTCTTTTTTAACACACTCAAAATCTGTGTAGCCATACTAATATAAGCTTCAAGTCGAATAGCGAAACTAGCAAAAACGACAAATCATTAACAATCTATGAGCAATGAGCTAGTAGAATTGATCCACAGCTTTAAACACAGTTGATCGGTAGATCGCAAACTTAAACTGTAAACGCTTCTTTATCAACTCGATAAAGTGAAACTATAAAGATTATTTAATGACTTGTAGACTATGTAAGAACCAAAAATGACTGGGCTAAGATGGGTTATGTTATCATTTCATCATCGTCATCATACGATACGTCAAAGTATCAACTAGTTATAACTTTGTCAACCTATATAATTGAACTCACGCAAATTTAATAAGGGCCACTGCTAAATATATGCAGCTGATATACCTACCCTTGAACTAATTTATAAACTACCAATGAGAATGCTTTTGAATTTATTGGGTCAATTATTACACCATCTCGCGTATCCTACTACAATGGGCAAAACTTGATACCTAATAGAACGGTTATCTTTTTTATTATTATTAAATTAATTTTCTAAGATTAAGCGTTTGACTTGTATTTCATTTGATAGTCATTGATTGTGTGGTCGAAGGAATCACGGTGAAATCATGCTCTCAAAGATATGCAGCTGCCTGACTACATATGTATGGTGATAGATTTTCAAACTGGAGGGTAATAGCTAGGTAGGTACTAAAAAGCAACCTATCACCAATACCACCACGCTGTGGATTTTATGACGATGATACTTATACACCGGAAGCAACAACCGTTGGTGGGGATAGAACCAGCAATCGACCGTTTAACAGCCGACACCGCTGATGGGCATACATTAGGTACCTACTTCAATCTTTCTTTCTCTACAAAAGATAAAATAAAATGTCTTTTTTATATATGCTTTATATGGATGCTATATGGACTGAACAACGACGTTAGTTCGTTTATTACAAACATGTCGTTTAGATTTTTTTTTTCTCTAAGCGTGTCGTTTAGATATAGGTACTCTGTGTGCAATATTATTCTACCTAACGTTTATGCAAAATAAGAAGCTGACATGTACTACCTACTTCAGCGGAGAATGTGACGTATTTAGCATAGTAATTGCATGAATTAAGTTTAATTTACATAACATAATTAAGAAACTGACGTTTTTACAATCCCGACTTATTCCAGCCATTTATGTGTCCAATTTATGTGTTTTTTAGTGAATTCGTGTTGTGTATAGGTACCTACCTACCTATAATAATATCAAGTCATATTTTAAGCTTCCATATAGATATATATTATATAAAGATATGCCATTGGCATATACCATTGGCACTATTAACATGTTACTTACCGAAGGTAAATTAAATCATTTACTTACCTTTACATAACTTTTATACAACAAAATTATCGAAAGCGTAATCCCATAAAGTTATAGGTAGGCACTGACGTAGGTATAACATAGCTTCCAGCGCATCAGAATTTTAAAAAAATGACATAACTAAGTATAAGGGTAAACATACACATACCATAATATTATGTAGCTTTCCCGCCACTGCTGCGCCGCCGCCAGCAAGGGCATTCGGGTTACGGGAAGGTCGTCACGGAAGTATAGACGCTCACCGTCTGGACTGCTCTATATAAGATTTATGCAGAGCTACATATCTGGGGTGCATACTACGACATCAACATTAGATTTTATTTTTAACCCACGACGAAAAATAGTGGTGCTGTAAGTTTTTAGGTTAGGGCTTATATCTGTTTTTCTGTCTCATCATAGCTTCTGAAATGGTGAACCATGATGTTAAGTTTTTCTCGTTTTATACGTGTCTTAATCGAAGGTGTTCTGTGTATTAGGGTTATGTGAACAATGAGTGAGTTATATATGGAATTTTTGTATCGAGAATTTCTTAATTTTTTTTAAATATATCTTTCGGTTATCTACCTATACCTACTAATAGTCAAAAGAGGAAAGATTTATTTCAGTATATTATGTCATTCCCAAAGCTCACATAATACGTTTATTCTTCAATTACCATTCCCATCACTAAATTTCATAGAGTATAGAAAAGTCAACCTCAACACAATGGAGTGACGTTAATTTTATTTTCCTTATTTAATTGAAAATAAGTGTAATTAGGATGAATTTTATTGATATCTGTGCGTAAATAGTAGCGTTTATGTTTCTACTATATCCAGAGACTATTGTGTGTGTCTATCTAAATTATGCTTTTCTGCGGAGATTCGTAATTTTCGTGGATGACAGTGGTTTTCAGTGCTTACCTTTTTGTCAAGTTAAGTAAGGATGAATAAACTGTAGTAAATTTATGGTTTAGGTGCAGAGGACATAATTTAAGAAAAGAAGAAGAAAAAAATTAATTTTTTCTCGGGAGTTTTTTGCGTAGTCAGAGAACGTGTCCCAGTATGCACCCTTTAGGTTCTTTGTCGCATGACGATCGAAAATCGTTAAAATACATAAGTTGTACAAAAAGAAGAAGAATAAACCAACACTTTTTTTGGTTCTGTCATTGTTCTAGAGACGCGTTTTACGATGTCTGCTGTGCTTTTTGAATTTAAAATGTTTTTAATTTATAATTCACACGAGAACAAATTACTTATAATGTAAGTACTAGGCAGGCATTCGACATATTGTGATATAAGCATTGATGATCGCGGGGGTCGATATTATAGCTATGGTTTTTTTTTACTTGTAGGGGCAAACAATCTTTTTGGATTTGTGTTTGTGATAAGATCAAACAATTTGATTATATTCAAATACGAGCGATGTTCGGCTGTTAGATGTATACATGTAGTAGGTATAATCGATCGATTGTTAACCGATAGCAGTATAGGAAAGAAGAACAGAAAGCCAAACTGTCTTTATTTTTATACTCATCTTTGCTCCGGATGGTTGTTTTTTATATTTAACGGAAATTAATATTGGTCCTTTTTGTTGTGTTAGATATTGTTGATAAATAATGTGAAATATGTAAATGAAAATTTATTTTTATTCTTACACACAAAAGTAAAGTTAAGCATAGGCATATCTTCACATTGCAATTGCAAAATCACATCATAAGTACGTACTCATGGTAGGTATCAATGTTCGATATGAATGCTAGACATAGACATAACTTTATTTGTGGCAAAACACAAAAATGCAGTAAAGATGATGTGAAATTAAAACTATTTATCTTTAGTTTTTTGCCACAAGCCGACCCCAACTCAGCATAAATGCTGGTAACAACCAGCGCTGGTCTTCTGTTGGGACCGGCAAGTGACGTCACGCACGAATATACCTACACTGCACAGTGCACACAAAATATTATTTTTAGAAGAAAAATACAATAGTTATGCGTACTTGTTACAATATCTATATCATTTGAAAAATTAGCAGTACAATTGTAATTGTTAGGTATAGGACTCTGTAAAGGCACAAATATAAATATTTTACGTTGTCTTATACCTAGTCATTACACGTTGTAGACAGTGCAGATTGTGTCGGTTGACACGGTTGTGAGCGAATGGGTGTCAATTATGACTACAATTTGTCTGATATTACAGGATTAGCAATAAAACCCAGGATAAATTCCTTTACATCGAGAGAGTATAAGCGTAAACAGGTGTATAAATAATTAATATTAAAATATATATATAAGGGTAGGCTAAAAAAAGAGTTTTGTTATGAAACTTACGAAAAATAACTTTCATGCGTTATTAAAACTTAACACGCGCATGTATCCCAAACAATATTGGTGTCATTGAAAGCCCATTAAATTAACTTTAAACCACCCAATTCATTTCATTTAAAAATAAAGCTTGATACCACAAATGTGACTTTAAAAAAAATGCCAATTTTGCTCCCCTAAAGGACCACTTGCCACTAACATTTAGTTGGTATAAAAGGGTTAATACAGTTTCCAGTTCCATGGGGGTTATTCGCTATGCAACCGTTAAAGAGGACACACGAGAAGATCTTTCATAAAAAAAACACCTTGAAGATGGATACCACTGCTGATGAAGCCGCTCAAGTGATTGCACTGCTGCAATGAGTTCAGTAGCCGAGCGACATCACACTGCCGCATCCCTGGCCAATGTGATGTCGTGGCTACCTTTAGTTAGTCGGTCGTATTATACCTACCAACAAACGAAAATGCTCCTTTATTCGTAACACATTTATGCTTAAATTTCAATTCATTTATGTTTATTCGTTATACGTGAGGTTGAAACTAGAAGTTGATATGAATTTTTTTCTCAATTTTTTTTTCAATCAACAAACAGTTTCACCATGGTAGAATTTATCTTAATTAATATTAGAGTGATTGTGAGACCAACATCGTCGACCACAGGTAACAAAATTAATTTTGTTTAACGAATATGATGGTTGACTTTAAATATTAGTTAATTTTATTGGTTGATAGTTATATTCATCATTAGTTTCTACTACAGATAAAAGGCTCAAGGAATCTGCGGCCTTACTTTAAGCTTTGTAAAAACCATGCAAGTTCCGAGTTCTAAAACCTGGCTTAAACATGCCAGAGACAACAATAACCGTTCACCTAAAGGAGCGTAATGCCGTGGTGATGAAATGATTTCACACTAAGCGGTTTAAGCCAGGTTTTAGAACTGCTAGGATCTTGCATGGTTTTTACAAAGCTGATAGTAAGGCCCCTGGCTGGAAATAACCGACCACAGTGTGTGTGAATCCAGATATATCTGGATTCTAGCAACACTGTGCGCGGTTGATGGTTGATGCGCGCATGCGCGGCGCCTTTTAAAATACGAAATAAATATTGGCTATCATTAGAACAAACTGCAGAGTTGTCTAATTATTTAAAATTAACATAATGCAATTCAAAAAAGTTTCACATGTGCTGTTTGATCTAGACGGATTACTATTAGGTTATTATGTTCAAATAATTACATAATTGACAGCTACAATTATAACATTCTCTTCACCGCTATTTTTCCCTTTCAGATTCCGAAGTACTTTACACGCAAGCGTTTTCTGCAGTGTGTGCTAAATATGGAAAACAATTTACATGGGAAATAAAGTCCAGTTTGCTAGGCTTTCAGGGGCATGAATGTGCCGAAAAAATTATACAAACTTTGGATCTTCCAATCACAGTTGAAGAATTTATGACACAATGTTCAAAAATATATGAAGTCTTATTCCCTAACGTGCAGCTGATGCCAGGTAAAATAAAAATTTGAATTACCTGAAATGATCCTGGATGATGAACTGCATGCCAAAATCCATAATCTTTGTGTAGTTGATAGTCTAATCATGGCATAAAATAATAAGTACTGTGCTACCTATATAAATGTAAACTGACTTCAGGGGCACAGAAGCTAGTTGAACACCTACACAAAAAAGGCATACCAATTGCACTAGCTACCAGTTCCAGTAAAGAGAGTGTTCAGGTGAAGATGCAGAATCACAAGGAATTCCTTGAATTATTCCACCACCTTACAATGGGGTCATCTGACCCTGAAGTGATAAAGGGAAAACCAGATCCCTCAATCTTTTTGGTATGTGCGTCAAGATTTCAGGAAAAGCCAAAACCTGAAGATGTAAGTCAAATTGTTATATTAATGTTTTTATACTGAATAGTTTGATCAATTGCACACTGGGCATGTGTTAGCTTATGCCCTTTTATTAGACTCGATTATCACCATTATCATCTCAGCCATAGGACGTCCACTGCTGGACATGCCATCAAAGGGGGCTTTGATTTCCATAAGGACCGGTTAGAAACGGCCCGCATTGAGCCCTTGCCTGTGATTTTAGGCAGGTTGTGTGTCCACCTGGTCGCTGGCTGTCCAATGCTGTGCTTGCCAGTCCGTGGTCTCCATTCGAGAACCTTTCGGCCCCAATGCCCATCGGTTTACAAACTATATGCCCTGCCCGCTGCCACTTTAACTTCAACTTATCAGCTGGGCTATATTGGTGACTTGCAGATCTCATTTCTGATTTGATCACGTAGAGAAACCCCCAGCATAGCCCTCTCCATAGCTTGTTGTTGATTCTGAGCCTGCTCTCAACTCGATTATAATAACACATAAATTTTATATTTGAATAATTATTTTATAATTTTTCTTTGCCAGAACTGAAGCCGGTGTTTTCCTTAGGTACCACACCACATCAAGGTGCATAGTCAAACTATCTGCAATTAGGGTTTTGAACAATAGAATTAATTATTTTAACTGCCTTCATTTATGAGTGCACAGTGCTATTGCATTTTTAATTTATGAAATTTTATGGATTTAGTTTTAGGATTTTTCTTTCTGGCAGAATTAACACATAATATTGTGTATTTTTATGTTTTTATCATTGTTTTAGACATTTTCTTACCCCAAAACTCATACAGATTTGTTAAATTTAATATGTATATTATACATAAATATATTATAAAATTTGTATCCCAGAATTCTGCGGTAAAAATATTCTGATGAAATTGTTATAGTAACAACCACAAGAATTTGGTCAATATTGATTCAGTAGTCTTCCTTAAGTAGTAAAAGTCAGATTTCTTAATTTCTGTTTTACCTCTTAGATAAGTTACCTGACTCCGACTGTTACTACTTATGGGAAACTTATAAATCAATTGCAGTAGTTTTCCTTAAGTAATAGAGTTTTGAAGTTCTGTTTTACTTCTTATATAAGTTACCAATTATTAATTTCAGTGTCTAGTATTCGAGGATGCTGTGAATGGACTGAAAGCTGGTCTTGCAGCCAACATGCAGGTAGTACTGGTTCCTGATTCACGGATTGACTCTGTTCACTTTACTGGTGCCACTCTAGTCCTAAACTGTTTAGATGAATTTATACCTGACTTATTTGGACTTCCTCCATATGATATATAACATATATATATATATAATATATAGTTATATATTAAATATATATATTATATTATATATATATAGTTGAAACCCAGAGCAACTATATAATTAGCCAGTTATTTAATTAGTTGCTATTCTAACAGCTAACTTGGAATTTAATATTTAATTTTTATAATTTAACACTACTTTTTAACCGACTTCACAAAAAAGAAGGTTCTCGATTCGACCTGTATGGTTTTTTTTTCTTTTTGTTTTTTATTTGTGTTTGTAAAAGTAAAGTAAAATCATTTATTGGTCTTAAAACTAGGAATGTTACATTGGGCATGTCAAGTTACAATGTGTACATCTTAAATCATTTACTCTTTTGTGTTATCTTAATTTTTTCTTAGTTAATTTAATATTATTATCATTTACTTTAGTCATAATATAAATAATAGTATATAATGTCAAGTTAAAATATACATATATAAAATAAACTCAATTAAATTCAATGAATATAAAATAAATGTTTGCAACACAGAACAAAAACCGCATAATTGCGTAATTTATTACCGCATAACTTCCGGCTGGGTGAACCGATTTTGATCGTTCTTTTTTTATTTAAAAGCTGGTGCTTCCAGTGTGGTCCCATTTAAAATGAGGAGATTCGTAGAACTAAAGTCACCGACAGGGCAGGGCACATAGCTCAATGAACCAATGGCCGGTTGGGTTGAAAGGTTCTCAACTGGAGACCACTGACTGGCAAACACACCATAAAACTGCCACCCACAAGGTGGACATACGATCTGACTAAGATCGCAAGTAAGGGTTGGATGTGAGCTGTTTCCATTCGGTTCTTGTGGAGATCAATGGGGGAGGCATATGTCCAGCTGTGGACGTCCTATGAATGAGATGATGATGAGACAATTAAAAGATTGAAATCTAACATAAGTACTGTCAATTTATTTATTCCTTAGATTTATATTTTCTTCAACAGTGCAGCCTTTCCAGATCGTGATTGCTAAAAGCAAATTATCACATTATTGTCTAGTCATAATTATTTTTAAGGATAAGATCACAATAAAACAAGTTACTTAATAAAATTAGTTTTATTGCTTGTGTTACCTTGTAAAAATATATAAATATGACATTCAATATACAACAACTTAAAGTAAGTAAGTACAACACATTTAAATTTATGAGGTAAATAAGGACACTTACATATTACATAAATTGTGGAAAAATACACTGGTTTCTTCATTAAATGCATCGTGTTTTAGGCGAAAATTAAGGTGCAACGTTTCTTCTTCTTTCTGAACTGTTTTGTTCCTAATCCTACTAAGTTTTTTAACCGGACACATGAAATACATACATGGTGTGAAAAATAGTAGTTCCCTACTAATTTATTACATTTTTTTCATTTTGCGGTTATAAAACTCTAAATTAGAACTATGCTTATTCTAAAAATTCTCGAATAGCTCAGGAATATTAAAACAGTATGAAAAAATTGCACCTTAATATTGAAAAAAATATGGACATAACGTGAAACCAGCACAGTTTGTACTATAATGTGCACAGAATACTGTTCCCCTGCAACTCTTACAAAGATAAACTAGCACTATATATTATTACGTGTTACTGTGTTAGTAAATATTATTAATGCACTATTAGTTCAATCATTAATGTCAAACCTTAATTAATGCGCCGATATCTGTCGTATCCATGAATAAGCGCAACGAGCCATGGATTAAAGCCACTGCAATCTCTTCGTCCTCGCTTCCTACATCTCTAAACAGTGAATGTTTATACATTCAATCGTGGAAACACCTAAATATACAGGCAATACTCAACCAATCGCCATTATATGGGCATGGGTCACAGGAACCGACCTTTTAGAAGAATGTTATGTTGCAAGCGTCATTTTATTTTCAACACAAATCATACGGAACCAGCACCGGTCGAAACAAATGTTATTTATTTGTAAATTGTGTCTTAGACATAAAAAGTACAATTTTTTTTTTCACATATTCACACCCACGCAATAGGATACCCTGTGTCGCGGGAGGCATAGACACACACAATTTGTTTTGACAATTTCTAATCCATGAATTTAGAATTAATAAACTTAAATGAAATGTAATGGCAAGAGGTAATAATCGATAATTATTATAGACTAGCCGCGCCCCGCAGCTTCACCCGCATGGTCTACAGTTTTATTGCTACGTTAATATCCCACGGGAGCTCTCCTCTCCGGGATAAAAAGCCTGTGTTATTCCAAAGTATAAGCTATGTTCATTCCAAATTTCATGTAAATCCGTTCAGCCAGTTCAGCGGAATGGGGTTACAAACGACAGAAAGACTTTCGCCTTTATAATATTAGTGTGATTATGTCTAGTTTCGCCACAGGCTGTCGAAAATTTTGTGGATGATACATTTGAAGCATCCACATTGTTTTCAGGAAGATGAAGATAATTTCTCCTGTAGTACAACTTATGTCACCTATTGAAATTGTTCTAACATTTGCTTGTTTTGTGTAGATTAACGTTTGTTAATTAACTTCTTCAAAAGCTGCACTGCCTATAGTTAAAAGTTTCCTTGGATCATAACTCGACCATTAGTTTTTATGTAGGTTGTGACCTGATGATGCTGACCTTAGTCAAATCAACAATATTGCTGGTGTTTGATATATCTTATCTAGATAGGATGCTAATCCTTAGAATAAAAGAAGTATGCCACTCACTTGTAAAGCATTCCTTATAACGTGAGATTTGTTTTTATAAATTATCCATTTATGGGTTATTAAAATAGAGATAAATGTCCAAATAATATAACCATCGTTCATTGCCGTGAAGTAATGTAAATGAAATACGTCACTTTGACATTTCTATGATTTATATGGCAGAACAACGTTTGCCAGGTCAGCTAATTTTGGATTATGAAACTTATGTGACTGACGTTTATTAGTTTATTTATATTTGTAGTTTTATGAAATAGGCCCTTGTGTATCTGGTGAGTAATTTATCATCCGTAAACGCTGCACACGCGTAAGACTCACAGATAATATAGATAACAGTAGCCAAAGCGGGTGTTAATGTCGCAGTCATAGCGCAGGCGTATCGCAGAGTGAACAAATTGAACTCAGTACAAACTGTCATTTATCTACTATAACTGTGTCACAGACAAATCATAGTTTGTAGGGACGCTACGTGCTTTATTCAATTGTTTATGCGATGACTGAAGCATATTATTCCTAATTCGGGCACAATTTCTATGATAGCTTCAAAGTAGGTTTTTTACATTGTAACACAAAGTGATGCTTTCTATGGCATAACGGAAATGGGGGGTTTATAGACGTGAAAAATTCACGATAGGCAGGTCTTGTTTTGAATTAAGAGTCGTTAAAAGGGGGCAAGCCAAACATTTCCGGTTGGAAGTCCTCCATGGAGTTGAGTATGAGAGTAGCGTCGGGGACTTGCGAGCGGTCCAGTCGCGGGTCTGGCACCATCACTACCTGCATGCCGGCCGCGAGCGCCGCTCGGACGCCATTAATCGAGTCCTCGAATACTAGGCACTGGAACAATAGAAATATAAAATATATCTTTTGTTGAATAGATTTAAAAATATAATTACTACATAACATACAGTTTTTTAAAGTCAAATAACTACAAAGTACGGTTCTAGCTATCTATATTCTCCTGAATACTTAACATTCTCAATAAAAGGGCCTACACCAACTGCCGCACTATCCAACTATGGTCATAAATCTAACTCTTGTGGTAATCACATGTGCTCATGGCTCAACGTGTACGGCTCTAGAAAGAGTTAGCACTATAACATATTTAGGTGTCACTATTGACGACAAACTAAATTTTGTGCGTCATATTAACGGATTGAAAAACCGAGTTCGCAAACTATTGGCCGTCTTTAAGTCTATACGACACAGTGCAGAATGGGATATCATTCAACTACTCTATTACTCACTGTGTCAATCTATACTTACTGTATAATAGCATGGGGAGGTGCTAACAAAACGCACCTATTACCTCTCGAAAGAGCTCAGCGAGGGTTACTAAAAGTAGGTAAGAATCGACCCTTCAGGTACCCAACAAAAAATTTATACGAAGAATGCCAGGTCCTTACGGTTCGACAACTTTTTATACTCCACACATTGCTAAATCAACACAGTATGACTAAATTTTCACCTAAATATATGAAACGCAAATGACAAAACGTCTGCAATGTTCCCTACAAAATTCATCAACTTCCTTGGATCATACTTATATAATAAAATGAACAAAAACTTAGGAATTTACTCTCTGACTGCTTTTGTAAGAAGAAAGTGATAAATAAACTCATGACCATGAATTACTATGAAACCGAGAACATGATCACCGAAAATAATTCTACTATACACTCACACGCACTCACTAACTCGCCCACACCTCACACTAACACAAATACAACACACACAACCACATACACACCCTCACACACGCATGAACGAATTTAATTATTTTTATATATTATACAAATTTTAACTTGGCATGTGAATATGATTACGAGATATGATAGCTTGTTAATAGTGAATTACTTTTATTTAAAAAAAAATCTAATTGTTATTTTGATTTTATCTATACTTATTGTGTGTATAAAAAGTGAATGTACTCACATAAAAGTATTAATATTTTATTGTTTAATCTTTCTATAAAATGTTGCTTCATAGATAATAATGTGTAACTATTGACGAAGTTAGATTCCTGAGACTTATACCACGGGTTCTAAACCTAGTTTAAGTTTCAGGTGCACCATTTAAGTGAAAAATGTCATGTATCTATGAACAAAAAAGATTTTATTTATATATTTTTATTTATTATTCATGTAAATTTCATGTAAAAGGGGAATTATCCGAGCAGTGGCAACGTGAAAATCTGATAATATTAAGAAATCTAGACATCTGAAATAAATGAACAAACAATGCACAGTCAAGCGCGAAAATGTTGTTTGTACACAAAAACCACTGGCGGAGCTCTTTTTTTTTTTTTTTTTATTCACAATAGGCAGGCGTTTGACCACTATCTTACCTGATGTTAAGTGATGATGCGGTCTACGATGATTCATATTATTCATTCATTCATTACTCTTTTGGTAAGGTCCGTCAATTACTACAGGTAACTTCCTGAGCGCTCAGGATAATAGACATAGCCCAGTTTGGGGCCTGTAGCTAAGAAGGAACGATACAGGAGTAACAAACTATTGTCTACTGTAATTTGATCTCATAACCTATATGTATCTGTAATACCTGTAAATACCTATCTGAGAATATTTTTACCTTTATCTTTTAAAAAAAATACCCACCTTATCTGGAGATGGTTTATCGGGGAACTTATTCGCAGCCACGATGAATATATCTGGGTAAGGTTTTCCCCTCTTCACTTGAGGGTCGGACGAGCCCCAGGTCTTGAACTCCATCAGATCGAACAGATCTTGATGATTCTGAGATTTCATAGCGTAGGATTCTTTACTGCTGCTAGTTGCAAGGCCCATAGGGATGTGGTGTTTGTAAAGATGCTCAACAAGCCTCGTCACGCCTAAGAAACAAAAAAGTACTTATTACAAATTAAATAGTTGTGTAGTTTAAAAATTTTACCACACCATATTCAGATCTACTTATCCATGGAATATTTACATAAAAATAAAGAATGGTTGAAAATATTATTAGACTAATCTGAGTCTATATTCTTTTGAATCAATAACTATTCTTAAATGGATTTCTAAATGACCGGCAACCCAGATAAAAAATAAAACAGAGTTGAGAATCTCCTCCTCTTGTCTTGATAGTCGGTTGACAATTATTACAAAAATATAACTGCCAATAAGCTTCAATTAATTCGACGATTTGCATGTGTACAGTGTACTACGCTCAGTCAGTATATTTAATGTAGACGGTATTATGAGAAACTTTAATACTTTGTGGCAGCGGAGGCGTTAAGCCACGTAAAAGTGTTTTTGCATAGTGCTAAGGTACTTTATAATGCAGCAATGGATAGCCACCACCCATAAGTTGGAAAATCTCTCACTAACCACTTTGATTGTGCTGTTATTCTGTGAGCCAGACAGTATTTAGGTTCAGCGTTCACCTTCAAACATTTCGATACAGGCCATTGAGTGAAATAGTTAATAAACACAGAATCTAAATATAAAAAGATTAAAGTAATTTTAATGAATTCCTGCCTCTTATTCTAGAAACACAAACAGCGAAGGCGATTTCAAAACAATATATACTATATACTTAACTACACCTTTATGATCGAAGCATTTTGCATCCACTTTTATAATGCGTATTGCCAGGGAGTGGAACTCATTGTCAGAGTCTGTGTTCCTCGATAGGTACAACTCCTAAGTCTTCAAGTCACGAATGAAATGGGAATTCCTTGCCTCTGACGCCAGTGCTTACTCCTCTTCTTATCTTATCTGTGCACTTACCATCCATGACGCGGCAATGTGGGAACAGCTCTTCAAATATCTCCCGCGTTTCACTCATGAACTGTTCAACGCTCATGGGTAGTTCAAGGTCATCTATGATGGTCTGAGAGAACTCTCGGCTCTGTTGGCCCATGATTTTGCATTTTAGTCCGAAAGTGAAGTCTTTGCCGAAACGGGACGCTACTTTTTGGAATCCTATTGAATATAGATCTTCTGTGTCTGAAAACAATTAACAAAGTAATGAGACTAAATAGATCGAAATACAACACAAATACGTTTTAGTTCCTTAATTTGGTACAAATATGAAGTCTTCGAAGTTGCCAACATGTATAGCTGCGTAGGAGATATTTCCAGTCGTTCGTTAGCGACTGGCTTTAATTTATTTAATTACAAACGTCAGTAAATTTAAATTTTTATTTATTTATTAACATTCACACAAGGTCTTCAGGTCCCAAACTAGGCAGAGCCTGTACTATGATAACCTGATGACTGATATATATATATATACATATACACACCCAGACACAGGTCAAACAGGTTCATACACAAATGATTGACCTGTCCGGGAATCGACCCCAAGACCAGCGGCTCAGAAGGCATAGTGCTACCAACTGCGCCAATCGGCCAGTCAAAATCTTCTCAAAAGCTCAAAGTCATCAGCTCAAAATATTTTTGTAATGGCGGACACAAGATGATCATCGCAGTCGTAGACTCAGGTCATACATGAACGTACTTTTGGTGCATATAACTACCTAAGCGGTAGAGACTGCCTACGAGATAAATGTGCGCCTCCAAATATACGTAGATAAAAGACACGCCACCTCAGGCCATACTTTAGTTTACATCATTTGTACCTAGTTAACTAGTGATACATATGCGTCCGTGCCACTTGAAAGTGGTATCTTGCTGATAAGTGTGGAGTGGATCTATATTATGTACCTACACAGTCGGAGTTCTGAAGTTAACACTGTTAGGAATATCACTGATCAATACAATATTAAATAAAAAAATATATTATTAATAGACAATACACAAACCGAGAGATGTTTTACAGATAAACAGACGGACACGGGAGGCGACTTCAATTAATATTATAACTCCATCAAAAAAGTCACTTAATACTGGATTTAGATCTCAAACACATTCCTTTGTTTGAAGTAGCCTAGTGTAACCGATAGTACCGATCCATCATCATCATCTCATCCATAGGACGCCCATTGCTGGCCATATGCCTCCCCCCATTGATTTCCACAAGGACTGGTTGAAAGCAGCCCGCATCCAGCCGATTCCCGCGATCTTATTCAGGTCGTTGCCGATAGTACAGATCCTATATTTTATACTTAAGTATAAAAAAATGTTAATTCTGGTATTAGTGAGCATGCCAGTTTAAAAAAAAAGAAATGATTTTTTCAGTGAAAAACTCATTAAACATGGCCACATAAATATTAGGTACATACATATCTATTTACTTGTATTGATTACAATATGTTGAATGATGGTGAAAGTAACACCGTTATTAAATTCCCAGCATATAGTGTTTCCAAACACATAGTGTGTTCAGCTAGCATTCCTTGAGAGCCAGTACGCATTCTAGGTCTAGCGTATTAACATCTTAGATCACATAGTCACCGACCATCAAGTGAGATAGTGGTCAAACTCTAGACCTATACAATATAAAAATAAAAAACCTATGTATAGCATATAGTAGGTAGTAACTTACTTAATAAAAGTCCATCCATATCAAATAAAACATGCGTCACGGGTTCCAACACCATTTTATTCACGTATTATATCACAACGGAAAACAAGTATTGTGTCGCTTAAAGCTAACAGTTCTTTGAAAATAAAACCATCGACACAGTGACCTTAAAACTAATTAACAAGTTGTGTTCAATCGCAAACGTTACATCATGATGATCTTTATCTTATCGCTAATAGATACTGAGTGATGTGGAGTTGTAAAATGTAAATATTACTGGTTACTATCAATCATCTGGTTTAAATAGGAACATCATTCTGACAGCTTAGGACTTCACACAATTATGCTAACAACTAACCATATATGAGAACGTTACACGTTTTATAAAATAACATAAATACAGTAGTCACAAGGTAGTTTTGTGTCTCTGAAGTTGTTTGCATGCTGCTGCGCAGTAGGTACCTAGTTTTGAGTCGCCAAGGACTGGCCTTAATTATTGTATAACTATCTCATTCACTCGCTTACATTTTTCGCGTCTTCCTATCTCGCTGTTTAACTGCTTAACTATTTTGCCGGTACATACGCAAATGTTCACAGATCCTAATGTCTGAACCACAAAGATGCTGCGCGTACTGTACTTAGATTTTAATATACTTAGTGAATAACTTACTGTTCTCTGGTTTTTAATTTTTAAAGCTTTATGTTTTGTATATATTGTTCGTTGTTCCACCCTAAAGAAATAAATAAATAATTATTATATGTAAGCTATCTCAAAAACGACTTGTAACTTAGGATGAAAATGTATACATGAAGTTTTGCATTTGAAGTTTATTTGCATGAGTATATTAGATAATATTATTTTTCCTAGCTTTAGAGAAATCTGATTGAATCGCCCCGGTATCAAAGTGGTTCGTAAATGGCCCCTAAGGATGTTTGCTCTTTGACTATTTGGAGAGAATCTACCTGTAACCAGGTTGTTTTTACCTAGAGCTCGCCGGGGTACTCGTTGTCTGACAGTAACAAAACTTTCACATGAGCAGCAGCGTAAAGCATTTTTTGAACTGGCCGTTTTGTTAAAATTTACTGTCTTTATCTGATTACGAAATTTCAGTCCAACACTTACATTCGTGTCGCTCATGTCTAGTACTGTTTAGTAAATCTCCTTTCATTGATTCCACCGACATAATCCTTTCATAATTTTAGCATGGACCAATATACTACAAGACTGACAATCGCCGTTATTTTCCGGCGTACGATTTTCTTTAGAAAATTGTACGCCGGAAAAAAACTCATAATTCCAGGCTAATTCTAGATGTCGCTACAGGTTTGGAATTTTTTGTAGTCACAGAACGAGTACCGACTAGTTTGACTAAGTTATCGATTTCTATTCTTTAATTAAGAGAGTTGATTTGATGTTGATTTAATCTATAAGTTGATTATAAAATGTATATCCTAACAATTTATTTTTATGGATGCGCTTTATCATTTAACAGTTTGTAGGGTTTCTTTTAGGTTTCAAAAATGATTAAATGTTGTTACTTACATACCTACTACTAAAGAAGTACCTGACTAATAAATATATATAATAGCTGTAAGAGTGCAATTAATACATAAATTAAAAGAAACATTAAGTACATTAATAATCATAAATATACTTCTAAAATACTGAGGCCACTTAAAAATAACTCCACTATTATACAATCTGTTATACAGACACATTTCCGAAAAGATAAATGAATCTTTTTCACATGATTACTGGATAAAATTAAATGATCTCTGAAGAACTCTTATAAAATTCATTGTAATCAATATATTAATCCCTTTACTAAATATATTATAGTATAATAGATATAATTAGCTGTCGGTAAGACTAACCTGAGCATTAGTTGTGTTTTAAGTTGGAGTTATAGATTTGTAAATACCATAACATTATGGTATGTACATACTTTAGCCAAAACATTACCTAATATGTAGTATAAAAATATGTGTCACAATTGAGCAAGTCATGTATTCAATAGTACAATATGTTCTGATCCCAAAGACAATCGGCCTTTTCATCCATCAATCATTTGTAGAATGTTGCATTGTCGAACTTAGGATTGAAACTGAATCAATATGGACACTGATCATCAGATGGACCACCATCAGATGGATAATATATATCCTGAGAAAATTATGCTAATTATTACAGAATTAGACTATCCCACTTTGTCTACATGAATGAAATGTAATTCAATCCAAGATTTAATCACCACATCCACGATGCCATTTTTCATAGTTTGTGCCAATGCTCGTAGCACTTGGCATGTCAAATGCTCTACGAAATGAACAAGCCAAACATGGGTTTAACACATACTAAGCACCTACTTATAAACTTAACATACAACAAACTTGACATTGATGTAGTGGACTTAATCTGTGAAGTTTGTAGATGTGAAGTGGTCCTGTGGCATTCCTTTTAATCTCACTTTAATTTATACTAAGAGGAGAAAATTAAAAATTTACAAGTTATTTTTATGTTTACGAATTTTGTATTCAATTTGCAACTTATAAAGTATGAACATTTCTTTATTCTATTGTTCAATTATTTTCTGATCATTGGAGTGATTAAATGGCAGAATTATTAATTAATCTGCCCTTAATTACTAGCTGCGCCCAGCATTTTCACCCACATGGTGATGAAAAACGGTGATGATGATGATTAAAATAAGCCTATGTGTTACTGGTTATAAGCTATCTCCATACCAAATTTCATCGAAATTGGTGTAGCCGTTTGAGCGTGAAGAAGTAACAAACATACACACAAACTTTCATATTTATAATTTCTTAATTTTAAGTGCATTGCTTCTTTATTAGGTCTGTGTAAGGATAAGCAGCAAGATTTAATTTATTATAAGTAACAATATTGATATTACTACCTACCAACCAATCATGCTTCAAATGGTGGCAAACCAAAAAGGTCTGGTTCAAATTCCTCCAAGGAGTTGAGTACTAGAGTAGCGTCAGTGATCATAGACCTGGGCATCCGAACATCTGGGACCATGACAACTTGCATCCCAGCTGCTCTTGCTGCCTTCACCCCACTTACCGCATCTTCAAACACTAAGCACTGAAAATGGAATAGTTCAAGACTTCAGTATTGACATAATGATAGAAATTTTGTCTTTTCAGTCCTTTTCTCTGTTGAATTGTACACAACTTCAACACTCAAAAGTATGAAGTTGGTACCATGATAGTTCAAAAGTAACTGATATCAAAATATTGTGCTTATGGTACCAACTTCGACAAGTTATTTCATACTTTTGAGTGTTGAAGTCGGTTCCATTTTTTGGTATTTTTTTTTCACTGTTTTTCGGGACCTTTGCTATTCGTGGGATCAATTGTCATTGTGGTGTAGGTATGTTTACCGACGTCTTCACCCGCTACTATAATGTCGTGTAGGTATAAGCACGCATTTTTCAGACTTCTAACTCAAATAGTGCTTGTCCGATTTTGATGAAATTTAAATGGGACCACATGGGAAGCACCAACTTTCAAATAAAAAAGAACGATCAAAATCGGTACACCCAGTCAGAAGTAAAAACATAGGGGTTGAATTGAGTAACCTTCTTTTTTTGAAGTCGGTTAAAAAATGGAGGGTGGTGGCACAGGATGAAAAATACTTATTAACAACCTAATCAAACCTACCAAAAAAAACATAAAAAAATTGGGATAGCCCTTCCAAAGGTGTTCAATAACAAACACTAACACAAGGTTTTTAATATATTACATAAGATAGATGAACTAAAATTATTACGCAAGTGTGGAGGGGCGGGCAGAGGAGATGCACTTCTCACAGCACCAGAGCAGTCACAAAATATTAACTGAATTAAATCAAAGAACCTCATAAAGAAAACCTTCTATGAAAAACCAAGGAAGAGAGAGGGTGTTGTCGCAACTTAACCTTTATAGGATGGGTCCTACCCGCTCACCCCCTCCCTTAATATCAATGTTTGTAATCTAAAGTTGAACCAAAATTGCCTTTAATCACCATATTGGACCAAAACAATTTGTTTTCTTTTTATTATAAAAATAACTGAGTTGGTGACAAAGTAAGGGTAACATTTAAAAAATGTAATGAAGCTTTAAAAATGTAATTAACCTCTGAGGAGTCCAGAATAATTGAAAACAAGGCACATTATTTGCCAACTCCATGAAACAATACAATTTTTTTTTTGCTTATTGGGTTTAACTACATGACTTAAATATTTTATTAGGTTTCTGAAGGTAAGACAACTGATTTTCTTCTTAGGTACTTTTACCTTTTCAAAGGGAGGTTTATCAGGAAACCGTTCAGCAGCAATAAGAAATATATCAGGTGATGGCTTCCCTCTCTTCACTTCAGGGTCTGAAGATCCAAAAACCTTTATAGGGAACAGAGAGAACAGTTCCTGATGATGTTTGTTTGTCTTCAATTCATAGCTTTCAATGGTTGAGCTGGTGGCCAGAGCAATAGGAATGTTGTTCTTATGTAAATGTTTTATTAGTCTTTCGGCACCTAAAAATACAAGATAAAGAAATTTGTACTATGAAAAATTAACATTTCAAAATTTTTCAATGCAGCTTTTGAATCTGCAAAGTTTATGATTATATCAAATTTTCTATACATGTTTAGTAAAGTGAATCAAATTCTTCAACCTAAAATGATGCTATAATTATTTGAAAAACATTTATGCATCATTGAATATATAAATAGAAATTACTCACCAGGTAATACTTCAGTATCTTGAAATAATGTTGCAAATATTTTCTTAGATTCTGTTATGAACTCTTCAATAGTCATTGGTAGTTCAAGCTTCTCTATAATCATTTGAGCAGCCTCGGTGGCCTGCGTCCCCATCAAAGGCACCTTGATCTCATATGTGTATTCCTTACCAAACCTTGAGGCTATGCTTTGAAATGCTACTGTGTACAAATCTTCCGTATCTATGGAATTATATTTAAACTAAGTGGGTAAATACGACACTCACTTATCGATCCACAAAGCAGTTTAGGCCCCATAAACTTATGCATAGTCCCTGTCAATTATCATCTAACCAGCTTACAGGAGCCGCGCTACAAAATTATGTTGGTAAAAAGGAATGTACGTTCATATATATCTGGAGGTTTGACTAAAATCAATTCTAAAGAACCAGGTAATAAATCTAAGGATCCTTGTTTTAAGAAATATTGCGGTTAATTTAATGTTGATTGAGGTTATGGATTGCATGCAATAAGATCGCGAGGGAACTAAAAATAATTCGCCAACACCTACAAGTAAATACATTTTTTAAATAGTTTTGAGTACTTACTAAGAATTAAACCATCCATATCAAAAAGAACATGGGTAACAGGATTAAACGCCATTATTGAAAATAAAAATATATAACAGAGAGCGAAAAAGTCTTTAAAAATATTCCGTGGATAGTCCGAGAAAGTAAAGATCTAAGTGTGTTCGAGATGGAGTAGTGACGTTTTTTAGCAGTGTACAACTGAACAAGCGTTCGATTTGGGAATGTGGCATTTGTGGCAAAAACGTTCTTTCCTAACTCGAACGACGCATAGGTACACGTCAATTACACGAGAGCTGTCAAGTACGACGATTCATTTGAATATTCATGACTTAAAAATGTTTCAATACCTACAATATGAGCTTGAATCATAAAGAGAACCACATTTTCGTAATGGACATAGAAAGAAAACTTTACATTGGTGCATTATTTCAAGTTTGTTTATCTACTCAAATCAGCTGTAGGCTGTAGCTGTCAATCTCTCAGCTGTCAAAAAATGCTCCCAAAAAACCCAGCCTCGGAGATGGGTCAAAAGTGGCAGTTCACGGTAGCGTTTTAAACACTTTTCATGCATCTCGAACGGTGAACGAAAACAGTTAATAACGCCTGAATAAAAACCTGTGCCAAACAAAACGAACGCGGAAGGAGAGTGTTGTGGAAGTTTTTGACTGTTCCCTAGCCCATCTCGAACGCAAGGCTAGAGACTCGAATTGATGCAAAAATTAATTGACTTGAGAACTTGAGCGTCTTCAGACCAAAGACTATAATATTATACTGGAAAACTGAGACTACACGGTCCCAGTGTTTACCGGGTTGGACGAAGCCAGTTAGCTATCATCCGAGGAATCATGCTAGAAATTTAATGTAAGAAAGGAACTAATTTATTCGAGATGAGCATGTGGAGTTTTTAGCATTGTACAGCTGAACAAGCTTTCGATTAAGGAATGTGGCATTTGTGGCAAGAGCGACCTTTTCCAAATCGAACGACGCATACACGTCATTTACACGAAACCTGTCAAGTACGACGATTCATTTGAATATTCTTGACTTTAAAATGTTTCAAACCTATAATATTAGCTTGAATCATAACGAGAATTACATTTTCTTAATGGAAGTAGAAACAAAACATTACACTGGCGTATTTTTTCAAGTTTGTTTATCTGCTTACATCAGCTATAGCTTTCAATCTCTGAGCTCAAAAACGCTCACAAAAGATCCAGCCTCGGAGGTGGGCATGAGGTGGGTCAAAAGTGGCAGATCACGGTGGCGATTTTAACACTTTACATACATTTCAAACAGTGAACGAATACAGTTTAAAAGCCAACCTGTGGCAAAACAAACGCGGAGCGTGAGCGCTTGAGCCGTTTTTAACTATTCCATAGCTTATCTCGAACGCACTAATAGTTACGTTAATTATCTATGCTAAGGATCTATGATACCTATGGTATATTGTAATATTCTATGTTTTGTTGTGTTTTGTAAAGTTTGGTTGTGATTGAAGATTAAGTTTTTTTGGGCTTTGGAGTCATATGCGTATTAAATTCACTACATTTTACTCTAACAGCAATATTTTTCTTGGAATATGAAATCACGTCTTTGAGAGATCCTCTCTCTGACATGAAAACGTAATGAAGTATCGAATATGGAGGGGACCGGAATGAGTTTGTTCCAAGGAGCACCAAGTATCCACATAAACAATAGTGCCCAAGACCGACTTGAGGAGCAAGAGGAAATAGAAGATCAGAAAAGACGTAATGAGGAGGTATCTTCTGTTTCATACGCTGTTACATACTTTCTTGTGTTGGGTGTTGTTGACCCTTTCTGCAGGGGACAATGCTTAAACCTTTCTGTAGGTATTGTATTTCTAAACGGGGGTAAATGTGTAAAGTTGAACGCTGAATATGGGCTTACCAATGCCTCGAAGATGCCCCAGCTAGGACCAGCCACGACCACCATGGCCAGTACGGAATATAGTTAGTTCAAACTTTTGTACATCCAGTTACAGGGTGGGAAGTGGGAGGACCTCTCCATTCACTTTTTAACAAGAGGAAAGTACTTGTTATAGACACATGCTTTCTCACATATAATCTTTAAGAATTTAGGTTTTATTACATTCTCATAGTATTATATCCTGGAAGCAATTATTAATTACTAAACAATCTGCTATGTGATGTTTTAGTGTTTGCACAAAAATATTTCTTGTTGTTAGCAAAAAAAATGAATCAATCAATCAAAAACTCTTTATTGAACACCCAAAAAGAATATAAACATAATATATAACACTGGTTTAACAATTGGCGGCCTGATCGCTTTAAACAATTTCTTACAGGCAACCTTTGAATGGATAGGAATTGTAACAATATAAACAGTAGATGTGAACAAGTACCTATAAAAAAATGGATACAAACAATGTCTGAAATATAATATACATATGTAAATACAAACATACATAGATACATAGGCATAATACTGTTACTTGTTAAGGCTAAATTTTTTCTCATGTATGAATAAAAGTTTCATGATTTCTTATTTACTAAAAATGCTAAAACTATTTGCTACTATTGGGACTTAGGTTCAGCCAAATGCTGAATTGATATATTTTGGCAAATAATCCTTTTTTAAATAAAATAGAAAGTAGGTTCTCATCTCATTTAAAAATTGAACCCTATAACACAAATTACTCAAATAGTAAATGTCTCACACATCTGTCAAGGCTATCTACTTTTTATTCTTCTCTCTGTAGATTTGTAGTAAGTATAGCTATGATTTTATTCAGTTCTATAAAATTAAATGAATCTCCTCTGACGGTTGCCAATGCCAAAAAATGCCAAGCATATACATTTCAGTTCACACTGGAACTAAATATGCAAATCAATCTTACATAATTATAATATCTACCCCTAAGAGGGCTAGCCTAGGTCTGTCATTTTCAAATATATTTCAACAGTACTTCATTTCATAATTAATATGGAAATTATGAAATGCAGAATTTTTTTCCAGTGCCTTCTGGGCCTAAAAGTATATTTAATTAATGTTTAAATTTTGTTTATTTTCAGTTGAAACACAAGTTGGCAAATGCATTTGATGATTTGATGGATGATGATGAAGCCAGTTCTGTTAACAGCAGTGGCAACTTCACTCTTGACCCGGCTCAAAGTAATGGTAAGCATATATTTTGTTACATTAACAACAAAAAAGAAATAATTAAACTTGTTTTATAAGTTGAAATGGTAGTGGCCAGGGCACATAGCGCACAGAACTGATGGCCGATGGGGTAGAAATGTTCTCAATTGGCCATCTTTAAAAGGATTTTAGAAATGAAGAAATTAACAAACTAGGGAGAAGGCTATCCTTGGGGTTTCTCTAAGCTATGAAATCACAAAATGCAAAGATCTGCAGAAGAACGAAAGTCACCGATATAACCCAGTGGATTAACAAGTTGAAGTGACAATAGGCAGGGCACATAGCTTGAAGAACTGATGGTGGGTTGAAAGTATCTCAAATGGAGATCACAGACTGGCAATTACAACATAGTATGTCCACCGACAGGATAGAAAGATAACCTGAACAAGATCCCAGCAAGGGGCTGGATGCATACAGCTTCCAACCGGTACTTGGGGTGATCCATAGGGGGGGCATATGTCCAGCTGTGGATGTCTTATGGCTGATGTGATGTTGAAATATAATAATTGTAATATGACTGTATTTCCCACAAGTACCCCAACATCATTTTTGTATTGTTTTTCCCTGTGTGTACAATAAAGTGTTTTGTATTGTATTGTATTGTATCTCTAGTCTCTAGCAATACCACTCTGCTCTATGGCTGTGTTTACATGACAAAATTGAAACATATTTTTATTTCATGTAAATTGAAATACAGCTAGTAGTGTAACAAAGGATCTAACAATATATGTCTTAAAAACAATATCTCACTTGTACAGTCTATTCTCCATGCTATACAGTAGTGAACATTATAACTAACTATTGATTACGAGTATAATTTTATTATTTAGTTCCAGTACTATTTATATACAGTTCTTAGTTAGCTCTTAAATTTTGTTATGGTGCAGTGCTGCTGATATCCCAAAATTTCACATCGTGCATTGCACAGTTTTTTTTTGTTTAATAAATAATACATCTCCTACTATTATTTATCAAACAAAAAATAAAACTTTATGAATGTATAAAACACGGGAGTCACATAAGTCAGAGGGTTCCGACTATAGTTGCAACCACATTCGGTGGTCTTTTTCAAGGAGAATACGGGGCGCTTGCGGACGCGGTCGCGGTTCGCCTAGTGCTGGTATGCTAGGTGTGTAATGTGTCAAAACCACGTCAGTTTTAATAACAAAAAAGTTTAAAGTTTTAGTCTAAAAGTTTTCCTTTCTATACAAAAATTTAAAATCCTTTTTATCATACTTTATTTACATTTCATTGTATGATGTATGTGCCACTTTGTAGGTAGTGTCATATTTTTCTACTTTATTTAGGTACTTCTATCACGTATGCACATAGCTTGCGGCAACACATACATTAAGTCAGTGGCAATGTTATCACCTGTCTTTATCCAGATGGATAAAGTAAGTAAATCTAATAACAATTGCCTTAAATTCTGCATACACCATTCAATAATCGATATTTACAAAAAAAAACACAACATAAGTATATGTTCTTAGCAATCAACTTGCTCAATTAGCAAGTAGATTGTGTCATAGGCCCGTACTCTAAGGACGTGTAGACGCGCAACGACGAAAACGACGGCTCCGCCGCGAGCCGTAAACAGAGAGACCGCGAACAGACGACGATCACAGATACAAATGTACTCTATGGATCACAGCGCGCGAGCGACTGACGCTGCTTAATCGGCGCGGCCGCAAAAAGAGCAACACGAGACAGGGCGCTCGGATTATGTATCTGGCCATTGAGAGAGCTGATAAATATTATTAATTAATAGAGCGCATTGGTGTCTTAGAATCAGCGCTGCAGTGTGTCAAGGTCCACTATTCCAGACATGAGCAGAGAGGGATATAGAAAGGCATCATTCTAATTTTGTTACAAATAGCGTGCAAGCTTTTGCTGTACACTTTAAATTAAAGTACATTATTTCGCGCGAAAGCACCAATATCGAGCTATGCTATAACTTAGGTGCTGTTTCCCTTTTTATTAAAGTAAAACATTAAATTCAATGGTTATTTTTGCTAGATTCACCCATATTGGTGGAGAGAAAATCAATAGAAACATGGCGGGAAACCATTATCACTGTTTATTTTTCTGATCTTCCGTTCATCCGTAATTTTTTTTTGTTTTTAATATGGCATCTATTTAATGTATCCAGTGAGATACAAAGTCATTTGACTGAAACTTATTACCTATAAAATACGAAAAATCTTCTTCGTTGATCAAATACTAATTACAGGTCTGCTACCTAGATCAGGGCTACCACCTACATACATAGAATCTTTGACACACTTGAAGGAGCATGGATCAGAATCAACAAAGCCTTACTGCGAAACTCCCAAGAACCATTTACCTCATATGCGTCTTCAGGAAGAGCCTGTTAAATGTGCAGCTCAATGCAGTCCTTATGGAGCTGGGGATGGACAAAATAATTTCTTTCAACACGAGACTATAGGTACTTATATTGTTTAAAAAGATTATTTGAAGTAGATACCTAGAAAAGTGTATTATGTACAATTTATTGTTAGTTTTTTTTCTTCTTGTCTTTATCCCACACTATGCATGGTCAGACATAATGTTTTTCTCTTCCAATCTTTTCTATCATTAGTCATCATAGTGCTGACCACCACTCGGAACCCACCCACCTTTCATAAACATATCATTGCCTTCATGCCTTCCATCCATACCTTCATCGGCTTTTCACCTTTACCTCATTATCCATTCATATTCATGTTAAGTATGTTACGTTTTATGTTTTTCATCCCTCCTCATGACATGCCCATACCAAGTTAATCTATTTCGTTTCACCCGTATCATTCATTGGTGCTCTTTTCAAGCTTCATCTGATATACTCATTTCTTATTTTGTCCATTTTAGTCACACCACACATCCATCTCAATATTCGCATCTCTGCCACATGCACTTTTCTTTCATCTACCTCTTTTGTGGCCCAACATTCAGATACATACATTACGACTGGTCTAATTATGGTCTTATAATTTTTCCCTTGAGTTTCAAGGGCATTTGCGGATCGCAAATGGTCCTTGAGACCTGTCTCCATTTCATCCAACCTGCATTTATCCTTTACACTGATTTAAACGGGTATAACGTGGTACTTACGCGTAGTCGATATCACGATCGACAACGTTAGTCGTAACGTCCCGTCTCGCAGTGCGAGACGGGATGTTACGACTAACGCACCGCACTCAAGATCCTGATGAAGGCTTCCGGAAGAAGCCGAAACAATTGTCGATCGTGATATCGACTACGCGTAAGTACCACGTTATACCCGTTTAAATCTTTGCATTTATCCTGTTCCTTTCGTCTCTGGCAATATAGCCGTCATTTTGGATCAATGAACCGAGGTACCTAAAACCGGAGCAGACTGGTAGGGATACACCATTTAAGGCTATATGGGGAAAATATTATAATCCACCGAAGTCGCAAAACAGGTGTTCGGGTTTTGCTTCCACTGATCTTCAATCCGGCACTGTTTAATTTTTGCGCCATTTTCCCAGTCTGCTTTGGACTTCGGTTGCATACACAGTTTAGTTTTAGTGTAGGGTTTTAGTTATTTTTAGCAATTGGTATACATAATTATGTGTAATAGTTATACCTAGTAAGTACAGTGAAGAAATGTTTATATAAAAACGCATTTCTTGGAATAAAAACAATGCAGAAGCTCACGAACGAAGACGTCATCCCCATTTGAATGATGAGACTATCCATTCCCCCGTGACAATACAGACATAGTGAAGAGACTAAAATGGAAAAAAATCCTTTTCAGTTGTGAATGTATAAAACACGGGAATTACTCACGTAATAAGTCAGACGTGTTCCGACTATAGTTAGCCACACTTTGCAGTTGTGTAATGAAGTAACAGTGACAGTGCTACCCTAATGAACAAAAGATCAAAGTGTCTGCCCGTTAATAGAGATTAGATATGTGCTAATGGACTAATTCCTTAGTTTTACTGGTTTTAGCCAGTAAATTCAAATGTAAACTACTTATTAGGCTTAAAGCTAGATCTTAATTGAATGAGATACATTTACAAAAAAGTACATAGTCCACAAGAAACTATGTCGTTATCTATTATGTACGTGATCTTTTCGTCTCACACAGAAATCATTGAATCCATATCAATGATAAAAAGCGTGTGTGCTTAAAAAAAAAAGTTTGTCCACATGTCTCTTAAGTAGTTGACCAACCAGACGTACGACTATGCGCCACCGCTACATGGTAGATATACCGCTATAATGCGTACTGCCAGGGAGTGGAACTCACTGTCTCAGTCTGTGTTTCCCGTTCCCGATAGGTACAACCCCGGAGTCTTCAAGTCGCGCGTGAATAGGTTCCTTTTAAGTTTGCGTGCTCCACCTTTGACCGCGTCGTCGCTTAACATTAGGTGAGACAATGGTCAAACGTAAACTTATAATCTTTAAAAAAAAAAGTAAACAGTGGTCATTCTAATTACATAGTTTTCACTTTTGTTAACTTATAGATATTTATTTATATGATGCAGTTAAAACTTAGGCCAATGAACATGTATTACTCTGAACCCCTTGTAAATTGAAGCCCATTATTTTCCATATAAAATGAGATGAAAATATTACAAACATAGGGATCATATCCATTTGACATTTTTGTCATACTTCATGAAAATCTAAAATCCCTTCAATAGGCTGACTTTGTTATATGTATGTATATTTATAACGTTTCAGGTCATGGTCACCAAAATGGCATCAACAACTATGAAGCCAGGCAAGAATACATGAACAATGAAAAGCTAAATGTTATGTATGAGGTAAACTTATAAATTTTATCACTTATTGCTCTTGTTTGGGTACATAAAAACGAGACTGATTAGATGAGAAAATCTTCTTATTGTCCTTATGCTACCCTGTTGGGTGGGACTGCCATAGCATGTTTTCCTTTTCCACTCTGGTCTGTCACGAGTCATCTCAGTGCTCACATCACACTTTTCATAAACATATCATTCTTCCTGTAGTCCATCCATAATTTTTTCGGCATTCCTCTACCTCTATATCCATCCACACTCATGTTTATCTTAAAGCGGCTTCCCACGATCCGCGATATCGCGGACGGAAGCAGACCAGTAGCCCGTGAATGTTCGTTCTCGTTGTTCATGTGATATATCCAATGACTGAATCCTGTTGACTAATGGTACAACTTCCCCTACGGCGAAAATGATTGGCGCAAATCGAGCGCGTTGACGTCTTTCGTCCCATCCTGTTCTGGTATGCGGACTTTAATATCGCTCTATCTCGTTTCCTCACTCTATTTTATAGCTCGCTTCGCAACGGGCGAATGTTCGTTCTCGTTGAGGCTACTGGTCCGCGTCGGTCCGCGATATCGCGGGTCGTGGGAAGCCGCTTTTAACATTTGCATCTCTGCCATACGTCCACTGCTGGACATATGCCTCTTCCATTGATTTCCACAAGGACTGGTTTGATGCGGCCCGCATCTAGCCCTTACCTGCGATTTTAGTCAGACGTCTGTCCACTTTGTCAATGGCCGTCCTATATATACTGCGCTTGCTACTCGGTGGTCTCCGACCCGCCATCAGTTCTTCGAGCTATGTGCCCTGCCCATATTATTGCCACTCACTCTCTCAACTTTGTAATCCACTGGGATATGTCGGACGACATTTATTCTTCTACAGATCTCCTCATTTCTGAATCGATCACATAAAGAAACCCAGAGCATAGCCCTCTCTCTAGCTCGTTGATTCTTTCATGTCTAGAATCCTTTTAAAGATGCCCAATTGGCTCTATGCTTCACCTTAACAAACAAACATGCGGTCACAAAGCACGAAGAATTTGATTTATTTACCTGTTATTGCTTGTGTCTCTCAGAAGTAGGTAGTCTATTTAATCAAGAAATTAAATATATTGTATCCCGCTCGCATAGGACACAGTATATTTGACAATAACCGCCATCATTAATATACGTAATTGTTCATTTTCCGCAAACAATTGATTAACTTGATTAACTTTCTAAACAAGGGACTGATCTTGAATGCTTGTTCCAGATGCGAGTCAAAGAGTGTCAAATTATGGCCTCTCAGATGGAAAAGCTGGACAGTGAGATCGACAGTCTTCGCGCTAGACTCGCTGCTGCTATCAACGACAGAGAGAAGGCTGAGCTGTCACTACAGGAAGCTCATCATTTACTTGGTAAACATTTTTTAAAGCAGCAACTGTTGGTATTTTTGATAGATCAGCTATACGGTGACAGTGGTACCACTAGACTCACGAATCAAATCATTTATAAAGTTATACCATCAGCTCTATCTCTGTTTTTGGGATTTTATCATAAAAACCTATACTACATCCAAAGAAGCATTTATCTGTCTTTGCTAATCTAAAAGTAGGTTAATTTATTTTATGCATAATATGTCTTGTGTTCAATACCTGAACATAGCCAAAAACAACTGCAGTATGAGTTATCTTCTGCAATTTCTAATTCTTCAGCTTCAACACCTCACTTGCGAAAGACTACCTGTTAGTACTCGTTAATTCCGTTTTGTTATTATTTTTAAAAAAAACATAAATTCCAGCTTCGAGCAAGCACAACATGATAGAACTAGAGCAGCAAGTACAAACCCTGACAGCGAAATTGGTAGAAAGTGATCAAGACAAAGAGCAGATGAAATTGGAGCTTCGATCCGCCAACATTAGCCTTCAAGATGTACAACAAAGGCTTCATACATTGCAGGTATATTGTATTACACTGCGACGCAAATAAAATGGGTCACATAGTAAAATCATGTTGTAGAAAATGTTCACTCGTTTTAAAACAGTATGGCAATAAATCAGGAATCATTATTATTGAAAGCTCAAAAGAGCCATTACTTATATAAGTTCCTATAGATAATATGTATTTATATATGATAATATAATTGACATTTTGGCAAAACTTATTTTACTTAGTTTTTTATATGTTTGATGATAACCTAAAATGGATCTGTAGGAAATATGCCACAAGTTTGTTACCCCAGAACTGTATGTTATTACATGAGCTATATACATGTTTTGTGGATAATATGGACCCAACAGGGGTTCTCTTGTTTCAAACATTCCATATAACATCGATTTAGAATATCAAATTGATTGTACCATGGACCAATATAATACAAGAAGACTTACAATCACTATAATGAATAAACTTCATAATTCTAGGCTAAATCTAGATGGCGCTACAAGGTTTGGAAAATTTTGTAGTCACAGAACGAGTACTTTTACTAAGTTATCGATTTCTATTCTTTAATCGAAAGTTGATTTGATTGAAAAAGTTGTTTTATTTGAGAGGATAAGCATAAACAACAACACCCACAAAACTTTACCGCTAAGGCGTCCAAATATTAACATAGGGATATATTAAAAATATACTTTAATATATTATAAGCTTTAAGCCTAATACATAATGTACACTAATCTTAAAGAGGAAAGATTTTTTTGTGTGTTTGTATTGAAAGGGCTTCGAAACTACTGGAATAATTTGAATATTTATTTTGGTCATTAGAATGTTACACATCCACGATGGAAATAAATTATATTTTATTCAAAAAACAAGAGATTAAAAAATTAGTCATCCTATATGCAAAAGTTTAATAATTTTACTCAAGCTGTGAAATTTTTTACCGATAATAGCCCTTACATCGCGTGCGCTGTGAAAACTATTAGATAATAGAACAGCCAATAGAACAAAGTGATGCTCCACAGTTTGATAGAGCAAATTGATACATGAAATAAGCCCGTGATATCATATGTATAACTATTACAGTTACGTCACTATAACTACTTTTTCATGTTAAAATATGCAATGAAGGAAATAAAATATGCCATAACTCGTTTTGTGGCCTTGAGCCTGCAAGCAAGGCAAACGCTTTCACTCATCCTGTATCTAATGTATGGTTTTGTTTCAGGTAGCGCACACGCACGATACAGATGCATTGTTCAGGGAACAACAAGACAGGTATGTGACGCTACAAATCTTACCCCTCTGCAAGACGGAAGTTAACAATTGCAACTTGATTATTATGTAGACTCTGCACGGAATTAACACTAAATATAATAAAAAATACTATTATTTCGATATGGATTTACCCAGAGTAACGCCTGAATCTACAAGAAAATATTAACTAACATAGTATTAATACTTGGTTTAAATGAGGCTCGTAGTGACTTCTGTACAAATTGATGTAAGCTTGAAAGCAGTTTTCAAGCTTACGTTAATGATGTTTACCGCAAATTTTATCTCCTACCATTTAGGAGTTATGATCGTGTACTGAGATTTATTGAAATTTGTGCTAGATGGCCTTCAGTGGTTTGTGGTGAATGGTTTTACGTCTTTAATAATTGTTACAAATACACCATTTTGACGAAGAAATATAACATAAATCTGAGTTCAGCACGATGTGCAATCTAATCACATAGACTGATGAAGGAACAGCATCAGAAAAACATTGTAATAAAATGGTTGTAATGAACCATAGGCGTATAAAGAGGTCAATTTGGATATATGAGTTTTTTTGAGGTTTTCCTCTACTTGAGCTTGTAAGCTCGGTTTACTGAGCGCCCGCCCTGAAAACTTCAGGGAGGGGTTGGTTTAGTCCTTCCAACAAAGACGCTATCTCCTGATACTTTCATTATGATCATCTTGGATATGATACCATCCACACAGTTACAATAAGACCACGGTCAAACAGCCGGGAAGCAATACATACAACACTTTGGTATTACTTTTAAGGCCCATATGCCTTGGTATAAATAAATAAAAAAAATAAAAAAGTGGATGGCTGCCTGTTTTTGGATGTTTGTGTTTATTTGAGAACTTAGTTAATTGCAGTAACAATGGAGACTACTATTACGATTATTTCTGTGTGCGTTTTCCATAATCTTGTTATTTCTGTTTGAAGTGTATTTGCTTAACTTTTATTTCTTTTGCACCGGTATTGTAGTCAGAGGGTACTGTTATGTCTATAAAAGATATTTGATTTTCAGTTTTGTTAATGAATATTATATCTCGTCAATTGTAAACGTTCCTCGTGGTTGCAGGTGTTCTTGCCACCATAGACAGGAGACGTGAAAATTGTGTTTTTTAGCTAGTGTCCAGTATTAAATTATAATAGCCAGCTGGCTTTTCTCAACCTGAGACGAGGTGCTGTTTAAAAATTATTTTATATATTCAACGTTATGTCTTAAATAATATCATTGAATAATATTCATGTTACTGTCGGTTTATTTAGTTAAATATGAATAGTCCCTTAAACTTTAAAATGCCTTAAGACAAAGCTGAGGTCGTTATAATTGGGTATGCCGCGGTTGAAGTTTAGTACCAATTATTTTAAAAAGTGGTGAAGTTGTTTAATTTTTACGCATTCACATTTATTTATGATCTTTACAAGATTGTTTTTAATTTTATTTTTCAGGCACAGAGAAGAAATGGACAGACTTCAAAACGACCTAATGAAAGCCAAAAGCAGACTTTACGAAAAAGTAAGCAATTGTTTTAATCTACCAGCCGAGCGAGTTATCTGTAACTGCAAAAGATACACGTGATATGGAATATGTACAAGGTGATGTTTGTACATAATTATAGTCTGTTGTGAAAATTCTGTGATCTGTACTCATCATTAAAGCACTAGCACCTACGAAGCAATAACAAAACCTCATCAAATTATACAGAACAAAATCATAATTATTATGAAACTTAAAAAATCCTGTCCTGGATGTCCAGGCTGCGTTTTTCAACTCCAAAAATGATGGATTATGTAATAGTTACTGTTTAATATGTCATTTTTGAGAGCCGACAAACATTCTATCGAATTAAAGAGTATAAGGGTTTCAATTTTAAGTTTTAATTACATGAAACAAAAGAAAGTTTAAAAATATATTAATTATTAATTTCTACAGGACAACGAAATAAAGAACCTCGAAAGGCATTGCAAAGAAAGAGATAGAGAGAAAGAAGAGATACTGATAGAGAAAGGAGCAACAATCAATCAACTAGCCAACGAGTTGGAACAGGCACAAAGTAGGCTGGTTAGCGGTGAAACTGCCCGATTGAAGGAACGAGTCTCGCAGCTCACTTCAGAGAGGAATGCGGCCAAAGAACAGGTTAAAGAACTCGGGGTGAGTTTGTAGAATATTTCACGCTATTGTTATAGAAATAAGGTTTACTAAGACTGGCCATAAATTCGGGCAAGGGTAGAGATTTACTCAGCAGTAGTAATGTCCCTACTATAGTATTCCTACTATGTGGTGTTCATTCTTGAATACCACAGCTAACATTATAGAGAAATGCTGCAACAGTAACTCCTACTGTCGTAGGATCACATCAGCTTGATGCGTCGAACATGTGGATTAATTATAATGTAATATAATAGTATTTTACAAATAAGTTATTTTTCCTCCTTTTCATTCCTAAGTTATTTTTTTAAATTATATGTTATAAAAGGTTTAAATAATATGCTTAAAATAAATACGTTAGTTCCCTTATGATTCTTATAAACTGAAAAAGTTAATAAGGATTTATACTGACTCCGTCTAAATGCCTTTCTAATCACCGCATTGTACATTTATTTTTTAATGATAGAATGGTTATGATTTTTTCCAAATGAGATTGATAATATTACGCCATTGCAGACTTATATGTAAATCTACAATAGAGGAAGATCCCACCATGCATTGTTTAATCTTAAAGGGATTAGGCAGCGTTTTAGTAAGGAAAGTTCCCATGCGGTTTGGCTCTTTCCAACACTCAACAATTACCGTTATATTTCAACTAATTTACATAAAATCTTGGCCAATTATATACCTAAACCTTCCGCAAGGATCACTCTACGCTCTAAGCTTTTGAGTTTATTGTGAACAGCCAGCCAGACAGACGCGGCAGAAGACTTTGTTTTATAATATGTGATACCTAAAACAATTGACTTATTTACTTTGTAGTCAAAACTGGAAGTGACAGCGCACGAATTGGTTTTGTTCCGCAACAAACTGGCAGCCAGTCAGAAGGAATACGAACACTGGCGCACCACTCTACACCAAATAATGACTGAAAATATGCCGGACAACACTTATATTGGTAAGGGAGCTATCTCATTCACATGGCACTGTTTGAAGCAATGATAGGTCGTCAGTGAAGGCCGAAGGTTCTATTCTCATCCCCGGATGATCTTCCAGTATTGTGAACATTGTTACCAAATCTACATTATTGTGGTAGGGTGTACTTTCCAATACCCGTCATGCTAGCTACCACTCTCAAAATTGTTTGAAAACTTGACAATCCCACAGTGTGTTTAGGCAGTTTGTAAATGCCTTTACCTGAATAAATGATTTATGATTATAATTAGTTGTTCTGGAGAGCCAATCAACATTATATACAATTTGAAATTAATATTAAATACTCAGTTGTGCAATCTCTCGAAACTGTGAAAGTAAGAAAATTTAGAGTCAAACCAAACAAAAGATTAGAAACGGCCGTTTACGTCGCATATTTTGTCTCTCAAGAAATTTAAACCTGTGAGGTACTTTCCGTTTAACTTAACATCATGAAATTTGGGAAAAGGTAACGTCTCATATGACAAGAAATGAAAAAAAACCGAATTCAGTAAATATGTAGCAACACCTAAAAAAGTATATTCTAGATATAGTCGAGGATAAAGCAATGTTTTCATAAAAATAACAAGTATCACATATTCCCTCTTGTCTTGCTTCCTTCACCCTCGTCATACACGACCTTCTGTTTCAAGTAATCGGGACTTGGCTTTTTTTCTATATCAAAATATTTCTTCTAGGTGAACCACCGTCTCCTGGCAAATTAACAACATTGAAAGATGTCTTGAGCCGATATAAAACACAGATACAAAAGGTGTCATCACTACAAGAAGAGATTAGTAAACGGTGAGTAGAAAGTAACATATTCTTTTTTTAATGCTAATTCCTTTTGTGTTCCTTCATCAAAAAAAGTATCTAAGGTTACTGTGTATAAATTAGTAGATTTCCTGTGTATGACATGATTAAATATCGAGTCTATTCGCGCACATTTAGATATTTCAAAATATAATAGGCTGGGGAAAAAGTTTCTTTGCATTTTTTAAGAAAAATAAAACATTTTATATTATAGTTTATTTACATTTAACTAAAGACTGTAGGTATCATTTTGTTCGATAACTTTTGCCATCTTGTAGGTAGGGACATGATCCCATCGCTATAGACATTTTGGGGCTTCTGATCAAAATACCGCGACAAGTGGTTTTGGCAGTCCTCTCGTGATGTTAACCTGACACTGCCTAAAGAATTCTGAAGAGACTGAAACCGGTGGAAATCTGAAGGTCAGAACTATACGGCGGATGCATTAACACCTCTCAGCCAAACTCTCTTAATTTTTGCTGAGTGGCTAAAGATGTGTATCACAGAAAAATCACACCCCTTCTGTTGATTAATTCCGGCCGCTTTCTCTCAACTTCTTGCTTTAATCTCATCAGTTGTTCGCAGTAAAGTTCAGAATCGATAGTCCTGCCTGGTGGTAACAGCTCATAATGAATAATGCCCTTCCGATCCCACCACACACACAGCATCACCTTGTTGCGAGTTAACCCGGGTTTCGCCATAGTCTGTGAAGCCTGACCGGCCTTTGACTAAAGGTCGTGGTCGAGACGGACGCGGTTCGCACGTTCTTGTCGTACGTGATCCACTTTTTATCACCAGTTAAGCTTCTTCAAAAATGGTTCGGTTTCATTACGTCGTAATAAAGAATGACAAATGAGTATACGGTTCATTAAGTTAAGTCTTTATGTGAGCTCGTGAGGTACCCAAATATCGAGCTTTTTTGTATACTTTTTTCTTTCAAATGTACCAAAACTGTTTTGTGATCAATTCCCAGTCCTTCAGCTACGTCGTAACTACTGATATGCCGATCATTCTCCACTTTTTCAAAAATGGGATCCATTTTATCCGTAACCCAACTAGAACCCATTTGAAACAAATATGTATATAAATCCACATCAAATCAACTTTTGATTAAAGAATATAAATCGATAACTTACTAAAACTAGTTGGTACTTGTTCTGTGAAAACAGCATTTTCCAAACCTGTAAGGCCATCTAGATTTAGCATATTGGTATTAATTTATATTATATAATTTATATATTAATTTTAGTATATTGGTCCATGCTTGTACCTTTCACATTTCAGTGACAAAAAGCTAGAACAATACCGAAAAAACGATTCAGAACTGCGAGCCAAGGTGGAAGAACAGAAAGGCGTGGAGATGCAGCTAAACTCACGTCTAGCGGTGCTTCAGAACAAGCTCGAACTGTTGGGATCCAATTCTGATAGCGAGCTGTTAGAGAGCTATAAACAACAAAATGAACAGCTTAGAAACGAAGTGGATGACGTCAGAGCTGAGCTTAAAAACGTAACTATTATTATTTTATAACATAATTAGCTGCGCCCCGCTGTTTTATCCGCGTGGACTACGGTTTTCCCGGCACCTTAGTCATTGTATTGTCCCAGAAAAAATTCGGTTCCCTTGGGATCCGTATATCAAAGGGAACCACTCATAATATGTGCTATTCCAGACTCATCTATCCAATATAAGCCAAATTTAATCAGGTCCGGTCAGCCGTTTGGAGGAATTGAGACACAAAGATCCATACACTCATCTTTGCAAGCTTTGTTTATAATCTTTAAGCGTGAGCCAACGAGTATGAACAAGTAAGCAAGGGTATCAAGAGATCTGCCATAATGTTGAAGGTTGGAAAAAGCGTGGAAGCAAGTTAGCTGTATAGCCTTTCAAACCTTTGTTGGATCAATCCCAAGTAACAAGTAATTTTTGCAAAAAGCGGAAAAGGCCAAAAAATTGTAAGCAGTTTTAACTTTGATCGAAATAAAAAAACATTGAGCATTGCTGTTCTATTTGGCAATGCCGCCAGCACTCTGGGGACCTTACGCTCCAGTTTCAGTATTAATTACTTTTAGGTTTTTTTTTAAAGGATATAAGCTTGCGTTTGAGCACTGTCTCATAGTTTGAATATTTATTTCAGTTTTTAATCCAGTGATTTACTATTAATTTAACGTCAAAAACTTGAGGTACCTTTTTAGCACTTTTCCTTTTTATCAGGACTCAAGTGTTTTCGTAGCCCTAGTGTATCCCTATACACGGGTCGAACACGGAATGGTTTTGCACCGAACAGTAGTTGGGACAAAGGCCTTTCTCACAAAGAGATGTAGTCCGATGTGACCTAACCTTAGGCAACAATCGGGAATTACGGCTTACATGCCCTCCGAGGCACAGAAGCGCTCAATTAAACTCCACTAATTGATGGTTTTATAACATTAAAAGAAATAAAGTTTGATAAACTGCAAGCCCCAAACTGAAAAAAGCGCAAGCCTTGTATCTTGGGGCCCTAAGCCTAAATCACTTCACATCGGTCAACAATGCATAGTACACTCTCATACGAGCTCCAACGAATTTAAATACTAATTCATAGTTCATATTAATTCAAATTCTTATCTCAACAGCTGGACCTAAAATATACAGAATTGGAACTAGAAAATGATAAACTGAAATCCGAGAAAGGCACTCGAGCATCGATAGTGCAAGAAGCAAATGCAGACTTAATGCGTGAATTGGAACGGTATAGCGCTCAATTGAAAGACACGCTCAAGGAAAATGGGGAGTTAAAGAATCTGTACCTTCAGGTATGTTTCACACAAAACTTTATATGCGATTACATTATCTAACAGTTACCTGCTAATCAATGATGACGTAATTTTAAAAACTTGCCCACTATCGAACGATTTAATTCTATTGTACTAACAATAGAATACAATTAAGTGACCAGCATGACAAAGATTTAGATTTTGAACTCAGATGTAATTATCTATCACAAATGCTAAGGAAATCTTTTCTATATGTAAAATTGTATATTTCACAGGCGTGCAGCTCACGTGACTCCATATCAAGAGAACTAAAGGATATTCAAGCGAAAATTATAAAAGAAAGAGAACTATTTAAATCTCAAGAAAAAGATTATGTCGAAAGAATAGAGAAGCACAAACAGCATATAGATAAATTGTCAATAGAAGTCTCTAGTACAAAAGTAGAATTAGACACAGCTAATAAAAGGATATCTGAGTTGCAAAAGGAATTCACAAATAAGCAGAAAGAGTTCACAGAGAAATTGGATAAATATCTCCATGGTAAGTAATGTCACTTTAGAGTCACCAACTCGGTTTTGAATAAATTTAATTTATCTGCAATTTGTCTTCTGTTTCTAACAAACTGAATATCAACTGTGTTTGTAATTATCGGGGATTTCTTCTTCATACTATTTGGACTAGATAGGACTTGTAGGTCTAGACAAAGTAACAAGTCTACAAGTGTTGATGCTGAAAGAAAACATAAAAAAAGTGTGAGATTGACATTTCAATTCAAAGTGACATATCATGTGATTAACGAAAGCCACAAAATGAAACGCTATCGTGTCTATTCTCCTGAGCGCCTCATTCAAACAAATTCGTAGAGAAATGCCATTTTGACAAGCGATAGCGACAGCTTTGAATCTGTTATAGAAAGGCAATCGCTATGAACCGATGCATTTTGTCTGGTCCCACTGTAGTCTAGTGACGTTTACGGTGCATGGTAAGGGAGACTTGGCCATGTGAAGATGTTAGCCGGGTTAGCCCCGGTTGTCAATTCACAACAGTTGTTAAGTTAGGCCTCCAGGTTGTATGAAAGGTCACGCTAAAACCAGCCATTACATACTCTGTTGCTCTCTCTGCTGCTGGCTCATGCCCTAAATGAGAATACTTAACGAGATAAATGTCCATGTCTTTATGGTGGGAACTAGGATTGGGGGGTGATTAGGCTACGTCAGGGGTCAGCAACCTTTTGAGATGGAAAATCTAAGTTACAAATTAAGAATTGCTCGCTGTGGCTCTTTACCACTAAAGTTTTATTTTCAATAGTATTTGCTTATAATGTATTTTGATATTTAACTTACAATGTGATGCAGTTGCTGCGATGGAGATGTGAGTGGAAATTTAAAGAATTTTTACATAAATTTAACTGGCATTATTAGTCTGAATATATTGTTAGTATGTCTGAATATATTGGTAGTATAGTAATATGTAAAGATAGTGTATAACAATTATTAGTTAAACAAACAATCGAAGGGTTGACCCATTTAGTCTGCAATTTTGTGATAGTAAGTAATTTTATTTAATATTGAAGTGTAATTTTTTGGGAGTCTGATTTCGACTATGTGTGTTTGTTAGGTATGTGTGTGTAATGGATGGCTACATTGTATATGTACTTAAACGAGGAAAGCTATATATTCATTTGTTTCAGATGAAAAGAATTCAATGCGGAAAGAAATGGAGCATTGTACACAATGTGAAAAACACGTGAAACATATCAAGCAATTAGATGAACAACTTAGCAAATTCACCGTCAAATTAGGTAAACGTTTACCATTTATCAAAAAAATATAATTTCAAAAGATAGGATGAAGGAAGACTTGTTTTCCAACAGTTGCTGTATTATACTTAAAGCATTTTTATCGACTTTGGAATCACATGAAAATGCCAAATACTAATAAATGTTTAGTTAGATCCCGAATCCCAGAAAGATAAAAATATTACAACTATCTAACTATTGTCTATGATATCTAAATCTATTAACCTCTAAAACACTAAGGCACGATCGAAGAAAGAAGAATTGGTTAGGTAAGCGGCTTACGCTAAACCGATTCTTCGGTCGTACTAATCAGGGCATCATATCGCTTGATCTCATTTGTAATTCACACTTCTTGCACTAACTAACATTTTTAAAATTAGTGTATTTAACCCGACCTTTCTCCTAGTGCTGCAATGCCCCGGATTGACACATAGGATATTATGTAAACATCAGATATGTCATTGTGTAAGTGCGAAGTGTATTTAAATACTTATGTTTCCTTATATTAGCCTCTCAAGAAAGTAACGAAGCTCTAATGAAAGAGCTGAAGAGCAAAGCGGAGTTCTTTCAACAGTACATAATGGATCGTTTCAAGAAGCTTCACGAGCAAAGATCTATAGGCACAAATACAGATGAAACTGCAAGCTTCAAGCCAGCTGACAGTATTCAGAATGGAGAGGTGCAGGATTGTGACGACGATATCGCCGCTAAGGTCTGTAACTATATTAAACTATTGTAGCCAGAATATTATTTGTTTAATGTAAAAGCATGAAGTGCATATGGCATAGTTTAGTTATGGGCATCCTAGAATTGTGAACTAATATGTAAATTGTATATATGAGAAGTACAGATAGAATTAATGACTACATTTATTACTAACAGTTTGCATACCAGTAATGGTGAAATATAGATAACATAAGCAACGTTACTAACACTACCAACTGATATCTAATACCTATTGCAAAAAAAACCTTATTTGATTTGGGATCTTAATCAACCACATACTGCTTTGGTCCTTTTATATATGACCCGTAATCGCATTTGCATGTGAGCGCTTCCGTGCGTCGTTAACGTGCCCTACGTTAAACTGTTGACCCCGGCTGTTGACTTAGTTGCTAGGCCATGTCGGAGGTCCTTGGGCGACCTGAAAACTCTGTTTTTTTGTTACTAGCTAACGGCAACCCGCGTTGTCCAGTTTGGTAGACTATGACCAGTGGAATATAGCAGTGGGAATGTATAGGGCTGATCATGTAAAAGCTTACTGGTATTATCGCTTGGCCCAAAGAAGCTGTCAAAACCATAATATTTATATGAATCTTGGACTACCCGAAATATTTATTTTTGTGTAGTTCAGGATCGAAGGAGGAGTCTTGATGCGGGCCGCTTCCAACCGGTCCTTGTGGAAATCATTAGGGTACAATATGTTTATTTAAATCTATGTCCAGCAAAGTACGTCGTATGGCTGCGATGATGATAATGATAAGTTAAATAAAACTTGTCTAGCCATAGGGTGTAATAAAAATGTAAACCATTATTTATACATTGTTGATACTGATATTGTGAACCAAAAACGTGTCATCAAATGATTGAGGTCTGTGTTCTCGGTACTTAATGTAATTCTCCTCATAAATATACTACATATAAAAACTAAACATTCTCTGTTTTTATTTTAAATAATACCATTCTGATATTCTCAAAATGGTTCAAAATACCAAATTTAATAATAAAAAAAGGTTAATCTATTTTCCTCGCTACCTGAAAATCTTTGCGTTTTCTTTCTCTTATGTATAGTTTGGTCATCGTCCACTTCCCCCGCCGCGTTGTTCAGACCAACGTAGAATACAAACTGCACATTTATATATATTTTCCAGACTGCCCTCATGATGAAAGAAAAAGCAATACGAGACCAAATAGCCGAAAAATTCACACTAGAAATGAAAACTGTCGAAATGAACTGCACCAGAAAAATTAAAGAAATCGAAAAGGAACATCATAGAGCCGTCGCAAAGTTAAAAGAACTATTAGAACGGAAAGCGCAAGAAGTTGAGACATTAAAAGACTTTATTCTAGCGGAGAGAACGAAAGTGACACAGATATTGGAATCGAAAGAGAGCGAGATATCTGTCCTAATTAAAGAGCATAATGAATTGCAAGCTGAATGTCATAAAGCGAGAGATTGCCTACAAGAATGGAAAGTAAAGGCTGAGAAATACAAAGAAAAGGCGTCCAAGTTGGGTTCATTAGAAGATGTATTGAAAAGCGAAAGATCTTCATGTGCTAAAGAATGCCTAGCGATGAAAGCCAAAGTTTCTGAACTACAAACGAATTTATCTAAATTTGAAGAAATGTATGAAGAATTGCGAGCAGAACATCAAACTATCATAGACAAATATAGGAATGCTAAAAAGACAATTTTCACATACAAGGTACTATATTCTAAGAATATTTTGTTTGAATTTACTGTTATGCGCATTGTTTTTCTTTTAACTATTATAATCTTCTGTTCGACAACTGTCTTACCTGATGTTAAGTGATGCCGTGGTGTAAGATGTAGCATGAAAGCGTATTAGGTACCCATTCCCTTGTGACTTCCAGTCTACGGATTATGCCTATCTGGAAATACAGACTTGGGCGATGAGTTCCGTTGTATAGTAAAGTGTGTTTTGTGTGAGTGTACTATCGTTTTAACTCAATCAAAAAATAAATTAGTACAGTGGCGCGTAAGAGGTATTGCTCTCGCCGGGCAAGAGTTTAATAATAGACATAAAAGTAATATTTATCTTGGTTTAATTTCTAACTATTTGAAAACATTCGTAGGAGAGCTTGTCTATGACATCTTAACTGATCAACTATGAAACAGTTTCTGTGGTCACAACTTGGATGGGTGACCACTACGGGCATTTTCAACTGAGTCGAACATTTCTGAAGGCATATGAAGGGGTTGGTCACTGTGGTAATAATAAACTATAGACCAAGTGGAAAGTAATTAGATGATCCAAAAACTTGGGCTGGCTACTAGGACACCTGATATCTCGTAATGACCATTTTGAAGGACCAATATTTTTGTCTCTGAAAAGGATCTGTCTTTGATTTCATATTATCACCTACTTAATATATTTTTAAAATTAAGTGTGTAATAAAAGCAGCAGATGGATAGATGTAGATTGCCTGTAACCGATCTTTTATGTAGCCTAGCAGAGCATTGTTTTAATTACCATATATCCAGTTATATTATATTAATCCGTAGGATTACATAAAGAAAAAGGACAGTCACGTGAACAGCGAAATGAACCGAATACAAGACGAATACCGAAAGATATTCGTGAAGCTGCAGAATCAGATCAATTACTATGTCAGTTGTCGTGTACAAGAGGAAAATAGTAAGGGGAAATCGTCCAAGGATCAACCATACCAGCACACTGATGTAAGAATAATTAAGTACTTTGTACAAAAGGCTACATTATACTATTTCGTTATGTGTACTAGACTGTTTAGAGGTGGTTTTATAGACAGCTATGCTCTTCGCCACGTAACTTGTTTTGATACAGATGTCACACCTGGGGCAAGTCTACTATTCAATATGGCAATATGCTCGGCTCACAAAGGCCTATTCTGACAGCTTTGGTAGTCCGCTATTTTTAATTCGTTCATATTAAGTCAATCTTGATTCATTTCAAGATTCATTGACATATCATTTTATTTTTCGTAGTCTATTAGCCCGTAACCTGACTTGTCAGGTTGCTATAAACTTTTCGACTAGTGGGACTAGTCCATCGACAACACGACTAGTCCTAAATACCTCAATACCCCAAGACGTTTGAAACTGAATCATGATCTTTTACTATAAGCCTCAGAAGCAAAGTCGGACACGGAGGTTTTCTATAGGAGCTTACTGGTTGGAATCTAGTGCCTGCTGGACAAGCTAGGCTACCTCTCAAGTTAATAAGTTACCAAAACACCCAGTGCTTAAGCACCTGTCGCGCTAGACATAATAAATAATTAAGAAAAATCTTCTCATAATGCAACGTGTCCAGGTTTCAGAAACTCTAAGCAAGCTGAACGACGACATCGCCCGGCTCGCGCACTCCAACTTCAAAGATGATCCGGATTTCAACAAATGACCTCAACAGTCAGACACCGGTGAGTCCGGCCGGTTGATCTCTACACACCGCGTAGGATTTATATATGAAAAAAAACGTATGTATGGACACTAAGGATAAGACAAATGAAAGAAAGAAATGTCTCGTATCGACAATCATTACCTACTAATACCTTCACCACTTCCTATTACAACCAATAAAATACAATTTGCTGAAGGTGCTCTTTTAAACAATGAATTAATGTACCAAATCCCGCTCACAATACACAGAGCAAGTACAGTACGCGCAGCCTATCCTGTTACGATACGCAACAAAATCGATTTATTGCGCTTAAAATTCGTTCCTAATCACTGGGAGAACGATTTTCGAAGAGCGTGTGACATCACAGGTGAAAACATTACCAGCGCCATGTTATACTTACAACTCTCCTACAATGTCACTGTCCAGCCTAACGTCAAATATGACAATTATGGGCTGAGGGAAATAATTTAACGTCCTTTTCCAAAGAATTCTTTTGTAATGTGCTCATATTCTTTTCAGTTTAGTTCAACATCGTGTTTGCGACAAAATTTATGCAACCATAGTTAGACCTGTCGTAATGTATGGATCTGAATGTTGGGCAGCAAAAGAGGAGATGCGAATGTTGAGATGGATGTGTGGTGTGACTAGAATGGATAAAATAAGTAATGTAAGAAAAGTATCGACAATTGTTTCGGCTTCCGGAAGAAGCCGAAACAATTGTCGATCGTGATATCGACTACGCGTAAGTACCACGTTATACCCGTAACAAACAGTGTAAAGTAATTATGAACGTGAGTTTTAATATTATATCAGAGGAAGCTTGAAAGTAGCACCAGTGAATGATAAGTTGAAAAGGTAATACTTTGGCCTGGTATGAGCATGTTATGAGATGGATGAAAACGTATTGTGCCCCACCTAGTGTGCGATGAGGACAGGAAGAAGAGGTGTTTTTGTAATTAATGTTTAGCATTACGGATGCGCCGCTTATTCTGGTAACTTAACCGGTACCAACTCGTATTATCCAGTTCATTTTGTTTCTTGTATGAAGGTCGAACATCTCACCTAAATAGATTGTGCGTTCACTAGATTAGATTACTGTATTCTTAGTATATTTGAATTGTTTTTATGTAAAAGATTAGGAAAAATTTAGGTGGCGTGCATTTGTGTTATGCAATAACGTATGTTGAGATTTATAATTATTTTTTATTCTTATGTATTACATAGGGCTTTGTTTAAATTTTACAACATTACGTAGCTTAGATATATTAGATCAGTGAAATAATTACATTATTACAAAAACTATTTGATCTTACTAAAACAACAGGTACAATATGAGTAGAATCCTGGCCCTACTCGATGACGGCTAAAATACTATAAAAAATCTCATGGTGCTTTCACCAGCTATTACATTTATAACTGTAATGTTCAAATTAATAGTATAGGTGCTTGTTTGAAACTCAATCATGAGCGGAATAAAAAAAAAACTTTGCTTAACGTTGCCATTCCACACTTCTTTTAATTTAGTTTTTATTGAAGACGCAAATACTTTCAAAACGATTGAGGTCGTTATGAACAAACTACGCATTTTGGTTTTATAACAACCTCTTTAATTGATATCATTTATTTTTTGTGGAATACCCACTACATTGGCAGAAAAAACAATTCTAGACACTTACCTACAATACTAAGCTCCGAATTCCAAGCTCTAGAGGGTTCCTGGTTGTCCGTCAGATTCTGTACAAGACTTCATTGTGGTTTTACACAAACAGTTGATTAGAATCAATTGCTTGTGCATAATCACAATGAAGTTCTGCTATAGATAACAGACTAATTAGAGGCTCAAATGAAGAGCACTTGAAGGGGCAGGTACTCACTAATTAGGTGGAGGCAAACATTTATGTGATGAGCATAGATATTTTTCTTTAGTGTTGGATATTTGTGTATCCATGCGAGACAAAGATAATCCTAGTGCTGTGAGTGAGTGAAAGCATTTGTTTGTTTGTTTACATCTGTGAGTAGAACCAATTATGGCTTAAAAGAATGGTCTTTAGGGTCTCTATAATTATTATAATTGGTTTTTATAACAAAATATTCAGTTCTACTTTTCTCTTCTTACTTTTACTATTTGGCTCACAAATGATGTACTTAAATTAGTTTTATACACAGCAATGAAAAAATGTACAAATTACTTATGCAATAGAAATTGCTCAAAATTTCAATGTTATCGAAGAATTTACACGTTAGGCGTAAGTATTGTAATATTGTATTGTAATTAAAGAGTATTATTCGCTGAAGCCCCATAGATTAAGACAATAACAAGGTCAAAATAGACTGATGATAAATGACAATCATTCCATGACTCCAAGTGGTGATCTCCTGTGATAGTGCAGCGCATCAAGCGTGTCTAGCTATAAATATGGCACGTTTTGTATACATCAATGTAGAAAATAGTTTAAATATTTTGAACATGTATTAATTATTGTGTGATGCCAAGATAAAGAAGTAAGGATTTCTTTGGCATTCGATATTTTCCTTATATAGATAATGTCACAAGTTTTGAATAGACATGTTTTGTAGCTCAAAAACATATTTTGTACAAAGTGATTGCTTTTATTATAGTATTTGCGTCACATCTGTATGTATGTGACAAGAATTGGCGTATTCATAAATAAGTAGGTTATGAAGCATTTTCAGCGTTTCATAAAATATTTACACATGTTTACACAGATAAACAATTTTAAACACTTCCAAAAAGTGGCTTCGTGCCTATAGACATGTATGTCTCAAGACAATAGTGTTCTTAATCGGCTGGAAATTAATATAGAAGAATACAATGGCCTTGAATAGGACCCCAGAAGGAAATATGGCGAAACTTATGTATACTTTTAAAAAGAAGGGAACTAGATTAAAATAAAAATTAATTAAGTTTGTACATGCGTATTTGGTACTTAGTATCGCACTTCTGGATATTTACATATTATGTAAGACTACAAAGATGCTCCAAACTATAATAGACTTATATTTCACGTGTGTCATATTTGTTTCTATACATAGTGTAGGAAAATAGGAGTAGTAAAACAGTATTAACATTTTTCCGAAATGCAGTGCAGATGTAATGTTACATTCCTTTCACTTATGTTCGTGTGTTTAACTGGTGTGTACATAACTTTATCTCGTTTTACTCTTTGGGCGATTGTTATATGTATTTAATTAAACAAATTATTATTATTATGTTAATTAGTATCTAATTTTGTGTTAGTTTCTCAATTGCAGCGATTACAATCGCGATCTTTCCTGTTAGTTACTTATTTTAAAATAAAATACTATTATTTTTAATAGCTTGTTTTATTTCTTTATGTAATATTTGGCGGACACGAACGGCATTTTAGCGACGGTGCACGGAACGTCTTTACCTCTGATATTAACTAAGAGTTCGGTGCCGGATTTCTTTAGTGCTTCGGAAACGTAACCCATCGCGACGTTACCGCCCAGCGAGGGCGCAGGACACCCGCTGGTTACCCTACCTATCACATCAGAGCTACCGGGGTGTTTGAGCAGAGCGTCTTTTCTAGCGGGCGGACCTGATTCCAATCTGATACCCACACGCCGCTTGTTAACGCCCTCTTTGATTTGCCGCAAGATTATATCTGCTCCGGGAAAGTTGGCGTCATTTCGCCGTCTCTTAGCGATTAGCCACGTGAGAGCGGCTTCCACGGGGGTCACACTCTCGTCGATATCATTGCCGTAAAGGCACAACCCGGCTTCCAAACGCAACGAGTCTCGCGCTCCTAAACCAGCTAACTTAACGTCGTTTATCTGTAGCAATGCCTCCGTAACAGTTTCTGCTTTGTCTGCTGGGATGGATATTTCAACTCCATCTTCCCCGGTGTAACCGCAGCGAGTGACGCGGCATTCCACACCTGCTATGGTTCCCACTGTTGACCTCATAAACATCAAATCTTCCAACATTATATTAGTTAGTGATTGCAAAGCTGATGCCGCTTTAGGGCCTTGAACGGCAATTAAAGCCCTTTCACTAACATCCCAAAAGTCGACGCTAACATCGTGACCCTTCTTTTTAAATAATTCCGAGGTCTCCTTCATGTGTTCTTTATCAACTTCCAATCGACCGGCATTAGAAACTACGTACAGAGTCTCCTCAGTCACTTTAGTCACGATCAAGTCGTCGATGATACCTCCTTTATCGGTCAAGAACACAGTAAGCGAACTGGATCCATTAGGCATACCCTTCAAATCGACCGGACAGATTGATTCAAACCACGCAACACAGTCTTTCCCTCGTACATTAGTCTGCAGCATATGCGACACGTCAAATATAGATGCACTGTTTCTCGTAAACAAATGTGAAGATGATACGCTCATATCAGTGTATTGCACTGGTAGTAGAAATCCGGAGAAATTCACAACTTTACCACCATATCTTGTATGCAAGTTGTACAGAGGTGTTTTCTTGGCGCTACTGACATCGCTGTAACGTCGAATGTTTGATAATGAGGAAACTGTATTTTTCGCACTTTTAAGTTTGTTAGCGATGAAAGACATGTTTAATGAATGTATCGTGTTTGTACCGTTTGCGTTCAGAGGGGACAAATAAATAATTTTTATCAGTCATTCGCTTATATGTAAAGATCAGAGGTCAGCTGCAAACAGAGATAATGTACCTAATGACGTACCCACATTAACTTTGGGTAAACTCCTACTTTGCTTTCTCTTTCAATAATAGTATGGTGAGCCGCTTTGGTCGTATTGGATGTAACGTAAATTTTGCATTGAATAGACATTCTAATTTTGTGCACATTCTGTCCAAACTCTACTCCGTACATACGAACCGCCCACCGCGATTATTAAGGTGTTCCGCAGATATAAATTAATAATATACCTCTATCTTGTGTGTAACAAATGTCTTGATTATTTTGCATCAGAATTACAATATCCTGGTAACTACAGAAAGAAAAACATACTTACATTTAGAATGTAATGTCAATGACTTATAGGTACCTATCTTCTTTTTGTTATTGTTTACTGTGATAAATTATTATCATCAGATAGGTAAATAATGATATTTTATTTTTATTGAGATGTACCTAAGTATTTCGATTAAATTAAATTTTATATTAGCTCGGGCCCACTATTGATGGATCATATTTGATGGTGACATTGTGATAAAATTTTCATTATGTAGGTAATATAGATTTGAAACTGTATCTCAACATACCCAGTGTCTCTAAGCAGCTAACCTTGGTAGCATAGTGTAAATTTAGTTACAGTAATTAAAGAGCGTATAGCGATGACATGTCAGTAAGAGTGTTGGCTGTCTAACTGACGGATGCTGGTTCGATCCTCACCAACGGCTTAAGCTTCCAGGATGTGACACTCAAGACATCCCATATTTACGTTTTTTGGTCAAAGTAACAATGGGTTGTATGAAAAGACTAAAGTTGTGTCCATTAATCCGCTATACTCCCCGCATTCCATTGTTTTGGTGGAATTGACCACATTGTTGATATCACTTAGCAAGATTGTAGTCAAATGCAAGGCATAGATTAGGTATATTCTAATTTACAATTATAAACTTATAACATAACCTCTGCTAAACACATGCTTATTATATGATTCAGTAATTGGTTCATTGAGTAAAAAGTAAGGTTTGTGTGTTGTGTTTGTGTACAATGAATGTTTATTGAGTATTGTGGGTTCATATTAATTAAAACAAAGTAATTTATTAAAAATCATTCTTATTTATTGACATCAGTAGTATTACCATCTTTTAAACTTTTCAAATAATCTTCATGAGACAACAATTCCTCTTTAGTAGAGTCAGCATTTTCTATTGTGGACAGAATAACAGCAATGAACCCCTCTGCATCAGGTTGTTCTTTTAATAGTTCTGGCTCTTTTAAAAGCTCTTCATTAACTTCAATCAGTTTCCCTTTCATACAGCAGGGTACATTAAAACTTGTCCCATCTTTATATTCTACTTTACAGATGATAGAGTTACGTTGCAACATCTGTCCACCTTTCTTTCCTTTGCCTTTGACTATATTGTCCCGTCTATCTTTTTTCCCTACATTGAAATTAATTATATACTCCTCTTTATTCTGAAAAAAGAAATGGCTTGGGGCAAGGCACAGAAGAGCAATTCGATTAGAATGGAACATTATCATTATGTCATTGTTTTTGATCCCCCCTACATTAGTTATGTATCTTTTTGTGAAATATCTTTCTGTGTAAGATTTGTAGGTGGACAAATCTGGTATGGAGTCTAATATGCCAAACTCCATTTCTTAGTTATAAATGTTTTTAGTTTTTATTCCGTTCTTGAGCAATTATTCGTGCTCGGATTTCTGCGTGACGTTTTCTTGACTCGTCTAGATTAGCTTTTTGTCTTTGTAGTCGTTCCCCTTTAAGACACCTTCTCATATCACTGTCGTATTTGTTGCAGTACCCCACAAACTTTAGAAATGAATGCTGAGAAATAAATATGAAAACATACTCATTAATTCAGTACATGGTTTTAAACAATACATACAAACTATATATTAATGGCTCTATCAGTTATAAAATATTACCTTGAACTACTATTAGGACGTAATATAAAAAGTAGCCGCAATTAACCTATTTCATTTTTCAATTTCTTCTCATTGTTCATTAATCTGAGCAGCTAAAACCCAAGATAGACCGATTATAAACATGAGTATAGTTACTGAACATTAAACTAAATGGATTATTTAGTGATATTTCTATATTCATAGAAATGACGGTAAACCCAATAGTTCTTGTATTGGGCATAAAGTAATAACGGATTCGAAATGAATAGACTGCTTGTGCTCCGACATGATTACAGTTTTTCCGTGTTTTGGTTAGCTAGCGAACTCCGTAGTATGTGCTGCTTTTGAACTATTATTGTTCTAATAAATTAACTTGTTTTTGTTACGCAATATACGTTACACCTACCTCTGAATGGCAGTCCATCAATTTTTTAATCAAAACATTGCACTCTTCAGTGTGTAAATGTGCAGATAAATCAGTGTGCATCACTCAAGTTAAACCGGCCGTTTAAAACCGGAAAATATTTTTTGTAAATAAAAATAACCTCACCACACCGCCAGTCCAACTTTTTAGGGTTACCAACTCTTAAAAAAAAGAGCCCTAAGATCAAGAACGAATACCTTGAATAGCCCTAAATACAATATTCAAAAGCCCCGAACACAACCCTTGTGTACGGGGCTTTTGAGTATTGTTGTGTAAAGGTATTGTATAAATATATTTTTGGTTAAAAAAATTTTACGTCTTATTTATGCTATTGCTTAGCATTTTTATCAACTTATGCAATTAATATATTAATAACTTATGCAGTAACGCTGATACAACCAATGCCACCTAGAGGCGAGTTACTGAACTAAACAGACAAGCGTGATATTTCTAAAAAGTCATTAAAAGTTCTGCTATTCATCGATAGATGGCAAAACTAAAAAGTATCACCGCTGTGCCGGTCGGAGTGGGGGGTGTTAGGTTATTTTTGTTACGGAATTTCTGGATTCGGTCTCCACGCTCAAGGCCCGCGATAGAAGCTATGCAATAGCTTAAAAAATTACATAAATAGGTAATAATATGTGGTATAAACAAGTATATGTTTACAATTACTAGTGTCCTTGAGACCCAAACTAAGCAAAAACTTGTGTCTAGGATCTCAGAAATGTGAGTTTTCGACGAAAAATTTTTTAAGGTCGGTTTCTTAGATAATATTATAATTTTTGTAATAAATAGCTTAATGTGGTACTGATACATAAACCTGTAGGAAAGTTAAGTAGATATACTAGAATACTGATAATAAAAAGGCACGTGAAACGGTGTATAATAAATATTTACCAGAATATTTGGTTTTTGAAAATATTTTTGCTGATACCTACGTGTGTGGGGGTAATTATAAGTATAGTCATGAATGTAGTGTATATGTATATACTTCTACAAGAATAACTTATTACTATGTAATATGAGTTAATATATGACTAAATTAAAAGTTACTTAATTACCTAAAATTAATAAAGCATTAGGAACCAAAAATATTACGTTTCAAATCACGAAACGCTAAAAAACTTAACCCATGAGTGAATACAATAGCCAAGGAAAAAAAGTGCGCTCTTCTGTAATTGGTCGGCGAGTTGACATTAGCTTTGTCACGTGCTTCACATATTCTACAGATATTAATGATCCTTAAATGTATATTTATACAAAAACAACGATTTTAATTACTTATATTGCCTCCCGCTGTATGTATAATATTTGATCAATTAGAATTTTCATTAATAAAGCTGTAAATACAGTAATATTATTAATTTAATAGTTTAAAGGATATAAATGAAATAACTAACTTCTAACGTCTAATCACGTCTCACCCAATGATATTATATGTTTATATTCACCGTGTGATTTTTGTGTACTTATATTTTCTTTTTGGGAACCCTCGAATTTCAAAAATTTTGTGTGCTGCCAGGGCCAAAGGTCGTTTGTAGATGGAGCGGTAGCCGTGCATCTACCGGCGATTGTTAGCACACCCTGCTCCACTGTTACACTGGCCGCTAGCGTAGCCAGCATTAGCGAAGCTGCCGACGACTGGGGGCATGGCCGAGGGCTGGTTATGTTTTGTAGTTTTGTACTATCATTTAGCCAATACTCGCCACGCCGATAGGCGGGTTGGCGAGCGCAGTATAAAGATATGATGGCCATCCTTCTGGTACGTGATCCCTTAGTCGACTCTTACGACACCCACGGGAAGAAAGGGGGGGGGGGGGGGTACAATTCTAAGCCGACACCCCACGGCCACGTACGTAGGCGTACGTACGACGTACCTAATAGTATGAGCGCGCGTAATCTCGGAAATTCAAATAAGGGCTTAAACTTCTCGTCGGTATAACATCGGAAATACTGCATGTATTGAAGTTAAATAAAAACTAATGTTATATATATATATATATTGTGTGTGTTCGCGGATAACTTCGTCGTTAATGTTCTTTTTTTGTTTGATAGAGTAGGTATACTTTTCGGAAGTATACCGAAGTGGTCCCATTTAAATGACATCAAAATCGTTCAAGCAGTTTTTGAGTTACACTCAATAACTGAAAATTGTTACGTATATCTGGATGACTTCCTTATAGAGGTTTGAATTAAAATTGATCCCGTGAGTAGCAAAGATCACTATCACTATCAAGAGAGGTTAAATAAGTTCTTTTTACAAAAAATGGACCCGACTTAATCACTCAAAAGTGTGAAATAACTTGTCGAAGTCGGTACCATGCTCAATATTTTTATAACAGTTACTTTTGGACTATCATGGTACTTATCGATTTCAACAATTTTATTTCTATATACGGTCGAATTAACCTCTTTGTTTTGAAGTCGGTATAAAAATTCTGTGCATGAATAAAAACAGTGTTTCTCAATGTGGTGGTGACATATCTGCTTCGAGACATTCACTATAGGTATTTTCCATTTAACAGCCCCATAAATGAAACATCCTTAATATATTTTATAATTTTTATTCTTACTTAAATAGGTCACATAGTCTCAATAAATATGTATCTAATAAAAATTTAGGCAGACCAAGGGATTAGTCCTATTTGTAGGAACACCTATTTCACTCATTGTAATAATTAAAATAAATTATAAAATAAATAGTGACTAGAGCATAAACTGTCTTCCACAAAACATAATGTTAATATGGGACATTGGCACTTTTACTGCACAGAAATCACCACTAGTAGAAATCCATACGACACATCATTCACCCCAAAAACAGGAGCGAGATATAATAAGCAAAACAAAAAAATTAATATAAAAATGCGGTAACAAAAACAATATTGATGCCCGATTAGAAATAGATAAAGAAATGCAAATGTGCCCGGAAGTGGAGTGTCCAATTCTTTTGGCTAGTGTTAATAAGCGGGTGTTAATAATTGTGGCGTGTGGTCGTTCGTTCGCATCAACTCTTGGGCATGCCTTGCGGCGTGGCCGTTTCGACCATCTTCTTGTACTTCCCGACGAGTTCCGGCAAGTCATACGCTATAGCGACGTCGAGACGAGTGATGGGACAGCCGCGGAAGTACGTGCACGTGGCGGACAACTGCTGGAACTCGTATAGCGGGTTTAGCCGGAAGAAGTCCCGGTAGGTCTCTGGATCGGGCAGGTCGTACCTGTCAAAGGAAAATTTTGAGAACTCAAAAAAATCATAACCACGCACAGATGAATTGCAATGAATGATAAGACAATGTGCTACACTATAAGCTTCTGTACATTAATATCAGAATAGACGGAAAAACTTTGTTGTTAATGTTGCCTATTTACATAACGTGCTATTTAAGGCCTGCACGGTTTTATGTCCTTGCGGAGCAACAAGTGTTTTTCATTATACAAGGTTGCATTACCTATGCACATAAATGTGTATATGTACTTAAATATATTTTTTTATACATGCACGGAGATGATTATTTTACACAGTTTTTCCAGGTCCAAACTTTGATCGTCAGTGACGAGGAAAAGGGGAATTACTCTAATCCTAGAATGTTGACAGAGTCTCAAGACTATGGAATTGGTATCTACCATGGATTTTTATACCTACTCATAAAGATTCATATTTTTTTCTCTAATCACAATTCCTGTGAATATATAATTAATTACGTAGAACGGAACGTTTATATGTTCGCAATTGTCAAATGTGTCTTAAACTGTATAGTTTTCAAAAATTTTGCGCCTTTCGTGTTCACGGTTACCGGCAAGGTCACGAAATAGAGCGTAGAGCGTGGGCAAGGTGAATTGAAAAAAATTGTGAATTCGTGAAACAACGCGGAAAAAAACGGTTCCACCTTACCCAAATGCAATAAAAACAAAGATTTGTTTTGTCCCAGATAACTCAATTCAATGTTGAATTGAGTCCTGAAAGTCGTAACTTAATAATGCCAATGAATAAGCTTATATTTATCGTTATATTGGTCATATAAATATATTTTTGAGGATGAAATAACAATCATCACACTGATACATCATCTGGCTCGATGCACTTCGAACATTCGAGGCGCACCGATTGCCTATAGCATTTTGGAATCTCTCCGCAGACTAGCAGAGGATAACAAAAGTGTTCAACAAAAAGTGGGTTCCTTCTCACACTGGTTTACCAGGAAACGAAGAGGCCGATCGCCTTGCTAAACTAGCTGCTACCGATGGAATACCGTTCACTTGTTTGCCATTATTCACCGAGCGCCTGCACTTGGTCTTGGTCTTGGGAGATAAATGTGCAAAGATGTCCGTAAGAAGTAAAGGAGTACTTTGATGTAAGGTCCCTGTCCAAGAGCATTTGGTACTATACAATACAACCTAATATGAATCGATCGCCGTGGTTTGTTGGTTCGGATTTGTCTCGGACTGATATTGTGACCGCCCTGAGACTTCGGTCCGGGCACATTCCACTCAACAGTTACGCTTTTCTGATGGGTAAGTCGAGTACACCAGACTGTGACGAGTGTGGCATGTTGGAAGATGTGTACCATGTTGTAGTGGAGTGTGTGCGGAACGAAGCGGAAAGGGTGACATTTAGGATTAAAACTAATATTAATTTGTACGAAACCGGTAAATGTAATAGCATTCTGGCGCATCCTCTGTCAGAGGAAGCCAAAATGTTATATAAACTAGTAAAATTAGCACTAAGTCGTAGGTTATAAGTACATTAAGAATTTGCCTATGAGGATGGCATGATCATGTCGGATCAAATCCTCTATAATCTAATAAAGAAATAAAAAAATAACATAGTCTAACTTATACAATTATTTTTCAGTATCCATAAAAAATCAAAGAAAATTTTCATAGTTCCCAATTTGTTAGTAATCCATAGCTTTCAATACTATTGAACTACTGAAAAATCAAAAGCGATCAAAAATCAAAAACTTTGAGGCTGTAGTAGTCCTAGACAGTACTGGGCCAACGAGATTGCGGACCCGGCTCGTGCCTGCGCCAGCACTGAACTTTAAAAATGATGCTTCATGCTCATCGGAAGGAAACACAAACCTGGAAATATTAGTAAGCGTGCTGAGACCCTCATAAATGTGATAGTTCTCGGGGTTTTCGATGATGGCTTCGGCAATCATTCTCCTGTTGCCGAAGATCGTCTTGTGATTGTAATATGTGGTCAGATAGCAGTCTACCATCTTCGCGTGGTTTCGCACGCGAACCTGTACAAAGAAAAGTTGACGTGTAAAATATATCTACGTAATTAAATATAGGTACCTACCAGACATAAAAAATAAAATAGATTTCACAGACGTACGAGTCTTAGGCCATTTGCATCTTCCAAATTATTCGAGATTTCTTACTGCCTAATCTCATATTCAACCCACAAGTTTGAAGACAAAAATTGTGATTTAGGTAATCCGAGATTACTACAAAACCTCAGATCTATTCACAAATGTGCAAACATCTTGATTTAAGCCAAGATTAGCCGATTGGTGATTTTGGTTGGCGCAAGTGGGCCCTAAAACGAGTAAATATTAAATATCTCAGTGTACTTCTGGGAGAAATGCAGCAACCTTTATTTTAGTATATTCAAATGCAATTAGGTATTTCATAATATTATTACAAACTCGAAAGCTCATGTTTAGGATTATTTGTTATTGATTGGAGTCTGAAATAGCTACTTTATATCCCGTGTTTGCAATCGACAATTTGTAGAGAATCAGCGATTCAGCCAAGTTAGAGATTGAGGTGAGGAGAATAGAGTAAGCTTCACTTGGCGCGAGATACACGCTTCCCGAATCGCCAGGTCGGATCTACACTACTCTATCAGAGAATCTCGTAAAGGAAGGAAAGCTATCAGCGCCTAAAGCAGGAATAATTTGCTTCCACAGTCATCGTATCGCAATCATAGTTATATACAATTGAATAACGCACGTACCGTCCTCACAGACTATTATTTTTCTGTGTCACAGTTGTACTAAATAAATGACAGTGTTGAGTTCAATTATTTCACGCTGCAATACTGCTGCGCTATGACTGCGATAGTAATTCCTGCTTCGGCTAAAGTTTGAATACTTACAGCGAATCTTCTAGCGCTCGCGATCTTGTTCTCGATGCGCTTGTCGATGGCGTGGCGCAGGTCCCGCAGCAGCTCGCGCTCCTGGGCCTGCAGCAGGCGCACGGGTGCGCCGCCCTCGAAGGGCATCGACCACAGCGACACGGTGTACATCACCGGCGGCTGCGCTGAGCTCATCAGCGGCGAGATGTTCCAGATCAACGCGCTCTGCACGCGCATCAGCTCTTCCGGCTTCACGGTGTCTGCTTTGTTGAGGACGATGCGGGTCTGATGAAGAGAAAAAGGAATAAAATAAAAGCTTTTGATGTAATTGGGATTCTGCTCATTAAACCGTCTTCAAAGCTCTAAAGTTGTATGTTGATAAGTATGTGCATTTTCTTTAACATGTGCAATGTGCATCGATACATATTTACCTATATCGGTGAAATTGTATACCTACCTATTGCAGATTGGGCTAGAAGGTATTGATTATTTCGAGTAGTTAATTTTGTATATAAGTAGGTATAGGTAATTCTTCTGTCGTATTCTAATTCGCCATAATAATATAATGTGCAGCAAATATAATATTTCAACGCTTTATTTGCTTTATTATAAAACCGTGAATAAGAGTAGGTACCTATCGAATACAAACATCACGCTAGGTGTGACAAGTGCAAATGTTTATAAATAAGACTTACGAAAAATTTGTTAGTCAGTTTATGATCTTTCCAGAACCAACAACGGACTGTGTTTTCTTTTACGGTAGCTTCCCCAAACACATAATCTACCTTTTAATAAATTTATTATTTTTCTTCATCGAATAATTATACCTTTATTAAGTAGGTATTTAATTACATTTCATAAAATATTTGATAGGCAATTTTTCTTTTCCGCAATGTATTTATTATATTGTATACTAGTAGCGTCCCGCGGTTTCGCCCGCATGGATTACGGTTCTACCTCAATTGTCCCACGGGAACTACACTATGTCCAGGAAAAAAATAACCTATGTGCTATTTCACGGTCTGCGTAACCTATCTGCATACCAAATTTCATCGAAATTGGTACAGCTGTTTGAGCGTGAAGGGGCAACAGAGGTTTTTGAATTACATATTTACTAATCTCACGTTAAGGCGCTGTGAGTAGACAAACCGCTATTTTTAAACATGTATTTAAAGCCATGTGTAGAAAACAGAGCTTTGGTTTTTTCAGTTTTAGTATCTTTGGTTCAACATAAAGGAACAGTCAGGATTCAAAATCCGGTTAACTAAAATTTTCTCGATAGTTTTAATTTTTGAAAAATATGCTTTTCAAAAATTAAAACACGTATATCTTACAAAATAATAACAACATTCATATTAAGCTTACTTTGTTTGATAGATAATGGCATTATCTAGGAACAATGAAGATTATTTTTTCAATATTCATTTCTGTTGATTTTATATGAATTTATTTCGTTAAATTCTTAGTGCCGCGCGGGATCACGTGATCTCAGCTGGCTTATCCGCGCTGCTCTCCACCCGCGCATTCCTCCCGTGACCACTGTCAACGTCGGACCTGTGCTTGCATCGCTCTGCCTCCTAATATTATTATTTTAACATCTGAATACAAGGGGCTCTAACATATCTGTCCAAAGAAAGAGCGCTCATGTAGTATAGATAGCTCCTGTTGTATCCCTATAGAGAGAACATTTACTATGTACCTTGCTTACGCCTGATAGAACACACAATCGAGCAATCGTTAGCCGAGTAGCGCCTGATTGCTTGTGTGAGCAACAATATGATACATTTATAAAATAGATACAATAAATAATATATGAATATTTACCTACGTTTTGTACGAAGGTGTATGATACAACTTTTTATTATATTGATTAGCCTGTTGTGAATAGTGCTCATCAGTGACCATATTTTTATACTTTATAATCTAGCGTTTGACAAAGTTATCTCACTTGGACAGTGACGATGTGATCGAATGTATAATCACGTTAGACCAAAAATGTTTACTGACCCTCAAGGCCTGCTGCATGAACACACTATGCGTTTGTTGAGAGTTCTTCGAACTTGTGGGTGAAAGCGAGCCAGACAGGCACTTGAAAGTACCCTACCACCATCCTGGAAATTTGATGTCGGTGTTGCCTTCACAAAAGCCATTCGCGTTTTTGAGGTTCAACGTAGAGGTAGACGGTCGCCGTGGCACAGTAGTTAGTGTCTTGACATGACTTCTGTGTCTCCGGGACCCTGGGTTCGAATCCCGGCAGGGGCAAACATTTGTGCGATGAGTGTAGATTTTTGTTTCGGGTCTTGGATGTTTGTGTGCTGTGATTATGTGTGGCCATGCCTCCCGCGATACAGGGAATCCTAGTGCGGGGGTCTGAGTGTGATAAAAAAAAATCCAGCGTCCGTCAGTTTGACAGCCGATGCTCCCACCGGCTAGGCTTGTCATTTAGTTGGCGTACTGAAAAGTAGTCATTTGAATAATCAAAAGGTTAAAAACTTTTGTGACAACCCGTGTGAAATTCGTGGATAAATCACTCAATCACAAACTTGCGACAAAATAACAACTGAACTTGATATAATCGAGGGTGGTAGATATTTTAAATTTGAATGTATTAGTACTGCAGTGTGTAGTAACATGTATTCTCTAGTCCCCACTCGTTACTCGTCATTCTTTTTCACTTTCTCTCTAAATATTTAAAAAAAGGGACTGGTAGTTCTCAATTCAGCTGTATCTTTTCCTTTTTTTTTGTTTGTTATATGTGATGAGCATTGATGTTTGTCCCGGGTCTTGTTGCCAAAGACACAGCGTGTGCAGGTCGCATTCCTTGATATCCATTGAGCATCTAGGTTTAGTTTGATTACACTAAAGACCACATCGTCACTAACCTCCGGTCAGATAACATAGTTGTCAAGCGCATCTATAAACTATCGAGCGCCAATGCGATTTATTAATCAATCAAAAACACTTTATTGAACACAAAAAAAGAAAACAAAATGAAATCGTAAATATAAAAACACTGGTGGAAGAATTGGTGTCCTTACCGCTTTGAGCAAATTTATTGTTATTCGCAAGGCTTATTTGGAAACCTATAAATACCTCTTTCTGTCACATGAAAACACCGCTCTTTTTGAGTTTGAATACCTACATGTGAACGCTAATTAAAAATAGTATTGCTTTAATTATATTTTATTATGATAGTATTAGGCTTACGTAACGAACAACTGGAGTAGATACAACTACAGCCAACCGCACATCCAAACAGTCACTTTTGTAGTTGCTTGTACGATAACTTTGTTTGACTCTTACGTTGACAAATAATAAATAAACCTGTAACCATGATTAATGACATTATGACTATGATGTAAAACTCGTAGGTAAAAACGGCAGAGTCGCGTTTAGTTGATGAGGGCCATGCAATGATATTATATGTTTATATGAGGTATAGTAAAACATCATTGGGGCCATGCGTACTGGCAATATCGCAACTTTTGAGTTTTCGGCCACATAAATATTTCACTCATTTCATCATCATCATCATCATCTCAGCCATAAACGTCCACTGCTGCTTATTTGGTGAAATAAAATCTCTGTCACTTGGTCATTTTTGATTCGATGAATAAATTGAAAACACAGTAGGTATTTATTGTTTTTTTATCCGACTGCGTTTATAGCCATAAATCTGCATACGTAACAAAAACGTAAGTAATCGTCATTAGAGCCCACTTTTCAATATTGTGACGGCCATATCATCGTCATAGAAAACAAATAAACGTCACGTCAAATAATCAGTCAGTCCGAAGCAACGAATTAAGAAATTCGAAGGTTCGGCTAATAGGTTCGTGGCGTAGCGGGCAGAGCTCTGCTTGTAATACCGCTGGCCCCGAGTTCTATGCCCAATACCTCCGAAGTACTTTTTAAACGTTTTGGGGTTCGGTGGAAAGTTCTGGACATAAGTGAACATTATTCGTGAATGAGAAGGGTATAGAAAAATCTAGAGAAACAAATGACTAAAATAAATGAAGATTCTAGCAAGATTCAAGGAAAGGCGATCGAAAATATGACAATTGAAAATAAATTAATATCGAAATTAGGGGTAAATAAGAGGCTCCAGACGCCGCCGTGAGTCAGTAGAGTTTGAGACAAAGTATAAGAAAGAAGTAATAAAGAAGTAAAATAAAAAGTGAAAAGTAAAGAAAAGTGCCAAAAAATGAACAGTTACAGTGCCAGAGCATCAGTGCTAAGTAACAGTAACCAGCGTGTTCTCTCAGTGACTGTGACTAAAGATACTCGATCCACAGGACTCTCTCGGACTCTGTACGTGGTAAGTCGAGTGAATAAATTGTCACTTTTGTTGCAAGTGTTGTTTCCTTCCAATCCCGTACCCACTTCCGTAACAATATCATACACATGCATACGAATGTGTCATGTCATAAATAAACGTATTTTTCTTTCTTTCTAATAGTAAACGAACAAATAATAATTAAAATAGACCGAAAAATGGAACCGATATGATAGTTCAAAAGTAACTGATATCAAAATATTGTGCTCATGGTACCGACTTCGACAAGTTATTTCATACTTTTGAGTGTTGAAGTCGGTTCCATTATTTGGTACAAAAATTTTTTTCACTCTTTTTCTTGACCTTTGTTACTCATGGGATCAATTGTTATTGTGGTGTAGGTATGGTCACCGATGTTTTCACACACTACTATAATATCGTCTAGGTATAAGCACGCATTTTTCAGTTTTTGGAGTGTACTAACTCAAAGAGTGCTTGTCCGATTTTGATGAAATTTAAATGGGACCACACGGGAAGCACCAGCTTTCAAATAAAAAAACCATAAAAAAAATTTTACCAAAAAATGGAACCGACTTCAACACTCAAAAGTATGATATAACTTGTTGAAGTCGGTACCATGATAGTTCAAAAGTAACTGATATCAAAATATTGTGCTCATGGTACCGACTTCGACAAGTTATTTATTTATTTATTTATTTGAACCCCAACATAATGTACACTGATACAAGAAACTAAAATAATGCTATAGTAAAACAAATGCTAAGTGTCACTATAATTATAGGGGAAGACAGCTTGCGTAGAAAAGTGAGCGAGCAGTATCTAGCCTACTATTGATGGCCACTGCCACAATGTGGAGTAACATTTAAAAGGATGGCCATCAATTTACAATACAAAAAGTATAAAATGTATATTATTACAATATTTGAAAAGCAGTAGATAAAGGTACAAAAAAGAAATCAGGATTGTTGGATCGCTAATTTAAATTTGCCAAAAGATTCAGTAAATAAGTCCATATTTATATATTTATATATCCATTATTTCATACTTTTCAGTGTTGAAGTCGGTTCCATTATTTAGTAAAAAAATTTTTACATGGGATCAATTGTCATAGTTTTGTAGGTATGTTCACCAATGTCTTCACCTGCTACTATAATATCGTGTAGGTATAAGCTCGCATTTTTCAGTTTTGACTTGTAACTCAAAAAGTACTCACCCGATTTTGAGGAAATTTAAATGAGACCGGGAAGCACGAGATTTCAAAGAAAAAAAAAACGATCAAAATCGGTTCACTCTGTCGGAAGTTATGCGGTAACAAACACAAAAAAATAAAAAAATAAAAACATACGGGTCGAATTGAGAACCTGCTCCTTTTTTTGAAGTCGGTTAAAAATCGGTTCACCCAGTCGGAAGTTATGCGGTAACAAACACAAATAAAAAACATACGGGTCCTTTTGAGAACCTCCTTTTTTTGAAGTCGGTTAAAAATCGGTTCACCCAGTCGGAAGATATGCGGTAACAAACACAAATAAAAAAAAATAAAAAAGAACATACGGGTCGAATTGAGAACCTGCTCCTTTTTTTGAAGTCGGTTAAAAATCCGTTCACCCAGTCGGAAGTTATGCGGTAACAAACACAAATAAAAAACAAAAAAAAAAAAACATACGGGTCGAATTGAGAACCTGCTCCTTTTTTTGAAGTCGGTTAAAAATCCGTTCACCCAGTCGAAAGTTATGCGGTAACAAACAAAAATCAGCCCATTGCGAGTCTAACTAGCGCTACGAATTTTGAACAGAGGGCCAAATGCATTCCTACATAGCTCTTTCTCGAGCCGATGAAATTTCGTTCTCGTTGTTCATATGATTAAATCCAATGACTATGAAACCTGTTGGCTAACGGTACACCTTGCGAAAACGTGTCGTGCAAATCGAGAACGCTGCGCTACGATGTCTTTCGCCCCATCCTGTTCTGGTATGCGTAATTTTATATCGCGCTATCTCGTGTCCTCACCCTATTTTAACGCTTGTAGAATGTTACTTTTGTCTACGGGGGCAAAAATTCGACGGCTCGGCTACTATCTCGGTGGCGTAACGCGGAGAGCTCGGACTGCAATGCTGCCGGACACGAGTTCAATCCCCAATATCGCCGAATCACTTTTTAAGCGTTTTGGGGTTCGGTGGAAGGTTCTGAATACAGAAAGAACATTATTCGCGAATGGAAGAGTATAGAAAATTCTAGATAAGAGAGATCCTCGATCCACGGAACTCTCTCGAACTCTGTACGTGGTAAGTCGAGTGAATAAATCGTCACTTTCGTTGCAAGTGTTGTTTCCTTCCAATCCCGTACCCACTTCCGTAGGTACCAATACTAAATATACCTTCTTATCGTTCAAAGCATATGGCGTGTAGCACTGCAACTGTTTGTTGCAGTTTCGTTTTTATCAATGAAGGCATAGATTATGCACATGATGATGAATGTAACGATTTTCTAGATATCGAAAGTTGTTACCTACTTTGCGGACTCAAGCAGTTATTTTGAACAATTTTTACTTTTTGCTATATATATATATATCAAAATCCGTTCAGTAGTCTTTGCGTGAAAGAGGAACAAACATCCATTCATCCATACATTCATACTCACAAACTCTCGCATTTATATTAGTAGGATTTATTTACGTATACTATATATTTATTAACTATCTATTAACTATATCTATTAATCATATTTTATTGTCAATAAATATATTTATTAACTATATCTATTAACTTTGACTTTGATTATTTTATGTAATACAAAACTCAGGTGGAACGTTACGCGGAACGTTCCACCTGAGTTTTGTATTACATAAAATAATCAAAGTCAAAGTCAAAGTCAAAGTCAATGTCAAGGTCAAAGTCAAAGTCATAAATGATTATGACGTTATCACGTAAATCTATCGTCCGTAAACTGACTTTACAGACAACCAATTTTTTTTATCATCATCATCATCATCATCATAGTCTTTCATCACCGGACCAAAAAACGGATTTGGGTGAAATTGTGTAAGTAGATACTTCAGGTCCGGGAGTGACACATATGCTACTTTCATCATCATCATCGTTATCATTCATCGCCACGACGGATTTGTATGAAATTTGAAACGCAAATAGCCTTTACCCTGGATTAACACATAGGCTTATTTTTATCATCACCATTATCACCGTTGTTATCGCCAGGCGGGTAAAACGGATTTGGGTGAAATTTTGTAAGTATTTATGGCTCATCGGCTATAGAGGGCTATTCTATGGACTCAAGAAACTGAATGTAATATATATGTCAATAAAAATATTTTGTATCGTTATTCTCGGGGCTTATTGACGAGACCAAATCATAAATGAGAAGATCCCTAGAAGAACTGAAGTCACCGACATAGCCCAGTGGATCAGCAAGTTGAAGTGGCAGTGGGCAGGCAAATATCTCTAATAACCGATGGCCGCTGGGGTCGAAAGGTCCTCGAGTGGAGACCACGAATAGGCAAGTGCAGCATTGGATATCCACCACAAGGTGGACAGGCGACATGACCAAGATCGCAGAAAGGGGGCTGGATGATTGCCGCTTTCCACCGGTCCCTGTGGCGATCTATTATATATTTACGTATATTATCTATTATGGCTGATTGACGGTTACCGTGGCTCAGTGGTCAGTGATATGAATTCTGTGTTTTCGGGAACCTGGGTTCGAATCCTGGCAGGGGCAAACATTTGTGTGATGAGTGTACGTGTTTGTTTCGGGTCTTGAATGTTTGTGTGTCTATGCCTCCCGCGACACAGGAAATTCTAGTGCGGGGATTTGAGTATGATTAGAAGAAAAAATAATTATGATGATAATGACATAAAACGAGATAGTGGTCAAACGCTAGATCTATACACCACCATGGGATTTGAACCACGGAACTGCTAGTCTAGTCTGTGACGTCTTCTCCTCAACCTATAGTAGAATATTACGTTGAAATTTAGAAAGACTTATGAAAAACAATATTTTATGGTATAGAAGATATGATTTTATTGTGTACATTGTGAACTTATTTAGGTATATTTTTGTTCGATAAACCTTACTTACGCAACACATGTACAGTACTAGTATGTATTTTAAATTAGAGTAATACAAAGTACTAGTGTTCGGAGATTTCTTTCTTCGATAATGTTCCGTTCAGACATTAACTTAGTTACAGTCAAATGGTCCTTTTGAAGAAGTAAAATCGGGATACATATTAGGCCATACAAGAAGCCATGAGGGGATCAGCTAGTCTAAACAGACTATGTTTAAAGCCACTCAGATGTTCATTAGCGCCTACCAAAATATGTGGAGCTATATTTTGACAACAGCTTGTTACCAGGCGTTAAATATTACTCTCTCTTGGAGCCGTGCGTGCGTACGGCACGGGGCCGGCGGCGCGGAGCGCTTCGGTGCGCCGCTTCCGCTACTGTCCTGCTCTAACGCGCGTAAAATACCTAAACATTTGGTAAAAGCACGCCTTAACAGCAATTATTTTCGAGATGAAAGTAGTCTATGTTAATCTAGGGTCTAAACTATCTCCATACTGAATTTCATCAAAATCGGTGCAGGTGTTTGAGCGTGGAGGAGTAATAACAAACATATAAACATGCACACATACAAAATTTCGCCTTTGTAATAGTGGGATTACATATTTTTGAAGGACTTCAATTAACAGTAGGTACTGTTGAGGTATTTGTCCACTTGCCTGACTTTCCCTGCCCTTGAGTTGGTCGAGGATGGCTTCGGTCTCCGGACCGACGTCCAGCTTGGACGGATCGTACACGAGGAAGATGATGTCGGCGCGATCTATGAACCACTGACAGGCGTCGTTGAAAGGAAACACACGGGATACCTGCTTCCGTACCTCCAGGATACCCGGAATTTCTACAATGTTCACCTGAAATAAATTGTGTGAATAAAAAGCAATATTTTCTTTGTCATTCATCATCCATCATGCCAGCCATAAGACGTCCACTGCTGACATACGCCTCTTCATTGCTCTCCACAAGGGCTGGTTGGAAGCGGCCCGCATCCAGCCCCTTCCTGCAACCTATCGCGGGCTGTATGCGGGCCGCTTCCGCTACGAGGTGGACATTCTATGCTGCGCTTGCTTGTCCGTGGTCTTTTCCATAGGTGGCTTGAAATATAAGTAAGTAACTATATTTTTTGCCTCGACAAAAATTATTCTTTGACTTCGAACTCTAAATCACATGACGCCTACCAATATTAGCTTTAGTACAACTATGCACTGATACTTTCTTCGGACAAGCCTCGAAACGAAACGTCCCGTAACCCATAGAACGTCTTGTCGTCAAAAGGTATTAGATCATACTGATGGAACCAATAGTCCGACGTGATTAAATTCTTGGCGATAGCTAAATAGGAGATATGTGATATCGCAAGTCGCTTACAAACTGTTCTTTTTACAATACGACGATCACGACAGATCTGTCATGATAGTAACAACTGAGAATAAGACACGGCAGTAAAGCGCAACTGTTTTATTGTACATTTTTAATAAAGGTTAGTCCCAATATATTTTGTTCGTGGCATTGTGGCTAAGCTTTTTTTAAAAATTTATAAAGGATAGGTTCCACAAAACATTTCTTGCGCATAGTTTTCCCAAGATGTTGCTTGAAGTAGGTCCCATGCGTACTTCCCTACTCGTAGCACAAAATCGTTTGGTCACATTTACAAAGCCATAACAGGCGATTAAATTACCTTTTCTAAAATTTTGCTGGGATATCTAAGACCTCTGAGGCGCTCTTCCAAGCCCTGGCCAAATTTCTGCAGACCAGAGAATGTCCAATCGGCGGCCAGTTGGGTACCGTCCAATACTTGGGGCTCAGCACCGTGCATAAGGATGTTAAAATAAGCTGGAGAAGGTTCGGCGCCTGTAAAATGCGAAATAAGTTTTATGACAGAACTTTACTTTTTCTGAATATAACATAAATTTATAAGCGCTGTGTATGGTATATTTTGCATAAGTCATCCTTACTTCTGCATCTTTTATTTTCGGTATATTACAATGTTGTACAAATTATTTGATTCGCCACACTACACGGGATGGAATGTACCGATATGTCGACAGACTAGTGTCCAAGATGTATCTAGTGATACAAATCATTACAGCTAAGCCAACAATATGCATTAGTGCTGGTTAATTGTGAGCCACTGTGGTTTGAAGTTTTTGAAATACCATACCTATCTACCACGCTATTAAAATTGTTCTTTTAAAATGCGCAATCTGAATCTCATACAGTCATATACGGTCATTCTCGTTGCCATTAGAGTGTCCGAAAAGATTGAAAAATACTTTCAAATTAAATAATATCCATAGTTTATTAATAATTAGTATGTAATCGTGTTTGTTACGTCAGATAGTTCTAGGAGAATTGAAACATCTATACCAACACTATATACTCAATGAAGTGCCTATTCTGTAACTACATAGTGTAAACCTAGTCTATAGTTAAATCAGGGTTTTAGAATCTTAAGGCTACTGTTCACCAACATTTAAAACGTCCGATTATCAATTTAACCGTCGGTCAAATAGTTAATACCATAGGTACAGTTAACCAATGTTTCATTTATAATCGGACGTTTAAATTGTGGTGAACAGTAGCCTATGTTGACGACGCAACATTACTTGAAACTAAAAATTATTCGGACATTATTTTGGATAACTATCGCGAGCATCATATTTAGATGTAATGTAACTAACGTCTATTTTATTAAAATAACTCTAGCCAGCTAATGAAATCAGTGTTTGCCTCATCACGCAACAGTTATGCCCATACAAAGAATTTGGAATCATTTCGAAACAGAGTACCTAATTTTAGCGACTATAGTATGTGAGCTATTGCCGGACATTAATTTGTTACCCCTATTCAAAACCTCTATGATTCACTAACGTGGCCAAAAAAATTATAACCACCACTAGAGAAAACATCGGCTGTCTATGCACAGCCGATTTTCATTTACTTATTATTATAATTTTATTAGATAATTATAATAATATTATTTTATGTGGGACGAATGAATGTAACCTACTTTGAAATTTATTATGTAAACAAATTACCTGTTCTCAGAGACCATTTAGTGAATTCAAGTCCCGTCAAGTAGTTGAGGATGCTAGATTTGCCGCCACTCCATGGTCCCATAAACAACACTAATGGTTTTGAGAATATTTCTGGATCACCAAAGTGTCTGTTGCTCAAGTCTCTGTATTTATAAAGGCCCTCCAGAGGCTTGATGGAGTTCTCGTATGTCCTTTTCAAGTCTCTGAGAATTATATCAGCAGATTTTTCTACTGTTAATTCTGCTTCACTGGTCTCTTCCTCCAATCTAAGAATTTGAGCGATGTGATTACGAGATCTTAGATTGTCTGGAATTTCTTGGACCTGGAAGAAATTAGATAAAATCAAATTATTAAGTACGTCTGATCTCCGTCAAGCTCGAGTCCAAATTATCAAACTGTCATACAATATATACCTACCTAATAAGCTAATACTATGTACTTTGTAAATCAAGTAAATAACGCAAAAGTACGTTTTTATGGAGACCCTTCTGATTATTGTATGTTATAGCAACAATAGTACAATAGTCAAAATTTCAGCTGTCTAACCAGTCTAACTATTGCGGTTTGTTAGACACCACCGCTATAACAGGACGTACAGGCAGCGGAGTCTCCCGCCGTTTGTTGTTGTCACACCCCACCCGTTTATAGTATAAAAGTTCTACGATAATCCAGGCTACAATATATGATATGACGAAATATTGTCTAAATTTCTTCACAGTAAGACAGTAATCACCCATTGAATATCAAATTCGGGTACTATGACGATCGGGCATGCTATAACTTATTTCGCATATAGTACAAGATACCTAAGAAACAAAGTATTTATCTGTTATTTGATGATGAAAACGATTATTATTATGTTAGATAATATAGGTAACACTACACTAATAAGTTTTCAATAGTAAGCCGCAACCTTCGTATAATATAGATTTACCAAAAAGAATCCGAGGATAGAACTTCTCTGTGCTAAGAACGTGCCTTGCACTGAAGAGGCGCATTACTTTTTAAATATGATTTACAGTTTTTTAATTAACTATACCAATATCTTCAATTCGGCAAATATTGTATATTAGATTTTTTTATTTTGCGTTTCCTTACCAGTAATAAATCTTCCTCTGGTGCACCTTCTTCGTCTTCTTGTGAAGTTTCTTCTGAATCATCAGAACCAGCCCCTTCAAGTGTTTCAACTTCTATGCTCTCTGTTTCCGAGGTATCTTCCTCAGATTTTTGTTCTAAACCTTCAGCTTCAGCTTCAACAGTCTGCTCATTAGATTCCGACTCTCCCTGTTCTTCCGGCATAGCTTTTTCCTCTCGTGAATCATCTTTTTCTTCTCTAGAGTCTTTTTCATTTTCTTCTGATTCAGGTTCTTGTTCTACGAATGTTTCTTTTTCTTCTCCTGATTCACCTATATCTTTACTTTCTCCGGAATCATCTTTATCCTCAGAAGATTCTTCTTTTTCTTCACCGGAGTCTTTTGCTTCTGATGTTTCATCTACGTCTTCTTTAGATTCCGAATCTGTTACTTGTTGTGAGTCACTTTCATCTTTACCTTCTTGCGATTCATCAGCCTTTTCTTGAGATCCATCGTCATCCTCCTTATTATAGTTACTTTTGGCTTCTTCCGAGTCATCGGAAGCTTCTTTTGTGTCTTCTTCAGATTTAAGGTCATCGGCTATTTCTTTGCTTGCATCGTTGTCATCTTGGGTAGGTTTTTCTTCTTTGCTATCGTCTTCATCTTCTTTGGTATCATCATTAGACTCATTTTCAGCTTCATTAGTCGCTGTTTGGCTTTCTGCACTGTCTGAAAACCATTTTGTGATGTATTAAAACATATCGACAAATTCTCTTATTCAAAAAAATACCAATAAATGGAACCGACCTCAACACTCAAAAGTGTAAAATAACTTGTAGAAGTCGATATCAATGATAGTTCAAAAATAACTATTATCAAAATATTCTGCTCATGGTACCGAGTTCGACAAGTTATTTCACACTTTTGAGTGTTGAAGTCAGTTTCATTTTTTTTTTTTTCACCCTATTCAGTGACCTTTTCTACTCACGGGTTCAATTGTCATTAAGTCTGTGCACATATTTCTTCACCCGCAATTAGAATTTAGTCCAAGTAGACGTCATCATCATCATCATCTCAGCCATAGGAGGTCCACCGCTGGACATATGCCTCCTCCGTAGACCCTCCAAGTAGACGTAACACTTTTCAGCTATTGGAGTGTCGCTCAAAAACCGCTTGACCGATATTTTTAACATTCACACAAGGTCTTCATGTCCCAAACTAGGCAGAGCCTGTACTATGGTAGCCTGATGACTGATATATATACATATATACACACCCAGACACAAGTCAAACAGACATGTTCATACACACAAATGTTTGACCTGTCCGGGAATCGAACCCGGGACCAGCGGCTCAGAAGGCAGAGTGCTACCAACCGCCCACCGGCCAGTGATGTGAATGAAAGATATGTCAGATATGAATGACATTTAAATGGGACCACACAGAAGCACCAGTTTTCAAATAAAAAAAAAGAATCATCAGTTGAAAATTCTGAGGTAACAAACATTAAAAAAAACATATGGGTCGAATTAAAAAAAACATCATTTGTTGAAGTCGGTTAAAAAAAGTAACAATACCAATAGTAAGTTGCCATTTTCAGTATCCGTAATCGTACGGCACAATGAATACCCGTATGCTGTGCGGTGGTTTTGAATGGAAGCAAGCTAATTATTGTAGGTACATTAAACACAAATCCGTATTTGTGCTTCATTTACTAATTAGCAAATTTAGTACTCATATTAATAAGATTTTCAATTAACTTATTCAAATGTCTCTTATAAAGGCAACTTTCTATGCCCTATTATAAAGAAAAATTTTCACTTACAATTTTCGGAATATTAGTTACTGAAACAAACATCATCATTGTTACTCTCGAGCATAGATTTCAAGAATTGGTTCTTTAAAAATATAATTATTACCTTGCTCGGCTGTTTGTTCTTCAGCGGATGCAGTCTGCTCCTTGCTATCACCGTCATCCTCTTTGCTGTCTACATCATCTTGTTTGCTGTCATCATTGTTATTCTGTTTGCTATCATCATCTCCAGCTTCTCCTGAGTCGTTTTCATTTGCAACTTCTAAGTCTTCCACTGACGCGTGAGGTATGTAAGGCTCGTCCTCCACTTCCAAAGAAGGTACGTCATCCTCTTTGGTGTCAGCGTTCGTTGCTTCACCTCCATTTTCTGCTGAAGTCACTTCTGTCGTTTCGTCGTTTGCACTTACTTCACTACTCTCGTTTTTTTCCGTGGAATCTGCAAAATATTAATTCAGCAAATGAATAATACAATTGTTGTATGTAATTCTTCCGGGCTGTGTGGCCGTGGTCTAAGTGAAACTTGTGTTCCAGACGTTTCGTCGATCACTGCGGTCGACATCTTCAGTGGTTCAGGCCCGAGCGGCGACAAGAGCGTAGAACTCTCCTTCGCGGCGTCTTCTCTGTTACTGAGTTTTTGAAGTCGGTTAAATAGGTTAAACCATTATTGTTTTATTTCAAGTTATTTGAAACCAAATGTTGCGTATAGAAAATTGTAGTTATATTACATTCCTCGCAGCCACAGCTGTGAACGTATACCTACATGTTTTATTTAAGAAAATATATTACATAAATAAATAAAATAATTTAATGTTGTATATAAGTGGAAATATGTAATATGGCAAATGTAAGGAAGAAATTGCCATATTCACCTGTTTTATCTGGGGAGTCCCAATATTATCATGTTTTATACATAAATATAAGTAGTTATCATTTTTTGTTCATATTTGTCACTAATTTAACGTTGGTTTAATGTAATAAGTATTGTAAAGTAGTCCTTAGTATTTATTTTGATCTAATAGTTACCTAGCCGATATTCATCATTCGTTTTTTTCTCCTATCAACAACGGGTCTGACTCTACTGAAAACCAAGCCAATTGCTAGTATCTGCATTTGGCACAATTCTGAGGCAAGACCTATTCAACCTTACTACATTTAAGACCCTTTGGTAGTGATTCGCTTATTCAACTGAACTAAACTAAAATTTTGGAAAACTAAATCAGTTCTTATACGGTTACGATAAAGTCTAAATTAGTATGAAACTTATCAATAACATCACTAAAATTAAAATATATTTATTAAATTTGCGGGTAGTTTTAGCGAAATTAAGTTGCCATTTATCTGGTGCCTACTAAAACTACCCGCAATTGGCCAACAGTTGAATAAAACTCGTCTAATATTAGTGAGAGCGTTGAATGGAGTTATACGAATTTGAATTTTAGCGTAAATAGAATACGATCTACTTCAATTTGAAGAATTTTAGTTAATTTTAGCTAGTTTATGTGATTAACAGAATTAGGTTTGTCATTTATAATTTTATAATATGTTCTATAATTACATATATTGTATACAATAGTGACATCACTCATGCCCTGTCCTTTTTATATGTGTGTTGAATAAATGTTTATTCTATTCTATTTTAAGTCATACCAAACGAACCGCTATGGCTTTTAGATATTTTGAGACTTAACCATTATTACATTGATAGTCAGAGACGATGTGGTAGAAGGTGTAATCACACCAGAATATTTTCTGGCTCTACAAGACTGTTGCCTGTTACCACACACTTTTGTATGGTCATAATTTTTCAAACTTGAGGGTGGCTAGCCAGGCATGTACTAGAAAATACCCTACCACCACCCTGGAGGCCTACCAGCGTCTCTTATTGCGATTCAGTTTACGGCTAGAAACTAACCGTTCCATTCATTCGTACCATAGTCTCACCCAATCCACTCACTTTTACGCTGTGTCCAAAGCTAACGTTGCCCGGATAATCCGATCCGGGCAAAAAGCTGAAAACTTTTTATAGTTTTTATAGCATGAGACGTCCATTAAACGGTAGTAGGAATCTACAATATGAGCAGAAGTGAATAGGTACCTTCTAGGTTTGCGTGCTAAGTCCTAGACAACGTCATCACTTAACATCAGGTGAGACAGTTGTCAAACGCAAACTTATAATAAGTAAAAAAAAGGAATCAATACCCATCGTAGTACTATTTTTTATACACTATCTTTACTTTCAAATAGAGTTAATAGGAATATACTTCAAAATATTTATTTATTTATGAAATTTTAGGAAGACTATCAACTACTATAATAAGGCTAGGATAAAGAAAACTTAAAATTAAAAAGTTATTTACAAGTCTCCACTGATAGAATATATACTATTATTATTATTATTGAAAACTAAGTAGGTAAAACATTACTTTAAAAAATGACAAGTACAAGAATAATATCATGATATCGAAATCGGTATATGCGATTATATATTATATATCTATATATACGGGTATATACAGTCGTGGTCAACTAATTAGGGACATTCAAGATAGTGAAGGGCTATAACCGGTTATGTACATATAAATATAAAACCCTATTGATTTCTCAGCACCTATTATTTGCATAATGTGGTCCGATTATTATGCTATAAATGGCTGTAAATAAAAGATTAAATAAATAGAAAAAGTATTTGATATCAAAGATTAAACATGTATTAAATATTAAGGTACAATTCTGTAGTGGACATTTAATTAAGGACAGTAAAGTATAATGAAAAATACAGTTAAACAAAACTTATAATCTGCAGTGTTATAATATCTTTAACAGCTCTATTTTATTACGTGTAAAATCAGTACCCAGTAGCAAAACCTTTGTTAGTAATTACCGCTTGACACCGATGTGGCATAGACATTATCAGTTTCTGACATGTTTTGACAGGAATGTTTACCCATGCCTCACAAAAAGCTTCATGAAGTTCATCCAAGTTTGTATTACGATAAGTGGCAACTTTTTTCTTGATTTCGTGCCAAAGGTGCTCAATTGGGTTGAGGTCCGGGCTATTTGCTGGCCAATCTAGCACCGATACAGACTGACTGGTAAGAAACGACTTGACTGAATGGGCGGTATGTTTCGGGTCGTTATCCTGCTGAAACGTCCATATAATAGGGAGATGCTCCTCAGCATAGGGAAGCATAGTTTCTTCCAATATTGCCTTGTATTGATGTTGGTCTAAGTTACCCTGAACTTTCCTCACAGGTCCCACTCCACGTCCAGAAAATGAACCCCACATTTTAATGTTTCCACCGCCATGTTTCACCTGTTTTTTTGTGAATCTTGGATTCATTTCCGCTTTTACAGGACGCCGTACCTACATATTGTCTTCCATCTGAAGAAATCAAATTAACCTTGGTCTCATCAGAGAAAAGTACATGTTGCCATTGGGCGTAGGTCCAATGTCCATATTTACGTGCAAACGCCAAACGAGCATTTCTATGTTCTTTCTTCAACAACGGTACTTTGCGAGCCACTCTTCCGAACAACCCTGCTTCTAGCAAACGTCGTCGAACGGTCCTCGCAGATACACCGGCTCTTTCGTTTGCCCCAAACACTTCGTGTTTCATTAAAATAGAGCCTAGAAACGGATCTTTCTTAGCTAACCTGGTTATCATTCTATCTTCTTGCGGAGTCGTTTTTCTCGATCTTTTTGTTCTGGACACATTTAAAGCTGTGTTATAGCGCTTGAAATGTTGCACTGCATTGCATACCATAGTTTTTGAACAATTTAAATGTTGTGCTATCCTTCGGTATGACCAACCACGCTCGACAAACTTCATGATAATTTTTCGTAGTGTTGGATCGCAACTTTTATTTTTGCCCATTTTTCTTCAAAATAATTATCAAAACTTAAAATAAAAAATCTGGATTGCCGCCAAAACGTCCACGAAACAATAAGAAAAGAAACAAAAAAATATTAAAATTCCAATTTTGGAATTAGAACGCAAAACCTCAGTGTCCCTAATTAAATGGCCAGCCAGCATTCTTTGAACAAATAGCACTATGATAATTTATCAGCTATACTGTAAAGAGGTTTAATATTTAAGAAGTTGTTATTGTTTGTATAATCGCGCACATAAATGACTAATTACACTTACATGTAAAAGATATGGAATATTGTTAAGACTCGTTGGAAAATAAAAAAATAATTCACAATTTGGCTTAACTAGAGATTGTCCATATTGTACATATACATATATATATATATATATATATATATATATATATATATATATATATATATATATATATATATATATATATATATATATATATATATATATATATATATATATATATATATACCCGTTATATATATATAACGTTTGGAGTTGAGACATTCGGCCCGTGGGGACCGGGAGCTCATCGGACATTCCAAAACTTATCAGAGCGTTTGATCGATGCGACGCGTGACCAAAGTGCTGGCACATATTTGGCTCAACGGATCATCATTGCAATTCTACATTGCAATGCTGCTAGCATTCTGGGCACGCTGCCAACTGGTAGCGGGTTCGGGCATTAGAGTTATCTATGGGCTGACAATAGCTAGTGGATTGCTGAAATGTTTTTGTAGTAGCTGTGGTATTGTAATTAATTATTAGTGTTTTGTTTTAATAAAGGCATCGGCCCATAATTATTTTCTAGAAAACTATATTAAGACCTATTAAATGTTCTTGCGCCTTCGGTAGAACTGTGCCTACCCAGAGCCATGTACAAATGATCATTACATTCAGCGACTACCATTCAATGTTGCGATTCTACTCAAACACAACTGACTGATCAGAAAAAGACTACCATAATTAACTGGACACCGTCATCCGTTTTTGGTCTGTTTTACTTTTTGCATGTTAGAGGGATTATCGGGTAAATATATAATAATGATAACGATAAATTTTATTTATTCACAAAACTCAATTACAATTATTGTTAATAATAATATTTATTACCTCTTATGATCTAAAGATCTTATCTTATTTAACTCAATTAAATTACCAAGTCTCGAATAACGAGCTCCTGTCCCAGTACTAGTTGAGAACTGTGTTACAGGGTACAGGGCCTTCCCGTTTAAGGGCTTTCATAATACAACTGTATGGATAGGTATATGATCTAGTTTGTGATGTATCATGTAATAAATAAAATAAAATGGTTTATTTATATGTTTCAAATCAAATGTAAATGAATAATAAAAGTGTGGAATAAAAAGAATGTAGTAAATACATATAAACGTAAATACATAAAAATATATAATATTATTATATATAATATGTTTTATGCTTGTTAGAACGTGATACAAGTTAAGCCCTACAGAGTTAAGTAGATTTAGTCGAAGTAAGGAGGTATACACGAGTTTTTTAAGGTTCAAGGTAACAGTCGTTAGACCATAGTTCGAAGACCCTTATGCGGTCTGAAAACTCTGAAATCAGGCCCCCAAGCCTATCCACCACCAAGCATTTGGTCAGTGTAGTATATTGAGGGCGACATACCTCTCCTCGAGAGGAAGGCTCATGGGCTAGCAGTGGGTAAATAGGGTGCTAGTTGTGCTGCTAATAATACGAGCTAATACTACCAGTCTAAAAAAGATCCGGAATCATTATTAAAAAGACGCGCGTGCAATGTAGTTTTAATTTTGATACTGAAGGTCGGTAGCACTGTACGCATTTACGAGGACATCACACAAACAAGCCAACTCTCTTCATAATGACGTCAAGAGATCGAGTCCAAATTCGAACTTGACACAGTCACACAACAATCAAGGAGTTACCATAAATAAGTAACTATGGTGTTACTGACAGTTTTCTTCGATTACCTAGTGCGCAGTGCGGTTCGAAGTGATAAAATAAACATCGAAAAAGTAATCCTACTAATATTATAAATGTGAAAGTTTGGATGGATGGATGGATGGATGGATGTTTGTAAGTCAATCACGCTCGAGATGAAATTTGGTAGATACTACAGGTCCCGGAATAACACATAGGCTACTTTTCATCATCATCATCATCAATCATCACCACGCGGGTAAAACCGCAGGGCGCAGCTTGTAGTATATATAAAAGCTTTTCTATTTAAATCATATGTATTGAAGGCTATCAATAAAATTAGTATTTAGATACGTATAGTTATTTTTAAAGACAATACAATACATTTTGGTAACAAATCTTTTTAAAGTCCCTATTATTTAAAAGTTTTATTTGCTTTGTCTTTTCTGGAATTATGTTAATGATATACTTGTGACGCCACCTGATGAAGTGTGTTATATTGTTTTACGTAGATAGCAAATGACTCATACTCTCAAATCTAAATACGAAACTTCTTTGACGATCCGCAATAAATTATTAGCAAAATCCAGGCGACTCTACGATGATTACACGTCTTTCACACTTTCACATCATCGCTTTAGAACTATAAATATACCGTTAATTTTGGACGACCAACATTTTAGAGGACACCGTTATTACAGACGTCTATGATTACATTCAAGTGCCCTGTAATTAGCTCTGTTAAATGTTAGAAGCAGCTCATTCTCAATTTACGGCAGTACGGTAGTTCCTATACTTATATATGTACCTGTAGTTTTTTTTTAAAATTTAATATAAAAGCTTTATTTCTCTACGAGTGTATCTTTTAAGTTTAATCGGTTACAATCTAAGGTTCGAATGAAAACTTGTATAAGGGTAACGATAGCAAGTTGACCCTTACAGACGTCTTGCCTGTGAAAACACCAAGTAAAGCTCGGGCTCGGCGAGTTTCAAAAATGTCTTAACATCAAGGCTTTTTTAGGCCTAGATAGTGGTTACATATTTGAAACTTTAGAAGTCGATACATCATTGGGCCGTGACCGAGAGCTAATCGGATCGGATCACATGCCATTCAAGGGTCAATGCTGCTAGCATTTTGGGGTTCCGCTGCCAACCGGTAGCGAGTTGGAACATTTGAGTTAGGTATCTATTGCCTGTCTACAGCTAGTTCATTGATCAAATGTTACCGCAGTAGCTGTAGAGTTGTAATCAGTTATTAGTATTTTATTTTAATAAAGGCATAATGCCTAATAGTAGTTGCTCCCCGATTTTTTGTACATATACTAGCCTCGCGAAATTTGTTTTTTTCCGTGAACCGTCGGGAGTTCCGCGCTAAATCAGAAAAAATAATAGGTAGGCATATCTCTATCACTGAGATCCTGGTCAGTTATAGTCTTCAAAAGGTATATATAACAGGAAATAATAACAAACTTATTTTTATACAGACTTAATATCTCGTTTAATGTAATATATTTTAATTATGCATTTAATTTCTCAATTAGGTACTCTTACATAGATTATAAATTAATCGAAAGTACGCATACGCATAGTCAGGTGCAGGCCTTTGATCCGGATCAAAGGCATGCAAACAGTAAAACAATCAATTTTATTAGAACACACTAATCAATGTTTGCGTCCACGACATAATAGTTGATGGCATGTATATTATTCGGGTACGTAATAAATCTGTGACGTGTAACTGTACGGTCTCCGGGCAGTTAGATTAAAATAGATTCGAACATCTTTACCCGTTGGTAAACCTATGTCAATCCAACGGCATTCCCGGCATCTGTGATATATTTTACACAAGCAGCGCCTTTATTTGAAACGGAAACGATGCTTGACGCGTGGAAAACGGGATCTAAGAACAATAAAATTTTATTTTTACAGCAGCACGTAGCCTTCAATCAAATTCAGATGTTTGTACGAGCTCAGAATGATTAATTGTTGGGAAGATATTTGAATCTGTTCCTAGTTTCTAGCGTTTTTACTTTCCGTTTTAATTGTTTTAGCATATAGCTTGATAATATGACATTATACCTGTGTTAACAATATCATTACATACAAGTACTGTTTACATATTGCTAATGTACATTTTCCCTATTTGGGGCTGCTTTCGGTGGTAAATTAGAGAGAAAGAAATCATTTATTCACACAAGTAAAAAAGCAGCAACAATAGAAACATATAAGCCAGCTATGGTAGCTACTTCCGTTGTTATTCTATGATTCTAGCTGCGCCCCGCGGTTTCACCCGCTGTCACTACGTTTTTCCCGCTAACTCAGTTATCCCACGGGAACCGGGAATTAAAGTAATGAACTATGAATCGAAAACATTAATTAAATCAGTAACTTCGCACCATTGAATCCATAAGCTATATTCGGACATCAGTACTTACATAATTTCTAATGTTATATAAAACCTTTAGGCTATTAAAAAAGTTTTTATTAGTCTCACATATATAATGTTCATAACGTAACTACCTTAATAACCCCACGGATCAGAAACTATTTCTATTTCATTGCCATTAACCAGTACAGAGTTTTGTGCCTAAAACCACTAACTTTGTTTTATTGGGATTTAGATACAAGGAATTTGACTCTGCCCAGTGTTATATATTTTTGAGATCTTGATTTAATTTTAATCTCTACAGATCGCGTGTCTTCAGGTCTAAATAATAAAGTTATTTGTATATTATCTGCGTAAATATGAAATTTGTAGTACTTGATGATATTCGTTATGTCTGCACTATACATAATGAATAGTAATGGTCCCAATATAGAGCCTTGCGGAACACCTCTAGTTACAATACGCAATTAAGATCGCAGAACCTCTGCATTATCTTTCTTTTCTCTACACATTGAATGCGTTGTGTCAAATATGTACTGAACCATTGAAGTAGATGGAAGTCAAAACTGAGCTTGGAAAGTAAAATGGCTGCATTTATAGAATCAAATTCTGTCGAAAAGTCTTAATTAAACTAGAATTGTACCGTTATTCATTGTACAATAATTATATCTGTGATTATGTGGATATTTTCCCCTTAGACAAGTTTTTGTCTTTGGTGTGGGGTGTGCGACGCTCACGGAGTGGCTAATTATTAATTTCGTTTTTAGGTACATATTAAAATACCTTATATTAATTCACAAATTGACTAATTGTGTGTAATGCATTTTGGCAAACATGTCGACCGGCAGGTATAGATAAAGTACTTCAAGGTATTGACAGCAGTCGCAGGCTTTGCATAATACTTGCTTGTACATATATAATTCAAACAAGTATTATATTTTTTTATTTTTTTATATTACACTCAGAAAAAAAATAAAAACGAGCAGGTTTATTGATAAATAGATTTAATACAAAACGGCTCCTTAACTACTTACCTACTATTTGAGTCAGTTTTGGTTCAAAATATTAAAGTAAATAAATATTAAATAAAAAATAAATTTGCTTATTTTGACCACTGGTCATTTGAATACGGATCAAACCATTTATTGTGCTAACTACGAATAAAAAACAGACCCTCAGTAATGGAAAATAACTATGTACCTACTAGTTCGAAGAAGGCTAGGAGCCTATTGTTGTATTATTAGTTAAGTTTTCTGTTTTTATAGTAAGTTAACTTGGTAGACGCAACTAAGTCTGCCTTTTCTAAGTGCTCAAACTACTAACCTGGTTCCACGTCTCCTGATTCGAGCTCTTTGAGAGCTTTTTCGATATATGGGCGGCATTGTGATTCTGAAGGTATGTCTTCATCGCCTGGAATTAAGATAATAAACTGAATTATGATGCTGTGTATGTATATAAAAGTAACTATTAATAATATAATTAATCTCGTTATGTCTTTTCTTAATGAACCAACTGACCTGTATAAGTATTACCTAATCATTTAAATTAATTTAATTAATAAAGAATTTAATAATTTAGAAACAATTAAATTCAAACACATATTATCATAATATCATTTTGTTATCATCATTTCAGCCATCAGACGTCCACAGCTGGACATAATATGCCTCCCCCATTAACCCCCACAAGGACCGGTCACAAACGGCACGCATCCAGCCCCTACCTGCGATTTAGGCTAGGCTTTCTTGTCAGTAGACTTGAAAGCTATAGGTAATTCGATTTTCAGTTGTTTTTTGTCAAGTGCAAATAGTTCACTGATCAAGCGAAAAAATAGTTGTCCGTACACGTACTCGTAGTTACATATATGTCTATGTATTTATTTATTGTAGGTATACGTTTCTTTTTGTCTCAGGTGATCCCATGTGTAATGAATGAGATATATGTAACTATTTGCGCCCTCGACACCATCGTGCGACAAACCATCTTATCAAACCACCTTGTGAAATAATCTACATTTTTAATTGAATAAATATTATATGCCGTGGTGCTAGCGGCCTAGAATAGTATACTGCCCATCTCTTCCCGCGGGTACCAAAAGAGTCGGCTAATTTTAATTTTCTCCATACACATATTTTATTGTAACTATAATATATTAATAATTATCATACATAATTACGTGAAACAGAACTTTTATATCTTTGCGATGTCTATGTGTCATAAATCCTCAGATAAATAAATAAGCTGTATACTATAACGGTCTTATATAAAAATAAAAATATAAAAATGGTGTAATTCACCCGTAAGTCGACGTTACGCTTGGACTTGTTACTTCCAGCGTAACGAAGTAGTAAGTATCTCTTAACAACGGTATTAATAAATAAGGAGTAACGTTGAACTAACAATACTGCCCGCACACCAGGTCACAAACTAAATAGAGTACTGCGCACAGACGGACATGTGTAAAACATTGTTTTCGACCCTGAAAACTACCGAGCAATCTATAATATGACAGTCCTCGTTTTTTTGAATTTTGGTGCAATGTCCAGGCAAAAGAAGTATGGTCTAATTATCTATAGTATTTTTGGATCCCGATATAAAATGTCTTTTAGTTTTTTATATGGGGTAAATGATATGTAGTAATTTTATGAAATAATATATTTTTGTAGGCGTCTGCTACAGGGGATCTCTTGCCTACTACTACTACTACTTCGAGTACTTGTACTCGAAATGAAAGTCGAGACGAATATTTAAAGTATTTTAAGTACGGATATTTTTTTCGCAAGTTTACGGTTGCTAAAGCCATAATTTAAGAAAAAGCAGAAGAAGTGTTTAATTCACAAACTAAATAGAAGTACTGCGGTCTAACAGACCAAGACTTTGGATCACTTATTAATGTTTGAAGATTTTATTTTACGTAATTAGACGTGATAATTAAATATGAATTAAAACGAATTTAATTAATGCGTTTATTATTTCAGCAATTATTTCGCAGTATCTTGAAACAATACACTCACTTCAAAGACGATATGAACAAAAACTCTTAACACAAATAAGTAAAATATTAAAATAAAATCGCGAAAAATGAGAAAGACCTCGGGTCTGTTCCTTTTTAATGGTGCCCTTTGTGTAGTCTGTACCTTTGTAGACAGTGTATGTGCGTATTCCCAGCATGAAAACACACAACTCTACGTCTAATCAACCGTTAAACTAGGTAGCCGCAAGGTTTAACTTTTAAGCCGAGACTAAAGTATGATTAGCTTACCCTAACCTCCCTCCTTATTTATTAGTACTGATTTTGGTTAATAAATCTTTACGACTTGGAGTAAAGCTAGTCGTTTGCTAGTCTATGTTTATTAACAAGGCCGAAAGATTATAACCGTATAAAACTCATATCATAATGCAGCTGTCATCTCGATTATTTATCAAAAAAATCCCAGTAAAAGTTTCTTCATTCCAGGAAATTCAATTCAATGTTACCCGAAAGTCGTAACTTGAATGGCCATTGTAACGGTATTCTCACAGAGATTATTAAATAGAGTTTGAGTATGAAAAGGCAATCACCACACTGAATAACATAGTCCAACAAATACATCTATTTTTCGGTATCCATAAAAATCTGAGATAAGTGTTCAAAGTTACCCAACTTTACTGTGCAATATTTAGTTAAGGTTATTACAAATAATTACATGGAATGAATATGTTGAATGTAAAAAAAAAGAAAATTTTACTAATTGATCTATCAACACAGCTCAATCCACGAATTTTGCTGTGCTTGCTGGCTGGTTTTGATTTGGCTCATATATAGACGAAGTATCCGCTTAGAACGGAGCACAAACTATATAGCATGCTAGCTATGCTAAGGAGTTTTGCAAAATTAAATACCAAAGGGCTGTGACAGAAATCTTAAAGTTTACTTAGCTTTAGCTGAAACCGCGGGTTGCTACTAGTTATCTATAAATAATTGCCACCACTTGGAAGAGAAATGAAATGAAATGGAATCGTTTATTTGCGCAAAAATAAAACAACCGAGGTAAGTACATACATAATAGCAAATTTAAATAATTATGACTTTGTGTTTGTTATTTCATTTAAGCCAAAAAGTTTTCAGACTAGCGATGGTGTTTCCACTTCTTGTGTTCCTACAGTATGATAACAGCTACACTCGTTCGCGACTCAACTGGTAAGACTCAGTCAAAACTTCCACGGCTCACTCCTTGCCTTGGGACATTATTTAGAGGTAGAAATTGTTTTCTTTTTTACATGTAAGTATATTTTGAAATTTAGGTGGTTATGAGAAACTAATCTATGACCTAGAGATGTGCTCTTTGTGTTGTTGATATGCTGTTTGTAGTAGTTGTGTACAGTACAGTAGTTTAGTTTACCTCACATGTTATATATAATTTATTCTAAAAAATACATTATATATTATGTATTTATGAGTAACAGAACGTTATAAGTGCAGTTTTTAAATATTAACAAGAAAACATGTGAAGGTGCTCGCACTTGTCAGCAGTTGCAGTGTTTTGTTATTTTTAGTGTAACCTTCAACAAGTTTGGCCTTGATGCGATTTCTGAAGAGTTTCTATGCACTAGATTTGTTGCTGTTTCGTGAGCATTGTGTATTTAAGTTTGTCATTATTGTGTTTTTTGAATCTAACGAAGTAAAAAATCTCGACAGATTGATCTCTTTTTATTTACTATGCTCGGTACTTCTTGTTTCCACTACATGACCAATACTTAGTACCTATTAGGAGTTATTGTTTGTTCTTATCGTTATATGGTGACATGTAGAAAACACATACCTAGGCTGCGTTTTCAATTTGGGCTCACAGTGCACACGTTCGTACGTAAGGATTTGGCAGGTCCGAGATGAATTTAGTACTGACAGTGCTGACGTTCGTAAACAAATCGGAACGGCTTTTTGTGTGTGAATGTGCGCGAGTTCTTTAAATGTCGGTTCCCATTAAATTCAGATTAAATAATTCTCTTCCGTACTTCATGGGCACTAAATGGGTCATATTTTTTGATATATAAAATTACGTTTTCAATTTTTTGTGGAACTACTACACATGTATGGAAGCTCGTCCTAATATTACCTAGCACGGCGCCGCGCCGCGCTGTACCGCGGGTTTTTCGAAATAAGTTATAAACTGAGGAACCGGCGGCGAACAAATGCGGACTTGTCCATGCATTCTCAATTTTTTTTATACCTCCTAGAAGTAGACTTCTGTGTCTGTCTTACAACAGTTTTTTAATCAATTTCGGCTCTTTCACATACAAAAATACTTCTGAATTGACTTGTCCGGTATAAGTTGGATAAAGTTTCGTTTTATCTCGACAATCAAAACCGTATAAAAATAAAATATTTTTTTAACACAAGTAAAATGATAAAAAAGGGAGGGGCTGCTTCAAATAACAGGATACCAAGTAAGAATTATGAAATTAAATGTAATAATACTTACTTTGTATTGTATTATAAATCACAATTTACCTAAAAAAAGTTAGTTACATTTGTCAACATTTTCACACAAAACCAGACGTCTTTTACAAAAAAAACCATTCAGTTTTTTGATAAACATGAAACGGATACATGTTCATACTTTATTGGAGTTTGCATGTACTTAAAATTTGAGTTCCAGCTACACTATAGGGAATTGATTGTTTCAAATTTTTACCCCTCCTCTAAAAAATCGTTTATCCGACAAATCCGCATTTGTACGCCGGCTCCTCAATTATAACAATTATTAAAATTATGATTACTACAGTCATTTTCAATAGCATAATGTTTAAGATTTACTAGCTCGTATCTAAAATAATGTTACTGGTTACCTATGTGTAATGTTATGAGTAGCAAATGAGCTTGCTTTCTTCCGCGTAGTGAGCTGACCACGTAGCTTATGGACTCTACAAAACCATCTACAATCCCTTAAATATAATTAAATATAATATAATTATAAATTTCCCATCAGTAAATTAGAGGAAATACCGAAGAAGGAACATTCGTAACGTTCGACGCATACTGATACATAACCCCAACCCGAGAATGTTTTGTAAATGCAACAAATATTTCAATCAAAAATATCGTGAACGAAATACCATTAATCAATGAACTATATTCGTCAGAATATGGTATTGCAAACCTACTGTCGACAGATCGGTATCGGTCGCAAGTTTTCAAGACGAGACTATGGATAGATAATCCAATTGAATCAATTCGGTGAACATTATTAAAGAAGTATGTGATGGGTACCCACTTGATACCTGAATCTTCATGTACGGCTGGTGTTTATAATGTAATAATGAGACTACATTTTAGTATTTCTCATCATTGCTTATAAAGCATGATTTATAATGTGTTCAAGAAACTTCAGTAGGTAGGTATGTAAGTTGGTACTACTAAAATTACTATGTTACATATGGATAAACCAATCAACATTATTTGATACAAGTTTAAGGAGAAAGGATCAATAACTAAATCAGTGGAAGTACAAAGAGTGTCAAAGCGGTCTTATGCGACTAAAATGATTTCTGTTAGTAAATTTAAGTGTAGGTACTTTGAGATTTTTAAAGAGAGGGTATCGCGATAGTCTGAAGGGGTAAGTAAGGTGCATGAAAGATTACAGAATGTGACTGATGAATGTTATGGACAATCTCCAACAAGTGCTGACATCGTGTTGGTATTGAGTGAAATGTGATTATGAGCATTACATGAAAAGTATGATTTTGATGTGACCTACTTTCCTCTCACATTTTTATATTATCGTCATCGCACAGCGATCCTATCGTTTTTCACAAGATGGCGACGCCAAGCGACAAATCCCTGTATTTCTATTTACGTATCTAGCATTGAGAGAAATTGAGGCGTCTGGCGCACTACGCTTGGGACTTACGCTCACTCAGCATAAAGCCCAGAAGCGTATGAGCAAATCCTCCCTAATAGGTCACTAGATCACTTTGTCATACAAAGCTTCACCTAAGGTTACCGGCCAAAAATAGAGCACATACGTGAGCTTTTTACATAATTTCAGCGCAAGTTACGCCGAAAATAGAAACGTTGTAGTGACGCAGAGAGCGAATGAAGATATGAGCTCGGCGTATGAGATGGCACGCGTTTCGGATGCCGCCGACTGCACTCACCTCGGGCCACGGCTGCCAGCGCCGACGCGAACAGCAGCGTGCACAACATCCACCTCCATAACTTAAATCCTTTGGTCCACATGTTGCTGAAGATCGGCCCGTTTCGCCGGGCTATCATTCATTTGCACTCACACTCGCGCACCCGGTCGGATCTACTGAAGTCGCATACGTGTACACTGAACCATCCGATCCACCAGAGAATCCGGTCGACGCAGCCTGCATTCCCGAGGGAATGCAGCTCGAGTCGACTTCGACGCCGTCAAATCGCGAAGGATAGTAAAATGTTTTCGTTCTCTAATAATAACCGCGATTGGTCGGCTTCGAGCGCGGTCGTAGCGGGCAGTACGCGACACTGCACGTGAAGACGGTGGACGTACTCTATTTCCGGAGACAGCACAGCATCGCTGGTCGGAGGGGTACTGGCGCGAGCGCGGCTGCGCAGCTTGCGCGTATTTCAGCGCAGTGCGCGTGCCAACTGCCCACGGCCACCAGCGGCGCCTGCGGCTGCGGTGCCCGCGGCTTCCACGCACCACGATCACACCGTGACCGACCATATCCGCGTCATTTTATGGCGGATTTATTAATATAAAAACTTAATAATTATTAATATAAATTAAATACTTCCTGAGCATTTTTCAAGCAATAATATGAAATACAAAAAAGAGTTTGGGCTTAAAAACTATATAGCTAGAGCATTCGGAATGGTTAGAAAAAAATAGTACCTAAGCACTGAATGTCGGTTTTTTGAGCCAAAGTTGACGCAACTGATGAATCCTAGTTATGAATAAAATATCCATTCCAGACGGCGGGAATGCAATGAATGGTAGAGATTAGTGGAAACTGTTAAATGTCCGATATTTTTTTATATAAGTCTTTACATCTTTAGTCTGACAATCAATCGTAAAACTATTCAACCTTTTGGTCAATGATTTTATCCAAGCCTGACAAAAAAAAACAACCGGCTGCACTTCGAGAGTGCCGGCAGTATGTGACTCCCATGCATGATCCTATATATTAAATGTGGATGAGCTTTCAAGCTATGACGGCTAGTGCGATGATAAAACCGTAATAAGATTGAAAACCTCTTCAGCCTCTTCTGAACACTCTTCCTATAAAGAGATCAAATTATGTCTCTGCGCATACTGAGCGGTCTAGTTCTTCGGTGAGTTTGGAGCTGATTGATAGTTCTACGCTACAATGCGAGCTCTATATACGTAGTATCATTATGAGAGTTATTTATGCCATCAAAGAAAACGTATATAGGCACATTACTTACGAATTTCATTACTCAACCTACATTTACCCACTATGAAATTATTAGGATTCTAAAGCACTCCCACAACGTTTCTATTTTCCGTTTTTTGTAATATTTTAGTAGGTATATTCGACCCAAATTCATATTGGAATAATTGTGTAGTGTCAGATAAGAATAATCTAAATACATATAAGTACTAATTTACTAGACAATATTCAATTTAAAACCAGTTGTCGGATAAAAAAATAAAGTTTTATTTGTAAAGTTATGAGGATTTCAGTCACAATTTATATCATAGATGACTCTTTGGTTAGATAACTACATAGCATATAATAAGTGACAGTTTTCAGTGCTCGTAATTGATCAGATTATATACAATGTATAAGGCGAGAGCGACCCAACCGTCAACAATAATATTTCAAAATAGATAGCGATGATGACAATATTATTGAACGTACCTAAGTAGGTATACAATATGTTTAAGGATTCAAAAAAGTATTCAATACTGTTGTAGGTACATGGGCCTCCTGAGCAAACTTATTGGAAACAAGTTGCACCTTCAACGGGCAGATCGATTTTGTAATCTTACTGTACAATACAAAAACAATTACCAAGTATAAAAATATAAAACATAACAACCCCCTATGGTAGTAATATGAGCAATGGTGTAGCAATCAGTGTTTTCCGTGATGGAAGCCCCAGTCCTTGTGGTGTTCATGGCCGCCCTTCTTGCCGTGGTCTTCGTGATGGTGGTGATGGCCTTCGTGTCCATGGTGTCCCTTGTGTCCGTGATGGCCCTCGTCGTAGTGGTGTTTGTCGTGGTGCCCGTGCTTGCCGTGGTGGCCCTCATGATGTCCGGAGTGGTGGTGACCGCCTTTCTTGTGACCGCCGCCGTGTTCCCCATGATGATGATGATGGTGATCATGCTTGTGATGCTTGCCTTCGTGATGGTGACCGTCATGGAAGTGGTGGTCCTTGTGGAAGTGATCCTTATGGTGTTTCTTGTGGTAACCGTCGACGTGCTCTCCCTTGTCGTGATGCTCGTGATGTCCATGCTTGCCTCCCTTGTGGTGGTGTCCGTGCTCGTGGTGTTCGCCATGATGATCATGCTCATCCCAATGCTTCTTGTGACCACCGCCATGTTCGTGGTGATGCTCTCCGTGATGATGCTTGCCGTGATGACCGTGATCTCCTTTGTGGTGATGGTGGTGTCCTTTGTGTCCCTTGCCGCCCTTACCGTCGTGATGATGGTGGTGATGGGCATGATGCTCGTGACCGCCGCCGTGTTCGTGATGGTGTCCCTTGCTGGCCGCAACCGCCTGATCCTCCGTATCCATCTCGTAAGCGGCGCAAAGGGCCGCGAGGCACAGCACCCCCGCTATTATCACAATTCTCATATTGATGAAGTGTAACTTCCTCTGTAGATAGATTTTGAGAGGAAGTCCGGTTATAACTGACCTCTGCAAGATTAATTGTCTATTTATAGTATCAAGTCGTGCAGTACCTCAACGCGGTGAAGAAATTATTCCGCAAGAGTCCAGTTGCACTAGTTCATGGACAAAGTAAAAAAAGCGGTGCTATAGGTTTGGCTCAGACGGTTTACGTATTTTGTATTCATTTATTATTATTTATTAATTACTAGTGTATAAAGTATCATGCTGGTATGAAATGACACCAAAATATATTCATAGAAACAATTATGTACAGATGAAAATATCAGGAAGGAGTTGTATTCTTGATCGAAGGTTATTAAGGAACCTGAACTATCTACATACTAAATCTTATCTAAATCCGTCCAGCCGTCCCGGCGTGATTGAGTAGCAAACATCCATCCATCTGAATTTTCACATTTACAAATTAGTGGGATTATATTTCATCCTCAGAAATACATAAAAACAGAAATTAAATTAAGCGAAAATGGGGGATACCTGTGTACCTACTTATTGTAACGCTGAAAAGTTTGTGATTCCCTGATATCCAAAAAACATTATAAAAGTCATCATTTTATAATTAACACAATTCGGCAATCAGCACCCGTGTCAATCGTCACATTTAATACCTATTTGTCTATAGGTACTTACTAATATAATAATGAGGAAAGATATGATTGTTTGTTTGCATTTGAATAATTCTGGGGAATCTTTGTTGGAAATCTAAACTATCCCCAGTGACATAAGTAGGCTATATATATTTTTTAATAGGGATCCTTTTAATTTTGAATTATTTTACCCGTGCGAAGCCGGGGCGGACTGCTAGTATAAAATATTCCTATAAAAGGTTATCTGATGGTTAACTATTTCTTATAAGCAGAGCATGGTCTCAATATACCCCCGATTGCTCGTAGGTCGATGCATAAAATTAGATAATTAAAGTCAGTATTTTTATGCTTGAAAAATTGAGAGTAACTATGTAATTACATAAAAAAAGATTATTGCAAATTGCAATAAAAATGAAACATAAGTTATATGTTGTAATGCATAAGCTTGTACAGAATGGTCTTATAAATAGTATTTATTTTAGTTTCAACAGTTTTGCCCTTAGCGAGCATACAATATTTTAAGTTATTTAACTCTGAAAATCGAAATATTATTTCAATTTAGTTATATTTTTTTATTTTACTGAATGCAGTTAACAAATATTTTTCAGTCATAGGGAAAAAACTGTAAAGAGCAAATATATTATGAAACACCCGATGATGAAATCAGAATGACCGTGAGTGATACTTTCAGTGATTCAGTCTCGTCGTTGTCAAATAAATGAAATGGTTTATTTATTCAATCGAATGAGCCAGCCTTCATCGTCAGCCCTTACAAATAGACATATCCTTGTACTTAAGGTTTATTTCCTAACTAGCTGCGCCCCGTGGTTGTACCCGCGTGGTGATGAAAAACGGTGATGATGAAAATAATCTATGTGTTAATCCAGGGTATAAGATATCTCCATACCAAATTTATCGTAAAAAAAATATATTAGTAGAATAGTAGGTAGGTAGGATAAAAATGAGTATATTCTGTTAAAAAAAAATTTACAAAAAAATGGAACCGCCTTCAACACTTAAAAGTGTGAAACAACTTGCCTTCACCCTTTTCAGTGACCTAAGCTTTACTACTTACGGGATCAATTGTTATTGTGTATGTTCACCGATTTCTGCACCCTCAATAAGGAAGTCATCCAAGTAAACGTAACTCAAAAACAGCTTGACCAATTTTGATGAAATGGTACGTGTTGTTGACGATATTTCGTCTAGTGTCTTCCTGTTATCACACGGGAAGAATCAGTATTTTCGGGATAAAAAGTAGCATACGTGTTATTCCAGGGTATATTCTATCGAAGCTATCTTCAATCAAAATTTGCAAAAGACAGACAACCTTTCGCTTTTGTAATTAATATTAGTGTGATGCGCAAGTTTGCTGTAAAGTTGATATATGAGCTGATACGAAAGTTCAAGTGTGTATGATTATGTTGTGTTTGTTCAAAGTACCTACCATCCGAGGGGGTGCGTATGAAATGTATGAATAGACAAAGTACGTCAGAGTACCTTTTCAAAACGAGCATGTTGAGGGTTCTCTGTTCTCGGACTTGACTAAAAATTCGTTTTTTTTACCGCAAGCATTCCTATATGTACTCGTAGCGGAAAAGTGTACCTACGGATCCTCGATTTGATCAAGAAAATTCATAACCCTATATTATATCAGTGTGCATGCACCAGGTGACGCTACGATCGCTTCATACACAAATACCATGCGTTCGAGATGGGTTAGGGAACAGTTAAAACCGCCTATAAAACGCTCTTGTTCCGCGTTCGTTTTGGCACAGGTGGCGTTTTGAACTGTTTCCGTTTACCGTTCGAGATGCATGAAAAGTGTTAAAAAAGCTTGCGAACTTTTGACCCACCTCCAAGGCTGGGTCTTTTGTGAGCGTTTTTTGACAGCTGAGAGATTGACAGCTACGGCTGATTTGAGTAGATAAACAAACTTGAAATAATGCGCCAGTGTAATGTTTTCTTTCTATTTCCATTACGAAAATTAAATTCTCTTTAAGATTCAAGCTAATATTATAGATATTGAAACATTTTAAGTCATGAATATTCAAATGAATCGTCGTACTTGACAGCTCTCGTGTAATTGACGTGTACCTATGCGTCGTTCGAGTTAGGAAAGATCGTTTTTGCCACAAATGCCACATTCCCAAATCGAACGTTTGTTCAGATGTAAACTGCTAAAAACGTTACTGGTCCACCTCAACATGCCTCTATTTTACACATATTTCTTGTGTAGATATTATTCGAGGACTTATGTGTATTAATACATCAGTCAAAACCAGAAGACAAATCCAGATAAGTGAACAAACAATAGGACAGTAAGTCGGAACTTAAAGTCAGGAACAAAGAAATTTATATGGGACTCTTGATAACGAAATTTGTTCGTAACTCCTAGCTAGGAAGGTTAGCATTGGGGGTCTAGTCAAGCAATCCATAAACAATGCAATAGCGATTCAAATGTTATATATAGATAAGTTAGTGTTAGTGTCAATTTGATGTTAGACTCTGCTCTGACTAGTATACGAGTAATTCCAACTATGTGAAGGTAGTATGTAGTGAGTAACAATGATATTATATATTTATAAGAGGTAGATGTCGCACAAGTGCGCAGAAACTGAGGCGGCAAAATTAAGTCAATTGTAGTAATTTTTCTTATGACGCGTATTTCAAGCGCAAGTCTAAACATATAGCTATCCTTTTCTATATAATTTGTACCGTATTATCTGTCGCAGTAAGCATGTTTATGTTGTAAAGGAACAAAATCTGAGCACCGCGCAGTATGAATATACGTCATCTTTAGTAAAACATCATTGGTGGGTAATACGATTTGTTCCAATAACCGGAAGTAGTTCACATATAGATATACTCGTAGTTGGTGACGAGCCGGTGTCGACGAACTCTTTCCATGGAAGCCGCATTAAAAGAGCATTCTCGTATCGTAGTCACTCACACACAGTACCCAGTATAGTTATATAGTTACTTATCTAAGGGGGTACCTACCTTGTCAAATGACATCTTTGACTTTGTAACTCCTCAAAGTCCTTAGTCTGAAACTCAAAATTTAAACTCGGTCACATAGGATATGTCTACAATGTATCGTAATACTGAAATGCCTGTACTCGTATACCAGTCATTTGCCAGAATAAGTAGGTAGGTACGTTAATGTTATGTGACTTTCATATTAATTAATAACACACTTAAAAATTTTTTTTTTTTCTCACTTTTACCCCCGCACTAGCCCCCCACTACCCCCTCCCTGTATCGCGAGGCGAGGACAGAAAACTTGTTTTCTGTCCCATTAAGTAGCACTTACTATGCCCAAAACTCTATCGTCAGTAGATTACAGAGGGCCTACAATAACAAATTTTATAAGATGGTTGACTAATTTTGCAATAATAAATTAAATTTTAAGAGTGAAATGATTAAGATTCTCTTCTCAAAGTTTCGACTTTGATTTGGAATCTCAGTCATTCAAGTAATAAAGCACTATACCGGCTGCTACTCATTTACACACGAACACACAAACACAAAAACGTAAACATACACATAAACCCAGACACAACATACACACTAATGCACCTAAAACCTACTAGTTCACATACTATGAGTCTATATCTCTATCTATCTATATACACATAAGTTACATTAGTGAAATGTAAATCCGTTATTGGCCTTAGGTGTAAGCTACTTGTGTGTAATAATTTGTTTATAAAGGATTTTTTTGTACATAAATAAAAAAAAAATGAATAAAATATAAAAAAATTACTACCTGCCCAAGTATTTAACTACAATCAGTAGAGGATTAGTCATATAGCAAGAATAGGCGTAATATTATAATATAAATTCAAAGAAGTAAAGAATTGTAATAGACTAGATCACATGAATTTTTTTTTGTGCCTGGATTTATCCATTTTGTTACGGCACTTAAGTACTTTTAGCCACTTGTCTGATAAACTTATTGTACTAATACATTAATGTATTGAAGTAATAGTAGGTATAATATCTTCGTAATAAAAGTATTTCGTTAATTCAATGCTTGTGATTGATGGCATGTGTGGTACCAGACTAGGTATAGCGGACGAAATAGCTCCCTTGTGGGCACTGGCAGCCTAGAGGAGGCGGAGTTTGTGGGGGCCCAAAATATAGCACTCTTAAGTTGATTAAAGTTATTAATGTGATAGTGGTTTTTAAGATGTGGTAAATAAATTAGTGGGCAATGAAAAATAATTTTCAAAGTGGGTGTAATAGGTTTGAGAACCTCTGGTCTGTGGTCTGGTTCCAAATTCAAATTCAACAAATAAAACATTGAGAAGTTACTCAAAATATCTTAATTTATTTACTTAAGTTTAACTCACAAATAATTTTGCTTTAATCAATTAATTGCAATTGATTACTAGCTATGCTTGGGTGGTTTGAAGTAGGTAGGTACATACAATACAAAACACAGTATAATAGAAACAACATGTCATTTGAAGCATTATTGTATTAAAATAACTTTTAATTGCGTCCAAAAATAAATATACAAAAATTAAACCCACAAAAAATAGACAATATTTCCATTAAGTTACCTACAAATTGAATTTATCATTCTGTGTTTAAATTGTTATTGTACTTAATCAAACATTATACACCACATTACTTACATGTTTTTTTTTGCAATGATGTTATTAAAAAAGGTAGACAGGGCCTAGCTCCAAGCTCTCACTCAAGCATGAAATGGGTGAATTCAGTGCAGCCTATTTGATAAAATTTAGTCTCAATCAGACCTGTGTGTGTTATGCAGTACATATTATTATATGGTTTACTTTAAATATTTTTATAATAATGATGCCTCCCTGTACAGTCACAAAATGTGCGAAGCACAGAGTACCATATACTCCTTTTTAGTAACATCATCGGTTCTTGTTATGGAAAACACCATCATGTCATACTTAGTAGTTCCTCAATTTTAAAATTACTGACAATTGTATCTATAAACCTTGCCAGGGGGTCAGCTAGTTCTTATTAAAATCAAACATTTTATAAAAAGTTACTTTAAAAAGCTACATCTAAGTAAACTTACTATTACATATATTGTAGTTAAACTTCTATACTGAAGTACGTTTCGAGGTTTCTATGGATTGAAACCTATGATATAAATGGAAAAAATATAGAGTGGATTCTATAACAACACTTCCATCATCTATTAAACATAACATGACTGTTGAAGAAAAAAGTTATTGTCATATTAACAATGTTGGAACCAGTTAGGGGTTTCAATTTCTCAAAAAATATGGACACATTTGTATACTTAGCACAGTTAAATTATTGGTCTATCATTATGAGTTCATCAATGCTCCAGTCCTCATAGGAATGATCGGGGAGGTACCTTCTGATAATAATAGGTATTTTTCCATGCTTCAGTTCTTTCATAGCAATCTGTAATGGATCTGTTTCTCCCTCAAGCTCTACCATAACTGGTGCACACATGGCTATTTGCAAGGCCCGTGTTCCTGTAACAGAAATTAATAGGTGTAAAATAGTGATATTCCAGATACTTGTATCTGTATCCGCAGATATCCAAGGGAGACGAAAGATCAGTATTCGTATCCATTACTTTTGTTAGGGTTCTTGTACCTTATTCATTTTCAATATAATTGATAGGTAAAATGCTATGAAATCGGTCCTAGTAATATCGGCCTCGGTTAGATAAATAAGAGATTTAGCAGATGTTTTAAAGGCTCAGCTTTGCATAATTTCACAGCATCATGTTATTTTTGAGTTTCTGGATGTATGAGCTGTTATTAATACTTTTAGTATAGAAAAGAGGGGCTGTTAGTGATTAATATTAACATCACCATCCTTGTACATCAAATGAAATCTTTTGAACTATAAATTACACATTTATGTCTTTAAATCTGATATGGTATGGCCTACAACTTCATGTAAGTGAATATTTATGGTAATTGCGAGCTCAGGGAGCCAAAAGGTCAGTTCTTAGAGAACTTGACAATCTGAAACTGAGAACAAATCAAACAAACAAACTAACCTAGCACTCTAGCTCGCTCATATTTCGTCATGTATTTAGTAGTGATTCTTTTTGATTTCTCGACACCGCCACCAGCTTGTCCGGGAGCAACACATTGAACGTTGTTGTAGCCGTCTTCTTCTTGTTCTTCAGTTTCCTCGATATTATCATCTTCGTCAGCTATATCATCGTAGTCTGCTCCAGCGTCTTCAGCTTCGAAATCTTCGTCAGCCATGGTGAGGATTACTGGAGAACGACGTTTAGCTTGTGATACCTTTAATTGATGTCATTAATTTTTAGGCGAAACAATTATTAACATGTGAACAGTCCACAAAATAATATACACACAATAACACCACTGATTAGAAAGCGAAATAGATAATAATCACACGAAGAACGGACCGGTCCATAAGGACTTTGCCGTAGCGATCACTGACACGATATTTGACAGATTTTAGTGTTGTTCTCTAGTGTATTATGCAGGAGTATCGAGATCGATATTTATTCAGGCTTTTTGGTCTAGCATAAGAAATCCTCAATGCTATAAATATATATACACCTACTCAATGCCACATTGCATGGCAATAAAAAGTCAAGTATTTCTAAAATAACTTTTAATTGTTTAAAAAAAAATGTAAAGGTACAATTTGCTTAATGTGTGTATATCTATATGTGAGTATACATAATGCATAAACATACCAAAGTTAATGTTTTTTAAACATATAGAAATGTTTTACTAAAGATGACCTATTTATACTGCGCGGTGCTCAGATTTTGTTCCTTTACGACATAAACATGCTTACTGCGACAGATAATACGGTACAAATAATATAGAAAAGGATAGCTATATGTTTAGACTTGCGGTTGAAATACGCATCGCAATGAAAATTACTACAATTGACTTAATTTTGCCGCCTCAGTTTCCGCGCGCTTGTACGACATCTACCTCATTTATACATAAAATATCATTAGGTTGTAGGTGTTAAACTATGTATCTACCGATATCTGAACCGATACTTTAACCAATAGAAGGCAACGTAGGATCATCATCATCATCATCACCACGCGGGTGTAACCGCGGGACGCAGCTAACTTAATATATAATTAATAAATATATTTAATTTTTGGACGTATAAATCCTGTATTACAAATTTAGGCATAGGTTAGGACTTAGATTAGTAATAGTACCTACATTAGCTACTTACGATGAAATTAAGGTTTCAGCTGTTCAATAATATAAAATAGTATCACGAAGACGAAACAAATTTCGCTTTCTGATTAATGAAAAAAAATATTGAAATTTCTATTTTACGTGAAAGCTTAATGTCAAAGATTCCCGAGTATTTATTGGAATGAGTTTTTAATATCTGTCGTTCGTTGAATGCTTGGAGTATATAAATGTAAGTTGTATGTAATGATCTGTGAAAAAACGAGTAGTAAAAAAAAAAGATAAATATTTTCAAAAGCTGCACTAAGTCTTCGAACAAGAATCAGCCATAACAGGGCTAATAACACCTTTCTAATGAGTGAATAACACCACTGAATAGGCTTGTTGAAAAAATACCGATACATCGATGTATCGATATTATTTTTTCAATATATCGATATATTTGAGCGATATTTAATAGTTCGAAATATCGATGTATCGATATACAATTCTAAGTATCGAAAAGGTATAAAAATCGATATTTTTTTCAGACCAATAAACATTTATAAGTTTTAAGATTAAAAAATCCCAAAAAGAAAATTCAGTGAAATATGATCAATGTAATTTGAACCTTATGCGCGCGGCCGGCTGTGCAGTGCGAACGCCATTTTGGCTCCCAAACGAGATTCTCGGTAGTTTCCGATTTCACCCACCAGAAGGGTTAATTAGTATTTATCTAGAAATGTAAGATGATTGAATTAGATTAGACCAAATAAATTAATTTTTAGAGCACGAATATTCTCTGTCAAATCATACCGATATATCGATATTTTTTAATAAAAATATCAATATCGATATTAATATTTTCAAAAAACATCGATACGATATATATCGATACTTTATTGCATTTCCGACATCCCTACCATTGAATAACATTAAAGTCGTGAGTTACGATATAAATCGATATTTCATAAAATATCGATATACTTTCGCGATATCGCATCGATTCGATATTATCGAATCATCTATTATCTGATTCTATTTTCGCTTTCTGATCATTGATTCTATTTCATCCGGTATTATCCTATATGTATCGTAAGATTCATGATGATTTTTTCATACGTTCGTTCAAGCCTCGCGGCAGCGCTCTCATTTTAGGGGCTTTTCCATGTTAAATCTTATGGATTGAAATTACTTGTAACAGTCACCGTTAGCAAAAAGAGGGGGATCCCAGAAGTGGTCTTTGCCCTTATGATTCCGTGTTTAAGTGACACTCAACGCTACATTTCCCTACCATGACTTCGCTTCTGTCGGACGATCGACCGCTCAAGGTTACGTCCACGGCTTGCGACCAATGATATTGTTTATATGAGACTGAGGCGGCAAAATTAAGTCAATTGTAGTAATTTTCATAATGACGCGTATTTCAAGCGCAAGTCTGAACACATAGCTATCCTTTTCTATATTATTTGTACCGTATTATCTGTCGCAGTAAGCATGTTTATGTCGTAAAGGAACAAAATCTGAGCACCGCGCAGTATGAATATACGTCATCTTTTGCTTACGACTGATATTTTGCACAGATAATAGTACCTAATTAACTAGATACCCATTAATCGCGGGTGTTAGCCGCGTCCGATAATTTGTTTTCAGCTTTACTGTATTCTTGTGACAAATATGAGACAAAATTTCTAAAAAAAATGTTTTTAGGCGATTGATCACTAGATGTCATAAACGGGTATCACATTATGCAGGGTAAAAATATGTACTCATGAAGTGCTAAGACGCCGCTCTGCCAACGCCATTATGCATTAAAAACACCCACAGAGTTTGTATATACCATAGACAAAAGATATTAGGCCATTTTATAAAAATCTTGTCTGTGATATATTGGCGATCTTCCTTTTCCGGTTCTGCATCAAAGCTGTAACCATGCCGGTGTGTATTTTTATTCGTGAAAAGAAATAATTTCGAGTGTGATCTAATGATGCTAAATTCCAGCGTTTCATATAATTTCTGTCCTTTGTTTGGGACTTAAAATAAATCTGACCTTGATAGCAGGCCATCCCAAAATTACCGAAACAAGAGCATACACATGGCAGCTTGTGACATGTCAAATAACTTCATGACAAAAAAGTCGTCATTGTATGGATTTGTTATGTTAAAAGTGCTATCAGCGATGATCCCGCCGATCCTTAATATATATTTTTTGTTAAGTTTCGTTAGATGTTGGATTTTTTATAGTGGCGATATAACCTAAATGTGTCGTGCATTTCAGCTCGCAATTGATTTATTGCACCCCTCGCCCGTGTCGGAGAAGAGGAAACACAAGTTGAAGAGGCTGGTGCCTCACCCTAACTCGTACTTTATGGACGTGAAATGCCCCGGTTGCTACAAAATCACTACCGTATTCAGTCACGCACAGAGGGTGGTCGTATGCGCGGGTTGCTCAACAATCCTTTGCCAGCCCACTGGTGGACGTGCGAGATTAACGGAAGGTAAGGAGATAAATGTCCATTACTCAATTTTAAGTGAACTCTCTGTATGCATGAAATATTTTTACATAATAATGTGCATCGGGGATGGCCTAGCTAAACATGATTTAAAGGATAAATAGTCTGCAGCAGTCCATAAAGTTTCATATACTGCACAGTGCTTATGGTCCCAGAATTATTTCGAAGATATCTTTAACTTTGTTTGTATGGAAAATGTTAGTGCTGTGATCATCCTAGTATAGAAAATATTTCTTTGATATTACTACTAATTATCTTTCTTCTATTCTAAACTTTAAAAAAATCATGTTCCCTAGTTTATAGCTCATATATGACCTGAAGATACAAAAAAGAACTAATTGATATAGGTGCATAAATTACACTGTGCATTGCATATTATGTGATATTATGTGAAATTAAAAAATAACCAAATTTGCTGTTGCTTTTATTACAAATACAAAGTTGAAACAATTGTGACCTGTGAAAGTGATTTAAAATCAGTTTCACTTGGAAAAGTAATGGTGTCTTAATTTTTCTCTGCGAAGAAGTCTATTAAACAACATTTTGCATCATATCCCTTAATTGTTAAGTTTCATTGTTCACCTGTTTGCCAACTGCTAACATTATTTCTCTTCTTATGTTTATTTAATAGGAGGATGGCAGAACCAGCCTTGCTCCCGAAAAACGAAATGACAACCCGTTCATGTATTCTTTATATATGAAAATTTAGATTATATTTTTGTGGATTCCGTGAATAATTTGCATTATTTATAAAGTTGGGAATCAGAAGTACTTTTATTTATTTATGTGGTGTTTGTAGTTTATGTTTGTTGCATTGGAATACTTACTCTCTGAAATTAATTGTTATTGTTACTCTATAATCTGTAGTCAGCTGCTCTGTAGACCCGGACTGCATTCATCAACACACCCATGCCTAGTTTATTCCAGAATATAATAAGTAATCTGTATCTGTAGCGCAATCCATGCAATATTGCTTTCTCTGTCTACGACGCTATAGATGGAGAGTGATCCATTAATGGTTCGCATATGGACGTGTACTTAGCATACTGATACCGATGATTTTCCATGATAACTTTTTACTCCCAACTTCTAGGAAAATGATTGAATAAACAATGTATTTATTGCTCTATCGATACATATAAGTTTCATTCATGAACACGGTTTTTTCTTCTAGGCTGCAAATGTATGGGAGTCTGCCATCCTCCTTTGAGATGCCAGTAATGCTATGCATTATATATATATATAATGATCATTTCCATCACTGATAACTCAGAATGTATCTAATAGTATTGTCCAAGCACACACCTCAATAAATATTACCCTTAAGATATTATATTCAACCAGAACTGTACAACTACTAATCTAGAATATACAGGAGCCAACTGTACCCAATTTTACTCTTTTACTCGGACATTATGTCTGAAGGAAAAACAAAGATACAAAGTTACTCAATGTTTCTCAACAATGTGAAGTGTTGTATGAATTTACCCATGACTAATTTTTAACATGTAATATAAATTACACTTTGGATTAGATTACTACCAAATACCAAATTACCTTTGTTAGTTCCTTTTTTTACAAATACTGTATAGATCTAGCATTAGACCACTATCTCACGTGATGGTCAGTGACAATGTGGTCAAAGATGCTAATCTATCCTAGAATGCAGATAGTAATGTTATGCTAGACCTAGAATGCTTACTAGATATTACTTAGGTTAACATTTTTATTTTATACTAGCTAACCAAAGTTCCTGTGCTATTTTCTTTTTTTTTATGTAAGTACCTTCTACAAAGTATCAGAAAACATTAAAAAAAGGATAATGAAATTGGTAAAGCCATTTCAATTTATAGCGTGACCAGCAGTATAGGGGATCATTTTAATATATAGATTAACTAGTCGTATATGCTATCATTTCTAATTAATGTGTTGTTTTTAAAAATTATTCCTTAAGTGCAATAATTACCCTATTAAGCTGCTCTGAAAATTGCGTTCATGGAATGCCCCTATCTCATATATATCATAGACACAATCATGTATGTCTGAGGTTATAATATATTAACTATTGTAATAAGTGTTATACATGCTTCTAATAATATCATAAACTTCTCACATATAGAAATTAAACACACAGATTTATTAGATATTGAATTTTAATAGTTTCAACAATTGAATTATATTGGACCTTGCAAAATATTTCACAAGAGATAATAAGCCAATTATAAACATGATGAATGTGTGAGGCATGCAAATCCTTGATATGGGAGGTTACTAGTATGATATTATTAGCTTTTGGTCATCAAGATAAATATTAAAATTTTCTTTATTTTACTGTACAGTTGGATTCATATCACCATTCCCTTGATTGCCTTGATGTTATAAATATTATTTTGTAGTGTAGCAATGACCTTTATGCATAATATAATTTTATCATTTAATATGGCGATATGCCTATGGTAAGTTGTAGGTAAAATATTTTAACAGGGCACTGGACAATTCCTATAAGATCTTTGATTTGAACATGTTTATAGACATGTTTGCGAACTGCCCATTGAAGTGGCAATTCAAAAATCTCATAAGTACATTAAATACAAAGGAAAGGATGTGCAACAAACACGAATATATCAATAGAAATGTTAACTATTTCACTGTGGCAAATATTCTTGCTGTGCCAATAAAACATCTGATTTTATTTTGATGACATCGATCGAGATTTTCACAACATACCGCGTTTTTCAGTGCTTGTTTTTAAATATACCAGCTGTAAGGTTAATTTCGTAAACAATGGCATATAATTTCACATGTTAGTACTACTTAAAATGTAGTTTCTATAAAAACAGTGAAACATAATTTTGTGATATAAAATATGCCATAATGTGCCCAGATAGTTTTTTTTATGACGAAACTTGCTTAGTACAAATCCATCAGTAAATCAGCTAGGCGAATGGCACAATATATAAGTTTGTCTACCGATACTCTCACTAACACAATAGATTATTTCCCATTAGTCAATTATTAATAATCTTAGAAAACTTTTGATCCTGGATTACATAGGCTACTTTTCATCCCGAAAATAATTGCTTTTCCCATGGAATTAGCAAATAATTCAAAAACCGCTGTTACTCCTTAAAGCTCAAACGGTTGTATTGATTTCGTTCGATTTGAAATTTGGTATGGAGATAGGTCTCGGAAAAAGTATAGTTCCCGGCGGATAATTGAAGTAGCGGGAAAACTGTAATCCACGCGGATGAGACCGCGGGCGCAACTAGTAGAGAAAAACCCGGCCGGGGCAAACATTTCTGTGATGAGCAAAGATGTTTGTTCTCGGGTCTTGGATGTTTGTGTATTGTGATTGTGTGTCTATGCCTCCCGCGACACAGGGTATCCTAGTGCGGGGGTGTGTGAGAAAAATTTAATTATAACATGGGTTACTAAATTACACTAATAATTAATCTGGTGCTTGATAATTTAACCCCAGATAATAATTTTTAAAATAAACAAAGGTTATACATGGCCATCCTATAGGAATAACTGAAGGTAACCACTAAATATGTGCTAATATTATCCTGTTTTGTTTCAGGATGTTCATTTAGAAGAAAACAACATTAACAAAACCCTGCAGAGAGAGCCGTACCTAATTTTAAGATAATGTGTTTATTTCCGATTGTAAGAAGTAAGTTTTTCAGATTTGTTAACATGATTACAGTGAAGCATTACGAATAAAGGCTTTTTCAAAGGGTTTGTGAGTTTTAGTTATCAACACTTGTGACTTACCAACATCAAGTAATAAAATAGAATGTAATTTGTAGTAACATTTTAATATATAAAAGTATCATATAAAAATATAACAATATAGAACAACAATATAGAAGAAGAACATAGAGCGTCCTCTTTGTCAATTAGTCTGGTTATATTACACCTAGGTATTGGGTTTTTATATAAACTTAGATAACAGTAAGTGTTCATTTATGCAGAACTATCTACTAATTTGCATTCAAACTTTTGCTGTAAAATATTCGTTTTCTTTCACTTGTTGTGCGTCAGGTAATTCTAATATCTCATCAGCATTTTTTATATCTTGTTGGATAGCTGCTATCAAATCGTCTAATGAACTAAAATTCTTTTCGCCTCTTAAGTACCCAACTAATGATATTTTCAAATTTGCGCCATAGAAGTCGCCGTTGAAGTTGTGCATTATGTGAGTTTCCTGAAACAAATAAATGAATGACTGTATTACATTACAGTTAGTATTTTTTTTTTAATTTAAAGGTCTATTTATAATTGGATCGTCATCGACGATCTAGTCTAGTCGATGTCACACGACTCAGAATGTTCTAAACTCTAGAGATGTGTTTTGGAGACAGGTGTTTTAGTTTGAGTGTTGAGCTGAACTTTTGTGTCCTAGTTTTTGTAGCAGGCATTTATTTATTAACATTCACACAAGATCTTCAGGTCCCAACCTAGGCAGAACCTGTACTATGGTAACCTGATGACTGATATATATACATATACACACCCAGACACAGGTCAAACAGACATGTTCATACACACAAATGTTTGACCTGTCCGGGAATCGAACCCGGGACCAGCAGCTCAGAAGGCAGAGTGCTACCAACTGCACCATCCGGCCAGTCAAATTTTTGAAATTTGACTGGTTTGTTGAAATCGTAATAGTTTAATTACTGTATTATTTGAAAAAGTACCTAATCTGTTACTATGTATAATTATTCATGTTAATAATCCCTGTCTCGAGGTACCCATCCCCGGGTTAAAAAATGTTTTATTACCTTACTTGGGGAAGAGGGGTAAAACCTATTCCAACGTTATATGGGGGACAAATACATACCTGTTTTCCTACCGAATATAAAATAATCATACAAACCGGTCGAGCCGTATCGAAGGAGTGCGACCACAAACACCGTGACACGAGATTCTTTTATACATACTAGTAGCGCCCCGAGGTTTCGTCCGCATGGATTACGGTTTTACCTCAACTATCCCGCGAACTAAACTTTTTCCGAAATAAAAGTAGCCTATGTGATAATCCAGGGTATAAGCTATCTCCATACCAAATGTAAGTATTCGTTCCCTTGTCTGATTTATGTTTGCTCACTTTGATCTCCGACCCTTCGTAATGGCGAGAACCGTGCATTGTCTATTTTATCCTTCGATATTATAAACATTTGGAATGGTTAGTAATGCCCGTCTATATGAGATTATTTGATGTAACGTGTGTTAACTCATGAGTATTTTACGTAGATACAGTCACGTCAACATATAATTGATGGGACTGTCGTAAACTTAAGGTTTAAGAGTGCCGAAAAAAAAGCAGATTTAAAATAAACTTAAATTGACTGCATCGGATAATTTTTATTCGTTATATACATCTGTGCTTGAGAATATATACTCATTCATATTTCTATATTTATACTTATATTATATTTTCGGTTAGTTCGGGAATCTACTTAGCCAATTTTGAAAATTATTTTACCAACAGAAAGTAACGTTATATGTGTGATAAAGGCTCATCGTCATCATAACCGCGTGGGTGAAATAGCGGGGCGCTGCTAGTTGTTTATAAAGAAACTGCCGGGCAATATTTAGCATGCGTGTTGTTGGCATGGAGATAAGTCAATACTTTCGTGTATGTGGAACATAGCCGAAACAAGCACCGACGAGTAAGTATTGTAAATAAGATAAGAGTTTCTTATTCTCATTAACATACGGTAATTACGTACTATCAGCGTGGATGTAGGTACTAAAATTATGGTATTTGTGCCAATTTAGGGTGAATAAGACCTTTTCGAGTTGGCTTCAAAGAAAGAGTATCTTATGTAGGTTTTAATTTAACATTATTAAAGAATGTATTTTAGCATAATTAGGACAGGAAGAAATTTCATCATTATCGGCTCAGCACTCGTATTCCTTTTTAAAATGCCTTTTAAAAAAAATGCTGGAAATTCTTTACCTTTTTTTATACTGATCTAGTGTTTGAGACCACTATCTCACAAGTAAGACCATCAAGATGGTCAGTGACGATGTGGTCGATGATGTTACCCTTGCAGTCATTGAGAGCCAGTGAGTATTCTAGGTCTAGCGTGATAACATCTTCGACCACATCATCACTGATCATCAAGTGAGATAGTGGTCAAACGCTAGATCTATACAGTATAAGATAAAAAAAACAATTCATGAAGGTAAATTCTGATTTAACAAAATTTTATTTCATTTGCTAATTGATTAGTGAACAAATATTTTCGACCGATCACGCTTTTTTCCCTTTATTAAAAAATCAGGATATATTTCCATTCTTCTGGTGTGATTAGTATTTTTTCTCTTCTTCATTTTGATAATATTTTAAAACAAGCATTAGGATTTGCCTTGCCCCTTCTGCCTGTAAACACCCGCGAGCCTCTGTAATGCCGTCGGCACATGTTAGCCCTTAAAACTAGTAGGGAGGCGTTTTCTTTGTCTACAGTAATGTGCATTACGACATACTACATATTGATTAATTTCTAACAAATAATAGGTTCATATATACTGTATAGATCTAGCCTTTGACCACTTGATGGTCATTGTTAATGTGGTCGAAGATGTTATGACGTTAGACCTAGAATGTTTACTGGCTCTCAAGGACTGCTGCCTGAACACACTATTGTTTGGTGACAGATTTTCAAAATTAAGTGTTAGATAAAATCTTATAAATTAAAGTTTTATGTTAAATAATGGCTCAGACCAGTCTGTGGAGAGTAATGTTTTAATAATAAAAGGAAAAAAAGATACATTTTGTGTTCCCAACTTGGAACAACAAACATAACATTATCAATTAGTGTTTCAAATGTTTATCACATTACATTAATTGATAATGTGAATAAGAACTTACTGGCTGACATGAGTAATAAATCTGATTAGGTACATTATTATCTAAGTATTATATTTATACATATATACTATAAACGGTTATCATTATATACATTCTTAAGTCAAGTTAAGAATTGTTACAAGGTCAATTGAGATCACTATATCTCTCTCTCAGCCATGGGGCGTCTACTACTGTACATATGCCTCTCCCATATAGGGGGGATTTGCCAATACTCGCCACGCTTGGCAGGCGGGTTGGCGAGCGCAGTATGATTTTCAATCCTCAGAAGGCGCTGCTGCCCACCTTTTGGTACGTGGGATTTTAGATCACTATATAAATGCTGTGAAACGATGGTGAATTTCTTTTAAGTTTTTCGACGTGGTAGAAGAGATTCCGTTTTCCGTTGTCTTGCACTCTGATGAGTGATCTCTCATCAGAATGCAAGACTTCAAACAGTTGTTATATGGAACTGCATTGTAGCATATGAAATTACTGGGCGAATGAAACATATTAGTGTGATGTGATTGGTTTCTTCGGAACTTTCAGCCTGCATACACATATCGAAGCGAAATTCGAAAATTAAAATATAATTAAGCCTGATGACGAGTTTCATTCGGTTGTCGTTACGAGACGTCAATGATATGAACATTATGAACGACAAATAAACACTATTCCAATTTCATATTTTTAAAAGAATATCATTACGCATATCTAGGGACAAATATATCAATATTAAAAAATAGTTCTTGATAAATTGAACATAGTTATCTAGACATATGACTATATAAAAAAATGTTTATTTAGTTCCTGGAACATATCGTACCTAGGTATCATTTTCGGAGGAAAGCCTTGACATCAGCGACACAATTTTCCACAACTACTTAGCTGAAGCCAGGAATGAATAACGCAGCCGTATCGCTTCTTGAACCAATTGAACTGAGTACGTACTAAATATAGTTTATCTAGACCATGGATGCACAGACTTATTAAGACTAGGGGCCACTCGGGCAAATTATGAACTGATGGTGGGCCACCAGAAGTATAGGTAATTAAAGACAATGAAAAATTGATAATAATGTATTCAAATTGAAAAAGAATTTATTAATTTGAAGCGTGGCACTGCATAGTGCTTACAATCTTTTTTATATTTGGCTCAAATTTACTTGTAGCAACACGTAAAACTGCTTCCAAACTTTCATTTGCAAGGCGGTTTCGATTTTTTGTTTTATTATTATTTAGGATTGAAAAGGTTTGTTCACATATATAGGTAGAACCAAATAAGCTTGCACATTTCAGAGCGTTTATGCGCAACTCTTTGTACGTATTTTTATCAATGCAGCGGTAAAAGTTCAGCAAGTCTCCTTCGTTGAATTTGTTGCGTAAATCTTGGTCGTTCTGAATGTCGATAATTTCTAACTGCATTAACTCTGGCGCATTTTCAACTGAAATCGTGAAAGGATTGCTAAATATGTCCAACAGAGGTTTCACTGTTTTAAACTCCGAAAATCTGTCTTGAAAAGATTGAATCAAAATATCTAGCTTTTTTACATAACTGAAATTAATAGCAGTTTTTTTGAATTTTTCAGCCATTTTCTTATAATTCGGAAAATGATTGTAATTTCCAGAATTCAATTGCGATCTGAAAAGTGTCAGCTTGCATTGAAAGGATGATACATGTGCGTAGAGCTGGGATATCAGTTGATTTTTGCCTTGAAGCCGTGTGTTCAAGACATTCAAATGATTTGTAATGTCAACTAAAAAAGCCAAATCACACAACCAATCAGGACTTTTAAGTTCCGGGACGTCCCTTTGCTTTTCCGCCAGAAAAATATCAATTTCTTCTATTAAATTTAAAAATCGTTCCAGTGTCAATCCACGACTTAGCCACCTTACTTCTGTATAATACAGTAAATCTCCATGTTCGCATTCAATGTCATCAAGGAATTGTTTGAATTGCCTGTGATTGAGTCCTCGTGATTTTATGAAATTCACAGTCGAAACTACCACTTTCATGACATTTTCAAATTCAATTTTTTTAGAACAGAGGGCTTCTTGGTGTATAATGCAGTGAAACTGCATGAGATCTTCAGCGTTTAAGTTTTTTTCTTGCAAATGCTTTTTCAACAAAGTAACTAGCCCAGAATTGACACCAATCATCGAAGGAGCACCGTCAGTCGAAACTCCCGATAATTTCGATAAGTCCAAATCAGTTTTTGAACACTCGTCCAAAAGTACATTGAGTATATCAACTCCTCTGGTTTGACCTTTCAATGAACACATTCCTAATAACTCTTCGAAGACTTCAAAATCTTGAGTAACACCTCGTATGAATATAAGAAGTTGAGCTGTGGAACTAATATCAGTGGATTCGTCGAGTGCTAATGAAAAAAAATCAATTATCTTAGTTTTTTCATTTAATTGTTCCGCAATATTATCTGACAAAGACATAATTCGTCTTTGGATGGTCATACGATTCAGTTGAATTTTCTCAAACTTTTTTGCTGCTTCTGGACACATTTTCTTAGCGGCAATTTCTATGCATTCTTTTACAAAATCCCCATCATTGAAGGGGCGACTCCGCTTTGCTATCATTCGAGAAATTTCATAACTAACTTCTGTAGCTGTTTCTGTATCTTGAATGGGTTTTGTAAACATAGCTTGTTGACCAATAAGCTCCCGTTTTAAAGACAAAACTTTTTGCTTTCTTAATTCGCCTGTAAACTTCGTAAAAGTAGGATGCTGCGTTTCATAGTGCCTTTTTACATTATATTCCTTTGCAATCGCAACAGAATTCTTGCAAATTAAACAAACGACTTTGTTATGCGACCATACAAAAAAGTATTTCTCAGTCCAAATTTCTTGAAACTGCCGATTTTCATCTTTAACCTTACGTTTTTTACTAGTTCCTGGCATGTCCATGTTGCGTTTTAATCCTGACTAGGATTACCACAGCACCTAAAACCAATTACTAGGCATGAGTTCGATATATCAAAACGTAACTAATAACCGATATGAGTTTCATATCGTATCATATCGATATGACGGTTGCACATAACCGATATTACAAAAACTATGATATCTATATTATCGAGACGATATCAAAACACGCGCGAGAATACCTACGTTATGAAAACTGCAAACGATATAACCAAAACGCAAAACCGTGCACACAACTGAATGGATTGATATTCGTTTCTTCTCTTTCTTACTAAAGAGCGGTGTAACGGTTTTGGTGATATAACGAAAACGCCCATGTCTACCAATTACAGTTCCTAATTAATTACCAAAAATAATTGATAAAATATGTAGATAAAATTAATAACAGTTTTACTTACGATTTCACAACACAATTATACACGGCACTTGACGGGAAATCTACGTTGAATGTGGATCAAAATATATTATAATTATGACACCGGCTAGTCGAGTTAAAATCTACACTAGAACTAACGACACTTTACTCAAGTTTACTCAAATTAAAACCGAACTGTCGGTCGCTTTTTTTTTTTTTTTTTTTTTTTTTTTCTAACGGACTAATGCTGTTTGCCTCTACCGGCATTTACAGCTTCACCGGAGGGGGGGCGAGCACAGATGGTGCTCAGCCCGGTATTTGTGCGGTCGCAGAAGGCGCACCGCCTAGTGAGGCTAGCGCTGACGGCGCTGTGCCACTAGGAGAGGACGAGGCGACTAGCTCAAGGGCACCACTGAGGTTCGGACCTCGGCTTGAGCTGTCGCCAGGACAGGGAGATATCGGATCGACTTGCCCCGGTACCAGAGTGGTCCGTAAGTGGGCCCTAAGGATGTTTGCTCTTTGACTATTTGGAGAGAATCTAACCAGGATGTTTTTGCCTCGAGCTCGCCGCCGAGCTCGGTGTCTGACTGAGCTCGGTGTCTGACTGAGGCTCGGTGTCTGACTGAGGTGTGTCGGTCGCTGCGGTTAGCGTGGCTTTTATACCACGCGCATAGAGTCGAAAACTGTCTGGAGAAATCTCGAAACCGACTCTGGAAGCTTCGTGTATCTACCTACGCGAGCTATCGGGAATTTGGGACTATTGCTATCTCGCTCGCTCGAATTTAACCGAGATCAGCACGAACATTACCGACCGCTGTTACCGACGCATGCACGGCGCACCGATAAGATTGATAGAGCGCGCGCGCGAGATTCAAATTACTTTTCGAACATTTGTTATTGGTTTTATTCTGGAATAGAACTCAATATTTTCGAATGTACGAGAGTATTATTTTTGCTGTCGGCGGGCCACCAGTATTCGACCGGCGGGCCGCATGCGGCCCGCGGGCCGTAGTCTGTGCATCCCTGATCTAGACATTGGGCCCGTGGGGACCTGGAGCACATCGGATTTTCCAAAATGTATCAGAGCGTTTGATCGACGCGACGCATGACCAAAATGCTGGCACATATTTGGCTCAACGAATCAGCATTGCAATTCAACGTGGCAATGCTGCTAGCATTCTGGGCACGCTGCCAGCCGGTAGCGGGTTAGAACATTTGAGTTATCTGTAGGCTACCTATAGCTAGTGGATTGCTCAAATGTTATTGTAGTAGCTGCAGTAATGTATTTAGTTATTAGTGTTATATTTTAATAAAGGCATTTGCCCTAATTTATCTAGTAGGTACAACTATGACAGAGAAATTATAGTTCATACGTACAGTACCTACGTGCGTTATCCTGTTTATACGATGGGACGACTGTGACCCAAGTTATTCCTGCTTAAGGCACTGGTGTTGGATTGATGTAATGGATTTTAAAAAAAATACGGGTTGCACTCCGGAAGTGCCGGCAGAAGTGAAAACTTGAACATTAACGTTGTGCATTTTTGAATATTTTGGAATGGTTAGGGAATAATTTCGCTCGAATTGCTTAATTTATCAGTATATAAGTACTATCATTTGTGGTAAAATACAATATTCATTTATTGCGCTATCGTACACAAACATGACAAAAGGTATTAAGTGTATTGATTTTATGTACCTACACATTAAACACTATAGTGAGGGCGATAGAGCATACAATAGAATGAAGTCCAAATCAACATGTTAAACGGGCGAGCGAGATGCGCGTGGTCTGCTTCAATTACATCGTATTATACCTACCAACAAATGAAAATGTTCCTTATTCGTAACACATCTAATTTTAAATTTCTCTACGCTCCCTACGTCTTAGGAATTCGATGACATCACGCGCCAGACGCGAGATTTCTTGACGCGAATTTAACATTTTTTCTCCATACAAAAGTGCACAACGCCGCTAAAGAAGTTTTCACTTCAATAAATTTGATTGAAAAGTGTAATAACTACTAATTTAAAATATTCTGATAGGAATGCCTAAGAAACAAATTTACAGAAGCAAATTTTACCATACTACACAATAGTACAGAGTTAGCACCTACCTATATTTTAACTTCTTTTGCCTATTAAACGAATTTACGACCACGATATTTCGTTACCTGTAAGGACTACAAACTAAACAATTGACAGACATTAAAGTCTGAAAACTCTCGTTTACACATTATAATTTCGACGGTCGTCGTGGCTCAGTGATCAGCGACACCGACTGGAACCGCGACCCCGGGTTCAAATCCCGGCCGGCGTAAGACGTTTCGGACTTGTAAGACGTCCGTACGTCTTACGCGTCCAAAACGCGATACTATAAAGAACGTGTGCAGCCAGTTTTCCTCGTATAATAGACTAGCGGCCCGCCTCGGACTCGCACGGGTAGATATAGGTAGATATTTAATATATATTTAGAAAATTATGAACTCAGACTTACACACTTAGTAAGACTTTCCATTCTTAGAACACTCGATCAAGTTAGCTTTTATAAAAAACAATCTAAATTAAACGTAGGAAGCCAACCCCGCGACAATATTTATTTTTAAATAAAACCTGTTCGTAATCTGCGCAAAATCACTGACATTTAAGGTGGTCTTGCTAAAGAGGATACTGATCGAGGTCGAAGATGTTATCACGCTAGACCTAGGATGCTTGCTGGTGGCTCTCAAGAACTGCTGCCTGAACACACTATGTTTTTGGTGACAGTTTTCAAACTTGAGAGTGGTAGCTAGCCAAGCATGTACTCGAAATTACCCTACCACCATGCTGGGAATTTGATAACGAGGTTACATTTACCGGAAACTCAAGCCGTTGTTGGGGATCGAACCAGTGTCCGTTAGTTCAACAGCCGCCGCTCACCCCGCTGAGCTATCGTCGCTTCATAAAGCATTCAATTCAGGGATTCATAATGAAATGTAGCACGTATATCGCCGATATAATGATCGGAACTGACGGATGTTCAGAACTGACGATTGTCTATAGATTTCGTGTAACTAAAAATTACATGTATATATGTATATTATGGGGCGTCCATTAATTACTTTTGGTGTTTCGGGGTCAAGCTGATCCTCACCCATTCTTACTTGGGTGAGAGGGTGCTCTCAACAAGTATATTATTAAATAAAAATATTTTTGTGTGTCAAAGGACAAGGAGGAAATGTCGACAAAATTACCTCACGTAATTTATGAACACACCCTTTTACCTATCCGCAAATGAAATTCTTTAAATTTTGCTACAGTATTATTAAGCAGAGTGAACAAAACGCTTCGGAGGGCTTACAAGAGTTAGTGTCCCTGGCTATCATTAATCTCCGATAGCCATTTGCAGATTTTCGTATTGAAAAACAAGTAAGTCACTGATACTTTTACTGGAAGGTAGAGATAGCAACTACCAGTTAAATGTAAGATATTGAAAACGGACGTAAGTCATTTAAGCATGACAGAGTAAAAAATTTACAAATGACAGCAAACAACCAACTTTCGCTTTTATAATATTAGTGAGCATTTCTACTATTTCAGTCTTGGTTAGAAAACTGAATAGTTGTTCACCAGAGGCTTATAGGAAATAGGTTTTCATCTCACTCTACAAATAAACCAGAACCTAAATATACAACATGTAATGAAAATATTTTATGACATATATTTAGGCAATTCGTGTAATCCATCCATTATCCAAAAATAAATTTGAGTTCTTCATTTAATTATTTTATATGTCAATATATACAGTCGTGGTCAACTAATTAGGGACATTCAAGATAGTGAAGGGCTATAACCGGTTATGTACTTATAAATATAAAACCCTATTGATTTCTCAGCACCTATTATTTGCATAATGTGGTCCGATTATTATGCTATAAATGGCTGTAAATAAAAGATTAAATAAATAGAAAAAGTATTTGATATCAAAGATTAAACATGTATTAAATATTAAGGTACAATTCTGTAGTGGACATTTAATTAAGGACAGTAAAGTATAATGAAAAATACAGTTAAACAAAACTTATAATCTGCAGTGTTATAATATCTTTAACAGCTCTATTTTATTACGTGTAAAATCAGTACCCAGTAGCAAAACCTTTGTTAGTAATTACCGCTTGACACCGATGTGGCACAGACATTATCAGTTTCTGACATGTTTTGACAGGAATGTTTACCCATGCCTCACAAAAAGCTTCATGAAGTTCATCCAAATTTGTATTACGATAAGTGGCAACTTTTTTCTTGATTTCGTGCCAAAGGTGCTCAATTGGGTTGAGGTCCGGGCTATTTGCTGGCCAATCTAGCACCGATACAGACTGACTGGTAAGAAACGACTTGACTGAATGGGCGGTATGTTTCGGGTCGTTATCCTGCTGAAACGTCCATATAATAGGGAGATGCTCCTCAGCATAGGGAAGCATAGTTTCTTCCAATATTGCCTTGTATTGATGTTGGTCTAAGTTACCCTGAACTTTCCTCACAGGTCCCACTCCACGTCCAGAAAATGAACCCCACATTTTAATGTTTCCACCGCCATGTTTCACCTGTTTTTTTGTGAATCTTGGATTCATTTCCGCTTTTACAGGACGCCGTACATATTGCCTTCCGTCTGAAGAAATCAAATTAACCTTGGTCTCATCAGAGAAAAGTATATGTTGCCATTGCGCGTAGGTCCAATGTCCATATTTACGTGCAAACGCCAAACGTGCATTTCTATGTTATTTCTTCAACAACGGTACTTTGCGCGCCACTCTTCCGAACAACCCTGCTTCTACCAAACGTCGTCGAACGGTCCTCGCAGATACACCGGCTCTTTCGTTTGCCCCAAACACTTCGTGTTTCATTAAAATAGAGCCTAGAAACGGATCTTTCTTAGCTAACCTGGTTATCATTCTATCTTCTTGCGGAGTCGTTTTTCTCGATCTTTTTGTTCTGGACACATTTAAAGCTGTGTTATAGCGCTTGAAATGTTGCACTGCATTGCATACCATAGTTTTTGAACAATTTAAATGTTGTGCTATCCTTCGGTATGACCAGCCATGCTCGACAAACTTCATGTTAATTTTTCGTAGTGTTGGATCGCAACTTTTATTTTTGCCCATTTTTCTTTCTAAATAATTATCAAAACTTAAAATAAAAAATCTGGATTGCCGCCAAAACGTCCACGAAACAATAAGAAAAGAAACAAAAAAATATTAAAATTCCAATTTTGAAATTAGAACGCAATACCTCAGTGTCCCTAATTAAATGGCCAGCCAGCATTCTTTGAACAAATAGCACTATGATAATTTATCAGCTATACTGTAAAGAGGTTTAATATTTAAGAAGTTGTTATTGTTTGTATAATCGCGCACATAAATGACTAATTACACTTACATGTAAAAGATATGGAATATTGTTAAGACTCGTTGGAAAATAAAAAAAAAATTCACAATTTGGCTTAACTAGAGATTGTCCCTAATTAGTTGACCACGACTGTATATATATATAAAAGTATATATATATATATATGTATATATATATATATATGTATTTATATAGCGTAAACTCACCTGAGGATGAGCATCAGATATGCTCGAAACCTAGGTCGAAACTTCAGCTATAAACGTGAGTAAAGCCGGATACCACATATATATATAATACATATATATATAAGTATACATATTAAATCATACCTATTAATATAATATATTTTTGAGATTAAAAATATTTTAATGTATATGTAATGTTTTTTAATTTAATATAATAAGTAAATCGCATACACCTTAAAATATGCTTGTTGATTTAAGTATAAATGAATAAGAAGTCCTAGAAAGTGATATTAATACACATTAGTGTATATTTATATACATATGCCATATTACTTAAATTAGAGTGTAAAATCTCACTGTGTAAGGGATATTTTTTATTTTTTTTTACTTATTATAAGTTTGCGTTTGACAACTGTCTCACCTGTTAATTGATGACGTTGTGTCAAGTGTATGGCAATCTATGTGAAACTTTCCCTTATGGACCATCGATTTATGGGGTGGTGGTGGTGAAGGGAAAGGGGGGGACCCCTAGGGGTAGGGCAGACAACTTGATGTGGAAAGTGGGGTGCTCTGATTCGGTTTTGGGTATCTTCCAGAAAATTATATAGTGAACCACCAAATTGAATATGTGAATGTGTGTGAAATTATATTGAACTAATTAACATACTAATAATCGTAAAATCATTTAAAATACACCTCTACATGTAACGGAGCGTGAAATCTCAACTTTGACAATTTATCTAACCTAAGATTTTGCAAATGATGATATTTTCCAATTTGTAGGGAAACTTTAAAAAAACCTATCTCGTTAACCGTTAATTTTCGCGACTTGAAAATTTGTAAAAAGCTTTCTATTTATGAGTACTATCTACATAAAAAATATGAACTTTCAAATCAATGGTCCATAATGTAAAGTTTAGCTGCAATCTAGAATTAGTTCCTTGCAACAGATCTTTTTGCCTTACCACAGACATTTGCTTGTTTTGATAAAATGGACACCAACCAACATTGGCTACCATTTTGTTTACTACTCCATTGTCAACTTGGGCCCAGCCGTAGTAAACACCAGGCTCCAAATTCTTGGGCAGGGACTCCACTACTTCTAGCGGATAATTTGCTGGAAAAATAAGAGCAGAAAATCTTATGACTGGCAGGCATAACAAGACTAGCAGACTAAAGTAAACCTTCAAAATATAATGACAAAATCTATTGAGATATTAACTATAAATAAAAGAATGTAATGATTTATAGTAAGTGACTACATAGGTACTAATTTCATTTCATACAATGAGATAATATAAACAAATTAAGATACACTTAATTTAAACTTTTTACCTGTAGGACAGCCTAAATCTTTGGAGCCTCTTCCAAAGCCCTTCACCACTTGTCCTTTCAAAAAAAACGGAAGTACATAGGTAGACATACTTTAAATATTTTCGAGTACACTTCTGAATTTGCAGTCTAGCGCACAGTGTTAACAAAATACGACTGTTAGTGATAAAGACTCGAACCGAACTCTTGTTTCTAAGATATAACTCGTATGTGTTTGTACTCTATACTCAATTACTAATTAATAATCGTACCACCAGCCAGGCATGCACTAAGGGGCACGCAGCGAGCTATCAGTCACCCTTCTGTGTGGTAGGGACGGTGTAAAAGCGGTCCTATATAGTTCACTGATCTATTTTTCTTCATGCTGTTTTATGTACCTATACAGCTGATAATTAGTAATAAATCGGAAAACGAGTTATGTCCCAAAACTTCCAGGACGAGGCCAATAGTATTACATTCTCTAGGGAGGCCAACCGCCAAGCCAAACCAAAGAGATTACAAGTGGAGATTACAAATTACAACACTATGGTTGCGTTTCATATTGAGCTCACAGTGCATACGTCCGTACGTAACAGTTCCGAGATTAATTTAGTACTGACACTGACAGTGCTGACGCTCGTAAGCAAATCGGAACGGCTTTTTGTGTGTGAATGCGCGCGAATTCTTTAAATGTCAGTTCCCATTAAATTCATATCAAATCATTCACTTCCGTACTTCATGGGTACTAAATGGGTCATTTTTTCTGATATATAAAATTAGGTTTTTATTTTTTTGTGGACAGACTACCAATTTTTGACGTGATAACGTTTTATAAATTGATGAATACCAGCAACACTCATGAAAAATAGTAACGTTCCGCGTAACGTTCCGCGTAACGTTCCACCTGAGTTTTGTATTAAATAAAATAATCAAAGTCAAAGTCATAAATGATTATGACGTTATCACGTAAATGTATCGTCCGTAAACCGACTTTACAGACAACCAATTTTTTTCGACAGATTCTCTCAGATGTTTGACTCTCGTTTCTCAGGGTGTGTTTCTTATTGAGATGTTTGACTATCAGTGCATAGTTATTTATCTATGTGTTTGACACAGCGCTCACACTGCTCTACAATGTACTCGTGAGCGTTCTAAGCACAGGATGATGACGTCATGAATGACGTCTTATAAATTTTGTGTGTAGCTGTCAGTGCATTTCTGAATGACTTTAAGCACGCTATATGGGGCCTTACTATCAGCTTTGTAAAATCCATTCAAGTTCCGAGCAGTTCTAATACCTGGCTTAAACCGCTTACTGTAAAGTCATACCATCACCACAGTATAAATATGTAACAGTACTTAAACTAAGCCTAGTTGATGAAATAGTTGCCTACGCTCCATTGAAGCAATAGGGTTGTAACATATAATGTTTTGATTTTTTTTAGCTTTACGTAATATCGCTGGCTTATATTTCCAAGTTCGTATCTCCATTTGGTTTTAGAAGAGGAAGAAAAACGATTTTTTCAAATAAAACAATAACAACATAAAGAAACAGCTTTATTTACATATATAAATAACAAAAAAACTACATACATACACTATATATATATATATGAAATACAAGTGATTCTATCGTGTTTGTTACGGCATTTTGCGCTAGATGGCATTAAAAATTTGTAAAAAATGTAGGAGTTATGAACTTTGAAAATTAAGCCAACGATATGTCACCTAATTTGCCTAAATTTCAATGTATGTTCAATGTATAACTGTTTGCAAATACAAATTGCGTGACAACAAAATGACACAATGAAATGTCATACACAATGACTGACTTCATCATCATCATCATCTCAGCCATAGGACGTCCACTGCTGGACATATGCCTCCCCCATTGATTTCCACAAGGACCTGTTGGAAGCCGCCCGGATCTTAGTCAGGTCGTCTGTAGTACATATTATTTCGATGGTGTCATGACTGACTTGACACCATCGAAATAATATGTACTACGTACGTATTATTTCGATGCTTACGACACTGCTTGCAACAATAACCAGTCAAAAGGGAGCGGTTATGGTTATCGTTAAATTGTGACGTCATTTTAACAATAGTTTGATGGTGCAACTCAATTTTTGCTTTTCAATTATTGATTTGACGGTTACTTGCGTGTTGGACGGTGCACCTCACCCGTGGTCAATCAACTAACCAATGCTTTATATCGGCGCATTTCATTCGCAATAACTTTCAAAAATATCTTTCATTTTCGTCATCATATTCCGGTAATCTATTAGATTGATACTAACATAATTAAATACTGTGAGTTAGTTTCTGTGGTTAGTTTCGTAGTTATGGGGCCACGTAGTATATCACTTAGTATATATTCTCTTTGGTTATGGGTGCTTTGTTGTGTTTTTATTATATTTATATCTGTGAGTCGTAATAATTTTACAGTAAGAAACGCTTGCTTATATTTATATTTCATAAATATTCAACTACCTACATACATTTAATATTAGAAAGGAAGAATTTAGTACGCAATGTGATGCAGTAGCAGCAGTGGTTCGGTCGTGGCCACTATCGTGGTATGGGGAATTAAACACTTGATATATTCTCAAAATGACCGAGAAAGGACACAATGGAGAGCAGTCGTCATCCTGGGACGCACCAGGGGCTTCTTCCCTTGGAGCTATCCTAGACACTGCCTTTTCTTCCATGTCTGACAGCCAACCCAAAAATGGTAATTATCATGCTATCAGTACATAAATACTCCTGTCTCAGTACGACTTCTTTATTCTCTTTGTGCAAAATGCAAAAAAGCAATTTAATGTTAATCATATCAAATACCTACCAGAACTTTTATTTTCCAGACGAAATGGAGTGTGATGAAAATGCACTTTTTGCAGATAATGGTGATTTGTTTGCCAGTAGTGATGATGAAGTAGAAGTGATGAATATGCAACCTACTGTTTCATCATCTAATGAACTGATCTCTAAACCACTGTTGTCAAACAGTGAAAATTCAAATGCATTACAGCGACATGAGGTGAATGACAGTCCTGTTCATCGGCCATCTTCATCACACACACCGGTCCCAGAAGAATACCAACCTTTGCCTGATAGTTCCAGTTCATTTGATTTTTCTACTGGAACAGTAAATCCTGATAGTTCCAACTCTAATGAACCGAGATGTTTGCCAGATATAGACATCCGTTACCAACCTAAACCTCAGTACCATTCAGGCCATATGCCTTGGAATCATGTAAATCAGGGTTTGTACAATAATAGTGTTATGTTCAACCTTAGAAACTCATTTAACCCTCTAAACCAGTTATATACAACAGCACCCAGTCAAAGACAGGTACGTGATGATGAATTTAACATTAGTCCCAATAGACAAATTAACACCACAGGAATGAATGGGGAGAATGCTACTGAATCCTTGCCAATTAACTTAGAAAGGCCAAGCCGCAAACTAAACATCTCTCCAAGGAGGAGGCAATCGAAAGAGGCTGTAGTTGGCAGTTTAATTGAGCTTAGTTCAGAAGAAGAAGATAATGCACCAAGGAAAAAGCAATGTGATAATGGAGCTGGGCATCAATCTAGTACTGTTAGTGTTGAGGAAGCAAGACTGGTTTCAGAACGAGGCACCAGGGGAATGACCAGACCTTTACCAACTGTTGTTAGAGGAGAACCACATGATCTAAGTACATCTTCTAGAAGCTGTGCAGCAAATACAAATGCAATTGATCAGCGAACAAGACAAATTCCTTGGGCAAGCACTAATACAGAAGCAACTATACATAGATCTTTTGGGCGTGCCCTTGGGCAAGGTGTTAACACTTCAAATCAAAGGGCAAGACGAGGATATCATACAAATAGGCAAGACATGCCAAATAATGAATTAGGACAGCCAAGAATGAAACAAGAAAATTCAGGATATCCTCATGTGAGAAATTGGATGCAAACACATGCCCACCATCATAATACTGGACATGACCGCTTTCCAGTATTGTTACCTAGACCCAGTGTTCAGAGAGCGGGACATGAACTGTTACATGATGGGTCTCACAGACATCAGCATCATGTTCCTCACCATCACCACCACCACAGACCTCACTACCATAACATGGCATCAAGGGTTTACAGCTTATGTGGATCATCAATAACTCAGTCACACTCTCATCGTGTTAAAGAAGAACCAAGTGCTTCTCACTCTCGCACAATTAAACAAGAAACTGATAATGGGGAGGTACAACCAACACCTTTGATTAACAATGTTAAAGTTGAACCTGTAGAAACCAGGGTTCCATTAAAAAAAGAACTACAAGGGAAACACGCAACAACCTCATGCAAAATTGAGACAGTTGATAGAGTCACAGTTAAACCTGAAGTTGACAACTCTCAGCCATGTTGCAGCATTGATGCCACCGGGGACAGAGATGAAACTCATACAGTCCCCTTGGACACCTCAATGTCTCCTCAACCTGGTCCAAGCACAGCATTCATTAAGATTGAAAGTAGGCCAACAGAGAATTCTAATCAGGTACTAATTGGTGACTATAATAGTTATAATGCTTTGACAAAATTTACATTAGTGACATTATAACCTGGAAGTTATTCTTTCTTAGGACTTATACCTATAATGTATAATATTTATTGTAACAGGATCCCCAGCCACGTGGTTCCTCATCTCCTGGTTGCGCACCATCAGCATCAGTAGCGGTGCTCACTGCACCGGATTTACAACTTGACTGGGTTTCTGACAGTTCTGATGATGTACAGCTTTTGGGTGATGAACAGGTATTTGTTGTAATTAGAATGACTTAGTTATATAGTAGTACTATTGGCTGCAGAGTAATAACTGCTTAAAATGAAACTAGAAGCGCATTCTCTTGCCTTAGATGACAACAATATAAATAAAATAATACACACAAGCAAATACAGTTCCAAACTACATGTTGTCAACTTTTATAACTGACTGAATTTGATAAAGGTCTTATGTTATTGTAACAAAATACATTTCAATTATGCAACTGTGACCATCATTTTCTTGAAATTTAAATACCAATGGTTGATAAAAATATAGAATACAAGCTTTAATGCTTATTTCTTATTTGGATATTTATTTAAAAATTTATTTAAAAAAAACTAGCCTTAGCACAGTAAAATAAATATAATAATTCCTTGAATAGCATATGAATAAGGTCAAAATGTAGACAAATATAAACTAAAATTGAAATGTCTATATACATGTATATGATTTCAAAATAATCACTGATATTGACTGGCCTTGCAATACTGCTGTTTAAAATAGTGATATTATAGACTATACATATAAAAAGAATTATGACCCAGTTAATAAAGGTTGCAGGTGTAAACTCCACTATGAGCGCTTTGCACATACAAGGTATACAAGTGCTATTGATTATGTAGTATAATTTAAATTATTGTACATACATTAAATTGATTTGAAGCTGCACAAAGCACATGTTATCTCAGTGCTGTAGAAGGTCACTAGAAGATAATGAAGGTCAATGATACTAATGCACCCTATTTAATGCGTATTTACTTATTAAAAATGTGTGCTTCAATGCCTTAAGGATAGTTTTTCTGTTATCCAAACTTTTGTTATACTTTTTACTACAATTATGCAGACGGAGGAGTATGAAATTTAGCATAGTAAAACTTCAAGTTGTTTATTTGTTGTTTGTGCGGGGTTACCACAATGTCGCCAAAGTTGAGTGGAAGTCGGTTAAAAAGAAGTGACAAATTCCGGGGCCATGAGCACAAGTTTTTCATCTAGATGCACTTGATCTAGAAAACAATACAACACATAATAAAGGGACAAAACACATAGTTAGACTAACTAAAATGTTAATTAATAGGGTATGAAATACAAGACTGTTAGCATACAACACCTTCATACACTGATTTCAATATTAACACAAACTTACATAGTATAAGAATATAGGAAGTAAAAGCATAAGACAGAAGACAACTAAGGTTAGTAAAGTAGGGTGAGGGATGTTGTGGGGTAAAATATAGCATACTAAAAGTTTATATGGAGAAAATTGCAGAAACAACAAGTTGTCATAATAACAATAATATAATAATTACCACATAATCTGTAATCCTTGAAGTATTCGTAGTGACATGGGCTATCAAATCCCTAAGCTCCCTTGAGGGACACTGTCTCAAATACACAGTTTTATTAAACTAGTTCGTGATAATTTCATATTTCACATTATCACTTGCGGACCCTGCCGTCCACGAATTGAGTGGAACACTGTAGGTAGTACATAAGACTGAATTAAATATACTTTTCATCTTTAACTTCATCCCATGACACTTTGTATTTGTTCTGTGAAACTATCACATGTGTTTCCGTTGCAGCGCGAAGTAATAGATTTGACTGAAGAGGAGGGCTCAGGTGGGGTAGGCAGGTGGTCGGGGCGGGACGCGTCCACGTCGCCTCTCTCTCCCGCTGCCGACGTAACCCTTCCTTCCGAAGCTGCAGAGGCACCCCCCGCGCCTCCTGCATTGTCACCGCGCCCTGCCATCCCATCGCAACCATCATTCTATCCCAGTGAGAACGAGGCACTGAGACATTCCGCGTAAGTTGCACAGTAATAGGTCTAATCCACTTATTTTCAAAGGAAAAGACATAGATAGATTTTAATGGAGAGGAAAGTACCAAATGGTTTCCACATACTTTGCTGGTATCAAACACCAAACATAGTATTTAGGCAGCTGTACTCGAGACCCAGCTAACAGTCTAGGTCTAGTGTGATTACACTGTCGACCATCACTGACTGTAGTAGTAGACAAACGGCCATGTAAAATAATAAACAATATCTCCATTTCTCTCTGAGCCATAGGATGTCCTCTGCTGCACATATGCTTCCCCCATATAGGGGAATTTGCCAATACTCGCCACGCTTGGCAGGCGGGCTGGCAAGCGCAGTATGATTTCCTTTCCGATCCTCAGAAGGCGCTGCTGCCTACCTTCTGCTACGTGGTCCTTTAGCCGACTCTTACAGCACCTGCGTGAAGAGATAGGGGAATATTATGCTAGGCCGGTACCACCACGGTACTCACATTAAACTATGATGGGGGTCAATCTGATGTCAAATATTTTTATATGTTATTTATTTTAAGTAGAAATATTTTAATGCACATAGAAAATATGACACAGTACAAAAGGAAGGGCTTTAGCCCTGCCTTCTGCTTTAGTATTAACATTGCATTTTGCTTGCTATCATTCAAATAAAGACACTTCTGATTTCTTCATTTCAACCTATACGCTTATTGGTGTGTAGGATGAACTTAAATAGATTAATAGTTGCATAAGGCAAGACTTTCCCGACAGTTTAGGCAAACAGCTCTCGAACTTATCTGTATAAAATACCTAGGAACGTATGGGAGAGTGCAGCGCAATCAAACATAGGTCCGACGTTGACTATCAGAATGAGCAGGTGGAGAGCGGCGTGGACAAGGCAGCTGAGGTCACTAGATACCAGGTGTTAGGAGGAATTTTACTAAATACATTTGTATAAAACCAACAATTATGGATATGGGAATAAAAACCCTGACCAGTTCTTGACTATCACATTACCTACCAAACTACCTAAGTTTTGTATGAATATTCTTCTTAATTTGGAAGATATACGTATTTTATGTATATAAAATCATGTTTTTGTGAAAATAAAACTACCAAGAGAATTATAACTAACCATATTTTAACTGATCATTCCTATATAGTGAACCAAAGATACTGGGACTGAAATAGGTAATGAAAGCTCAGTCTCTCCCATGATTTATGATTATTTTTAAAAGTTACAATATGTGTTTAGATACGTTGTAGATAGATAGATGAACACTGTACCGCGCCTTAACGTGTATAATAAACATTGTATCTGTTACAGAAGGTATCGATGCGGCAGCGGCGCGTGCGGCGAGTTCCCTTGCCGGACATGTTGCTGCACGCCGCGGGCGCATCACGCCCCCGCGTCTGCCCTCACCGCCGCGCCTGCCCCCCCGCACTACCCCCCTACCGCGCCCCACGCGCACTACGCCCCGCCGCACGCGCACTACATTGCTCCTACGGCGTCGATCAACGCCCCGCCCGCACATAGTTAGTATCGAACACACTCATATATACTCGCATAGCAATAAAATACATGCTATCATACACACGTCTCGCTCGCGTGTCTATAACATACATAGTAGTTATTGTTATAGTGTAGTTTAAATGATAGGTACAATCTCCGAGTCTTCAAATCACGAGTGAAAACCTAAGATTTCCTTTGTCGCGGTAAGCATGTACACACAGAAACACATTGCACTAACATCCAAAGCCCGAGAAGATACATCTATGCTCATCGCATAAACAGTTTCAAACCCCGACAGCAAAAGTTACTCAAAACTGCCGCGACAACCGTCATAACTTTATATATAGTTTATGGAGTGTTCTGAAGTAATCTTCAAATTATTGTTACTATTAGCCATGCCCGCCTGAAAGCACGCTGTCATCCATACTGAATTTATATCATGAGAGTTACATACTAGTGCAGTGGCCTCAAATCCTATAACTGTTCTTTCTGCAATGATTAGATAAGAGTTTTTATATTGTTAGATTTTATTCCAAGACATTACATATTGGAAAATTACACTATTTATTTGCTTTCGGGTAACTAGAGATTTTGTATCCATCAGTGGGCGAGAGACGACGCGACATATCGGGAGCCCCGCCTTACCTGGTTCACGAACGGCTGTGGCACAGACAACATCATATGATGGTAAGTTTGTATGCTTTTCTATAAGTTGTTTGTCTTAGGATATTCAATTTAGTATCGTTCATCGGAGGCCTATCCATTAGCAAGCGTGATGGATTATAGTCAATACTCCTCTTTGAGAGGAAAGCCCGAGTCCCTACAGTGGGAACTAACTGTGCAGATTATGTATGCATTTAAAATATGATGTTTTGTTGGTAAGGAAGTGCAGCGGCGGAGCATGATAAGCGACGTGGTCCCCGGAATGGGTGCGCCCGTGCCCTTCCATTTTCCCGACGAATCGGACTTCCTCGGCGGATCCTCGATGCCGCAAACCCTGCCGCCAGTCTCATAGTAAGTCTACAATTATAAAGTTTCTGCTGTTGATTCGGTTGCGGGCCAAGGCATGCGGGATAGTGGACACGTATAGATAGACAATTATGTTCTAATAATTATGTCCATTGCTTTTGCGATGGGCGAAAAGTTTAAAAGCACTGGCTTCGCAATTAGACCGATAATACATTATAATCTCAAAGACGAAGAGCATAGGCGTAAAATAGGGGATGTAATCGTTCTTTTTAAAATTATTAACGGTAAAATGGATTGCCCTGATTTACTTGAAAATCTAATATTTACTGTCCCGCGAGCAAATAGCCGACTACACAACCGTAAAACGATTGCTCTTCCTATATGTCGAACCAATTACGGTCAACACTCACCATTGTACCGTATGTGTTCATACTACAATGATGTCTGTCATGACATCGATATCTTCAATGCATCGGTCAACACCATAAAAACATTTTTAATTCCATAAACTGTTAACTCATATTCCTTACTGTTCAGATGTTATCACTTTCAAAAAACAGTGTGAAATATTTAAGTGCTTGTTGTGTTCGCATCTAGAAGGCAACGCTTAATAATATTTGAACTCCTTGGACGCGTTAAAACTCGTTTTCGTCATTTACCAATTGTTTCCATCTAAACCATAAACTTTGATTACATTATGCGTATGTATTTTTTACAGACATTAATAGTAAAGCTTTGGAAAAATTAAAAAATTTCATAACAATCGAACTTTCATCTACCTCGTAGAGACTGAAGTAAGAACATTGATGAATAATATTGAACACATATTGAACGATGGATTTTTTTTTTACCCTAAATCAAAGGATTGTATGGGTTACTATAATTATCTTTGTATAGTATTATTTATTTATTATTGATGTATTTTTCAGCGATGGTCCGTACGTGCACCACCACATGCACCATTTCATGCAGTTGTACCCGCCTCACCTGCACATTTCCATCCATCCGTCGTCGGTAAGAACTACTTTATGTTTCTCAATTGCATTAATATAAGGTTTTCTGAGCTGAAGCTCGCCGTCGAGTTCAATGACTTCCATTTGCAGTTATTGTACTATTCAAATGCTATACACAACCCGAACTTGAGAATATTTCCTTAGAATTTTGACATTGTTCTATGAAGAATATATTATATATATGTCTCTTACGAATTATTATTATGTTTGTTACAAATACAAAACCACGTTCAATGTTATATACACCATAAAGACTCCACACCTCATTTATGACGCTAGTCTGTTATACAATTTCTGAATGTTTACAAAAGTAATAGCTAGCATTATCTGTCCAAATTTAAAATGCCATTTGGCATTTTAAGAACGTTCTGTATTGTATTATCTATATATATAAAAATGAAACCCGTTTTCCGTTGTCACGACATAACATGAAAACGGCTTGACCGATTTAGATAAAATTTGGTATAAAGATACATGGGACTTTGGACACATGGACATGGACACAGGACATAGGCTACTTTTTGTCCTGGAAGAAGTATGGTTCCCGTGGGATAACTGAGTCAGCGGGAAAAACGTAGTGCACGCGGGTGAAACCGCGGGGCGCAGCTAGTATTGAATAATTCTTAAAAGAGCGGGAGCAGTTAAAACGATTTGATTGGAACCTATCCTGAAATTGTGGTATAATATCATATAATACCAGTTACTATACATTAGTTATTATAATTGGTCATATTTATTTTGATTGTTATCACGAGAAGACTAGAAGACCACTTTTCTCGTGACCACGATCAATGTAATTCGATCGGAACGTCGATATCAATTATTTTTTCCTCGGGCAAAGTACATTGAATCCCTCGCTGCGCTTAGTATTCTACTTATACTATAGAATCTCTCGCCACGCTCAGGATTCTACCCAAAAATCCTTTGCTCCGATCTGGATTCAAAATAGCGCCCTCGCCGTTAAAATATTATTTTGTTCCCTTGTGGTACAATCTACTATTTCACGTTTCTACGTTGCACGTTTTGTAAGTGAAAGTGGTCAACTGTCACGACAGCGGATTAGGATGTGTATTATGTCGATGTACTGTTATGTATTGCTTTACTTTACTAGTGACTGTGTTGACGCTTAGTTCACTATTATTGTTTTGAAGTAAGTTAAAAATAAAAAGAGAGTTGTACAAGGTGTAAGTGTGGTCGGCTGTAGGGTCCTAGCGCCCTGAGCGCGGCAATGGCCCGCGCGGCGGAGGCGCGAGCGCGGCCCTGGCGCGCGTTGCGCGGCGCCTCGCGGGCCGTCATCGAGCGCAACACGTACCGCCACGCGTACGCGTGCCCCGCGCCCCACCACCAGGACGAGAAGTGCGCCATCTGTCTCTCTATCTTCGAGGTCAACTCCGACTGCAGGTACTCTACGGCTCTTTATTTATACACACTGTTTGTACGGGTATAGCGTGATTTTCTTTTTTTTATACTGTATAGATCTAGCGTTTGACCACTATCTCAGTTGATGGTCAGTGACGATGTCGTCGGAGATGTTATCACGCTAGACCTAGAATGCTCACTGGCTCTCAAGGACTGCTGCCTGAACACACAATGTGTTTGGTGACAGTTTTTCATACTTGAGGATCGTAGCTAGCCAGGCGGGTATTCGAAAGTACCCTACCACCATCCTGGGAATTTTATAACGGTGTTAACCTTCACCGGAAACTCAAGCTGTTGTTGGGGACCGAACCAATGTCCATCGGTTTGACAGGCGATGCTCCCCCTGGCTGAGCTATCATCGCTTCGAAAACGCGACTTACGCGTAGTCGATATTACGATCGACAATAGAGATTTTGACTTATATTACAAATTCATGTAAAGTTTTTTTAGACCTATAATTATTTATCTTAAATTAAATTGCATTATCACGTGACTGCGAACACCTAATGCGAGCGCGTTTACGTCACTGACCGGGATACAAGCTGATTATCTGTCATACCATACCATAATTATTCATAACCAAGTTACAAGTATTATCGGAAACCGTATCTCCTGATAATTTTACAGAACGCGAGAAAATCGGTCTTTGACGTAGTCACAATCACGCGACAGTTGAGCATTGTAGCGGGAATATCGAAAACTATTATTATATAGGTGACATCGATAAAATAAAAGCAATTTCAAAAATTTGTCAACATTCCTATTGTTTCGGCTTCATTCGGAAGCTTTCATCGGCAGTGCAAGTACGGAACTTTTCAAGATCGCGTAGATTGTCTAATTTTGACATTTCAAATCGTGAAAACAGTTTTTGTCCATTTCTTATTGACTATTACGATCCTCGTGATATTCGACAAATTTAAACAATATAGCCACAACTCTAGCATGATTTGTCTATGGTATCGTGTATTTTCCCGAAATAGACGAACCGATTTCACGACATTGAAAACAAGGTCGTTAAAATTAAGCTATTATACGAACGTGTAGAAAAGTACTTAGTATCAATATGGACTGGGCGGGATTAACGGCTATTACATCGAGTTACTGTGTACTTGTGAGGTTATCTTTGTAGCAGATGATATCTTTGTAGCAGATGATATCTTTGATGATTGATTTATAAATTAAACTTTATAAATTGTTACATTAACCAAAATAAAATAATTTATTTCACAAATGTGCCTCTCGACACATTTAGGTACAATTCTTACGTTAGGAGAGCTTTGCTATGAGTTTTCCTAAGCAACTCTTTCGTAAAGAATTTCGTTTTAATTCTTATTTTTTTTTTTATTACTCCGCCGCCCCGCAGGACATAAAACATTGCTTGGGAAATAATAATCTAAAATGTATCACGTGAGCGAACAACTTAATCGTCTGAATTTATAAAATTGAATATAGATTTTAAAAACACGAGCCGATCTAAAGCCAAAATTTGCTTAACGTAGGGTGTGCGAAACCAAATCGTGAAAATATGACGAATTACATAATCATGTAATTTATCGACACGAGTTTGGTTCTTGCACTGCAGGATCGGGAGTGCGGTAACGACCCGTCTCCGTCCGTAAAAATGAGCATGAGTGTACATACGAAGGTCACGCTGAAAGTTTTGCGTAAGTTATGAAAAAAACACGTTATAACCAACATATTATGTTCATTGTTATTCGAAGTACTCTCCTTTACCTTTCCTTTACCCTTAACATTATTTAATTAAATCGAACCATTTTAAATACACGAGGACCACTGATCCGAAGGCATGGTGGTAAGCTGAAATAAAGGTCAAAATAGAAGGTCGCTGTCTCGTATATAGCAAGGACCGCAATGATGACCAAGCTTCAAGCAGACAGACACAAAAGGCGACTTACTTTTATATCATGTATATAAGTACACAATTTGTTATTCTTGACCACTTGTACAGCTTTCTGGCTGGAGTAAATGATACGTGATTGGTTTCCAGACGGCTACCATGTATGCACCTATTCCATATGGAGTGCGTGGACCAGTGGCTCGGCACCAACAAGCACTGTCCCATCTGCCGTGTCGACATCGAGACCCATCTCAACAAGGATGCATCCTTCTGAACAGGTACCTACTTTGTTATAGTAAAATTATAGTTGTGAGCTAATAGCTGTCCCGCATAGCTTCATGCATACAGGTCCTAGGCTAAGAATTAGTGTTCGACCGAAAGTTCGTTTCCGGTTAAGTTTTGGCAAAAAACCTAGTTTCGATTTCGGCGGCAAACCTGCCGAAACTACAACCGAAACCGAAACTGTATTCGGGAGTTCTCGCGCTGTGATCGGTAATGTTCGGCGCGTTAAATTCCATCCAAGCGAGTAAAGCGACGAAGACATTTTACCGCGTCGACGTACCTTATAGAATAGAATCCTTATCATGTCGTGACTGGCTTGTGTTTGCAGTTCGTTTTGTTTGTTGTTAGTTTCGTGATTTATTTTAAATTCGATAAGTTTTATTACGTGATATAGCATAAGAGTAGTAAACATCAAAAAATAATTCTGATATTAAAACTAACGTGGTTTTGACAACTATAGTCGGAAGCCTCTGACTTATTGCGTGAGTAATTCCCGTGTTTTAAAATATAATTCATTATAACAAACTAATACATAGATTATAGCAGAATTAAGTTCAACCTAATTATCTAAATATTTTTTGGTTGATTTAACTCTCTCGTTAATGCTATACCTAAACAAACATTAGTTAGGTACGTGGAACTTACTATAATTAGTCTTATAGTTAGTAATCATTAGTGGTGGTTATGTATATTAGTTTCAAAAATATTTTAATACTTATTACCAAGGTATTCAAAAGTGGCAAGTACAGTTAGTTACCTACGTCCCTAATTGTTTTTCCAAGTTCCTAGTTTAGAAGTAAACATGTCGAAGACTGCATAGCTATGTGATCTAAAGATAAAAAAAATAAAGACTGGCTGATTATAATAACGTTTTCTTTATTTTTCCGTCAGAACGTGATTTTTGTAAGGAAGTTTCGGCTGAAACTGAGACTGTAGCCGAAATTCGGTTTCGGTCGGACACTACTAAAGAATAGGCATTTTTTTTTCCATGCGAGCCAATGTTGTAACGCGAGTCCATAGAGCGCCGCTATAGACTTTTTGTTAATGAAAATATTAGCCTGCGTAAGAAGAGTCACAATACTCATTATTCCATACTACACCAAAAAAAACGGGAATGAAAATTGTTACATTAAATAGTATGACATTCGGCGGTCTTATTGCTAATGCAATCTCTTAAAGACAACCTTAGGATGGATATAATAAGTTCGGAAAGATATATATGGCAGTGTGCAACAAAAAACATGACTATTTACAAATACTCAACACTGTAAAATACTAGGTAAAAAAATGTTTACCAAAAAATGGAACCGACTTCAACACTCAAAAGTATGAAATAACTTGTTGAAGTCGGTACCATGATATTTCAAAAGTAACTGATATCAAAATGTTGTGCTCATGGTAACGACTTCGACAAGTTATTTCATACTTTTGAGTGTTGAAGTCGGTTCCATTTTTGTTTTTTTTTTCACCCTATTCAGTGACCTTTTCTACTCACGGGTTCAATTGTCATTAAGTCTGTGCACCGATTTCTTCACCCGCAATTAGAATTTAGTGACTTTTTAGTGACCTTTGTTACTTATGGGATCAATTGTCATTGTAGTGTAAGTATGTTCACCGATGTCTTCACCCGCTACTATAATATCGTGTAATATAAGCACGCATTTTTCAGTTTTTGACTTGTGACTCAAAAAGAAATCTAAAGAATATGTGGGTAGTTTGAGAAAACCTAATTAGAAACCATGTGAAGACCAATTACAAAATCAAACAAACTCTTAACTGCATAACCAGACCAAAAGTTTATTTATTCAATTTCTACAGTTCTATTACTACCTTATTCTAGTATCACTGCAATATTTACATTCTCTATTTTCATTATTTAGCAACCAAATCATGTTTTCTCTTTTGGTTTATCTTTAGATTTAGAGCTGCCTTCTTCTTCTTCTTTCAGTATATCTTCGAGTTGTGGAGAGGCGATGATGGCTTTCTGTTGCAGCTCTAAACTCTCCAGTTGAAGGGTATGTGTCAGTTGCTTCTGGGTGTTGCAAGCCCTGCAAACAAATTTGTGGTTAATTCGACAAGGTTTCTGTGTTTGTTTTGGTTGTTATGAAACAATTTGCAATTTTGAGCAACATTTAAAATTTTCAGGACATTTTAAAAGTATGTACAGTAATCAAGATTCTCGCAATTAGTAGATAATATCACATGATTAGAAGTCATCATTTCTTACAATGTTTCCAGGGACAAGGTCTGCCTGAGACTGTGTGATTACTATTGTTTTCTGTGAAAGATGTGTGTGGTCTAGTATGTTTCTCAATGGTTAGGCCTAAGTATATATATATGTATAAGAAGTAAGATTATAAAATAAACATGTGATTGATAAATGTATCGATTTTAACAAGCAACAGATAACTGTCTCATCGAAAACATTTTCTTAACGCTGAACTTTGAATCTAGGCTTTTCACTTATGTTATGTTAGATTTACTATTTGTACTGTAGCAGAAACTCACAATTAATTTCTATATATTGTGTTTGCTAATGATACAGGTAAGGTATATTATTACCATTTTTTTTGTCTTTTTAACTAATTTTGGATTGACATTGATTCCTAGAGTCACTTACCTTATTTATATTGTAGGTATTAAATCAGGGCACTCAACAAAAACTCTTTCTAACAAATACATGCTGTTATTACATGACAAAATCAGTGTCCCTAAATCATCTAGTTTCAGAACTTTTAAGTTAGTCCTGGTACCCAGAAAAAATTTGGCATGTTAAAATTAATACTTTAAAAAAACAATCCTATTGTGCACTCTTAGACCTTAAAACACAGACATGAGTTCGTAAATATAATGTATTAAACCTCACACCTCTGTAATGAAGAGCTAATGGTTTTTACCTACATTAAGTTCTAATAGTTTCAGACATTAACTTACTAGTTTAAACTTAAGGATATAGAGGATTCCACAAGGACCGCTTCCAAGCTATCCTTATGGAAATCAATGGGGGAGGCATTTGTCCAGCAGTGGACGTCCTATGGCTGAAATGATGATGATCATGATATAGAGAATTAAGTCCTTTCATACTTTTTAAATTTAATGCAAAACTTTTTTGGGTAAACCTAGTACTGATACAGATACATATATAGATTATAGCCTCATTTCGATTTTTTAATATTACAAAATGCTAGGATGTTTTTTATAGTCTATTCATCCTTACCTGACAAAAAAATGTAAAAAAACACAACCATAGACAACATTTAGTGATGACGGTACCTTCGAATAAACGACAAGTGTAGATAAAGTAAATCCATTCATTGTAACCAATGGCCCAAAGTGCCAAGTTTCAAATATTTGCAGGTTGATAGTTAATAAACCAAGAATGTCGTGGTCAAGTCAAAGCTGTGTCAGTCAGTCATACCTCTGTAAAACGAACCATCTTAGAATTGGCTGAAACGATTTCAATGAAATCTAATATATATAAATCTCGTGTCACAATGTTTGTCCTCAATGGACTCCTAAACCACTTAACCGATTATAATAAAATTCGCACACCATGTGCAGTTCGATCCAACTTGAGAGATAGGATAGTTTAAATCTCAAAATATAGTCGCAATTTTAATTTTTATTTTGTCTGTTATTATTTGACAGTCACAATTATCTGTTAACTCCAAATGATTCTAACAGATGTCGATACCTTTCGACTGGGTTGAGTAAGTAATCAATAGAAGGCGCCACATGGCCACAGCAACGCGTGGCCGGGTCAGCTAGTTTTTTATGTAAACAAGCGTTAGGCTATTTAAAATTTTGTTTGTAAAAAAGCGACTTCACAAAAAATATTTTTTAGAAGTCAGATTTTTGCTACAGGCATCATCATCATCATGTTAGCCATAAGACGTCCACTGCTAGACACATTCCTCCCCCAATTGGGGGGTTTTGCCAATACTCGCCACGCTTGGCAGGCGGGTTGGCGAGCGCAGTTTGATATCGTTGTACACAGCAGGTGCTGCTGCCCACCTTCTGGTTGTTAATCACTTAGCCGCCTCTTACGGCACCTACAGGAAGATATGAGGGGGTACACTTCTAAACCGGTACACCACCACGGCGGTTTTGCTACAATACCATCTATGAAATAGCGAGCGATGCTCGGTCCGCTAGCGACTTGTTAATTATAAACCATAATTACATGATGTACCTGTTCATAGTAATTTTATGCTAAGTTGATTAAACATATTGAACACGTTCATTACCATTCTTATCACTAAATTTCGTAGAGTATGGAAAAGTCAACCTCAACATAATGGAGTGACATTAATTGTAGTTTTCTTATTTAACTGAAAATAAGTGTAATTAGGATGAATTTTGTTGTTATCTGTGTGTAAATAGTAGCGTTTATGTTTCTACTATATCCAGGGACTATTGTGTTATTCGTCATTTTTGTGGATGACAATGATTTATTTACCTTTTTTGTCTAGTAAGGATGAATAGACTGTACATTATAAATTTGTAGTCTCATAACAACTAAATCAAATCTTTTTGTACATATTTATATATTACATAATATGTAAGGATTAAAATGTTTTATTTACATACTTTATATTGTTTATCACTATACTTTTATATTATTACAATGTTATAAGTCAGGTGTGGCTGTTGTTGTTTTGTTTTTCGATGTTAAATATAAGTTATAAATATAATTTTATGTATACTCAAAATGTATGATTCAAGAAGCACCTAATGGAGAAAGAAATTAATGTGAAGAACGATTTTGGATGACCTCACTGTCGTCTCTTGAAGTTTCAATGCTGACTATTTTATATAACGTCACAAATAAGTAACTATTCACAGCATAGTAACTACAAGAAACTGGAGCGACATCATTCAAGATCATTTTTTGTATATAGTTTGATATCCACTCAATCTCATTGGGTAGCTTTTTGGTGGAACTGAAAAATTGTCTTATCTAAAGTGTGTTGTTACATAGTTAATTTGCTACAAACGAAATCTATATAACTTTTGTACTCAAGCCCAAATGAAACTTTTGAAATGCTTTAAAACTAAAATACCTTTCTTATCATGATAACTGCATTATATACAATGTTGTTTAATTTTACCTGCATGCATGATCTATTCTTTCACATATAGCATCTGAAGCTGCCACATTCCCTGACAGGTATGATATTTCTGCTGATGCTGTAGCCAATTTTTCAGCATAATCCATGTAACCTGGGAAAATAAAAGTTTCAATGATGTGGGTGGGTCTTGTCCACCTGGGAAATTATGGCAATGCAATTGCAACTAATTGCTCAACAATATTATAGACTAGCTGCAACCTATTGATTAAATCTGCCTAAATTATGATAAAAAGTAGCATATTTCCTTCTGAAATGTCTAGACCTATTGCTGCACCATGAAAATGTAAAAGAAATCTTTATTTTTAACCGACTTCAGAAAAAGGAGCAGGTTTTTACTTCGATCTGTATGTTTTTTTAAATTTTTTTATGATTGTTACACTCAGAACTTTTGACTGGCCAAATTCTTTTTTAAATTGAAAGCTCCTTGTGGTCGCATTTAAATTTCATCAAAATCGGTTTCTGCAGTTTTTGAGTTAAACTCCAACAACTGAAAAGTGCTACTCATATGTGGATGGCATATAGTTGCAGGTGGAGAAATCGGTGAATATACATAACGACAATTGAATCCGTGAGTAGCAAAGGTCACTGTAAAGAGAGATTTTTTTTTTGACGTGATAACGTTTTATAAATTGATGAATACCAGCAACACTCATGAAAAATAGTAACGTTCCGCGTAACGTTCCACCTGAGTTTTGTATTACATAAAATAATCAAAGTCAAAGTCAGTCGAAGTCAAAGTCATAAATGATTATGACGTTATCACGTAAATCTATCGTCCGTAAACCGACTTTACAGACAACCAATTTTTTTTTACCTAAATATAGAACCAACCAACATTCAATGGTGTAAAATAACTGTTGCACATGGTATCATAACAGTTCTAAAGTAACTTATCAAAATATCATGCTCATGGTACCGACTGCAACAAGTTATTTTACACTTTTGAGTGTTGAAGTTGGTTCTATTTTTTAAGTATTTTTTTTTTACATATAAATATTAGTTTATTATATATGATAATATAACTGTCAGCTCAGTACTTGCAGAGGGTGGAGGCGGTCAGGCCCTGGGTGGGGCTGGTGGGGGTGGCCCGCCTGTGCATTTTAGTCTGGAGCAGGCGGGATAAACATATTCAGAATAGTGTGACTCTTTATGGAAGATACTGATTATATGAGATACTTAAAATTAAATCAATCTACTGCCACATATCAACAAATTCTCAGAAACAAGTTGTCTATATGTGCCCATGGTGGTAGACATGGTGTGGGTTGCTAAATGAATTAACATTTCAGGTTACTAAATTTTGCATTATTTCTGTTTTGATGCATTTCGTGTAATGTATTAATTCATATTGCAACTAGTCAGTTGAACCAATAAAAAAAATAAGTGCTTACTAAACAATGTTCTAAGATTATGTTTCAAGTCGCACAGTGCCCCTCTTATAGCAACTAGCTGATCCCAGTGTTGAGGAGGGGTTCCCTCACCCCACTCAAGTGCTTGCTGCACAAGGCATATTTCTTTTGTTAATGCTTCTCTTAATCTGTAAAAATTAGAAAAATACTTTACAATGGATATTGCTTCAACTACTTTTGACGTCTTCTGTCATTTTAGAATTTAAAAAATTTCACTTAGTTCTCAAATATTTATAGGTGTTCAGAAAATACTCTGTTTCATAGCTGTAGCTGTAGTATGAGATCTGATCTCTTTGGTCTGTTATGTTGGAATACAAAACAGTTCTGTTTCTGAAATAAAATATGTCTTATGGGCGGCCGCTGATGTTCTGACTTAACACTGACAATGACTTATTCCCAACAAGCAATACCGTCAACTATCATTGTTACTGTATGAAAGTTTTTATTTAAAAATCTCAACCAGTCATATTTATTTATTTATTAACATTCACACAAGGTCTTCAGGTCCCAAACTAGGCAGAGCCCCTGTACTATGGTAGCCTGATGACTGCTATATATACTTATATACATATACACACCCAGACACAGGTCAAACAAATATGTTCATACACACAAATGTTTGACCTCTCCGGGAATCGAATCCGGGACCAGTGTTTCAGAAGGCAGAGTGCAACCAACTGCACCAACCGGCCAGTCTGGGCTGTTAAAAGATATAAGTTAACTGTCAAAACCATTTTGTTACTTGACTGTTACAAGATGGGACAACTGTATTTTATTCATAACAAGCAAGCAAGCAGAAATTTACAATTTTTTAACCATTTTTGTATTGATATATAATTATATCACAAAAAATCATTTGCTATAAATCCTTGAACCCTGATACCATAGTGTGCAACCAATGTGCTGTCATCGAGTAAAGTAAGAAGAAACTTGTCTCTGAAATCGAATATTCTCTCATCCAGGTTTCTAAATGGGGTGTAACTTCGCTCAATTCAATCCTGCCAAGACAAGATTGCGCATTCACCTCTAGTCCCATTTAATGTAGTACGCAACCTCAAAAAAATAATAAAATAGTTATAGAATCAAGCTTTCAAATTGCTGTACTGTGAAAATAAGTTCATGTCAGATAATCAGTTTTACCTAGGGGACAATATTATTTATGTACAACTTGATAGTATAGAAACAAACCTTTCACTTGTATCTTGTATGGCAACAAGAGTTACGGTGAGTAGTTGAGTAGCAGCGTTCACGTTGACTGTAGTCGCTTGGCGTATGAGGAACTCGTGCTCGAGCGCCCCATCTGAAGATATATCAAACTCACGTCTCTTCTCGCAAGATGCAGAAATTAGGGCTATAGCGACTGGAGATATATGGCGGATTTTCAGAGCCGATGTGCTTTTACGCGCACGGCATACCGACCTTAGAATGGTAAATAGTTTATTTCTGAACATCGTGTTTCTATTTTCTGGGCATAGTACCTAATTAAAGTTTATCAATTAACTTGGCTGGTGATGAAAGCATGTCTTAAAGCTTTGTAAATACGGTGGAACTTTATTTATCTACCATTTAGAATTTCATGCGGCACAAATAAATTGCCAATATTAGCCAAACAAACAAGGGCAAGAGCCTAGAGCCTTTGTCCACAGATTACTTAGGGAAACCTACGGTTTCAGATGGTCCTCTTATCCACTAGTACTTACTAGTATGTATTCTATCTGATCTATGCTCTTATCTATGTCGAAGCTGCACCGTTGCTATTTTAGACACAGACAGCAAGTTTTTTTTTCTCATTGTGGCTTCACAGATTTAGTGCATTATGATATACTGTTTATAGCTACATAGACTATTATGTAAGTATTGGTATTGCGTGGATATCTATAGATATTGTTATAGATACATTGGTATGAACCTAGTATTACCTACTTAACTACTTATTACACATTTCGCTTTTCACACTAATAGTTTTCGACATTGTAGCTAGACCGGGAAACTTTGGTAGGATTATGTACAGAATATTAACGCGAGTTTTATGACCCTAGACAATTTTATTATCAGTTTCCATACTAGGTATAATAAAAAAACCCACTTGCTGTCTGTCTAAAATAGCAACGGTACCTTCGACAAGAGGGGACCACCGACCGTCTGAGGTTTCACTAAATATATTCTGTATTCTTGGCCGTATATGCCGGGCTGCGTTCAGTAGCTTCGTCGGCCAAATATTGATCGACCAATATTTGATCGATGTTTCACGAATGGCTACTTCAGGCATGTGTTCCGTCGGCTCCATTGGCCAAGCCATATCTTGCTCTGACAGCGGATGTGCGGCGTTTACGAACTCAACTAGAGCATTATTTGCTCCACCCAATATTTGATCATGACCGTTCACGTCAACCTGTCAGAGCAAATTATGCTCAATTAAGCCGCTCCTCAACGCAGCGGCCGTCGGCCAAATATTGATCGACCAATATTTGATCGATGTCTCACGAACGGCTACTTCATGGCATGTTACAGAAGAAGGAGAAGAAGTCATTTACATTGTTCATGGATCACATGATAGTTACTGCTGCATATGCCACTTTTGACAGCCGACCAAGATTTGATCGATTCTACAGGTAGAAAGATTATGGTCTCGTCGAGCATAATTTGCTCTGACAGGTTGACGTGAACGGTCATGATCAAATATTGGGTGGAGCAAATAATGCTCTAGTTCAGTTCGTGAACGCCGCACATCCGTTGTCAGGGCAAAATTTGGCTTGGCCGATGGAGCTGCTGAACGCACGCCCGTAATGTTGTGTCTAGATTAAATAAAAATACTAATTAAAAATGTTTTTTTGTTATTGACCCATCTTGCTTGTGCATCTTTTCGAATTATGGCTACTGCTCACTGATTAGAAAGCGAAACTACTGCTGGCGGAAAGTGATTTATCATGACTACACCACATTTTCTCAACCTTCCCATCGACATAATAGTACATATCATCCAAAAACTACGGGTTCAAGATGTTTATAACCTAATTCTGTCGTGTAAAAGTTTAAAAAACTTAATAATCCACGACAATTATATTTGGAGGACAATTAGTAGAACGGAACTCGTTATAAATGATAATAAAAGATTCGGGTGAGTTTCTGGATTTTCTAGTATAACGCTATTACTAGCACACTGATGAATTTCGAATTATTAGTTATCATGATCATTTTCAATTTATTTCAGGAACTCCAGTGGATCTTGGTATGAAAAATGTAGAATATCACATAACTGGTCCAAAGGTATTTACCAAAATAAGGTAATTTGTTAAGAAAATGTATTTTATTTAACTTAATGTAATCTGGCTTACATACTCAGTTACACATACAGCTCTTTAAAACTATTTAAATTATCAAGAGTACATTTTTGGGTTTTGAAGTTACGTATACTTAGTGCAGTGGTGGTACTGGCCTAGAATAGTACTCCCCGATCTCTTGCCGTGGGTGCCGTAAGAGTCGGCTAATGGATCACGTAGCAGGAGGCTGCTGCGCCAGCGCCTTCTGAGGATAGGAAACCATACTGCTTTCGCCAACCCGCCTGCCTAGCGTGGCGAGTATTGGCAAATCCCCTTTATATGGGGAGGCATATGAGTAGCAGTGGACGCCCTTTGACTGCTATGAATGGTGATGTATAGGGCAGCCTAAATAAAGTAATGAGCCTTCAAATTGCTATGATTCCTAGACACTTCTTTCGATTCATGCATGTTCATCAGACTTTTCACATAAGAGTGTCAGCTTAGGATACTCTTGAGGTGGCCCTTTCTTAGAACTTCCTCAATCTGATTTCAAAACTCCACCTAGACCTTCCTCTTTCAACAGTACCATTCACTTCACCCTTGTTCACCTGCTTAGTCAATCTCCTTTCATTCATTCTCTCTACATGATCTACAAACTGTACATTTTCGACTCCAATTATACTTCTCAGTTTATTTTAATTTATTTATTTTAACTTTCTTCATCATTGTGGGGACAGCAGCGAGGCTAGAAATGCTTTGTAAGTGAATGTATATAATGTATATAAAAAAAAAACTAAATATGGAAGATTCATGTTTGCAATTAGCATTTTGTTGGGAAATACACTACTTATTTAGGGACTTTATGTGACAATGCATATTTTTGTACTGACCAATACATTTAATTTTTCCATTGTTCTCAGTTTTAATTTGCTTCCACATTTTGAACCACTAGTTTTTCATATTACTTAAAATTGTTACTGTTGTATGACTTGTTATAAGAGTATATGTGTTTGTGTGTTATATATTCAGAACAAACTAGAATAATCCTGAGTCATAAACCAAACAAAGTAAGTACATAGAATTAGTACTTTGAATGTAACTAAAACTTTATTGTATTTTTCAGGGGCTCCTCTATCATGATACCAATTATATGCCATGGCTTGAACTATATAATTTTGAAGCCTTACTTCTTACTGTTGGTTCTGATCTCCACTGTTATCCTGTGAATGAAAACGGCCTTCCCAATGGCAGACTTATGCAATGGAAGTTAACCATGCCTAAAATTGAACGATATGATAAGAGGACCAATGATATATCAAGATTTGTATTGAAGGACAATTTGATAGTCTGTGGCAATAGGTAAGTGACTGAGTGACATCTAATTAAAGAGATAATCCTCCTAAATTGTATGTACATAAGATATTATTTTTCCTATATAATAGTGAATTAATGTATGAAGTATATTATCCTTATATATATAATTCTAATGTACGTGTGTATGTCACTGAACTCCTAAACGGCTGGAGTGATTTGAATGATTTTTTTTGTATGTGTTTGGGTGGCGCCCAGGTTGGTTTAGATAAAAAAATCAGCCCGGCAGATGGTGCTGCAGTTGGCATGCACGACAATGTCTGTCGGGTCCGCTAGGAGAATATAAATATATAAATTTTATAACTTAGTGAATAGATGAAGTGGTCATATGTAGTGTCACACTAGTCCTGGAATGTTAAGTGTCTCTCAAAGACATCTACCGGAATCACAGAGAGATATTGTATTTTTTACAGGAATGGATCTATTTCTGTATACCGAGTTGACAATATTCATTCACAACCACATTTAATTCAACATGTGCGAGATTGTCATGATGAAGGAAACATTGAAGTATCAGCTGTGGACATCACCAACACTAGAGATCAGTCTTATTTGGTGACTGCCTCTACTGCGAGTCCAATTGTGCTTTTATGGACTTGGGGGATACATGATGAATATACAGACTTAAGCAGAGGTGGCTGTGATCTTGCTAGTAAGGTTTTGTACCTAATTATTTTATTCAAATCATCCCCTTCCGTGTACATTTGATTTACTTCAAACTCTTTATGTAAATGTACTCCAGTGACTAATGTAAGTCACCGCATGCAATAACTATCTGTGATTTTATGTTCTAGTACTAAATAGAGGACATCATTGATCTATGTAGCTTTTTTGGGCGGTAGGTGTGAAAGTTATAACAAGTGTTTTTCAACGCTCGTGCTTTATTAAGACATAAAATAATGCAAACAGCATTTGACAACTTACATATGTATTAAATAGTTAACTTCGACTCCTCGCCTGCCATTTGTGTGTTTATCCGCCACATATCACAGCACTATATACGAGAATTTATTATTTCACTTTTACTGCACTGCACTTGGGAACAATTCAAGATGGACGTGAATACTTATAATGAATCGCTTAATGAACTAATGCAGATGTTTTATAAGCGTATGGACAGTTTTGAAGGCAAGTTGCAGAAGACTCCAGCTTCTCCCAGTACTGAAACTTTAGCAGCTGAATTTGCCTCTTTCAAGGCTTTTGTTTTTAAGTCCATGAGAGCTCTTCAGTCACAGATCCAGCTACTCGCAAAGGAAACAGATCAACTGGAAATGCGAGGCCGGCGCAAAATACTGCTAATCCATGGCGTTCCAGAAAACTCAAAGGAAAATACGGCCGAGGTCATGACCCGAGTGGTAGTGGAACAATTGAAGCTGCCGGCATTTGTGATCGCCGATATTAGCAGATGTCACCGTATGGGTCGCACTGGAAATCCGGCGAAACCGAGGCCGATTCTCTGCAAGTTTCGTGAGGTCACTTTGCGAGACAGAATCTGGTCCTCCAAGGCCAGCCTCAAAGGCTCTGGTGTAACAGTATCAGAGTTTCTTACGAAGGCGCGACATACTGTTTTCATGGCAGCTCGACTGCAATTCGGTATCACAAAGTGCTGGACGAGAGAGGGATACATTTTCGTGGTTGACTCCGGTGGTGCTCGGCATCGTATCTGCTGTCAGCCAGAATTGGACGCAATATCGCCGAAGGATCTGTCGAAGCAAGTAGCGGCGGCCAAGGCGTCCGCGGGGACATCGGAAGTGGCACCGACTAAACAGAAGCGGGCTGCGGCCAAAAAGTAGTGGAGAAAGTCGAAATAATCACTTTACTACTATTTTTAGTAATTAATGTCAGACTGGATAGATAACTGGTAACAAGTAGGTAAACATTTTAACAGTTGTTAGGATTATGTACACTATCACATTTCTTTGGACTACCTTCGTAATTCTGATACCAATATTACTTTATGATGTGTAAACTATTTAGTTGACACATTGTTAGATACGAGCTTTCGCTGTCATTTTATTTTATGACTACCCTCATTCTTTATTTAATAGCACTTGTTGTTTATATTATTGTTTTGTACTATGTGTTACCATTGGAAACGTTCCGTCCTACGTAAAGTAATTAAAAATTGCAGCCTTAGATCAAGAAAGAAAAAGACGCACTGTCACCTGGCAAATGAAGCCACCTTTTCAAGGTGTGTGCGTAACATTGTTTTTAATATGACAAGAAAAGTCTCCGAAAATTCGATTATTTAATAATTTGGGTGATATGTAATACTTAATGTATTTATGAGGTAATGTCTCACTGACAAACGTGTTGTGTACATACATGTATTCCATACATTGATTCAGAAACAAGGACCTAAATATATATATATATATATATATTTATTAATTTTTTTTTATTATTTTTTTTATGCTTGGTTATCTGAATTTTAATTTTGTGTTATATTATTTAATTGATATTTAGGTTTTTGTGTGCTTATTTGCTGGGTATGCTTTATCCAGCTTCATTTAACTTTTCGAAATATTACAACTTTGTTAGGTTTATTGAATTAATTATTTATTATTTTTAATCTTAATTTTCTCTTTGATTACGTAAATAACGTTTACCTATTATGTTGCAAATACAGTTGGCATAAATATTATATATTTTCGTAATACATATCCGACAGCTTTAGGTTATTTCTGTACATTGTTTTTAGCTAATACACAGCACAACTGGCGGGTGGGCAGTTGGAGAACCGTAGATTACATTGGTGAATATTCAAATATATTATATTAGTAGATAAGTTATAAATTTATAGTTAAGTATTAAACAGTTTTATATTTGTTTTTTAGATTATTATGTATCATGATTGCAGCGATAGTGATGAGTTTGTATCTGTTTGCTCATCTGGTAGTATAGATAGTAGTTTTGAAAGTTGTTATAGCAATCCATCCTTGTCTAATAAAATTGACTCAATCCTCTCTGATAAGGTTAAACACTTTAATGTTTTTCATATAAACGCTCAGAGCATTCCGGCTCATTTCAATGATATGTTGGCATCTTTTGAGAATAAAAACATCCACGCGCTGCTGGTATCCGAGTCCTGGTTAAAACCATGTCTTTCTTCTTCTGCATATGCATTGCCAGGATTTCAACTGATTCGCAATGACCGCACTAGCTGTGTAGGCGGTGGTGTGGCTATTTATCTTCGTTCACACATTCCATTTTCTTTACTGAGTATGTCATCGCAACCGCCTCCAGCTTGTGCTGGTGAACATCTTTTTATCGAAGTTACCATTAATCACACCAAAGTGTTGCTCGGTGTTTATTACTCTCCTTCCTATAGAATAGACTTCTTTTCATCATTTGAATGTCTCTTGGAAGACTTCTCTACATCTTATGATCACACTATTATTATGGGTGATTTCAACACCTGTCTATTAAAGCAGGATTCCCGATCTTTAACTTTTGAATCTGTTGTAAGGGCCAATAACTTGACCATACTGCCATTAAATGCAACACATCACTTTCCAAACTGTACACCGTCCCTTCTTGATCTAATACTTGTTTCATCAGTATCTCACGTCAGTAATTTTGGTCAATGTGAGGCGGACGCCTTTTCTTATCATAATATGGTGTACCTTTCCTACAAAATCCGTCCGCCTAAGCTTAAGCCCAAAATTGTTATGCAGCGCAGTTTTAATAGTATAGATTTAGACATTCTCCGCCGGGATGCCCGTGAGGTTGATTGGTCTGGCGTTGTAAGCGTGGAATCTCTTGACCAAAAAGTTGACAAATTCAATGCTATCATCACTAGCCTTTTTGACGCTCATGCTCCGTTGAGACCAGTAAAAATTAAGCATTTGCCTGCACCGTGGCTCACTACTGAGATTAAATCACTGATGATCAAAAAGATTTCGGCTAAGACACGGCTTAAATATAAGCCAACGGAAGCAAACAAAGATAGGTATTCAAAATATCGAAATCACTGCAATAAAGTGTGTAGAGACGCACAACGCCGTTATATCCATTCCAAGGTAGAAAATGAAAATCCTGCAAAAGTGTGGCAGTTTCTAAGGTCACTAGGAGTTGGAAAATCTCGACAAGAAAAAATTCCTAAAGACTTAGACATAAATGCGCTAAATCAATATTTCTCAACTTCTGCCAATTTCGATGGACAAACAAAAGCTGCTACATTGTCTTATCTTTCCACCATTCCAACCCCTGGCCACTCTCAATTCATATTTCAACAATTTGCTGATTGTGATATTAAGAAGAGCATAGAATCCATCTCATCAAATGCTGTTGGCAGTGATAGTGTCAGTAGAAGAATGATAATACTGATTCTTGATGAGATCCTCCCTATCATAAAACACATCTTAAACGCTTCAATCTCTAACAGTACGTTTCCTTCTGTTTGGAAGGAATCTGAAATTCTTCCTCTTCCTAAAAAAAGTAACCCTAGCACATTTGCCGAGTATCGTCCCATTTCTATTCTCCCTTTTCTTTCTAAAGTTCTCGAGCGACTCGTCCATCAACAAATCACCTCCTTCCTTACCCGTAACAGCCTTTTGAATCCTCTTCAATCCGGTTTCCGCTCAGGTCACAGCACTGCCACAGCTCTAGTTAAGGTAACTGATGACATCCGACATGGCATGGATGATAGGAAGTTGACAACAATGGCACTACTCGATTTTAGTAATGCCTTTAATAATGTAGACTTTGACATCTTACTGGGACTTCTTTGCTCTCTTAATGTATCTCCGACAGCGGTTGATTGGTTTCGTAGTTACCTGTTCGATCGTCGGCAGCGAGTTCGCATTGATGACAACCTCTCATCATGGTGTAATACTACTGCAGGCGTTCCTCAGGGCGGCGTTTTATCTCCTCTTCTCTTCTCCATTTTTATCAACTCAATTTCAAAAAATCTTGCTTCTTCTTATCACCTTTATGCAGATGATTTACAAATTTATACACAATCTTCATTAAATAGATTGCCAGAAGCGATTGCTGAAATTAATTCCGATTTGCAACATATCTCTAACTGGAGTATCAAATACGGACTTAAAATTAATGCACAAAAAACGCAAGTGATAGTTATTGGTGCTCCTAGGATGATTTCAAAAATTGTTTGGTTTCAACTTCCACAGGTAATATTTGACGGTAGTGTTATTAAAATCAGTGAAACTGTCAAGAATTTAGGAATACTCATTGATAAACAATTATCATGGGTTCCCCAGCTTGCAGAAACAAGTAGAAAAATATTCGCTTCATCATCATCTCTAAGAAGATTACGTAATTTTCTACCAATTGCTACTAAAACTGCGCTTTCACAAACTTTATTACTCCCAATTCTTGATTATGCAGATGCCGCGTATCTAGATTTAACCGAAGAACAGCTTAATAAGCTTGAACGCTTACAAAACTTTTGCATTAGGTTCATATTTGGCCTTCGCAAGTATGACCATATATCTCAGTTTCGTAAAAAGCTTAAATGGTTGCCCATTCGTTTTCGCCGGAATGCCCACATTCTGTCCCTCCTCTACAATATACTTTTTATACCGTCCTCGCCTTCTTATCTCAAAGAACGTTTCGAATTTTTACATGAGTCTCACTCCGCTAGCTTGCGTTCATCAACAGCTCTCAAACTGAAAATACCTATTCATACTTCTGAGGCCTACGACAAGTCTTTCACAGTGTATGCTGTCAATCTTTGGAATGCTCTGCCTTTAGATATAAGACAAGCAGAATCTTTGCAAATTTTCAAAAACAGGGTCAAGAACTACTATCTATCTAAACTCTAAAATGTTTAATTTTATTTTCTCCGTTATTTTGTATCATGCAATGTGTAATGCATATGTAAGTGCAATATTTTCAATTGTGTATTTATCACTTAACAGTTGTTTAATATAAGTTGTATCCTTTGTAATGTAACTATTAATATTCACTGCCGTATATTCTATCTTTCGATACTGTCCATCCAAAGGTTGTCTGGTAGAGATCGCTGCAAGCGATAAGACCGCCCATTGTAGCACCATAATGTTTAAAATTAAGTTTTGATTACTGTTACATTTATTTTTTGCACTGGTTTACAATAAAGTGTTATTGTATTGTATTGTATTGTATGTAGCTTAACTTTGATTTGTCTACGAAATGTAAATTTCATAAAAAACAAGTGTAATCTGCACCCGCCAATTTAATTTACTGACTTATGTATCCCTCTTGGTGGGGTTTTTATAATTGTTAAACTTTATCCGCTCTTCCACTTTTTTGCCTGCAACATCTGATATATAATTGTGTGTTCTGCTTTAGTCTCATCTTCAGAAAATTCTTAGCACTCTCTCCTCCTCCGCTATTGTGTCGTTAGCTATTACAATAACAAAAAACAGAGTTACGTAGCCAGAATTGAAACCACATTTATTTATCATATTCATGGTTATACAAAAAAATATCACTTAGTAATAATTCTAAGCTGGAATCATTATAAATTTAATATTTTGTTTCATTTCAGATTGTTTTGGGATTGATCTAGGTTCAGATGTATGTATTGGTGCAAAATGTGTTAGTTTAAGTGATATTGGAGACAAACTTGCTATCGGACCAGATGGAAACAGTAAACCAGTCTTGATCGATCTCAAGGTGTAGGTAATATTATTTAAAAACATTGTTTATTAGAATAAGATAAAAATATAATTATAACAAGCAAATAAGAGTTTGTGGTTCCACTATGAATTGTAATGAAAAATGAAGAGATTCTTAGAAGAATAAATATCACTGATATAGCCCCAGTGAATTAGCAAGCTAAAATAGCACGCAAGATACATGTCATGTATAACTGATGTTTGATAGGGTCGAAATGTGTGTCTGAGTGTGAACTCTAGTGGAGTGGACCATGGGGCCGCTTCCATTTGGAGTCGGAGGCCTCACAACTGGGGCCTATTTTTTTACACAATTAAAATTACAAATAGTAAACCAAGCTTTGTCAGTTATGCAAGAATAATATTATGTTTATGAAACGTAAATTTCACTGTTTATGATTGATATTTGTTACTTTACATTGGTTTGTCGTTTTATAATTTATATGCCCCTGTTCTCTTCTCTAAATAATTTAACATACAATTGTTGTCCGCCTATATCTCTTTCACGGCTCACTTCTTCCAAGCCTATAGAAACATAGTACAAGCATAATAGAAACACAGTACAAGCATAGTAGAAACACAGTACAAGCCCACAATAGAAACATAGTAAGATTTGTGTTTATGATTTGTATATTATTATAACAATGGGTTTATAGAAATAGTATATATAGAAAATCTTAATTTTAATGTGTCAATGGGTGTGTGCCTCATTAAATACCATTATTATGATACATTACACAATAGGTTTGTGTGGCTCTTTAGTATGTACAATGAAAATATCAATCGCAGCGCGTATCCGTCTGGTCAGTCGCCTTATAATTATTTTCCAAGTGTACCTACAGTGGACAGAGAAAACGGTCTACCAGTTTTGAAAAATGTTCCTGTGTAATCACAATAGCGATGAGGTTCATATTAAAAACTGACAATATTATTACACTGGAATATGAACCATGTTGTTTTATAATGTCAATTAATAATCTACTACCGTAAGGTCGTAGACGATATATGTCGCAAACTGCACCTACCGCTTGCTATCAACATACAAAAAATATTATTCAGAGGTTTTCTCCTTTTTTGAAGTATGTTACTTTCAGTATGGAGTTTGTTATAAAATCGGACGACTCTGGAAACATAACACAGATCGTGCAAGATATCCAGTGGCACGACGAGAATACGCTTTGCTATGTAACTCACTCTGGCACCCTGGAAATGATGGACATTAGGACACAGGAAGTGGTAAGTATTTTTATATTGAGAATAGGCTGGCGTTTAATCACTTCTCTTGACTTCACTTAAGATCTCACTTGATCTTAAGTGATGATCGGTCTACAATGGAGCTCGCCTGTATTTACATACAATCGTGGAATATGCAGATTTAGAGCAATAACTCAGAATTAGGGAATTAACTCTACTCGTTAATATTATGCACTTGAAGAAGCAAAACGCTTGGTCTGACAATTTGGAACGTCTACCAAGTATAGATGTTGCATCGCCGTTTGTCTGGTCGTTTTTGGATGGAATGGGGTCTGAGAAATCAAATTATGTAACTCCAAGACACATTCTCTGAAATGTATCTTGTAAACCATCAATAAACTAGTGACTTTACGATGATGCTGTAGGCTTTGAAGTCAAGTGTGTTAACTAGAATCGTTGTTAATAAGCCGTTTTGCTCCCTTCCGTGGACTTAAAAGAGCCAATAGCCCCGAATTGGCTGGCGGGCAAGCCGTTCAACAAATGAAGACAGTATTCCGTACATGACCGAACTTGTGCTTTTACCACAAACTACCGCCAAAATACATATATATACCGAGCGTGCAAAACTTTTAACGACTACAACAAGCAGAGCAACTTAGATATCGATATTTTCACATCCAGCCTTTCATCGATCAAGGCCAAACTTAACCAAACCTTCTTTGGCTCAACGCAGGTGAAAATAGGAAATGATTTTAAAAAAAGTGTGTTCTTGTGTGCAAAAATTAAATTTTTCTAAGTCTTTAGTGTTAATTTTGGATTGAGAATGTTAAAATATTGTGTGTGATTTTTAGTAGGCAGATAATCTCTATTTGTGGAGACTTATTAATGACTCTTTTCATATTGTTATTCAATCAAACGGGGCTTAATCGCGAGAAAAACATTTAGTAATTTATTTACCTCGACGTTTCGACCAAGTTGCATTGGTCGTGGTCACGAGAAGACGTATGAATATGACGATATGAAGATCTTTTCATATTCAATACTGTCTACCTAAGTTAAGCTATGTGTCGATAGTCTTCTTAATAATAAATAAATACCTAGTAAACTATTACTGGTTCACTACAAAATAAAGCTATGGTCAAATCAACGCGTTCTGCATACGTTTCAATCTGGATGTATTGGTTGGAACCTCGCGCATATTCTCTGCCTCGCGACATACTGGTTTCTTACAAAGTCTTGCTCCTCGACCACACCGATCTAGTGAGACAACTTAAAAGAACAAAACCATTAGAATTAGTGTATACTGTTCTGTGATAGTGTATTAGTGTCAAGAAACTATAACACCAGGAAAATGTAATTACGTGAAAAAAATGGCCCAACTAAAGTCGTCTCCAAGTAGGCGGGGCTTATAAATCGTGTCCAGCGCGCCGTCATAGTCTGTATTAGGTATCGTTCCTTGGGTAGGTTAGGTCAGCGTAATGTGGTTAAAACACTGCTCATACAAAACAAAGCTTCTCCGCCTTTCAAACGTCGGATTAATTTGAAACTTCGCAAACTTATCGAGAACCAATGACAATGCATCAATATAAATAGTTTGTCCCATTATACTCAGGATTTCCAGAATAAGCGATTTTTTATATCCAATATCCGGAGGTATCTCTGTGACAAGTAGCGTGTTTTTTAATATTTAAAACTATTCTAATTTTACAGGTGTACAAAGCAAGTGATCCATTTAAAGCAGGATTCTATTGTGTAAAGACAGACGGTAACCATGCTATAATGACAGGATCCAGCCAATACTCGCGATGTGTACTTTATGATTCTCGCAAACCTCAGCACACTCAGGTACATTAGTGTTAATTTTTGAATCGTTAGGAGCTGGAATTAATTATTGTACAGCTGCTAATGCTCACTAGCTAAGTTTTTCGCATCTTCTTATCTTGATATATCTCCTCGATGACAAACCGTTATGACGGTACATTTATTTATTTATTTATTTATTTATTTATTCATACAGCACATGTAACTTACAGACTATGTCCAAGGCATTACAAGGCAAGACTAAGGTAAGCAATCAGTTCCGTTTGGAATTTGCTTACCCTATCACAAAATATATCCACATGTGGGTTTTGAGTGAGCAAGCCATTTAATACTTTTATCACCCTATTCGTGGGTGCATTTTGAGCGCGAATGGTATGTACGTTCGCAGGCAAAGCAAATAGGCGACGTAAGAGCCGCGGGCCGCGTTGGGCGTCCGCGCCTCGCATGTAATGTGTTGGCACACTCAGCGATAATTTATCTAAGGCAGATGGGTTATCTATCATATTATGAATTAGTTGGTAATAATGTAAGGCGAGTAGCATTTTACGTCTAAGCTCTAATGTATGAAGACCCACCATACCCATAACAAACATGGAAGGAAACATGTATGGGTAATACCCGTATAGTCTTTTGTAGATGTATCTGGCGAACTTACGTTGAATTTTTTCGATCATAAGTGAATACTTATTCTCGTAAGGATCCCAAATAACTGCATTATACTCCAATTTGCTACGGACATAGGCGTAGTACAAGATCATTGCCGCATTGACATTCCGGAAATTGTAAGATGTACGCATTAAAAACCCTAACATTTTATAGGCTTGTTTGCATATGCACGTTATGTGATTTCTGAAATTAAGCTGAGAATCTACTGTTAACCCAAGATCTTTGACTTCGTTCACATGTTTTAGTTTCGTGTCCGATAATTTGTATTCATAATTAATAGCGTTATGGATTCTAGTGATAGTGAGAACCTTACATTTGTTGATGTTGAAGTAGAGTCTATTTTTGTTACTCCAGTCTGATATTCGATCAATGTCCGCTTGCATAGCCTCGAAGTCTTCACTATTTGTAACTGTTGTGAATAATTTCAGATCATCCGCAAATAGAAGACATCGAGTGACTAAAGTTTTTGGTAGATCATTGATCATTATCAAAAACTGGGTTGGTCCCAATGTAGAGCCTTGACTGATGCCAGATCTAGTATAATAAGTTGACGACTCGAAGTTCTCCAACTTCACATATTGCATACGATCTTGGAGATAGTTAGCAAAAAAGCTAAGTAATTTTGGGTTAAAACCTATAGATGCACATTTCGCTAGCAAAATGTCATTATCCACGCGATCGAACGCTTTTTCGAAGTCAAAATATGCTACGTCAACCTGCAGACCAGCGTCCATCTTGGAGGTAACGTAATTAACAAAATTTATGTGGTTTGTTACCGTCGACCGTCCTGGTCTAAAACCGTGTTGACTGTCATCTAAATATATAGCAATCTGTTGCACAACACGAGCATTCACGACAGACTCCAATAGTTTTCCAAAAACTGACAGCACTGCTATGGGTCTATAGCTACGTATATCTGATTTGTCACCACCTTTATGGATAGGCGTAACGCGAGATATTTTCCAATGTTTAGGATAAATTGAATTTTTTATTGCCATGTTAAAAATATGTAAAAGAGGCCTGAGAAGCACTGATTTGCAGTCCTTTACAACATAAGGAGGTATCCCGTCAGGACCTGGAGCAGAACGAGCGCGCACTGCCATAATGGCTTTCAGTAATTCAGATTTGGATATACTATTGATTGTAATGTGTGAAGCGAAGCCAGATTCGTTGAGGCTATAAGTTTGTGCTTCCTGTACGTTTAGCCTGGGTACTTCTTTCAAGAACATTGAACTAAAGTATTTAGCAAATGCTTCGGCCGCGTCCAGTCCAGTAAAAGTATTCGCGTCATATGTGAATATATCACAAACATGTCTGTGTGCACGTCGCTGCTTCACATATTGCCAAAATTGTTTCGGGTCCTTTTTTAGGTCATTTTCAATACGTTCAGTATATTCACGGCATGCGTTGTCAATGAGTTGCTTTACCAACGATCTGTAGTACTTAAACATTTCTAGATTAAATAATTTATTTTCTTGCTTGTATCGAGCTAGATGAAAGTATTTATTTTTTAGGTTACGTATAATATCTCCCGTAAACCAGGTAGGGTAAAAATACTTTTGTGTTATGTTTAGGTATGCGGGTCTCTTACGTGGAACAAATTCCTCAATACATTTATTTAATTTACAATATAAAATATCAACGGCCAAGTTAACATCATTAGTACCAACTAACTCATCCCAATTTATATTGCATATAGAAGAATAAAGGGCGCTAAAATCAGCCTTGCGGAAATTCCAGTTAATGTTTGACAACAATACCTCAGAGGGGGGGTCGTGCGATAAGGACCGATCACTGCGGCTGCACCTCGCGTTGCAAGTCAGTGCGGCCGTGATCTCCAGGCACGGATGATATCTGTCAATTTTTACGAGGGCGTCAGTGTCCTCGGATACACGTACGCGATCTTCAGACAAGTCACTCAAAACCAAATCTAAAATACCACCATAGGCATTATTTACGTGATTATGTTGCTTTAACTTGCAAAAGCTTAAAAACATGTTAAAATGCTCGGATACAGTGGAACTAAATGAGTTTAAATTAAAATCTCCTAAAATTATAACGTCTAGTGTAGAATATTTACATACAGCGTTTTCTAAAACATTAAGCACATCCAAGTATTGATCATTATTATATGAAGGTGGAATATAAACAACACAGAGTAATATTTTGTTATTTTTGAGTGAGAGCTGAGTTATAATTATTTCGTGGTCCTTTGTAAGGCCATCCAATTGAGTGATGTGTTTCACAGTAAAGTGACTGCGAGCCGCTAGCAGAACTCCACCCCAGCCAGCTTCACTGCTTCTATCTTTTCGAAGAACCTTATATCCAGGTGGGAATAATTCTGCATCAAACACCGAGCTATTTAAGAACGTTTCCGTCATAGCAACGATATCATAATTGTTAGTGATTATAGAACTTTTGAATGACTCAGTTTTAGTACGCAAACCCCGCACATTTTGGTATACAATACGAAGCAATTTATGATTTCTACGTAGTTTCTTTGGTGACACCGCGAAAATTATGGCGCCATGGTTTTAGGCAGATGTCAACAGCCCAGTTATCCTCCGTTAGTAACTGTTCACATAACTTGGCAGGTACGCCAATTTTAAAAGAAGAGTAGTTACCCTTGGATTTTAAGACTTCAACTGTACATTTTTCTATCTTGCAACTTACAGCCAAATGATCGCTTATCATTTTATCGGTAGTTCCCTGCTTAACGTAGTATAGATGATAATATTTCCAACGCTCAGAAGCTTCCAGCGCTGTTTTCCCTGGTGCAGCAACTCCTTTGACAACATTGGCCGGCGCTCGGTTTTGTTTACGCGTTACTTCGGTCCATTCGTTGTTTGCGGCAGGCTGGTTGACAGCGGGTTGAATATTATTTCTACATTCATTTGATTCGGCCGGTGACGTAGGTATGCCAGAGTGAGTTTGTAGTGACGGCATCTTAGAAGCCGCTGATTTTTTTGAACTATCGGCGGTAGGTGCAATTGATAGGTGCGTAGGTGTTTGTTTAGCACAAGATTTTCCGATGATGGCTGACGACGCCCGAATACTAGCCGCTCTTCGTTGTTTTGCCTCACTCCGTTCCGAAATCTCATTCATCTCTCGTGTAGGTGCTTGGATACTTATGTTACCTACACATTGGCTCAACTGAGAGATCAAGTGAGCAATTTGATCTGACTGAGACTTTATGGTCTTATTTTGTTCACGTACCACTTCATCCAGAGATTCCAACTTTTTCACAGCGTTCAACAAAAGTTGTTGCATATCTAACACTACTTTTTCAAGCTTAATTTGCGACATATTTTAATAAAAATCAAACTTTTGTTAGCAGAGTTACAAAAACACGTTTACTGAGGTCGGCCTACCCTCAACTTTTTACTGATGTAATGCAGAAATGGTCACAGATCCTAGCCTCAGAATAACAAATGGGCCGCGTACACTGTACACTACACCCATTATTAAATTAATTTTAATTACGAAAGAACTTACGTTTATAAGTCTTGATGGATACGTAGACCGGTTTCGTGGCATAGTCTTTCTTTCATAGAAATCATTCACTCTACTGCATCTTCTCAAGTTCTGACTGACCGATCTATGACTTTACCACTCCTACTATGGTGGCTTTCTCAGTTTAACCCTTCGACCACCACAAATCGAAGACTTTTATTCCATATATAGTGTCGTCGATCAACATATTGAGAGAAATTGCTGAATTAATGTATTTTCCATATATAGTGATGTTCGGATATATATTTAGATTCATGATTTAATATCATTTGATCCCAGATGAAAGACCAAGATTAGAGATTCTTCAGAGAGAGCCGGTCTATAATATAATTAACGGTACAATGGTACCGACTATGGCACCCCTTCACTGTTATTTATAATTAGTATTTTGTAGCAGAGTGCGAGCAGCCGTATTTAAGTAGGGCGCTATATAAAATTAAATTATTGAGCGTGTGAGATTCAGTAACTAGACGTTCCACGTTCCACCCTGTCGCACGAAGCGTTTTGCTTCCACATTCATAGTGCGTACAACTAACGAGTGGAATTCATTGCAAGTCTGTGTTTCCACATGGATACAATCTGGGCATCTTCAAGTCACGAGTGAACAGGTATCTTCTAGGCAGGCGTGAATCATCGTAGACCGCATTATCACTTAACATCAGGTGAGATAGTGGTCAAACGACTGTCTATTGTGAATAAAAATAATAATAAAAAAACTAATGCGTCCAGTGCCATGGACAATATAACGTAATTCAAAGTTTCTGCATCAGAATTTGGGTGGCAATTGTTATGGGCATTTAGTGTTTACTATTAGCCAGTTTCGTTCTATCTACAAAGGTAAAGGTCTCTCGGAAAACCATTATAATGTAAATACTATGGATACTTAAACAAATCACAAAATCAATAGTAAATAAATGATTTAATGGATCGGGACGACTATTCAATATTAAATGTAATCGAATACCGATTAGTTGGTGAAACTTCCGTATATGGCCGAGTATTGACTAAAATACAGCTCTGAAGCGCAAAAAGTCTGAACATAGAAAATATATTCTCAAAAACCTGCCATGGTTGTTGGGAACAACCAACGGAATTAAAATCTAGTGTTCATTCTATTTCTGTCTGTCTGGTGTTACCTATTTAATTATATAATTTAATCCCGACCCTATTCTATCACCGGTCGAGAAATGCTACGCCACTTAAGCATCATGTAAAATGTTGTTTCTTCCCTTACAGCTTTATTTCACACAACAGAAAAGAAAGTCGAGTCCAGTGTATAGCTTACACTTTGATTCAACCAAACTTATCGCCGCTTCTGATAGAGGAGTCACCGCTCTAAACTTCGATGTACCTGCTTATTCAACAACAGCCCGAGATTTTTCCCACGCGTTTATTCACTAGTTTAAAGGCATGTAAGTTGTTTACATTCCTAAAGTATTAAGGTCACTCACTACTTACTAACGAGGAACAGAGGGTTAAAAAGCGTTAAAAATGGGCCGTGTTATTCCAAAAAGAAAAGCATGAGCGGGACCTTGCCACTCCGAGGCCTTCTTTAATACAATATTTAGAAGACAAAAATACTTGGAATTCTCCGCCTCTGCCAAGTCTTTTTAACTATGTGTAACCTGAGAAAGTGGATGTGTGTACTGTAATGAACGCATTTCAAAATCTTATTGAAAAGAATGGCCCCGAGTTTCTTGCTCATTCCTCTGGATTTGGCTCTATTTATTTTGGAAAGCGGCTTCGAATCTTAATACGATTGTTTTTACCCGACTGCGAAAGAAGGAGGGTAATGTCTTTTAAATTTATTGACGTTTAGAAGTACCTACGTCCTTGATACTTAAATTGAATAAATGCTATTGAATTTTATCCATTGTTTTATTTTTGTTGCCTTACTAAGCTACTAGGGGTACTCTTGGTTATATGGTGTTTGCCTGTTGTATTTATTCTATCAGCGTGCAAAATGCAAATGCGCGTTGATCGTGAGAACTCATAATAAAAAAATAAATAGGGTCAAGGGTCTCTTCTAATCTAATATAGAATCCGTTTTCTTAAGTTAAGAAATTTCTGGTACTGCCTCTCAATTACAAAGAAAACTGCTCAGAGTAGGTATTTACATTACTTATATAGGCAACTCAAAATGAAAGATAAAAATGCACATACGCGAATACAGAACTCTTATGTTGGTTCATGGTACATGTATATTTATCAGACTTTACATGAATCGCACAATATTGCTTCGATAGTATTTTTTACGGAAGCAATAAACTTGTTAATAATTTTCTCATAGTCACCTTAATTTTCGTATTTAAAATTGTCAATAAGCAAAAATAATTTTGGATTTAAAATAATATGTTTTCTTTTAAATTTGGCTTTGTCTATCAACATTAATAACATAGTAAAAAACATAACTTAAATATATTTTTTATAATAAACTTAGGAAAGCTCAGTCACTATCTGCATTTAAAGGCTAAGTGTAAGAATTTTACCTAACGCAGTGATTAGCTTCATAAAACCGAATAATTGATAGTTACTGTTGATTATTGGACATACTAAATATTTATACTTATGTATCTTCTTATTTCAGTTTATGTAGATACCTATATGTATTTTTATTGTGTAAATATATTATATTTATATATATATATATATATTCATATTATATAAAGCTGAAGACCCACTGATTGATTCACTCACTGACATCATTGTTCTCCCAGAAGGAGTATTTTTGGGTTGAAATTATGGTGTGGACTGTATAGAGAGTGCTCACGTGACCCCCAGAAAAATCCGAAAAGTGGCATTTTTGGTTTCCTTCATGGAACAGGTGTAGGGATCTCGGAAACTATAATCGATGAGGGGTAGGTGTCAAAACTAAAATGACTAAAACCCTGGGAACCTTTTAGAAAATTAAAAAAAAAATACCCTCCCGAACAAAAAAGAGGTTCTCCCATACAATACCAAAATCCAAGTTGCTCCGATCTGGCTGAAATTAAGTATTTAAGGAGATTTGGGGTCCCTGATTCTAAATATGAAAAAAGTTTTTTGATGACGTCATTTGTTTTGTTTTTTACGGAATGCGGAATTTTGGTGGCGAAACCACATTCCCTTTGCGAGGCCGTAGGCCGAGCTGCAATCGAGCGAGGCCGCAGGCCGAGCTGTGGAGGCGAGGCCGAAGGCCGAGCTCCACCCTAGCGAGGCCGGAGCCCGAGCTGTAGGCCTGCGAGGCCGCAGGCCGAGCTGGCCGTCATTGAGAACAGCTTATAAACATTCCCTTTGTAACTTGCGAGGCCGCAGGCCGAGCCTTAAACACCGCGAGGCCGAAGGCCGAGCTTCAAACCTGCGAAGCCGGAGGCCGAGTTTTCGGCCCGCGAGGCCGCAGGCCGAGCCGTGTTAGTAACTTACGAGGCCGAAGGCCGAGTTCCGAATGGGGTGTACCTCATTAACGCATCCTATGGAAGTCGCTAACGAGGCCGAAGGCCGAGTCCCGGATGGGGAGTTTTTTTCACATCTCGAGCTGGTCTCCAATGTAACTGCCCACGTTATTTACTACAATTAGAGGTAGGGTCCCTTAACAAAAGTCGTTTAAATTCTTTGTGCGATTTTACCCCGACTAAAATTTTAATGAAAAAAATAAACTTGCATATTATGGTAACTCTGTTCTCACTTTGTACTGAACTTGAAGAAGCTGTCTTTACCACCGCGAGGCCGAAGGCCGAGCTTCAAACCTGCGAGGCCGAAGGCCGAGCTTCAAATCTGCGAGGCCGAAGGCCGAGCTCGAATGAGGTGTAACGCTTCAACGTACCATATGGGAGTCTCTAACGAGGCCGAAGGCCGAGTTCCGGATAACGAGTATTTTCACATATCGAGCTGGTCTCCGAGGCAACTGCCCACGTTAACCACTGCACTTAGAGGTGGGGTCCTTTAACAAAAGTCGTTTAGAAACTTGGTCCGGTTTTATCGCGACTAAAATTTAATTAAAAAAATCAACTTGCACATGGTAACCCTGCTCACACTTTCTACTGAAATAGATGAAACTGTGAGTTATTCGATTTGCATGAGAATTTTATATCTTTTTAGCAACTGCAACGACATTTTTGTTAATAATACTAATGCTCATCGATAACGCGGGCTGCTCGCAGCCCGCGCGCCACCCAAATACTAGTATATATATACATTTACCTATATAATTATAAAGTCATGGATTAGTATTATTATGTGTGTATTATGTATGTAGATGAGTGTATTCTATTACTTTTAATGTACACCCTATACCTTTTATAACTTTGTGTGACTCCTTACTAAGGTTGACTGGAAGAGATCGCTTTCAGCGATAAGTCCGCCCTTTGTAATGTATTGTTAGATTTAAGATGTATTTATGTATTGGTTTTCTTTGTGTGTACAATAAAGTGTTTTGTATTGTATTGTATATTTTATTAGCATTATTATAGTTTTTAATTTTTTTATTATTATCACACTCAGACCCCCGCACTAGGATTCCCTGTGTCGCGGGAGGCATGGACACACAATCACAGCACATAAACACCCAAGACCCGGGACAAACATCTACACTCATCGCACAAATGTTTGTCCCTGCCGGGATTAGAACCCAGGGTCCCGGAGACAGAAGTCATGTCACTGCCACTAACCACTGCACCACGGCGACCGTCGTATTTTGATAATATATTGAAAATATAGATTTTTTTTTAGGTTGGTAAGTTAAAAGTGTGGGATAATGTGTACCTACGTATTTTATAATAGCCAAACGAATCCGCTATGCGTTTCCAAATAACCTTAAGACAACTCATCTACTTTTCAACAACGCAACGCCATCAAGAAAACATCGGCCTTAATTTAACGTAACGTAATAAGAGCGTTAGAAAGAGTTATTGTGTCAATCCCACTAATATCATGAATGTGAAAGAATGGATGGATGTTTGTTACTCAATCACGCCAAAACGGCTGAACGGATATGGATGAAATTTGGCACAGAGATAGATTATAGTCTGGAATAGCATTTTATCTACATTTTTATCCCGGTACAATGTATGATTTCCGTTGTATAAATGATGTAGCGGGAAAACCGTAATCCACGCGGATGATACCGCGGGGCGCTACTAGTATACTCAATAAGTGGTTAAAACTATTCTAAAATCTCAGTAAACTTTAAGGCATGATTTGCATAACTCGGAAGGTTTATTTTGCATATATAAATAAGGCCATCCCTGCCTTATATATGCAAAAAAACTAATACTGAAATAAAAAACAAAAATAATAGCATATAAATTATTATTATACGACCATAATAATGTAATATAGGTACTTGTATTATTACCCCTTATTAAGTTAAGTTACTTGTTTAATCTTTCGCTATTGGATAATAAGCATATGTACTTAATGCCAAAATAATCGTAGCCAAAATTTTAAAAAAGTAACTGTCAAATGGAAACTTAGCGGCGTGCATAGTGATCTATGGCGTAAACAGAAACAATCTACAGTGGCGTAGATTTCGTGCGCATGGCATCGCAATAGTAACTAGTACATATTATTTCGATGGCGCATGGATATATGTACTTATCTATGATATATACTTCGTAAATCACGTACTAAATATTTCTCACATAAATAGAAAAAATGTAAATCAACAGCATAACATTCATTTTTGAAGTGAAAACTTCTTTAGCGGCGTTGTACAGTTTTGTATGGGGAAAAAATGTTTAACTCGCGTCAGGCCTCGTAATACTGATCGCAAAATTCTTGAGGCGCGTGACGTCGAAAATTCGTAAGACGGAGGGAGAGTGGTTGAATAAATTTCAACCACTCTCCCTTCGTCAACTTAAATAAGTTACGAATAAGGAACATTTCGTTTGATGGTAGGTATGATAAGACCTTTTTGAAGCAGACCGCGCTCACCTCGCTCGCCCGTTTAACATGTTGATTTGACTTCATTCTTTTGTATGCTCTATCGCCCTCACTATAGTCACAAAACAGATACCAGAAGTAAATCGCGTGTAATCACTGCACTTTTATACCTACGCTCGGCGGTCGCGCTAAGGTTGTCAACTGGCTTAAGCACAAAAACTATCATAGTACCTAGTGGCACTCGTATAACTAGTTGTTTGATTTATTGTTGAAAATGAAACAGGAAGTACTTACATATTTTATGCTTTTTTTGTTAATTAGAAATTTGTCTCAAAAAATACATAATATTGCGACGATTTCGAAATTGGTGAAACGCACGATTTTATTTTGTATATTTTTTTTCATTTATTCAATTTTTACATTGTTTAACTTATGCTAAAAATACTCAAAAACCTAGAATAGATTTGTTTTGAGTATCAAATCTTCTTAATAATAATTACTCAATACTTACAAATTAGTGAAACAAAATCTAAAGCCTAAAAATGGAAAAAAGTCTGTCTCCTTATATAATACACTATTATTTGTTTTAAAGTTAATTATATAAATAATTCGGGGGCCGGGACGCTAACTTACCTTCCTACCTAACTATTCTGTGTTATGTTAAAACATACCATCAAAATAGAAGAAAATACCTATTTGCATCTCTGAAACAAATAGTAGCTTAAAAAACGACCATTTACCGTTTAATGTTGAATTTAAACAACCGTCCAATTAATAGTTACATTCAATTTTTTTGTTGCTTCAATATTGCACAAAGTTCACAGACGCGTGTCTCAAGCGGATGGCACTAGCGCTCTCACTTATTTGAACCGATTTGAGAACTCGTGTCCGTGAGAGGTGTCTATGCGTGCGTGGCTCGAGCGCACTTTGTATGTGGATTGACTTCTACCTGTCTATTTTGTGCTATAGTGTATAATGTGTAGGTACTCTAATCAATAAACCTAAATAACTATTGTCATGTTTGTGTACGATAGCGCAATAAAGAAATATTGTATTTTATCATATAAATGCAAGTTTTAATTTTTAATGGCACTCCCGGAGTGCAAATCGTTTTTGTCTTTTTTTCAAGTCGAAGTTGAAAATCGAGCAAGGTGAAATACCCCAAAAGTAGTAGTTTGTCCTTGTCTAGCAAGTTGCCATTGAAAAGTTGATAATGTGGTGGTTTTTTTTTTTTTTTAAATTGCGTAGGTGTAGGGTGTCCATACCTACGGCGTTGTCAGTCTGTATATCGTTGGATATAATATTTGTTTATTGTAATTTAATATCTGACAAAAACTTACACTAAAGAAGGAACTATTAATGTTATGGCCAGTCGTAAATTGATGTGCCATAGATTGCATAAAACAGTTCTCTCAATGTAGCACTCAACGAGTGCTATATAACATGGTGCTATATAGCATCTTTCTTGGCTCGGGTATTTTTTGTGATAAACGCGACGGAAATAGGCTGTACAAAATTAACGAAATTTTAGAATATTAATGGGAATGCAACGTACCCAAATGTCATAATGACATTAATATTAGTGACATCATGACATGACCACAGACTGACACTTCAACTGTGACACAAATTGTACAATGAACTTCGTTTTGCTTGTTTTTCATATTCACTGGCTGGACTGCTGATGTTTTGCAACAATACATGGAGTTTACAATGTACATTTAAATCTATGTTACTGAATTTTCCTCCATTTTGATAAAACGCTATAATTAGTATTCTACCCTATTTAACTTGCAGACTTAGTTCATAGATAAATATGGTAGGAATCAGAAATAAGCAATAAACATACATGGCGCAGTGCATTGAAGCAGGAGCAAATTGCAAAATGGATTTGTTACAAGGTGCGTAGATTTAGTTCAATAAAAATTACAATACATACTTTGTATGCAGCTACTTATGATACCAATAGAGTGAGCATAATGAAACTGCTGCTGTAGTGTTCTAACAAAAGTAATTAACCCTTCGTGATTACGTACGAACTCTATCAAGGCCGTGCGATCCCGTACCTGGCACTACACGATACTGACCTGACTGAGGTGTGGCGTAGAGCAGCGGCCCGCCGCCTGCAGTGTGTCGTCAACTCTTAGTGGGTGGATCTCGATATCGTAATGACATTATCGCGCAGCACGACGAACCGTCGTTGTCGCCGCAGTGTACGTTAAAAGTAAACACGTCCGTATCCACTTAATTTGACAGAGCAGATTGTTTCGTACGCGCGCGTAGCGTACATGTTTTCACGCAATCTTTGTTCTTGGTGCTTCTAAAGCGTTTCTCGGAACCTTGCCAATGACATGACAGTAATGTGATTGTGAAGTGTTTTCTGTTGTTTCTATAACAAGAATTTTTAACCAAACAAGTAAGTTTTGACACCCTTTTGATACATAACTGCTACAATTTTGGAGTGATAGCAGTAGTGAGTCATAATGAATTATTTTCTTGTAATATATACAAGAATATTTACATCCATCTAATAATTAGTTTTAGATATGATAGATTTAATCACAATAAGGGTGAGTATTCTAGTAAGAATTACAGAGTAAATATAATCTTGTTGGTGATGTATCCAACATGATGTGTTTATCTTATTTGATATAATAATATTTGGTTTAAAACATATCCAATGTGATTTACCCTTTCATTGCTGCTAGCAAAAAATAATTCTGCAATTACATTATCACGATTTTGTAGCTTGACTCATGTGAATCACAGATTATGATCATAGATAGGATACAGATACTTATCTGGCTTGTTAATATTTTATTAGTAATGATATAGAATTATTTGGTACTATTATTTTGTCGGCAGGTATGAAGGGGCCAACAAGGCCAGCTCCATCAGTACCTGGAATGGGAATTGGAGTCAACCACTACTCCCCTGTTACAAACTGGGACAATGACCCATTTGGTGCTAATGTATTTGAGCCCACACCTAATTTACAGAAGAAGAAACCACCTCCAAGGCCACCACCACCAAAGCTCAATTCTAGACAACCAGATATTCCTGCCAAACCTTCTCATTTTATACGAAAACCTACAGTGCTATCTTCTTTACTCTCACGTAAATCTAAAACAGTAGATTCCAGTCAAAGTGTTACATATCAGCAAACAGTGCTGCCAGATGGAAATGAACTAGATACAAATAAAATGTTTCCCAAGTGTGAGCCAAAGAATGTACAAACAGGTGCATTAATAGACTTCTCTTCTCCTCCAAGCTCTCCAACATTCACTACTAGATCTAGCAGTGATGGACTTAGTGTGGACAGTTTTGGATCTGATGCTACTACTTCAACAAACCATCATAACAATCACAATGGTAATGGATCACAAGCAGAAAGTGGTTTTGAAGATGATTTTGATTTGTTTTTGGGCTCTAGAAAAGTTGCTAAAGATGATACATTAGATAATTTTAATGTGGTTGATCCATTCTCACCACAGCCTATGAGCAATAAGCCCCCTATATTGAAAAAACCTGTGATAAATAAAGATCCTTTTGGATCATCTACCAATGTAAATCAGGCTCTTTTATTAAAAGGGCCAACAATAATACGGGCAAAACCAGCTAGGCCAAAGCCACCGGAGAGTGCTGCAATATTGAAAACTACATTTGGAAGCACTTTTCCTGTGACACCTATGATTGTAAACACATCGGCGACACCAATCCAAAAAGTCAGCAACAGCTTCAGAGATAGTTTTGTAAGTAACATTGATATTCTACTGCTAATTGGTAAAATTAAATACAAATTCACTGTAATTGTATCAAAACTGTCTTGAATTTAGTTTAAAGATAACAGCTGTTGATTTGAAGATTTTATTTTTTCTTATATATAAAGGTTATCATACCACTTCTTGTCTGCTACAGATAGGCAGAACTATATTAAATCATTTAGTTTTTATTGTCCTACTAAAAGCTAAACATATAGTGAGAACTGTCAGAGACCTGTTGTGATGTATGGATCTGAGTGTTGGGCAGCAAAAGAGGTAGATGAAAGAAAAGTGCATGTGGCAGAGATTCGGATGTTGAGATGGATGTGTGCTGTGACTAGAATGACAAGATAAGGAATGAGTACAGGAGGAAGCTTGAAAGTAGAACCAGTGAATGATAAGTTGAAAGGGAATAAGATTGACTTGGTACGGGGATGTCAAACAGGCTGTGTTCAGCAGAAAAAAAACATCCATAGTTTACCATCACAATAATGAAAATTTAAATATCTAAGAAATGAAAAGTTTCTAAGATTCATCCACTATTTGACGATTAGATTAGAATAATTATATATATATATATATATATATATATATATATATATAATAGGCAAATAGATTTAGAATAATTCAATCATTAAAATCCAGTTATGATACAGTTTTAAAATGGTTTCTAAGTTTAGACCTAATAAGAAAGTATAAAGCTGCACAATAATTTGTGGAATCATACTATACTCGTAAGCTGGGATCAGAACTATTTGAAGATCAAATAATAACTGAGCCCTGTAAATGAATTGAGTTCATAGACAAAGCCATTAGATTATTATATATAAACAATGCAAGTTGTCTCTCAAGCATGCCCAAATTTGCTATTATTTGAGAGGATCTTTTGGATCGCCTAGACAGCCCTTAGCTCAGTTTCCATTCAAAGTTTCCAGCAGCAAGTTGTGTTAAAAGACTGCTCCATGATTCATTCTGTATAATTGCAAAAGTTTTATCCTTATTCACAGGATGACTTTCATACTAATTTGTGAATACAAGTAAATTATGTGTGTTTCTTATTTGTGTGCTATAGCAGGCAATTTTTCAAGTACATTTTATAAATTGTTACACAAATAGCTACTTCAGTATATCTCACTCATTTTAATTTAATTGAAAAGTGATGTGTTATATCATTACTTTGAAGAATGAAAAGGATAAGTTCAGATGGATTATTTATGTTGAAAACAAAAGGAGATTGATTAACCAGGTAGGTCAAATCGGCAAGGATAAAGTGAAAGGAAATGTTATAAGGAGTATAGGTCTAGGCAAACAATCTGGAACCAGATTATGGAAGTTCTAAAAACAGTACTCTATATCACCATTAATGTATATGATGAGTTTGGTGTGAATAATGCGGTGATTTTATTTCATGAATGCGCGTTACTATTATTCCAGTTACAGGCTATATTTTATTTGTAAAAATACGAAATTAACAGTCATGTAACACGAGGTGTCGAAAATTTGCTTACAAATGTCATTTGGTGTGTATTGCAAAAAATATTGATCTAATCTAACTAATATTATAAATGTGAATGTTTGGACTGGATGGATGTTTGTTGCTCTTTCACGCAAAAACTACTTAACGGATTTGGATAAAATTTGGTATGGAGGTAGGTTAGACCCTGGAATAACACATATACTACTTTTCATCCCCAAAATAGTTGCTGTTCCCGCAGATTAACTAAATAATTCAAAAACCTCTGTTACTCCTTCACACTCAAATGGTTGTACCGATTTTGATAAAATGTGGTATGGAGATAGGTTAGACCCTGGAATAACTTTTATCCCACTACTACTACTACTTTTGGGTTGATGGTTTCCGTTTCCGGTAGTTATACTGTCAACACATACGTCAGTGAGCTCCGTGATTAAATATCGAAAACAAGTGTATAATCTCGAACGACTTTGAACATTTCGGTGGTTCGTAATCGGTGAATCAACAAAGCCTATAAAAAAGTGTCGAATTTGTGGCAGAGGCCAAAATTGATGCAAAAAAGTGCAGTGAATACACAGTGACATAACCTAAAAACTGGTGAAGAGTGAAGTTCGCCGCAAATCACTCTATCATCTATTAAGCATACCACAGAGTCAGATACACCAGTGTTGCAAGCAAAAATAATTATTTCATTGACAATTAGGGTTACCCTTACGAATTGCAAATTATCGTAGAAAAATATAGTGTTGCAAGGAAAAAATGATTGAACAAATGGAATTATTGTTTTCAAAGCTTGATGCAAAGCTAGATGAAAAACTCAATCAACAAACCCAAACATTAACAACAGCAGTTACTAAAAACGTTATGGAAGCAATTGATGAAAAGATGAAAACATTAATGGAAGAAAACGAAAACTTAAAATCTAAAATAACAAGACTGGAACAAAAAATCACTACCTTGGAAAAAGACAAGCGAAAAAGCAACCTGATATTCTTTGGTGTTGATGAAAATGGAAAAAGAGAGGCAGAACTTGTAGACTACATAAAAGGAATCATAGAAGAAGCGGGAGTCCATCTAGACAGCCACGAAATAAACAACATCTACAGAATCGGAGCGCAAACCAGCACAAATCGCCCTGTAGTTGTTACTTTCTCTACTATGTGGAAGAAACACCTCATATTAAAATCCAAACCAAAATTACCAGCATGCATCTATGTCAAAGAGGACTTTCCCAAGGATGTCCTTGATGCTCGGAAAAAATTACAGCCAATAGTTGAGGAAGAATGGAAAAAGGGGAACATAGCTTTTATGAGAGGAGACAAACTTGTAATCAAAAAGCAGAAGGACAATCAGCGGGAAAAAAGGAAGAGAGATAAGACTGTATCTCCCAACTTACCAACTCTGAAAAAACTGAACACTCATAACGAGCCCGAAAACGAACCAAATAAAGCGAAGACTATTGGACGAAAAGAAATATTGAAACCAAATATATTACAGCACATGGGAAGAGACAGAACTACTTCTATTTCAACCTCAAAAAGTCCAAAAAACTAACAAACACACATAAACAACTTATAAAAATAACAACTAGAATCGGAAAAACAAAACAAATACAGAAAAAACATAATCTAAAACAACATCTACAAAAAACCTTCCCAACACGGTTGGTCGCCGAGGGAAGTTCAGACCACAACCCTCTAGTTAAATACAGAAGAAAAAGTAGAATGAATATCGCAACTTTAAACACAAGAACTTTAAGAACCCAAGATACCCTTGCAGAACTGAATATTGCCATTCAAGTCATAAAGTGGGACATACTCGGAATCAGCGAAATGAGAAGAGAAGGTGAAACAATATGTGAATACCAAGATTACATATTGTTTAACAAAGGTGAAAAGGGAGGCAAAAGAGGAGTAGGATTCCTCATAAAGAAGACTCTGAAGAAGCAAATACAAAATATCTTTGGTATCTCTGACAGGATAGCAGTGCTTAATATCAACATACCTAACTATATAAAGACTTGGACTATCATACAAGCATATGCACCAACCGAGCAAGCTGCAGAATCAGAGACAGAGGCATTCTATGCCGAACTGGCAAAGGTTATCAGAAATTATACCAACAACCATATTATACTGATGGGTGATTTTAATGCTCAAATCGGGGAAAAACAAAACGAGGAGGAGTATGTATTGGGCAACCATGGACATGGTAAAAGAAGCTCCAACGGTCAAAAGCTTGTGGATTTTTTGCTAGAGCACAACTTAATTCTTCTGAACAGTATATTCAAAAAAGACCCAAAGAATAAATGGACCTGGATTTCACCAGATGGTAGATATAAAAACGAAATAGACTATATAATAAGCAATTTTCCTAAGGCATTTTCAAATACAAGCGTGATTTCAAAACTCAATTTTAACACTGATCATCGTATGGTCAGAAGTACAATTCTGCCAGCACCACCAAAAAAAGCAAGGAAGCACATTTCCACTTATAGTTCAACCCAAATCTCGACGGAGAGTTTCAAAGTAATTGGCCAGTCGTTAACAGACAATCTACAAGAGCTGACATATGAAAATGAAGGCGATATCATGGCAAATTATGGAAAATTGGAAAAACAATTACTTATCACTAATAATACCTACAAATGCAAAAGTAAATACGTACTCAGCGATGAGACCATCCAACTCATAAGCCGCAGAAAATCTTTACTGGCTGAAGGAAAAAACAAAGAGAACATAAAAATAATTACAGAAATAAGCAAACAAATTAATAAATACATTAAAAGAGACCGTAAAAACAAAAGACTAGAAGTGTTAGAGAGTCAAATAATGAGAACAGGAGGTGTAAGAAAAGCTCTGAACGAACTTAAGGAAACAGGAAAAGAGTGGGTACCTAAACTAAGGAAAAAAGAAGATACCATCACAAATAGGAAAGGTATACAGGAGCTAGCCACAGAATTCTACAAAGAACTATATTCAAACAAAGACACATGTAAGCACCCTCTCACACAACCATATAAGAGTAAAACAGCAGACAGCCTGCCAGAGTGGGAACCTGATATTTTGAAGAGTGAAGTGGAAAAGGCAATAAAAAGCCAAAAAATGGAGAAGGCACCCGGACCAGACAAAATTTCAAACGAGATGTTGAGGGGGACTATTGATGAATTAGTTCCAATACTTACTAAGATGTTCAACCAAATTTTGGAAAGTGGATATATACCAACACAATGGGAAACTTCACATATAATCCTATTACACAAAAAAGGCGCAAAGGACGACATTGGGAATTACCGACCAATAAGCCTAATGTCGAATATGTACAAAATATTCGCAAAGATCATACTGGGCAGGATAAGCGGCAAATTAGACGAAAACCAACCAATAGAACAAGCTGGTTTCAGACGGAACTTTTCAACGATAGACCACATCCACACACTTAAACAGATAATTGAGAAGTATAATGAATTCAACAAACCACTGTATGTAGCTTTCATTGATTATGCAAAGGCATTCGATTGCATTAGTCATAAGGCAATATGGGAGAGCTTAGGAAGGCAAGGTATACCTACAACATATATCAACATTATCAAAAACATATATACAAACAGTAAAGCAAAAATTCAATTGGAAGCTTTGGGCAAAGAATTCCGGATCAAGCGAGGAGTTAGACAGGGAGACCCAATGTCCCCTAGGTTGTTTTCAGCAGTTTTGGAGAACGTCTTTCGCAACCTTGATTGGGAACATCTAGGCCTCAACATTGACGGAAGAAAACTAAACCACTTAAGATTTGCAGACGATTTGGTTCTACTAGAAGAAAATCCAAAGGCACTTGAGATGATGCTCCAAACTCTAAATACTGAGAGCTCTAAAGTGGGTTTAAAAATGAACATAACAAAAACGAAACTGATGACCAACTCAGAAATGAAACCCATTGAAATTGGAGGACAACAAATAGAATATGTTGATGAATATTGCTACTTGGGCCAGATCATCTCCCCTAAAGACCAAACAACCAAGGAAATAAATAAGAGGATTGCTAATGGGTGGAAAAGATACTGGTCTCTTAAGGAAATTATAAAATCTAAAGACCACAATATGGCAACCAAAAGAAAAGTATTCAACGCTTGTATACTTCCATGCATCACCTACGGCTGCGAAACATGGTCCCTTACAAAATACCATAGAGACAAACTAGGAAAGTGCCAGAGAGGTATGGAACGAAGCATGACAGGAACAAGAAGGCAAGATAGGATTAGCAATGTGCAATTAAGAGCAAAAACTAAATTAACCGATATCCTGGAAAAAATAGACATCCAAAAATGGAGATGGACTGGCCACATGTTGAGATCCGTACAAGAAAAGTGGAGCCAAATCACAACAAATTGGTATCCAAGAGATGGCAAGAGATGTCGAGGACGACAACAAATGCGCTGGGAAGATGAGCTGAAACTTACTGCGGGCCCCAAATGGAGGAGAGTTGCCCGAGACAGGAAGCAATGGAAACTACTAGAGGAGGCCTTTGCCAAAAGGCAAACTGAGTTGAGAGACATCCTATAGGCAAACAAACCAAACAATACACTCATAATGATTAATCAGTAATCACCCAGTTTAATAGGCTAAATAAATAAATAAATAAACTACTACTTTTATCCAGGAAAATGGAGATGGAGATAGCGGGAAATCCGTAATCCATGCGGCTGAAACCGCTACTAGTTATACATAAAATTAGATAATAATATATGTTTGCAGTCCTCGTAATTACATACAAAAATTCAGTGAGGCTGTATTTCTAACGATTTTATAGTCGAATAACAATAAAGTCTTGTTAAAGTTGGGCCGTCATAACATGCTTTAGCATCGTATATATTAGTTGGTTATAACGTTAGTACGGTGAAAAGTGTTGACATTTGTGTCGTGATACATATCCAATTAAATACTTTTTATAATAATTATATCTCATTACCTGTAAATTTCTCTTTAACCTATTTCGAATCGGACTTTCCATTTACAAGTTACGAGAGGCTTAATAACGCTAAACATTAGAAAATTCCGCGGTATGTGCAAACAGCCTACAGGACTTTTTATTTAAACAAATTATTTAGTTTAGTTCAGATGTGTCTGATGATTATGATCTCATTCATACAAGGCCTTTCTCATTGGTGGCAACACAATAGAAACTAATTGGTCATCACGCCAATGATGCCTGGATATTCTAATTTTGCTGTCTAGCTGTCAGCACATCCATTCAATAAAATGTTTCAGACAAATGATTTAGCTCGCCAGGGCTACACACACTGTATTTTCCTATAGGTGCTTTCCTGGAGTTCTCAAGTCAAGAGAAGATATCTTTTCAACTTGCGTGCTAATTGTAGGCCACATTATCGTTTAACAGTTGAGAATGTGTTCAAACGCAAGCTATAACGCAACACATGTGCATACTGCACATGGGTTGCCCTAGTAGGTATGTATCAATCTACATATTAACCCAAAATGGTTGTTATAATTAAAATAGCAGATGCAGAGTGTGTGTATTTATTAAAGCATGTCTTAGTCTAATAAAGTACTAAACTAGATCACACCTATTGTTGTCTTTTGCGCATCACTCCTATAACCCTCACGGTCCTGTACAGCAGTCACGATCGAACTAAAACAGACACTTATTGCAGGATTTGAAGCCATTAAGTTGGGATGACGATTCACCGGAGAGAGAGTCGTCCCCGCCGATGCCTAGCATCCCGCCACCGCCACCGCCGCCCGAAGTCTTAGTAGAAGATGTCCCGGAGGCGTGGCCTGGCAACCCTTGTCCATCACAGTTTACGTATCCCGATGATGAAGAGGAACCTTACGCCATCGCCCTGTTTGACTACTTCACTGACCATCCGGATGATCTGTGTTTCTCGGTAAGTTTATTCTCAGGTTACTTACTCAGTTCCTTATTGTGTCCTATATCTAGATGATTCTCCGGCAGCTTTGCTTTCGTGGTCTAAAGTCTTTAGAAACACTTAAATTTGTGAATTTCAAAAAATCAAAGCATTCAAACGTGGATAAAAAAAATTGCTGGATTTGGTTGGTTACTCTTAACAACTCTGGACAGGAGATTGAAATGAAAATATTTTCTAGCTAGACTTTACCTATTTAAACATTATGGTGTGATGGTCTGTATCAATATTTAAAAATCAAGTAAAACTGTTTTATCTATCCCAATAGAACTACACTGCATTAATTTCTTTCCTTTACAATTTTTATACCGTGTACCTATTTGTTATGAATGTATATATGTATGTATGTATATATGTATGTGTATAATATATGTGGATATATGAGTGTATATATATATTGCATATATTTATTATAACAAATATTATTATTATTTTTGTTCTTAATTAGTTGGCTAAGTGTTTATTTTTGGATATGTCGTTATTAAACACATCATCCCGTACTTATAGGATCTACAATCCAATCCGTTCAAGGTTGCCTGGCAGAAATCGGTTTTAGCGATAAGGCCGCCTATTTCTGCACTTTTTGCACTATCTTCTTGTGAATACCTATAATATGTAATTTGTCTTTTTTTGTGTTACAATAAAGAATTTTCGGTTTAAAGATATTTATTTCTCAACAGGAAATTACATTTCACTTATGTGAGAAACTTATGCTAAGTAGGTATTTATGCTTCGACATAGGTACCTACATTACATACTTAGAGTATTAAGTACCTTTACAATCTCGGTATGTATATTATCACATAAGGAAGATAACAATTAAAATTAAACCTAGGGTATTTTAAAATGTGTTAAAGTTATATGTACCATAATACTACAATCAATTACATCGCTTTTGTATTCAAAAATTTTCTATCTATCTATCATTATGAGGTTTATTAAAGAATAGCTACATAGTAATGATATTCCATACATGCATTATCCACGCATTCAATATAAACTAGCGGCGTTCCGCGGTTATACCCGCGTGGTGATGAGAAACGGTGATGATGGTGATGATGAAAATAAGCTTATGTGTTAATACAGTATATAAGCTATCTCCATACAAAATTTCATCGAAATCGGTGTAGCCGTTTGAGCGTTAAGAGGTAACAAACACACATAAACATATACACAAAAACTTTCGCATTTATAATATTAGCAGGATTTGATGCGGTTTCCCAAAGGTTTTAAGTTTTTACCATACGTTAAAATGTTTTTAAGTGATTCTTTGTAGCGTGAACACTATTATTAATGATGACTCATAGATACGTTGTTTTGTATCACATATAATCTTACCAAACCAGTTTCATTACTTTACGTAATAAAAATATATTGATAATTAAGTAGTTTATTTACTATAAAAAACGACTTATACCAGTAGAGCATTTTCTTAAAAAAAATGCTGTACCAACTTTGATTTCGTTAAATTTCTATGGAAACTATTTTAAATGATATCCTAATAATTAAAAATAATAATGTATTAAATCGGTTTGTCAATTTCAGTCTGAAAACTATCGCGAGTTTCTTCCATAATGGTAATGTAACAAACCGGTTTGTCAATGACCCATTTCTGAGGTAGCAAAGATAGTATAATAAAAATACATCAAATTAGCAGCTCCTCCTTTTTTGAAGCGGTTGAGGAGGCGGATACTTTTGGGGAACCCTAAACTCCTTACACTTATCTTGCTAAATCCATCAGTGTTACTCAAATTTAAACATCACATAACATACATTTAGTAAATTTGCAGACTATTGCCAATTAATGGATTTTCATGAAATGCTCTATCTGTCTGACGATCGATACTATTGCGAATCGCTGATATATATGAACAGCGATATTATAGCAGGTACATTCCACATCGTGAAGAATGTGGCAGCCAAAGTAGTATTTCTCCCACACGGGTCACCGAACCGTAGTTTGAATGTTTGTCGGAATAACCCAACCGCTACGGATTTTGAATACCATTCTATAACGAAATACCAGTTGTGGTGCCAATTCTGCTGTGTCAGTATGGATCGTCGACTCTATAAATTCGACAGTAAGTGCTTGTTCCTTCCTTGGAAAATCCTTTGTGAGTACCAAACCAACGGCCCTCGGGGTCAAGGTGGTTATGTGGTAGTCTCCGGAACTGGAGGCGGCATTACCGCTAAAAACTCGGAGTGTTCTTCCGTCGTTGACCTAGTTACAATTATGTACCATAAAAGTCGTAAATATCCAGATTGTAGTATATTTTTTGATTTATTGTTGTCTTAATTTTGTTAGATCACCATTCTAATCTGACTGGACTAAATGGTTGGTTAAAATTAACTAGATCTATAAAATATAAAAAAACCTGCTGTCGGTTTACGTAAGACCGATCGGACAGACAATGTTATAGAAGTTCTCATTGAAGTACACAATCATTTCCGCCCCACTTCCGAGAAATGAGCACTCAAGTGGCCGCATATTTTTAAAAATTAATTATCGTTATACGTTTTTAAACTGACATGGTCACTAATACAAGCACCAAATACATAAATTATAATGAATATAACCACGCAATTCTTTTAAATAGACTCCGATTTCCTTGATTTAAGCACATTTTTTATTTATCGACATTCTATAAACAAAAAAATAAGTCCTTGATTCTATCATATATTATGTAGAATTTGTTTCACCCATATACATATATATTATCTATACACACACACACACACCGTATGTTTGACGCATTTTTTAGTGATATTTTTTGGCTAATGCCTTCTTGTTGGTATAGCTTGCAAATTACATTTAGAATTCTTATAAGAGAGTCTGTATCTTACATTCGCTAAGCGTTTAGAATTCATATTGGTGTGCTTCCTAGTCTCATATAGCCACATAATCTGATGTATGTGGAAAATATATACAGTCGTGGTCAACTAATTAGGGACATTCAAGATAGTGAAGGGCTATAACCGGTTATGTACATATAAATATAAAACCCTATTGATTTCTCAGCACCTATTATTTGCATAATGTGGTCCGATTATTATGCTATAAATGGCTGTAAATAAAAGATTAAATAAATAGAAAAAGTATTTGATATCAAAGATTAAACATGTATTAAATATTAAGGTACAATTTTGTAGTGGACATTTAATTAAGGACAGTAAAGTATAATGAAAAATACAGTTAAACAAAACTTATAATCTGCAGTGTTATAATATCTTTAACAGCTCTATTTTATTACGTGTAAAATCAGTACCCAGTAGCAAAACCTTAGTTAGTAATTACCGCTTGACACCGATGTGGCATAGACATTATCAGTTTCTGACATGTTTTGACAGGAATGTTTACCCATGCCTCACAAAAAGCTTCATGAAGTTCATCCAAATTTGTATTACGATAAGTGGCAACTTTTTTCTTGATTTCGTGCCAAAGGTGCTCAATTGGGTTGAGGTCCGGGCTATTTGCTGGCCAATCTAGCACCGATACAGACTGACTGGTAAGAAACGACTTGACTGAATGGGCGGTATGTTTCGGGTCGTTATCCTGCTGAAACGTCCATATAATAGGGAGATGCTCCTCAGCATAGGGAAGCATAGTTTCTTCCAATATTGCCTTGTATTGATGTTGGTCTAAGTTACCCTGAACTTTCCTCACAGGTCCCACTCCACGTCCAGAAAATGAACTCCACATTTTAATGTTTCCACCGCCATGTTTCACCTGTTTTTTTGTGAATCTTGGATTCATTTCCGCTTTTACAGGACGCCGTACATATTGCCTTCCATCTGAAGAAATCAAGTTAACCTTGGTCTCATCAGAGAAAAGTACATGTTGCCATTGGGCGTAGGTCCAATGTCCATATTTACGTGCACACGCCAAACGAGCATTTCTATGTTCTTTCTTCAACAACGGTACTTTGCGAGCCACTCTTCCGAACAACCCTGCTTCTACCAAACGTCGTCGAACGGACCTCGCAGATACACCGGCTCTTTCGTTTGCCCCAAACACTTCGTGTTTCATTAAAATAGAGCCTAGAAACGGATCTTTCTTAGCTAACCTGGTTATCATTCTATCTTCTTGCGGAGTCGTTTTTCTCGATCTTTTTGTTCTGGACACATTTAAAGCTGTGTTATAGCGCTTGAAATGTTGCACTGCATTGCATACCATAGTTTTTGAACAATTTAAATGTTGTGCTATCCTTCGGTATGACCAACCACGCTCGACAAACTTCATGATAATTTTTCGTAGTGTTGGATCGCAACTTTTATTTTTGCCCATTTTTCTTCAAAATAATTATCAAAACTTAAAATAAAAAATCTGGATTGCCGCCAAAACGTCCACGAAACAATAAGAAAAGAAACAAAAAAATATTAAAATTCCAATTTTGAAATTAGAACGCAATACCTCAGTGTCCCTAATTAAATGGCCAGCCAGCATTCTTTGAACAAATAGCACTATGATAATTTATCAGCTATACTGTAAAGAGGTTTAATATTTAAGAAGTTGTTATTGTTTGTATAATCGCGCACATAAATGACTAATTACACTTCCATGTAAAAGATATGGAATATTGTTAAGACTCGTTGGAAAATAAAAAAATAATTCACAATTTGGCTTAACTAGAGATTGTCCCTAATTAGTTGACCACGACTGTATGTATGTGCCTGCATAATTTGTGAGCCAGTGTTATACCGTCGTCGTAGTTCTCCAGAACTAACTTTGTCACGTGGTTTCACCCGTTTAGATAATGAGGTTGCCTTTATCTCTCCAAAACATGGTCTGACATGTTTTAAAATTATTGATTAAAAGTTATTTAATGATAATTACGCATAAAAACATGAAATATCGCTAAATATTGTGTAATCGGAGCGCTCCTGGTGGAGCTTACGTATGCGATCTTAACTAATTAATTCCGTTAAGCAAAGTACTCCTTGTTCATACTTTATATGGTAACGATTGGTGGCATTATGACGGAGCGCTTCCGTGCTTCATAAGGCATGTTAAGATATCGCTCCTGGATGTTGTCTAAGAATAACAGTCATAGGCATAACAGGCCATATCAGAGGCCCTTGGATGGCTTGAACGCTTCGACATTGGGCTGGCCACTAGCTATCCCCAACCCGCATTGGCTAGCGTGGTGGAATATTAACACTAATCTTTAAGCGTAACGTCCGTATCCCAGCATTGGTATATAATGTTAGCTACCGTACTGTGCAGTGCCGTAAGTGCTATTAGTCTGTATTAGTATTAGTTATCTGGGTCCACTATTCAATATGGCTATTATTATCGGCTCACAAATGACGATTTCGACAGCTTTGGTAGTCCGCTATTTTTAATTCGGCCATATCAAATCAATCTTGATTCAATCCTAGATTCTATGACTGCGCGTTATTTTCCAGAGTCTATTAGCACATAAAATGTTAAACGCTATGGACATAGGCCGAGCATAGATTCACGCTATTATGAACTTAGCAGACTACGGATTTTTGACGTTGTCTTATTGGCATAGGCCCGGCCTCGCGTCATCGGACTGAGTCTGTTCCGTGTCGATTTAGGGAGAAACTGAGATTTATCCTATTTGTATGTAGTTTCGGATATGTAAGTAAAGATTTTTCACGATTTTTTGTTTGTTTACATGTGGACGTCGTGGATTATTGCCAAACAGACGTCTATAAATAGAATGTGATATTAGTAGGTGTTTGCTTTCTTTGTTATGATAGTTTCACTGTCATATTATACAAATATCGTTACTGATATATACAATGTATGTCCATTTAACTTACATACACGGCTTTTTGTGTTAGTCAAAAACCGTGTTTTTTTTTTATATACTGTATAGATCTAGCGTTTGACCACTATCTCACTTGATGGTCAGTGACGATGTGGTCGAAGATGTTATCACGCTAGGTCTAGCGTGAATGCTCACTGGCTCTCAAGGACTGCTGCCTGAACGCACTATGTGCTTGGTACAAAAGGCAAGCTATTCCTTGATGTACACAGTATATTATAATAGGTCTGTTTTGTACTTATGCATTTTTGAATATGGCTACCACATTTCTGAGTGTGGAGGTCCAAGAAACCAAGAACTGGCTAAGGGAATATTATTGAATAAGGAAGATCTAACTAAACTATCCAATGAAACTAAAAACTTTACTGGTTACAAATACAGGCAAACACGAAGGTGTTACCGTTACAAGTAAAATATACCTTAGAAAAATCCTGAAATGCAAATTACAATCCTATGTAATCTTGATAACTGACTCTGAACTCTATATCTAATTAGAGGTATTTTTTACACTGTATACATCGAGCGTTTGATTACTATCTCACTTGATGATCAGTGACGATGTGGCCGAAGATGTTATTATGCTAGACATAGAATGCTTACTGGCTCTCAAGGAATGCTGCCTGAAAACACTATGTGTTTGGTGACAGTTTTCCAAACGGGATTAAGTTCATTACTTTGACAGCTCGCTTTGACGCTCCCACCGCTGCACTATCATCGCTTCAAAAGAGGTCGCGAAACTCGCTCATCATCGGGGGCTCATCATCCGGTAAAGCCGGATAATATAATAACGGAATAAATTCGCTGTCATACACAGAGTTGACCGTCAACTAATCAGACGACATAGATTTTTAAACGCCTCTTCAATAAAGTCGCTTTTGATCCATTCTTTACGTAGCTGGAATGGAATAGAAAGTTCTATATTAATGGTAAAAAAGAAATAAAACGAATAATTAGCCTTCTAACAAAAGAATCGGGTACAAACCAAGTGGGCTATTGAACTCTTTCAGCGGCATAGTTACAATGAACCCTGAAAACCATACTCCCTTTGCGTAGTTGTGTTAAAACGTTGTTTATTAGCTTCTGTGACGCTTATTTGTTAATTTTTATCACTACATCCTCTCGTGCTAAATATTCATGGCCACTGGTCATTCAAGCATCTGTATTCGATATAAGTTTCAGTGACTACGGTAATTATTACTATATTATATATTTTATGTAAAGAAACAAAAATGGATAGTCCATAATACTAATAATATGGTTTCAGGTGTTTATTTCTATGTACAGACAGCCAAATATATCGCCTACCTCCCTGCGGTTGAATATCATTAGACATAATTAAATAACAAAGTAGATTTTCCCGTGCAATAATATTCTGACAGTTTTTTGAACCTTACCACGTTTTCACATATTACATACTTATATAAAAAGAAAACCTTATCACTAGTCCGATTACACAGAAACTTTTAGTTTTATCAAAACTGGTAGACTATTCTTTATCGGTATCTTTGTCGACTGCACGTTACTTTGGACAGACAATTTTCAGATTATTATCTAGAAACATAAATAGAAGTTATTCCTCAGATATGATATAGTATTAAGGATATAGTAGGTACCTACCTCTGTCTGAACGTTAATCATATTTTGTGAAAGTTAATATGTTACACATTGTAAAAGACACAACTACCAGCTGCAGCCCAAACTTTGTGTTGTGATTACAAGTGTTCCGTAGTTAAATGAAAAGAATATGGTAATATAAAAATATAATAATGAAAACATTCCTAAGTGTTTTCTCAATAGCTGTATTATAATATAACTATCTCGTAAAATAAACGAGTAGGTACCTACACTACCTAGGTACTTGCTGCAGCACTCGGAATCAGTGAACTGTGTAAAAAGTGTTATTTACAAATGTTTTAAATACATAATACTATAACCATATGCTGAGTAATACCTACGAAAGTATTTACACTCGTTTTGTTTTTGAGATAGTTATTGTAGATATAACAGTTGATAAGAAATTACCACAAAATTATTTATCTACTGCGACGTTTCTTAGTCCGAACAGCTTAGGCCTATTAGTGTTTACTAAACGTAACATTGGCGTATTATTGTATGCTTGTTAGACGCAGATAAATAATTAGGGCTGTATACGCAAAGTTGTTAGATGATATATTACTAGCAGACCTGGGGCCTAAGTCTACTATTCAATACGGCAATATGTTCGGCTCCCAAAGGCCGATTTTAAAATATTAAGTAGTCTACAAATTTTGGAACCAGACTGAATCTGAACATGAAATTAGTAATTTGACTGTAAGTTCCGCCTAGCTTGTTGTTAATGCAATCTTCTAATATAATAACTCAAAGGTGACTCACTGACTGACATAGTGATCTATCAACGCACAGCCTAAACCACTGGACGGATCGGGCTGAAATTTGGCATGCAGGTAGATGTTATGACGTAGGTATCCGCCAAGAAGGATTTTGATTAATTCTACCCCCAAGGCGATAAAATAGGGGATGAAAGTTTGTATGAAACTTTGCCAATTTTAAACCGGTCGGGCTGAGACTTTGCATGCATAAAGCTACTATGACGTAGGCATCCCGACAGGATTTTGAGATTTCCCCTAAGAAAGTGGTTCCCGTGGAATAATTGAGGTAGCGGCAAAACCGTAAACCACGCGGGTGAAACCGCGGGGCACAGCTAGTTAACCCTAAAACTCAAGCTCCCTTATTAATAAACGTTGCATAAACTCTGAATAGTTATTCAGTGTTTTGTCTTTATCGCTTATATGACAGTTTGACGTTGAAAGAACGAAAACGAACGTACGATACAAAACACTGAATTACTATTCGTAGCTTAATCAATGTTTATTAATAAGGGGGTGTGAAATTAGTAGACTGACACCCTGGCAAGCTTTGTTCTGCCATATCAATTATCGAAGTGTCAAAGTAACTCGACGTTTCATTTAAATTACTTCACGTCAATGATCGACGGTTTAATGGTGTCTGGGTGTATATATATATATATTATAATTTTTATTTTATTTATTTACATAATCCAACAGCGTCACATTAAACACGTATGTAGTAAATCTAAGCTTAAGTATGGCCAAAATAGGATATATATATATTAGTCAACAGGTTACCATAGTACAGGCTCTGCCTAGTTTGGGACCTGAAGACCTTGTGTGAATGTTAAAAAATAAAGAAGAAAAAATGTGGATATTTGTTGGTACAAAAATCGTGATAAAAAATGGGGTCAATCGTTGGTAATCAATGTAAAACCATTTTAGGCTGGGTTTTTGGCCTTAAAATGTCACATAATGGTGGTAGGGTACTGTTCAGTAACCTGACTGACTGACTGTTCTGACTTAGCTACCACCCTCAAGTTTGAGGAACTGTCATCTGGCACACAGCGAGTTCAGGCGGCTGTCCTTGATAACACCTTCGATCACATCTAAGGATGTGACAGAGCTTAGAGTGAGATAATGGTCAAACGAAGTATGTGGAAACAAAAATTGGACCAAATAAATATCATATTGAGCACACAACCGCCCAGACTTGGTTTATATACTGGACGACTTTTAATGCGTACAAGCATGAGATTTCAAGTACGCAAATTACCACCTAACACTCCAAAGAATTATAACTATTATTTATATGCAGTTAAGGATCAACATTGATATATAGTGTTGTACCAATTGCATGATGTAATGCTTGCAGATCACGGCACGCGGTAGTTGTTAACGCCACAATTTGCTAAACGGTTCAAGTACCAATGTTACGAATGGCAGTGCATAAATCGCCGTGGCACGTGATATCAACACGAGTGCCTCTATCGGATTCGGATCGGTTTATGTTGCCGAAAACCGGAACGAATGCAAAATCTAAGACTTTGGTGTGCCTAATTAAATTTAACCAACACCGTGCGCAACGGTGCATACATAATGTACACGGTTTTTACGTTGTATTATTACTGTGAGAGATTAAGTTTAATTGTTAGTTACTAATTTAAAAGTAAAAACAGGTTTAGGTAACTTGTCATATCTGCTTGTTTTCTTCATTTTGATTTAATTAGCAGTTGATTTAAAAAATCATGGCACCGAGGACGAGTTTGTTTTTATTTATATCAAGAGGTGTATAGCCTAGCGGTAAGAGCTTCGGCTGTCAACCAGACGGACCTCGTGGGGCTCGAGCTCCACCATCGGCTTGAGCATTACGGGGAAGGTTTCATTGTTATCAAATCCACGCATGGTGATTGGTTACATTCCAGTACTCGCCTAGCTCACCGCCCTGAAGTTTGACAAACTGTCTCTAAACACACAGTGTTGAAAGATGATTAACATGCTGGGCTTAGCGTGATTCCGCTTTCGATCACACCGACACTGACTAAGCGAGATTATGGTCAAACACAAGATCTATCTATAAAGTAGAAAAAAAAATTACGAGCTCAACGGATTAGTGGATGCCACACTTTCCTATACCAGTTGCATTTCACTTGATCTTTTAGATATGAGACACGAGCTGCGTTAGATACTTAAACATACTACAACTCAAAATGAGTGCTGTAGCACATTCAATTAGCTGTAGTATACTAATGAACCAGGCTCAGGTAGCTCAACGAACTGCAGGCCACATCTTGCTCTACATTCCGACACAATAATTCTTTTTTACAAGCAAGTACTGTAGTATTTTATTGTATTTACGCGTAGTTTTCTATGTTTGCTTAGCTCCTAAACAATGGTACAAATCATAGGATATCCAATGTTTGCTTTCAGAAGAAAAAAAAAAATTGGGTACATGGGTTTTATTTTGCTTTTTTTAATTTAATAGAGAATTGGAATCGGATTTTATTTAATAGAATCAGGCGTTTGTTCAGTATCTCATCTAATGTTTAGTGATGCTGCAGTCTATGACGAATCACGCCTGTCTAATAAGAATCACGCGTGATTTGAAGACATCCGGATTATATCTATGCGGAAATACAGACTTAGGCAATGAATTCCACTGGTTAGCTGTACGCGCTATATAATTATGTGTGGAAGCAAAACGCTTCGTGGAACGTGTACCATGTATGGATGATACATTGCCTTGAACTGTATCAATACGTATTAAGGACGATCCGATGTAAAATGTATATACGGTGCGGTATAATAAACGGTGCCTTTAAACAAAATAAATTGACTTTCACCTTTGTGCTCACTAAAACTGCCTAAAACGAATACAAAAACAATAAAATTGTAATACATGTACAAAAACGTCATATAAGATAAAGAAAACTTTATTTCATTATCACCCTTATGTATTACATTCAATGCCGTAATTAAGAAAACTTAAGATACTATGCGAATTTCACATTAATAGTATATTTTCGATCCTACCTACGTAGTTTGATAGAACTGTGTTTTGTGAGACACATAATTTGGTGCTATTAAAACTATCAATCTTAAATAATGTTCTAATATTAGGATTAGCATTGTTAAGGGCTATACGAATGTGAATTTTAGTGTTAACAAAATAAAAGCTTCGGCATTTTAGAGAATTTAAGTTAGTTTGAGTCAATAACAGAATTTCGATACTATTGTGTATTTTTATACAAACAATTAGTATAAAATTGTGAGTCCTTGTCGGTCTGTAGATTACAATTATTAGTAAAAATTCAAGTAATTGAGCAGAGTATATCAATATGTAAGTTTTTTTTTTTTTTTTTTTTCCTAGTATAGAACGCATACAAATGCGTCCTATAAATATATTACAATCTAGCCTAAAAAAAGCTAATAAGTAATTTAAATCTAACTTAACTTGCTAAATTTACTGTACTAAGAATGTGTCCATCAACACTTTTCTTATTGTCTCTATTTAAGGGGGAGACACTTGATTCATGTGTTCTCTATGAGCAGTATTTTAACCACATTACACTAGCATACTGTCACTGAACACTACACTAATTCGAACGGTTTTGTTCTTTTGAGTCTTCTCACTAAATCGGTCTGGTCAAGGAGCATAACTGCCTCAACATTAACATGATGATGAAGTCTTTGTTGGTGAGCTTCTGCATAGTTTTTTATCACTTTGTCAACGAACTCTATTTTAAGGTCCCGGTGGAGGTCGTTGTTTCTTATGTACCAGGGTGCGTTTACTATTTCCCTTAATACTTTATTTTGAAATCTTTGTATAATTAGGATATTGCTCGGTTTGGTGCATCCCCACAGCTGAATGCCGTAAGTCCATATTGGCATTAATACTTGTCTGTACAGTAATAGTTTGTTATGAGTTGACAGCGCGGAATGTCTTCCAAGTAGCCATTGCATTTTTTTATATCGCAGATTCAATTCTTGTCTTTTTTTCTTGACGTGAACTTTCCATCTAAGTTTTGCATCAAGCGTCATCCCGAGATATTTAGCCGAGTTTTCGTAGGGAATCTTCTTATTATTAATGTACACAGGACAATAACTGTGACTTTTATTACTGAAATCTACATGAATAGATTTTGTTTCATTTAGTTTAATTCGCCATTTCTTAGTCCATCCGTAGAACTTATTCACTGCTATTTGTACCTTGTCCACAGCCTCGTTGTGGGTATTGCCTGTTGCCATTATAGCAGTATCATCAGCAAAAGTAGCAATAATGTTATTTTCTAAATTTGGAATATCGCAGGTATATAATAGGTACAGGACCGGACCTAGTACACTCCCTTGTGGTACTCCAGCTTTTATTTCCTTGATTCCTGTGTAAGCATCTTCTTGCCTTACACGGAATGCTCTATTTGAGATATACGATTTTAATATATCCGAAAACTGTTTCGGTAATTTTATTCTAAGTTTGTGTATAAGTCCTTCATGCCACACTTTATCGAAAGCTTGTGCTACATCAAGGAAAACAGTTGTACATACTTTTTTATCTTCAAGAGATTTTTCTATTATATTTGTAATTCTATGCACTTGCTCCACAGTTGAGTGTTTTTCTCGAAAACCAAATTGGTGGTCAGGAATGAGTTTGTTATAGTTTAGAACTGGTTTCAGTCGTTTGAGTAAAAGCTTTTCGAAAAGCTTCGACATTACTGGTAACAGGGATATTGGCCTATATGAAGATGTTTCGTAAGGTGGTTTCCCCGGTTTTGCTATCATAATTACTTCTGCAACTTTCCATAGGTCTGGTACATATTTTAGTCTAAATGATGCATTAATAAGAGTTGTTAGCTTAACGACACCTTTTTTCGGGAGGTTGCGAAGTACTACACCTGAAATCAGATCATAACCTGGTGCTTTTCGTGGACTTATATTGTGTTTTATTTCTCGAACAAGCTCTTTTGGTGTGACTAGGTCAATTTCTTCATCTTCTTTGTGATAAAGCTCTATCTCATCATAAATAAACGATTCATTTGTTGTGGATTCATTGGGTGTAAATATAGTTTCTAAATGTTCTGCAAATTTGTTAGCTTTTTGCTCGTTACTTACAGCCCATTTTCCATGTTCACATTTAAGAGATGGAACATGGTTTATAGGTCTTTTAAGGCTTTTTGTTACTTTCCACAAAGAATAATCAGTGCTGCTATCACTTGTTATTCCTTGCAGATGCATTTTTGTGTTTTCATCATTGAACTCTTGTATGAGTTTCGTAAGCTTTTTAGTAAGATTATTTAACTTACTTTTATCTGCGGGGTTCCTAGACACGTGCCACTTTTTTCTCTGCCGCCTTTTTTCGGCTATAAGATGTTTTATTGTTTCTGGATATATGTGCCCTTTGGTGTGTTTTATTCCATCAGGTGTATTCTTCCAAGCTGCTTGTTGTATTTGTTCAATAAACATTTTAACTTCTAGGTCCAAGTGTTCTGGCGTCTTGAGTGGGACCATGAGGTTTATATAACTATTTAAATCTGTCTTAAAGCTCTCCCAATCTGTTAGCTTATTAACTAGAGCTAAAGGTTTTTTCTTAAGTAAAATTGTCTCACTTACTTCTAGGTATATAGGAGAGTGGTCCGAACTCATATCGTAACTCTTATATATTCGCAAATAACTTGGTGATATATTCTTGACTATAAAGAAGTCTATCAGGTCAGGTATTTTTTTTGGATCTGTTGGCCAAAAAGTGGGCGTTCCCGTGGATAACGGAGTGCATTTCGTGTCTTTGATAGCCTTTAACAACTCCCTACCTTTTGTAGTTGTTAATCTGGAGCCCCAAAATGTGTTTTTGGCATTGAAATCACCTCCTAAAATAAATCTATGGCCAAGCCTCTGTAGGCAGCTGATATACTGCTCTTTTTTAATTTTGTGTCGAGGTGGATAATAAACTGACGATACATTGATAGGATAGTTCTTAGTATTCACACATATCGCCACTGCTTGAATTTCTTTTTCTTCGTATTTAACAATTTCATGGTGTTGGATATTTTCTTTAATAATAACGGCACTGCCCCCTCTGGCAGTATTACTTGGATGTAGTGCATGATACACTTTATATCCTCTAAAAGTTATAAACGATTGTTTTGTAAAATGAGTTTCAGAGATTAAACAAACATCTACATTTTCTAACTCTAGGATTACCTGCAGTTCATTTTGATGACTTTGCAATCCATTTGAGTTCCACGCCATAATCTTAAGTGTGGTATTCATTGTTGTATCTTAGAGGTACCTGTTGTACTATTTTCTAGTTTGCTCAATCTTTCATTAAATGAGGTTATGAGCTTTAATATATCATCTAATTTTTTGTCGGTATTAACAGCTGCATGAGCAGAGGGAGCCTGGCTGTGCTTTGTTGAACCTTTTGCGGCAGCTTGGGCGTAGGAAATGTTCTTATTTCTTGTACTGGTGGTTGACAAGCCTCTTTTATTCTGACTCTGACCATCGTCAAGTTTTTCAGATGCCAGGTGTTGACGTATAACACCAGGCTTTTTCATACTTCTGCTACGGATAGCTTGGATTTCTTTGGCTACCATACATCCTCTGTAGTTAGCTGGATGTGGTAATCCACAGTGGACGCATTTTGGTTTCTCTTCTTTGGGCTTTTTACAATCCTTGGTATGGTGTTTACCAGTGCATTTTACGCACCGAGGCTCTTTGGCGCAATATTTTTGTGTATGTCCATAGGCCTGACACCTTTTGCACTGAGGAATAAGTTTATTAGTTTTTATTGTCTCGATCTCGACTTTACATCCCAATATAGTTTTTATATGGTGTATTTTATTTATATCCTCATTATTTTCAAATGTAAGCATAAACATGTTTAGTGGCTCTTTTGTTTTCCAACTTAATTTGTTTACGGCTTCTATAATTTTAAATCCTTTATTTTCTAAGTCTACTACAATTCTCTCTGGTTTGCACGTAGAGTGCAATTTTTTAGCCATGACTCTTATTGGCCTCTCTTGTTTATTTTCATATGAATGCCAGTGGCAATTGTTTTTAGTGAGAGTATTAGTTATTTTTTGATACGACTCGTTATTAGTAGCATTTACTTTAACGGTATCACCGTGCATCATTTTAATGCTAAATGCATCAGGTTGCTGATCTTTTGACAGAAAGTCAAAGAAGCTTTGGTAATCCTTAATACCATCTACTATAATAGGTGGTGGCAAAAGATTATTCTTTGTTTTTTCTTTATTTTTTTTCTCTTCTATGTCACTAGTTTCAGCTTGAGTGGGTGAGGTGTTCAGTTTTCGTTTCTTTCTCGTCTTGGTTCTAATCCACCCAGTTTCTCTAGCAAGTTCTTCTTCATCCGTGTTATATTCAGCCGGGGGGGCAGAAATATCCATTGTAGGTGCTGGTTTCTCCGAGTTGTTTACCGCCACGCACTTTAATTGTTGCTGAAGAATTTCAATTTGGTTCTTCAAGCTATGGACAAGGCTTTGCAGTTCATCTCGCTGAGCACGTTGTTCCAAGTAAGATTTATACAGGAAATGCTCAGTTTCTGTAGTAAGTTGGATAGTATCTTTACTTGGTGATTGCTTTGATTTTGAAGCCATCATTAAGTTAGCCTCGCTATAGCAATACTATAAAAAGATGACTAACGTCGCCTTAATAATATTATAACTAGGTCATCGCGCCGGGTCAGCCGTTTCCACGCGGCCTTGTTAGGAATGATGCGTTAGCACTTTACACTGCACGTACGCGGTAAGCGAGCGACACAGCTGCTCTCAATAGAAATCGAACGATGACTGATATGTAAGTGAATTGTAATAATTTTTTTCTTGATATGCAATTGATTTTTGATCAATTTTTTGAATTGATTTTTTGATTCTACCTTCTCATTTACAGGTGTTCAAAGTATAAAACTTATTCTAGTAGATTAGATACCGTATTGAATGGGTCGAACGTTCTAATCTAATTTCCTTTATGCGGTAATTGTATTATGTTAGTACATCGCGAAGGCAAACGTGATAGCGTTTGATGTATACTCGTTGCGAATTGCGATATAACACATATTTACAATGCGTCTTTATTTCCTTTATTTACAAAAATACGCATTCAGTCATTTGAAGTGAACACTGCAATATAAGCTACTGACAAAACTGGACTCGTCATTAATACCATTGGATGTATGAAGTAGGAAAACACCTGTAAAATCTAACACATACCTATATAAAAAGCTAGAGTCATAGTGTTTGTGGTCGCACTCTGCCGAATGATACCACTGATTTCAATGTTTTTTTGTATACTTATTAAAAGGGTCGTAAAGTATTTTTCACCCCCCTTACCCCCAGCCCCATCAAATGACAGACAGAACCACGTTTGCCGGGTCAGCTAGTGATGCTTATACGACTCTCATTAATGCCGCTATTTTTTTCCTATTTTATATAAACTATATTGTGAAACTGTTTTTTGATCCTTAAAAAAATATATATTCCGGCATCGAACGGCGTTTGTAGTAAAATTAGCATTAAGTCGTAGGTCGTAATTACATTAAGAATTTGCCTATGAGGATGGCATGATCATGTCTGATCAAATTCTCTTTTATCTAATAAAGATTTAAAAAAGAAAGAAGGCGTTTGTTTGTATCACAGAACTACTGTACTAATTTGTGATTCTCATCCGCATTTAAAAAGAAATGTTATAGGCATTTTTTTAGATGGATCAGAAGTTTTAAGCAACTATCAAATCTATAAACTATTTTGGCAGAGCGGAGATAGACCATAGCTGGAAGTTTAGGGTGTATATGTCGACTAAGATATTATTATGTGCTACAAAGGTAGCGAATTTAACCAACTCGAGCCACAGCAGCGCGTGGATGAGCAGAGCTATTTTCATGCTTTACGTATATAAAACTGAAATACCACTGATAATATAATCCTAGACTTCAAGGCCTACAAACAAATTTGGTGGCTCGGTCTCGTGGATGTCAGCTGAGGAAAAATTAGAACTGTATAGGGACGCGTGGTCGGCTTCAGCTATATGTATTTTAAATATATTGCTACTCAAATAGTATATTTTATTACGAAACACATATATATATAATATTATAGTATAATCATAAAATTAAATAAATATGGTAAATAGGCATATTTACGTCATAATATACTGCGAGAATGAGACAGTTCACGCACTATATAATATGTTTCAAACAATCACGATCACTGACATGAAAGTTAATTTTAGAAACGGGATGTTTACCGTGTCTTTTCTTTAATATTAGCTTTCTATGTTACGGCATTATCATTAAATATCGAGATCGATTATATACCTTGGTTATTAAACAAAGAATATGCAACGAAAATATCTCATTTCTTAAATTAACTTCTATATTTCCTGCAATTTTAATGAAAACTCGGGAGGTTACTACGCGTCCCATACGATACACATTTGTACATTATAATTGTTTGCGTACAAATATTAAAAAATAGATAGACGGTCGAAGCACAAATCACTATTGCAGTCGTAACGCAGCGTGAAACAATTGAATTCAGCACTTTCTATAACTATATCTAGTGCAACTGTTACACATATATTTACACGTATAGTTTGTACGGACGGTACTTGCGTTATTCAATTGTTTATACGAATGCAATTACGGTGACTGTGGCGCAAGTTATTCTTGCTTTAGGTACAAATGGTCATAATGTGACGTATCTACATGTTATATGTAAACAATCACGGCAAAACTGCACCGGCTATTATACCAATGATATTACATGTTTATATGAGGTAGATGTCGCACAAGCGCGCGGAAACTAAGGCGGCAAAATTAAGTCAATTGTAGTAATTTTCATTACGACGCGTATTTCAAGCGCAAGTCTAAAAATATAGCTATCCCTTTCTATATTATTTTGTACCTTATTATCTGTCGCAGTAAACATGTTTATGTCGTAAAGCATGGATGCACAGACTTATTAAGACTAGGGGCCACTCGGGCAAATTATGAACTGATGGTGGGCCACCAGAAGTATAGGTAATTAAAGACAATGAAAAATTGATAATAATGTATTCAAATTGAAAAAGAATTTATTAATTTGAAGCGTGGCACTGCATAGTGCTTACAATCTTTTTTATATTTGGCTCAAATTTACTTGTAGCAACACGTAAAACTGCTTCCAAACTTTCATTTGCAAGGCGGTTTCGATTTTTTGTTTTATTATTATTTAGGATTGAAAAGGTTTGTTCACATATATAGGTAGAACCAAATAAGCTTGCACATTTCAGAGCGTTTATGCGCAACTCTTTGTACGTATTTTTATCAATGCAGCGGTAAAAGTTCAGCAAGTCTCCTTCGTTGAATTTGTTGCGTAAATCTTGGTCGTTCTGAATGTCGATAATTTCTAACTGCATTAACTCTGGCGCATTTTCAACTGAAATCGTGAAAGGATTGCTAAATATGTCCAACAGAGGTTTCACTGTTTTAAACTCCGAAAATCTGTCTTGAAAAGATTGAATCAAAATATCTAGCTTTTTTACATAACTGAAATTAATAGCAGTTTTTTTGAATTTTTCAGCCATTTTCTTATAATTCGGAAAATGATTGTAATTTCCAGAATTCAATTGCGATCTGAAAAGTGTCAGCTTGCATTGAAAGGATGATACATGTGCGTAGAGCTGGGATATCAGTTGATTTTTGCCTTGAAGCCGTGTGTTCAAGACATTCAAATGATTTGTAATGTCAACTAAAAAAGCCAAATCACACAACCAATCAGGACTTTTAAGTTCCGGGACGTCCCTTTGCTTTTCCGCCAGAAAAATATCAATTTCTTCTATTAAATTTAAAAATCGTTCCAGTGTCAATCCACGACTTAGCCACCTTACTTCTGTATATAATACAGTAAATCTCCATGTTCGCATTCAATGTCATCAAGGAATTGTTTGAATTGCCTGTGATTGAGTCCTCGTGATTTTATGAAATTCACAGTCGAAACTACCACTTTCATGACATTTTCAAATTCAATTTTTTTAGAACAGAGGGCTTCTTGGTGTATAATGCAGTGAAACTGCATGAGATCTTCAGCGTTTAAGTTTTTTTCTTGCAAATGCTTTTTCAACAAAGTAACTAGCCCAGAATTGACACCAATCATCGAAGGAGCACCGTCAGTCGAAACTCCCGATAATTTCGATAAGTCCAAATCAGTTTTTGAACACTCGTCCAAAAGTACATTGAGTATATCAACTCCTCTGGTTTGACCTTTCAATGAACACATTCCTAATAACTCTTCGAAGACTTCAAAATCTTGAGTAACACCTCGTATGAATATAAGAAGTTGAGCTGTGGAACTAATATCAGTGGATTCGTCGAGTGCTAATGAAAAAAAATCAATTATCTTAGTTTTTTCATTTAATTGTTCCGCAATATTATCTGACAAAGACATAATTCGTCTTTGGATGGTCATACGATTCAGTTGAATTTTCTCAAACTTTTTTGCTGCTTCTGGACACATTTTCTTAGCGGCAATTTCTATGCATTCTTTTACAAAATCCCCATCATTGAAGGGGCGACTCCGCTTTGCTATCATTCGAGAAATTTCATAACTAACTTCTGTAGCTGTTTCTGTATCTTGAATGGGTTTTGTAAACATAGCTTGTTGACCAATAAGCTCCCGTTTTAAAGACAAAACTTTTTGCTTTCTTAATTCGCCTGTAAACTTCGTAAAAGTAGGATGCTGCGTTTCATAGTGCCTTTTTACATTATATTCCTTTGCAATCGCAACAGAATTCTTGCAAATTAAACAAACGACTTTGTTATGCGACCATACAAAAAAGTATTTCTCAGTCCAAATTTCTTGAAACTGCCGATTTTCATCTTTAACCTTACGTTTTTTACTAGTTCCTGGCATGTCCATGTTGCGTTTTAATCCTGACTAGGATTACCACAGCACCTAAAACCAATTACTAGGCATGAGTTCGATATATCAAAACGTAACTAATAACCGATATGAGTTTCATATCGTATCATATCGATATGACGGTTGCACATAACCGATATTACAAAAACTATGATATCTATATTATCGAGACGATATCAAAACACGCGCGAGAATACCTACGTTATGAAAACTGCAAACGATATAACCAAAACGCAAAACCGTGCTGAATGGATTGATATTCGTTTCTTCTCTTTCTTACTAAAGAGCGGTGTAACGGTTTTGGTGATATAACGAAAACGCCCATGTCTACCAATTACAGTTCCTAATTAATTACCAAAAATAATTGATAAAATATGTAGATAAAATTAATAACAGTTTTACTTACGATTTCACAACACAATTATACACGGCACTTGACGGGAAATCTACGTTGAATGTGGATCAAAATATATTATAATTATGACACCGGCTAGTCGAGTTAAAATCTACACTAGAACTAACGACACTTTACTCAAATTAAAACCGAACTGTCGGTCGCTGCGGTTAGCGTGGCTTTTATACCACGCGCATAGAGTCGAAAACTGTCTGGAGAAATCTCGAAACCGACTCTGGAAGCTTCGTGTATCTACCTACGCGAGCTATCGGGAATTTGGGACTATTGCTATCTCGCTCGCTCGAATTTAACCGAGATCAGCACGAACATTACCGACCGCTGTTACCGACGCATGCACGGCGCACCGATAAGATTGATAGAGCGCGCGCGCGAGATTCAAATTACTTTTCGAACATTTGTTATTGGTTTTATTCTGGAATAGAACTCAATATTTTCGAATGTACGAGAGTATTATTTTTGCTGTCGGCGGGCCACCAGTATTCGACCGGCGGGCCGCATGCGGCCCGCGGGCCGTAGTCTGTGCATCCCTGTCGTAAAGGAACAAAATCTGAGCACCGCGCAGTATGAATATACGTCATCGTTAGTAAAACATCATTGTATTATACGTCAAAAATGGCAGTGATGCCAGATGGCCGGTGACGTTCCAGGAATTCACTGTTGTCTACACGTTTGGGGCGTTTACCGAGTTAACAGAATTGTTTTTGCGTAAACAACGAATGAACAGATAATTTTGCATCCATATAGGTACCTATCAACTATGTTATCGGGGCTTGCCGGAACATGTTATCAAATGGACACATCCATTCATTCTCCATTCCAATTGATAGCTGTGATTTTTTAGTATTTATTAAAATGGTGTGTACTCATATACAGTTGCAAGTAATTGTATTGTAAATAAGTAATTGAGTTCACGGAAGGAACATTTGAAACTACTATAAAATAACTCTCACATGCTAACATACGGTCGTGTTAACCTATTTAATATATTATTATTATGTACTGTGTTTTCTTGATCGAGCAAAGCGAGGTTTGAAACCAAACATTAAAAAATCAAATTCGCAAAAGACTATTATCTAAATGTACCCATGCACACAATGACCTTCTGTCATTCATGTTCATTACATGGACTACTATAAATAGATTAGATTCAATGTGAAAATACTCAATGTAGTCTCTGTTTTAAAAAAAGAAGACTGATGTTACATATTATTTATCTAACAACTAAATTTAAATGTGGTCAGATTCCTTTTATAAACAAATGATATGTATACAGCGCCAGTGAAAATAAAATATAGTTTTCATGTAATGCTATCGTAGTCTAGACTATTGTTTTAACATTTGTGAATAATTGGGTCGATCATTGTCAGCAATTAATAATCATTCTCTAATTATTGCATTGCTGACGCCGCGCCGTGCTTCGTAATGTGGTCGTTTCATTAGCGGGGTCAGCATCCTTGATTCTTGCTTATTGCTTGCATTGTGTAGGGACTAACTATGTAATCTGTGGTAGGGCAGAGGTATATTACGAAAAGAAAAGTAAATTTAAAATTTAGGTTTATTGCATTAAAAGACGGTTAAAACTCGGTTATCCGGATTTAGACATATTATAGAAGATTTAGATTTATTTATAAATTTCTATCCAACCAATTTCTAGTATCAAAATCAGTTTGAGTTATTAATTACAAACAAACAAACATGGAACAACTCTTTCTTTCTTTCTTGATTGTAACCAAAAAAGTGATGAATATAAAAGTAGATATGTACGTAGATTGATATGAAAGATGTTGAATGACGAGTGATCATTCAGGGCGCCGTCATCATCGTCGTGTTGCCTCAAAAATACTTACTGAGAACATGAAACTATATGAAAAAATGGTCGAACAATCGAACAATCTGCATGAAGTAGGTGGCAGCATGTTTGTCATAAAATTATCTACATGTGTAGCTCTGTTTGTCGTCTCATAATAAATAAATCAATCTCCCTGCTGCTGTGAACAAATGCTTTCGTATTAACCCTGTATTTGAAATGTACCACCGACACTGTTACGAGAATGAGTTACAGCGCTTATTATTGTTATGGCCGTGCTATATTGGCGCCTCAGTTAAGTAATGTAGGATTGTAATGAATGTTGTGTATATTCTACAAATTACTGTCGTTTATACACACATAATTACTTAGTTCATCCATCAGCTTTCGAGAACTATCGGATTCGCGCTAATAAATTATTTAAAATGTACCATGGCCACAATTGGGACTATTACGAGTAAAATTGGTTACACGTTCTAACAGCCAAAAAAGGACAAGGGAGATCGACTTTTCTTCGACGTTTTTACTGGCTCATTCGATTTGTTTTTTCTTTATAATTCAGAGCATCTAAGTAGAAAACAGTAGACATTCCCTTATTGAACTGGAAACAAACTTGTTCGCAGTTACATTTCATAAAATTCAGTGTTTTAGATTTTAAATATACTGTAAATTTAAATTAAGATCTAGATATTTATTTATGCATAGGATTTATAAATTTTTATTTTCGGTAGAGAGTCGAGTAAGGTAAGTACTACGTTTCACGAACTTGATCCCCGAACAAAACTAACTAAAAACTAATTCAAATGTGTACGATTGGTTTAACGGATGACGTCAATTGTTAGTATTGTGTCTGGCTTTGATAAGAATCACAAGTAACAATTTGATAATATTATTTTGTAGTATACTGTGTTCGTTTAACAAAAAAATATAGCCATTTGTATTTTCTTTTGTTTAATATTAGATAACAGCCAGCTACAGAAAAAGTATAAGGTCGTAAATACATAAGTGTTATTTATACGTTATAGTTTTGTACATACATACGACCCAAAGTCGTAAAAGCCTCGCTTTAAGAATAATATCTTGTTAAAATTATTATTTGGTACAGTTATCCGAGGCGTACAATCAGTGAGTGACAAAGACCCAAATAAGTTATGTACTACTCTTCTGATGAACTTTGGACCTATTTAGATACCTCGCAAAAGCCAAGATGACGGTATACTGTTTATAAAAACATAACATTGAGTTTGTTACTAATGACCCTACGTCGGATAAAAAAGTAAAGTTATCTTTGAGATGCTAATGCCTTTTAAGCGGAACCAAAACTATTTAAATTAGGCACAAAATTTCACAGGACTCGGGTGGGGCTTGATCTGGATTCCCGACTCAGATACTCTCACTAGCTTTATTATTGTATTATTAACCATGTTTCAATAGGTCCGACCGTTACATACCGAAACGCTTATACATAGACATATAATTATATATATAGGATTTCTGAAAAATCCTATTTTTTGTCACATTTGTGGGCACCACGTCCTCTATTTGAGGCCTAATTCGGTTTTTTCTTTTCACGCGTTCCCTAATAATGGTGTTCCTAAATTAGCTTAAAAAAACTCAACTACTTAGGATAGTAGTTTACAAAAAGTCACTAAACAGAAAATTTATTTCCCCTCCCTCCTAATTTCCTTATGGAAATCTTTAGGGGAGGCATATTATGTCCAGTAGTGGAAGTCCTATAGCTGAGATGATGATGATGATGATATTAGTAGTTTGTATATTTAATGTAATATTTGTTTACAAATATGCTTACCTTTCTAACTTGATTTAAACGATTTAAAAGCATTTTAACATGCTAAGAGACATCTAAAACTGTTTTCTTGGTTCTCGTCCGCGGATTAGTTTGCGTTTTTACACCTAAGAAATGTTATTAGTATGTTCGTTTATCATTTTCGAGTAACTACACGGATACCATTAAGAGGCAAAAAAATGATTTCATTCCAACTTCGCATAATTATGTACTTTTTATTCTACAAAGTAACATTTAAGCGTTGGGTTTGTCCATGACAGATCATCCACGTGGCTCCCAATAGTATTTTCTACAGCGCCCTTCAACTCGTGCTTGGGCACTACTTCGTAGAATACCTGGTAATGCGGCCTAAACTTACCTAAATGGTAAATATGCTCTTCTAATTTCACCTTTTACTCATTCCAGACGAATTCGAAGATAAAGCTGATACGACGCGTCGACAACGAGTGGCTTTTTGGCAGCATTCGAAGCGGGGCTCAGGGGCTCTTCCCTTCGAACTACGTAGAGATCAAAGTGCCATTGCCAAACGAAGAACTACCGTCGACACCTACGCTGGGCACTGCTCTAGCTATGTACGACTTCGAGCCGAGCCAACCTGGCGATCTCAGGTTCGTCACTGGAGACACGATAACAGTTTTGTACAAGTTGAACGATGAGTGGTATTTCGGTGAATGCAACGGTATGAAAGGACAGTTTCCAATTAATTACGTTCAAATGAGTTAGCCGCGTGGGTTGTCGGTCACGTTTTTGCCGGAATTTAATCTAGTTGCTAATCTCATTTCTTCCAAACTCGTGGCACATGTTTTGTGCAAAATGAAGTGAAAAAATGAAGGGAATACTTGGAATGAGATTATGTATTTTTCGAGTAAATTTGTCAGTAACGGCTGAATCAGAAATATAAAGTCAAATCCCTATTTTATAATTACATACGCCTCTGACCTTATAGTCCTGTAATTCATTATGAAATAGGCCATGAAAGTTGTTCTGGTGATCAGTAAAATGGGATGTGACCTTTGCGGCGTATCGACCACTCGCGGTTCCATATGAACTTCCATAAAACCATGTTCGAACGCCTTTACAGCAATTTTAAAAAAAATGGATTGTGCAGCGAATTGTATAAATAAACATTGTATGGAATTTATAGTAAACTTTCTCTTTTGAAAATGTATATAGATTTTCCTATAAAAAGTGGGAAAAAATGTTATTTTAAGTGCGACCTTCGCAGTGCAATAACGATGTAACAAATATAATTTAAACTAAGTCTGATCATTTTATGATATTAAAACTAATTAAGTGTATGCAAAGCCAATTCATAAACGGACGTTTTGCATATTCGCACTAGGGTTGCCATAATAATAAATAAGTGCTGACTTATACCGCTTCGGATGGCTTTTGTCATAATATATTGCACGCGAGAAGGAAAGATTAGTAAATGGCAGTCATCATCTAGCTTTCTTATTAATTAAGTAAACTGACATATGACCGGTAGAATGTCTCTTAGGGCTGAACTTTTGATTCAGTAAGTATTTGTTAAATTTCAAATAAACACCTTGTTTGATTTGTAATCAGACAATAGGTCAAAATAACAACCATTGCTCAAAATTTTTGTCCAGCTTATATAAAACACCATGACTAGTTTTTTTCGACCGAATATTTTTTTACACTCTGGTCTCACGCTGCCACTGGCAGTATATCGTTGATTCAACTATAAACCCGTCAAAAAAAGAACACTCAATTTACTTCAGAAAAGGACTACTCTTGTATACTCATACTAAAGTACCGAAATCTTAATCTACTTACTTAATCTATAGCTTAAGGTCCTTAAACTAAGAGGTCAGGGTAGTTGCATGTTATTGCACTTCCACTGAGAAAATTCATACAAAATGGCTGCCATATAAATCTATTCTCTACGGTGCGTGATATAATGAAAATATAGTGATTGAACGACTGAATGTAAATATAGGAGCTTGTATATAACGTCCCTGATGTAGTAATAATTATATATATATAGTATTAATATATTGCGTATTTTAGTGTTTACGGTTGTGTAAGTCTCGATACGATCTGAAGTCTTTTTACCTCCCTGTTTAGTTAGTATTGCTTTGTCTGTGGCAGTAATTCTGGTATTCAATCAGACTAACTAAAATTGTGTAAGGTAAGAAAGTTCTTAGGTGGTGACAATAAAGTACAAATTAGTGAAACATTCATTAAAGTCCTAAAATTGGAAGTTTTAAAATTACTAAAGTACCTCCAGTTTCTTTTTGTACAAGTCGTGTAATTTATTGAATGGAATAAAACTATTACACGAATATTACACTATTATACGAATTTGAATTTTACCACAAAGAGAATAAGAGCTTTTTTTATTTTAATCAATTTTAGAAAATTTTGAACGATATATTAGTTTTATTTGTTATTAGTATTACGACCAGTGTTTGGTATTTGTATACTTTGGCATACAATGTGTCGTTTACAGAGCGCTCGCTAATGATATAACATTCGCATCTGAAAATTATTCTTATGAAATTAAAATTAAGAACAATTATTTATATTTGGCTTATGCTTATTCTGTATTTACAAATTCTGTGTCATACCAAAACCTGTTAATCAAGTGATTTTCGCCCGAATTAAAACCTCGCGATGATTGACTTTTCTGTGTATACATCACCAACGAATCCAGTGCCTGGAGCAATAATGACTTGCGTCACAATTATCGCATCGCTATCGTACAAACAATTGAATAACGTACGAACCGTTTGTTGAACTATCATTTATCTGTGTCACAGTTGTACTACATACATGACAGTGCTGAGTTCAATTGTTGTCACCCAGCGATTCAACAGCGGTACTGATTGGTGCTTCGGCTACTGATCTAGGATAAAACGTTGAAATGTACAAATAAACTCCCTTTTATTTCATTCACCAGTTACCGTTGTTTCACGTGTGAATTTCAAATCGCTCTATACACAACGAAACTGTCTAACATTTGTAACTAGTTTCTTGTGGTTAGTATTTAAATTCCGCATTCGAAATAGATTAACTTTAAAAACATAATGTTATTATTTTTAACTATAGTGTCTATTCATCCACACAATTATACATTAATCATACATGGGATTATCAAGTTAAGGATTTTGCTACTTTTAAAAAAAATATTTTTCCTTTATTATTTTTTACACGCGATTAAATCAGCCTATTTATTTAAATAAAATATATATTTTTTATCAATTTTCGGCAATAAAATGTCATATCACACGTGACATTTAGAGACGTGTTTCGATAAATTTAAAATAGCTTCCAGATAAAGGCATAAATCGAGTACGCCTAAGTTTAGCGCTAGTCCAGTTAATTTTGGCTTTAGAATTGTTTTACATTAACTCGCTAATTTATTTGGTACGTCAGATTGCTTATTTGTACAACACGTCCCACATGAAAATATGTTCGATCGATTATATTTTTTCTTTGTCATTTGATTACTAATTATTATTTTTTATTTAATTAACGTTCACACAAGGTCTTCAGGTCCCAAAATAGGCAGAGCCTGTAACCTGGGGCCTTACTATCAGCTTTGTAAAATCCATTCAAGTTCCGAGCCGTTCTAAAACCTGGCTTTAGAACGGCTTAGTTGTAAAGTCATACCATCACCACGCCATTACGCTCCTTTAAGTGACCTGTTCGAACATTGATATTCTCTAAGGTGAACGGTTATTGTAGTCTCTGGCATGTTTAAGCCAGGTTTTAGAACTGCTCGGAATTTGAATGGATTTTCAAAGCTGATAGTAAGGCCCCTGATGACTGATATATATACTTATATACATATACACACCCATACCATACCATATTTGTAAATAACATGTTATCATTAATTTCCCCGGATATTAAAAGCTAATTATAATCATTACAAATAACACATTTCATTTTGAGATATAGCGTAAAAAGAAATTAGACGCAATTTCTTTTATTATGTTAGTAAAAATGCAATGTTATCTTGAATAAACAAAGATAAGAAACGATATGTGTAGCGTGATAATAATCGCAGCCGTTGTACGCTATTAGCTTATCTTTTCGAGTAGATGAACCGTATCAATGTCAGCGATAATTGTTTATTTGCGTTTGTCATTTCTGGAGGGTTTATGGCGGGAGTTTGAAATGTCAATAGAACGTTCTAGAGATGTCGTCTATGTGAATTAATTTTCCGTTGATACGAGGTTCTGCCTCGTCCGATACTAACAACTATGTGTGCGGATCGTGGGACACAAAATGAAGATTTTAATGCATTATTGCAGAGATGAAATGCATCTTTTTTTGAACGCCTTTTCACTCACGCCCCCGCACTAGGATACCCTGTCTCGCGAGGGGACACACACAGTCACAGTACACAAAGATCGATCTGATTTTGCGAATCGTTGGAATGCCTGTTTTGGATATTTTTTCGAGTATTTAATCTATTTCTATTTTATTTAGCAAACTTTCGTCGTGTCGGTCAAACAAAAAACAAAGGTTTTTTAAAATCAAGGTTATTTAGAGTCAGATTGTATGTGTGTGTACACACACACACACACACACACAGAGAGAGAGAGAGAGAGAGAGAGAGAGAGAGAGAGAGATCAAAAGCTCGCCTGGATGGAAGTATTTCTGAAATTATAAAACTACTTGTAAGTTGTACAACATCTTATTTTAATATGAAAATAAAAATAAGTTCTGCTTAAATCAGCTCTGGTTAAATGTGTAAAAACTGACGATCCCATAATGAATACAGAGATTAATTGGTTTCAATTAGTATAGAGTTGCCAATAACATTGGTATTGTAATGTTTAATCCAATAATTATTTTTATGATATTATTATTGTTAGTTGTGTATTATTTGTGTCATATTGTATTATTTTGTGAAGGGACCATAATTTTAAGTGCCTTGATTATTTAGTTGGTATGTGTATATTATGAACTTATTTATAAACTGAAATAAAAATCTAATTCCAATCAAACACGTTTCTTTATTTCAAGACAGTATACGGTGTTATAGGTGGTTCGTTTTCCATATATGCTGGTGTGCAGCTGTGGAGGTATACCCACCTTAGTGATATTAGTTCAGCGTACCGCATCCTAAGTCATTCGATTTATTCCATAGAGATATTGTGTTGTCGAAGGGTGAAAATTTGCCAGGATTGATCATCAGTATACTTGAAACGATTACACCGCTTCTACATTCATCATTCATCACACACACACACACACGCATACATATGTTTTTATTAATTATTGTTTTTAAATAGCTATGTAGCCATTCTGAGCGTTTGACATACAATTATATTAAGGGAGAGGCCTTCGGCTCCAAAACAGTGAAAACTAGTTTGGAGCCAATGGGTTCATGTATTGTTAGAACTATTGTTATGTCAAATAAATATATTTGTATTTGTATCATCTCCGCCATATGACGTCCACAGCTGGACATATGCCTCCCCCGTATAGGAGGATTTGCCAATACACGCCACGCTTGGCAGGCGGGTTGGCGAGCGCAGTATGATTTCCGATCCTCAGAAGGAAGAAGAAGATTCGACATTAGGTACCTCGAAAGAAATCGAGGTACTTATCCATGAATAGCCTCAATATTTTAAGCTTCGGGCTTGTCTCAGCCATGTATCTAAAGGTGACTGGTTCGATCTTCACGCTGCGCCGCGACTGGCTTGATTTTTTAGAGTAGGTAACATCGTGTCCACAGCATGCTAGTAGGATAGTTCCAGTAAACGCCAAAAAAAAAATGGAACCGACTCAACAATAAAAAAAAAAAAAAAAAAATTTTTAATAATGAAATATATTTTTTTCACTCTTTTTAGTGACCTTTGTTACTCATGGGATCAATTGTCATTGTGGTGTAGGTTTGTTTACCGATGTCTTTATCCGCTACTATAATATCGTGTAGTATAAGCTCGCATTTTTCAGGTTTTGACTTGTATCTCAAAAAGTACTCGTTCGATTTTGATGATATAATAAATGGGACCACACGGGAAACACCAGCTTTTAAATAAAAAAAGAACGATCAAAATCGGTTCACCCAGTCGGAAATTATGCGGTAACAAACACAAATAAAAAAAAGATTTAAAAAAAAAAACACGGGCCGAATTGAGAACCTCCTCCTTTTTTTGAAGTCGGTTAAAAAGTACCGCCTACGTGTGCTTAGGCAACTGATTTTCAATACCTTGAGCCCGGTCAACTCTAGGTCCGTGATTGCATTTGCGGCCGCATCACCGACCATCAAGTGAGATGAGGTTAAGAGCTACATCATGACATAATACAATATGACCATGCCTACCAAGAATATTGCATAATATGAGAAACGCTTAGTGCAATCGTAAATGAAACCTAACAGTTTTAGTTCAATTATAGTTTTACCAGTGGACCCAATTTCAAAGGCTTCCTACCACGGATGGCTCAAGCTGTTATATAAATACTATAGTAAAAGAGGATATGCATCATAGCTGGTCAGGTTCCGCAGCTATGAAAGATGTGCGTGCTTCCATGAACATGCTAGAATTGTTAGACCGCTGCAAAATCGTGGGAACAGAATCAGAAGTCAGCACACTTCACGCATTGTTGCAATGGCGACGCGCAGTTTTAACGGCTACCATAGAATGTCTGGCAGTAGACCTTGAAAAAAGTAATTTTCACTTCCTTGAGCTACTAGATAATATTCTGGACTACATATTAGCCCTTACCATCAACGCTCCGCTCTACAAATGTCTCCCTCATTACTCAGGGTCGTCACACACCTAATATACTCATGTTTAAACTGGGTGACTGGTTGAGCGGAATGGGTGGCTACCATAATTTACCAGCTCCAGAAGTAGATAAGTACCTGCATACGTACTAGGCCTAGGACGATGTATCTCATTCATCCAATTACTAGGCCATTTTCCACCCCTGGCAAATACCACACACTCGTTTTTACCGCTATAACGTAAGCCATAGCTAAGGGCACAGGTTTCTCAATATTTTATCAACTCTGAGCGTTAATGGAGGGCGCCAGCAGCTCGTCCGCACAGGATAGGTAAATAATTAACATAGCCATGGAGAAGCCTGTCTGTATCCTGCTGAAACCCTCTATCAGCTCATTTACATATAATTTGAAACACTTCTGTGCGCCCTCTTAATTCGCACTCCTACCCATATATAGGTATCTGAAAGCTAGCAGCCCATTTTTGATTCTCGTACCAAAAGCTCAATACAGAATATACTTAAATAAGTATATTGTACCTATATATAATGTATATAAATTGGGAATAGGCAAGCGTTTGACCACTATATGACCTGATGCTAAAGTGACGATGCAGTCTACGATAGAGAACAAGTTTGGTAAGTATTTCATAACTTCTTCATACGAAGGTCTTCGAACAATGTATGTAACCAGTGATGACTTACGGAACTGAAACGTAGTCTCTGATTATGGGCCTTCTGTAGGTATAGGTTTGAGTAGGCTCACAGTTGCACGAGCCATGGAGAAGGCTGTGCTCGGGGTTTCTCTACGTGATCGAATGAAGGGGTATCAGAAATGAGGGGGTAAGTAATATATGTTCGATTAATAAAATATCCAATGACAAAAAAATATAGGTAAGAAGTAGATAATGATATAGGTACCATTCATTTCTTATATAATAAACCTTTGATCAAAATTCAAAATCAATAACTTCAAAAGAAAACCATTCATAAACTATAGGTAGCTAATATTGATGTGATATACGCATCCAATAAAAAAAATATATTTAAACCCTACATATACTTATTTTTAATCGAATATTTATTAACTATAATTATACAATTAAACGTCGAAACCGAAAAAACAATATTCTCGGTACATGAATGGCAATACGCTGATCGTTCTTACTATTAAAAATATGATACCTACTTGAACAGTGTGTAAACTTCTTTTGGCGCATCGCTCGCTCAACTCGTGCGTTTTGGTCATAGGTTACCTGACCTCGCTTCTCTCGTCGTCATACCTATATAAGAACATTTCAACTTTGCTTTTAAATGATCTGCCCAACATCACACTAATGTTATAGAGGCGAAAGATTATGTGTATGTTTACTTCTTCACGCTCAAATGGCTGAATTGATTTCGATGAGATTTGGCATAGAGATAGGTTAGACCCTGGATTAACACATGGGAATCTTTTTATCCCGAAAACATTGACTATTTAAAAAAAAAATTAATAACATTCACATAAGGTCTTCAGGTCCCAAACTAGGCAGAGCCTGTACTATGGTAACCTGATGACTGATATATATACTTATATACATATACACACCCAGACACAGGTCAAACAGACATGTTCATACACACAAATGTTTGTCGTGTCCAGGAAATTAACCGCGGGTAACATCGCGGGGCGCAACTAGTGAATAATAAATAACACCACTCTCTCTCTGCCAGTTCCCGAGGCTTCGTGTCTAATTAAACTGACTTGGGAGGATACGATAGTTTACACTTACCCACGTAGTGGGTCAAGACAAGGTCGCTAATCATTTGACGGATCGATGCCTCTCAGGTATAGTATCAGACTACCAGACACTCATTGCATTGAGGAAGAGGTTAACTTTCTTCATTATCCAGTGGTCATGTTAATACATTCAAGGAGAATAGTGAATAATAATTAAACGTTTGAAACTTTCATCACATTTAGTGACTTTTATTTGAACAAAAATACTCTATAATTGCTTAAAATATTTACAATTCCTTAATATACAACTTACGTGTCAACATACCCTGTTCGCTTTTCAACCGTTGCGTACTAAACAGTATGAAACTAAACGTTTGGGTGGCAAGACAACACTCCGATATATTATATTTATATCTAAATATACAATACTTGTTAAAACTTAAAAGTGTGTGAGTCGTGGGCTTACTACAGATAAGGATTTCCCAATCACAACATGTTGAAAAGAGAAAAGAGGGCGAGCGTTCACGACAATTTCAAACTGGCCGAGCGGTAGAAAACTACAACCGTTATTTTATTACCGTCTTTATTGTGTCGTAATATAGATCACAATACGGCATCTTGTTTATTGAAACTACCGCCAATTTAAAATTGTCATCCGACTATAGTATTGTACCGCACAAATGTACATAAGCTAATATCTTTTTTGATAACGCATACCCAAACATTTCTCTAGCACACTTTTAGCAACTCCACAAGAATCATATATGGCTTACAAGTTTGTGAACTCAAGCGATTGGCCTATAGACACAGTGATTATCGCCCTGATTCCTTAAAGGGCGGTACTGAAAATTTTGCGGTTTTAAAGTTATTCCTGATCAAACAATTCATTTGATGACCAACCTTACCCAAAGTGCAACTATCAGTTCCACACGATAGCTTTTTTAATTTTAAACTAATTTTCCCCAAAGGGAACCAACCAAAAAGGTTGTCAATTCATTATTAGCAAATAACAGCCCCGAATTAAAAAAAAACTACTCCATAACTTATCTAAAGCGTTCGGTACAAATTCACAAGGAAGAAATATCCTATCATAATGAAATCGCATTTAGGTTTCTTAAATATCTTATACATAATTAACAGCAGTTTGACAATTTGCATGGTTATATAAATACGAGCTACTACATTTAAAATTCTCCAAAATGTACCAAACATTAACTTACGGGGAATCGAGGCAGAGTTGAACAAGAAGGTTGAACACGTTAGATTATCCTTGTACGCCCAATAGTCGAATCGAGTAGTCTGTGTATCTTATCATATCTGTATCTGCATATCTTTCTTTCCAATTCTTTCTTCCAGTCTTCCAGTTTTTGGCTGACAACCCACAATGGTTTTGGCAGAAAATTAACGGTTATGTGCTTATCGCTTTGCGCAGGTATTTGTTAATACTGGAATTTCTGACAGAAAAAGTAAACTACCGGATGTCTGATATGTGCCATTTGACATAGATTTAAAGCAATCATAGGTACAAATACAGATCCGACAAAAATGGTAAATCCGCACTAAAATAACCCTAACTTCCTAAAGTTTTTTGCCAAATCAGCTATGTACTTCTTTAAAACTAATAAAGTTTGGACTAATCGTTGACGTAATATTATTAAAATTAACCCATTATAGAAGAAAATTTTTCTCGGCAGACAACATTGTTAAGCGATGGTGTCGCGAGAACAAATTATACCAGAACACATCACGCTCATAGGAATAAATTGAGGGAGCAATGTACGAATTGAACGACCTGTATCAATGAAATTGCGTGAAACATAACAATATTCTACATCCACTATTTACAATTCGAGACCGAGCGGTTGTTGACTTATTTATTCGTCAGCCAAAGTACCTATATGAGTAACTCAAATACATATATCTTATAGACTTTACCATCGTTTTAAGTATTGAAAAAATGAACAAATTCAATACCAACCAAACAAAGAGATTCACATTCAGATACGGACCTGAATATGTACTTTTATATAGTTTTAATTAATCAGGTACGGGAGGCGGATTTGCACTTTCATTTAGAAGATAAACGTCGAGTTTTCTAAATACCCGCTTAAACCAGTATTATTTCAATGATTTGATGAAACATCAGTTGGCACTTGGTCATATAGATTAAGATAGTGTGGGTGACAAGTTTTGTATGCTTAAGAGGCTTTATATACGCGCCATTTTGTAAGTAAATATGATTTTGTAAACGTGTCTCATCTTTTTTTCTTACCGAATCGACTGCCGCCTCAGAAAAGTATTTTGTTAGGTATAACTTAAAAAGGATGATAACATATATTTATCTTTCATAACTAAATAGATCCCGTCGAACGAGTTCAGGAGCGTTAAACTCTGGGCAAACTGGAAATAATGCTAAACTAAGGAAAGATTTTAGCTTAGATTACCTTTTTAAATTTTTGCTTATTCTGGTGATTTATCTGTGAATTGTATATATACCTACCGTTAGAATTGAACGCTTGGTTGAATGATTGAATCTTTAAACTGTCATTTTGATTAAATTTTCAAAGGCATAAGACAAAATACTTGAACTCTTACACATGCAAACGTAATGACAAATCATTATTTAATTTACGCAGCCTCTGTTAATTTTAATATACAAGAAAACTCTCTCGTTAGTAAATAGGATGAAACCGAATAAAATAATTATATATTGAGTAGTGTTGAGTACATCTTTAGATAGACAAAAACACGATGGACTTAAGAAATTAGACTTAATACTACCTATGTACGTAGCGATAAAGTAGTTTGATTATTATTTGTCGAAACCTTGTATCGCCAGTGGAAGCATACATAATGAAACATTACAGTGTAGTAAACGAGCGAAATAAGTACATGTCGTGTCTTCCACTTGATTCTTCTACAAATCATATTTACACAATTTCATGTTTATTACAACAAACATGACTAACATAATCTAAATAAACGTAGATGACGAACTTTACAAGGACAGCGTTACATAAACTTTAGATAAAGATATTATCTGAAGCAATGTTTACGAGACATAGAGATGACGATATGTATTTACAAGCAATACGTAGGTATATATGAATGCTCTAATAAATGACATAGACGATTATAGCAAATATACAGTGTATTAGTATAATATGGTATATTACATGCATTCATGCGGAGAATTGATTACACCTCTCTTTAGTATAAATAATGCCTCAGCTATGCTATCGAAATTCATTCATTAATCAAGAGGCGATAGAGATAGACTATCGGCCACTTTCAATAAATCAATATTGGATTTCCTGTAGAAAATAGAAATATAATACCATATTTATTAAAAAAATCAATTTCTATTTCAAGTACAGTAAATCATCAATAACAAAACCGCGAAGCTTTAGGTAACAAACGATATTACAAACGCTTGATTTGAATTAACGTTGCATACATTTAAATCTGTGTTTAAGTTAAATTCTAAACTAAATAAGACATTTATACAACAAGCTCGTAGGGACGTTTTTCAAAAAGACCCTGAGTTATGTATTTTTTACCGAGATCTACAGGGCATGATTTACTACTGTTATGAGACCGTGATCTACGCTCGAGTACCGATTTCCATTTTCGAAATTAGGCCTCAATGCTATTCTAAGGCGAAAGTTAATTAATACAATATTGAAATTATTTTCAATATAACTAAATATAGTACGGAAATTCAACCGCAAGCAAATAAATCGAAACGCGATGACTCTAATATATCGTTTGCATTAGTGCTACAATATGGATGTAGCAGCCACTCCAGACTCCAAAGATCGTACGCTTATGTTGCACTCAGTTGATTATGCGGGACCAATCTTATAATTTGAATTGAGAAGTTATCGAGACTTTGTTCCCTATATCTACATAAGTATACTGTACTTTCGTATTAAGTATGCTTGGAATAAAATATGTGATAAAGTAATCAATTACTATTATATATTAAACGGCAGCTTTGAAAATATTGCACTAAGCAACACAATGGCGTTAAATTTACTTGTTTAAAATCAAATTGTGTTAAATTTTGCGATTATTACATTACTAATTTATTATTTTCTTTTTTTACGTTAAGTATAATGTGTCCGTACATGTTAAGTAATATACTATCTTTTGTGTTATAATAGTTTGTAATAATCGTAAATAAATGTATTTCTTTCTTTCTTTCTAAATTGTTTTCATTCGGCTACTAACAAGATCGATGTCAGTTTTCTTTAAAATTTGACGAAGATCCAGTGAGAAGTTGTTATATGTTAAAACATATTTGAACAATTTTACCTTAAAATAAATTTTTAATTAAGCGGTATATCCTATTCCAAGCCTCGATATTAAGGCTTAGAATAGGATATCAAAGCTTATTTGTTTAATGTAGGAATCATTGTTGGACTTATAAACGTCAATAAAATAATTAATAACCATAAACTAATGCCACGTTCAAAAATTAATAAGGGCCCATCGAGAAGACGCGGCAAGAAACTTAGGAACATTTGGCTGTAAACTTAGAAATGCACGATGACTTGATCGTTTGGAGAAACCACACACAACATAAATGCACTGAGTTCAATAAGCCAGTAATACGTGAAAACGATTTAATTCTATACTGAATTTGTAAATCTGGCGCTGTAAATACGATACGAAAATACAAACATAACTGTTGATAGTTGAGGGCTATTGGAGAACTTATTGATGGTTAGAGGTTTATTATATAGAATAAAACTAAAAAAGAGATTTTATTTTGATGATGGAGGTACCTACGACTTAAAATCAGTAGTGGTAGATATAATGATATTTTTTTTTAACAATTTAAGTACAAGCAAATATGTGCACGAACACCTTTTGTCATATCTGAAGTGGCTTCACATTTTGAGCCGAATTCCTCTTCCCTTTACCATCCTAAATGGACAGTGTTCATTTTTATATTTTTAAGCTTATTAATAACTCTTAGTTAACACAGATTCATTGGCTTGGCCATGCAAATTAGGTGTTATTCTCGAGATGCAATGACGATATATTTTTTAACATTATATTTATATTAATATGTTAGGTATATTTACAGTTTGTAACACTGGTATGTTCCGACCATGATGTAATTTTAGTCCGGCCTGTATATGGGTATTTTGGGTATAAATTCTATAAGAAGAACATACTCCATCATGGAAGACGAATCGCAGTGCTGCTTCGTGAGCCGCCAGCGGAGCCCTAGTTTACTGTAAAGGCGACTGTTTTCCCATTCCAGTAGCTTGTTCAGGGAATGCTGCGTCTGTAAGACAAAATAATTATGTTGCTTATTATATAAACTTGTATGTGTTGCTAAGGTAGAAAAAAAATTAAGGCTTTTGTATAAGATTTGCAAAAGTACATACAAGGGGGAATCATTTTCATTTCATCATTTCATTTATTAATTTCGTAAAATAAGAATCTCGTCGTAACTTTTGTTATGTAATTTGGACGAGTAAAGAACAGAAATTAGGCCGCATTTTGATGTGTTTTAGTTGTTGATGCGACGATAACCTACGACCGGCGGTGGGAACGTCGGTTGTCAACCTGATGTCACTGGTTCACATCATGGCGAGAAGGTACTTGAGGTTTTTGTGTAATTCTACAGTATCCGCCTGGCTGGCTTCCACCATTCAACTTTGAAACATACAAGGACAACGGCTCTAACTACCTACTATGGCACAATGTTAGAGTGATCTGGGTGGATTACTATTTACAGACCACTACAGTACAATACAAGTGAAGAATACTGAGAAAATAGATTGAACAGCATGAGAGGTGGTACACTGAGCAGTTCAGGCAGTTCCAGGTCATATACGTCATTGGCAAGCAGGATGATTGCCATCACACAAAGACTTGCTTGTTTTGCTATATGTTTTATCATCGCCATCATCAACTGTTTCATAGAAGAAAATATTTACTGTGACCCGTTATATATTCTAAGAAGAAAACATCTATACCTAACTACTAAGTAATCATTAACATTTTATTTACCTTTGGTGGTTTTGTCACTAAAATACTATATTAAGACAAAAAATACCACTACCATGTCTTCTACCCTTATTTTTTCTTAAACTGTATTGATCAAACGTTTGACTACTGTCTCACTTAATGGTCAGTGACGATGTGGTCGCAGATGTCACGCTAGACAAAGAATGCTTATTGGTATTCAAGGACTGCTGCTTGAACACACTATGTGTTTGGTGACAGTTTTTCAGACTTGTGGGTAGTAGCTATCCAGATCATATCCATTCCACAATTTGAATATGTAATTTGCACCATAAAAAAGTTGTCTATATGGGCATTGTAGAATATCAACATTTCGAATTTTTTATTTATATAATTTTTGGGGATTCCGATGGCTAGGTACCGTGTTAAGATTAGGATTATTAATGTTTTATATATATATATGTGTATAGATTATAATTTATCAAAGCGATTAACACAAAAAACTAAAGGTTTTGTTATGTTTTAGAGGACGAGATTCTGATACCAAAAAGCTGATTTTCTTAGAAAATGTTGAATATAGTTCCAACCTATCCATATCTCTATCGCTTGACTGCCGGGAACCAGAGACAGCAATAAGATTAAAAACTGTCTATCACACTAGAATTTTTATAATCTTTATAATTTGAAGGAGGGTCTTCTAAATCCCGCGACTCGCAACAGGGCTCATGGTTCATTTAAGATAAAAGGAATCGCAATTTGCTCAGTAGTCGGTAGGAAAAAAGCTAAATATAACATCTACCTAAGCGAGTTTATCAACCGTCTGCATACTTAATAATATATAGCATTAATTATCGAAAGGCGGCATCTACTTGTTTGCCACATATAAAAAGAACATATTGATTAATTATGGAGTGATTCAAGCTGCAGACATAATAATGACTGCATGCATGGTACCTACATATGTTTTCCTGCTTGTGATAACATTAATTAAGTACTACACATTATTAGTAGCATTTATTTTGCTCACTCAACTGCATAATTATAAATAATAATAACATTGGCGCATTTAAACTCACACCCGCGCAATAAGATACCCTGTTTCGCGAGAGGTATGGACACACTCAATCATATTACACAACAATCCAAGACTCGGGAGCAAACATTTATGGTCATCACAGAAATATATGCCACAGTCGGTATTCGAACCCGAGTTCAGTGTCATTGATCACTGAGGCATGACGACTGTTGAATGAAAATATAATATTTTAACCCACTTTCAAAAAGGGGGAGATTCTTATTTTGTTTTTATATTGTTTTTCTGTTTGGGCTCTTTCATTCGTAAAACCGATTGGATAAATTATTTTTAGTATATATATTAAATATTTCTATAATATCTTCAATCAATAAGATACTGTACATTCAGATTTGTCAAAAAAATCATGTAAATCGGTTCAGTATTTCTCTATTTCAAGAAAATGTGGAAAATTTCTCATGGATAACTGTGAAAGCTGCAACGTCTTCTTATGTCACTTATGTTACAGTTTGTCATTTGCCATGGATAAGTGAGTAATCTTATAGCTCTTGTCCGCATGATTTCGCATGGAAATTTCATAAAAATAGGTCTAGTATTTATACACGTTGTTAAGTTATTGTTTAAAATATATGGATAGGTAGTGGAATTCGGTTTATAGTTTTTAAATTACCTGCGTAATAATAGATTCGTGATGTCAACAATGAGCTCCGAATGTGCTCCAGTGCTCAAGTACGACTAGCCGATTCGGGACTCATTTATGACATCGCGCAACTGACGCAACATTACGATACATCTTTTGTATGTGGTTACTAATTTGTTTTATTCTTTTTATGTTTTGTTATTACCCACAATGTTTAAATAATTATATTTTTTGTTTTCCTAATTGGAAAATTTTAAAATTAAAATTATATTTTACGCTATGGTACAAATTAGTGGAAATCACACAAGGCTGTATTGCTAATATATAAATTGCAGTTGTCACAATTTTCGTTGCCAAATATTACATAAGGAAAAAAATTGCTAAATAGGTCCTCAGGGCCGTCGTAGGTATACCAATCATAGCTTAACCATTACATATTTGTACTTAATCTACTTATGTTTTATTTGTGTACGAAACAAAAAATATGTGCATAAGACTACATAATTGCAGTTTAATCCACTTTAAATTTGAACCATACGTTTTCACTTTCTTGATTTACACATTTTTGGTAAGATGATTAAATTATTATGAATTATGATTGTTTCATTGCTGCTACGAATGTAATTCTCTTTTGAATCAAAATAAATGAATACTGACCCTTTTACTAAGGCATATGACAGGCCAAAGAGAGCATCCTAACGTGCAACAGCAGCACACACATCCACAGAATAACCACTTCACATTAACGGGCAGGGTTTTTTTCAAAACACTGTTAATTCTGCTGACAGTCGCCTGGTACTCCTCGGGCGCCACGCGGGACTGGAGCCCCGATGGAAACTCTCCGTTGAATTTGTTGCTTAGACCAAAACTGGAATGACGAAAATGTTTTTTTTTAGCACCTACTAATGAAATACATGATTTCCTTATTTAAAGAGTATATAAAATAATCAAATTATACACAAATTGTATGTGGGTACTTTTGTCCATTTTTTTGTGAGCTCACAATTACAATGCAGCAGTCCATTAAAATGGAAAATGTAAATGTGTGGTCTTTTGTTTTTTAAGTGAGCATCGTTGTTGTCCATTAACTTAGTATGGCCTATCAAAATTAGTTGTATTCAATGTAAAAGATGATGAATTCAACATTTTTATTTTGTTTGAGGTATATCCACCGAGTTTGGTGAGGGTAGGTGAATATGAAATTGGAACAAACACAGCATATTGATAAAATACGTATTCAAGACAAGAAACAAAATATTTTTTGTAAAATCATAACAATATATGAAATATACTATATATAAATATACACTGCTGAACATATGCCTCCCCCATTGGGGGGTATTGCCAATACTCGCCACGCTTGGCAGGCGGGTTGGCGAGCGTAGTATATTTTGTGACCCTCAGAAGGTGCTGCTACCCATCGTCAGGTATGTGATCCCTTAGCCGACCTCTTACAGCACCCACGGGAAGAGATCGGGGGGTACAATTCTAAGCCGGTACTACCACAGCACACTTTACTTTGTTATAAAATGCCAAATTGTAGTCAAACATGGAATCACACTAGATCGGATATTTCTACTGCCTTCAAAGGACATCTATCTGAACACACTGTGTTCTTTCACAGTTTTTCAAACTTCTAGCCAGGAAAAATACCCTAACACCATGCTGTAGAAATGTTTACCAAGTTACCTCTACACTGAAAACATAAAAATCACCAGTTGGATTTGATCCAGTGACTTGATATCAACTATTTGAACCTGATTTTAACAAGCTAGGTGGAATAAAAAGAATTATGCTTCCACATTAGAAAAACTCATAAAGAAGTCTACAGCTAGTTGATGATATGATTGATTAAAGAAAAAGAGCAACAAGCCTCAATATGAACATACAGGATGAGAACTATAAAGTTAATATAATAAAATGTTTTACCAAAAGCTATTGAAAAATACCAATTATTACAAAAGTAACATTGAAAATAAGGCCAATAGTAAAGCTAGTTTCCAAATTAATTTAATGACTGCACAGAAAATGAGAAGACACAATATACAGATTTAAAGAATATACTTAGATCATAGTTTCCTATGAATCCTTTTAAGTCAGCCCAAAAGTTTTGCATGGCATTTTGAATAGATAACATTTGTAAAAATCTCTAGTTAGATACTTTAGTTTTACATTTGAGCTAATTATAACTTCTTTGTAGAACTTAACTAACTAAACTTAACTAACTTAAAAAATAATATTTGTTGAACAGATAACATTTTCCAAGAAAAAACCTTTACTTTGACTATTGGGATTTTTACAATTGAGCTAATATAGCTTCTTTGTGTAGCATACTGAGCAATTATGCAAAGAATACGATTTGCTCTCATATTTTAGGCAATATATATACAAACAAGGGTAAAGCTCGGGCTTATGAAAATAGAATCTATTAACTTGGTAATAGTCATTGTTAATTTTAAATGTTATCCAAAAATATATTTTTTCAGCTAATGGGATCAAAAATACATACAAACTTTATCCCATATGTGTACCAAGACTCATAGTAATACAGTTTATTATACATTATTATGATAACAAAGCTATAAAACATAACAGAATCAATAAAAGAAAATAAACTGGAATATTGCTTATGAGTGTATAGTGCAGCTTAAAACTAAATCAAATCAATGATTTCAACATATTTTTTAGGAGAATTAGGTAAAAGTGAAAATTTGGCGTCAGATCAAAATGTAGTAAAAAAAATAGTCCTTGAATGATATTGGGAAATGTGTCAAAGAAACTCGAATACCCGTGAATTGCAAATATGGTGATTATAGGTAGAAATATCGAGTGAAAACAACTAGTGATATGTGGGATAGCAAACAGCTGATTATTTAGTGTTTATTACAGAACGTAAATGAGACCTTACACTGTCATATTACCAGCTCCGCGAACCACAATTGGATCTGGCACTAATGTGACGTGAGTCTCCTCTATATGCTCCTCCGGATCTTCTATGTCAGGGTATATAGCATCAAAATCTGCCATTTTCACCTAATCACAAATGTATCTACTATACTCTGTAATAAAAACACATCACAAAGACACAAAGCACTGTTTGGATTTTACTCATCATCGAAAACGGAACGAAACAAAAACCAAGACGGGAATGACAGATGACAATAGAAAATTCAAAGTGACATATGACGTTTTTATAATTGAAGGGCTGCGTCCTTAGACACTCTAAAAATTTGATCACTTGTACTCAGCTATACCATCACGACATATGGTGCGGTTCTAGTCTGAACTGAACCAACATACTTATAAAAAATGTACCTACGTTTTGACTCAACGTGCAACGAATTACATCGGTCTGATAGCTTTGCGTCTTTCGCCTTTAATGTCGAAGTTACACTGTTACTGTACATAGGGACAGCTAAAAAGAAAATGTGGCAAAATATTTAAAAAATAAACTTGAGAGGTGTCAAGGGACACCTGGATGGAACGAAGTTCCTTTCGATTAATTAGTGAAGGAATTGTAATACAATTTTATACACTGTCAGGATTCATTATTATTTATTGTTTACAAAAAACCTGTATACACTCAACAAAAATAATCATCGCGACACCACACTGTTCAATGCGAAATAGAAAGGAAAATATCTGGCTTGCTTTCTATAAGAGAGAGAGAGAGATAGAGAGAGAGAGAGAGAGAAACATGCGCACGCCGCACAGCTTACAATAGCAAAAAGTGTCGTGACAACTTTTCGTAAGAATTTTTTCCGTCTAGCCCCCTTTCAAAAGGCGCGATAAGCTCGTTCGTAAGATAACTTCGTTCCAAAAAGCAGTGATCAGTTTGTCCATCACAAATATTTTTTATGGCTGAAAAATGAAAAAGCGCGACACCGCATCTGTTGTTCACTCGGATTAGCCTCTGTGAAAAGGGCAGAACTTACATTGTAACCTTGACCATCTTATGTACACAGTTATAAGCAATAAATATATTCTGTATTCAGCGAAAAATAGGATGGACCTAATGCCCGCTCTACACTTAGCCCGCGAATTGATTGTGTGCGAACCTGCGACAGAGCGCGAATGGTAAGTATGGAGCCGTTTCGCAAATTCTTTGCGGCTTCGCGCTTTGTTCCCTGATTTTTTGTCGGTGTTTAATTCCGCGTCAAAGTTACCGCGAGGCGCGAACGTGGCGTGAACTCGTTTAGACGTCCGTCGTTTGGTTAGTTGTCGTGTGTGTAGAGCATGTGTAGATATCATATTTACAAAAAAAAATGTTTGTCTGGACAAAGGAGCTAGAAATGGTATTTCTCGTATACTTATTACCAAGCCGCGCCCATATTATGGTATCCATATGATAAAAATCATAAGAATAAATTAAAAAACATGACGCTTGGATGCGTATCAGCATTAAGATGGAAATTTCAATCCCCGATTTGAAAAAAAAAAACGTTCCATGTCATCCATCTACGTTTTCGCCAGCGCCTTTTAATTTCTATTTGATGTTTAATATTTACATAATTAAAATACGTTAATGCGCACAGCGTGAGGGTTGCAGCAGCAGCTACTTCGACGTCCATCTCATAAGACGTTGCAAACTTTACTGTGGAACTACCGCGGACCATTGCGAGTGTGGAGTCTAGTTTTCTTGCAGCAAAATTGCGGCGTATTCGTGCTGCGAAATCACGCTTTGATTCGCGGCGTAAGTATAAAACGGCCTTTAAAATTCTTAAATTGCCTAAAGCACATTTTTCTAAGTTTTCAGTCTTTTATCCGAGAATTGAGCTGTGTATGGCGATCACAATCAGGAATTACAACAATATAATACAAATACACTTTATTGACACAAAATAACAGAAATTCAAAAAAGAATATTTACAATGAGAAATGTTCAACTACAACCAAAGGTTATGAAATATGCGTAAGCTTTTTTCCCAAGTGCAGAAAAAACAGCACCAATATTACAATACTCCACGCGTAGCTATGACATTTTCTTCCACTGAATTCGGCAAACAAAATCTCTTGATCTCCGTCTATCGTGTAGCTACTTATTGATAAGATGTGCTACTTTCGGAGGTTCAGAATTGATGGCCGATGAGGTCGATGGTTCTCAAGTGAAGACCACAGGGACTGTCATAGATAAGTAACTATGGGACTGTGGGGCGCACTGCGCACAGCAGAACGTTCGTCGACAAGGTGGACAGGTAACATGATAAAGATCTGAGTTTGCAGCTTAGATGCAGGCCGCTTTTGTAGAGATCAATGGTGGAGATCATCATATACATATACAGCAGTAGATGTCGCATGGCTATGGTAAAGGTGATAATTCAACGATTTTGTCCAATCGAAGCCATATCATACCAAGTTTTTAAAACACTAGCAGCAAGCCCCGGCCTCGCACGGGTAGATATAAGTAGGTATTTAGAAAATTATGAACTTACACACACTTAGCAGACTTTCGATGCTTAGAACACTCAATCAAGCCAGTTTTTAGGGTTACGAAACTCAAAAGGAAAAAACGGAACCCTTATAGGATCACTGTTGTCCATCTGAATGTCTGTCAAGACCCATTTTCTCAGGAACTCGTGGAGGTATCAAGCTGAAATACTCAGGTCTATTGTCCCTTGAAGCTGTGAAAAAAATCAAACTTCTAAGTCAATCAAAAATTTTAACGCATTCAAAAGATACAGCCGTTAATGCTGCAAATTTTCGACACTCGCAAGGGAATCAAAACCTACAGGGTAGTTCCCGTGAACTCAGAATCTTGAAATTTGGTACCCGGCAACGTCTTATAGCACGGATAAACGAAAAATTACGAAAGCATACCTACATTTTAGTACCTCACATCATATAGTTTTAAACTTACTACCCCTTTCTTTTGTACGGAACCGTCAGTGCGCAAGTCCGACTCGCAACTTGAAAGGCATCGAGCACCACGGCGGCTTTTATTTTTATATTTGATATCATTTTGAAATGGATGGTATCAATTGAATGTCCGTTTTATATAATTAAAAAAGAAGTCTACGGGTATTGAAACAACCCTGATTATGTCCATATTTATTCTCATAAGGATTGATGTGTCGTAAATATATTTTTGTTGAAATTGATTGACATGTTCTTTAATATTGCATAACACTCTGTTGATCTATCATCGATATTTTTGGAAACGTATGCGATGTAAGGAATTTATTTAACTTTGTTACCTTAAGTTCAATGATTAAAGTTTTGAGATGAAGAAGAGATGCATAATATATGTATTTTAGTGATAAATAAATAACTATATATATAAGTAAGTATATAAATACATAAATAAGTATATTAATAAGTTGTGAAGCGATGATAGCTCAGCAGGGGAGCGTTGCCTATCAAACTGACGAACACTGGTTCGATCCCCAACAACAGCTTGAGCTTCCGTAGAAGGTAACACAGTTATCAAATTCCCAGAATGATGGTAGGGTACTTTCGAATACCCGCCTGGCTAGCTACCACCCTCAAGTTTGAAAAACTGTTACCAAACACATAGTGTGTTCAGGCAGCAGTCCTTGAGAGCCAGTGAGCGTTCTAGGTCTAGCGTGATAACATCTTCGACCACATCGTCACTGACCATCAAGTGAGATAGTGGTCAAACGCTAGATCTATACAGTATAAATATATATACTAGGCATACATATTCATAAAAATATATACAAGACAATGCCTATACTCTCAGGAAAAATGTAGCATAATAATGGTAAAAGAATTTGTAATATACTATTATACAATGTTTCGTAAGCCTTGCATCAGGAGGGTTTACTGTATGTAAGTAGGTAGTCATAATATTACGGTATAGAGATACATATGCATGTATAGAGGCGTTTTTGGGTCACAGCTGCGCTTATCACAACCTACATGTGTGATAGTGCAATGTAAGATAATACAATGGCCAAGCCTTATAAAGGTCTCGCTCACATTCGATTGGGATACATATAAGCCGTGCTAAATTGGAGTTAAATTATTATATTTACTTATCCCTAATATAATGTAACACGCGTATTTTAAGTGTAATGCTTGATTCGTCGACTCGCAGTAGCGTCCATGGTACATTTTATATAAAATTATTCCATACAATGAGTTGTTCACGGGAGGATTACCTCTTAAACTGTCGTATCACATCAAAAAGATAATAGGCACATTTGCACTATGAGGGGTCGCTAAATTAATGTAAGAGTGTAATGTTATAAGTAGGTAGGTAAGATATTCACATTCACTATCCATATAAGTATCATCTTCATTATATTTAAGTATTTCTGGGCATTAGAAGTAAGAATGTCTGTCTCAGGCCTGATCTTTTGATCTATAGTTCAGGCAGCCAAATGGCTTAAAAAAGGGCAAAGTTTACAGATACGCAGGTGTTACTTTGCGGAAATCCATATCAGAATGATATTAAATATACAATATTGAGTTTTATTTCCGGGAGATAATATCATTTCAGGCTAGCATGCAGTGTGCGCACACTTTTCTGCATAAATTGCATGCAGGAAGTATACATCACGATATTACACATGCAGCTTCGACATGTGTTTCGCCTCCGCGCGAGACATCTTCATTCGGTGAACGTCATTTAATTATCTTATCAAGCAGACATCAACTCCAACAGATCTTGGCTTTTATCGTTTGTTCTGGTATTTTATAACATTTATAAAGGGCTCGTAGGTATTTACCTACATAGCATTATACACTTTACTAATATCAATAAACTTTTGGATCACATGTGTGCTTGTTCGAATTAATAATTCACCATCCAATTTGACCTCGTGCCCTTTATTCCGAAGGATATGTATCTAAATCATTTTATCTAGTGCATAATGGAACCAGTATTGTAAAGGGTACAGGGCTGTGACGTATGTTGCGTTTTTCTATTGCACATGTGCAGCCTGCGTATAAAAGGAGCGCACGCGCAACCCTATTCGTTCACAACAGCAGCGAGTCAATCGGAGGTACCAACGCAAATATGAAGGTAAGATTTGGAAATAATACAACTACTCTTATCTTATCCACTTTTATTTGCGGTTTAGTAACGTTTATTCATTAATTATTTTATTTTTATGGTATTCAAACAATTATTCTTCAATAAATGAAATAAAATAATATAGGGTTCAAACGCGATTTGCTCCTCTTTCACTGCTGAGTTAAAAATATATGTACTTACAGAAAGTTTTTTATTTGCTGTCGGTGAAGGGAGAAACGCCCGAAGAAATTAAATTATAGAAACATGGCAGTTTTGCAGTAGCTCAGATATACGGATTTCGAATTATTCATCATTCATTATTACACAACTACAATTACTCTGTAATTTAATAGTTTTACTAGTTTATTTCTTTCTTGACTTGATAACTAACATATGAGTATTACATTGCCATGTGCCCTGAATTCCCAACTAGGATAAATCCCGTGTTCTGGGACTCAGTCTCTTCCGTTCCTTACATTGCATCATATAGAATAACCAAAAAAATATGTATATATTATACATGAAAAAAGAAAAAAAAATAGAAAAGGAAAAGAAAATTGCAAGTAAATATTCATTAATTAAGTATTAATTAAGCTCATTGATCGATAATAACGGTTTAGTCAATAATAATATACTCCTACAGATTAATTAAACGCATATTTTATTTATAACTTACAGGTCTAGTTCTAGCTTGAACACTATCAGAATTGATGTTCAGTAACAATGTGGTTGAAGGTGGAGCTACGCTCGACTTAGAATGTTAACTGGCTATTAAGGAGAACTACCTGAAAACACTGTGTGCTTGGTGACAGAATTTGCAACTTTAGGGTGGTAGTTAGTTAGGAACTGGAAAGTACTTATCACCATGCTATGAATTTGATTGATAGAGGCGATGGGGATCGAACTAGCGTCCGTCACGTTGACAGACTTACCCTAATATTTAACTATATAAGATAGGTGATAAAGCTTATGATGCTAATAAATATCTATGTTTATGCTTCTATTTTTTACAGGCTGTATTTTTGGCTGTCGTTCTGGCGGTGTGCAGAGGAGCAGCTGCCGGTGTCGTGCCCGTCGCTGCTGGATACGCCAGCCCCTATGGTGTCGCGGCCCCTCTACTGGCTAGGCCAGCATATGCTGCCCCCATCGTCGCCAGACCAGCATTGGCCGCTCCGCTTGTAGCCCATGGCGCGGTGGCAGCTCCCGTCGACGAATACGACCCCAACCCTCAGTATTCTTACGCATATGATATTCAGGATGCCCTGACTGGTGCGTAAAAAAATATTTATATTCAATCACGTATCTTTTTGCCGAACCGATCATTTGTAAAAAAAGCTTATCTAACTGTTTCCATTGAAATCCATGCGAAGCTTTCAATTTAAAATTACGAATATGTTTTTTTAATTCGATTATTTCTCCTTTTTAGGCGACTCCAAAAACCAACAAGAATCCCGCTCAGGAGATGTAGTGCAAGGTTCTTATTCCCTTGTGGAGCCCGACGGCACGCGCCGTGTCGTGGAGTATACCGCCGACCCCCAGAACGGCTTCAACGCAGTCGTGCACAAAGAGCCAGCTGCTGCAGCCGTCGTGAAGGCTGTCGCTCCAGTCCACGCCGCCCCAGCTTTCTACCACTAGTCTTATGTCTTACTTAGACTGGTCTAGGTCTTGCTTCTTAGTCTTTCATACTCTCAGTTCATCGTTATTTAAAAACCCGATTTCAAAAGTCACCGCATTTACAGAGTTATGAGAATTGCTTGAAACGCTGTAAAAGCTTAAAAAGCTGGTGATATGTTATAGAGCAATCTAAGAACTGAGAGTGTGTAAATCGTGAAAGTTTTATAATGGGAAGAGTTTCAAATATCGCCTTTTCAACAATCACCGCATCTTTTTGTGATGTGCTGGTTAAATCTGAAAACGAACTGACAACGCGGATATGCTTACTCTATATACTCGTCGTAACATTTTCACAATACAAAATTTGCCACAGCTAATCTAAACTATAATATTTATAGCAATGGCTGGAGGTCGGACAGTTATGACTTTGAAAGCAAACTAGACCAGATCCGTCTGAGTGCGCGCCACTGAGTGACCTGAACCGTATTACGCTATATGTTATTTATGATTATGTAAAGTATTTTTAAGTGTTATAACTGAGGTAATAAATAAGAGGAATCGATGTCATTTATTTTATTTAGCCCCAAAATTACAAACGCAATTTGATTAGTGTTTGGTGTTTAATCATATGTACGCACATAATGTTATTTTAATAGCAGAATTTTTTGTTTAAACAAAATATTGGTCATAGAAAGCTTTATAAGGGTGAAGTTTCAATGTACCTACCTAACGAAATAAAGGGCACAAAGAAGAAAAATAATGTCAAGAATGTCAACACATCCATTAATAATATAATGGCGGTTGTGGTGCAGCAAATAAACATGATATTCGTTTGCACCTATATTGCAAAAAATCAAAGTTCTGCCTATTGAGTACGCTACCAACCGGTCCCGGGTGCAATGATTTTAGTTGACTAAAAGCTGGCAATGGTTGCTCTACTGTGTTCGTATTTCCAGTAGTAGGTAGGTACTGCATGTGTAAAATACATTTAAGTATTACCTACTGTGTACAATGTATCAACTCGGCTAGGGACACAAAATGTGTGAGTAACTTTTTATAGAGATTTAGTTTACTTAGCAACATAGGCTATTGAGGTTAACCTATTTATTCTACAAAGTTTTAAAAATATTAACTTCTTCAAGTATTTTAATAGGCATAGCGTAAGTAATGAAATAATATTAACAAGCACCTATAAATATATGATCTATGAATAATGTATTAGTGTATATTTTGAGATTGTAGGCTGTATTGCTAATAGGATAACTGGTAGGTATACAACGATACTGTTTAATAATGTGTGAGAATGTGTGTCACCACGCCCTGCTATTATCTGACGCCTGCGTTGCTAAGTAATCTGATGTAGGTTTAAGTTCGAAGAGGTGAGTCTGGTAAGCGACCGTTTTTTTTACTTACCACCGCGTTGCGTAATTCGAACTACAAGTATATAGGTACCTAAGGATTACTGTTGGTCGAGATTACTGCAGTAGAACTATGCAAACATAGTAAAAAAAAAAACAATATTTAAGACTGAATTTACCGTACTCCACTGGTTAAATGGAGGATTTTAGCGGGTGGTACACGATAATCACGCTAACGACTAGATAAAATATGATGTCACACATTAAGTAAGATTGATAAAAAGTGAAAATATTTTAATTTTGTACTCTGTAGTCGAAAGCATAAGAGCCCACAAGTAATCAAATTTACACATAATAATGCAAAAAATATTCCGCTTAAAGGTTAAAATAAAGTTGATAAACATCTTTGAGAAATAAAGTGTAAGAAAAACATCGGTTAAGGTGATGCACCTCATCAATAAATTATAATTTCATTCGGCGATTTGCACGCATGTGACACGATAACTATAGCGAGTTTGGGTTGTTTACTCACACAAATGTCTTTAGTTTGTAGCGAACTAAATGTTAAGGGAATATAAGTCAAGGGAATATATGTTTGCAGCGTAGAGCTTTCAGAATAATTGTCAACGACGCGTCCCCAAATTCACTTCACACACTTCAACCTTATTACGTCATCACGGTTTTGATACTGCACTAGCTGACACCGCTTTAAAGCTCAGCCACATATTATTGACTCATGGGATTCACATACGTGCGATTCTATCTATCGTTTTGCCATACACCTGCAAAATGTCGAACGAGCTTCCTCACTGTGTATTTACGAATAGTTATATTAAGAGATTCCTAAAACGGATAGGTAACAGAGCCTTCAAAAGTACTGGAAACGTATCGTAATGCCCCCAGTATTACAGATATCAGCGACTATGGTCGTTTACCGTTAGGTGGCCCGTTTGCTTGATTGCCAACTATTATATGAAAAAGAACGAAACTATTGCTAGTTGAGCTATAAATTTAACATGTCAATTAATAATAAGACAAACGTATTCATGATATCCTTCCAACTATCGCAATGAGCCAGTGAGCTGTTTCCTAATCTAGATCACTGCCGAAAATTAGCAGCGTGGTCCTTTCGCCAACCGGTCCCTATGTAAATGTCAATTATTCTACCTTGCTTACCAGGGTTGCGTGCTGTGAGATCGTTTCGTGACTCTAACGTATTATACTTATATGCACTTATATAAAGGGGAACGGTTTGCTTTTGTGTATGTATGTTTGTAATGAATAACCTTACAACGAGAACGCTTTCAAAAGTTTCTTTCATCAGTACAATGTATAGTTAGCGCGGAGTAACTTAAATTTTAAGGAGTAACTTAATTTTATATGTATGTACATTATAAGGTGAAAAAATAAGATTTTAGTATGTTTGTTTGTAGTTAATTTGTAATTAATTTGTTGGTAAAAATAATAATTTTAAACTCTGTTCAATCATGCTTATACTCATTAATAAAAATGATTGAACAGAGTTTAAAATTTCTTACAACAGTTAACGTATAGGTTGGATAACTTGGATAGGTTGGAACGTTGGATAAGTATAGGCTTTTAGGATACACTTATTACAACGAGAAAAAATTGAATTATTTGTGTATTTATTTGTTATGAATAATCTTATAAATATCGATCCTATTACAAAAGTACTATCACTGGTAGAATAAGTATTTATCGCGGAGACACAAAGGCTTTACGATACTTTTACATATGATTAGCTGCTGCGCCCCGCAGTTTTGCCAGCGTGGATTTTCTCATTACTCTACATTTTTCGGTTATTTTATTTTTTCTGCGAAACTTTTTAAAGATTTTTCTCTCTATAAGAACCATCCTTGTGCATTAAAACAAATATGAAAAAAAATATCTGAATTGGTCGAGCCGCTCTCACGATATACATAAAATTTTTTTAACCAAAAATGCAACCGACCTCAACACTCAAAAGTGTGAAATAACTTATTGAAGTCGGTACCATGATAGTTCACACAAAAGTAACTGTGCTCATGGTACCGACTTCGACAAATTATTTCACACTATTGAGTGTTGAAGTCGGTTGCATTTTTAGTAAAAAAAATTTTTTTTCACCCTTTTCAGTGACCTTTGCTACTCACGGGATCAATTAATTGTCATTGTGTGTTCTGCGATGTCTTCAACCGCGACAATAATATCAAGATACGAGTAGCACTTTTCAGTTATTGGAGTATAACTCAAAAACCGCTTGACCGATTTTGATGCGAATGCAAATAGGACTACGGAAGTATAGGAGTATACGGAACTATACTCTATCTAACAAAAAAAAGAATCATCAAAATCGGTTCATAAGCGACGAAGTTATCCGCGAACACATATAAAAAAAAACATATATACGGTCGAATTGAGTAACCTCCTTTTTTTAAATCAGTTAAAAAATATAAATATCTGAATTGAAAACATTCTTATTATTAAGAAGTCAGTAAACGTTGGCTGTGAGTTCGGGATAAAGAGAAACTTACCAAACCAGACGCAGTTCTCGCAGGCGAAACCACGGGTGCAACTAGTTCATAGCACATATTGAAATAAAGCGTTACTGTTCTAATTTTTACTTATGGCGTTCCAATTATTTAATGGTTTATGCTGTACGATGCAATCATCGCAGATCGCGCACGGTAAGCGATTTACGCCTTCATTCCATAAAGAGAAAGAGAAAAAAGAAAGAAATAAATAAAGAGAGAAAGCGGCAATCCGGTCGGTATTCGTTGTATGTAGTCAGTGCCTAATACTTATGTATTTGTATAAAATTAGTATAACAGGTTCTTGCAACTAAGTGAATTAAATAAATAAAATAATAAAAAATGTAATAAAACCTTAAAATAAACGATGGTAAACGATTTAATAAAATTATTAAAATGTTCCCATGACAGTCATGGCGCCCTCAAAATAGACTATTTCGACAAACGTGTTACATAGTTCAGGCCGGTAGATATATAATTTACTAATTTAAAATGAAAAGCTAAATGTTTAATGTGGGTGAAAGAGCCCCTTTATGTAATATTAGGACTATTTTAAAAGCAAATGTTTGGATTGATGTTTCTCAAACATTCTAGATCGGGTCTGTATGAAATAAGAGACGGGAGTTAATTATATGTTTTATGCACTATACATAAATATCCGGTATATAAATGAGGTAATGAAAAACCACAATCCAAACGCATAAAACCGGAGCCGCAGCTAGTATAGGTACGTCAGTGCGCGGATTTTTTAATGTATATATTTCTATCTTTCGTTGTTTGTTGACATTTTAATTCCGAAGTATAATTTTATTTCCCAACCTATTATTAAACAATGGCATTGTACTATTATATCATTAATAATGAATGTTGGGTATCTTGTGCATCCATTCGATACATCGTGAAGTTGATTAATGGATACTATCTCTGAATAACATCGACATTGAGTTAAATTGAAACAAACGACACACTATGGGACATGGACGATGTTACATATTTACTGAAACGAATAAAGATACTGCATAAGTCGTTTGTTCCAAATAGCCCTACTGGACAATCCCTACTGGTAGTTAAGATGTTTTTTTTTTAACATTCACACAAGGTCTTCACGTCCCAAACTAGGCAGAGCCTTTACTATGGTAACCTGTTGACTGATATATATACTTATATAAATATGATAGGATTTATTTCGACTTTTACTTAGACATCGTGCTACATTGCTTTCTGCTTTCTTGATATAAGGTCCGTTGGTTACCTTACTGGTACAGAAACCTAATCTAATTCACAGCTAAGTCAGCTTAGGTGTTCGTTCTGGCTTTTCTGCAAATGAGCATAGGTCTCTTCTACTAATAACGTAACGTATTCTGACAGGAATTCCCGATATATTTTAAATATATAATTATGCAGAAAATGTACGTATTGATCAACAAAAAGCGAAGATAAAGTTCAATGACCAACAGATGTAATCCAATAAGTGTTCGATTGAGCAACGAAGCTCGAGCAACAAAGCTTGAGCAAGGTGAAGCAGACCATTACGATAGCACATTGTAACAGGCCACTACGAAGAACTTTGATGCTAATTATTGAGTACTTTGTCATTGTAACCTTTGCGTAGTAAGTAGATATAGAACTAGGATACTTGAACTTTCTTACGATGACACAGTTCAATTACCACATTTATGATTTCTTATAATAAGAATAATTTTGAGATAATGCCAGTTGTGTAAAAATAAGCAGTATATATAGAGTATATATTATACATATAGTACTAGAGTGTTTCACCTGCAGTTGCTGCAATACTTTTGAGTGAGTTTGAAAAGTTTTTTTCGCAATTAAAGTAACGTAGTCTGGTAATATCATATTTTTTTGGTCGGACATTTATTCTACTAATATTATAAAGGCTAAAGCTTGTGTGTATGGTGTATGTTTGATACTTCTTCACGCTCAAACGGCCACATCGATTTAGAATTTAGGTAGATACTACTTCAGGTCGCGGAATAACATATAGGCTTCTTCTCATCATCGTCATCATCAATCATCACCACGCGGGAAAAACCGTGGTGCGCAGCTAGTATGTCTATAAATTATTTAACGCCTTTTGTAAACTATATAGACAGGAAAGGTAAATACCATTCTCCCGTTGATACCTAAGATAAGTACTTATATTATACTAGAATGTATTTAGTTAGCAACAAAAAAGAAAAATTGTCGTCACCTACTCCAATTGCATCTAAAATGTTCATGTCTTAGAATGAAAACGACACCACACCCCTGATTACGTTAGGGATACATTAGCAAATAAAAAAAAAAAAAAAAAAAAAAAAAGATAAGTACTTACATAATACTTTTTCCAACGAAGTAATCCTCACTTCGTTTGAAAAAGTACTTATTCTTTGTTTGTGGTATCCACAGGGTTATTAGGTTATTTTATCAAAAATGGAATCGACTTCAACACTCAAAAGTTTGAAATAACTTGTCGAAGTCGGTACCATGATAGTTCAAAGGTAACTATTATCAAAATATTGTGCGCATGGTACCGACTGGATGGTACCACAAACAAAGAATAAGTATTTTTTCAAACGAAGTGAGGATTACTTCGTTTGAAAAAGTATTATGTAAGTACTTCAAAAAAAGGAGGAGGTTTTCAATACGACTCGAATGTTTTTTTAAGTGTTTGTTACCTCAGAAATTTCTGGGGGTGAGTCGGTTTAAAAGGGGCTGCTACTTTCGAAATAAGAATCAGAATAAATCTTTAAATTTGATGTAAGAGTTAAAAGTGTATTTGGTGAGATATTTTTTATTTAATATAAGAATGTAAGCAGTGCATTTTGAATGAGTTAACTGTAAAAGATGATGAGATAAAGAGATATAGAGATAAAGAGATGGAAATATGAAATGCGTGAACTGACAACGCTACTATGAAACCCCAAGTTTTAAATCGCAAATTCGTCACAGAAACGACATTGCATTTTTCTATCGTTTAATCTTTGAACAGTACAAATAAAATGGCACAAGTACAATTCGTCTAATTAAAAGAAATGTTGGAGCCGTTGAATTTTCATTTTTTTTTTGCTATTTACGACTATTAGAGAATTGTATTATTAATTGGATACTATTATCATAAACCCGAAACTTTTTTATCCAAGAAAATGTTCTCGTGTAATAACCAAGATGAAAGCGAGAAAACGTATTCCACGCGGGCGAAACTGCGGAGAGCATCTAGAGAGTAAGAAATTTTGGTGGATAGTCGCAAACATGTTTCAATAATATTTTATTTAACCTACGAGCGCGTTGATGTCTTTTATACTACCAAATAGAAAACATAATATGTTCATACATTGATCAAATAGAAAATGTAGTCAATATACTGGTTGGCTTACTGGTTTACTTGAAACAAAGCTAAGTAGTCATTAGTTTCGAGTAAGCCACTCAAGGAGTAAAAGAACAATCTAGAAATGCACGTTCTAAACGTTGCATTATAAATACAGCGCAGGCGCGCTGCTCCCGCTGTTTTCGCGACCTTATTGTTGAGCTGACGACATGTTTAGGGTAACTTACTTTTGTTTCATTATTTTAGCAGCTCGGATTACTGAAACTTTGAAAATAAACTAAAATCGCGTGTGTAGTTCTACGAATCACCAGCTAGGATTGTTTGCTATATTTTGGTGAAGACTACTTTAGTATTTTTTTATGTGCAGTGAATTGGTGTGTGGTATTGTACAACTTTGTTAAACTTTTATGGATTTACGATTAGTGTTCTAGAATATTTCAAACGTTTCTGACTTAACCAACAATACAATTTAAATTTTTGTCTGCTGTGAAAAATGCGTGAAATATCTTTGTGTAATATGAAATCTGGACCTATTACTAGCCGAAATATTTTTTTTATAAAATAGTCAAATATTGAATGTAACAATAATTTCTCTGTCGTTGAAAGTTTTCAGTGTGATGAGGTATAATTTTTATACGATTATCGATAATTACGATATTTTTATTACGATTGTCAAATTATATAAGATTATAGAAGACAAAATATACAATCTTATCGATCAACATCATATTTTAATCGTTTCCTTACAATAATGTAGCTATTTATAGTAGCAAATCCGTTCCAATTTAAGACTGATAAATCTACGAAGGTTAAACAAATCATATTGATATAAATCATTGCTGGATACTGTTGCTGTTATTATTTGTACAAATACAGTATAATACTGTATAAAAATACACATTCAGATGTTAAATTTGTAAGAAATAAATGTAAATTACATTAATTTGTATATGTATTGTATACACGGATTGATTTTCCTGTTGACTCCGAACAGTTTCTACTGTGTTTTGGAACCCGAAGGCTCTTGTATTCAAGTAGCTTTATTGTATGTACTTCTGTCTCAAATTGTCATTCATTTATTTAACTTATTAATTACCAGTCACCATTAAGGTGGCACAAGGTGGTGGTAAAAATTAGCATATCCAAAGCGCCAGTCTCATACGTTTATGATAATTGATTCAGCGATTGGTACACATTTCGATCACACGCATTCGTTTAATAGTTTTCCAAAAAACTATTTTGTAGGAGTTAGAAAGATTAGGAGGTATAAAGATTAAGCACCCAACCAAATATCATATGTATACAGTACATTCGGTTCCTCGGGCATATTTAAATCTTTTGTATTGACATTAGTTTTCAAAATATTACAATATTATGTAATGTAATCTACATTTGTTACATTGTATTTCCAATACATTGTTTTTATAAATTTTCCAGACATCACTACTTCTTTGTATGGTGCAAGCGACGTTCAGCATCATCGTGACTGACCCTCCCCCCTCCGAAACAGACTACAAATACTTTTACGACATCGAAGACCCCATTACTGGAGACAGTAAAAGTCAGCACGAGGTACGCCAAGGAGACGTTGTCACGGGCGCGTACTCTGTACTCGGGCCTGATGGAACCAAACGGATAGTAGAGTACACTGCCGATTCTAAACATGGATTCCAGGCTGTCCTTCGAGAAGAACCAGCGGTGGAACCAACCTCCTCTCCACTGCCAATGCAAGAAATGCTTAAATTCGATAAGTCTAGGGTAATTCAAAAGCCTGCAACATACACTTTAGTGAAGGCAAAGGTACCTATCCCGTATGCAAAAGAGAATAGTAATGTTTTTTTTACTCCAGCAAATGAAATAAAGTCTGACAGATTCACATTTCACCATGGAAATTACTTCGAACCTGCTAGACAATAAACTATTAAGAAGGACGTTGAATAGAAAATTATAAATAAGTTAAAAAGATCGAATGTATAATAGACTAGTCCTACACGGGGTCTGTACTAAGCTATGACATGGCTATATATATGCTACATATGCTATGGCTGTTGCGGACGCTCCATACATCATGGGGTAGGGTACCTTCCAGTACCTGTCTGCCTAGCTACCCTTAATTTTAATAAAATGTCATCAATCACACAGAGTCTGCTAGCTGTCCGAAATCCAGTCACAATAAACTTATAAGGTTTATTGTGATTCGACCATAATATTTTGACTACACTCGAACCCATCGTCAGTCTCACATATGAGATAGAGTCAAGTAAGAAAAGCTATCAACACGCGTTGTAAAAAGATATGCTTCACTCAAATAAGCGTATCAAGCTTTTAGCAGATTTTAAATATAATTTATACCTTTGCTGTCATGTGCTAAAATATATTAATACCAAAAAGGGTGCACCGATATTACATGGTTGGAGGGCCCGTAGTGTCGCGAAGTCAAGAGGCTAATGTCGCGTTCAATGGGTATTCTAAAAATGTCCCATGATAAACTGATGTATGTACCTACTTATGTAAATGCTCTGCAACTGTATCGCTGTAAGAGTTCTGGTTAGTCTTGTCGTAGTGAAAACTAATAGTGTGATATGATTGTTACTTTATAAATGGATTAAATGTAAAGTTTTGTAACGTTTTAATTAATTAAGCACTCCCCATTTTAGAATAACAAAATTAATAAATTGTATAAATAAAGCGTATAATAACTACACAGATACAATACTGTGACAAACCGACTTTCACTACTTATGAGTGGAACAATTCAAACGTTTTTTTTAATAAAATACGAACATCATTAATGTAATCGAAGCCAATTAAAAACGCATTAAGAATAACCTACGAATACATAATTTATGCTACTACTAATTACGTACTAGTATGTAATTCGTAGATAAAAACTCAAAAACGACTGGTCAGTTCTTGATCCAATTTGAATAAGACCACTTAAGAAGCACCAGCATTAAAAAGATATGATCAAAATCTGTTCACCTGGAATAAAGTTCTGAGGTAACACACATAAAAAATACAATTGAATTGAGAACTTTCTTTCTTTGCAGTCGGTTAATATTAATGTTAATTATTTGATTTGAGCAATTTATCGCAATGACTTAATATTTACTATGAACAATTTATTATCTAGCTGTAAGGAAGTTAATTTATTTCCGTTTAACATGTTTTCGTAATTAAATTCTCACAATGTTTCGTGAGCACTTATAAAAGTGCCCATAAAATATAACTAAAGGACAATAAAATCGTAATAAAAATGCATATCATTTAATTTAATTACAGTTCCGGGGATCTGTTTATAATAAAAATGTGGCTCAAGGCCAAAGTAATTGGGCCGACGAGTTTGTCTGCATGGCCTAGATGTTTACACTTACTCAAATAAAAACCAGTTTAACAAGAACCACCATATGCTCGTTACATTAAAAACATTGTTTCTAAAGTATGTCTATTCACATTAGCTACTCGAGAATGTAACAAAGGTTAACAAAAGTGATTAATAAACAAGGTAAACAAAAGGTTTTCGTTTACTTTATAACATATTAAATAAATTTATATGTTTAGTCAAGCTAACCAGAATAAAGCATAGCTTTGAACAAAAAATGAATGCAACAAACCAAACTTAAGGACAGAAAGTTAAATCACAGGAAGCATAATTTCTTATAATCATGATACCCCGCTATACCTACGTCATAAAGAAAAAAAAAATGTAAGCAACATTGCAGTTTTAATTGATACACCTATCCACCGCCTGTGTGTACCACCTATCTGTATCCTGATTTCTACATCATCTGTTTAGACGTTTGACCTATGTGTTAATAGATCAGTTTCCTTCATATACAAATTAAATAATTTATAAATAGCTAAGCATCACTAGGCTAGCTACTACTAGGGTACCACCTTGAAGTTTGAAAAACTGTCACAAACTCGTGAGTTCAGGCATCAGTACTTGAAACATGTAGATTTAGCGTGAATACACTTTCGACCAGATCATCACTGATCATCGTCGGTGAGATAGTGGTCAAACGCTAAATCTAATGAGATAGTGGTCAAACGCTAAATCTAATGAGATAGTGGTCAAACACTAAATCTAATGAGATAGTGGTGAAACGCTAAATCTATTGAGATAGTGGTCAAACGCTAAATCTATTGAGATAGTGGTCAAACGCTAAATCTAATGAGATAGTGGTCAAACGCTATAAGTAAAAAAAAGAACATGAAACTGTTACTAGTTTACTTATGTATGCAACTGGTCGCTAATCAGCCGATCAGTGTATCATTAAAAAAATATCACAGCTTATATAACCCACGGCAGCTACTAAGTACTCATACATGTTAACGCAGCTTAGTATTGAGTACTCGCCTGAGTTATATTGTCAACTTCAAGAATTCAATACTGCAGTTAAAGTGAAAATGAGTTAAAAACAGGTTCTATCCAACAGAAATAAACTGGAATAGAACTTGGACTGAAACCCTTGGTTGTACGTTCGGCCATCATAAAATATAAAAGAATACTAGTATGTGAACAAACAGTTGAGTTACTTTTGAAACACCGTCACTAAGATAATGATCTAGCATGAATTAAGGAATTAAAAACAAACCACATTATAGTTTTAATATTTAAGCATATTATATTTGATTAAAGAATGCATTCACAAAGGCGCCACAGGGCACAGTTCGAACCAGTAGCCACAGCCGCAGCGTCTGGGCTCGTCGCAGTGTAGCCACATGTACTCCAGGTGGTTGTCGCTAGGGTTGCAGTGGCAACATATGATGCGAGATGGGTTCGAGCTCGGGATCAGGTTGGGACGCTCGCGGGTGCCGGGACCTATGGAACAACTGTCAAGTATCAGTAATCACATTTATCTTAATCTGCACTAATATAATGAATAAATTATGTAATAAGTCATTAATACTGGCTGCAAATCAGACACAATATAGAACAAATTGCACCTCAGATTTAGGCTCGTGATAAAGGTAATATCGAGATGATAGTGTACATAGAATCGTGTTACGGTAACATGTGCCTGTCTGGTTCTGACAGTTTCTGACATTAGGTTGCTTATTTAAAAATTGTGTCATGTTCATGTATGCTTAGATTTTTTAAAGTTCAGATTGTAGCGCGCGTAGGGAGAGTGACAGAGAAGCGTTGCGCGCGCTACTTCATGTGAGAGACAAGGACGCAGAGAGATTTTTTAATTATTGGGTTATTTGACAGTATAGGCCTGGGCTTCGCTCGGCAACCCATGTGCACTTTATCCCTCTACATATTATCTAACATTTAAGGCTTCTCGTTAAATAACAGATGAGGGGATATATTTCTTAAGCCGTATCTTAGACCACGAGTGAATAGGTACCTGCTAGGCTAGCAGCTTGATTTTTTTTTAAAATCCTATTTTTCATCAATGCCAATGATGTGAATTGTCTGATCACTACAGCTGGAACTAGTTTTTTGAGCTAATAATATACTCTCAGAAGATCACGTGCACTCAGTTAACCAAATCTTAGTATACATACAGTATAACATACAGTAAGTCGATTATGACTAAACCGAGTTTAAGGGCTAGGAAAACTTTAGAAGCGCTGAGATCTTCTGAATTTATTAAATCAATTTCCACTTAGGCACTAAGATAGTGGAGTTAAAATGCGTGGAAAAGGCTTTCGTTTCAAAAACAACATGCTCAGGTTTTTGTGTTAACGTTGAATCCTAGATTATTCAATGATAGTTTAGTTTGCTACAGCCTATAGTAACTGTCAAGGCAAATGCATTACGCCTGCTTGGAATGTTATAATAAATCACTGTTGTGGGTCTATATAATCCATATTGACAGTGCATCACGCTTATCACGAAACAAATTCATTCGCCAAGTATTTTTATTTACCAAACTTTAAGATTTGATAAAATATTATGATTCTTAATAGTCCTATCTGTCAAATTAGGTGGCAGTAATACCGATGTATTATTTTTGTTTACTTTTCCTATAGACAATAGGAAGTGTTTTGCGATGTAAAAACTGCAAGGAACAATAAAATGTTTAAACGTATTTCTTAGTGTAAAATTGTGGCGAAAAAGTTTCATGTCACAATTGAAGAGGTAAAAATTCTAAAAAAAGAATAAATATTCTGCGGGATGCCATCTATTTATAGTCGATTTCGTATTTGTCTATCTTTGTTTGTATATGAAATTATTTTTAAAAAGAAATCAAATAAATCTCGATTGAACCTTCCTGCTCTCATAATTTTCAATTATGAGGACAGTTACTCGCATCAACAGTCGAGATCTCGCTCAACGTACCAACAAAGATCCAGTTGCACTCTTCTGTTCTGCAAAGGATTACTATTTGTATGGCATAAAAAGGATTTTATGAAGAAGAAGAGTAAACTCCTCTTGCTAAAAGAGTTCGTCCCTTATAGCGTCTCAGAGCGGGACTAAAGCAGAATTTTAAGCTCTAGGGGCTAAAGTAATATTTATTTTATTTTCGTGTGTCACCTACGAAAACGAATACGTTTTTATTAAATTTGAAACTCCGCCATATTGCATCACCATAGCCGACCCAATTTTCTCATCTAGCAAACCTAATTTTTAACGAAAAACTGCTACTTTGTTAGAATTCGTATATTGCGTTATGGCCACAGAAAACAAGTATTCATATTATATTGGATGATTTTCTTTTCTCGCAATCGTTGTGAAAAGTAGAGCTTAACACACGGCGCTAAAACCCATTATAACTCAGTTTCTATTTACTGCCTCACTAAGGCTCGTGAGTAAAACTACCTCATATATAATGGGTCATTTTAGCACCTTAAATAACAATCTACTATTTAGATGTTTGGAGGTTAAATTGCTAGAAGTTTCACGAGTAAATATTGACTTAGAATATTTATTATATTATATTTATTATCACGAAGATTTGGTGGTAATTATTTGGGGAGGCACATCTGCAACAGTGGATGCCGTGGAGTATTGGCTTCAAATGCCGTGGAGTACGGACTTCGAATGCCTCGGAGTACCGGCTTAGAATAATACTTCCCCATCACTTCCCACGGGTGCTGAAAGAATCGGCTAAGAGATCACGTACCAGAAGGCAGCAGTGCCTTTTGAGAATCAGAAATCTGCGCTCGCCAACCCACCTGCCAAGTGTGGCGAGTATTAGCAAACCTCCCTAATAATGGGGGAGGCTAATGTCAAGCAATGGCCGTCCTATGGCTTAGATGATGATGATGATCCAACAGTGAATGTGAGTGATGAATTTGGTTTGGGTCAATACGCTTTTTTTCGTAACGTTAAGTACGTTAAGGTTACGTTTGACCGCTATGTCACCTCATGTTAAGTGACGATGCGGTCTAAGGCTCTCTATGCTACGATCATGGATGACGTGCCTAGCCTGTATCAATAGAACTCGTTATGAGCTTAGAGCCAACTCGATGGTTGTGTTCATATCGAAGTTTGAGTAACGTCAAAGTAACGCAACCATTTAACTTGCCCTAAACTCTATTTTTGTATTTTTGGGGAAACCGTGGGGTACCGTCGGGTTAGCAAATTATTATAGTAAATATGTAGACCTCAGCAGATTTAGTTAAAATTTTAGGTCAAACGCAAAATTATTAAGGTTCGCATAAAATTCGTTGGCCGCGACGTAGGTATGCGAGGGGCAGTGCGGGAGAACGCAACATAATAAAATTACCTTCTATTTATGTGAACAAGCGCGTTTCAGTTCCTATTTATGTGAACAAGCGCGTTTCAGTTCCTATTTATGTGAACAAGCGCAGTTTCAGTTCTTTTTTCTCCTCCGTCATAGTAAAAGACACGAACAAGGAGATCCGCGTGGATTATGACCAGCGCTATTTGTTATTTTGTGTTTTGGAACGTTATTTTATATAAAAAGTATTTTATAAAAGTTTCATGGCGACATAAGCGCAGCTCGAAATCACAACCAAGCCGGATGACATTGACACTGTTGAGATGACATGGCGTTAACCTTTATCTGTTAAACTGAATCTTTCGAGTGCATACTGTAATAAACCAGACCATGATTTGCTAATACTTATGTTTACGTTTCATCTTTTTATTGACCGACTTAAAAATAGGAGGAGGTTCTCAATTCAACCCGTATGTTTTTTTAAAAATATTTGATACTTAATAACTTTAGACTGGGTGAACCAATTTTGATCGTTTTTAAAACTGAAATCTTGTGCTTTCCGTGTAGTCCCATTTAAATTTCACCAAAATCGGTCAAGTGGTTTTTGAGTTACACAGACACTGATACGAGGTCCACAAGAACCTTTTTTGTACGTTTTCAATTGTAAAACCTATGGATGGTTGATATAGTGTTACCTTTTTTAATGGATAACATGCGGAATGGGTCACAGTCTCCAGCAAGATGTGCCAGCAACTCTCGCTTCTCCAGCCCAGTGACGAGATCCAGAGGGTCATGCATGGAGCCGTACCAGCGAACCCCGACTCGGCATAGACGAGTAAGCGAACGCAAGCCTAGCATCGCAACCTGGAAAAGATTATCAAACATTTAAATCGCTTCTTCACAATTTCACATACACAAAATAATGGATACATTAAGGCTGTCTACCGGACACTGGTATATTCCTCGCTCCTTCCTATCATTGTTAACATCTGAAGTGTAAGAAGGATACGAAAATCTGATTTAAGTTTGAAGGGTACATACTTGACATACATAAATTCACGCCTCTTTCCCATAGGGGTAGACAGTAGAGAGAGAGAGAAATAGAGAGAGTAGAGAGATCACATCCTTCCAATTGCTACTATCCCGACACACTTCCTTCGGTTTATCCACGCTTAACAGACCTTTCATACAAGAGCGTCGGTTTAGAGTACTCTTGACCTGGCTCTTTCTTAGAACTTCCTCAATCTGGTTTCGGAACGTTCGCCTAGGCCTTCCTCTTTCAACACTTTATCTTCATATATATGTATACCTGCTTAGTCAATCTCCTTTCATTTATTCTTTCTATAGAAGCTCAAGAAACTTCTAAAAGCAGCATAATAGGTACCCGCCTAGCTAGCTACTGTACCCTCAAGTATGAAAAACTTTCACTAAAATATATAGTGGCGCCAGTAAGCTTGACAGCCAGTTAACATACTAGATTCTAGTTCTAGCGTGATTATACCTTCAACCTTATCATCACTGACCATCAAATTATAGAGTGGTCAAACTAAATTGCACCAAGTTGGATAATTATTTTTTGTTGCGTTTGTAATAGTCTGAAAAGTTTGGATAAAAATATATTACTTAATGTTTGTATATAGGTGGGCAGTTGAAAGGTAGGGGACCTCAATAGCGGAATTAAAACTCCGAACTCCGGTACTAAAGGGATCAAGGTGATATTTTATATTACTATGTACTAGAATGAGGTCGGGTGGGCCGCTACATAAAAAGCCATATAGCCAACTCTTCACATCAAATTTATGTATATTGAATTGACTGATATATGATATTGATATATGATTTTCATACATAGGTTTTCCATCTACGCTTCATTTCAAACTTCAGATTACACAACATGCATTCATCAACTCTTTTTTCACATATCATTCAATCTTAATTCGTTTTAAAGTTTGATCTTTCGCATAAACATTCAAGTCCAGTATGATTGCTATCATTCTAGACCTGATTTTTTATTGGGATAGCGGGATGGTTAATTTGGTGGAAGTTCACCACACCTTCAATAACCATCGACTGAGATAGTGGTCAAATGCTTTACATAAAAAACGAATTGTGTAATTTTCTAAATTCAAATAAATTATCAATTACGAGTAGGTATCTTATTTTGAGTTATGAAAACGTTTTTATCCACCATAAAATAAATTTATTTTCAGCTTAAATGAAGAACCATCAGCGTAATATCGTAGTTATAGGAATATGTATTGGATAACAATCGTAATATGTGTCTTGAATTGAATCATTCGTTGCAAAAATGTTAGAAGGGTGTTTTCGTAAGTAGGAAATTTCCAATAATAAAAACTGAGTGAGCAAGACATCTCCCAGACTTCCACCGACGGGATTTTGTTTGTTTACGTGCCTATGTATTCATTAGTTTTGGAAATGTCTGTAGGTTTAGAATAAAACATATTATGTATTATTGCATTAATATTTTAAGGGCGAAAGCTTGTATGCTTGTTCCTCCTTTACGCTGAAACAGCTGAACGCATTTGCATGAAATCTGAACGAAGATATCATATACCCTAGAACGACATATAATTGTACCTTTTTATCCCGGAAAAGCTGGGATAATTGCGGTAGTGGGAAAATCATAATCTACGCGAATAAAACCGCGGGGCGCAGCTAGTTCTTAATACAGATATAGATACATGTTCCGTCCCTGCAAGTAACAAATACAAGATCACGACTCTACAAAGTAAATTTGGAGCAAATCCATTTGTCTAACTGTAATTGCGTCTCTACCTATTAACTACTTTGCGTAATTACTGTAGTAAGGTTTGTAATTGTTTACAAACGTGCGCACTAAAGGTCTCTTGATTTTGAAGTCTGCCTACTGTTTTGTAAGTACATATAAGTAATAGAATAAATGTGCGCGCATCCCCAAGATTATATTCTGTTTATTTTGTTCTATTTTGTCCATTTGACGCGTAGAGTATGAGGGTTTGTCACACAATGTTAAGTGGCAAGTCCAACATAGCTACTGAAGAACAGAGTCTCATGAAGCTCTGTATACAGCAAGAACTGAAGTAGTAAAAGTCACTCTGAAAGATATCATTTATTTCATAAGATAAACATTTACGTTGCCTGTATTCTACATTTTCGTAACGGTTTCTGGCGCTGCTATTAGTCCAGTCAAATAAACTTTTAAATCAAAATTTCAGTCTAAAGGCTGCACTTTTAATATTTCTGTAAGTTCTGAGAGTTCTGATAAGTCTGCCATCGACGCAATCGTCTATTTACGATGAATCCTTATCTTTAAATAAATTAGCAAAGAGCCCTAATTACCACATCATAAGGTTTTTTAATTCCAAATCTATATCTATACTAATATTACAAAAAGATAGTTTGTGAGGTTGTAGGGATAATCTGTAGACTTGCTGAACCGATTAAGAGAATTATTTTACTAATAGAAAGACACGTCATTTTTGAGTGTTACAGGATCATCAACAACGTCATTTTTCAATACCACGCGGGTGTCACCGCAGGGAGCTGCTAGTGATATATCTTAATCACGCTATAACATAAGAACGACTTTAATGATTTCATTCATACTTTTAGTATTAGAAAAGTTTAAGAAAAGTAGAAGGTACTCACTGAACGAAAAATGAGAATAAATTGCGGCAAACTGAAAAACTCTAAAAAATTACAGTACAGTGAAATTTATAATCAGCACCACTGAAACTGCGGAGCACAGCTCGCAATAAATAAAAATATAATATGTACAGAGCACGTATGTGATGAACAATATTGTTGAAGAAAAACTATTTTTTTACTCACTTTACACGGGAAAGCAAATATTATCTGAGTAATTATCTTCAAGCGCTAACTAAATAGGTCTTCAAGTACGTAAGGAATCACAGATTTATCACGGTAGTTTTCTATTCTCTAGGGATTTTGCTTGAAATTTTACACACTGATCAGATTTTACAAATGTCACGTTTTTTATGTATTTGTCATAATTAAAGAAAAATAACATGTAACTGTTGTAATGAGGCCGATTGAGATCACAAACTAAATAGTCTACTAATTGAGATTGAGAATATGCTGTAATTTCATGCATGGAGAATGAGGGATATATTTTTAAATTCACGTCAATGATCGACCGTTAAATCATCTTCCCAAGAACAAAGAGTTGTGATTTTTTATATGAACAATTTTTACTTCCAATCTGCAAGCTATTTGCTGTAACATTGTTGTATTTAGTAGCTTTTCGTAGCGTGAACTGTTTCCGTCTGTTCTGCAATTATATGGGTGATGTATTAATGTGTAAATTCTGACGAACACTAGACCAGACCCACAAATACACAATACACAAAAAAAACACAGACCAGCCGTTTCGGAGAACTTGACTTCAGAAATATATATATTATTGAAGTATATATGTATTATCCAGCTTTACTCGAGTTGATAGTCGAAGTATTCTGAGCTAGGACACGCGGTGTGTAAGTAGTCGCCGCCATCTGGCAGGGTAAACTCACATGATAATGGGTATCGGAGAGACCCGAAGCCTAGGTCGATATTACGTCGACTATACAAGTGAGTAGGTACTATGATGACGTTGGTACTAACTGCAAAATAATACAGAGTTTGATGCTATTTACATATTGTGACCCGGTTTACACGAATTGGTTAAACAATCACAACTTGAACAGTAAGAAATTACATCAGCAAATAATAATGAGCCATCACAAGGACGCGCACTCCAAAAAAGTCGCCCGCATTGTAATGCAAGTGATCTTTGTGCTGGAGATCAATCATAGCCTCCTTGCTCTTATTTACATATAATACGTTCCAATTGAATAGACTTCTTGCTTTCAAACCCGTGATTTAATGGCGCAACTCCCGAAATCAACCGGTTCATACGACAACGATCTCACACGCACCGCACATGAATGCAACGCTTGGGGCGTGCTGGAGACGTATAAAAACTCAGCCTGACATGATTAAAGCACATTCAACTTGAGGTCTCCTCGTAGTTTAGTCACTGTCATTACTCCAACAATGGCTTTTAAGGTAGTTATAGTTTTAATAACGCACTAATTATAATTAAAATGATTAGCTTTAATTTTGAATTTTGCCATGTCATCTAAATGTACCTAAGGAACTCTATTTTTGGAAAAGCGGAGACTGGGTAGATTCAGATCGCAGAAAGCATATGTACTTACAATATGTGGTTAAATTCATCTCCATATTAAGATGTACTATTTGTTAGTTTAGTTAATCATTATTTATTTGGTCGGATTACAGCTGGTAGTGCTGGTGTGCGCATTTGCCGCTGCGCAAGCAGGTCTGGTCGCCCCTGCAGCATACACGGCGCATCCGGCGCCGGTCGCATATGCGGCAGCACCAGTGGTGCATGCTGCTCCGGCCGCGCCCCTGTTGCACGCTGCACCAGTCGCCTACTCCGGCCCTGTCGCCTACTCCAGTCCCATCGCTAAAGTCGCTGTCGCCCCCGTCACTAAAGTCGTAGAAGAGTACGATGCTCACCCTCAGTACAGCTTTGCTTACGATGTGCAAGATGGTTTGACTGGTGACTCTAAGACCCAACATGAGAGCCGCGACGGTGATGTGGTGCACGGATCTTACTCCGTTGTCGACCCTGACGGCACCAAGCGCACCGTAGACTACACCGCTGATGACCACAACGGTTTCAACGCTGTCGTGCGTAAGGAACCTCTTGGTCACATAGCCAAGGTTGCCGCGGTCGCTCCTGTCGTGGCTAAAGTCGCCACCCCTGTCGCGTATGCTGCGGCTCCCGTAGTTCACGCTGCTCCGATCGCCAAGTATGCCGCTCCTCTGGCCTACGCCGCCACCCCCATCGTGCACGCCGCTCCCGTGGCTAAGTTCGCCGCCCCCGTTGTGCACGCAGCCCCCGTAGCGTATAGTGCCCCTGTTTACCATCACTAAAACCGGATTCTGCTAGTCAATTCATAACAACATTTAATGTTTAATTTATGATATTTGATATTATCGAATAAAATAATTTTGTACTGACTTCTTTGTATTATTTGAATTATGTTATTTTTGGTATTCTAGACAAGTCTAGTGTAAGGCGTATGGCCTCACACGGAGCGACATAGAATACATAAAGAGAAAGGAGCATGAATGGAAACGAATCCTACTAATATTAAGTATAAAAGCGAAAGTTTGTGAGTATGGATGTATGATGTACGTTTGTTATTCTTTCTCGTTCAAACGGATTTGGATGAAATTTGGTATTGAGATACTTCAGGTCCCGGAATAACACATAGGCTGCTTTTCATCATCATCATCAATCATCACCACACGGGTTAAACCACGCGGCGCAGCTAGTGTCAATACAACAGCTTTACTCCTAATATTATACTCGTACATGTGAATGTTTCTATGGATTGGACATTTAAAGCAAAAAGTTGTGTGCGAGATATTGTATTAGATGAGGTATTGCAAAATTAGAAATTATAGAGGTACTTTCCGTGTCTGTCATTCTGTCCATCTAAATTTGACAATATTACACATCCACACAATATACACAATTATTCTATTGCATCTGATGTTTTTTACTTCTTCAATTATAAATACATATAAAAATATAATAAGAACGTGAAATTATGAACAAAAATACCTTAGACTCCAGCGAAAACAATAGTGGGTACTATTGGAACATATAATGTAAGTCTCTACACGTATGAAATGGTGTGTATTTATTTTTTATGTAACTACCGAGCTCAGCGTTTAGCGTGCCTTGAATTCTACGATTTCTATGCGTGTCCATCGACACCAATAATGCATATAGCGAAAAATGTATTTTGCGGTGGTCTAAGGTTTAAAAAATAACGGCCATATTCGGTAAATTTCTTATTGCTAAATATACGGCTTGGCAAATATATGATGAACGTGCATAAGTGATATTAAATGTGTAAATACTTCTATAAATTTCCTCATTTCATTCAAAAATTAAAGTAGCGAGTTAAAGCAATGTTGAGCTATCTATAGGCTAGCAACGGTGGATTGCTCATATGTTGTCGTAATAGCTGTATGGTATTGTAAATTAGTTCTTAGTATTGTATTAAGGTGGACAGACGACCTGACTAAGATAGCAGGTAAGGGCTGGATGCGGGTCGCTTCCATCCAGTCCTTATGGAAATCAATGGGGGAAGCCTATTTATAACAATGGACGTCCTATGGCTGAGATGATGATGATGATGATCGTATATAAATAAAGGCACCTGCCCTAAAAATAAAATATTGATTAACAGAAGACCCGCTCGCGGTTTCGTTTGTGAGGCCCCAGGTACAAAATATAAACTTTCATCCCTGGCTGAGAATACAGCGTAAAATTCACCTACCTGGTGAATTTTACGCTATCTTAAGCTTTATCGTTGTTTCATTTACGGAACAACGTTTTATTAAAAATAACCATTCCAAAATGAAACTCATTTTAAAGGCGAACTTTTCGAGTATTTTCCTTCCATTCAATGGTTTTTCAAATGCCATCTCCATCAGCAACGTAAAACTCGGTCATACTTTGGATGGGTGAAGCTGATAGCATTTTCTTTTGAGCGCTTCCATGCTTCATATGGCGCGTTAAGCCGGCAGTCCTGGGTGCCAATTCTCTTATTTGTTAAGACAATCCATTCATAAACAATGCAATAGTCGTTCAAATATTATCGTAAATAAACTTGATATTCCGCTAAAAGAACAATTGCATTCGATTGCATTGTAGACAATTGAATTGCGGTAGAAATTAGATCTGTATAGCTATTCCAATTATACTCCAAGTAGAATAGCAAAACTAGTAAAAAATGACGATTCATTGACAATCGTACATTGGCTTCGTACGGGTAAAACATTTCAAAATTAATATAATAAGGATCCCTAATTTTTACTCAAGGTGAATGTTGCTTTCCAATGGTGAAAGAATTTTCAAATTCGGTCCAGCACTTTTTGAGCCAATTGGTATCGGTATTGCTGAGCATAACATAAGGAGACTTAAAACATACTTCAAAATAGTTAAGTCATCCAAGTTCAAATGCCTTAGATGCGAGTTAATTTTTTAACGTTAAAAAAGAAGGAGGTTTCCAATTCGTCGCAATCCCCGATTACACAAAGACGCCTTGACCGGTCATTCGTTTGATCACTATCTTACTTGTCGGTGACGATGTGATTTATTTTAATATATTTTTTTTATTACACTAGGATTCCCTATGCCGCGGGAGGCATGGACACACACAATACCTACACTATTCGCACAAATGTTTGCCGGGATTCGAACCCAGGGTCCTGGAGACACAGCAGTCATGTCACTGACACTAACCACTGCGCCACGGCGACCGTCAATTGAAGTTGTAATGACGCCGACGCCGTGAGTAAACAAGTAGTTAAGAAAAATAACAAACAAATTATTCAAGTATCTCGATCTCGGGATACAAATCGTTTTATAAATTTTTTGAAAGGCCTACACTCTATATGATTTATTTCTTTTCTTTTTTACTTATTTTATGTTAAATGACATTAACTAACAGGAGGAGGTAACTAATTGAGCTGTATTTTTTAAAAATAGGTCAGAAATCCGTCACTTATAAACTTATTTGGAAAATACCTCTTTCATTTCAATTGTGCCATAGAATTTTTAATCGAAGTAGGTTCAGTCTATCTTTTCATTTGTTTCTCAATGTTGAAAAACTCGCACTCACATTATTGTACAAGTGTATATTAGAAATAGAGTTTGTTTTAGTTTTGAACTCACATCATTTCGCAAACATTCCCGAGTCGGGAGGAAGAAAAAAATGCCCTTTGAAAGTATGATCATACTCGTACTCAGTATCATAGTCTGAGATAAATTATTACCGCTCGTAATTTGTCATCAACTTGTATCGGTGGCTAAGCGGAGGCAATGCCGCGGGCAGTAAACGATCGCTATAAGAGCTCTCATGAATAGAGATTTTGTCATAAACTCCCAGTTATTCACTCTGAACACACCAAGCTTTAGCAATGGCATTCAAGGTATATACAACATGTGATTAATTTAGCTTTTTGTATTAGCACAATAAAATAATGTTTTTTCGTGAAGCTTTTCGTTTGTGGCAGTGTAAAAGTTAATTTATACTTTATTTATTTATTTACACCAGAATTGAATTGATTATAGATACGTGACGAATATTTGTTTCTTCAATTCATTATTTTATTACAGTTAGTGGTATTCGCTGGTCTAATGGCATGCGCTAGCGCAGGTCTGCTTCCCGCCGCACCTGTGGCTTACCACTCTGCTCCTGTGGCTTACTCGGCATACGCAGCCCCCGTTGCTAAGGTTGCTGTGGCCCCCGTGACCAAGATCGTCGAGGAGTACAACGCGCATCCTCAGTACAGCTTTTCTTACGACGTCCAGGATGGTCTGACCGGAGACTCCAAGTCCCAACACGAGACCCGCGATGGTGATATCGTACAGGGCTCCTACTCTCTTGTGGATCCCGACGGCACCAGGCGTACCGTAGACTACACTGCTGATGATCACAATGGATTCAACGCCGTCGTGCGCAAAGAAGCCCTCGGTCACGTCGCAAAGGTCGCTGCTGTTGCCCCCGTGGCTGCTAAGGTTATCGCACCTATTGCGTACTCCGCTCCCGTTACCAAATACGCTGCTCCTCTGACCTACGCCGCCGCCCCAGTTGCCAAGCTCGCAGCCCCCGTCACTTATTCTTCTCCCATTTATCACTCTGCACCCGCTGTCTATCACTCTGAACCCGCTGTCTACCAGTCTGCACCCACTGTATACCAGTCTGCACCCACTGTATACCAGTCTGCCCCTTCTGTCTATCAGTCTGCCCCTGGTGTCTATCAGTCTGCCCCCACTGTCTACCACTCTGCTCCCGTCTACCACCACTAAACTAATTTGATACCAAAGTGAATCTTATAAAGTAATGATATTGATTTATAAATATATCTAAATTAAGAAAATAAATTATTATTACTCATTATACATCTTTTTTATTATTTCATCTTCAAACATATTTCTTTATAATATTTATATACCTATAGTTAATTGATTAATTTTTTTTTAAATTGTTAAGAAAGACACAAAACAATATGCGAAGGTGGTTGGACTGGTTTGAACTGCCTTATATGAAGCCACCGTTTGCTGTACCATTTGTGGTCTAGCATTGTCCTCGATCAGCAGAATTAAGATTGTTTTATCAATAAGTCCCAACGAGGTTTGTGTTCATATCGAGATTTTTTTTTTAAATGTATCTTAAACCCCCGCACTAGGATTCCCTGTGTCCTGGGAGGGGACACACACAATCACACCACACAAACACCCAAGACCCGGGACAAACATCTACACTCATCGCACAAATGTTTGCACTTGCCGGGAACCGAACCCAGGGTCCCGGAGACACAGAAGTCATGTCACTGACACTGACCACTGCGCCACGGACACCGTCTTCAACTTCCAGAATGAAGACCAAAACGTACAGCACTTACTTCGTCATACATAAAATTCAGACATCTTCAGAGCTGTTTCTACAGCGCTGTTGTGTATAATATTGTGACCCACAACGCGTTCGAAAAATCAAATGGTGTGAAACGAAATTTATTTTATTTTTATTTATTTATTTATTAACATTCACACAAGGTCTTCAGGTCCCAAACTATGCAGAGCCTGTACTATGGTAACCTGATGACTGATATACATACATATATACATATACACACCCAGACACAGGTCAAACAGACATGTTCATACACACAAATGTTTGACCTGTCCGGGAATCGAACCTGGAACCAGCGGCTCAGAAGGCAGAGTGCTACCAACTGCGCCAACCGGCTAGCCTGAGAAGTGAAGTGAGAAATGAATCAATAAATTAAATTTCAAATACTTTTTTGCTGCCAGAATCTCTCGGCTGTTTACAGGCAAAGAGGGCGACAACTCCTGATGCGTGTTGATTTAAAGTAGATAGATTAACTCTTTATTGCAAATCATAAAATGTACATTAAAAGTGTATTTTATACTAATTGTAGCTTATGGTTATACAATCGGCGGTCTTATCGCCAAAGCAATCTCTTACAGACAACCTTTGGATGGACAGGATAGATTGAACATTGTGGATGTGATGTGCAACAAGATCTTAAATTTATATAATAAACGTATACATATGCTGAATATTATACAATTCAATAAATATGATTTTAATAATACCTAAAATACTATACAATATATAAATACTATATTAATATAAATAAATATATAATAAATAAATAAATAGAATATAATAGAATAGAATGTTTTATTTGCATAAAATGTTGGTACATAAAGGTGGCTTAATTATTGTACAATGCAGATCTACAACATTTTGCTGGATACCAGCGTGCAAATATTTATGATAATATTGGACGTTTAACTAGAGCAGGAAAAAAATAAACACAATAATTATTTCTATCAATAAAATCATAAAATTAATAATAATTACAACGGAGATGTACATTATGTATATTTTTATCATTTATAACGATCAATATGTCAATAATAACGTAATGGAAAGAAAACTAGCGGATTCAGTGAGTAGAGGAAAAGTAATGTTCTTATGTATTACAAATATGTACTTTACAGATGACCTGCGGGTTCAAAAAACCCATTACTAATCACATTTTTAGACTCTTAAATTTCTTTTCTTTTGGTGTATGACACATTTCAAGCGCATGTGTCGTTACCGCGAGAACTTTTGATAATGGTCGAAAATATATTTTCAATAATAGATTAAGAAATCAAATTTTCGTCCATTCACAATTTTTTTTTTTTTTTAACATTCACATAAGGTCATCAGGTCCCAATATAGGCAGAGCCTGTACTATGGTAACCTGATGACTGATATATACATATACACACCCAGACACAGGTCAAACAGACATGTTCATACACACAAATGTTTGACCTGTCCGGGAATCGAACCCGGATTATTAACCTTCACGAAGTGTTATCACAGAAGGCATTTTTTAATGTTTATTAGACATGCGGGACTTTCAACAAATTAAGTTCAAAAGTCTCAAAATTGTCGAAGTAGCAAATGATCAAACGTTAATACACTTTCACTATGGAGCAACGCCATTCGACCAATGACCATGACAAAACGCTGTATCCTGTAAAATCTCAATTTAAGAAAATCACGTTTTAAACTTTTGAACTATGGCTCGGTACCATTTCTATCCATTACAGATAAACATTTCATTGTATTCTTATTTAACGCATTATAATTTTTACCAATTTTCTAAATTTTGAAATTTAATAACACGTATTTTTACAACAGCATATATGTATTTTCGTATATGTATTCGACATTCGTAGTAATCGTTACATAACAATGGATTGCTCGGTTATACAGAGTCAAACTGAACGTAAAAATAAAAGTACTCTAGATATTGTACATGGTAGGCAACGTAGAAAATAATACACATACCTCAATTTTTTAAAGTATTTATATGTCGAAATAATAAAAAAGAAACGTCAGCTATACTTGTGGCTAGTGATTAGTGACTAGTGGGTGATGACTAGTGACTAATGACTAGTGACTAGGAACTAGTGACTAGTGTCTCTAAGGTGCCAGTGACTGGTGATTCGTGCTCAGCACTCCATACTATTAAAAACTGCTTATCTCTCAATCCCGTCGCAGTTGAGATCTGCAACAAGATAGCCAAATGTGCAACACAAATTCTGAAATATGCGAACTTAGTTTAGCTTAGCTCACATAGCTGATATAGTTTTCGTACTTGTGTGCACTGCAAACTAAGCTACGATAAGTGCTCTCATGGTGATCAAGTCAGGTTCTGATAATGAAATCCTGGAGAAATCGTGCTTTCTTGTAAAATTAAGCTAGTGTTTACTGTATGATTACTTACAAACAACTAAGTTTATTTTTTATAAACGAGATCTTATTAATCTATGGCCCATACAATACAAGAAGAAGCCAATATGTTCTTGCTCTGGGATATTACAAAACCTGAATAATACTATAAATGTAAAAGTCCTATGAAACGAAAGGAATTATGTCTGTTTGATACGTTCAAACCTAAACTGCTAAACCAATTTTAATAAATTTTGGCATAGAGATAGATGGGACCTAGGAGAAGGACATAGACTTAAAAGTAGATTACCATTTGTCCTGGAAGAGGCATGGTTGCCGTGGGATAATGAAGTAGCGAAAAACCGCGGGGTCCAGCTAGTAATTCATATTTTTAGCATAATAAAATTTTATGAGAACATTTTCGTAAATAAATCTAATTAAATCCATCAAATCAGCAGGACAAGTTAGTCGAAGTCGTACCGACTGAGCAGAATATTGTGATGATAGTTACTTTTGTGAACTTATTATGGTACCGAACCGACTTCAACAAGTTATTTCACACTTTTGAGTGTTGCAGTCGGTTCCATATTTTTTTTTAAATATATACAAATTTGGTAGGTAAGGAAATATTGTTTACACATTAGCTATATCCATACGCTAATTGTTCTCTATCTAAGAAACTATGAGACTTAAAATGAAATGAAAATATGTATCAATATTGTTTTATTCCTTTATGTATTTCGACCTGACGCTGTGTATCTTATTATATATATTTAATTATTTTACTGCTCGGCTATGTAAGGTGGGTCGATAGATATAATATTTTAGGTAAGCTTGCCATCCGTCCAGGTTTCTCCAATGTCCTACTTTACAAGTCGTCGCAGGTTTTATTTTTAGTTTTAGTTGTCCGGTAGGTAACTCAAACAAAACTCTGCTGAATTGTCCGGGATTTAAGCTCCAAAATCCGGGGTTTTACTTAACTTGTTCTGGCAGTCAGATTTTAGACATGGTAACCCTATTTCGAGGGCGCACTTAGGCTGTAAGGTTATGCCGGGATACCATATAATTACAAATTAAATCATTTTAAGCCCACGCGAAGTGGTCACCAATATTACAAACTCTTACAAAGATTTACCCTTTCCGTCAACTATTCGCTGGTGACCGCTATAACATTATATAACACCGCGAATAACATTTTTCATAGCTATCCGACTTCAACCAAACGACTTGGGTTGCATTAAACTAAGCTGCATCATCGTCATCACGACTTCATCGGTAGAGCTTTCGCTGTTGGACAAGGAAGAGAAAGACGAGGCTCCTTCCCATCGATGAAAACCCCTCGCAAACAAAATGCTACCCCACCCATCTGAACACATAGAACTAGACTAGAACAGAACAATGACAACGCTACTGTTATGTCTCATCATCATCATCTCAGCCATAGGACGTCCACTGCTGGACATGGCCTCCCCCATTGATTTCCACAAAGACCGGTTGGAAGCGGCCCGCATCCAGCCCTTGCCCGCGATCTTAGCCAGGTCGTCTGTCCACCTGGTCGGTGGCCGTCCTATGCTGCGCTTGCCAGTCCGTGGTCTCCATTCGAGAACCTTTCGGCCCCAACGACCATCGCGTCTTCGAGCTATATGCCCTGCCCACTGTCACTTAAGCTTGCTAATCCGCTGGGCTATGTCGGTGACTTTTGTTCTTCTACGGATCTCCTCATTTCTGATTCGATCACGTAGAGAAACCCCGAGCATAGCCCTCTCCATAGCTTGTTGTGTGACTCTGAGCCTGCTCAGAAGGCCCATGTTATGTCTATTTGTACTCAAAGCAATCATTTTTATAGGTTCTACAAGCAGATATCATTATCCTCCGGTCACATAGAAAGCAACGGTAACTCCGTCATTTTCAGCACATCCGCTGTTCTATTTGCAAATAATTACCCACTTTAGGATGTTGAATGGATTTGCCACACTTTTATGCATTCCGAACAATTTCATAACAATTGGCCAAAAGTCAAGTACGTGTTCGAATTTTCCGCCATTGACAAACTGTAGCTCATTTCCAATTGCGTGCACATCCTTAGTGACGCGCTAATACAATACAAAACGCGAACTTGGAACTGTGTGTCACAACCAGCTGTCAGTATATATACTCCGCTGAACGACACAGGAGCATAGTCTCAACTGACTTCACTCACAAACCATCCCAAGCACTAAAAATGGTCTTTAAGGTAATTTTGTATCTTCATTTATTCTTATTTTATTTTACATTTTCGAAATTTACATACCCATCACCATATAACCCCTTTTCAGTTGGATGTCTTTTTATTTATTTAAAAAAACATTTACTCATCATAAAACAATACTTGAACTGCTTTGAAGTTTTCAAATTTACCGCCTTAGCTTCTAAAGAATATTTCATTAGCATTTCAGCTCCGTTCAAAAAAACGTTACTTAAGTATGTCGGTCAACACGCTTGAAAATTAATGACATAAATTATTGAATAACTTTTGGCATAATATATTTTATAAATATTACGGTTATCAATAGCTGTCACAACTTTTTCTAAATTATTCAAATTTCAAAAGTGAATTAGCATTTTCATGAGACCGTCAAAAATCCTTTATTGTTTTCATGTTTGACGTTCTACTTTCGAATTCATCTGCGTAAAATATGGTCACAATACAACCGCCGAGAGCCGCAGTGTTCTAAGCTCATTCAAATGCGGTGGGCAACACATTGCGCGTCCTTGACAAACGAGCTATCTTGGGCTTATTAGTAATTTCTCAGCGCATTTCTTGCGCAACTACTAGTGTAGTCTCGCCCTCGCTAAGCGTGTCACTGTTTCAAGTACACCTCTCATATGTGTAGCAGATATAAACTAACTTTATCACCATCTGTTTTAGTTCGTCATCATCTCTTGCCTTGTGGCTTTGGTGCGCGGGGGAAACATCCCAGCGGCGGTCGTAGCCGAGCCAGCGGCGGCGGTGGTGGCGACTCCGGCGGTCGCAGCCAGGCTCGAAGAGCTCGACAATATAGCTCAATACCGATTCGGGTACAGCGTAGTTGACTCGTTCACTGGTGATATCAAGAGTCAGACTGAGGAGCGCAACGGTGACTTAGTGCAGGGTCAATACTCATTCATTGAAGCCGATGGCACACGGCGCGTCGTGGACTACAATGCTGACGGAAACGGTTTCAACGCGATCGTGCGCAAGGAGCCTGTGTTGGCGGCTGAGCCTGCCTTGGTGGCGGCTGAGCCGGCGGTGCTGCCTGCTCGCATCGCTGCGGCACCCGTCGCGGCTGCCCCTGCTGTACCCGCTCCAGCATCGCGCTACGTCCTCCCATCCGCCTTCGCTCAGAGCTACACCGCTGCGTACACGCCCTTCGGGAGGTTCGCCGCCGCTTCACCATTTACCTACCCCGCCGCCGCCGCACGCTTCACCTACCCCGCGCAGGAGATCATAGCTGTTTAACAGCTGCACTCACAAGGACTGATAACGAATATTAAATGGCTAATATTTTTTTACTTGAAACAAACCATATTTATTTTATTTACCGTGTATTTCTTGCAATTGTTAAGTATAACAACTTGATACAGGAACATAATAGGGCATGTATTTCATATACCTAGGTATTCATTTTAAATGCTGCTGTTTAAGTACCTAACAATAAGTGAGTAATAAGGCTCGCTCTTAAACACTTTTTACATAATATATTTTACAGATTTACTGTTTGACCACCATCTCACTTGATGTTTAATGATGATGTGGTCGAAGGTGTTATCACGATAAACCCAGGTGATAACTGGTTCCCAAATACTACTGGCTGAACACTCCAAGCGTCTAAACTTGAGGGTGGTCCCTAGCCAGGCAGATACTCGAAAGTATCTTACCACCATGCTGGGAATTTGATAATTGTGTTGGCTTTACTGGAAGCTCAAACCGTTGGTGGTGACCGAACCAGCGTCTACCAGTTGGACAGCGGACGTTCCCACCACTATGCTATGAATGCTTTAAATTGTATACTTATTCTAATAGTAGTAGTAAATCGGTTCATACCAATTCCATGAAACTATCTGATCCTGTATTTGATCTTTTTTAACATGGGCGCTGTTCACGATGTGCGATGCTCAGGAAATATTTTCCCTTTGTGAGTGCTGTGAGTGTGAAAAGAATTGGAAAGACCTTTTATCTCGTTTTTGGTCCTGCAGTCCTGCGAGTTTATCAGTATTCGATAAGATCATGATCAGAAAAAGTTTGAGAGACATTTCTGTGCATTACCATAAGTGCACCTATAATGGCTATGCTAATGTGATTTGCTTATTTTGATTATTTTTCTTACTGATTATAAGCTTACGTTTGACCACTAAAAGATTATAATGTACCATCAAAGTTCTTATATCAATTAGGCGTCAACGGCTTTTCTTACAATTGCTACCCCTCTCAATAGAATGAAGATGTCCTCTTACTCTTAAAGTTACATCTACTATTTGAACACATTGCATTACTTGAATCTCTTTTTTATCAGATTTCTGGCCAACAGCCACGGAAGCCATAATTGAAAAAGAAAAACTCTTCTTGTTCAGGTCTTATCCCATATTTATTTGGGGTCGGCTCTATTGTAATCGTTCGTCTTCAGATCACATTATGTTAAATAATAGAATACAATTTAGTAATTTAATTATTAGAATCGTATACCAAGACTACAAAGTCACATTTTTTCCACTAACTTAAGAAACATAATACCTAAATGCAAATCAAAATTGGAAGTTGTAAAAATATCTTGATATTGTACTTAAATACTGAAATTCAAAAGGATTATAAATATTAGGATGTCCACCAACCAGTTGGGCAAATGACCTGACCAAGATTGCCTAAATCTGTGTTTCCGCATGAATACAATCTGGGTGTCTTTCAAGTCACGAGTGCATAGGTATCTTCTAGGCAGGCATGATCCATCTTAAACCACATCATTATTTATCATCAGGTGAGATGGTGGTCACACGCTTGCCTTTAAACTTAGGATATATTTGGATGGCTGTACTTGAGAGCCAGTCAACTTTCTCAGTCTAATATGATTTCAACCACATTGCCACTGACCATCATGTATGAGTTTGAGTGTGTGATAGTGGTCAAATGAACTTACACAAGATAATATTTAATCATGTGTGTTTATGCGAACCTGTCAGAATAAATTATACTTGAGAAGACCTTAATCTTTCGAACTCTGCATTCAGCCAAATTTTGACCAGTCGTCAAAAGTGACATGTACGCCATTGTAGCCATTACGCAATCTATCTTTGTCATGGATTTATATACGATGTATATACTTCGTATATATTCGTGATCTTTGTAAAATTGAGACTAGTTTTTCTTCTTTTGTGTCAAACTCAAATATTACTATCCCATGGCTTTGATCAAATGTTCGCCGACCAATATTTGGTCGATGGAGTGTTGCGAACCTAATCTTGTGATCCTCTGTCTAATTGCGGTCAGAACTATACCTAGATCATAGATTTAAGATACATTCTACGACCTAGATAGAAGATGCGCATATTCCTGTTTTGATCTGGTTTTACGGCAAAGTATACAAATCCATATCGTAGGTCGTAGCGCAATAAGAGAGTGTAACCACAGACAACTATGGACGTAATACAGGAGGATAATACCACGGATAATACTAGCACGAATGTATTACGAATTTTAGTCTGTTATAGTTGTCTGTAAAGCAGTTTTGATCTTATTCACATCTTATTTATTTTGGGTTTTTTTACAATAAATATGTTTAGTGGTTAACAACAAAACAAAAATGGAAGAAAAACAGCTGTATGGTGCACTGACTGTGTACCGTGAGCGAGGTGCATTCCTGCGCCGTTTGGAACAGTTTGAGAAGTCGAAAGCATCATACGACGAAGCGTTCAAGAGCTCTCCCGATGATGTTCGGATGCTCACAGGTAGGAGCCAGGTGTGCGCCGATGCCGTGCAACCAGTGCAGGCGTACGCAGATGCAGAGATTGCGCTCAAACTGGAGCCCGGGAACATGATCGCGCGTAACATGCAAGCGCGCGCCATGTATACAATGTCTGACTTCGAACGCTCCGTCGTTATGAACTACCGAGGTGCACGGGTACGCAAGCAGCCTCCCTATTTTATGGAAGGCATCAATCAGGGTCTTGAAACGATACAAGACTGTATAGGGGTAAATGCTGGCAACGTCATGGTTGACTTCCTGCCTCTAATCAAACAAATTGAAGCAAACCGCCTTGATGAAAATGAACCACAAAAAGTTTTGCGCGTCTCTCGTATTCCTAAACCTGAACGTAAACGAAAGCTAACCCAGATGGAAGCTCGAAAACACTTGACGTTGGCACGAGTGATGGCCATGAAATATTTAGGACCGATGGCTTACGATAAGTTTTTCCTTCAGGAGCTCACTGAGGATCGCCGTGTGAAAAGTGCAAACTCTAGTGGTAGTATGGAGTTGATGTCTCTCATTAAAGAAGCCTTGCGATCACTCTCTGAGAGACAAGATATGTTACGTTCGCAGCGGCCGTATTACACCATAAAACTTGCTGAAAAGGCTGACTCTAAGCATCAGAATAAATACAAAGAAGCTATACTCATAAAAGAGCGTGAGATTGGGGCAAGGACTGCTGAACGTTTATTAAAGCAAATTGAAAAATCGTTACGTGAAAATCGCATAATGAATTTGATCTCACAAGCAGAGCGAATGCAGATATTCCTAGATGCTAAGACGCCTCGATCTCTGCCTGATAAAGAAATCTATACGGATCGGTTGTACAGGGCAGTCGGTGAAGGCTATTTGTCTCAACACCGCCTATCCTATACGCTCAGCGAGCGCGGTAATAGGCGCCGTATCGCATTCCTAATGGGACTGCCAGTAGGCCGACCACAGTCTTTTGACTCTGTCATGGCGAACTATCCCTACAAGTTTATAGATATCAGACAAGCTACGGAAAAAGTGATGACGACTCTTGAAATGTGTGAGAATTCTACAATGAAATGTTGGCTAATGTACGAATTGGCTCGATTATTGTGTACTCAGAAGAATTACGCGCTCGCCAAATTTTACGCTAAGCGATGTCAGAGAGAAGCCCAAGAACTTGGAAATATTTCTTGGTGGCTCAATGGATGCTTTGTTTTGATGAGTGGCGATATGCAGCAAGGAAACGCAAACGAAGTGCGTATCCAAGTAGAAGAAGCGTATGAGTGGTCTAAAAAAATGCAAGATCCTGAACGTGTGCAAGCTTTTCTCGGAAAGTGCGCTGAAATGGCAGCAGAAACCGTTAGTGCCGACGAGCGCAAGGCAATCATTCAGCGGGAAAAACAGATTTTGAACGTTCTCACAGATGAACAAAAGGTTGAGACTCAGGTACTATTCAAGCGGATGTCAACAGTGCCGACGGGACGCCGCTTTTCGGTACTCCCAGGAAAGACTACGGCTGACGAGCGTGCGGAGCGCCGCAAGCGGAAGCAGCGCGGTCTTTCCGTCATTCCAGGCCCTGAACACGCGCTGGCTCCACCTCCTCGCTCCGGAACACTTGGGTTTCAGATATTTGATATTTAATTTATCAATATAGTTAAATCAAAACAATTTGAAATTTCATTTAAAATAAAGAGAAAAAGACCGTCTGACCATCGAATCATGTAAGGTCAAACTTTATTCAATTTTATGCATACGCATGTTGACTATGGGGTAGGGTTACCATTCAACCAGATTTATCCGGACACATTTACAGCAGTTGTCAGGATTTTGAGCGGCTTTATTATTTATCTTTAACGTAGATTGAGTTTTTACAGTCAGGTCTTGATCCTGGACATATAAATTTTCAGTGTTGCAATAACATGGCTAGCAAACGCGACCTATCAAATAAAATTTGGCAAAAAATTTATAGTTCAGCTAGCATTTTAGTCATAATTGATATGAAAATGCATATATCGCAAAATTAAGTGCTCTAAGCGGAATCCACTCACGTGGTCTTAACCGGTGGGTTAAGTATCGTACACCTCGGCCATGACTTAGATGGGTGCCCGTTTATAACATTTTCAACGTTGATTTGGAGGACACGTTAAGCTCTCGGTCCCGGTTATTTATTTTAATTTACTTTTAAGGATTAACAAACAATCCCACAATGTACTTATATATAAAGGTTAATTTATAATAGAACTAGCTGCGCCCTACGATTTTACCGGCGTGGTGAGGATTGATGGCGATGATGATAATGAGAAGTAGCCTATTTTATTATTCCGGGACCTGAATTATCTACATACTAAATTTCATCAAAATCCGTCCAGCAGTTTATTAAATACCTAACCGTGCGAGTTGCGGGCGGGGTACCTCTAAAACGGCTGCCACGGCCAAATCGGTGGAATTAAGCTACAACCTAATTCGACCTATTTTTGTTTCCAACTTGAAAAAGTCAAACGCTGGAGAGAAATTTGTGTCGAATGAGGTTATCGCCGCTCGGAGGCTTCCTTTGCAGACCCCCATAAAATGTATTTTTCAGATTAAATACTTATCGGAACACCCTCGTAGAAAAATTATATACCTACTGTTGAATATGTATATGTGTATAATACAAATTTATAATATATAATTTATATATATTATATATATATATATTGCCAGCTCAATATTGTTAATACTGAGTTTTTTTCAATATCGTGGTCAGAAACCTCTATTTATTGTTTTTTTAGCAAGGCACCAGTAGAGATACTGGATAAGATTATTATGTCGTTTTACATAATAGCTGGACCTCGCCAGTTTGGCGCACCCTGATATTATGTGCTGCGACGTCTCATCTTTGCTGGCCCATATGCGATAATTTTCGTGCACTGGTTCTTTGAGTATGTCGCGTTGATGCTGTCGGTCATGATGGCTTGGTTCTCTATAGCGAATATGGCTGATCCTATACCTGTTGATTTTTTACTATGTTTGCCTGAGCTAATCCTTTTTTAGGGAATTGGCCATGTAATTGATAACAGTTGGAGGCTCTTGATTGATCTTAAAATTACAACATTGGACTAGCTCATCCACCAACCAGCACGTAAGCAAGGCCCGTGTCCCAGCAGTGGAAACTTATAACTGGGCTGATTGTATATATGTGTTATGCAGAAAGACTGAAAAGCTTAATATTGTTTAAATAAATAGTTTATTTACAAGATGGCATTCAATGTTTGTCATATCTGTTTGTATTTAATGGTGGTAGACAGGCGCAGAGTGGTACACGGGAGCGGACTGGTAGACAGCGGGAGCGGATTGGTAGACAGCAGGAGCGGAATGGTAGACAGCAGGAGCAGAGTGGTAGACGGGGGCGGAGTAGGTCGCGGGGGCAGCGGCGTAGGTCAAGGGAGCAGCGTATTTGGCGACGGGAGCGGCATATGCGACGGGGGCGGCAATTTTAGCGACAACCGGAGCGGCGACCTTGGCAACGTGACCAAGAGCTTCCTTGCGCACCACGGCGTTGAATCCGTTGTGGGGGTCAGCGGTGTAGTCCACGGTGCGCTTGGTGCCGTCAGGGTCGACAACAGAGTATGATCCGTGCACGACATCACCGTCGCGGCTCTCGTGCTGGGACTTGGAGTCACCGGTGTGTCCGTCTTGAACATCGTACGAGAAACTGTACTGAGGGTGAGCATCGTACTCCTCTACGACTTTAGTAACGGGAGCCACGGCAACCTTCGCAACTGGAGCAGCGTATGTTGAATAGGCTATGGGAGCAGCGTATTTAGCTACTGGGGCGGCATAGGCGATGGGAGCGGCGTGGCTGGTGTAGGAAATGGGAGCAGAGTAAGCCACAGGGGCGGCTGGGAGCAGGCCAGCGCTTGCTGCTGCCACCAGAGCGCTGAATACGACAAACTGTAAAAAAACAAACGATGTTAAAGTACATCCAAACTTCATTTTTAACCGACTTAAAAAAAGGAGGTTACACAATTCCACCGTATATATTTTTTTATGTGTATTCGCGTATAACTTCGTCGTTTATGAACCGATTTTGATTGTTCTTTTTTTGTTTGACAAAATATACTTCCTAGGTAGAAGAACCATTTAAATTTTATCTAAATCTGTCAAGCGGTTTTCGAAATACACTCCAATAACTGAAAATTGTCACGTCTATCTGGATGACTTCCTTAAAGAGGCTGAATGACAATTGATCCCGTAGGTAGCAAAGGGGTGAAAAAAATGTTTTACCGCATAAATGGAACCGACTTCAACACTCAAAAGTGTGAAATAACTGTTGAAGTCGGTACTATGGTTACAATATTTTGATAATAGTTACTTCTGAACTATCATGGTACAGACTTCAACAAGTTATTTCAAACTTTTGAGTGTTGTAGTCGGTACCATTTTAAGGTATTTTTATTTTTAAATTGTATTTAGATGTATTATAATTGTATTAAATATTAATGTTTATCTCTGTACCTTGAATGCCATTTTAGTTGTGATTAAGTTCGACGATGAGATTGAACTGCCGAATGTAGAGTATGCCCTCGTTTTATATCCATCGTGTGACCAGTCGTGACATTCGGATTGAAGTGACGTCACACGTGGTCGGTAATTGAACCGGCACCTACGAGGAGCTTATTGAAACTTTCGCTTTAATTGAAGCGTTTAACGAAGGCAAGGTCGCGATCTTCAGCGGAATGTGTCAGCGCTGCGTGCCGGCTGGCGAAGTTGGAACCGCGTCCGCTCCGCCCGCGTTTGTTCATGCACACTCATTATCTTATTAAAAGCAAGGCCATTTGTACGGCTTCCAGGTATCAAATTAATATTAGCAAGTTAGCTGTAAATCAATCTATGTGACCTTTAAAGCGCTAGAGAGATGTATTATTTTGCATTGCATTACCAAATCACAATGCCATGCTCTACTTTGAGTTTAATTGGATAAGTAGCTAACAGTTTTTGTTTTAGCATATAATTATTTCTTTTTTATGTGACGTCTTAGTTCAGATCCAATAGGATGCGGCAGTTTTGATGAGTTTTCATATTAATGATATTTTTAAGAATGACAACTTAACTCTTTACGTAAAATATTATACCTTGATCAGACAAGGCTGATATGTACTGCGAAATTTAAACTTTATATGCATAATTATTGGCATAGCATGCATATTTTTCGAAAAGAGATTTGTTTTTTTTTAGCCGACTTCAAAAAAAGGAGGAGGTTCTCAATTCGACCCGTATGTTCTTTTTTTATGTTTGTTACCGCATAACTTCTGACTGGGTGAACCGATTTTGATCGTTTTTATTTTATTTGATAGCTGGTGCTTTTCGTGTAGTTTTACTTAAATTTTATCAAAATAGAAGAAGTGGTTTTTGAGTTACACTCTAATAACTGAAAAATGCGAGCTTATACCTAGACGATATTATAGTAGCGGGTGAAGACATCGGTGAACATACCTACATCACAATGACAATTGATCCCATGAGTAACAAAAGTCACTAAAAAAGTGAAAAAAAATGTTTACCAAAAAATGGAACCGACTTCAACACTCAAAAGTGTGAAATAACTTGTCGAAGTCGGGACCATGAGCACAATTTTTTGATATTAGTTACTCTTTAACTATCATGTCGAATGAAGTCGGTTCCATTTTTTGGTAATTTTTTTTTTGTGTGATTGTTTTGTTATTAATTAAATATTACTGGACCAATTTTAAGACTAATATCTACAGTAGAATAATATGTTACCATGACATAAAGACATTTTCAATGACATGATTTAGTTTGTATTTTCTCGTTACTTCTTCATACTAACATAAATGAAAAAGTTTGGATAGATACATGTTTGTTCCTTACTCAGGCCAGTAGCCCAAGCAAGGAATTCCTGTCGCAGTCCTAGAACTGTCGTATCGCAGCGTGAAACAATTGAACTCAGTACTAACTGACATTTGTCTAATACAACTGTAACACAGAGAAATTATAGTTTGATAGGACGCCCCGTGCGTTATTCAATTATTTATACGACTGCGATACGTTGACTGTGACAATTTATTCCTGCTACAGGCACTGAAGTGTTCGTATTCCATTTGTAGGTATTATTTAATTATTTAATTAATTAATTACACGGCATAACCAATTACATATTTAATCAGAACTTAATGCTAAGTAGTTTATTAAAATAATATAAATGTATAATTTAACAATTGAATAATGCGCACTTCACGGCATCACAGATCATCAGTCGAAACAGTGGTGGACAATTGTGATGTAGAACATCCACAGATTGTTTTATTTTCCAAAAGAAGTACCTATTTCGTTGCGTGTGTTATTATAGCGGATTGTATTAATCGTTAAGTGTCCGTAGATAAGAGTTTGGAGTGTAGAGAAGTGGAACAAAATGACGTACTCGTAAACATCAAATTCGCGACTCTTTACTTCTTCCCGCAATCTCTCTGTAAAGTTTCAGCAATGTAAATAAAATAAGTATTCCCCATTTGGAGAGGTAGTTTCGGGCTAAGTTTCGAAGTAATCTGGCCAAATGCATATAAAACACGAAGCCAAAATAAACATTCAATTCTCTGTTACAAAGTTAGTAGATAAATGACAATTTATACTTAGTTCAATAGCGCACGTTAGTGATTCTTGCTCCCAACACCGTGTATGGTTATTTGGCAAGCATAACCTCCTCATAAGGATTTGTGTACGAGTAAGACTCATTGAATACATTATATATAATTAAAATTACTTTATAACTGTAATGTTTATACATCGTGTTCTTTGTTCGTTGTATTTATGACATTCATAAGTTTTTAAATAATAATGTGTAATTAAATTATCTCAATCAGTATTTCCACTTACATATACTTTTAAAATACGAAATAGTAGTTCAATTCAACAGAGTCACTCGCAATCTGGGTATACTGCTAACTGCTAGTGACGGGTTGAAACATTTGAGCTATAATATAGGCTGGCAACAACTAATCAAATTCAAATTCAAATTCAAAATATTTAATTTGTGATACACAGGTTTATAAATAATGATGTCAAAATAATATAATCAGTGCAAGCTGTGATCAGCCATATTGGCATACAAATAATGGTGGTTGTCAAATTACATAGTACAATAGAATAGAATTAGATATTATAAATAAAATGATGTCATTTGCGGCAGATAAACCGAATAATTTAAAAATAGTGCGAAAATCACTCAAACAAATTCAAACACTACTAGACTTGAATTGTAAAAAGTCCTTAATAGAATAAAATGCATTGTCAATTAAAAATTTAAATAATTTTCGTTTAAAATGTGTCAACTCGACTATCTCGGTAATTGGTTTTGGAATCTTATTATAAATTGTAGGTGCCATAACGAATACGCTATTGCCATATAAACTGGTTTGGGTGGTTGGTCAATAACAGTTCCTTCCCGTTATTCGAAGGTAGAAAATATATTCGAATTTGCGATGATTTATTGTCAACTAGTAGCGCCCCGCGGTTTCACCCGTGTGGATTACGGTTTTCCCGATACCTCAATTATCCGACGTCAACTATACTTTCCGGGATAAAGTAGCTTATGTCGTATATCCAGGGCTTAACCTATTCATCGCCTATTTCCATACCAACTTTCATCGATGTAGCCGTTTGAGTGTGAAGAAGTAACCAACATACACACATACGCACAAACTTTCGCATTTATAATATTAGTAGGATTAAGTTATGAGAATTGTGCAATTTTGTGTGGTTAACGTTACAGAGGCTAAGTCGGCCCGTGTGCTTGTTTCCCGCTCATCAATAATAGTCAATCAATCAATATAGTCAATCAATAATATCAAGCTCAAAAACAAATGTAACAGATACGATAATTTTCCAGACATCTGAAACGATTATACCTACCGAGTTGGTCAGGACCTTTATTTTACAAGATTTTAAGAGTCACAAGGTTTTGTGCGACCTCATTTCTTTACATTTTGAAGATCTTAAATTTAGCATTCCTTTATTCGGCCATTTTGCTTGCGTGTCGACAGTTTTAAACAATTATTTTGTTTGCGGTGATCAAAATGTTATGAAGGGCTTGGCTAGTTTGGCGGCGGTTATACTCAAGGACGCCTTGATTATGAGGAGCGTAAAAATAGGGTTTCAGATAGAAATACGGAAATATTTCTTAATCTAAATCTATATAGTTCTATCTATATAGAAATTCGCCGCCCACTTAGGCGCCGAATTTCTCAAGTTTATATAATTTGGTGAATTATTTGCTTTTAGATAGATATAATAATAAGTACTGTACTTGTACAAAAAATTACACGTTTACGTATATTATTTTTAAATATAATGACCGAGACATACTGAAACTTAAAGTTCAAAGTCATTCAACAGATATAGGTATCAGGCACAATTGTTGTGTTCCATAAATGTCGATGAAATAGTCAAAATTATATTACTCTCATCCCCTATTATATATATAATTGATTTGTTACGTCTTTCAATGCCTTACTTAGTCTTGTGAGACCTATACCGACTTACCCACAACATTAATATCTTATAATGTTTTTGCTGTAGCTAAGTATATTACAAATTTATATATATTTTTCCTATTGTTACAGAGATTTGAATAAGATGATTAGTGCCTCGATGCTACATCAAGGCACTAATCATCTTATTCAACTTCAACTTATTAAACTATGATAACAAAACAAGTTATATTTCATTCATTTAATATCATAAATAACAGTCATAAAAATCCTATAAATGTACAAAGTAACAACAAAATTGTAATATTTCATCTATCATCTAAAAGTAATAAGGTAGTCTAGGAGCAAGGAGGGGTGCATGGGCGGGGGCAAAGATAGGGGCTCGTGCTACTATAGGTGCGGGGGCAGGGGCGAAGACAGGCGCAGGTGCTGGGGCAATCACTCTAGCTGGGGCGGGAACTACTAGGGGCTCACGACGGACGATAGCGTTGAATCCGTTGATGGGATCAGCGGCATAGTCGACGATTCTCCTCGTGCCATCAGGGTCGACTACTGAGTATGAGCCAGTGACGAGGTCACCGTTTCTGTTCTCCTGGTGACCTTTGTAATCTCCTGTCAGCGCGTCTTGCACGTCGTAGCCGAACGAGTACTGGGGAACGGGGTCCACGCGGGTGAGTGGGAGGGGAGCGACGATGCTGGCGGTGGCGACGCCGACCATGCAGATGAATACTACAATCTGTAACAAAAAAGAAAAAAGCTTTGAAAACCTACACTATGTAATAAAATATTAAATAAGTTAATAATAACGTAATAAATAATGTTCCATATGTGTACTACAATTAGAAAATGATTTCATAAAGCGTGATGCGCTTGGTAATTGATGATAATAATGAAAACTTCCCGAATATTTTTTGTTCAGCGCCTGTTATGAGGCCAATTCCTCATCATTTGTTTTCCAGCATATTTGCTTAAAATAATTATATATGTATAGCCACGACGCATAAGTAGTATAACTTATGCGTCGCGGAGTCTAATCAATCGACCATGATCTTCTAGTCACGTATTCATATCTAGCACATGCCATGCCCTGTCACCTATCGATTAATATGTCACATAAGCACCTATGTTACGCAACATAACTAACTTACAATTGTGCTTAGTTCTATGCCTTTGGAATAGATGCTATATTTGAAAAATTTCGTGTCTATCAGTGTGTTTTGTACTTGTACTAAAATTTATATGCATTGATTGTAAGTTTGCGACATGCTCCCATTTAAACCCTTTCTTTGTAACTTTATGCAGCTAGAATTTTAATTGAACCAACTTAACTATAGCTGACGGCTGCTTACGCGACGCACTTTCGAGTGAGGTGGCTCATGATAAAGAACAATGAGATTTTAAATCAATTTGTGTTTTGTCCTTTAGTACCCAGAAATATATTTCAGGTCAATCTTTTGACATTTATTTTTGTCGATGTATCCAAAAAGAAATTTATTATCTACTAACTTCGGCCGTACAACAGCGGCATATCCCTGCTTCGCACGGGTGGACATAAGATTTTTAATTGTTATATTTTTACCTTTTATTTATATTATTTTTGTTTGGCGCGAAGTTTTTTCTAGATAGTTGTTTGTTCTATGTTCTTTAATATTGTAAAACATACTTTTGTTCTATCATCAATAGTTTCCGCTGCGCATTCGACGAAAGACGTTTTAGGACACTTTTTTACAACCTGAGTTACGTCACTTAAGTTTTAGTAAAGATCCCTAATCTTTTCTAGCAATAAATATCTCTATGTCTATCTTACTCAAGGTGAATGTAGCTTTCCAATAGTGAAAGAATTTTTGAAATCGGCACAGTAGTTTTTGAGTTTATTCATTACAAACATATACACGCACACAAAAATACAAATTTTTCCTCTTTATAACATTAGTGTAGAAGTGTAGATTTTCACCTCCAGCAGAAGAAGTAGAGGGGCTATTTCTTCCTTCAATATTATACCCGTCTCCTGGGTCTCACCTAAAATATATGTGTTACCAACTCACTTTCGCTTTTATAATATTTATTTACTATTGATTAATTTTAGATATGAATCTCAAAATTGTAGTAAATATTACTTCAGTCTTGACCACCAAAACAGTTCTGAGAAACTATAAAAAGTATTATCTAAATGTGTCAAAGGTTACGCGAGCGAATGACAATTTAAGTGCACATGAAATTGTTTGGGAGATACGTTGCTAATTGTAATTAAAAATGTACATGAAACACTTTACTTTATAATTATTTTACACTTTGATGCTGGTTTTGTCCACAAAAGTATACACATATTCGCACTCAATGAATTTATATGAATACAATGTTTTTAAATCAGTTCCTTGAGGCAATTATTTCCTTATTTGCTCAAAGCTCCAAAAGTTCTGAAGCATAAACATATACTCGTAATATTAAAAACAAGTATTTATATAATACTAGCGGCTACGGACGCGCGCTGTTTATATATTTATTTGGAATGTATATATAAAAAACTTCAGGAAACCATACATGTATAAATGATGAAAACCATTCTACATGCGTTGCGTGATTTAGAAGCAGAGAAATAGACAGATAGAACATTACCTAACAAGGCTCACGAGACAAGCAGCTTGCCAAATCAAGCGGTCAGTGAAGTGCAATACTAATTAAAAGTCATCAAGGAATACCGAATACAATGTGGAAAGTAAAATATAGTATTCCACGGAGCAACTATTGAAATATGTCTGCACGTGGGCGTAACATTTGCATACAATAGAACTTGTACGCTCCTGACATTATTGGGGAGCGTTGCGAAAATATAAACCATTTCTAATATGAAGGATTATAATCGTGCGACCGCTAAGAGCACTATTTACTGTTAGTATTAATATGAATATTCTTTACCCAGTTCATGTTACGTATATACATCTAATCCCTCACAAAGTGTGGTCGTCACTAGTATTCTTTTTCTACTCTGCTTTATCACTGCTCACTTCGACACTTATTCTAGTGAAGTCTTTGTGAAAGTGAAGGAAATAACAAGGTTAATTTTCCCTTGCATCTCTTTCATTTTAAGACAGGTTCAACCTTATCGCTATTCCTTTGTCGAAACTGGTAGATCTTTTTTTGTCGACTGTACATATAGTCCGCCCGCCAAGAGGTCGCGTATTATCATTGAAGTTAGTATATTCTTTCAAATTTAAAAATAAATAGTTTTTAGAATCTGTTTATAAATGAAGATTTCTGATAGCACATACATAAAAAATACAACTGAAACTTCTCTTGAAAAGGACCGATTCGTAACACGGCCTGGTTTCAATCTTCCTGACCTTTATAGGTCATCATGACATGATGACCTTGTCAGTTTTCGCTTGCTGACCCCCGGCCCCAACTCAAGAACATTTAGGCATCAGGCACCTTTTAGGTTTATATTGTACCAATTTCTACTTACATTCAAGTTCAAACTTATTAAATAATTTAGATACTCAATTAAATTACATGTAATTTAAATAATGATACTCTAAATGGTAATGAAAGTGTGAGGCATTTAACTCAGTAGAGTACCAATACGGCCTAGAGTTCCTAGACCAATGATAATGAATTAAATCAGTATAATAAAACCACCTCTCGCCTAATATCATAAATACGAACGCTTGGATAGATGGACGTTTGATACGTAAGAACGGCTGAACGGATAAAGATGAAGTTACACAAAGATAGATTATATTCTGAAATAGCACATAGACTTTTTATGCCGAAATGAAAGGTTCCCGTGACATAAGTGAGGTAGTACCGGTCTGACAGCCTACATGTATTGTCAAAACATGGCGAGTATACGTAATATATACGTATATACGTACACACAAAGTTGCATACATGGTGCTACATATTTTATGAAGGTATAGGGAACGCATGTCCTTGCCAGTTATAGCTTATAAAATATAATTGAATTGATGTCACATTAGTACCTAAGTTAGATGGAGTGGTATATTTATTCAAATTAGATTTATTTTTCTTATTCACATAACAGAATGTTGCGACTTGCTCAAATGTTGTTGTTTAAGTTTTCGTATTGTTGTTCAATTTTAATTATGTGGTATTTTAAACAAGTTTAGTTAGTTTGAGTGAAGAATGAGTGTTCGCCTCAAGTGCAATGAAGTAATAGCGTGCATAAAAATAACCGTAGACTACAAGAGCAAATAGATGAACAACTAACATTGTTAAAAACTATTGAAAGTTTAGCCGAAAGAGCACGGTGTCGCAAAGCGTCCTGATACGGATCGTATTGGTCAACATTTGCGCACGCGTCGCTGCTGTACCCGATGTAATACTGCATTTAGCACAGTACACAAACTTATGAAAAATTAAAACAACTGCACTTTATCAATATAATATATACCAAATTTAATGTATCGAATAAAGCAGCATAAAAGAGCTATTTATGCGATAATATAAGTAAAAAACTCTTTAAATATATGGCAATAAGCCTGATGTGAATGTGATGTGCAATTTTATTAATTATATTTTAGAACCAGATGTTTTTCAAATTAAATAGAACCATACATATTAATCGCAATTAGTACTAAACAAAAGAAAGCGTACAGCACCAGAAAACGAAATTACATGGATCGCATTGGTCCAAATTTTAAGCTGCTTACTTGTCGATTTTTTTAGATCTGACCCTAGTTACTTCAGTGTTTACACAGCATTAGATTCGAATCTTTCAAAAAATAATTGATACATTAGCGCCTCTCAAAAATGCTAAAAATATTTAAATTTTTAATTGCACTTGTATCCACAGAGAAAAGGCACCTGGTTCATGGAATTTCATTACATAACAGTGTCAACTGTCATTATCGCGCTTCGACGTATTAAATAATAATTTTGAAGTCAGTTTAAAATTAAAAAACCATAAACTACATTTACGTTTGAAAAACCAAAAACATCCTACAACAAATGAATTAATATTATTATGTATGTACGAGTATATATTTTAGTGTATAATTAAGATCTACAGTACTGTTTTCAATGTATACGTGTAAAGCCAAGTTGATGGTATCAGACACTGTCCCAAAAGCTATTGCACGACAGAGGAGTGACCGACAACATTTCTATAGATTTTACGGTAATAAATTTAAATTAATCGCATTGTGCAAACGTATCTCGTTCAGCACCGAACCGGCATTGACATTGATTTCGTCGTACAATAGGATTTTAACAACATACTGCTTGCATTTTTGTAATGTTTATAATTATGAGAGCTTTGAAACTGACATGGTCAATATAAGAATTAACTTTATTGTCGGGATATTTTATTTGTTTTAGTTTCTCGATATTTCAGCACAGTTACGTGCGCCAGTCGTGCGGGTAAATTGAAATTTCCGCGGATATGTATTTTTAGTGGCAGACAAGTCGTTCTACCATCTTTCTTTGACGTTTGTTCAGTTTTTTCGTGGAAATGCCTCATGAAACCGTGCTGAAATATTAAGAAAGAATAACAAATACGTGGTAAATGTACCGATAATAACGTTAATTCATGTCTGTTATGGATTCTGCACTCTAATTTATTCAACTCCACGGCGATGTTTACTATATCATGCTATATAGTATAGCTCTAGTAAAAACTACTAAGTGTTAAGTATAGTTTCAAACTAACATGGTCTTTTTATATAAGAACTAACATTATTATCGATTATTATTCAGCGTTTTATGATATATTTGTAACACATTTACAGTACCTACAAGATTATGTTTTTATAATTTATTTATTTTTACTGCAGAATCTACTCTGTATGCACAATTAAATAAAATTAACTCAATGTTCTGCCGACCTATCAGGTTAAAATAATTAGAGCTTAAAATTGGGATAAAGAGAATCTTTAGCCCTTCTACTCCATATAGGCTATCGACTGGCCACCACCCTCTTACAGCTATAATAAGTTTAAAATATATGGAATTGAGATATTTTTAGTTAGACTAGTCAACGCACTACTGTTGGAAGATGGGAGATGGATACGTCATCTAAGACGAAAAGGAATGGTCCATAGTCCGACACGCTCTTCAATCTAGGTTGGCGGTTAGTGGTGAACTCGGAGAATTTCAAAAGGCTTTCGACATGACAAACGAATAAGACAATAACTCGAATTTATGCCGTGCCCTTTCATGTGCATAAGCTGGAAATGAAATAAGTTTCACTACGAGCGCGTTATAAACGATAATTAAATTTATTATTTAGATCACACAATTTTACAATTTTGAAACATTGGACATATAGCGCGAAGAACCGATGGCAGTTGGGGCCGAAAGGTTCTCGAATGGAGACCACGGACTGGCAAGCGCAGCATAGGACGGCCACCGACGAGGCGGACAGACGACTTGACTAAGACCGCAAGCAAGGGCTGGATGCGGGCCGATTCCAACCGTTCCTTGTGGAAATCAATGGGGGCCCTCCCCCATTGATTTCCACAAGGAACGGTTTTTTTTTTGTCCAGCATTGGACGTCCTATGGCTGAGATGATGATGATGATGATTACACAGTTTTAATATTCTTTTTCCTTATTCGAGTTGGGGATGATGCGACCTGCACTGACGTCCCGTTTGGGGTGTTTCCAGCCGCTACCTGAGCCATCTCATACTATTTAAGTAATGTACACACAATGCTCGTTACGCAATCAAAATTATTATTATATCTATCGACATGTTATTGTAATAATCGTCACTGTTATATTAGTTAGCCACTCACCTTGGAGTCCATGTTTGCTGGCTTGGTATAGGATGCTCACAGTCCTCGAGTTGGAATGTGCCTGTTGCCAGTACAGCCGCGTTATATATCCTACAATACTGATACAATACGTAACATGGGACGTGATTGCAATACAATATACCTCATTGAAGAAAGTGTGCGAATTACGCGTCGATGTCGAAGCGATGCGCCTCTTGCGATACATGTTACGTTGTTTTCTTCTAATTAATAGGTTGATGTATGACCTCTACCTCAGTTGGTGATCCGGTCGACAGTGCGGGTACCACAATGACGACTGCATCTGAAGGACAACCGCTGGAACACCATATTTTCATTTTTGAGCATCGTGGCTATGTTGTACACACAGTGTGTCAGGTAACTGATGAATATGATGAGTCTGCGTAGGGGAAACCTGTCAAATGTGCAAATGCTCTATCCGTATCTAGCGTACCAAGCGGGGCTAAAATACAAATACAAATATACAAATACAAAATTCTTTATTGTTATTAGACTTCGTACATAATAGCATAGGTGGCCCTGCCTGCTGCTTTAGCGTTAGCTGTGTTGCAGCAGTCAGTGTCTTCCCAAGGTTGGCTTAGTTAACAATAAAAAAGGAACAAAAACGAACTATATTACAACAACAAAACAAAACAAAGAAAATAGAATAGAGAGAATAGAATAGAAAAAAATAGCGCATTACAAACTCATGTTGCATCACCATAGCCAACCTGAGATTTTCGTTAATGCAAGCGTGGCGGGAAATCGACCAGTATTTCTGGAACAAGAAAGACCATGGTGACCGAGTTGCACAACTGCAGTACTACACTGGCAGTGATGGGTTTTTTTTCTGATATATTTTTATTATATTTTCTGAATATTATATTGGATTATTTTATTATCTAACAATCGTAGTGTAAAGTAGTGTGTAACACACGGCGGTTTCTATTTACGCTTTCTATCCTTCTATACAGCTGGAGAGTTATACTACCTCGTATATAATGGGTCAGTTTAGCCTCTTACTTAACGATTAAAATATTCGGTGACCCGCAATGGTACATTTAGAGAAAAGGATTTCTACGAAAGTGTTTGTTCTAGGTAGTGGAGATGTTCAAGAAAGAGGCTGCGAACGCGCGCTGTTGAGGCGATGCTCTAAATATCATAGTCAGGACTATAAGTCTAAGAAAGGTGATTTCGAAGGTGGTCCGTATGTGTTAAGGCCGTTGTATACGTGACGGGTTTTTCTACGGACGGGACGGGGCGGGTAGTTTTGGAGATACCGTTTCATACAAAATGTAGATGAAAGAGCATATGTCACGGAGATAAGGACGGGACGGGAAAAATATCGTCGCCGACGATGTTTAGCACGTCCAGTCCCGCGCGTGCCCCGTCCCGTCCGTGTTTCTGCTACGTATGGACAGTCACTCCGTTCGTTCCGTAGAGAGTAGTTGTTTTTCCTTGTTCAAAACACTAGGACGTTAGATCCAAGACCCGGTTCATATGCATTTACACCCCGTTCCCGTTTTGAACGAGGCACTCACGTCTCCGTCCCGTGAACGTCCCGTCCCAGGTATCTCGTTACGTATACAGCGGCCTTTAATCACTGGCTGGCCCGTGTATGTCCGGCGATTGTGCTCCGGCACGAATCTCTGCGAGCAGTATCACAGGTTAGATGACAGTTACTTCGTAGCATTGACGCTTCGACGCAACGTTATCTCAAAAAGTACACGACCCTTTACTACTATCATTTATAGCTTGACCATTTGCTAAATAGACAATTTTGAGTCTTTTTAGGTTATTTTATAGAGTCGTCCATGTCTCAAACGAAATCAAATTTTGTTTAATAAGAATTAACTTTCATGAACTGTTCTTATATGTGGTATTTTTATAAGACTACTATATATATATATATATATATATATATATAATTATAGTCTTATAAAAATACATATATATAAATAAAATACAAAAATATAATATAATACATAAATAATTAATAATAAATAAATATATATAATAATAACATATATATATTTACTATATTATATTTATAATTTTATAAGTTTATGAGACATGTAGCAATTTCAATTAAATAAGCTGACACGACTGATAATTGTCTATTTGAGAAAAGTCAAAAATTTGTAGACTTTTTAATTTCCATTCTTTTGGTGTAAGACACAGTTCAAGCGCATTTCTCGCATGACCGCGTGACGTAGAATGAAAAGCGCGGGCGGAGGTAACTGACAGATCGAGCTGCCTTCCGGTGAAGCTGTAAATGCCGGCAGAGGCAAACAGTATTAGTCCATTGGAAAAAAACCGGATCGAGCGGTCTATGTATGGGTGACGACTGCTTGCTCACGATGAAATTTACATCGCGATACCAGCCACCCGAAGCATTCGCAACTGGACGTAACGCTGTGTAAATAATTAATCACTAGCGATTGACATTGGCTTTACAATACATAACTTATGTCAATCGCTTTCATACTTAGCTTTACCCCAACACTGAGTTCACTTACGAGGTCTTTTAGTCCTAGTATGAGATTTGTGGTCCATATTTGGACCACAACAACACGTCAGATGCGCGCGTTCGAAGACCCGAATTAATTGTAATACGTAATTAGTAATCAATTACTTAATAGTAATTAAACCTAACGAAATACATTTACATAACTGTTATATCAACTACCTTTATTCTCATTTACTTATCTACTTATGGACGTACTTAAGGATCACAAAAATCTTTTCCGAAACAGCGTAGTTTATATATGTGTTAAGCTGTACTACTTATATAAGGCAATTTAACGCAGTAGTTTTGCAAAAGAATGGGATTGAACTAGATTAACTATAATCTCTTATCTTCTATTATGTGTGGAATAGATAGGCATAGACATCGACATTATAAGGTATTAGCGGAGGTATGAAAGCTATTTTGTTAATTGACTTATTTTATTGCAAATTGGAAAATACAAATAACTAATTAGAATACTGCACCTACTACAACATCACTTGAGCTATCTAGCAATAGCTATTCACTAGCTATTGCTAGCGTATAGATAACAGAAATGCTCTAACCCGCTACCAGTTGACAGCGTGCCCAGAATACTAGCAGCATTGCCATATTGAATTGTAATGCTTATTTGTTGAGCCATAATATGTGTCAGCATTTTGGTCACGCGTCGCATCGATCAAACGTTTTGATATGGAATGTGTGTAAAGTTATTTTAAATATGTTTTTAGAGCATAATATACATTTGCTCAACAATATCAACAATTTTCATGAATGTATTTTCCAAGGTGTGATTCTAAATTTATAGGGAATCTAACAAAAATCGACCATACTAAAGCAATTTGGAATGAAAAACTTTGAACCTGGATGCGGACCGATTCCATCTGGTCCCTATGGAGGTTATTGGGGAGGCATATGTCCAGCAGTGGACATCCTAACGCTAAGAGGAAGATAAACCTTGAACCTCGTTATATCTAAAAGTGTTCAAGATCTATTATATCTAAATACCTTTATTATAAAACCAATTACATATGCAGAGGTATACCAATAAATAATTTCAGTGAAATTTCATTCATTTATTTTCATTTCGTTTCAAGTAAAAAATAAAGAAAACAATTAAACTATTTACAAATCAAGTCTTTAAAAATGAGCCGTCAAGTTGGAGGTATTCTTCAAGGTTTGAGGTAGCCGGTAGCCACTGGTGTGTTGTCGATGAGTTTGGCGGGAGCAGCCACGGGAGCAGCGGCGTACGCTGTGGGGTATGCAGTGTAGGCGGCAGCGAAAGGAGTGGGATATTGAGAGTAAACTGGACCGGTGGCGGTATACTGGGAGATGGCTGCACTGGAGAATGGGGCGGTGTACGCAGCGTATGGTGACGCGTAGGCCGCTGTGTAGGGAGATGCGTAGTTGAAAGGAGCGGAAGCGTAGCGGGCGGATACAACGGGGGCGGGAGCTGAAGCAACTGTGTATCGAGCAGGAGCGGCGACAGCGTAGCGAGCGGGGGCGACCGCGGCAGTCGGGGCTACTGCGTAGCGAGCTGGAGCAGCCAAAGGTGCGGTGGCGTAGACTGGTGCAGAAGCAACGTAACGAGCGGGGGCAACTGGGGCAGCAACGGGGGCGGCAATCCGAGCGGGTACAACAGCGGGCTCAGCTAAGACTGGAGCTGCGGCCACCAGGGGCTCATTGCGTACCACGGCATTGAAACCGTTGATAGGATCAGCGTTATAATCCACTACGCGACGTGTCCCGTCAGATTCGATCAAAGTGTATTGACCAGTGACAATATCGCCGTTGCGTTCTTCGTTTGCTGACTTGACATCGCCAGTGATGACGTCTTCTACGGCGTATCCATACCGGTAACTAGGTGCGGGATCAGCGAACTCTTCAAGGCGCGCCGCGTATATAGGAGCTGCTGCGATGGCTGCTGGTGCCGCGCTACCGTAAGCGAAAGCCACGAGGCAAGAGAAGACCACCAACTGCAAATACAGAAAGGAACACATTAGTAATTATAAAAAACGTAATTGCCTAACTTTTTTAAATGCAAACCGCATGTTCTCACTATTCACAAATGCATTAAAGATTTCGATATCATTGATACTGTATCGATGTAAGAACTTTTTAGTCGATCGGCCACTTATGATCCAAATGTATTTTTACATTTGTTACATTAATTAATATGATGAATATCTTCTGTATTAAAAGCACTTATATGATTTTCACTTCACTTAATAACTATCACTTTTTATGACACTGTTTTCACTGAATCCTTTGGTTCCGTACCTTGAAAGCCATTTCTGATTGTTTGGTGAGGTGTGTTCGGGGATGCTTGAAGCGGTGAACTGTACCACCCTGTTGGAAACTGTCAGCATTTATAGCAGTTGACGTGAACCGCTTGCCACATTCAGTAGCATCTCCAAATTTAAATATATTCAAGTACGCACGTACAAGTTGGCCGATGGGACGGTAGGACAATGCCACACGAACAAAGCGGCTACTTGCAACATAGCTGGCCTATGAAACTTGGCGGTCACTCATTCTTTTCTATGTTCATGAATATATTTTCAGGACTGTATGTATGGTCTTCATGCTTTGAATAGCGTAAAATATCCATATCGTAGATACCAAAATATATCGCGTTGTATTTTCAGATACACAGAGAGATTTCTTAATGCTTACCTTGCAAATGAGTATTTGTTTATTGACCAGACAATTATTACAATTCATAAACACAACTTATTTCGATCGAACAACAAGGTGTTTTCAAAATCATGTGTACGCTGCTGGAAACTAAAGTTTTCTCTGAAAACCTTCTGTATAACATGCATGGTAGACATTGATATCAATCGCCCAATCAATAAGTGTTCAAAAAGCAACTTTTAAATATGGTAATTGCTCAAGTGTGCTGTAAATACAACTATAAGAATGGCTGACGATAAAAGTAACGTACCTATCGAAAGTTCCAAAATTAGTTTTCTTTTTTAACCATTGGTTGCGTTAACTATGAATCGGACTGTCTGATATATAAGGACTCAAACACCGGCCCTTAGAGAGAGCGAGATTTTCATATTCTACTTTTCTACTTGTCATATGATGGTTCTTTATTGATTTATATTGTAATAATGTTTCAGATTTTCTCGATTACCATTAATTAAAGGTAAACAGTTTAAATAAACTGTTTAAATCAAATAATATTTATTTCTTTTTGCTCCCGACGTTTCAAACCGATTTCAAACACTTTTCAGTGAACGTGGTGTTGGATAGACTGGTAGTGGAAGTGTGTTTGGAACTTGGCAGGGAAAATAAAAAAAATATGACCGAATAAAACTGTTTAAATTTGTTGTTATATAAAATATCCGTATTTTTTTGTCAACTTTTTTTATCAAATCTGACGTGGTTTTAACACATTATGAATGTATAAAACACGGGAATTACTCAGGTATTAAATCAGAGGGTTCCGACTATAGTTTCGACCACATTCTGTCTTTTTCAAAAGCACGCTTTTCAGGTAAAGCGGGAACCTTCTACTTAAATGAGCAATAGAGGGCTACCACACCATATACTTGATCGTACCGGGACTCATTTCTGAGTTTTAGTGGCACGCACATTGAGAGCTTATTTTATTAATATACTAGCTGCGCCCTGCGATTTCCCCCGCGTGGTAACGATGATGATGAGTCTATGACACTCACAAATACGTAGCTTTCTATAGGTAAAATAACTTTCATAATCGGTTCGGTAGATCCCGAGATTATCCTCAACAACCTCACAAACTTTACCTCTTTATAATATCACTAGCTACGCCCCGCGGTTTTATCCGCGTGGTGATGAAAAACGGTGATGATGGTAATGATCCTATGGTAAATGGTAAATAAGCTTATGTGTTAATCAAGGGTATAAGCTATCTCCATACCAAATTCTATCCAGATCCGTTCAGCCGTTCTGGCGTGATTGAGTAACAAACATCCATCCATCTATCCATCCAAACTATCACATTTTTTCAAATTAGTGGGATTACTAGATGTCCGTCCTGGCTTTGCTCGGTTACATCATATACATTTTAGTAAGAATCCCTAATTTTCTCTTTCAACAAATACAGCCTATGTTACTCAGGGATAGTGTAGAAATGTGATGGTGAAAGAACTTTTGAAATCCGTCCAGTAGTTTTGAGTTTATTCGTTACAAACATACAAATCTTCCTCTTTATAATATAGTGTAGAAGTAGATAAGTATAGACTGAGGTCTGAGATAAGTCATTCAGTTATACATGAATAATTGTTATTTACCCTATTGTTTTTTAAATCACTTGTACGTTTTGTGATGCCTGTCAACGTGTTCCTACTGAAAATCAGCGCGAAGGTAGTCAAACCCTCGCATAATTGCTTATTTATTTAATTTAATTCATTACACGGTATTACAACCAATTATATACTTAATCAGAACTTAATATAATAAGGTAATAATATAATGCTGAGTAGGGATTCATTTCTGGCATCGCGCAGCACTACAATATAGTAAATGTTTCCTTTTTCTTTAAATTTCTTATTCTAGCGTTGTTGTAAGTTTTATATATTAGGTATGTATTACCTGTGTCTGAGCATGAGCCCCCTGCGTCGGGTCGAAATACTATCCTGATATCGGTGTCATAAAGGGGATTTTCAAATGACCTCTTTCCTACTTCCTAGCTTATTCACCAAGTAGTGAAATTCCCCAAAACGAATCTGTTTTATTGTATAAAACTGACAAAAGAACTGCTACAGGCCACACACAATCTAAAAGCCACAACCAATGCTGATTCGCCTCACCAACAGTTATACATAGATATATATATATGTATAACAAGTAAACGTGCAAATTCTTAAACGTTTTTTCACAGTATTTCTTTGCTTCTCAATCTAAGAGGAAAGTTCGTATGCCATCAGGAGAAAAGTAATAAGTTGCGACCTGGGAGTAGGTACTAACTATGTACATGACACTATAAGCATTTCGTATAAACTCATATGATAAAGATAAATATAAGACAAAAGATAATTTATTATAGTAAAAAGATATCAAAATTTATGTCAATTGTGGGCCCAAAAATAGGCTACACTTGTATGTTGGACGCCCGAGTAAAAGAAGATGAGCAATTACATAAAATTCAGTGATCCTGTCTGTACGTATTAACCTAGATAAGTATAGGACATAAATATTAAATCATACATTTATTCATTAATTTATGTATCACCTTCAGAACCATTTCAGCCACAGGACGTTCTTAAATGGACCTTTGAACTATAATTTAAAAAAAAAATCTTATATAGGTATTGGAACAGTGTATGTTTCCAGTGATCACTTACGGAACCAAAACGTGGTCTTTAACTACGTGCTATGTAAGCAAGCTCATAATCGCACGAGCTGTGGAAAGATCTATGCTCAGGGTTTCTCTACGCGATCGAAACAGAAATGGAGAGACCCGTGGAAGAACTCAAGTCATAAGTCGATTCATGTGGAGATCAACAGGGAAGGCGTAAGTCCAGCCGTGGACATGCTATGGCTGTGATGACGATGATAATGAATATAACCTTTATTGGCAAATAAATACATACATACAACACCATGTACTTATGGCTGAACGTATGTAACGTGTATCGTACACGTGTGTGATAGTCACCATGTGTTTTATAGATGCTACCATTTGAAATGTTCATGTTATCCATTTATTGCACTTTTCGACATCACAAACAGGTTAATGTTATAACTAGTTTTTTATTACATTATGAAACTAGTCTTAGTTACTTTAGTAGCTTTAAAGTTTGTGAGCTCTACAATGAACCGATTTTTTTATTTAATCCTTTACTGTAGGCAATGTAGAGTCTTTTCCGCTTATTTCGTTGAAAGTTCTACATGTCAAATAAAATTTAAAAAAACCACTTATAAATTTGGTAGTGAAAAAAATATTCTCGACCGACCATACTTTTTCTTTAACAAAAATTTTCCCGGTAACGATAAATTTGCTTGAACTGTGTCTTACACGAGAAGAAAGGTACCTAATTAAAAAGTCTAGAAATGTGATGACTATTCACATTTCGATGTTATTTCATCTGTAAAGTAAATTTTTGTAATATTATAAATTCCTTTTTTTTATACTTCATAGATCTAGCGTTTGACCACTATCTCACTTGGAGTTCAGTGACGATGTGGTCGAAGATGTTATCACGCGAATTTAGAACACGCTCCTGTAAACACCCGTGAGCCTGAGTAATGTCATTGGCACCTGTTAAACCCTTAATAATTAGGGACGTAGTTTAAAAACTATACATTCCGACTTTCGCTATTATTCAATTAACTTTTTCAATTTTGTCTTGAAAATAACGAGAAATTTACTTTGTTGTAAAATAAAGTTCTTATTTTTTTAGAATTTGTTTTCCTCATATTAATATTTCATAGTTTATTACATTGACATAGTTAATTGACTTGCCATTGGCGCTTACGTGTACTTCCAGTAGAGCCGTACTTGACTGGTAATTTATTGATGCATTTTAAATTCACGGCACGCGTAGACCATCGTAATTGTTCACTTTTACGACGACGCTTACCAAAATTTTACCACTGACTCATTTAGGTTTCCTAGACTTTTTGCATATTTAATAGATTTTTAGTTTGGCGCAAACGTGAAAAGGCGCGAGTGCTAAGAAGTTATTTTATCGATTTTTTGAGTTAGGTAAATGTCGCGGGCATAGGCTAACAAATAAATGTAGGTAAAGGCATTATTTATAAATTATGTAACAGCTAAATAATATATAATGGCAATATAATAGTTATTAGTTTTACATATGGGTAAAGTTGACGACTGGCGAGAATAGGTGAGGATACAAGCTGATCCATTATATAAAAGAGTTTAAGTAGAGCTTAGTTCTAACTCTATCTATATCGATACTAATAAATAGGTATAGGTAACTAAAGTATATTGTTAATAGGCCGATGTTTTTATTAAAATTAAATACTAATTACAAAACTACAGCTACTACAATAACATTTGAGCAATCCACTAGCTGTTGTCGGGCAATCCACCTTAGTCGTTCCCTCTTTACAGTGGTCGCAGTTGAAGACGATGCATCATAGTTTCTTTTTTGCGACATTCGCCTGCTAGATTTTGCATAAATCAACTTATGCAGCATTGGTATTCTAGACTTTGTTTCGTTTTAGTAAAATAATGTTCCGTGTTTTATGTGTGTATATTTTTTCTCGCTATCACCGACGGTAATTGCTAGTGCTACGTATTACCTATGATTCATACCCGGATGTTGATGAAAACTTGAGTTCTCTATCAGCAAAGTAATCTATTCGACCGCCTTTTTTACACCACCACATATCATGGAAACCTAACCTAGAGGAAACTATTAATGATGACTCAGTTAGTAATATTATACTAGGTATCATTACACACACCAGGGGTGCTAAGCCAGGTGGCCCCCATGTGTGACCACTACTGTTCGTCCTTTAGATCCTATACATATATTATAGGGGGTTCGGCAGTGTTGTTAGGCCTGGATATTGGTTAAGAACTTCTCTGGGGGATGGCGATTATAAGATCTTCCTAGCCTATTGCTATGACCTGTTGAGGTGGAGATCTCGGCGTGTGGGAATGGAAGGTGATGACTGGATGAAGGGAGCCTTCGCCAAGGTGGACCTCCAACGTAGCTGCCGAGGAATGCGAGTGTATCCGTGGCCCTGGTGTTAAGATCTGGGACTGAAGTTTAGTTGGTGCAAATGCAACCCCTGTTCCTGCCGGGAAGGAGTGTGTATACCTACAGCGATGAAAATAGAGTATTATTACTAAGCGCTGGTGATTAATGTGATTTGAATGTGGAACCTGAAAATTTAAATCAAGGCTTTTATATCGTATACGAGCTACGCCCTGCGGGTTCATCCGCGGGTGTAGGGTATTATACTTTTTACAAGTGCAATATTAGTAGGATAAATTACACTAAACACACCCTTATCATCTTTATATTAACAAAAATACAACAAAAACAATAGAAGCAGTGTATAATGAACAGGATTTTTTGCGATCCAAGTGTACGATGGATAAAAATGCATAGCACGCACGGTGCTACCGCGAGTGAGACGGAGTACGTACCGCGCGTGCATGTTAGGGGGCATTTTCCCGTACGTTTAGTGCACGTCCGTCCTTCACAAGGTTGCCAACTGTTGCGTAACTTTACGGTCGCTACATTTATGAAACCACTATCTACGCCCCGCGGTTGTATCCGCGTGGTGATGAAAAACGGTGATGATAAAAATAAGCCAAGGTATAAGCTATCTTAATCTAAGCCATACCAAATTTCATCGTAATCGTTGTAGCCGTTTGAGCGTGAAGAGATAACAAACATACACACTTACACAAACTTTCGCACCCTTGCCTGCCATTTTAGTCAGGTCGTCTGTCCACCTTGTCGGTGGCCATCCTATGTTGCGCTTAGTGCGTGGACTCGAGAACCTTTCGACCCCAACGGCCATCAATTCTTCGAGCTATGTGCCCTACCCACTGCCACTTCAACTTGCTAATCCGCTGAGCTATATCGGTGACTTTAGTGTTACCTAAACCGTAGAAACAAAAATAAATAAATGAATTTTATTTCATATATTATTTGCTTTAGCGTTTGGCCATTATTTAACTTGAATTTCAGTAGCGATGTTGACAAAAGCACACTGAACCTAGAATGCCGACTGGCATTCTAAGTCCAAGCTATAGACAAAATTAAACAATGCAATATATATTATACAATGTTAAATAAATTGAACAAGTTAAATTTTTCGCTTTAACAATGTGCATCGATGTTTCTTCACCGTAATGTCATAAATTGATTTCATAACAAGACAAGCAAATAACTTAGAATGCTTACACGTGGCGGTTATAGTATTCATTCCCTAGATGAATGATTATTAAATCAGACTGCATATTAAAACTCTGTATGGCACTGCATAGCATTTGTCATCCAATATCGTCCACAGATAAAATAAATTCTTGGTCAAAGGCGATTTTGGTACTTACCTCTAAAACTCAGTGTGCGAGGCCTTGGTCTGAACATACTCAACAAATTGCTTACTTATATATCTAAAGACAAATGTTGGACAAATATGTGATATGAACTTGTAGGTATTTTAAAATATTGCGTAGGTATAGTTATCACTCTTATCATGCGCTACCTTGATTACTGACCCCGTTTTAAGAATGTCCACTTACGTCAGGTGAGCTGGCATCCTCTCGCCTAATTATTATTCCAGTCTCAGAGTCAGACAACCTAAACGCGTTCCTTAGGTACTTGCTTAGTTACTTATACTTCTTAGAATGTCTGCGGTCAAAAGGCTAAAATCTAGAACGAAATTATAAGTACTTACCTACAAGGATATAAGCCACATTTCGCGGTACAGTAGCTAACAGTAATTTAGCTTTAGACAAAATACCTAGCAGGGTGAAAAATAATTTACGACATAATATCATAACTATCATAAATTTTACCAAAAAAAATTGACCCATTTTCAACGCCCAAAGTATGAAATCACTTGTTGAAGTCGGTACCATGATAGTTCAAAAGTAACTGATATCAAAATATTATGCTCATGCCGGTTCCATTTTTTGGTAAAAAAAATTTTTTTTACCCTTTTTAGTGACCTATGTTACTGATGGGATCAATTGTCACTGTGGTGTAGGTATGTTCACCAAAGTCTTCACCCGCTACTATAATATCGTGTAGGTATTAGCACCCATTTTTCAGGTTTTGGAGTGTAACTCAAAAAGTGCTTGTCCGATTTTGATTAAATTTAAATGGGACCACACGGGAAGGTTCTACCAGCTTTCAAATAAAAAAAACGATCAAAATCGGTTCACCCAGTCGGAAGTTAGGCGGTAACAAACATTAAAAAAAATACGACTCGAATTGCGTACCTCCTCGTTTTCTTGAAGACGGTTAAAAAACATTAAAATCGCTGCATGGAGCAGTTTCGGAGCAGTGTGAGTTTTTGACGTGTGTGAATTTATAATTTAGATAATATAATTAGATAATTTTATTCATCACAGTAACTCATATAAACGGATGGCTATAAACAGTTTCTACCACAGGTTCTACATTAATTAGAACAACCTTACTTCAGCGCTCGACTCAATCACTTTGAAAACGAGATATTTAGAATTTGCTACATTTCAGATAAATATATGTAAATAGTATTAAACAAGCATTGAGATAGACAAGTCATTTAAATGATGGTAAATGTGAATGCATGTGCTTTCATCGTTAGTCCCCTACGAAATAATCACAATCCTTAAAACCATAAGCTTCTCATTACTGAACGTTAACTTTTTCATCTCAATCCACCCTAAATACGAGTATAAGATATACCCATTTTGAAACAATAACTACATACATCAATTCAACATTATACGTTATGCGTAAGATTAAATACTGATCAGATACGTATACGACGTCAATTGACATTACCATATGAGTAAGGTCGAGTTTGTACGTAATCCGGCTGCCCACGCGCTATGTGACGAAGAAAGTTAGTGCGCATTATGGATGTTAGCACTTTTGATCTTCATATACGTATTATGCAAATTCAGAACACGATTCTTTTGCACGGGGCACGGGCGGCGGGCGCATTCTTGTCTAATCTCATTTTGCTATACGTATCCTCCGTCCGTACCTCTCTCGCTCCCCGTTGTCATCGTACCCTCGCGCCCCTGTACCCCGCGGGCGAGGACTCATTAAAGCGGTTTACCTATAATTAATACATACAGTATTTTCTATCACACATTTTACATAGCTTAGCTTAAAAACATTTTACTACATAAGTTCACGTTGCGACGGTCTCATGCTGAAAACTTTTGCGTAATAATGAATATTATAATGTCGTTATAAAAGTTATAATGCCTTATCTCTACGAAAGCAAACCCAATGTGGAAAATTTGGCTATATATGAAAAACTAAAATCGTGTTCTGAATTGAATTACAACTTAATGTGTATAATAACAGTTTAGTACATGGGTAAAGGAATTTTTAAATATCTCATATAAATATATATATATATGAGGTATTTAAAAATTCCTTTACCCATGTACTAAACTGTTATTATACATATTATGTGTTATTATATATATATGTATATATCATTATCCTTCAACTGTTTGTCATCCCTTTCTTCTACGAGAAAAGTTTGTAACAAAATGAGGCCTGTGATAGCAATTGCATGTTTCTGTTTAGTAGGCGTAATGCATTTATTGTATAAATTGCACCATGTAGATCGTGGTCAAACTTAAGCGGGTCGGTAGTATTGTAGATAAAACAATGAGCATGTCCAAAGTGCAAGAAATTGTGACATTTTGCTGCGATATGTATCGATGTATAGACCGCGAGAATACTAATGTAGTAGATAGATTTCCCTTGATTGTGGATAAATTTGCGTGGTTTTCCAGGTGATTTGCATATCCTTTATAATTCATTTTAACATAATATTTATTAGTACGTTCCAACGTCTCCAATACTGCCATAATCCAAGACTGGCTAAGGCAGGTGGAGTCGGCTAGTTGCTTGAGCACCTCCAATTGCTCAAATTTTTGTTTGTGTGTTAGATCATAAGCTCCGAAGCGGAAGTCAATTTGAACTAACCGGATGTTGCATATAAGTAATAAAAAAATATAAAAGTACTTAGCTCGCGACTATTGAAACGGGACTTTGATATTTTGTATGTCAAATCAAATCACATTCATTAACACAATTATAGACATTTAGTTTAAAAAAAGTATAATACTAAGATATAAAAAATTAAAAAACTTTATTTTAGCTTGGAATTGAAGCACTATCTCCCACATTTGGACTCTCTGAGTTGTGGATGTCTCTTCCTAAAGTACTTTGATTTAATGAAAACTAAACACTAGATTTGTTCGTATTTTTTTAATGAAATATATTTCAATCTTAATTTTCTTATGTATTGGTGTCAAATGTTTATGCCATTCTCAGTACTTTCGTCGGCTTCCTTGCTTTGCGGCTTTTGATTTGGTTCTGAATATGGTATATTACTCTGTGGTATATTACTCTGGTAATATACCATATTCAGTACCAACTCACTCACTCACCACTCACTACCAACACTAAACAGGTACTTTCAAGTAAGTAGTTATGCAGGTAAACGTCACAGCTACTTCATCGTGAATGATGGATGTCTATAGCGGCGATATCGACGCAAAACCTTTTCATTGTTAACTTAAACGGTTAATATAATTAAATCTGAACTGGCGCTATTTTTTATTTATTGATCTGTTCGAATACGTTAAATAAATGCAATTTTGCTTCACGGACATATTATATTGCAACATTGTCGTCCACACTGCTTCTCAAGTTTCGGAAGTTTAAATTACACCTTCAATTATATTTACAGTATAGTTAAATGACTTCTAGGTTCTAGGTGTGTTTTGTTTATCAAAAACTCAGATATAACATTTTTTTAAAATCAAAATGCAATACAGAATATGGAAGTTTTCACCAGTTCCTTACCTACCAATATCTTTTTGGGTCATCTTTGTTGGTCTTGGTATCTCTGAAGTAAAATGTAACTGTAAAAATAATCGTACGGGATTAATGTATATATGTCTCTCAATGATACTTACCAAGACTTGAGAGTGGTATTATTTGTTCCTGTAGCTAACTTTTATCCAAACCCACGTCATTAGTGCGAACATCCAGGTGTGTTTTCAGGAGTGTATACCTCAGTCACCAAGTGGCTCAGTCAAGGTATTGTCATGGTCATGCACAAATATATTCAGCTATTATTTTTGTTATGGCTTTCACTAAGAAATTCTGTACAAAAATATAAGCAACAAAGCCAGATATGAGCCAAGAAAATGGCTTTCATTTATCTTTTCCATTTGTCTGAATCATATAAATCGCCCCCTAGGGTGTTTAGCCTTAAATTCGAAGGGCATGTATTCAATGTATCGATAACTTCAATCTATCTCTGAGATCGACAGCCGTTGAATTATTGTTCATTATTTATAGCGAACAGTGCGTTTGTTGCTTGAAACAATGGTGGACTTCACCTTGACATTAGATCTACAGCCAACAGTACGAATTCGTAATGTATGTAATGCAACACAAATAGGCCTTGTCTCAATAGGTAATCAAGATACTGTAAATAAGTGATTGCTATTCAACCGTGGACTGACCAGCAGAGCATAGGACTGCTACCAAAAAATATCGAGGAAGCTGGATGCAGGCCGTACCTTTGGGAGATCACTTGTGGAGATACCATCAGTATTGGATTGGACTCACTTTCTTAACATAGAAACAAGAGCACGTGAGTAAGTTCTCTTGCCACATAAACTCTCACAGTTTATGTGGCATGTTCACGTGTGTGGTCTCAATCTAACCTGGTTATGTAAGTGTCTTTCTTGTCAAATCAGTGAAAAACATTGTTTACGAAGAAATACTGTAAATAATGAATATAATAATAATTAATATTAACGATATCATTCGTAGGGCTTTTACCAACGCCAATACTGCAGATATTCTTGAACCGAATGGTTTCATGCGTGACGACGGTAAAAGACCTGACGGTATGACACTTAAGACACAGAAGTTAGGGCGGCCTTTAGTATGGGACGCTACATGTGTTGACACTTTTGCGCCGTCACATCTTCCCGAGACACATGTTAAGGCTGGCAGCGCGGCTTACTTGGCGGCACAATAGAAGCGGCGAAAATATACTAACCTAGGTATTGGTTACATATTTGAACCCTTTGGGGTCGAGACATTAGGCCCGTGGGGACCGGGAGCTCATCGGATTTTCAAAAACTAATCAGAGCGTTTGATCGATGCTACGCCCTAACTAATAACCTTGCTTTTGCTCAGAGGCTGGCATCGTGGTAGCTGTGACACAGGGAAGCCTAGTACAGCTACCAATGACCATCCTAGGTATATTTAAGTATTATAATATATATCTTTTATCACAAATGTTTTGTTAATATATTACTTAGGATTAGTTATATTTGTATTTGATTCTGGTGTAAATAAATAAAATTATAATAAAAAATCAGTGAAACAGACATTAAAGTCAAATTTAAATTATCATTGTAAAAATAAATTAAATACATATCTTAACATTTTGCATGGGACAAATTATTTGCATATTGTGGCTAGTCACGTTACAAGTACTACTATGCTGGCCGTCTGTCCATGAGGTCGGATGGAAGTACCTACCGTAAAGTTTTGCGCAAGCGAGAAGACAAGACAAAAGGCAAAAGCTATCAAGAAGATCGCTTACGAGAGGAAATTCAGAAAAGTCACCAACAATTCTATCGTGAAGGTAAAACAACAACGGCGCCGTTAACAGAAATCATCCAATTCTAATGATTAAACTAGGATTAGGAATCACAATACCTACAATTATTTCAAAGCTGGAGTAATATACTTAAGAATACCAACCAGTAGCAAAATTATGTAAGGATCTACCAGATATGTAGTAATCACGCGGTAAATGTGACAGTCATATCGTGGCTAGTCGAAGCTTTGAGTATACAGCTTCCGCCTCCTATTTCATCTGAGAGTCGAAGTAACGACTTATCATGAGCGTTTAAACTTTGGGTAAATATAGTGATAATACTATGGTTCAAGTTAACTATATAATTTTCAATTGAAAAAGCAGAATATTTGTTACCTATACTCTGTTCTTTCAATTGATAATTATTCGATATCGACTATGTTTAGCTCGCTGCAGGTGTGGTATTATTTACAATTTAAAGAGTTAAGTGATACGAAACGGACATGTCATGAATGAATGAAATCGATATGCCTGCCCGTGACAGTTGTAGTGCGTACTAGACCGTGAAGCACTAAAGTGCAAGTGCAAGTGTACTCGTAATTACAGAATTATTTGGTTCAAGAACTATACGTAAGTACTGTCTTCCTCAACCTATCCAAGAAAAATATGTCTTTGTCAGCGGTAATTCCTTGCAGATGCTTTATAGCTTCAAACTTACTTAATAGCTTTTATCTCGAATTGTAGTTAAGCTTGTGTTTTAAAAATCTATTTAAAAATGTTTGGCCGACAGGTTGAACAATCCTAAAGCCAAAACATTCATAAGCAAAAATTAGAACGTCGATATGAGAATGTATGTTTATTTTTTCTCACGGTAGTCTAAGGCGAAATATCGCGAAAATAAGCTGAGTAATGCTAAATAATTGACCTCTATCTAAATATGTAACAAAAAAATAAAATGTTCATCAAATAACATTGCCTTTAGCAATATAATCGATTTAAAAGAATACTTGTGAAATACCTCCAAACTTTTCTTAGATCTCGATAAAACAGGATTGGGTCGTAAGTTCTTATTAATTTGGAATATAACTAGTTTGCTCCAGCTTCGCCCACATTACATCAGATAGCCTCCTTCCGAAAAGCTGTATGTACATTGCCGATTGCTCAATAACCTTCCTACAAACATGGAAACGGTTATAAATGAGGTGTAAAATCGTAAATCAGTTTATAAAGTACACCTGTCCTGGCGCACTGTCGACATAACATTGTATTCAAATGTCATGACATAAATGTTCTTCTTTCTTCATATTATACTTGTATTACAAAATTAGCACCATTACCTGTTATTTGGGCACTCTTTTAAGTTCCTCTACGTTTACCTACATTTTTATCTGTGACTGCATTAAAAAGTCAAGGTGTCAACTTTGCTCCTACACATTAAGATTACGCGCACATCGCGCGTAAATTAAGAGGAGTTCACTTGGGCGTTTAAAATAAGTATGTAAGTATATATGTATTACGGTGTTACAATAAAATATCTGTAAAGTTAGTGGGCATCCTTAGAACGCGGGTCGGGATGAGCAGAATCTCGTTCGTCGAACCATTGCGTAATGTTGCACTATATCGATATTACGTGACCCATAAAATGACGCCTTAAACTAGGTAGGTACCTACCTAAAAATATTTTATTGAATACACTTGTAAATCGGCTTTTATAAACGCTTTTAGGTTTGAAAAGTGACTAATAAATCATACCTGCATACAGACGTTCTTCTCATCTTTACATCAAGAATAATTAATATTTACAATTTTTATTCTGATATCTCCAAATGTTTTTTAAAGTTTTTTGCAGATGTATGCATAAATATTACACCTTATCGTGGCGGGGCATTGCAACTCAAAATTGACCGATTTTGTTAAAGTTTAAATGGGACCACCTTGGAAGTATACTCAATCAAACAAAAAAAAATTCATCAAAATCGATTTATTCACGACGATGTTATCCGCGAACATACAAAAAAAATACAGTCGAATTAAGTAACCGCCTCCTTTTATTGAAGTCGGTTAAAAAATACAAATAGTTTTTTTTTAATTATTTTTATTTCACACCTAAGTGTGACCTTTTTTTTATCGTGGAGGAAATGCCTTTACGCACTTCCGCCAACCCAGGGGGGGGAGGTTTGCCGGGGTGTGTCGGACTCTGCTCAAGCATCACGACCATGGCGATGCTCGAGGGCGGCTTGAGAAGGCCCCCAACCCTGACTACACCCACAGCAGCCAGGGTCCCCTACCGACCGAATATAAAAATAACCAAATTATGCTAAATCATCGAAAGATGCAATACGGTCTAAAATCTATATTGGGTTAATTCTAGAAGATTCATACTGAAAAACCCTACAGCATAATCCTTGTCTTCTCAGACACATATAACTTGCATGTCTGTTCATTTTAATAATCTAGATAGACATCATGTTTAGTTTCTTTTTATAATCTTGTCACGATTAGCTCCTAATTTGACATTAAAAAGTTTTGTGAGCCATATAATTACTTTATACAGTTTGTCTTAACATATAAAGAAGTCTATTGTGTAACATCTCAGGCAAAGATTATTTCAGTCCAAATACGTTACATAAAAGTAACTACACTCACTGTGAACTTAAAATGTCGTTGGTAAAAAGAAATACTTATGAGGATGTGTTTGCCAGATACACAAAAATATATCACAGACATAATGATATAATAAATAAATATTTAATAATTGAGACAAAAAGGAATATATCCTTTTATTTGATGTACCTACATAAAGTAATTAGAGAGACCACAGTGTATACACAGAAAAAAGATTCGTGAATTTAGAGCCATTCTAATTCTTCCCCCGATGTTGAAGCAATGAAAAATTTATATAGTCTATATAATACTGGTAAATAACTTAGGGATATGCATGACCCATGACCTACTTAGCAGCACAGAGCTAATGCTACTCCGGCCCGACTTTAGTCTGACTTTAGAAATGAGAATCGCCATAACCCCAACATCACCTTATCACTAGTTAAGAAATTACCCACAATTATAGATTCGGGAGAATTCTCTAATCTGGTATACATATGATAGTCTGGCAGATCAGAGCCCTCGATGTAATAGATAGACACCCCCATTATAAACCACAGACTATATACCCTGAGTGTTGATGCCTGATGAACATATTTTATCTTAGAAAAACGACTTACTGGCGCGGGTGAGTTACCATTACACACTTGCTATTGGCCGATCTTTTGGATGACACATCTATGCTATGAGCGTAGTAATTAACGCAACGACTAACGAACAAAATAATATATGGATAAAATTGAATACGCATACATATGTAGGTACTCTTCGCTCCCTTATATATACAACATCAAATTAATAAGAAATAGTAAGACTAAGACAATACCTTAGCTTTCTTTATCTAACTGTTATGAAATTAAATTAATGAAAATTATTATTCATCTTAAAGGCTAGGTACATAACTCTATGAATTTTATCTTTTATTATAAAAATCTTTTTCGTTAAGTTCTATATTATCAAGTTTTTTCAGTACCATATTTTGACGTGACAACGTCTTATAAATTGGTTTGCCGGGTGACACTTCAAGAAACTGCGTTACGCTCCGCTCACGTTATGCGCTCACAAGCTCACAAGCTCGAGAGCGAGTGAGAGGCACGCGTCCCTTCCACTCGGGCATGGTTAGCCCGCCTAAGAGCGAGAGAGACAGACATAAAAAGTGAAAGGCACTCAAAGTCGTTGTCACGTAAAACTTTCGCCCGTATACCGACTTTACAGGCAACCAATTTTTTTGTCTTGAAGACTTTAGTCTCTTCACATCTTTTGTTTTGTAACGAATATATAAGGTGGCTTATATGACGACACACGATATTGTGGTGTCAGTTCTACTATTTTTGGTGAATTCCGTTATTAGTGTATGTCATTTAATTATTTCATTATTATAAATATCCTATTTTTTTCGTGTCATTAAAATAGTTTTGAAAACTCTTAACTGTTTGTTATATATTTATTACACATGATTAATATATTCACACCGATTGTTTTTGCCTTGATGGTAAGATGGCAGCACACCTAACATCGCAATGGCCAACAGTTGTTTATATCACAGACTATTTTGGGCAGAAAAAAAAACATTTATACGGTCGAATTGAGTAAGCTCCTTTTTTTGAAGTCGGTTAAAATTAAACGTACGGGTAGGAGATTTTGTTAAGAAAAAATATATGAGCAAGGATTTGTTAAAAGAAATCTAGCATTTGTCTGTAAACAAAAGTTGTTTGTTGTTTGCTACAGAAGGTCACAAAGTCTGAGTGTAAAAATCAAGGTAACGAACATATGAGCGATAAAACAAGCGGTGAAAACGAGAGAGAGCGATAGAAAACTACATAAGCACAGAACATGATTTAACGAAAGACATCAACGCGTTCCTGTTTTGTTTACTTTTTTTTTAAGTACAGAGTTCGTAAGTACAAATTTATAACTATTTTTGTTTGACAATAGCTTTTACAAAGATTTAAGTCGTCGTTGAGTTATTTGCATATGAGAGGTTTTTTTTTTTAGGTTTTATATTATTACTTTACATTGATTATTGCTTTATTACATATTCATTTTGACACTTGTCAATATTAGGGTCATATGATTATTGTAATCCTCTGAGATGTGCCACGTCATCAAGAAGCTAATTTTAAATAGTCTTACAGTAGTCGGAGCCATTTCGTGCATCAGTTTAGATGACACCAACCTCAGCCTGCACGAGTAAAAACCTCGTCTTAGATACACCAAGGCCAGAGTACTCTTTAGAAGTCCCTCATCTAAACGATATAAACATTAATTCAATCATTAGCGTCGAAAAATAATTTTCACATTATTATCATCATACAATTACTGAACTGATATAATTATTTATCTACATAATATAAAATAAGTATCTAACACTGTATAATTTAGGCTAGTAGTAATCTAGTAATATAAAAACTACTGTAGCCATATAAATCTAGAATAATAAACAATTTCGTTAAGTTACTAGACAAACAGTTAGTACCTACCTACAGACGGAGCGTTGATGTCACAAACTACATATATAGAGACCTACGATATGTTGATGTCGTGTACATGAATCACGATTATGTGTATATATGTTCGAAAAGTGTCTCAAGTTCTGAGTTTATGAGATTTTTGAAACTGGAAAGCATTATGAGCTGTATGAGTGAGTAATTCCGGCGGGCGTTACCGGCAGTGACCTTGACTTGTGCGTTGGTTCTGTTCCGATCCGCCCAAGAGCCGCTGTTATATAATTATTAATTATTAAAAAACATGTGTTTCAAATAAAACTGGTTGGTAAAGCATACTTTGGCGGATCTATAGTGCGATTATACTGTCCTACTGGAGTGTTTCGAGGTCTAACTACGCTAACCATGACTGCAAAATGTATTCAAATTATTTAAATTGTCGTAATGATCCAAGAGCCTGCGACGATCTGACCTTTGCAAAACCTGCAAGTTTATCTACACTACTACGTATATATAACGCCCCTAATACCGGTATAAAAGCGATCCCTGACTATGAAGTTTGGATTACGGTTGCTTTGAAACGTAACAGGCAGCAAATGTGTATAAATTGGCGCCTCAAATTTTTAAGTATAAAGGTTAGTTTTTCAATTAATTGTCTGAAATAATATTACAAATCACGTCCTTCGTCTATTGTTAGACACACGCCCTTGAATCAACCTTAAATTATAATAACACTAATACAATTAAAGGCGATAGTTTATCTCTCGATTTTTTCCTCCTTTACGCTATAATTATACCTTATACCCTAGAATAACACATAGAATACTTTTTATCCCGGAAAAGTATTGTAAGTTAATTAAGGTAGCGCTAAAACCGTAGTACACGCAGGTAAAACCACAGGGCACAACTAGTTTCATCTATTTAAATTGACTATTGTCAATCAAACCAAACCACAAACATCACCTTTTTTATACTGTATAGATCTAGCGTTTGACCACTATTTCACTTGATGGTCAGTGACGGTGTGGTCAAAGATGTTATTACGCTAGACCTAGAATACTCTGGAATGCTCTCTCTCACCTTTTATATATGTACATTGAGGACATTGCGCTCTTGAACTATATAATTTTATATCTCCTTACCCATTGCGGATGGCATTGCGGCTTAAATTCTTAGTAGAGATTCCACTTTGTCGCATGAAGCGTTTTCCTTCTACTTTCATAGTGCATACTGTTAACGTGTAGAAATCACTGTCTAATTACGCGTTCTCGCATAGATACCAAATACTGTGGGCGTCCAAGTCACGAGTAGACAGGTATCTTCCAGGCCGAGGTCTATCGTAGACAGCATCGTCGCTTAACATCGGGTGAAATAGCGTTCAAACTCCTGTTATTGGAAATCTGCAAAAGTCTGCCCGTTATTGTCTACTCCTCCGGTATTGGAGATAAAGAGATTAATCGACTGGTCGGTTGGCGCAGTTGGTAGCACTCTGCCTTCTGAGCCGCTGGTCCCGGGTTCGATTCCCGGACAGGTCAAACATTTGTGTGTATGAACATGTCTGTTTGACCTGTGTCTGGGTGTGTATATGTATAAAAAAAAAGTATATATATAAGTATGTATTTATGTATATATATCAGTCATCAGGTTACCATAGTACAGGCTCTGCCTAGTTTGGGACCTGAAGACCTTGTGTGAATGTTGTCCCATATTATTATTATATTATTATTATTATCTCTTTATTTTCTTTCTTTCTTAGGTTTAGTTTTTTTACAGTATAAATATCAAAAACAAAAATTAATAAAGATATTATAAAAAACCTAAACCTAGAGTTCCGCCAGCAGCGGGGCAGGGCCCAAGCTACCGGTGGTTAGGGCCGCAGAGTGAGGAACCTCCGGACAATACGCGCCGTTTCAAGGAGTACCGCCTTCTGCATCTGACCCTTGATCCAACCGTCTAGCGAGAGCCTCTTAAGATGTTGATCGAGGCTCTTCGCTATTAAGCCGTTCGTCGAAACGACTATCGGGACAATGATCGTCGAGTCAACATCCCACATGGCGGTTACCTCGTGAGCTAAGTCAAGGTACTTGCTGAGTTTGTCCTTCTCAGCCTTTACGAGGTTCTCGTCATGCGGGATGGTGATGTCGACGAGCACTGCCCGGCGTTGAGACCGGTCGACCAAAACGATATCAGGCTTATTGGCAACAATAGTCCTGTCCGTGATGATAGAGCGGTCCCAGTAGAGTAACGCACGACCATTCTCAAGAACTGGCGCTGGTGTGTATTTGTAGTACGGCACTTCGGATTGAACAAGGCCATATTGAATTGCAAGTTGCTGGTGGATTATTCTGGCTACTAGGTTATGCCTGTGTAAATACTCTCCGTTAGCAAGATGAGAACAACCAGAAATAATATGTCTGAGGGATTCTCCCGGACGGCGGCATGCCCGACAAACGTCGACCGTACCGTCCTTCAGAATATATTTCCGATAGTTATTCGTCATGATAACTTCGTCCGCAATTGCACAGACAAAACCCTCGGTTTCCCCAAAAAGGTCACCGAAACGTAGCCAGTTCACGGATGCGAGTAGGTCTACATCGGGTCTTGTTAAGGCCCGATAGAACCGGCCGTGTAGCTCTTTGCCTTTCCATATGTCCTTGCGATCCTCAGTGGTCAACACCGTTGGTTTACGCCAGTTTTCGATAGCCAAGGAGAGCGGGGTGAAGCCTTTGTCAACTGCCACAACATCACGATGCATCCCGCTTTCGTTATTTAGAAAATATGTCCTGAGATTGTACACTTCGCGGTTGTGAAGGTTTTTGGCATTTAAAAAGCCACGACCTCCCCATTTCCGCGGAATGTACAGTCTCATGACAGACGAGCGCGGGTGCAGCATGCGATGCAATGTGAGCATTTGACGAAGCCTTCTATCTAAGGCGTCTAGCTCAGTCTGAGTCCACCTTAATATGCCAAAAGAGTACATCAGTAGGGGCATCACCCATCCGTTGAAGGCACGCACCTTATTGCCACCCGACAAATGACTTTTCAGTACTTTTGTCAGACGGCAAAAGAAGCGCTCCTTCACCGAACGCTTAATATCCCCTACCGCGATACCCAATGATTCTGACATACCAAGGTATTTGTAGGTTTCGACTTCTGAGAGAGATCTGAGAGACATTGTCTCAGAGAGTTGTAAATTTGATGAATTTACAACTTTCCCCCGCTGCACATGCATGACCGCACACTTATCAACACCGAACTCCATCTTGATAGCGTTGCTAAAAACTTCCGTGATTTTTAGCAACTCCATCAAATCCTGGCGTTTCGGTGTAAACAGTTTGAGATCATCCATGTACAAGAGGTGTGAAATGACCTCACTCTCTCTACGAAGTCGATAGCCTAGACCTGAATCCTCTAGTAAAGTACTGAGAGGGTTCAGTGCTAGGCAGAACCACAAAGGGCTCAGACTGTCGCCCTGAAAGATACCTCGCTCTATTTTTATGAAGTCCTGTGGACCAGAGAAGCTATCTCCGCTGCCTGGTTGACGAAGGACTGTGGTCCACTGCCTCATGCATGCGCCTAAGAATGATTTTAGAGTTGCATCAATTTTGTACAACTCTAAAATCCTTTGTAGCCATGAATGAGGTATTGAATCGTAGGCCTTCTTGTAGTCGATCCAGGCTGTTGAGAGAGCTCCTTTGTTCCGCCGGACTTGTTGGCAAATGGTCGTATCTATGAGAAGGAGCTCCTTAGTACCACGGGACCCAACCCTACATCCATTCTGAGCGGTGGCCAAAATGTTGTTTGCACATATGTGCGAATTTAATTTTGCTCTAAGAATTGATGTAAGGAGCTTATACATCGTAGGTAAGCACGTGATGGGTCTGTAATTTTTAGCTTCCGTGGTACTACCGGACTTGTGGAGCAGGAAGGTGACACCGGTGGTCATAAAATTTGGAAGAGAACCGAGTTCGAGTGCTTCCTGGAATTGTATTGCCAAACGTTCGTGTGAGCATCGAATCCATTTTATCCAAAAGTTATGCAATCCGTCCGGTCCAGGACTTTTCCAGTTCTGTGTCGTACGGATTGCACAACTTATATCAACGGGGTCAATTAAAACAGGCCCCATGGATTCGATAGGTTCACAAGCACGTTCTATAATACGCATCCAGTCACCCTCCGTGTGCTCGACGGGCACTGACCAGATGCCCCGCCAGAAGTTAATCATGACGTTAGCATCTGGTAACTGACCATCATTCACTCTTTGGTCGGTTTCCTCCCAATTTCTGTACACCTTCCTTTGGTCACTTTGAAAGAGGCGGTTCTGTTTATATCTATTTACACGCTCTCTGTAGCGGCGAATACGGTTTGCCCACGCATAGATTTTCTGCTTCAGAAAGTCGATGCGTTCCGTGACGCAGGCCATATAATCCTGGGGCCTAATATTGGTCCCAGCGAAGGCCTGAGTCACAAAACGCATAACTCGGGGGCGGTTGTTCCCTCGGCTGAAGCAGACTAGCTTTGCAATGAAAGTCCTAAACTTGTTGATACGCCGCTCGATGCGTAATTGCCAGGCGGGAGCTGTTTCGGCGGGTCGCGGTGATCGGTCAGTATCCGGAAACTTTACTCGAGCCACGCGACACGCCGCAATAGCTCCGCAATATAGGATCGAGTGGGTATCAACTAAATTTTCACTAGCTCGTATATATGGAGCTAGCAAAACGTTCAGGGTTCCCATTAGCGCCAGATTGCGTCTATGAGTGGGAATTATTATTATTATTATTATTATTATTATTATAAAAATCATAAATAATTGTCTCAATGTGTCTATGGGTCGCAAATTCGCAAACAACTGAAGTGACTATGTTATATTCTCGGATGGAATTGTAAGGTACTGCAGTAGTTAAAACTGAACTATTTGACGATCCAGTGAACTTTGCGGTTTACATGCGAACGTGTTGACCTAATAGAATTGAAGTAGCAGAAGGTTGGTAGTTACCTAGATAGAACTGAGATAGACGGTAGTTTGGTCAGGACCGCGAGGTAGTAAGAAATCAAATCAAATATATATATTTGCACTTAAAACTTTAAATATAGTATATATATATACCAATTATAGGTGACATGGTTAAAGATATGTCATATAAGTACAACATAGAAAGCCTTTAGCAGCTGTGCCAGGGTCAGACACATCATCATCATCATGTCAGCCATAAGACGTTCACTACTGGACGTCCCCTTCCTGCGATATTGGAGAGGTTATCCACCACGTTGTCGGTGACGGACGCCGGCGTTCTATGCTGCGATTCTCTGTCCGTGGTCTTCAATCGAGAACCCTTCGACCCCAACGGTCATCGGTTCTCCGAGATATGTGCCCTGCCCACTGCCACTTCAATTTGCTAAACCGCTGGGCTATGTCGGTGACTTTAATTCTAATACGGATCTTCTCATTTCTGATTTGATCTCATAAAAACCCCGAGCATAGCACTCTCCATAGCTCGGTGAGCGACCCTGAGTTTGTTTACAAGGTCCACAGTAAGATGTACACCGCCAAAGACAAATACTAAGTGTAATACATTGGAGGAGGCTTTTGGGGTCCATACAAAAATAAAAGGGAAAATATGATTATGGTAACCTTATTCTAATTCTAATTATTCATCTAATTATATTGAACACTAATTCTTATTGTAAATATAAATGTTGACCATTTGGCAAATATTAATGTTAATTAAAAACGTACTAGTATTGAATTTGTACGGAATGAATAAAATTGAATGAATATTAATAAGAAAATCTTGCAATTTTAATCTCGAAGCTATCTTGGAAACGCGTAAATAATTGAATGAAAGTTCGTGCTTGTGGTAACATTATGCTTAACAAGTTTATTTATATATATGTTTTGAAACTCAATCTCAAAATGTTTAATTCAATTGCATGTCATAAGGGTAGGTAACGAAGAAACCTGAAAACCGTAGTCCATGCGGGTGAAACTGCGTATTAATCTGGTAATATTATTTATATGGAAGTTTGAGTGTTTGTTTTGGTATGAGTGTTAAGACTTACGACTCTGAGCTAATACGGCTGTACAAAATTGTATGAAACTTTGTACATAGAATCTTTGGCTTCTGAAATGTAACTAGGCTATTGAGCTTCGCTTGGCGTTTTTCCATATATACTATGATGTAATACATTATTTAGAAGGTAAAGATGCTTAGAATGATCAGCTTTTGCCACTAAAGGCCATATTCGTGATAATTGAATAATATGTATATAGATACTGTAATAAACACATTGAAAAACATATTTAAGAAGTGGCTTTTCAGGCGTGAATTTTAGGTTTGAGTTTTTAAAAGTACCATCAGTATCAAATTCTTACGCCAAAAAATCGAAAATCTTTTTTAATGAGTCATTATTATTCGCCTAGTACTGTACGTACTAGGCGAATCGCGACCGCGTCCGCGAGCGCCCCGTATTCTCCTTGAAAAAGACCACCGAATGTGGTTGAAACTATAGTCGGAACCCCCTGACTTATTACGTGAGTAACTCCCGTGTTTTATACATTGATAATGTCTCAAAACCACGTCAGTTTTAATAACAAAAATTTTTTAATGAGTGTTTCTTTTAACTCCCTATGAGCATGGTAAGAAATAAATACAAACCAGTAAATTGGCTTTAATGATGCAACAATGTACCTACCTACAGGTATGGCAATATGGGCAGAAGCAGACCAATACTTTGTGACCAGTACATCAGTTCATCAATTAAATGTATGATTTTATTTTAAAAGCTCCCTAAATCTGTTTGAGGTTGAAGCTTCCTAACAGGAAACTTGTCCGATATCTGCCCCGGGGCACACTTCACGGCCGCGTGACGCAGCCGTGATTCCGGCGGTGAAAGGGTGCGCCCCCGCCATTCGTATAAAAGCTCCAAGCACTCCTCCACCGACATCATTCATTCAACATCCACCAACTATTCACTCACTACACAATGGCATTCAAGGTACCTATGATTATAATTTATGTGACACAGTAAATCGTCTACCTATCTACTGAATGAGTTGAAATGAACGCTACAACTTATACATATATATACAACTTATACCTTTGTGTTTCATTACAGTTTGTGGTTCTCGCCTGCTTGGTGGCTGCCGCCAGCGCTGGGATAGCTCCCCTCACTTACGCTGCGGCTCCTGCTCACTACGTGCACTCCGCGCCCGTGGCATATGCTGCTGCCGCACCTGTGGCTAAGCTCGCCGTAGAGTCATACGACTCCCACCCTCAGTACAGTTTCGCATACGACGTACAGGATGGTCTGACCGGAGACTCCAAGTCCCAGCACGAGAGCCGCGACGGTGATGTCGTACATGGCTCCTACTCGGTCGTCGACCCTGATGGCACCAAGCGCACCGTAGACTACACTGCTGATGATCACAATGGATTTAACGCCGTCGTGCGCAAGGAAGCCCTCGGTCATGTCGCCAAGGTCGCCGCTGTCGCCCCCGTAGTAGCCAAGGTCGCCGCTCCTATCGCGTACGCCGCTCCCATAGCCAAATACGCCGCCCCTCTGACCTACGCCGCTGCCCCAGTTGCCAAAATTGCAGGCCCCGTCGCTTACTCTTCTCCCATCTATCACTCTGCCCCCGCTGTCTACCAATCTGCTCCTACCGTCTACCACACCGCTCCTACCGTCTACCACTCAGCCCCCGTCTATCACCACTAACTTGATGCCAAATCCTAGGAAACTAAGTATACATTGCTGTTAGCGCATTATTTTCAATACGTTAACTGTATTTTGTATTAAATGTGATCATTAAGCTAGGCAAAATAAATTATTTCTGTACGAACTCTTTTCATTGTATTTTATTTCAATTTATGCAATTTATTTATATATATTTAGCTATTCACTATCATTAAACAATAATTTATAATATAGTTAGTTTAGTTTGGTGGAAACGATGATATTTGCACTATTTACTAATGGTTAAATACCTACCTGAACAACTGGCAGGGACTACAACTTCTTATGTTTTTTATAACACTCTTTTATTGGTTTCGCCTGCAGGTCTCTATTTAACGGAATTTAAGAATCTGGTTTTCATACCCTCAAAATGTCGGAATAATTAGAAACACACACTTGTCAAGGACCGATAACAATACATTTATTTAGCTAGTTTGATTTGAACCATTATCCTTATCAGAATTTCCATTATTAGCTGTTTTTGATCAGCTAACTACAAAAGCGGATGTGCTTTAGTTTTATGAACTACTTATTAGGTTTTTTTTATTTTCATTATCGATTCGTCTTCAGTGTAACAAAAACCATTATTTACCTATATACATTTACTTTTTAAGCTTACAGCTACTTATGGTAAGAAGTAAAATATGAAAGGTAGGTGACCTTTTTTCATGATAGGTATTTTAATATAAATGGTGTAGAATGATGGCTAACTGACTACAACTCCTACACGACTAAACTTGGTACGCGATAATACCAACCAACGTGTATATTATATTAACCAGTTGTGGTACGGCATAACTCGTTGGACCTCGACACAACGACACATTTGACAGTCTAATAGGTTATCGGGTTCATGCTCAAAGGTCTGAGAACTAAACGTCCCATTGACATTTTGTAATTGCAGCTCAAGGCTTGATAATAAGCGGAGGGGCCCGATTAATATATAAAACCTGCAGAGTAAGGGCACGTTGCCCTCACAAACCCAAGGTATGAAATGTAGCCCATAAAAAAACATAAATTAAATACGGTCGAATTGAGTAACCTGCTTTTTTTAAGTCGGGTAAAATTACATTATTCTGCGACTACGCGCGCTGTGAAAACTATTGGCGATACATAAAATAGTGTTCCAAATATTCATAAGTTGAAAATAGTCAGCTAAAAAAATGTTTACCAAAAAATGGAACCGACTTCAACAATCAAAAGTGTGAAATAACTTGTTCAAGTCGGTACTATGATTGTCCAAAATAAACTTTTTCAGTTGTTAGTGTAACTCAAAAACCACTTGTCCCATTTTGATGAAACGGAAGTATACTCTACCAAACAAAAAAGAATCATCAAAATCGGTTCATAAACGACGAAGTTATCCGCGAAAACACATAATATATCAATTCGACCGTTTAAATATATCAATATTTTTAAACGACTTCATAAAAATATCTAGAAAAACGGCATCTCTGACGGGACGCTATATTTTAAAAATTTAAACTTAAGTATGTTTTTTTTTCTATATTTGAACGTTCCAATAATCCGACACCCCCAGTTTTTAATAGTGCCAGATTAGAGAGACTATACTGCAATAATTTTTAAATTTGAAAGTTTAGGTAATTATCTACATCTCCACTAATAGTGTAATTTAAGATGTGAAAAATTTACCGAAAATTCCCTTACATCGTGTGCACTGTGAAAATTATTTTCAATAGAAGAAAGTAGGTAATGTTCTAAATTGATATCTCCATAAATGTCAACAATATCATATGATTAATCTTCTCTGATCCTGCTACTCAGTATCAGAGAAGACGCCCCGAAGGAGAGTTCTACGCTCTTGTCGCCGCTCGAACCTGAACCACTGAAGATGTCGACCGCAGTGATCGACGAAACGTCTAGAACAAAAGTTTCACATAGACTACGACCAAACAGCCCGGAAGCAATACATACAACATGCAACGACGGCCGTGAAAGCCTTAGAGTTTACAAAATAAATTTGCTTAAATCCACCTTTATTTTATTTTACATATAATATTATTTTAGATACATATATTTTAGTTTAAATAATTTTATATATATATAATATATATATATATTGCATGAAACTTGTGTTCCAAACGTTTCGTCGATCACTGCGGTCGACATCTCCAGTGTGGCAGTGATCGACGAAACGTCTGGAACACAAGTTTCACTTAGACCACGGCCAAACAGCCCGGAAGCAATACATACAACATGCAACGCCGGCCGTGAAAACCTTAGAGTTTACATTAAAATACTATTTTTCTTCTCTCAGATGGCATATACCGGGTATTTGTTCGTTCGTACACTGGCCATACTTTGACACTGGCGGAGAAAAGCTACATGGCGTTATGCCTAGAACTGAAGTAGAAGAAGAAGAAAATCTTCTTGTTGTCAGAGAGCAGCTGATAATGCTGCTGTCAGTGTCAAAAAATAGCAAATAAAAACAAAACAAACACAGTGGAGTGGCCGACGCCCAAACAAAATATTAATTTCTGTTAGAGGCCTGTCTCAGTCTGTTTTCTTTACGGCCCCAAATTATTTTATAGTTTATCATCTTACATTTTGTATTGAATATTTCTTCAATAGTCTGCGTATGTTCAGCATATTCAACAAAACAATTCTCACGGTATTGTGTCCAATATACAGTTAATTTCCTATTTAGCTTGTGGATGTGGGGATATATAACATAAATTAACGATAGCGTTCAAATTACTGTAAAGATTCGATCGCAGAATCGTTTGTTGAAATGGTTTCTACGCGGGGTGTCCGGTACAAATTTACCGAGGGAGAGCGTGTATTGTGCTATGAACCGGATCCTACGAAAGCCAAAGTACTCTACGATTCAAAGGTAACTTAGCTCAATCATTCAATTCAGTCAAAACTGGATAAATTAAAGTTTTTCATTAAAATAACATAACCTAGAAGTCTATGTGTTGAGCTGGATCTTGAACAGCGTAAAACACGGGCGTTACCTACTGAGGGAGTTGCCAGGGTGAGGCGGGTGGCACATATTGTCTCCCCCCCCCCCCCCCGCCCCCTCCTCACCTTGGCAGACTATATGCGGACAAAATCAATTACTGCTACCACTTAATCTGTTCTAGATATAGTTTATGCTAAAAAAATAAAATCGTTTTACAATATTTGATATAAATAAAACTAACACGTATAAACCTTTCCCCCATCGCAGACATAAATACCTCAAAGATATATATTATGTTTAGCAAATTATTTCTGGGTTGGGTTTGACTCTGCTGCAAAATATTAATTGATAATTCTATGTACAAGTTTGCTATAGACTCAAATCATGGAATTAAAAATATACCATAAAAAAATATGGACATGGAAGCTAATACAAAGCAATTTAGATATATGGGTATGTGGGAGTCAATAACCACTGAACCATTATTACTAACCAATATTAAATCACTAGCTTAATAAAGTAGAGGAAGCACTCATAGCGGAGTTTACTCCTGGGTATTAACTGTGTTCCAATAAAATACCCAGCATGGTGGTAGATAAGACAACATACCTTGGACTAGCCCAAATTAAATACTTGCATAAACTCTATATTATTGTGATTTTGTCAATCGCCATGCATGGTCACAGTTGACTTAACTAATGCTCCTTCTATCAAATCTTTTGATATCAATCAAAACTAATGTAGAATTTTCCCAGGTACTAGAAGTAATAGAAAGCAAAGACAAGCGCGGTCGTCGCACCGTCGAGTACCTCGTACACTTCCAAGGATGGAACTCTTCATGGGACCGCTGTGTCAGCGAGGACTTTGTACTCAAAGATACAGAAGAAAACAGACAGCTTCAACGAGACCTCGCCGAAAAATCACAACTCCAACTGTAAGATTTATACCTGATGTTTTCTGAATACGAAATAGTTTACCATCCTGGGCTTAGAGTGGCGTATATCAAGCGTCACTTGCTGCGGAAACAAAGAGTAGTACCATGGGAAGGTTGCCCAACAATCAACATTATAACACAAACCGTGACAATGTTAATAATTCTCGATATTGCAAATTGACAAACTATACATTATGAATGTATATGGTGTGTATATGTATATAAGTATATATATCAGTCATCAGGTTACCATAGTACAGGCTGCATAGTTTGGGACCTGAAGACCTTATGTGAATATTAATAAATAAATAAAATAAATGTATACATATGTGTTGCTGATTAGGATCCATTCCATGTCACATCTCTTCGCTTCTGCAGCAATGACGCCACATATACTCCGATCTTCACATAAACAGTTCAACAAATCATCATCAGAATTGATGTTAAAAGATTGTGCGTGTCACTACCGCATTCCGTCTCTTTCGTGACTATATTTCAATGTTATTTTGAGTAATAATAGCCCAACACAACTGCTTATGCAGTTAGATAAAACTAATCCAAATCCAAACTAATCCAATCCAATCTGTATGTTCTCAACAAGCTGGTACTCAAACAGGCCTAAGGACTATAGAAATAATAATACCGAATGAACAATTAATTGTTGAAAATTAGGTGTTATTTTTTTGTTTTGTTGAAAACAGAAGATGGAAAAATATGTTTGTTTTGTACAGAAATTAAATGATCTTCATTATTAGCTATAGTTTAATTTGTATTTTACCTATAACTTATTTTACTATTACATAGTAGAATAATAAGATATAGAAGTAAAAGTGTAATGAAAAAAAAAATATGTTCCAATTTAAGAACGAAAAATTCGGCTTCTCATCAGACTTGAACCCACAACTACAGGATACAGTCCTGTCATTTTCCAACTAATGTCTTATACATTTACGAACTTAAGTTCCGCCTAGTTTGACGCTAATCCAATAATCTATAAAACTTAGTAAATATTGAATATAGAAACTTAGATTATGTTCTACCAGAGGAGCCTATCTATACCGCCGAGAGCGCAAAAAAGGGAGCACGTCTAGCGCTGGCGCTGGACCTGCGAAACGTTCTCGTCAGGGCTTCAGTGACGATGGCTCGTCCAGCAGCACTCAGCCTGATGGTAAGTACCAAAACATTGTCACCACATTAGCTATAATATCAATCGATTTTTCGTCGAAATAATTTTTTAATCGAGGTTTTACACATCGATTACGGTGAGGAAAATGCTAGGTATTTTATTCACAAGTGAGTAAAAATTTAATGAAATTAGGTAGCACCCTTGATAAAGTTAATGTAAACCCGCTGACCAATCAGACAGCACAGTCTTTCCCGCCGCGCGCACTGCAACTTCTTCGCATGGTGCTAGTGTGGTGAAAATTGTTGTGTTTCTCTCAAGTTTTTTTGAAAACTGAGCAAAAGAAGGTTGCTTCTTTTAAACCACTTGCTTCGCTCGTGGTTCAATCCTAGAAACCTTTGCATGCTCAGATTTTAGTCCACAGCACTCACGCCAAAAATCAACTTTACCCACATGTAAAACAATAACTATTTCCATTGCATTAGGAGATAATTTAAGCTTTAGTTTTCTATATCAAAGGGAATAATGTTCCAGACTCATTTGTCTTTTATACTATGTTGTATTACACTTATAATAAAAGTAATATACATCATCGACTACATTTTAGATTAACTTAACAATGCAGCTATCTCTGAATGACCACAAATTAGGGTAATATTATTAAAACTCACGCTCATAATTGCTTCTTTTATACTATTACTATTCTACGAGTACAACGTGGCACTTACGCGTAGTCGATATCACGATCGACAATTGTTTCGGCTTCTCCCGAAAGCCTTCATCAGGATCTTGAGTCCGATATCGACTACGCGTAGGTGCCATGTTATACCCGTAGAAACAGTAAAAGACCCCTCGATAAATTGAAATGAATCACAAGGTTATGTTCTTCAGCAAATTGAAGACAGACTTCGGGGTCTGAAGCCGTCGACGATCTAACATCCTTTTACAGAAATATCGATGATAGGTAGAAAGGCATGCTTGGTATTATGGCTCATCTATCGGGACATTTCTTAATAAGTAGTGCCTATACTACTCGTACTAGTAGCTACGATAGTATCAAAGATTTTTTATAATTCTCACATCCATTATGGTTCAACCACGTGTTTTAGTAAAAATACTGCAATCACACGTAGAATTCAAAAACTTGAGATTAGTAAGGATTCGTAGGCAGGCGTAATATCTACTATTGAACCGACAATTTGCCACTCAAAACTGCGTAGTTTTAAACTATAAAACATTACTCAAGAGTCGAAAATTTACAACATTTTCTTGAAAATTATGAAAGTATTCGGATGGTCGTCGTGACTCAGTGAGTGACTTTGACACTGTGTGACACTGCCTTTAGAACCGCGACTCCGGGTTCAAATCCTGGTTGGGAAAAACATTTTTGTGATGAGCATAGATATTTTTTATTTTATTTATTTATTAACATTCACACAAGGTCTTCAGGTCCCAAACTAGGCAGAGCTTGTACTATGGTAACCTGATGACTGATATATATACTTATACACATATACACACCCAGAAACAGGTCAAACAGACGTTTGTATATTGTGATTGTCCCATACCTCGGGACGTGGTATCCTAGCACGAGGGTGCGAGCGTTTGTCGGTTTGTTGTTTAAATTTTCTCGAAGTTGGCTAAAATAATATGGATCAGTACGAAAGTATCTGTTCTACCTTATGTTACTTGTGATATTTCCTTTGTAGAAGCTGAAGGAGACGCAGAGGGTGAAGGATGCGATCGGCGCGGTGGAGCAGAGACAGCTGACACAGATTCGTCTTCTGGATCAGGCGGCTCTGGATCTCAACCGCAGTCACCCCCACCCAACCCGTCAATAGGTCGTGCGCATATCACTCTACCCCCTTCTTTACGGTAAGAGAGTGTGCAGAATTCGCTGTGAACCACATTCAGAACTTAAATTTATGTAAGTTTATTGTTACACTCTTTATCCTATTTATTGTGGAAATAAATAGATGATCAAAAGATGATCTACTAAACAAAACTTCGTCACCACCAAAAACCAAAAATCCATTTCTTTCACAGACCGAAGTGTCTTATCACTCACGCTAAGGGAAAACTAGATAAATGATATCAATTACGCAATACATTACAATCGATTGAATTCCGTCCGAATTATTTCAGGTTAACCATTATAAAGGCTCCCACTTAAACCCTACCGCTATCGGAAAAGGGGAAAAACACTCTACGACCTATTCTCCAAAACGACCTATATTCCAAATATGTATACACAACAATACACACAAAGTGATTATTATTATATTAGAAGATAATATTAACAGAACGGTCACCATCGTTGCATACAGTGACCGGTTGACGTTCGACTACCACCTCGTGGTGAAGCGCGGCCGGCTGTCCCGGCTGCCCGCGTCCCCGAGCGTTGCGCAAATCCTGGAGGGGTTCGTGAAGTGGTTCGCGCGCGCGGGCGCCTGGCTCCCGGCCCGCGGCCGCGCCGAACCGCCGCAGCGCCCGGACCTGCTCGACGTCTCCTCTAGGTGAGCTCATCAGTCAGCGTCACATCCTCCCGAATCCCGACACGTTCATGAAGTGGTTCGTTTGCGCCGGCGGCGGCGGCGCCTGGTTCCCGGCACTCGTGCAAACCTTTCTTGTAGTCAGGTCGCCTTTCCACTTTGTAGGTCAACGTTATACCATACGCATAGTAGAATGCTTAACGCAGCGAAGTATTTAATATTATTATTATTTAGCCATTTATTTCATTCCAACAACATATACAAACTTTACTTAGTCGTAAGTTTTCTGTTGCTGGATCCCCATTCCGGGTATAGGCCTCCTCCAGTTTACTCCAAATCTCTCTGTCCCTTGCTTTTATTTTCCAATCTTTTCCTGCAGTAGCTATTATTTCGTTAACCCATCCTTAGGGCTTCCCCTCTTTCTTCTACCAGTAGGTCCTTCCCGTATTGTTGATACTAGGGTCCGTCTTTTGTCTCTGTATCTTGCTAGAATTTAATATAATTCGTCTGAAAAAAAAATTTCGCGAACGTGTGATATAGGTCGCGTCATGTAAAAAGAACGCTGGCGGTCAAGGTGCGCATTAGGCGATTTATAGGTCTATTTGGTGGTGTGAGGTGAGGCGCGGGGCGAGCGGGTCACGCGCCGCTTGCTTGCCGGTGCGCTATTGGTTCGTCAGTCGACCTTTGCTTTCCGCGCTGTATCCACGTTACATTCGTTCCCAAAATACCATCGCGCACAAAAGTTTTTAATTTCAAAATGGTTTTGCGTAGAAAAGTGAGAAAAATGATTTATGACGTATATTGTTTTATGAAGAGAGAAGCTGATAATAATGCAGTTGATAATTTGAAACAATGCATGAAACGGACCGCCGAGGCAACAAAATGTTCCGAGTCTACAGTGAGACGAATTGTTAAGGGTTCAAAATGTTCCGAATTTCTTACTGTCTTCCGAACTCCTGGCAAAAATAAAAGAATAAAACAAAAACCAATAACAGATATTGACAGCTTTGATCATGGTGTTATAAAAAGAATTATCCACAATTTCCACGTCACTGAAAAAGAATTGCCTACTATAGGCAAGTTACAAAAGAAATTACAGGATGATCTACATTTCCAAGGATCTGCAGCAAGTCTTAGGCGAATTTTAAAAAACATGGGTTTTAAGTGGAAAAAAACAGAAAACAATAGAAAAATTTTAATTGAGCAGTCACAAATTCGATTTCAACGAATTGAATATCTGAGAAAGATAAAAAGATATAGAGAGGAAGGAAGGCCTATTATTTACAATGATGAATCATACGTCGATAGTTCCCATGCGTCTCACCATTCTTGGACAGACGGACCCACCAAAGGCATTAAAAAACCACTATCTAAAGGTAGCCGCTTGGTCATAGTGCACGCGGGTGGTGAAGCAGGTTTTGTGCCGAATGCTTTGCTGACGTTCAAAGCCGGTAATAAAAGCGGTGACTACCACGACAATATGAATTCGGAGAATTACGAGAGGTGGCTCCGTACTAAACTGATGCCAAATTTACCGCCTAATTCAGTCGTTGTAGTTGACAACGCATCGTACCACAATAAACAACTCGACGCTGCACCAACGTCCAATACAAAGAAAGCAGACATGCACACCTGGCTCCGTCAAAAAGGAATTGAATTTGAAGAAACCATGCTAAAGCCGGAGTTGTATAACTTAATAAAAAAATACAAGGAGCAATTTAAAAAAATTAATATAGATGCCATATTAAACGAAGCAGGGCATTCTGTGCTGCGTTTGCCCCCATACCACCCGGACCTAAATCCTATAGAAATGGCCTGGTCCCAAATAAAGGCATATGTCGCCAGCAAAAATGTCACTTGGAACCTTACACGGATAACTGAGCTGGTTAATGAAAAAGTAAATTTAATGGGGCCAACAGAATGGGGGATACTATGCAACAAGGTAAAGGAAATAGAGGCCGATTATCGTAAAAGCGATCATGTGGTCGACATGATGACAGAAGCATTTATTATCCACGTAGGGGATGATGATTCTGACTCAAATGATGATGAAAGCTCAAGTGACGACAGCGACGACGATGAAATAGCCACCTCTAGCACCAACACCGCGTCCTCATCTGGTTTTCACGTTACTCACGACGACTTAATGGAAGGAGTTTCAACATTACTTTAATTATTTTTTTACACTTAATTACACTTTGTACACTTAATTAAACATGAACATATATAATGATGTTCTTTCTAAAATATTTTTTAATTACCTACCAATAACCATTATACGAAGGCGCGACCGAAAGTCTAGTTCAAAAATAAAACAATAGGCATAGTGGTTTAGTGCGCGAGTGTACACATGCGCAAACACACCCCCTCCACTTTCTTCCAGCGTTCTTTTTACGTGACGCGTACTATACTTTACACTATGAAAACAAAATAAGAGACTTTTGTGTCACATTTATAACTTTTATTCTAATATTTTTAATGCGTATATATAATGTTGATAAACTCATTTTGTAAATAATTTGCTTTAGAAATAATCCGTGAACTTTTATTTCGCTGACTCGAACAGACCTCATACGCCTGTTCTTCATTTGTTTTTATTTTCGCGCCACTTTTATAACCGGCCAATAAAATAATTTGTGTAGATCTACTTAGTTCTAGTCACGGAACGTGACGTGAATACTGTGGGATGGGAAACATATTTGATGGGTGATTTGAATATTCCTTGTGTGAGTTCTGTCATATGGAATTTTATTGTAGAAAAAAACGAACTCAGTTCCGTATGAGTGATTTATTCGCCTTTGCTAATGTTTGAGTACCTAAAATATTTATAAACAATGTATACTTATGTTGTATGTATTGCTTCCGGGCTGTTTGGCCGTGGTCTAAGTGAAACTTGTGTTCCAGACGTTTCGTCGATCACTGCGGTCGACATCTTCACTCTCCTTCGCGACGTCTTCTCTGATACTGATACATCAGTATCAGAGAAGTCGCCGCGAAGGAGAGTTCTACACTCTTGTCGCCGCTCGGACCTGAACCACTGAAGAACCACTGAACCTGAACACAAGTTTCACTTAGACCACGGCCAAACAGCACGGAAGCAATACATACAACATGCAACGCCGGCCGTGAAAGCCTTAGAGTTTACAATGTATACTTAGTACCTTTTTCGAGAATCAAAAAACTCGAATTTCGAGAATCGAAAGTCTCGAATAACCAAGTCTGAAAGTAACAGAGAAAGACTAAAAAATCCGTGGGGAATCAGCATCGCTTAACATGGGATGTGCATATCCAATCACAACTACGGCGGTGTTAGTGTAGATACTGGTAATACTTGGCCTAACTAACTTCAAACTAGCTAAAACTGAATAAAATGTTTCGTCGTAAATAAATGTTTAAAGATCCTTGTAAGCCTTGACGTTTTATTGTGAGTCATATAATTTTGTGCTCACTAAAGCTAATAAAAAACTGTTCTGATATTAGAAATTGCATTGTAAGAGCTCCGGAGGATCCGAAATGTAAATATTTTCGGACTTGACATGGTGATAATTCTGTAATGCACTTATAATATTAAGTGCATTACAGGATTATCACCATGCTTAATTTAAAATGTTGAGTCTCACCACAGCAAAATGATTTCTATTCTCTAATAATTTCCCTTACAATCATTCACCATTTCCAGGTTGAACCTGGTGCGAGAAGTGGCGGACGGTCTGCGTGTGTACTTTGACTTCATCCTTCGTGGACACTTGCTGTACAAACAGGAGCTGCATCAGTACCACCACATCTGCGGACAATTCATCGACGAGTAAGTTGACACAGTGCTGACTGACTGTGTTTAAATTAGCAATCGCCAATTGTTGCATTGATATGTCTCGAACGGCGCTTATACTAGTACCAAACTTACCCCTTTCTTAAGAATCGTATTTTTTTTATGTATCCTCTGTTCTTTTCCTGAAAATGTAAATGCATACATTCATGACGTTCGCTTGAAAACTAGAAGCATGACACCGTAATAAACCAAAAAACTAAACTATTAGTGTCACACTAGTATTTATCTACAATATAGTTAATCATTTGTTATAATTAGAACAACATTATTAATTACTCTAGTAAAAAAAATACATTAGATAATACTCCAATCACGGAACCTCCCGAATTTTCATTTCAAACTATCCATTTCCATTTCGAATAGCTCTAACTGTCCAGTGTATATGTGTGTTTTGTTAGATAAATAAGAATTGTTTTGAAGTATCTTAACTAAAGAGATCATTTTAGGCAAGAGCAACATATCAAAGAGGAGATGGATGATGAAGACCATTCGCAAGATGAAGGGGAGTACCCTGAAGACGTGAATTCCGCGGAGGAAGACCTCAAAAGCCCCAAGATCCCAGAGTACTCTCACTTACCACCAGATCCAGTAGACGGCGAGAGATCTGATGGTATAGTATTTTAATCTTATCTATCTATTCTAAAGATAGAATATATATAGATTAAGAAACCCATTAACTTGCTTCACTTCCCACGCTGGAGTATATAATGGAGTATAGATATAGTGATACTCAATTTTAAAATAAACATTGTTTTGAACTATTTACTTTAACATCTGTTCTATGCAATGTTATGATGCACAAAAAATATTTTTGACAGAAAATATTTGTACTAATAAGACTGCATAGATTATAAACATTTGTGCAAATCTCATTTCATTCGGTTTTGTTTTCTCGAAGTCGAATATGATTCTTCCTACGTTTGTGCAATTGTGCTTTGTGCACACTTGTTGGTGATTGTTATTTTAGTGTGTATCTTCTTCTTCTTACGTTTTGTTTTTGTTTGGTCAATTTCTTTAGGAAATTTGTTCACAAAACGGAGCCTCATCCGGATTTCTCGAGCTCAAGGGCCTTATCAACAACAAATATGTAGTGTATGACTTGGTCGCCCAGTATGGTGTGATCATTCACCAACTTGCGATTGTAAACTCAAGCCGATTGAGTTAGTCCAGGCTCAGATTAAGGGGTACGTCGTATCATGGATGAACGAAGTAAAACATTAATTATTAGAAGGTTTGTGAGAGGTTACAACGCGGATAAGATGTTGCTGTATTAGTCACATAATAAAATTTGAAGATAAAATATCCCAACTTAACCACATAATTGAACATATTAGCGGTAGATTTATCATAAATGTCAACAGTTCGAGCTCTGAATCAGGCGTTAGAGTATTTTATAAGGGTTGATTGGTCAATTCCTAAAACTTAAGTCTTCTTCTTGTCTCTTCCCACACTAGGGGGGTCGGCACAACATGTTTTCCTCATGCATTCTCTTCTGTCTCAGTGTTCACACCTTTCATAAACATATCATTCTTCACACAGCCCATCCATGCCTTCTTCGGCCTTCGTCTACCTCTATATCCATCCACATTCACGTTAAACTCTTTGTTATATGTTTTAAATTTCTCCTCATGACATGCCCATACCAAGCCAATCTATTCTCTTTCAACCTATCACTAGTGAGGTGCTACTTTCAAGCTTCTTTTAATATTATTATTTATGTTATCTATTCCTTATTTTATCTTTTCTAGTTACACCATACATCCATCTCAACATTCGCATCTGCCACATGCACTTTTCTTTCATCCACTTTTTTTGCTTCCTAACTTTCAGATCCATACATTGCGACAGGCTTCATTATCTTCTTTATATAATTATAAATTTCTACTGTACATGTGTATGTCACTGAACTCCTCCTAAACGGCTGGACCGACTTGAAAATGTTATTGTATGAGTTTGGGTTGCGCCCTGGATGGTTTAGATTCACCAATCAGCCTGGCAGATGGCGCTGCAGTCAGACATATCGAAATATCATGCAGGACAACGTCTGCCGGGTCCGCTAGTGGTCTTATAAATTCTGCTCTTGAGTTTCAAGGGCATTCGCGGGTCGCAAATGGTCCTTGAGACCTGTCTCCATTTCATCCAACCTGCATTTATCCTGTTCCTTGAGTCTCAATCGATTTTGCCCTCGTTTTAGATCAATGAACTCAGGTACCTTAAATCGGAGCAGACTGGTAGGGATACACCATTAAAGGCTATATGGAAAAAAAATGATGATCCACCGAAGTCGCAAAACAGATGTTTGGTTTTGCTTCTACTGATTTCAAATCCGACACTCCATTTTCCCTGCAATTTTCTCAGTCTGTTCTGGACCTCGGTTGCATCTTCTCCAACCTGTATTATATATTGTGTGCCTGATGTCATCCATAATGAGGAGGAACAGGTAATGGCTCTAACCCGATCCCTGGTCTAAGCCACATTGAACTTTTCGGCGACGACAGCTTCAGACAGCTCGTCCAAAAATTAAGTAATGTATTATAATATTTTTTTTACATTTTGCTAAAATTATGTTACTTTTATAATGTTTGTTTGTTAATCAGTAACAGTGACTTAAGAGGCATATTCTTGTGCTGTGACATTTCTTTGTTTACATAAAATATCGAAGATATGGAACAGGGTATAGTGCGTAACATATCCGCCAATTATCTATGTTCCAACAGTGGGGGGAGTAAAGGGCTGATATATTGTATGTTTTTTAATAAAAATATTTTATTTCAATAAAATGTATAATTTGATATTCTACTAATCATACTACTAATATTATAAAGGTGAAAGTTTCTGTGTATGTTTGTTACTTCTTTACACTCTAACGGCTACACTGATTTCGAAGAAATTTGGTATGTAGAAACATCAGGTCCCAGAATCACACATAGGCTACTTTTCATCATCATCATCATCAATCATCACCGCGCTGGTAAAACCGCGGGGCGCAGCTAGTGTAATATAAAAGTGTTAACTGTTAAGGTTTTTTCGAGGGGTCTGACTCAAATGACAGTCATCTTAAAATATGACAGTACGTATACCTTATAATCGTAATCGTAAAAAATATTAAAATGTATTTATTGAGGTTTTATTAATGCGTATTAAAAATATTTACAGAATATGAAGAACGTGAAGAGTATGGTGATATGGTGATAAAGCAAGAGATAAAAGAAGAACCCATGGATGAGGCTCAAGAAGAAGAAATTCATAGTGAATTTGACTTGCAACTTGAAATAAAAGAGGAAGTAGAAGATCAATTGGAAGACGATGAATACTCAGAAGATTACCAAGAGTATGATGACCAAGATTATTACGACCAAGAAGAGGACAACCAAAGTTATGATGAAGAGGATGAATATGAAGAAGTCGAAAACCAAGATGATGAATATGAAGAAGAAATGGCAGTAGAGGATAACGAACAGATTCATGACATGGAGGAACAAGAACAGGGAAACGAAATGCTTGTTATTGCGGAAGAGGAAGTTCGGAAACAGATGAGTATTGAATATGAAAGTGAAGAACAAATAAGTAGGCAACAGGAAGAGTATTGCGAGAGTGATGACAAAGAAATGTCTATGAGACAGCTAGATGATGAAAAAGTAGATGATAAGAAACAAGAAAGTGAAAAACAGACATGTGGAAAAGAGATTAAGGGGAAACATGTAGAAGTGAAACTGGGAAATGGGAAAAAAGCCGGTAAAAAATCCGATGTGAAACAGGATAGTGGCAAACAGGTAAGTATGAGTAAACGGGAAGATGGAAAAGATATGAACACGAAAGGTGACTGTGAAACGGGAATGGATTGTGAACGTGAGAACGCTAAAGAAACCGATTTGGTGAAAAGTGATGAAAGAAAAGCATGTAAAGTTAGTAATATCGATAAAGATGATAGTGAAAAAATAACATCAGACTTGAATCAAGGCAGTGAACAAGTAGATATAAAAAATCTTGGTGAAAAGCAGTTTGAAGAAAAGCAACAATCTGAAAAACAGATAGAACCTAAACAAGTTCATGAAAAACATGGAGATGATAGACCAATACCAATGGCTTTAAGACCAAGAGGTGGGGAACAAGCCATAAAACAACAAGGCGTTAAACAGATGGAAGAAAGACACGGAAATGTAAAACAAGTAGGTGGAAAACAGTTGAATTTTAAACAAGGAAGTGGAAGAACTTTGAACTTACGACAAATCAGTGACAAACCTATGAACTTAAGAAGTGTGGGTGCGAAAGAGGCAGATGCAATACAAGAAAGTGAAAAACATTTAGAATCTAAAGAGGGAAATGATGAGGTAACTGTTTTGATGCGAGAAGATGGAAAAGACACAGAAGTAAAACAAGCAAGCGAAACACATATGGAATTAAGACATGGAAGTGGAAAAGAGCCTGTTTCTCGACATGAAGGTAATAAACAGAGGGATGTCAAACAAGGAAACAGAACCCATATGGAATTGAGACACGGTAGTAGTAAAGATACCACTCTGAGACGGGATAGTGATAAACAAGGAAATGAAACGCAGATTGAAAGAATGCAAGTTAAACATGGTGGTGCGAAAGAGCTGGGCACAAGGCAGGAAGGCGATATTCCGCACGAAGAACAGGATAATAAAATACGGACCGAAGTAAAACAATTATGCGGCACACAGATGGAGCTAAGACGAGGAGGTGGTAAAGAGGCTGCTTCGAGGCGGGAAGGTGAAAAACAGAAGGAACCAAAACAAGTAACTGTAACGCAAATGCAGTTAAGACATGCAGGAGGTAAAGAGACAGCTCCGAGAAAAGAAAGTGAAAAAAAACTGGAAGTAAAACAAAGTAACACAACCCAAATGGAGTTGAGACATAGTGGTGGTAAAGATACCTTAACACATGAAAGTGATAAACTGAAAGAATCAAATCAAAGAAACGATTGCTGCAGGCTGGTGGAATCAATACATGGCGGGGGCAAGGAGTTGATTTTGAAGCAGGAAGAACTAAAACAGGTGAAACTGAAACAGAGTAGTGAAACAAATATGGAATTGAAAGATGAGGGTGAAATAGAGCTTGATTCAAAACTAGACAGTGATAAAGTTATGGAAGTAGAACAAATAAGTGGTAAAGAGACAGATTTGAAACTGGGTGAAGGTGAAAAACAGATAGAAATGAAACAAGGTAGCAGGACACATATGGAATTAAGACATGGTAGTGGAAAATCAATGGATTTGAAAGGAGGAAAAAATACAGATATAAAACATGCCAGTAGAAAACAGTCAGATGAGAAACAGGTTGAAATAAAACAAATAGATGAACACCAGGCAGAAGTTAAACAAACGGTTGGGAAGCAGGTAGACGTGAAACAAGCTGGTAAAAAGCAGATGGAAGTCATACAAGCCGATGAGAAACAGACAGAAGGAAAAAAATCGGTTGGGAAACAAATACAAGTTAAACAAACTGCTGAAAAGCAAATCGAAGCAAAACAAGCTGGAAGCAAACATGTAGAAGTCAAACAAACGGGTGGTAAACAGATAGAAGTGAAACAAACGGGCGGAAAACAGATAGAAGTGAAACAAACGGGCGGAAAACAGATAGATGTTAAAGAAGTGGGTTGCAAACAAATTGATGTAAAACAATCGGGTGGGAAAAATTTAGGAAAAAAAACAATAGAGGTGAAACAAGACAGTGGAAAACAGATCCATGTGAAACGAGCCAGTGGAAAGCAAATGAATTTGAGACATGGAAGCGGGAAACACATGGACGTAAAACATGTAAATGAAATTGAAGAGGAAATGAAACACGGGGGAGATAAAGAAACAGTTTTGAAAAAGCAAATTGAACAGAAATTGCAAGATAATAGTGGGAAAGATGAAATTGTCATGGAAATAAAATTGGAACTTGAAAAATGTGATAGTGAATCTCAAGACAGCACCACACAGGAAGATAATAAAGAGCAGGAAACTCAAGATAATACAAGCAAGCCACTTAGACAAACAGACGAGAAAAATGAGCCTGTCAAGAAAAGGAATGAGAAACAATCAAACGAGAAACAGAGTAGTGAAAAACGCGGTAAAAAGAAACAGAGAGTTGAGAAAAAGACTGATGACAAAAAAGCTGATACATCGGTTGTCAAGGAGGAAATGCTGGAAGAATTAACCACACATATCAAGGTATCCCTTTGACACTTATTCATGATTAAAAATACATATTTTGATAATAACAATATATTCTATACAATCAATCCTAGCCCCCCACGCTTTCCTGTTGCTTTTTCCGATCGCAAAGAATATCATTTACGAGGAACGGCTGAAAATTTCTGAGCCTAAGGTAATAAAAGAGCAGATAAAATTCTGAATTTAGTTTATTTTTCTATGCAATCCCCGCTACTTCAACGCATTTCTCACATCTTTTAAAAAGAAGTTGTAGCCCACTCAAAAATATACTCATAATTACAAATCGTGGTTTTATACTCGCCCATATGGGCACTCTAAATTCTTAGTTACTAAATCGCCTTGTCATATTTTATTTTTAAAAAACTACATTTTTATGTTGCAATGATAATATTTGTTATGGATGCTTGTTATATCATATGCATAGAATAAAAACTTTCTCATGCCTGTGGAACCATTTGGATATATTGTAACTGTGATTAAAGATCTATTTTTTTTCAAAAGCCTGCGTTTGATTTGTCAAGTTCGTTCTCTAATATAGAATAAGCAACCTTGAAGGTATCTATTCACGCGAGACTTCGTGGTTTAACAGGGGTACCATAGTACACACAAACTGTTTTGTTGCACAACACAGATTGTTATTATTAAGATACAGCTCATACCCCTGAACGGATTGGAACGGACACAGATATATATTATGATAATGGTATGGTAAATAATACATAAATATGGATAACGGTCTTTTTTGTAATTTACCATCTAAACTCTAACGGAAAAAACATAATTCGCGCGAAGGAAAAAGGTGCAGATGCACCCAAAGATTTTGGGGTCACCTGGTTCTTTTTCTTCTTGCTGTAATCCTATCTCTAAGTAAGTTGTACATTTTAAGAAATTAATTAATGATAACGTTTATGAGGGGGGAGCAGCAAATCAATCCCGAAAACTGAGAATAAAAATCCTCAAACCTGATTTAATTTTGTTATTCAGTTGGAGATTAAAGAAGAAATAGAAGAAAGCGATGACAGATCCGAGGCGCAGAGGCTATCCCCATTAGAGGATACCTTTGACTTTGCGAATGAAATCCGTACGAGAACGCACGCGCGTCGTGCCGGCCTCGCACGCAGGTATAGCTTGATGCTTTGTCTTAACTATCATAAAAAAATTATGTATTTAGAAACGCAACCGTTCGAATAAAAATCAAATGACATGAATTCATTACACGTCTATAGATTCCCAAATAGTTCTTAATTCGAGATTTAAATAGATTGTTCATCTTCTGCTTTTCTTACTAGTCTATTCTAAAAACTTTCAGTGAGTCCCACGTACATAAGTGTTCAAAAAATCTGTTTGCGATTACCAATACTAACAAGATAAACTGTGTGAAATACTGTTTAATGCTGTACAAACCAAATAAGTACTAAACTTTGTTTTTTTCTTTGTCCTTGATAATTCAATGCTAGAAAATCACATTGTTAATTTGAATGGCCACTGAACTGCTAATTTCTCAAACATTTTTGTATTAAGGGTTTAACAGGTGCCGAGACATGACAGAGCCCGCGGGCACAGGCGGGGGAGGGGAGGGGACAAAATCCTGATGCGTGTTGATTTCAAATTAGTTCGAGAAACGGTTTAAGAATATAATATGTTTAGCGTATATTATACCCTCACCTGTTATTTACTTATGACACCGATTATATGTTAAATAATATGTACATTGATACAATGCACATGGGTTAGCTAGCGAAATCCCGTACCTATACTGTTTAAAAAAAAATATTTTAATATTTAACAGTGTTTTTGACTGATTTTATTTTTAAATTAATTCTTATTTTATTGACTATCCAACATGATAAGTTTGCCCACTTAAAACTGTGTCATGTTGATGGTTGCTCAGATTTAAAAAAGTTCCGATTCGAGCGTGAGTAGGGGTGCGAGAGATGAGGACGCAGATAGAATTTTATAATTAAGGCTTAGCTCGACAACCCATGTGTAATTTATACATTTACATATTATCTAACATTTAAACGTTCTCATCATTAAGTAACAGATGGTATGGAATATATGTTTCTTAAGCCGTATCTTAAACTAAATATTACAAAAAAGCTCAGACAGATGACATACACGCTCAAAAAAATGTTTCTAGCTTAAAGTTAATTGGACATGTAGGAATATATAGGAAATTGTGAAGCTTCAAGTCAGTATAATGGTTTTATAAATAATATAGTATTTTGAGTATGAAATTACACTCACCACATTAAATAAAATAGTCCAACCTTTTCGATACATTTATTTTTCGGTATCCATAAAAATCTGAGAAAGGGTTTAAAGTTACCCAATTCAAACATATCTGCGACCTAAATTCTGAAACACCCATGTGTTCCAGTACCACGGAGCTACTCTGATGATGGAGCTCGAATGTAGGAGATAAAATCCTTGACGGTTGCCTATTAGTACATCCATCAAGCTTGGGCTCATTAGATTCTTGTCGATTTTTTTAAATTTTATTACATACTAGCTGCGCCCCTCTGAGTTACTCGCGGCGAAATGGTACGTGGTATTGACGATTTTTGTGTCGTCCCACGGGAAGAGTAAATATTTTCGGGATAAAAATTAGCGTATGTGTCATTCAAGAGTATAATAAGCTCTCTTCATTCCAAATTTCGTTAAACGACAAACGATTAAAGAACGAAATCGCGTTTTACTGCCTATGCCTTATATTATCTTTTACTATGCACTTACTACTTCTGAATACGATTTCACAGACTTCGGTCTCACAAATCAGCTGTGTCCCAATCTGAAGACGAACCCATGGCATCGACATCCACGGCTGAACCCCGCGCCTTCGAAGCTGTATCATCGAGGTAAATATAATACTAATAACACCACATTCGATTACTAATTCCGCGACCATAAATACAATTGAATTTTAAACAACGGCTTTAAAGTATAATTATATCGGTGTCCCAAGTGTCAACCCAATCCGTTTCAGTGGTTAAAGCGTGCGTCTATGGATTCCCTTTTATGTACTCATTTAAATATAATAACTTATACACGAATACTAAAATTCGAAATTTATGTTATACAGTAAAAAATCATACAAAGCACATTTCGAATTTAAAAAATAGTACATATATGCGAGATCTTTTGTCAGTATTTAAAGTAACATCTTTCATCTATGTTAGCTTTAAAAAATTCGTCAAAAGTGTAAAGATTGCTCGATAAGCCACCGTTTAAGCTTGAATTTATAACATTGAAGACTGGGAGCTGTATACAAATAATTTCAATTTAACACCGCGTCCATGGTACATACTTTATATGTATATATAATTCTACTGTACGTGTGTATGTCACTGAACTCGGGTGGACCGATTGAATGGAATGTTTTTTTTTTGTTTGCGTTTGGGTGTCGCACTGGATGGTTTCGATTCACAAATCAGCCCGGATTTTAATATTAAATTTTTTTACCCCATTTTTTGATATCATTTTTCATGATTATCGTGTATGAACTTAATTTTCATTTTTGTTTTTGCTGTCACTGAAAGATTGTAAGTATGAACAACTTATCAATTTAAATAAAAATTGCTGTTATTGACATCCTTTTCATATATATATTACAGGAAACCAATTCAAAGTTTTCACAGATATGGTCAGCTTCGATTTTATATACTCAGTAGACTACTAGATTTATTGTTGCCTGACAATCACGACATGCACAATATGTTAGTGTTTGAGTTTTATGCAGGCCCATTATTTTTACGCAAGGAAAACAAAATAAAAAAGAATAATTTTATAAAAACTTTCACATTAACCCTCTAAAAACAGACGACAAACATGCGAAACATAAAAAAATATTACACGACTTAGAAGTGTCTCTAACTATAACATTATATTTCAAAAATGTCAACAGTTAGGCTAAATTATGTATGTAAAGTAGCGAGGGTGTTGCGTAGTGTGTGCAGCAGCGGCTCGTCAGTCAGTGAAGGATGGTCCCGCGCGGGCCCCGCGACGCCCGCGCCGCCTGCCCCACCCACCCGCACCCCCCTCTCGCTGCTGTTTGAGAAGGTACGCCATCTGATCACAAACCCACATTTCCACACCACCCCACATAATTTAATTTAGATATTTTATTTTCTTACCATAATAACTAGTTCTTATTACAATTATAGCTCACCTTTAGTCAGATCTCCGGCTACTACATGGTGTAATATAATTGAAGGAAACGCAGAATCTACGACACAAGATAATTATATATTTTCTTAGTGTAGGTTTTGCACGACACAATAGATATCAATATTAGTCGCTATAGTTTGGTAATTATTTTTCGTTACTAAATTATATTTAAGTTGTTTTGTATCCTGTATTTACTGTTTGAATAAACATTTTAAACATAATTGTATTTTACCTACATTTCCATAGTAATCGATTTCGTTTTGCACACACCCCACTTATACGTCATCCCGATGTTCATACCAACACACTATCGTACCAACGCACTAATGCACTACATCACTCTTTCATTCATGCTACTCCAGGATTTTATGCACGCACTTCAGTATTACATCCCACATTTTCGCTTATCACATACGTATTCCTTCGTCCATGGTTCACCTCAACTGTTTGCTCTTACCTCACAGAACAAATGCTTGTACCATCCCCATACTAGTGTGATGAAAGTTTATAAAAAAAATAATCTCTTAAAAGTTGTCTCTATTTCCACCGTGGGCATATTTCTATTTAAGAAGTTTAATGGAGGATATCCATGCCCAACATTTGACGTCGTGTGAATGAGATGATGATGGTAATGTTAAGAAATAAAAGAGCAAGATCCGTGCTAATCGTTAAATAATATGTGTTTATTTTCAGGTAGCTAAATGGCAAATCATTCCTCGCGAGGGCACAGAACATCTGCCGTGTCGTGTATATGGCGCTATTCACCTTGCCAGGCTATTCGGTAAATAGTACAGATAAGATTACCTGGACATTGTATCAGTGTATACTCGGAAATATCGCATTTCAATTCAACGTAACAAATATGTGTCCTCTAATGCTGAAGAAAGTCTGTCACCAAGTTCTGTCAGTCAGTACATACAGTCTTCAGCTTTACTACATCTGAACGTATAAATTTCATACAAATTGTTGTTTTATTTAAGATATTGGATCTGTGTGAGATTGACGTAGTATATTTACGCAGGAGTCAAAGTGATAGGCAATAAAAGATTAATGTAGTAATTTTTCCTGCTCCGCGAACGCACTTTAATGTTTAAGACAAATTTACAGTCAACATTTTTTAATCTGACAAAAAAAAAAACTAACAAATGGATTATAGAACAGTATCCTTTTACCTTTTATCCCTTTTGCGAACGGGAAAAGGGGGAAAATGTTATATTCTCTGTTATAATTATTAACTCACAGTTGAAATAGCTTGAACTTACATTTTTTTCACATGTAGACTTAAGGGGTGAGGGGTCTGAGGCCTCCTTTCCTCTGGTTACGCTAGTGACGGTAACAACATGACAGACAAACATACATAAGTAAATCAAACGTTTGTTCCTTGTTTTGTTGCTTGTCAATTCAACTATTTTTTAATTAACAATTCATGGAAACGCAATGTTATTTAATGGATTGACATTTTTCAGTGAGGTTACCAGACTTCCTGAACGCCACACAGATGCCAGACCATAAGTTAAAACTTATCTTGAAGCACATCGATATGTTTGTCCAGTAAGTTTTCTAACATACATGTACAAAATTACATTTTTTTTCCAAAAACGAAATACTTGGTTCACATGTATAGGGATAGTGTTATCAAACACTTACATACACACACACTTACAACTTACATACACTATTATATATATATATATATATATATATATATATATAATATATAATATAATAAATATAATATATATATGGTGTATGTATGCACGCCTCTTTCCCGTAGGGGTAGGCAGAGACCACAGCCTTCCAGATGCTGCGATCCCGACACACTTCCTTAGCTTCACCCACGCTCATTAGATGTAAATACTACAGCGTTGGTGTAGTGCTCTTGGCCTGGCCCTTAGAACTTCCTCAATCTGATTTCGGAACGATATAAATATAACAAAAAAATATTTTTTTTCGAAGAATATTCGCATTCGCTAATGTGGACATTCGAACATACGGCGCGTCACTAATTAATACTTCGGTTTTTTTTTTCAGTTTCTTGGATGAGCATAAAGAGTGGTTCGGAGAACATTACTATTACGCTGACCACCTGTCTCGATCTACCTAACTAATAAGGTCTATGAGGAATCTATCAATATCCTCAGATAATCCTTAAAGACTATTATAATATAGTGTATTAATAACGAAAAGTGAACTCAAAAACATTCCTAATAATGCTCAATATGTGTTGTTCCCGGATAAAAGAAAATCCAATTCGGGACGATAATTAGGCATATAATTGTGTTTACCCACGAATTGGTAAAATTTATTATTGTATGATACAAACGAGTGACTTCACTGAGCCTTTCTTAAAGAGATAAGAAGACACATGACATTATTCTAATACAGTATGTATATATATATATATATATATATGTATATATATATATATATATATAGTAGTAATTCGCGTTCAACACAGCTGCGTAGATTTAAGACCCAAACATAATTGAATTTATTGAATTTTTCGTGACTAAATTTAATTTTATTTCTATTTTATTTTAAGTTAGTTTTATTCGATTGATTTTTCTACTGTGTATGGGTCGTAGTAACCCGAAATAAATGATTTTTTTATTTTAAATAAATCAGTATTAGGTAACGGTCTTTACAAATTCGTCGATTCGAATAAAGCCTTACCCATTTAGAAGTTATCAAAAACAAAACTTATCTCGGACTGTAATTATCAAGATAGGCATAGAAATGTAGCGTTAGTGTGTAAATACATGTTAATATTATATTAAATACAAAATATTTTGTAATCATTCTTCTAATGCCGTGTTTTCGATCGCTTTTGGGCAATCAATGGTTAGAATTTTATAGGTAACTAGTGTAAGCGTTAGCTTTACAAACCGAAAATGTAACATGTATGATAATAATGTTTAACAGACATTTTTTTTTATCTTTAATCGTTTGTTGACTACGAATCAACCAACCGTTAGTGTTAACTGTGTTGTATATATTTTATAGGTGTACTAATATACTTTGTACGTATATTATACAAGTTTACTCGCTTTTACTGTTCAACTGACATCTGTTCCTTACTTTATGTAAGCATATTTTCGTAATTATGTGATTAATCTCAGATTCGTTCAAGTATTCTTATAGCGTTTTTTGTTGTTACGCTTAAGTAGTTGGAATTTTACTATCAAAGAGCATTTTAGATTTATTACTGGTAGGTATAATTATTACCTAAGTGCAACTCACGTCAGCCAGAGTTCATCAAGGTAGTTACTGATCCACAGAGCGTAGACTTTGTTTCATCAATTCAACTATAGGACGTCAAATAATGCCCAGAGGCTTATATATATTAAAGCTTGAAAACTCTCCGGAGCATTTCATAAAGATGAAAAACGGCTACACCCACGATTTTTATCGAATCTGTTTTAAGGCCGACGACGTTTCAGACGTGCAAGTCCAAAGTTACTTCAAGTGGGTGCACGCCTGTAAAAAGACGTCTAACACGTCCGAATCGTCGGTCTTAACGCAATACGTAATTAAGAACCGTGAGAAAACGAGATACGATTCATGCAGCGATATTTTTCTCTTTTGCTCTAACGTTTAACAAACCGCTATAAGCCCGTATTCAGTCAGTGTTTCTCTTGTTCCATTAAACTAAAGTTGTGGAAAGCAAAATCCAATCCAATTTAGTAGGTATGACATTCATCAATAAAAACACTAAAGGCCGCTGCTTACGTAACAATAAAATACCACGGACGGGACGTGAACGGACGGAGACGTGACTGCCTCGTTCGAAACGAGAACGTGGTATAATGCATACGAACCGTGACAGTGACGCATCGAACGTGATAGTGTTGTACAAGGAAAGAGCATCACTACTTCTCTATACGGAGTATGTAGCGGGTGCACGGACGGGATCTGCTATAAACATCGTCGGCGACGATATTTTTCCCGTCCCGTGAGTGCAATGATCCCGTCCCGTCCTTGTCTCCATGACATATTATTATGCTCTTTCTTATACATTTTGTATGAAACGATATTTCCAAAACTTCCCGTCCCGTCCCGTCCGTATGAAAACCCATCACATATGCAGCCGCCTTTAAATTAGATCCTTTTATTAGAATTGCGGGTAGTTTTGTATAAAATAAGTTGTCACTTATTTAATGCTGACTAAAACTACCCGCAATTGTATAAAACTCGTAAAATATTAGAGATAGCGTTGTAATGAGTTATACGAATTCGAATTGTAGCTAGTTTTAGTGATTAATAGAATTAGGGCTATTAATTCGGACGTCGTCGGCCAGTTTATGCAGCACTGCTATTCAGACACCGTGGTACCAATGTATTGCGGTTCAGCGCTGCTTTTAAACTGTCTTACAAATGGATTGTATGCTATTTGACGGTGGTACGGGTCCTGTATCACGTACTATTGAGAGAACACTGATATGAGCCTAATTAAGTTTTGTATTTTCTCTTGTAATTAATTCAATCACATTAGGTCAAACAAAATAAATACAAAACTAGAAAACATCGTTTTATTTCCAATACTCTTGTACATCAACAGCCGTAACATGAACGATTCAGTTTTTAATACCTACTTATCACGCAAATTCACACAATTCTTTATCACGAAATATGACAGAAACATTTAAAAAAGTAAAAAATCATATTTTTTAGTATCACCCAAATGCACTTCACAACTTTGAAAAACCGCAATATGTTTTCTAATCAAATACCCTAATAAGCGACGCGTATGCAATAATGAAACTGCAGTTCTGTGAGATTTGGGATGTGCTCGGCATATCCAATATCTAATAAATGTCTCCCGAATAGCCAGTCTATCAAATATTAATATATAACTATGTTTGAGAGAATGAAGTCACCTACATGGATGTTATATGTACGCCATAGTTACTATTACATATTATGTAACTTTTGGCAGCCAACCACGATTTGGTTAATTATTACAGGCAGAAAGATTTAGGTCGTGTAGAGTATAATTTGGTGTGACATTGACTTGGACGCGAGGAATCAAATATTGTGCGGAGCAAATGATGCTCGAATAGAGTTCGCGAACGCCGCATATCCACTGTCAGAGCAAGATAATGGCTTGGCTGATGAAGCTGCCGAACGCACGCAGTAACAATAACTTTCTTAATTCATTATTTGAGACTCTTGAGAACTGAATGCTTAACTTGAGAAAGTATGAAATGTAAGTATAACAAATATCCAAGTAGTAATGACTGAGTTTACGCAAAGCCGCCAAACATGTGACGGACTTAGGACGGTTGGGGATGGTCACCAAGACGGTATTTCCCTAATCATACGATTCGCCTAATTGTGAACCAGCCAGCAGCGCATATCCCTCGTATGCCAGACAATGATGTTGGCAATGGCCTAATTAATATTTAGTTATTGCTTATACAATAGGATCTGTCCCCCGATTCAGAACAATCAATATGTAACAACCTTGTCTCAAAATTTTACATACTTTTTTAACGAAAAAAAAACTTGTAAATCTAATGGTATAATTCAATGGGTAATACTATACGACATCATATTGAATGTGTTAAATATCTTGATAGAAAACCTCCAATAAGGTATTGACATACAACTAATACAATTCTGTTAGTTATTGAAGAGTTCCGAATTGGGGCTGCAATGCATTTACATGCCAGCACATGCCTTGACGCTTGATTGTGTGTGACAAAAGCGTATAAGATGGGGCCCGGCTTCATAAAACTGAAGGCTGCACTTTCGCCCTCAGTCAGACCACACCTCAACCACTCAAGGCTCCATCAGATTATCTTCCTAAATTGACTTATGTTATCTATACAATCTCTTCATTTTAAATTTTCACTGCAAAGAAAATATAAAAGTAGCAAATCAATACAACTAATTATTCTTGGAACAGTCTTTCATATAGGTATACTGCTTTTCAAAAATTCGCCTTTGAAACGTAACTTTTAAATTAATTAATATTGGAATAGTTAATGTGGATGGTCCACCTCTATTCAACATACAACGAATAGGCATATATGGGTAATTGACCATCCATCATACCCATTCCCAAGAGTGAAAGAAAAGCATTTCACATCAGCACTTTTAAAACGAAACTGACTATTAAATTCAATTTTTAGTTTTGACCAGTTTTCTTAACCATATGACTATGTTAATTAGCACTCCTGTTCCATTCTATGGATGACTCTTCTATATTCGTCTTCTAAGACAAGGTATTGGGTAGCGAGGCGGCCTTGCGTCTCGCTCACTCCCGTTGAATTGATGGTAGCTGCATACTCTTCAGGCTTTAGGACTTTTTGCAGTTTCTTCATTTCTAATTTCTTTTTCTGTGAAAAATCGAAACAAAACTTCATTCATGCTTCAGCAGGTAGATTTGAATTATTAGGCAATACAAAATAAATCAGCATTTTTCTATGCATTTGAATCAGAAATGAGATCCATAGAAGAACGAAAGCCACCGACAGAGCCTAGCGGATCAGCAAGTTGAAATGGCAGTGGGCAGGGCATTTATCATGTAGAACCACCGGGGTCGAAAAGTTATCGAGTACTGTACACGTACTGGCAAAGGCAGCGTAGGGTGATTCGTCAAGTAGTTTATAGATTCAGGCATTACTTTGCAGATACCCATATCAAAATGATATAAAATACAAGTTATGTATTTAGTGTTCATTCCGCGAGATAAATTATTACAGGCTAAGATGCAAAGTCTACCAGCCTCCCATCTGCATAACTACACAAACTATTTATAAAGTACTAACATAGATCACTAAATATTTTGTATTTAATATCGTTTTGAATGCCTAACTATTTAGAAGCCACTCTTTAATTAGTATTTTTTCAAATAACAAGTAGTAAATACCTGAAAAGGTGCATTCAGCCTATTCTTGACATCGAGCCTGTAGTTGAGGTAAGCAGTTTTGTCAGAGGTGTTGGTATTCTTCAGCCGTAGAATCTCATACACGCGGCGCGACTGTTTCTTATTTATTTTGAACTTGCTGCAAGCTTGATTCGCCATCTCTTGTGAGAAACTGATGATGGAATAATATACAAATGAATACAAGAGAAAATCAAAATTGTAAATTAAAATTCAACAAATACGTATCAGACATTTATTATAAATACGCTTTTATCATTTTGTCAACTGCAGTGGATATTAAAAGCAATAGATTCTCACGACACAAGATTATAATCTTATGGCTTAGGCTAAGGGCTACGCAAGTCATTTTAATGTCACAAAAATTTCCACATTTGATTGTAGCTGAATGTTTGTAAGATTAATATTTTTAATATTATAAAACTGTTGCTATAGGACATCTCTGTTGGAGATAGCCTACCCTACTAAATCTCTTTAAGGACTGAACAAACATTCTTTATACTAAGGAACATTTTGACGTCCTTTTTTTCTAATTTCATGTTGTAGACAAACACCGAGCATAGCCTTTTCCATAGCTAGTTTTCAGACAGATAAATAACCAATCTTAAAATAGGCCATTTACAGAATAGATACCAAGGCATACACAACACAAAACGTCTCCGAAAACGTCAACGTCTCTATGACGTTTTCTTCACCTGCGTAACAAGCATAATAAACAAATTTAGTTCATGAGTAACAACAATCTCATTAAATAGTCTGTTTGTTTACTCTCATAAAATAAGATCTTTTTCATGTGGTTTTCCACTATGGGTACATACAGTAAAGGTCTTATACTTATCTAATATGCACAAGCAACTCAGGACAATCAATTGTGACAATTGCTTCAATTATCTAAACATATAAAATATAATATACTAAGAGTGATTGCCGAACATGTTAATAAAAAAATCCAAAAAGGAATTGGTATCAGTTAAATAGAATAGTTATTTCACTCTTTGTGAACACTGCTGAACCCCATTCTGTGGAACACTATTTATTCTATGGGGTCCTCCATGTTTACAATTTCATCTCGTTTTAATGTTATTATTTTTGAGAAACTAGCGTTAAATAACAAGTTAATCATCTTTAATTTGCACTGTTATGGGTAGCTGAGATGATTATTATTAGACATTATTATATAGATGAATTATCCGGCTTTACTCACGTTTCTAGGTACTAATTGAAAAATACTTTTCCCATTTCGTCACTATCCTTTCAAGTCATCAACGTCGAGGTAAATAAATTACTAAATGTATTTTTAGCGAGCAAGTCCCAATTGATTTCTTAACAACTATGCTTTCATAAAATAGATGACTTACCCTTGAACAAGTTTATCTGGTTGGTATGCTGATAAAGTTTCACAGTTCTTGGCATCTACGTAATCTCTAATCCTCTGGAAGTCCTGCGAGGGATCTTCCACTGTCAAATCCACCACATCTGCCATTATTGTGAAATGAGAGTATATTGCCTGAAATCGATAAAATTGACATTATTAACATAATGCGTTAAAAATAGACGATATCTATGAATGTAATACATAATTTGTAAATCATGTAGCACTCTTACTCGCTAAGTTACCCTCAGATATTTGGGAGTAGTTACTAGACGAAGATAAAATGACATGGACACAGCACATACATTTGATCTCTAAGCAAATTAGACAACTTATAAATGTATTTATACTACTTCGCAATGTTGCAGACGGAGATCTTTTATTGCAGACGTATAAAGGCCTTCGTGAATCTGTAAATAACAACATTTGCTCTTGGGGTAGCGCTGCTAAAACTCACGCGATAGTAGACAAAACATTTTGTTTACCCATGCATACGTACATACCACAAAGACACAGTTCCTTTTCTACCTATAACTACAAATCCCACTTCATCGAATATTACACATTTTCAAAATAAAACGAGTGATGAACGAGGCTGAATGGGCATTGTTTTTATGTTAGATAGATAGATTAACTCTTTATTGCAAATCATGAAATGTACATTAAAAGTGTATTTTAAACTAATTGTAGCTTATGGTTATACAATCGGCGGTCTTATCGCTAAAGCAATCTCTTACAGACAACCTTTGGATGGACAGGATAGATTGAACATTGTGGATGTGATGTGCAACAAGATCTTGAATTTGTAGTATGAAGTATGAAATGAGTATGTTAGTATGAAATGACAAGTATTGGTCTAATAAATATTTTCACTATCATGCATGAACCCTGAGACCATACACCATTTATTTTAGCAGTTGTGCAAGTTAAAGAAACTCACCTGTATGAGATGAGCGCAAATACCCTGTTTCCTGAAAGGCGGCAAGGTGAGTACTTGTGAGATGCGCGGCCGGGAGTGGTTCGGGTACGCGTAGTAGCGGTACACTGTCGCGTACCCGGCGGCCGCGTAGCGACTGTCGCCTCCGCTCGACCGATACTTCTCGAAACTGTAACAATAAATATTATAAATAAAAAACAATCAGTTCAGGGGCCTATGACCTTTTATAAAAACCATGCAAGTTCCAAGCAGTTCTAAAGCCTGGCTTAAACCACTTAGTGTGAAATCATATCATCACCACGGCATCACGCTCCTTTAGGTGAACGGTTTGAACATTGATATCCTCAAAGGTGAATGGTTATTGTTGTCGCTGGAATGTTTTAGCCAGGGTTTAGAACTGCTCGGGACTAACATGGTTTTTACAAAGCAGGTCCCAGGGCAGTTTGTAAGCAAACCAAGACCATTCATGTACACTTGGTACTATTCAATGATGCCAGCTTTTTGGGGACTTTACCGGATATTAGATTACTATCCGGAATCTGGCCAAAATATAAACTCTGGCCAGATTTAAAAAAATACGACATACTTATAAAGTTTAAATGCACATTATTTAATCCCCATAAGATTCATCAATTTCACATCACAGAACAAAAAAAAAGACTCAAAGTGCACTAAGCTCAAATTATGACGAACAAATAAAATTTGCTGCGTGTAGGCACATAAATACATCTGTATTATATATTTATACATTAGGAAACATATATGTCCCAATTGTAACATCATAATAATGAGTATTGACTCTTTAGTCAACCCGTAAAGGTCACTTACACTGTAAAGAATGTCCACTGGTCATCATCAACATCTATGAAGGAGGCTGCATCCACATACCACAAGAGGAAAGTTTGCAATCTTTCGTGAAATGCCAGAAATCCAGGAGTAGACACCTCACTGTAATACACTTCAAATGTTCTTCTGTCCCCACCATCATCTGTAGCAAAATGGAAACCCTTAAAATTCTAATTTTAGTCTATGAATATTTTTTAAGCATAACAAGGTTGACTTTGTATGACGGTCTCATCTGATGTTAAGTGGTGATGTGGTCTTAGATGTAGTACTCCAGCTAAAAAGGAACATATATACTCGTGACTTGGAAGTTCCAGGATTGTAAATACTAGTAAACACAGGCTCAGGCAAAGTGTTCCACTCCTTGGCAGTATGCATCATATAATATAACGTGGAAGCCTTGCAAGTAGTATATCATAGAATTAAACAAGAATGATCTGAATACACATAGAAAATTTGAAGCATACACAAAAGCCTACACTACACCACACTTTTTACTAAATAAGTCTGGTTAATACTCACATGGAGTTACAGTAAAAGCATGTATAAGGTTTCCATGCGGCACAAAAGATGCATCCTTTTCCAGTTTTGTTAAAAAATGGTCCAAATTAGTAGCATATCCTGGTGCTAAAACCTTCCTCAGAGCGCCCTCAATATCATCAGCTTTCATTCCATCTGATTTACTGGGCTCAATCTGTAATACAAGACTATTTTTTACAAATCTGACATTATGTAAAAGAAAACAACTTAAACAACATTGGATGATTCAATACATATGCACGATAATGCTTGCCCTCATACTGCATTATTGGTGAGATTTATTTATTTATGATGATACATTGAAGAGGTTGGTGTCGATTTCATGGCCAGTGAAGAGTCCTAAAATAACCCTATTGAGCATGGATAGGTCGAGCTTGGAAGGTTAGTCAGGAAACAAATTCCAGCACCCTTGACACTTCCTGCTTTATAACAAGGCCCTTATTGACGAATGGGAGAATTTACCTCAACAGTGCTTAAAGAACTTCGTTTTTAGTATGCCTGATCAATCGCATACAAGCCTCGAGAAGATCCCATGGAGGCACCACAATGTACTAAAGTATGTAGTCTTTTCATATGAAACTGACAAGAAGTTAATTATTTTATTTTGACGATGGCTGTAAATTCCTGTTCTTTTCATTTTCAAATTAATAAATGGTTATTTTGAATCATACTGTAATTTATTTTGTGCATAATTAAAATGTGGTTTCTTTCTTTCAGATACTGTTTAATTCAAAGAGCTAGCTTGTATGGTTTCAAAGTTATTATGAAGCTAACCAGGTATTACTTTCTAGCTGTTCTAATATGTAATCTTGTGTGCACTGTTCCGTGTTTAGTGGTGGGAACGCACAGGTGGGAGAGCGTTGTCCGGACGTAGAAGGTACGTTTAACCCTGGCCCTGGGTTACAACCGCGCAGGGATTTTGAGTTTGTTCCGCTTTGGATGGGAACATTATTAGAATCGAATGTGTTTGTTACAGCTATGCTATGATAATGTTACCGTTATTAAATACCATCCTGACATAATACAGGGATGCCATCCTGACCGCGCTTAGGCATTTTAGCCCCCCTGTACCGCACGGACAAATATATTTAATGATCAGTTTCGTTTTTAGCCTTAAATTTTGATTGACTTGATCGCTTTCTCTCTGCCAAATTTCCCCAATCTCCTGCTTCAGGAATGCAACAAGCTCACTTTCAAACAACACTAATGTGGATAGATGTACTTGTACTGCTACTGGGGGTCAATGTTATACCTGTGATTTTCTACCTACACAGTGGAACTTACTTTCTCAGTGTATTCAATGCCAAGGTATGTCTGAAGACTTGCAGCACTGTAGTATAATCTAATATGCAAATCTGTATAGCCAAATATATTCTCATTTTCACCAAACACTTGATGACACATCTCTGGACCAAAGCTCACCTCATCATTCTCAAGATCTTCGGTTGTTCTCACTGAAATAAGAAATAAATAAGAATAATTACTTTTTAATATTAAATTGTCTTAAGTGAATACTTTGATGCTTAAATGAAAAAAAATAAAATGATATAGCTTAATCTAGCCTAATACATATTATCATTTATCAATCTCACTGATTGATGGAACCAAAATATATAAAAATAGGCACGCAAGGTCTTTCACTCTCTGCTAATAAAGCTTACTTGCAACTAATAAAGGTAAATTAGAAAATAAATGTTAGTGTTGATGGAATGGATAAGAAAAGGACAGCAAAAAGTTGAAGGCTTGGGCTACAAGTTAAACAGTGGAGTTGGGTGTTTTCCACACCAACCGCTACATTTTCTACATCTACCACTCCAATTATTTACCCTTAAACTGCATACTAGAATTCCTTTTATGTTCATCCTTTGGTGGTGTTTCACAGAAAGCAAAAAATAGACAGATGCCTCATCAAAATAATTTATAGCTTTTGCATTTGCAGGTATATACATTTTGTAAACAAATATAGTCTTTTACAAATTTCAATCATTCAGATTGGAATGCATGTCAGTGAGAAATCTGACTAAAGAATCGAGCAGCCTGGAAAATATTTGATACTAGAAAAATCCAATTGCTCTGAGTTAAATGTGATCTAATGGACGAGCTTGGACTGGGGAATCTCTGTTAAAAGATGAAAGTAGTACTCCATGTGAGGCAGAATTTTAGCTTTATAAAGTTGTAAGGCATGGAACAATGTGAAGAATATTCTCTTTTCTTGTCTTCAGAACATGTTTCATAAACGCTAATCTACTCTTCCCTGCCTAGTGACAGCAACACTTAACGATGCTTAATAATGGTAGCAATAGTAATCCCACATAAGTTGTGAGATACCTATACCTATACTACTTCAATTTATGACAATTTTGAAAGTGTTTTCACAAAGAGCAATCATGACTCTATGTGGAAAATGTACATACAGTTGTGAATTTTAGAACAGGCACAATTTCCATCTATCATTTGAAAACAATTATCCTGGAAACATCACAGCTAATGAGCTTATCAAGGTGCTATTTCTACACTCAATAATGAGTAAAATAATTTCAAGTGCAACCTATAAAAACTCAATGTTTAATATTTAATGTTGGTAAACCACCATTATAATAATATATTGCTTATGCTTTGCTAGGTTCATTTTAAAAATAGCAACAGAAACTATAGATTAAAGTAAAACCTTTTTTTGGATAATTAGTTTCTTAAATAGGACAGATTGTATAAGTAGTGTAGCTCGCCCCTACCTACTCATACACTTGCACAGATAGATTGGGATTTACAGGAGTACCTTGTGACAAAAAAAAGTGAGTATTATAAGGTAGACACTTCACTATCACCATGATTATACACGAGATTGTTATGTTAGTAAAATTTAAAATTCTCACAAACCTTGTAAGAATTTTTAAAGAAACAGGCACCAAGCGAAATACGAGGGTATATACACCACGCATTTAGCTTGTGATATACACCTTCCATTAGGAAAATCGACAACCCATGAAATACCCATAGACTTGATTTCGGAAGTTAGGCATTTTTACTAACCTAGTTTAATCTCTAAAACCTCGTTTCCGTCCACGACTAAATGGCAGAGTGCATCAGTCATCTTGATAGTATCCTTAATTTGTATTCATTTAGCGAAAACTCCCCAATTTCCCGCCGAAACTGGTGAACGGTCAACAAGCACCTTGCCTGAAATATGAGTTCCACGCGAAATATTACCTTAATAGTAATATAGTAACAGTATTGGGATATTACTCAATAATAAACTTTTAAAGGTCCCATCACGGTTTTTATTTGCACTGATCAGTATAATTGCTAAAGATCAGAAAAACTTGACTTGACACAAAAACGGCCTGCACAAATTAAAAAGAGTGCGGCTTTTTTACCACAGACTATTTAGAGAATTAGATTCACAAATTATATAGATATTAGATTAGAGATATTGTATTTTTTTACATTCTCACATGTTCAAGAACGTCGAATTTTAACGATATCTCTAACAGTATCAGTCAGGATCTATGTAAACTTCGTTTATTTCACTACTGCGGACGTATACGGTATACCTTATATAGAGTATGAAGCCTAGACAGAGAAAGCAATAATAATAAAAAAAATAACAATCGTTTATTTTGGGTAACTATGACCCATACATTGGATAACAAACACACAGTTTTTGATAAAAGCTTTACCACACGGTAAAAAATAAATTAATTAAAATAATATACAAATAATATTATTTAAAAATATAATGCGCTGATGCTTTTGTTAAAATATTTCTTATAACTAATTACAATACTACAGCTACTACAAATACATTTGAGCAATCCACTAGCTATTGTCAGCCTATAGATAACTCAAATGCTCTAACCCACTACCAGTTGGCAACGTGCCCAGAATGCTAGTAACATTGCCATGTTTAATTGCAATGCTGATCCGTTGAGCGCAAATATGTGCCAGCATTTTGGTCACGTGTCGCATCGATCAAACGCTTAAGTTATAATATTATATATAATCAATAATCCCTTCCTCATCGGCACTCAAGCCAAGCAGACGCGTTTAACGTTGCCCTGTAAATCGGTTCTAAATTACATAGTAAAACGATCCATGTATTAATGTTATATGCCTTGCACATACTAAGAGGTAGAAATATGATAACTTTTGGAAAAATGAGCTCCCGGTCCTCACGGGCCCAATGTCTCAACCCCAAATATTTTAAATATGTAACCACTACCCATATACCATATTTTCGCCACTTCATTTGCTCCGCTGTATTCAGCGTTCACGTCAACCTGTCAAACCAAATTAAGCTCGGCGACACCATAATCTTGGTCAGCTGTCAAAAGTGTCATATATAGTAGTAGAGGCGTGTTAGAGATGGACCAGTGACGTTTTAGCAGTGTACAACTGAACAAGCATTTGATTTGGGAATGTGGTATTTGTGGCAAAAACGATCTTTCCCAACTCGAACGACGCATACGCGTCATTTATACGAGCGCTGTCAAGCATGACGATTCATTTGAATATTCATGACTTTAAAATGTTCCAATATCTACGTTTAATATTAGCTTGAATCATAAAGAGTCACATTACACTGACGGACTATTTCAAATTTGTTTATATATTCAAATCAGCTGTAGCTGTCAATCTCTCGGCTGTAAAAAAAACGCTCACAAAAGACCCGGCCTTGGGTGGGTCAAAAGCGGCAGTTCACGGTGGTGTTTTTAACACTTCTCATGCATCTCAAACGGCGAACGAATTCAAAACGCCACCTGTGCCAAAACGAACGCGGAACGAGAGCGTTTTGGGAGTTTTTAACTGTTCCCTAGCACTTCTGGAACGCAAGGTATCACGATCCACCAATGTAAGTGACTTCGACTTCTTCTGTAACATGTTAGGGATCCTTTCGTGCGACATCAAGCAAATGCGTCGATCAATAATTGGCCGACAAAACTTCTGAACGCAGCCCTGCCCTAATTACACTGTGCTTGCGCCCACAGACTTGCAAAATGTTCTGTGATTGTATATCTATTTTTTTGTTATACTCTATGGTTTTATTCATTCATTCATTTATGTGACGTCATTATGGCCTGGTTGGGTTAGAATTGCTTGGAAATTTTTGTTAATTATATTGTATTTTAGTGTATTATTTGTTGTGCTACTTATTTTTAGATTAGTAATATAAATACCTCACACAGTACCGGTAATTCTGTTGCCAAACAGTGTTATTTTCGACGACATTCTCTGGCGAAAATGAATCGCCATGAAGGTGGGTAATGATAATCAAAATTTGTTCGATGCTATTGTCATTGCGAATTTCATTGCGAAAAACACTGAAACAGTGACATCACTTCGTAATATTGGCTTGGATTCAATAAACTTCAATACCCAAACGTACTGGACAAAGAGATCGATAAAAATAATAATCCAATAAATATTGACATTGTTCCAGGAGTCAGCTGTGATTCTTGTTTGAAAAACAATTTTAGAGGACGACGCTATAAATGTTTGATCTGCATCGACTACGACTTGTGCGCAACCTGCTATGAATCGGGCGCTACCACGAACCAACACACTACAGAGCATCCTATGCAATGCATTCTATCTAGGAGTGACTTTGGTAAGCACTCCTGACACACATTCAGTATTCCACAGTAACCCCAATAACGAGAGATATGGAATAAATCATATGAGTAAAGCCATTCTAGTTATAAATAGCTATGGCATATTGAACTGCTAATTCCTACCTGACTATTAGTAAGTTAAAGTTTGTAAATATGCTATAAGAGTACACCGGTATATATAAAATGTACTGGTACACTCTTCTAGGTGAATCCTGATTAATTTAGTATAGACTCAGGTCAATTGGTACATCTAAGATAAATTAATATATATATTTTTTATTCTGTATAGATCTAGCGTTTGACCACTATCTCACTTGATGGTCAGTGACAATGTGGTCGAAGATCCTATCACGCTAGACCTAGAATGCTCACTGGCTCACATCTATGTCAGGATTCAACAGCAAACCTATATATAATTAAAAATAAATTATAGGTTTTTTTGGCTTAAATGTAGATTATAAAACATTGAGTTAGTGATCCATTTTTTGTGTATGAGTAGGTAAGCCTTCACGTAAAATATTAACTTGCGGAAACAAATAGTTTTCCAGAAATAAATAATTGAAATTCGTAAATAATTTCTAACTGTTTACCAAATTCTGCCATGGAATGTTTCGTTTCACTTAGTATCACCCTATTTCAAATTTTTTATTTTGGCTATTCACCTCTATGTATTTAGGCCCTGTCAAGTTTCTTTGACTTCAATGAAGCTAGCAGAGATGAAATCACACAAAGTCGTGTTTTTCAACTATAGTATTATTTTCGAGAGCTAGTGTATCAAACACTAGCTCTCGAAAATAATACTATACATAGTTTTTTGACATTAAAACTTTGTTGAAAACGTGTAATTGGTATAGTTTTTAGTCTGTTTGTTCGAAATGTGAAAATACATAAATTTCATAAAACGAAACGTAATTGCTGAGTTTTGTCTATGGTTGTTTACAAAACACAGATTAATGTATATCAACACATACATATAATCCAGGTAAATATGATATTCAGTACTCTATTTAGTTTGTGATGATATTAAAACTAAATCTGCCAACCCCGACTCTACCTGGTACTTGTCTGTCCTACTCCTAGAGTGTATATAAAAAGCCGGAGGCGCGGAGAGAGAGCAGCCCCGGCCCGCCTCCTCAGCATTGGCTTTTTGGTCGCCTACAGCGACCAGCCTCCGCTGCTCCGGCTTTTTGGTTGCTTACGGCGACCAGCCTCAGCCGCTACGGCTCACTTGATATCTGCGCGTAGTTACGCAAGGGCGGAGGGGTGCAGTTCCCGCGGCAGAGGAGCAGTCACAAAATAAAAACTCAATCAACCCTGATTTTATAAGAGTAATAGTTCTGAACTGATAAGTGTAATTTTGCTTAGTTCAAAAACCTAATAACTGTCCACGACCATGGACCAATATACGACAAGAAGGCAGACAATGCCTTAAAGAAAATCATACACCAGAAAAAACCTCATAATTGTAGGCTATATCTAGGTGGCGTTATAGGTTTGGAAAATTTTGTAGTCACAGAACGAGTACATACTAGTTTTACTAAGTTATCAATTTATATTTTTTAAGCAATAAATAAAGATATAAAAAAGTTCTCAAGTCACATCTAACCAGATAAATAATATTGTTTTTACCTGAACTTTGTTAGTTGACATAGATGGTGCACACTATATATAAACACAAATGAAAATTCTGTAATGAGTTCCTTGGATGGAGAAGGGCATGTTGAGGGCATAGAATATGTTGTAATGTACAGGTGTTTGAAGACTTGCAAAGGATGTGTTTTTTGATCATGTGAGACTACACTGTACTCACAATCCATGTAAGTTATATGATATTATTTCAGATTTATATTATGGAGGTGAAGCACTGACTCTAGAACAGCCACAAGCATACACATGTCCATTTTGCAACCGGATGGGGTTCACCGATACAGCTCTCATGGAGCATGTTACTGCTGAACATGCAGACACCACATTGGCAGTAAGTAAAAGCTGCATCCATTATATGATCTCTGGAAAATAACATTGAACCTTCAAGCAAGCAACAAAAAGTAATAAATTTCTGGATCATCAAATTCAGATTAACTATGTGATGTTTTTTGGGTTCAAGGTATCTACTTGTCATAATAAATAATTTCACTTACATGAGAGTTTGATCAAAAGTATAATTCTTGTTCCCATACAAACCAGTTACATATTGTAGGTTTAAGTTGGCCGTTGTGTATTGTTTTGTTCAATACTGACACATACTCATCTTGCACTGAAACAGAGATAAGTAGGTTACCACAGACTTACCTCCAGAGGAAACTTACGGATCAAAGGAGTGATGCTACTAAAGCAAATTCAAAGTGCCAACATAAATACAAACTCACTTCAGTATGACGCAAATCTCACAAATGCTCAACCTGACTACAAAAATGTTTCAAAAAAACAGCACTTAAAGAAACACTGCTCAATATATGCCACACACACGTGTGATACTAAAGTCTCTGCAAGATGTTTAATATAGTATTTTATCAGCAGGTGGTATGCCCGGTGTGCGCGTCGATGCCGGGCGGAGAACCGAATTTCGTGACAGACGACTTTGCAGGACATCTCACCTTAGAACACCGAACGGGGCCCAGAGATCTCATCTCATTTCTGATATCCTTTTAAAATATTGCAACTAACATATATAGCAGGTCTGCAGGTAGAATCACAGTAGCTGATTTTGAGCTATCAAGAATTTGCTTTTATAGTACAATACTCAAAGACATCTTATCAAATCTTCAAGTCGCGAGTGAATAGGTACCTTCTAGGTTTGCGTGCTAAATCCTAGACAACGTCATCACTTAACATCAGGTGAGACAGTCGTCAAACGCAAACTTATGATATATAAAAAAAAAAAAAAGATATGCAACACTCATCTCTAACTAGATTCAATAAACTGAGCTTTAATAAACTAAAATATCAAATATTATTTTATATATATTGTTATTAGATCAAAATCAAAACAAATATTTGTCACACCCGATGTTTCTTATTATCACTATTTATTTGTCAGTTATGACCTCTCCCCCGCTAATATTTTATTTCAGTCCTTAGTACGTCCCGCATACTAATCCCATAAGTATTTCTACCTGGCACTAGATGGCGCTTTATACAAAATCCTATACTTTATCAAGCTTTCTAGATACAAAATGAAATAAAATGTGATACTTATGAGTGAAAATATACCTTATTCCCATATATACATTTTTTCAATCATCTGTGTAACTTTTGCAACACGCCGGTAGACATACAAATGAAAATATCGGAAAAGAATATGCGTGAACTACCACCAAGAAGTGGTTGCGTACTGACGATAGCGCCCGCGAGCGTGGAGTTATTGGACTAGACTATGAGCGGTGTATTCGAGCGCAACTATGAACTAAATTAATTAAGTAAGTTAATAGTTACACACAATGGACTTGTAATTAATATTATGAATTATCAGTGCATGCGCTGACTTTCTGTGAGAAAGTAACTCAGAAGTTCACGAAACCGGTTGGGATTCCTGTTTGACTAATACACATAAGTTAAACAGTAATTTGTACTAAATAATGTCAAATACTTACGAAACTTACAACCAAGTGATATTAATAAGTTAGCTGCACCCTACTATTTTATCCGCATTGATTACGGTATTACCGTTACATCTGTTATCCCACGGGAACCATACATTTTTCGGGATGAAGAGTAGCTTATGTTCCCGATTTAGGTTGTAACCTATTTCTGTGCCAAACTTTATGCAAATCCATTCCAGCGTGAATAAATAACAAATATCCATCCTCACTAAATTTCGCGTTTATAATATGAAAAAATGGGATGTGTTGTGTGTGACTATGGTATGTCTAGTTTCTGCGATCTTTATCTATAAGATGGACAGACAACCTGGTCTGTCCATCTTATAGTGCGCCTGGATATGCTCTATTACATTGTGTCACGTCCCGCCATAAAGTCCAATAACTTGCTTAACTGCTATGCACGACGAACCCAGCGGCATCAGACACGGCGGCGTGCGGCGCGTGCCACACTCGGCGCGTGGGGTCACTCGAGGTCGAAGGACCAATATGCAATTTAGGTAAATTTTGCTTCAGTTTTATATCTTAGCAGATTCATTTTAGGTAACACGGCTTTGATAATCATTTGATATAATCATATATTACACAATATTTCTGTAATGTTATATAGATAAGTTCCAAGCTATAAATAATATATATAATATAAAATATGTGTGAGATGTTTTCTCACATATAAATAATAAAAATAAAAATATCGCTAAAAAACAGGACGAAAAGTAAGAATAAAATAAGTTACAAACACCCATGACACTTGGGATAAAAAAAAAATATTCACATATCATTACTGTTATTATGTACAATGATTGATTTATATGACTTTCACCAATAGCATGTAAGTAACTATAGCACTTCGATAGTCAGCATGTGATTAGTACTCCTATTAAATTATTATATTATATTATTTTTATTATCTCGTCGCGTTATCTATTAGGGTCGCTTGTTTTTTCTAGTTCTAAAAGTGAAAACTATTTAAGGCTAAATGTAAACTTGTCATCATGAACCTACAATCGTTTGTGAAATAAAGCTGTTTGTTTTCCATGTAAAATAAAATAAAATATTATATTAATAAATTTGAACATATATTTTATTTTATTGGTCAATTATTATTTGACTTATACATTTTTGTAAGTAAGTAACAGTATAATTGAATGAATACAATAAATGAGTGAATGTAATTTATTATGTTAAATTTATTTTTATTAAATCGTTAAAACAAATCAAATGAGCTTAACCAAAGTTTTAACTTTTCTTTCAACCTCATGAATAAGTCAAAAACACATTGAAATTTACTTTTTTTCTTAGGAAATATTTATTTATATTATCCTCACCGGAACATTTGTGCGATGAGTGTAGAAGTTTGTCTGGGGTCTTGGGTATTTGTGTGCTGTGATTGTGTGTGTGTGTGTCCATGCCTCCCGCGACAAGGAATTTTACTGTGGGGGGTCTAAGTGTGATAAATAATAAATAAATAAATTCAGCTTTACGTATACATTCACAACGACACGCATATGGCACAGAGTCGTTCGACCCGATGGGACGGCTTCGCCCATGCGTGCGGGTGTCGCCTCGCTCCGCTCCTGTGCGCCGACTCTAAATTTAAAATGAAGGTCGTACATTTTCAGCACCGGCGGTGGTATATCGTCGCTGTCGCCGTCGTCCCGCGACGCGGTAGTGGACCCGATCGCGGAGCTGCTGTCCCAGCTGTCGGGCGTGCGGCGCGCAGGCCAGCCCGGCACGCCGAGCCAGCTCCAGCAGTTGCAGATGCAGCTGCAACTCGAGCGGCAACAGGCTAACGTGAGTCTTGCAAAACAACATACTTACTACACTAGCGACAGGCCCCCGCTTCGCACGGCTGATGCATAAAATGTAGGCGTATATTCTCTACATTATATGCCTACATTTTATGCATCAGCTTTTAAATATTCACATCGAAAGTATGTAGGTTTATTCAGTCATCCGTATCATTATGAGGTACAGCGATCTCAATCTTCAGTCTACAGTCATCTATGGTGGTCTGCACCGTCTTGCTGTATGCATTATACTAAATTGTTCGTTATTAATAGTTCCTCTATCACTATAAACATAATACATTAATTACCGTGTAGAAGTCGTTACTATCATAAGTTAAATAGTGCCAATGATAATTTGAAAAATAATCACTACCCATGTGCAAATACAACAATGATCTCTTATGATGTGTAAATGTGGACAAGACTGAATGAATAACCAGTTCAATCCAGTCATGTGAACCAAACAAAGCGCATAAATATGAAACTTCGATATGGTAATGACTTACATCAAAATGCAAATACGAAGTTCGTATTGTGGCCATAGGACGTTTACGGCCTTATTTTCCCACCTCCACTAATCTATTATAAGACATATTTTTTTATGAATTTATATTTTTATGGGCAAAACATGACGAACTCGAAATGTTATGGAAAGGACAACCTGCATCCTCATTTATGTACCTTGTGTGTGTGTATAATACTCATGTTTCATGCAAATAAATATTATTTTATCTTATCTTATTAAATACAAATTAAACAAAATATTATACATATAAACAATGAACTGTAGTCATAGTGATTAGCATACATATATTTGTATCTTTTAGTATAATTAACACATTGACTTGTAATGCATTATCAATAAATTTATATTATTATTATTATTAAAAGTGACGTGGTTTTGACAAATTATGAATGTATAAAACACGGGAGGTGCTCACGTAATAAGTCAGACTTCCGACTATAGTTGCAACCACATTCGGTGGTGTTTTCACGACCCACGGAGAATACGGGGCGCTCGCGGTGGCGGCCGCGGTTCGCCTAGTACTATAAATGTATGACCATGCTGAGTAATCCTCCGAAAAGGTCAGAGTCGTTTCGTAAAGTAGGCGGAAGCGGACCGTGTCTAGGGCCCGTAGACAAAGTAACATTCTGCAAGCGTTAACGCGAGCGAAAACCTTTGCATGTTCGTTCTCGTTGCGAAGCGGGCGATAAAATAGGGTAAGAAAGCAAGATAGACCGATATAAAACTACGCATACGAGAACAGGATGGGACGAAAGACATCTTCTCCAATGAGTGCCGCAACGCGCTCGAATTGCGCCACTCATTTCCATCCGAGAGGAAGGTATACCGTTAGTCAACAGGTTTCATAGTCATTAGTTATCACATGTACAACGAAAACGAACATTCAACGGCTAGAGAAAGAGAATCGCTATGTAGCGATGCATTTTGTCTCAGCCCACAGTTTCCTCCTGCTGAGGATGATGAATGATGAGTAGAGTATATTGTGTGTGTACAGGCGGCGCGGCAACAGTTGGAGCGGGTGCCGCGACGTGCCGCAGGCGGGAGCAGCGCGGCGGCCGCACCCGCGCCGCAGCCGGCCGCAGCGCAGCCGCAGCCCGCGCCGGAACCCACAGACTCGCACTACCTACTCGCGGGCTTCCTCGGTGAGCACTGTTATCCACTTGCATCTATCTATACATATTTTTAGACTTTCGCGATTCGAACACATTGTTATTAAATCAAACGAGGCTTAATCGCGAGAAAAACATTTAGTAATTTATTTACCTCGACGTTTCGACCAAGTTGCATTGGTCGTGGTCACGAGAAGACTGGAGAAATGCGGGTGGCAATATCGGCGAGAGCGCGTAGCTTCGCCAACTACCCACTTTTGATATTATTAAACTGTAGGGCTTTGGGATTGGTGTACGATCGTCTGTTGCGTTGTTACCCAACAATGCAATGAACGCACATCCATTGATCGTATTGCTGGTAACACGTTTGCAAATGAATATCAGTGTGCTTATTTTTATAAATTACTAGTAGCACCCTGCGGTTTACCCGCGTGGATTACGGTTATGGTACCGCTACCTCAACTATCCCACGGGAACTATTCTTTTCCGGGATAGAAGTATCCTATGTGTTAATCCAGAGTTTAAATTATCTTCATACCAAATTTCATCGAAATCGATGCAGCCGTTGGAAGTAACACACACATGGGGATCGATGCTGCGCCCTACCGAAGCTTGAACGTGTCGCGCACGTGTTCCAGGCGGCACCGAGGAGCAGTCCACGTCGGAGACGGCGTGCCGCGCGGCGCTACTGCGCGCGTTGATGCTCGCGTCGCTCGGGCGGCCCCCGCCCGCGGCACGCGCGCCGCCCCCCGCGCCACCCGCTGCGCCTGCGACCCCGGCGCGCCCCACACCCCCGCGCGCCGCCGCCCCGCCCCCGCCGCCCTCGCTGCGCGTCAAGCCGCAGCCCCGCACCAAGGTCAGCGAGCCGCACCCGCAGCCACCCCGCAACCCGCACACCGAGCGTCGGTGAAACTGGACACGCATGCACCGTCACGTCGACGCGACGCGCGCCCACTCCCGTAGGTGAGCGGTTCTCGCGACGCGACCGTTACGCTCTACCCGTCTCTCGCGCTCTACGACACTCCTGCACGACACCTGGTGAACACCTACCGCGAGCGATATCACACCGTTATAGACGAATCATCACCATACACTGTAGCCTAGCACGAATCACTATCGTTATCGTAAGGTGACGCAACGTAAAACAAATTAACTGGGTACCAAACCGCACATTTTTTAAAAAAAGACATGACAGAGAGTTAATAGCTTGTGCATTCAATAGATGCCTTATTCAATTGTTTTGACTTTCATTATTGGAACGACGATGTATACGCAACGGAATGTAAAAGAAATATATTTTCGTTATTTACAGTAAAGCCTAGTACACAAATCATTAGCAAAAAGTTTTCATATAGTCTACGGTAATTACGACAGGAAACTATCATTCTATGCCACCACAAAATGTGACTCCCTTTATATTTTTCTTTCAGCCATTTACGATATGACAACGTTGTAGTATATGGGTGATTTTGTTTTACGTTAGAAAAACGATTACATGAACGTGATTTGTGTTAGACCTACAGCAATTGTTTGATATTGTCATAATTATGTTGCAACGTATCGTGTTCGTCACTCTCGTAGATACCGCCTTAGATATTGTTGCGTCGTGTCGCGTCGCGTTTGTCGCTTGGCTAGGACGATGGCTCACAGTGCATCTCACGCAATCCCACTCTCCGTGTCAGATACGGTGGAACCTCTGTTTTAGTGAGAGTGAGAGCCTTGGACCGCTGGTGGTGTAGCTGAATCGGGGTTCCAGATTGTCAAAATAATAACTTTTTGATTATTCAATATTCAATGGTTTTTATAGATAAAGCTTTTATTCTACATTCTTATGGACATGGTTTGATTTATACGTGAATATTATCGAATTTTGGTTGAGCTACATCGGAACTAATTTAATAATAGAGATATAGCAGAGATAGACAAACTAACATTTTATTATATTATTAGTGTGGATTTTTTTGATATTAATACAAAAAGTTAACAATTTATTATGTTTATTTCGGTTCAAATTTATTTTAACATTACCATTTCAAACATTATTGATAATGCGCTAAAAAGTTATGAAATACAATTCTTCTTGACTTATTTATCATAATGAAGTGTAATTATCTTGACAGTATTTTCGGAACCCTGAAATACATATTGTTAGATGAATTATTTATTAATATTTAGTTTGTTGACGTGGCAATAATGCAACGAATAGATTACCGGGATTCAGAGTAAGTTTACGTGTTATTGCGTATAATATTTCCGGTCAATTTAGAGTTGTATTAAGCGTGTGTGCGTTTTTACAGGAGGGTAAGGAGGCACGCGGCGCCATGACGGAGGGCAGGTAGTGGTGGGCCGCACTTCCTATGTCTACCATTCACATTTTTTCATAACCCCTACTTTCAAGACTATAATATCTAAAGTTCCTCTCTTCCCTTATCCAAATATAAACCTACCCCTCGTGTCGCCCCGCCTTCCTAGCCCCACACGCACACAACCACGCTCACGCTGTCTAGTGGACGCTTGCGTTTGTTTTGTTGCCCAAATATCGGTGTGATTTCGGTTTAATGTAGACAAAAAATTATAGTGATGGAATGTTTTAATCAATTTTAACAACGTAGAGGCTCGAGTCGCTCGGAGCGGAGAGAGGAAGATACCAGTGACCGGCTGACGCTGACGATGCATTGTCTGTGTGACTATGAAACTACGTGATATCTGAATTGGCACGTTTTCTCTACTATTAACGGTGAGGTTCTTGTCTCGATGGGTGGATGTTTCTGGCAACGGTTTTGTTTTACGAAATTTAGTTTACACTCAACTCGTTCACTCATTTTTATTAAATTCAGCGTGTTAAACTTAGCAGGCCTATTACGTATGGCTAGTTTATACGAGCTTACGTTACTCATGCTTAGTACTTGTAATGTTATACTATCCAAGTAAACAATCATGTTTAATTAGTTATCAGTATAAACTACCAGTGCAAGGTATAAGCGATCTTATTAAATACTAAGTGACAAGCTGATCTATGTGATAGTTTAGTAAGTGCTTGTCGATTTTTAAGCGACAAGTTAAAACATCTATTTCATGTCAAGCCTACTAATACCTTGTTGCTAAAAACTAATACAAACATGTACTTGTCACTTAGTAGCTTTGTATAGTCGACAAAGAAAATGTTCTACCAGTTTTGACAAAAGTCTCTGTGTATACAATGTAGCGATAAGGTTGTCCCTATGTAACAAAGAAAGAGATGCACGGGAAAATCTACCATGTTGTTATAAGATGTCAAATGGTTTTCAACCGTTGGGTGGTAGACGATAAATTTGGCCGACTGTACATGTGTTTAGTACTAATGTCAAGTGGTATGCCTGTGTAAACTAGCCAGTAGATTGGTTCGGTTTGAGTTATAGAAGCATCGGCATGTAGATGGTCATATGTTTCACTCTCCGGTCTGGTAGACCCGGCGGCACATGTTAATTTATTGTTTGACGTGATGAGAGGAGTCGAAATGTTTATTCGCACCGATTCGCCGCCCGTTCAGTTGATGTTCGGTCACAGCCGTTCGCTCCTGATTGTTAACGAAGTTTTCATTAGTAAATAACATATATTTTTGTTACTATAGGGACCTAAAACTTGTAAATATTGCGTCGCGTTCTCCTCTCTGAACTTGTTTTATTTAATATATTACAGCTATAGATATATCTACTTACAACAAATTTTTCACTAGCTACTTGAAGAAGTGCTTATTAGTTTGATTATTATACTCCAACATTACAAAGTGTTTGTATGTACCCTAATTAAATTCTATAATATCAAGAGTGTTTTCTTTTTATTATATTCAAATGCACCTTCTACTTGCCCTTGTAAATCTAAGTGTGAACACCGTTAGTTATATGTGTTCCTGGGTAATTTATTTTTGTATGTTATAGATTTTTAATGTAATCAGTAATCACTTCAGACTTAGAATGTGAACTTGTCCTTGAGAGCCCTCAAGCGCTTGACATGGCAATAATTCGGCAGAAACGTCAACGGCGAAAACATCACTCACCTTCGGTTTGCCGACGATATTGTGGTCCCTGTGGTCATGACAGAATCGATGGAAGAACTCAGCGCGACGCTCGAAGGCCTCAATCGAGTTTCCCAAAAGGCGGGCCTTAAAACGAATATGGACAAGACGAAAATTATGTCAAATGCCCAGGCTGCGCCCACCAGCAATTGAGAACGCGTTTCTCGAAGTTGTTGACCATTACGTCTACATAGGACAAACCGTCCAATTAGGCAAGTCCAACTTTGAAAAAGAGGCCAATCGTCGAATCCTACTCGGCTGGGCAGCATTCGGGTGACGTCTTCTTGTACCAAATACAACAATGCCTGAAAACGAAGGTTTTCGAACCGTGAGCATTATGTTATGATGACTTAGGGAACCGAAACGTGGTCTCTGACTATAGGCATATATCGGCATTGTGAGAAGGCTTAAAGTAGCCCAACGAGCTATGGAGAGGACTATGCTCAGGGTTTCTCTACGCGATCGAATCAGAAATGAGGAGATCCGTAGAAAAATGAAAGTCATGGACATAGCCCAGCGATGAGCAAGTTTTTTATATTTGTTTATTTGTAAAGTAACAAAACAAAACGTACTCTCTAAAACAAAAAATGTTGTGACAATTTAGTAGTTGTGTTTATTCCCGTATGTTTGTACCTATGCTAGCTAAGCATAGTATATAGCCTGTGTTATGATTTACTCCCCATATCAAAATAGTTTATCACAGATTGGGTTAAAGCAAGATAAACTGTTTTTATCAGGGTGGTAGAGGAGACATGGTATCGCATTTTTTAAAATGCAAAAGTTGTGTACGTGCAGAAAATGACGTGAAATGGCAGTGGACAGTGCGACAGATCAAAGAACTGACATACGCCGTGGCGCAGTGGTCAGTGTCACTGACGACCTCTGTGTCTCCGTGACCCTAGGTTCGAATCCCGGCAAGGGCAAACATTTGTGCGATGAGTCTAGATGTTTGTCCCGGGACTTGGTTGATTGTTGTTGTGATTGTGTGTCCATGCCTCCCGCGACACAGGGAATCCTAATGCGGGGGTCTGAGTGTAATAAAAAAAAACTGATGGGTCGAAAGGCTTGAATACCACGTGCTGGCAAGCGCAGCATATGAAGCAAATTAATACAGTACTTCTCTATGATAGGAAGCTACTGACAAGGGGTGCGTTTCATTTTGCGCTCACAGTCCATACGTTCATACGTAAGGATTTAGCTGTTCCGAGATGATTATACTTAGTACTGACAGTGCTGACGCTCGTAAGCAAATCGGAACGGTGGCCAAACTTGGCAATTGCGAGTGGCAGCATTAAAATTATGTACCTAAATAAAAACGTGAGGCACCGGCTTATAATAGTCCCCCCCCCCCATTTCTACCCGTGGGTGCTGTAAAGAATCGGCTGAGAGATATCGTACCGGAGGGTGGGCAGCAGTATAATATTGTAGTCTTTGAGCAGCACCTGAGGAAAAAAAACATACTACGCTCGCCGACCCGCCTGCCAAGCGTGGCGTTTATTGGCAATCCCCCCCCTAGTGATAATTTGAACAACGACCAGGCCCCCTGTCCCCGGCAGCTCCGCTATTGCTGGCTCCAGTAGCGGCCAGTGTAACGGTGGAGCAGGGGGGGTGCTAAAAAGGAAGATTCCCTTCTACCACTCCCTCAATAAACGACCTCTGGCGCGCAACGAAAGGACTTTATTGGCAGAGGAGAAGATCGTCGAGCTGGAAGAAGAAATAAGTCAGTTGCGCTGGTGGGATATCCTAGGGTTATGTGAAGTCCATAAAGAGAGTGAGGACACCATAACCCTTAAATCCGTTAACTTACTCTACTACCGGGAAGGCGACGTAGAGTCCCTTGGTGGTGTCGGATTCGCAGGTTTGATTACCAACATCATTACCATCGACAGCGTTTTGAGCGGGGTGGCATACCTAATACTCAAAATATCAAGCAGATATTCGTTGAAGGTCATACAGGTATATGCACCGACCTCGAAACTCAGAACTGATGAGGAGGTAGAGGCTATGTATGAGTAGGGCCAGGAGTAGGTAGTACATTAGTAGGGCCATACATACCTCCGAGACCCATTCCACTGTTGTTATGGGGGACTTTAACGAAAAGTTTAGCAAAAGAAGTGATAGAGAGTTGAGAGTGGGGCAATTTGGCTATGTACAACGGAACCCCAGTGAACAGAGGCTGGACGATTTAATGGAGAAAGAGGAACTCGTTATGATGAAGTCTTTGTCTCAGAAGCCGCCTCACAGGAAATAGACCTGGTTGAGTCCCGACGGTTCCACAAGAAATGAGATCGATTTCATCATGACCACCACGAAACATGTATACAATGATGTATCTGTGATCTACAGGGTGAAAACCAGCAGTGATTACCCCTGATAAAAGGCACATTGAATAATAATGTTAAACTTGAGAGGTCCCGTTTGATGAAATCCATGCTCCAACCTCAAAATGCCGATATTCAAAACCCCGAGAGCTTTTAACTTGAGCTATCCAATGCGGCAGCATGGCGTCCGCCAAAGCAGAGGTGCTTGGAGGGATCAAGAGGTTCTATGGACAGCTATACTCTTCGGTCGCTAAACCTGTTGACAGCTTGGCCCAAGTCCCATGAGCCAAGCTAACCCGACAATATACCGAAGACATCCCGGACATCAGCCTATACGAGATTAGGATAGCTCTGAAAAAGCTTCAGAACAGCAAGGCGTCAGGTGAGGACGGAATCACATCAGAGCTTTTGAAAGCGGGTCACCGATACTGAAAGTCCATCAGAAGCTCTTTTATGGCGTTGTCCTCGAAGGGTCATCGCCGGAAGCATGGAAGTGAGGCGTAGTGGTGTTTTTAAAGAAGGGTGACAACACATTGCATAAGAACTACACCCCCATTTCGCTTCTGAGGCATGTTTACAAGCTGTTTTCAAGAGTCATCGTGAATGCTGGTTACCGAAAAGGCTACAGCACCATAGACCACATCCATACGATCCGACAAGTTAAACAGAAAACCGAAGAGTGTAACTTGCCCCTATGTTTAGAGTCTGTAGACTATGAGAAAGCCTTTGATTCGATCGAGACGTGGGCGATACTAGTCTCTCCTGCGTTGCCGTATTGACCATCGGTATATCAAAGTGTTGAAGTGTTTGTAGATAACGCCACCATATCGGTCCGAGTACAAGAGCAAATTTGGAAGACGATTCCATTGCAAAGAGGCGTGAGACAGGGAGACGTTATCTCTTCGAAACTGTTCATTGCCGGATTGGACAGTTCTTTCACGGTAAGTTGCACTAATTTGCACCACTCGATGTCTTCAGTGGAAAAAAATTTAAACCTAAAAAACTACAATTAGTCTAAGATCCGATTGCAGAATTAGTGTGCTCATCGAGTACATGCGATAAAATAGCGATTTAAACATAAATCACGATTTTAAACTTCATCAAAATACATAAACTTTAAAAATGCAAAAATTTACAATCATCTGATTTCTCTGACATTAGCACACAAAAGCGTATTATTTGCGGTTTATTTTTTGTAGCGTGTAACGTTATAACGGTGAATACAATTTTAAACCGGGTGCATTCACTGTGAGCACTGTATTCAAATACTCCAAAAAATAAACCAAACTAATAGTCTGTGCTTTAAGATTTTGTTTATGCTTTCCTCATTTTGGTTTGTGTTGTGCGGTGGATGTTGAATGTTCATTTGAAAACGTTTAAAAAACAAATCCTAAATGGCTGATTCTACGGCGTCCGAGTTAAGTAAGTTGAAGGTAGTAGAGTTGCGCAAAGAATTAAAATCGCGAGGTTTGCAGACCACTGGTGATAAAGCAGAACTCATCAGTAGACTGCAATCAGCGATGTCTCAAGAAGATCACGCTGATATTAATTTGGACTCTGACGAGATAGACTCTGATGGTGTTCTAGAAGATGAAGATGATAAAAGCCAGACTGATATATTGGACGATACCACCGCTGACACGCTAAATGAAGAGCTAACGCTGGAAGAACCGCCCTCGCAACCGGCCACCGATGAAATAAAACCTGTGAGGATTCTGAAACGAAAGATAACCTCCGAAACAGCCCTAGCGAAAATTGACAATAAAGAAGGGGGTATAGAACTTACAGCTAAGAAGATTGTACTAAATAGAGCAGCTTCAATAACGACCACAGCCCAATCGGCTGGAGAAGAGACAACAGGAAACACAAAAATTGAAGCTCCCCCTGAGAGTAATAAGCCGAAAATAACTGCTGATATTGATGCAAAGACTAAGTTAGAGTTAAGAGCAAAGCGGTTTGGTTTGCCTGTTAAGATAAGTGATAATGAAAGGAAAGTGGCCCGATCAAAGCGTTTTGGTCAAAATGATGGTGGCAATACCATCAACAGTGGTACACTCACTGAAAATATGGATAAACTTAAACAAAGAGCAGAAAGGTTTGGGCTGTCAGTTTCTAAAATTATGACAGACATTGAAAACAAAGAGAAGCTGGAAAGACGTAAAGCAAAATTTGGTACAGCTTAGCTGTTGTACAACTGTATATACAATAATGATGACATCATCTCAATCACAAATTTCAAATAAAATAAAATTTAGGCTAAATACAGTTGAAGCTGGATATAATGAGTTTTCATTTAAGTAATTTTTTTTTTTACATATTATAACTGTTGTTCTTTGATTTGGTGACTTGTAATAATGCCTATGTCTCTCTTTTTCTATTCATTTGTTTTACCAGCTAGAGGTTACTTCTTTTATTTTGTGACATAACTGTCTTGCACTATAAGTTATACAAATAACTATCTAATAAGTGTGTATCTACTAGTATGACCAATAAGTTCTGATGATTGTATTAAATATATAACCAAATATTTTACCTTAATAATGTTTATAGTGAATTTATACTATTTTACATACAATGTGTTCCGCACAGGAGTGGTGTGAGTGGGGAAAAAATAGTTTGGGAACCAGTGAACCAAGTATGCTATTTTACTATCTATCCTACTAATATTATAAATGTGAAAGTTTGTGAGTATGGATGTATGTTTGTTACTCTTTCACGCATAAACTACTGAACAGATTTTGATGAAATTTGGAACACAGCTTATACCCTGGATTAACACAGGCTTATTTTCATCATCACCATCATCATTTTTCACGCGGGTAAAATGGATTTGGATGAAAATTGTTGGTTGTAGATACTTCAGGGTCGGGAATAACCCATAGGCAACTCTTCATCATAATTATCAACAACTCAGGTGAAACCGCTCGGCGCAGCTAGTTCATAATAAATTAGTTTGAGTAATTACATAAGTACTATCTTTTCTCAATTTTCTTATTCTTCCTTTATATTTTAATGAAAAGGATTCATGTAATTTCATCTTACACTTAGTTAAATTTGATTTGGTCATTAGTAATAATTATTGAATTGGTGCTCCCCAGTTGAAGACCCCCTCATATGACTTAAGGTCAACAGTTTTTCATTGCCAAATAAACATTGAGATAGTTGTAATTATAAATAATCCCTTGTAATGAGAGGTATGTTTATATCCAGTTTTGCCTGCAGTATAACTTTCAATCTATTGATTTGAGAATAAACACTACTTCAATGTGCTTTTTGTTTAATGAAAGTAACTAAGTAAATTCACTAAGTTACAAGTGAATGACTTAAAATAATTTTTCTTAGCAAATGGTCGCAGATGAATTTCAATCAACTAATAGCTTGATGCACGTTTTTAAGAATATTATATGAACATAAATCTTTTTTATCTTCCTCTAATATCATTTATAGATTTGACTCTACATCTGTCTTTATTTTAGCTGTCAGTTGATAACTTTTACCCATAGAGTTTGAGGTTATAATTAGAATTTGCTGCACACAAACTCAAGCTTCCTTTGCAACACAAGATTACACAGTTATCTATTTCAAATGCAAATTTGATTTCATTAGATTTGTGGTTTGATCATAGAACCTATTTCATGTGATAAAGGTGGCTAACTTTTTTATGGGCTTCTGCAAATGACGAATAGTGTTTTGTAGAATCTACTAAATGGTGAATAGAATATAAATCGGTGTTATAAATAAATCACAATGTAGTTTCAACATTTTTAATGTACATACTTAAATAAAACAACATATATAAATACAATTATCATAAATTTATATTATCATAAAATGGCATTTCTTCAAAATCAGCAAGTATTGATAGTGATTCCTGTGGATTAGTCTTTTGTTCATTATCAACAGGACATTCATTAAAATCTTGTGGAATGTGGATTGCATGTAGCATATATGGCTCCTTATATAATAGAGCCCACCGAGCCGCTATAAGTTCATGTAATGACTTCCTGAATGCCATGCAGTGAATGAATCTGTATTTAATATATTTAATTCTACTAAATCCAAGCTGAGCAAGAGTGTAACGCCAACACTTCATAAGTTTGGCATTTGCCCCTACATGTTTCGAGTCAGGAGTACATATAAGTAATAACCCCCCAGGTTTTAATAAAGAATAGGCTTTTTTGCATGCAGAAATTCTGAGCTCTGAAGTAGGGATGTATTCTAACAAAAAGCTGTAAACAACAGCATCAAAGGATTCTTGTTGCAGTTGTGTGACCGTATTGTTTATCACCGTTGTTTCTGAGCCGATAGGAACATCTAAAATGTCACATTGGAGTACAGAACTGTTAGCAGGGCATAGGTCTATTGCTGTTACTTCTAAAAAATCTTCATATTCTTTAAAAGGGTTATAACAACTTCCAACATCAAGTAATTTTATACCATTATTAAAAGTCTCATTGCACTCCACTTTTAAGTTTATTTTGGCAGCAATAGTTTGTTCTCTTTCATGGTAAGTTACATAATGTTGCTCTAGGAAATAGCTTAGACAATAATTGGCAGCCCATGATATTCTAGACGGGCCTTCATTCTCCGTCCAATGTTCAGTAGCTAATTTCTCCATGTATTTGGCATATTGTTTCAAGGTGTCCTTCTTTTGACAATGCTCTTGCCATGCTTTTTCTCCTCCTATTATTAAGGCTGTTTTTCTTAAAGATATATGAACATCTTTGAGATAGCTGGATAACATCTGATGTTCTCTAACCTCTGGATTCATGTACTTTTCGCTTGTCATAATAGGCTCATAGACAAGTAATAGGCTTTTGGGTTGTTCAAAACGGTGACTTGACGTCTTCTTTAGTTTTACTCGCATTAATGTATATGGTAGTGGTCAGCGCTCATATCTGGGGTCAGAGATCGTCAGAGCACGATATGCTGTTTTTTAACACTTTTTAATATCGTTTTTGGTTTTATTCGTAGAGTAACTTATTTTTCTGGTATCTTTCTCAGTTACATCAATGAGTATCACAAGCTAAATAATAAATAGTTAAATAGACTACTGCGCAAAAACGGACATCTCTAGAATAGAACATTGTTTTCAACAAAACTGGACAAAACCCGGGGGTGAAACGTCGAAATGGACGGGCCTATCGGAGTGAAATGTATGGAAGGTAGTTCCACCTATGACACATTTCGCGAATTAATTCACATTAGTTCCAATAGTACGTAGAGATGGCGCTAAAAAAATAGATAAAATAAGATGTTGCCATTGCTATATACGTTCTTACAAAGTAAATTAAAACTTCTACGTTAGGAGGTTTTGAACTAAGTTTTGATTTTCTTATATTAATTATAATTAAAGCGCAAAATCTTTACGTCTTGAAAGAGAATTTTTCTTTTTATATTCTAGCAATAATTTGAATTTTCTGTAGTTAGGATTTAAAAATTTGTAAAAAAATTGGTTGTCTATAAAGTCGGTTTACGGACGATAGATCCCACCACCCCGACACACTTTGATTATTTTATGTAATACAAAACTCAGGTGGAACGTTACGCGGAACGTTACTATTTTTCATGAGTGTTGCTGGTATTCATCAATTTATAAAACGTTATCACGTCAAAAAGTTTGTTTGTCTACTTAAAACAGATATCATTTTTATTATCGCATTTTAAGTGATTTACGTGCCAAAAATAAGTGTTTATGGAAATAAAACAATAAGCATTTTCACAAGGAAAGTGATTTTTAAAAGTTTACCTGCGCATTTTTTCTATTATTAAACGTAAACCTACAAAATATGTAAATTTTATAAGTTTGTTCAACAAACAATAACTTACGTTGATAAATATGTATAGAATACCTAAACATCCTGTTTGAGGTAATATTCGGGCATATTGGGCCAACTAGTTTAAAACCACCATGTGTGCATTGATTATTCGTTTATGTTTATTCAGCCGGAGACTGAATTTTTGCATTTAGGATATTTAAATTTCATTTAGTAAGTAAGTATTTTATCTAAGTGGCGAATTTACGGAACGTACCTGCGAAGCAATAGCTATGAAACATTCTAATCTGATATGCGTGATAAGATAGAGTTAACCTTATCTTCTGATTCGGATTAATGCTCTTGAAGAAAGCTCAAATAAAGACATGGACACTATTCAGGGGTGAACACTTCAAAGATCTTTAGGACTGAATATAAAATTTATATTTAGAAAATATATATTTATATAGATTTATATGTTAATCCATAAATATGTTAATTGTTGGCAGAGAACCAACACTTCAATAAAGATTTATCCATTGAAGAAAAATACAATAAGTTCATACAAATATTAAAAGAAGCGACAAGAAAGACTAATACAGAAGATAATATAACAGTTTCAAAACAAACACAGGAATTACTTCAAGAAAGGAAGAACCTCATTAAAGGAAAGGAAGATAAATATAAAATATCAGAAATTAGTAAGAAGATAAATGAACAAATTAGAAAAGATAGAAAAATTAAACGAGACAACACTATGAAAAAACACATAGAGAAGACAGGTGGAATTAAAAAGGCCATAAAAGAACTAACAGTTAAAAAGGACTGGATGCCAAAAGTAAAGACTGACAAAAATAAGTACACTTGTAAACGACCAGAAATACTGGAGTTGGCTACAGATTATTACAAGAAACTATATAAAAGCAACAAGAACAGAAGAGCTCAAATAAATGAACTAGAATCTGTAGGAAATAATATCACACCTACAATTTTGACGGAGGAAACAATGGAAGCAATCAATTCTCAAAAAATAGACAAAACTCCTGGATCTGACCAAATAACCAACGAACTACTAAAATCGGTTGCAACGACCATTGCTCCGATATTGACGGAACTGTTTAATGAAATTATTGAGACTGAAAATATACCCACCGATTGGACAAAATCAACTATAATTTTATTACACAAAAAGGGAGATAAAGGAGACATTGGAAATTATCGCCCAATTAGTTTGATGTCCAACGTGTATAAAGTATTTTCAAAAATTATACTCTCGCGAATTACAACTACACTTGATGAAAACCAACCAAAGGAACAAGCCGGCTTTAGAAGCAAATTTTCAACGATAGATCACATACACGTTGTAAGACAAATCATACAAAAATATAAAGAATACAATAAATCCTTTTATATAGGATTCGTCGATTTTAATAAAGCCTTCGATTCTCTAGAACATTCATATATTTGGCAAGCACTACAGAGCCAAGGAGTGGAGGCCAAATTCATAAAAATTCTTCAAAACATATATTGTGGAAGTGTAGCACAAGTGCGGCTTGAAAAGACTGGTAGTCAATTCCCAATAGAACGAGGGGTTCGTCAAGGAGACCCTATATCGCCTAAGCTATTTACGGCGGTTTTGGAGATGATATTCCGGAATATGAATTGGGGAAAAAATGGCATTAACATAAACGGTGAAAATCTCAACCACTTACGATTTGCGGATGATCTGGTACTCTTTTCTGAATGCCCGAAAAAACTGCAGCATATGCTACAAGAACTGCTAGATCAAAGCGCAAAGCAGGGCTATCGATGAATACAGCAAAAACGAAAATAATGACTAATTCTGCGAAGACCTATAATATCACCGTAAATAATGAAAAAATCGAATATGTAGAAGAGTATGTTTACCTAGGGCAGTTAATATCACCAAGTGACACTATGCAAAAAGAGATCGATCGGAGAATAGCCAATACTTGGAAGAGATACTGGTGCCTCAGTGAAATAATGAAAAATAAAGATATGCCAATGAAAGACAAACGAAAAGTATATAATACGTGCATTCTACCATGCCTGATCTATGGATGCCAAACATGGGCATTGACAAAAAAACAATTAAATAAAATAAACATATGCCAGAACAATATAGAAAGAAGTATCACTGGAATAAAGAGAAGAGATAAAATTAGATTAACATACATAAAAAACATAACAAAATTAAAAAGCGTCGAAAAAGTACACAAAATTCAAAAGTGGAGATGGGCAGGACATATGTTAAGAGAGGTACAAGAAAAGTGGACAAAGAATGTAACGGAATGGTACCCAAGAGATGGCTATAGAAGTAAAGGCAGAAAAAATCAAAGATGGGAAGATGACTTCAAAAGAATAGCTGGCGGAGAGTGGCTGAGAAAGTCAAAGGACAGGAACTTGTGGAAAACATTAGAGGAGGCCTATGTCGAGAGACAAGCTGTTTCCTAAACATACGTCGATACTTAAAAATATATAATAAAATTCTAGAAAATAAATAAAAAATAATTAAAATATATATATATATATAATTAGGTTTAAGTATTGTAAATTTTAACAGCAATAAAGGCTTATTATTAATATTATTATTATATATATGTTAATCCCCTATTTATTTGTAGTCTTCTTTTGCCAAGCTATAATTCATGGTTTAATTGCTCTAAAATTAGTATGGCAAGTAATCTGCATAATCTATGGTAACCTGATCGTCACACAGTGCTGCCCACTCTACGTTTATTTACGTAGATCTACGTCTTTCAGACTTTTCCTGAAAACCTATGTACTTTAGCTCCAGAATCTATGTATGTCTCATAAAATTTTATAAATTTGCAAAATAACATTATAATGAGGCTATATACATATTAATTTGCATAAAAAATCCGTTTCACCCTAACGCAGTCATGCCTGGCCAAACTACAAGACAAAATAAAATTTGCGTTTGTAAATATTCTAAAATGAGTGTTCCTTCAGGTGTTTATGTGGAATTATGTTAGATCATTAACCGTTGCGTGACTGTCAAAGCGCTTAAGGTTAGAAAAGTGGAACAAAAGGGCCTTTATGGCAAATCTGCACTTATTTATTGTTCTTCGCAATTTCAGAATATAATACAGTAACGGTAAAGTTTCTACTACGCCTTTGAATTGTAGGGATAGCGGCGAGCTACTTTCAGGCTAAGCTTCTAACTTATGTGCGCAATTTGATCCAACTAAACTTGACGCACAGAAAATGTGGAGCGAAAACAATCATCCAAAAGTAGAGAAAAGAAAAGTAACCTATAATATTTCGACTGAATAAGTGGCTATATTTAAATTTAATTGTTAAACTAGCTCCGCCCTGTGGTTTACCCACATGGTGATGATGACGATGAAAAGTAGCCCATGTGATATTCCGGACCTGAAGTTTCCACATACTAAATTTTATCGAAATCGGTGCCGTAGTGGTACCGGCCTAAAATAGTACTCTCCCATCTCTTCTCGTGGGTGCCGTAAGAGTCGGCTAAGGGATCACGTACCAGAAGGTGGGCAGCAGCGCCTTCTGAGAATTGTAAATCATACTGCGCTCGCCAACCCGCATGCCAAGCGTGGCGAGTATTAGCAAATCCCCTCTATATGGGGGAGGCATATGTCCAGCAGTGGACGCACATGGCTGAGAGAAGAATCGAAATCGGTGTAGCCACTTGAGAGTGAAGAGGTAACAAACGTACACACAAACTTCCGCTTTTTTAATATTAGTAGGATTCGTCATATTTTTGAGCTTCCTGCTTAAATAGTTGGCTTCAATAGTGCTATTATTTTTGAAGTTATGGAAACAAGTTGAAGAATGTACTCTGCATAATATGATAGTTAGTCATTCCAAAGTTTAGGTAAAAGAAGAAGGTAGCAAATAGTTATATTTGTGTATAGTGTGTTACCTATAGAGATTCTTTAACTTAGAAATTGTATTACAGGAATTTGATGTTTTGTACCTTCTAATAAAACTCAAATATTTATAGTACATTGGCTCACAGTACAGGTACTTGATACGATAATGCGATTTAATCATAAAGTTACAGTAGCAAGATCAAAGTAGGAATTAGTAACAATTGAAGTATGTTCCGCTGTGCGAGTGAGACGATACCATTTTATAGATATTCGTTTTGGGTACTAGTAATAAGTACAAGCTGGGAGATGAAAATATAAAACTGGAAAAGAGACCAGACGTGTTCTGGGTTCTGAGAAACCAAGCGCTTGGTGTTATATGACTGAAAACTAACCGTTTCAAAAAATTCCTAAATTGGCTCTTGATTGCCTGGTAACTCACGCGACGCCGATTGTTGAGATAATGTCGCAGAAACTGCAACGATGAAAAAAAAAAGTAGTATAATTTTGGCCAAAAATTTTAGTTGCCATGTGCAATATTTTCTTGAGAGCCTAAATCCAACCCTGCTTTCCTGGGGGAGAGAATAATGAACGACCAGACAAATAATGTACAGCCCCAATTGCACGCCCCAATAATTGGTGTACATGTACACGGATTATTGGCTATACAATATTGCCCGTACAAAGTTTGTCCGGGTCGATAATGTACGGCCAGTATTGTACAGCCAATAATCCGTGGACATGTACACTAATTATTGGGGCGTGCAATCCAGGCTGTACAATATTGGTTGTGAATTATCATCCCGTTCCGATTTTGTACAGGCAATAATGCACGGCCAATAATTCGTGTACACCCATAGACAGATAGAATTCCCAGCTTGCAAGTCAATGCTTCCTTTGCCTTGTGCCAGTAGCCTCAGACTAAGCAATTTTTTGTTATGGCTCATGCCTGTTCCCAATATATGTTGAAAAGATTTTGTGACGAAGTGACTGAAAATGAGATAAAAATATAAATAAACCGACAAAAATAGGTTGATTACAAATAACGGCTAGGCTCAACTTTAGATTATAAGACATCCAGTTGGCGGTCCACTTCTTTTATGAGTAGGTCATAATAACGTAAGCCTCCACGTAAAATATTAACTTGCGGAAACAAACACTTTTCTAGAAATAATTAATTGAAGTTCGTAAATAATTTCGAACTATTTACCAAATTCTGCCATGGAACGTTCCGTTTCACTTAGTATTACCCTAGTGCTCACATTTTTTTTGGGCTCACACCTCTATGTGTTTAGGCACCGTCAAGTTTCTTTGGAACATCATCCTCTGATCCTTTGGAAGACCATGTCTATATTCTGTGTCCTACGATTAGTTGATTGCACTGGATCGTGCAAACGAGGCTTTGTCTATGGGTGTACACGGATTAATGGCTAGGTTCATTATCGCCTGTGCAAAAAGTTTCCGGCCCGTATTTCACGGCCAATAATCCATGTACACTGGATTCGAATTATTGGTTGCGTATTATTGGCCGTGCATTATTGCCCGTACATAATTTGTACGGGGAATAATTCACGGCCAATATTGTATACCCCGTTTTGCACACCCCAATAATTGGTGTACATGCCACGGATTGGCTGTGCATTATTGGCTGTACATTATTTGGTCGCGAATTATTGGCCATACAACATAGGGACTCCTTTGCCGGCAGGCAAGTTTCTTGAACAATTCGCTTTCTGATCAGTGGAACAATGTTCAGAAAGAAAGCAATTTCCTGAATTGTAAAGTTTTGAATGTATTGGTTTATTCTGTGCAATGGATCATTGCAAAACTAAAATTTGAAAAACATAAAATAAAGTAAAACATAACAAACAAGATACTCATCCTGCTTGTAGCGGGTACCTCTAAAAAGTTCATTTCAAATTGTAAGTATAAGCTTAATAATGTTCGCAACTGTTGTTTTTTTTCAGTAGAACGTTACCGTAGTCAAGGCGCACTTTAATAAAGTGTCTCTATGATTCGTATCGTATTCCCCCGCCAACAAAAGTCATCTGTAAATAATGAATAAACAGGCGTTATGGGATGAGGTGGTCGATGTTGACAGACTTATCAGTGAATATGATGAAACATTCATGCCATTGCCAGACATAGAATCTGAACCTCATCTTCTCATTTCTAAGGTAAGGACGAAAAATGTATATTTAAAAGTACCTTTTTTTATCATAACTGTACCGAGCCTGTCACCGGTAATAATAAAAATACTACATATTTTATGTATCTTCCAGAAATCAATATGTAGCATAAGTAAAATAGCAGTAATACTCTTTTCCGCAACTAGGCTGACAGTGCACGGCCCATTTTGCATGATAACGGGTGGTGTCTCTCAGTCCAGCCATCCAATATCGCCCAAGAAACCAAGCAGCTCACTGATGCCGATGCAGGTATTGTGGACAGTCCTTGGCGCGCCGAGGTAAGCTGCTCTTTGTGTCGCCACACTACTGCACTCAATGCGCACATGCGCGGCTGTTTCTTCTGCCTCCAGGCATCCTCTGCACAGAGGGCTGTCTGTGACACCTATTGTAAACAGATGTTTGTTAACATGGCAATATCCGGTTATAATTCCGATGACTGGTCATAATTTAATAGTCTTCTAGAGTATTTAGGGCTTAATGCCCAGAAGGTCTCTTTTGACTGCCTGCAATTTATAATACTTGCCCAGTTGTCCTGATGCTGTGTGATAGTTTGTTGGCCAATCCTAGATCTGATCTGATTTAACGGTAAAGGAATCAGTGGCTCTGAACCTGCTGTTTGCAAGCTCGAGCCCATCCTCGCCAGTTTATCAGCTGCATCATTACCTCTAGATTCACTGTGCCCCTTGATCCATGGTAGAGTGATCTTATTATTTTTTGTACCTACCTCTTCCAATAATGTGTGGCACTGTGTGGTCAACCCTGATGAGTGTTCATGTCTTACCAGAGCTTGTAGTACTCCAGCAATGTCAGAGAGCTGATGTTTTGATCAGTTACCTCCCTACAGAGTATTGCTGCTAGGGCCTCTATTATGCCTAAGCATTCTGCTTGGAATACAAAGTTATACATATCTAGGCCAGTAGCAATGTGTATGCTTAGGTCCTCAGAGAATGCACCTATTCCTGCTGCCATTTTTGAGCTATCAGTATATATTCTAACATCATGTATACCTGAGCTGTCACTAGGCTCTTCGTGTAATTTGTATAGTGTAGCTCCTGCTGAAGAAGTGTTGTTTTTGTACACTGTCATAGATAGACTTGATTAAGGAGTTATCAACTGCAAAGTTATCTGTCAGACTAGCCATAGCAGTGAGGCTGTGCTGGAGGTTGTCCAGGATGTTTGGGTCCCCATAACGCAGGCTTCTCTCCTCTGACTCCAGCAGCCTTTCTTCGGGGTCCCTCTATCCTGCATCTGCAGCGGGTTGAGGCTCCACAGTCATGCCTTCCATCTCTTTTGAGGTTGATGGTTTAGGCAAGGAGTGTGATGGAGCATCTGGAGTATCCTTCACTGGCCTTTCAGGGTAGGGCTACAGCTCGCTATTAAGGTACTTGCTGTTTGCGTAGGTGGTTAGTCTTGAAGTAACCCTCCTGGTCAGTAAAAGTTAACATACACATTTCCTAAGTTCAATTTTAGCCGACGTCCCTATTCAAGAAGAGTGGGTATGACTTTTCGGGAATCCCCAACGTTAGGAACAGCTTGTCCTCTCCATTTACGCTGTGGGTGTACAGCCGCCATGTTTTCACGAAGGCCCACTTGTTTTGGTGGGCTAGAAGCAGGCCCGTGTCCTCAACAGTGCTCACACACTCTGGGAAGAAGAGGGCTGACTTGACCATCTTTGCAAGGTCACACAGTCGGCTGACCGTGAGTCTCGTGCCTGCTTCCGCGGGTACGCTCGCAACTGCTGTTTTGAGCCACTGTAGTGAAGCTTCACCCTCTCACCACAGCTTCAGAGCCCCGTCTCTTTTGTGCTCACCTCTTGAGGGCACTGTATCAGCCAACCGCGTCGTATTGCTAGGTTCCGTGCGAGGCAGGGCCATTGCTGACTTAGCTATGGCCAATTACTATCGGGCTGCTGCCTTGGCTTGAAGAGACTGCGGGGGCCTGAAGCAACAGTTCTGGGGTCAGCAGTCATCTGCTTTTGGCCTCCATGGCCGTATCTCGCTTTGGGGTCCCAAACCTTAGGCTTTGGTCCCATTGAGCTTGAGGTTGTCTTTGGGGTCTCTGGCTTCTGCTGCTTGACTCGCCTCTTATGGATGTCTACACAACTTGCGCTCCTTTCCATAACTAACATAACATGATTAAAAGGGTAATGAGTCATCTTGATTCCTATCCCTCCTTTGCAAACATTTCCCAATATTGCAAAGAAATTATCATACAATATCTGACATTTAAATATTTGAGGGGGAAAAAAAAGTTCCACCTAGCATGGTTGTTCATGCAATACACCATATAAACTCTTCAAATATCTGACAATTTTGTAGCAAAATAATGGACAATGATTTGATCCATTGCCTCTGTAATGTATAAAAAAAAAATATCCAGCTATTGGACTTGAGTTTATTGTTTTATTTCAAAAAAAAAAATTTTATAAACCTGCAAGTAAGTATAAAACTCAAAGTTATCACTCAACATTGCAAGCATAAACTCGTGAGTATATATGCATAATATATGCTCAGTCTATGTATGCTAGATCTTTTCTATTTCAGGCATAAGTTCGGATGTATGGGATTAAATAAATATTTTAAATTTATTTTAACCGATATGAAGATGCTTATCGGTAATAAAGAAAAGTACTTTGTACTTAAAAGTAGTATTGCCTACCAAACATTAGAAAAAGAATATTTAATAAAATACTTATAGTTTAATAAATATGAAGAAAAAAGATGACCTATGCCTCTGATGTCGAGAACTATTTATGAAGAAAATTATATTGCCTACCTTGTCCAGCCACTTGGAAACAATATCAGTAAAATGCAATTACTAAAATCTGTTTATAGTTGGTTATTGTCAGTGTCCTTGCAGATTTTTTTTAAATGTATGTTGTATGTATGTATGTATGTTGGTTTTAAAGCCTATAATATGTGTTACATTTTGTGTTCAATTCAGGTACGCAAACATTACATGGAGCACATGATAAAAATATTGTCAGCAAACTATGAGACCAACCAGAGACTTGTAAACAAGAACATATACTTACCAAGTGCCATTTGGAAATGTGCTAAGAAGTTGGAAATGAAGGCAGCTCAAACATGCATGGTTGTTCAACTTTACAGAAAATGTATTGTCTCAATGGTGAGAGCACTTAATTTAAATTATTTTATGTATGTATTTCTATGTAAATCTATGGATATGTAATCTATGGAAATGTAATCAATGAGACATTGATTACATTTCCCAGAGTACTTTAATAATAACAAAGTAATTTTAGTGCTCATAGCTCAGTGGTGGGAGCGTCGGGTGTCAAACTGACGGACACTGGTTCGATCGCCAGCAACAGTTTGAGTTTCCGGTGAAGGTAACATCATTATCAAATTCACAGCATTGTGGTAGGGTACTTTCTTACCCACCTGTCTAGCTACCACTCTCAAGTTTGAAAAACTGCCGTCAAACAAATAGTGCGTTCAGGCAGCAATCCTTGAGAGCCAGTAAGTTTTTTGGTCTAGTATGATAACATCTTCGATCACATCATTGACCATAAGGTGATATAATAGTCAAACACCTATAGAGTACACTGGAGCAATGATAACTAAAGGTTAGTTATCACTCTGATTTGGCTACATGTGCAAGAGCTGCTTGAGACATTTGTGAGCCAAATCAACCGAGACATGGTTAATTGTAAACTGCAACTTTGTAATATACAATTTTCAGATAAACGAAGTAAAAACTGATACAAAGAGAGGAAGACTCTATAACAAACTGTATGAAAGTCTTCATGTTGAGCCTCGAAATGAGAAAAGAACACAAACTGTTATAACTGGTGAAAATTGTCAATGCTATGACAAGAAAAGGCGTAGGAAAAGATCCAGCCCATTAATAATATCACAAAAAGAAGAAAAGTCAAGACGCGAAAGCTTGAATCAAAGAGTGGAAGAATTGGCACATTTAATACAAGAAAATAACAATGAATTTCTTACACATAAGATTCCAGTAGTAACAAATATGCAAACCAGCCATCCTGTGATAATTCCGCGTCTAGCACCCATTCCTGAAATATTAACTGCTACTCCCAATCATCTGCAACAGCTCAATCCCAAAGCTATGTACCAACCAGCCATGACACCAATGAATTCCGAAAGGGAGTCAGATGATCTAATGCTCCAGTTAGAAAAATTATTTCAAGGGGACCAGGATGATGATGATTTGTTCACAAGCAACCTGACTGAAGACAATCATAAACAAATGTCTGATGGGTTACTACAACATCATAATGATCCTTTAACTATACAAGATCCTATTTCAAATATAATCAGTAATACACAGGGTTCGATCATTGAGAATCATGCAGCACAAATTAAATCTCTTGATGAAAGACTCGCGACACTTACTGGGTTATTATCAAACAATGAACCGCCACCTGCTACTGTGCTCCAACTACACCAGAAAGTGGTTCAAAAGAAACAAAAACTAAGCAGCAAATGGCAATGTGAAGAATATTTCTTAAAAAAGAATCTATTTGAATTGCTGTATCAAATTGGAGACAACAATAGGCTGAAACTTGCTAGGGTAACTATTTTACAAAATTTATTAATTCTCTGTTTTAAACACTACAAATGCTATATTAAATTCTAAAACTATAAGAATGACAGATAAGTACATCTTAAACTATTAATTATATTGATAATTATTGGCTATATAATATCATAATTATTTCAACATTACACCACGGAACTGTATTTCTAACGTAGCTCTACAAATTTATGTTAGAAAATTCACCGTTGTTTTAGAATCTATATGCAATAGCGCTTTCACCTGAATCAGTGCTTATTATGATTAAATACTTCTTTCACAATTGGAAAATAATTTTTCTGAAGTATAAGCAACAAAAGAATCATTTTATGATAGATCCAGTATATTATTTAAGGTTTAGTTTTTATTTATTTTCTTTACTATGAAATAAACTGAATATGTTAGGTGGGCATGAAATATTTAACCACGGTTTGTTTTATAAAATAAATGAGTACTGATGAAGGCCTTTTGGACACATTCAACATGAAGGGTTTTTTTAAAATAAAATTTTAACTATTTATGTTGGTTCACAATTGTAAATGTAACTATTATGGCAACTAGTCATTAGACTAGAATCCAGATTGTTATTTGATTTATATGCAATGAGCTTAATATGACAATTTACAAGCTCTGAAAAAATGCTTTACAAATCTGCTTAATATATTCTAGATTTATCAGACTCCAAGAAAAAGAGGAAGTTCATAGGCTAGTTTAGTAGCTAGTTTTTTTTTGTTGACTTGACTGACATTTGTTACCCCTTGAACCATAATATTTAGAAAATGTTTCAACTTCTATTTATATTTTTATATTTATTTAAAATGACAAAGGAGATCGGGCCCATAGAAATTTCATAAAAATATGGTTCGGTAGTTTTCACTTAAGTAGTATAATGTAGAAATTCGTTTTCATTCAAACTACATAATTATTATAGTTTAAGATGTTCTCCATGGAAGATAGTTATATAGATAAATTTAGAGCAAAACAAAGTCATGTCACAATAAATTACTAGAATTGCTTGTAGATTGTAGATGTGCCCTAATAAAATCAAATTGTATATTTTGCTCCATAAAACGTATTCTTCCTGCGGATGGACAAGAATTATTTGTTAAATAGATTCAATCTAGATAGCAACTACATTGCCAGAATATCTCAATTTCGACGTATTTTATAGACATAGATGGTGTACGGTGCTAATTTGTAGTTCTGACGTTAGTTTCTGTGAACATTTGCGCATGCGTCGGTAAAACAATTTGCAGGGAGCGAGACAGCTGTACAATAGTACAAGCACGACTCAAATATATCTCCTGCGCAGCTACATGCTTACAATGACAACTTCAAAAACACAAAGTTACGTCGTATATACCCTCGAAAACGGTAATCCTCTTCTAATTATGCCAATTTCTGAACTTATTTTCTTATTTTAAGTTGCATTATTCTCTAGATTAAGGGAATCCATGGAAATAAGTCAATATTTCGAAATGTTTTTTTAGATTAAAGAGATGTACTGGCGGCTGTTTGGTGAAGACAGTGACGATGAAGAAGGCATAGTGTCGCCTATCGATACACCGGATTTCGTCGCTAGTTGTAAGGCGCGCATCGACAGCTGGGTCATGATGATTCTAGCGCCTTACTATGCCAAGGGGCGTATCCAGGGGAAGGTGTTATACAAATCCGTGGCCAGACATCTGATCGAGCTTATATACAAGTGCAAGCAGTACCCAAGTGAGTACTTAACCTTTCCGCTGAGACTAAAGTAGGGTTAGCTTACTCTAACCTTACTCCTTGTTTATTAATACTGAATTTGGTTAATACATCCTTTTTACTTGGTCGTTTGCTAGTCCATGTTTATTAATAAGCCGTTATTGCTTTATAATTCCACAGGTAGACACGAAGTGACGAGTTTCGTAATGGACTTCTTGGACAACCGCGGCAAGATAAGGTGCGAGGCTGACTTCAAAGAGTTCAGGATTGACAATGTTCATGTACCTACTTATACTGTTACATAAGGATGTAGCTAAATACGAACACGAAATGTTCTTCGAGATTTAGTTTATACTAATGGGGAAGAAAACAAAAAGCCCTTTGCAGATGGCGCTGGCTTCGCTTGATTTCTCGAATGGTCTAAATTGTGACATTCTGTCTCTTCGCCGTTTTCTGAGTATTTGTATTAAATATTTATTGTAAATGTCATAATTTAGGTTGCTCGATGTGCAGAGTACATAACATCGAATTAGTAGTTGTTTCTTAAACTATTGATGCAATAATCGTTCGGAAAGTAATTAGTTTCATATTTATTAATATCTTCGGCACGTTGAATGATGAAATATCTTAGCAATTCTTTAAAATTTAACAATTTGTATTCATTCAGTATGGTATGACAGTTTTCATAAATTAAGCGAAAATAGCGACATCTGTGGTGAACATTTAGCAATTGTCATCTTCATTGACATTAACCAAAATAACTTTAGTATGGGGGCCTAAATAAATGTTTCAGACGCTCAGCCTACCCTCCAAATTATGCTACTGTGATACTAAAAAGTTTATGTTAGCTGCAGCGTAAATGAAACATTCATTCTTTGTGTGGTGTAATACAAGAATTCACTTGTCAAGTCAAATTTACTTTGTTTTGACATAAGAGTTACCGAGCTGCAGGGTAACTGCAAATCTCAATGAAATTGTAATCAAAATAAGATACCCACTGGTTACATAGATTTTCCTAGTCTGATATAAATTGTATAGTAGAAAAGTTGACGAGTAATACTTTTAACATTTCTCCACCCAACAATTATTCAAATCTGAATAAGAACAATCATAGATGTTTGTTCTCATTCCGATTTATACTAAAGCCACACTAAAGTCTTAGTACATAACAAATCTAGAATTTAGATTTTAAAATATGAAGAGTATTTGTAGACTCGTGAAAATGTGATTATCCTACCCCACCTCAATTCGCCATAGCGATCATTTGTTCACTTTTGGTTTATCAATAATTGTTTTGAATTAGTTCAGATGTTCTTGTACCTACCACATCGGGTACAAGATTTGTCCATGTACAATTTTTTGTTTATGTTTATCTGTTAAAATTATGCATATGCCACATAATTAAGTTTCTACCTAAGTTTTATGTAACAATATTGTTGATTCAGCTGTGGAAATAATAATGGGCCCTTGAAAAAACCAAGCGAGTATGAAAACTATTAGATGCACAACGAATGTCACTACATATATATAACACCTAGCTGCGCCCAGCGGCTTTACCCGCGTTGTGATGATTGATGATAAAAAGTAGGCAATGTGTTATTCCGGCACCTTAATTATCTACATACATCCAATCATCCAAATTAGTCCAGCCGTTTGAGCGTGATTGAGTAACAAACATCCATCCATGCAAACTTTCACATTTATAATATTAGTAGGATTAAATGGTAGGATGAATACATAATAACAACTGCACCATGTGCAGTGTGTGTTATGTGCTTGGGCTACATTGATTTGTTAAATTTTTGTATAGGTATATCAAGATTATTAAAAAAATATCTCCCTAATATTTTGAAATATGGGAATAAGCTAACTGAATTTGCTTTTTCTATCGAGTTTTTACCACAAACTATAAAACAACGCCCATGAAAAGTTATGGAAAGAATAGTTGTGCTTGATACTTGTTCGGACGTGAAGCAGGTTCTGCTTGACTGTAGAAAGGTCACTCGCATTAACTGAGCCTTAGCCATAATTATCGAAGTTCACGAAAATGAGACATCTCAATTTAATTCAAATGAAATTAACCAACCAATCAGGTTCAGGTTAAAACGTTGATCAGTGGCCTTTCTTTACACATGTGTGCCACAATTACGTACGTGTATTGGACATGTATTTCGACTACCGCGCTGTTATTTGCATACTCAAAGCTTTAGTAGTTTGTTATTGTGCAGTAGGAGCAGTGTTGCATTTAGTAAGGACCCCTGAGGAACACCTAGTGGTGTTCCTCAGGGGTCCTTACTGCTCTATTAACTGTGCAAGGCGTAGGAAGAAAGCTTACTTATAACGTTCGCTTATCGCGCCAAACCCTAGCGATATATAGACTATTACTAAATCATACCACTACCACCACACATCAGTATTATGATTGTCTGAGTCATTGATCTTGGAGCATGCTAAAGTACTGAAATAAATATTATATTTCAGTATTTTGAGTTACACATATAAAATATAACGCATCTAAATAGTTTCATAGTCGCGCTTTAGGGAATAAGAGCTTTATATAGACTGATATGTTGTTTTCTAACATTTTTGTTAAATAAATGAAGTTAAGATATGTACTCTAAATGTACATGTAACAAACATAAATAATGCAAAACACCAAAAAATGCTGGTTGATACCATGATATCTAAATATTTGTTTATATGTCTTAGAAATAAGATAAGTATATGAAAAATAGTTCAAACCTTGTGTTGCATGGCTTGTGCCTATTATAATAGTGCCACATATTGTTTCGCCTATTGTCTACTTGGAAACATTGTTATCTTTTTTATCTGCATGTATGTTAAGTTTAGCATATTATCTAAACAAGTATTTATCCCATATTAATAAGTTCAATTTTTTTGTTTGTTTAATTAGGATTACATTTGTTGACCGATTAACTCTTTTTGTTTAAAACCGGCTATTATAGTGATTACAGTGGCGTGTTAACGAATGTTATAAGTTTCTCTTCCTCTAAGCGATTTTTATTAATATGCCATTTTTTTGCTAACTTTGATACTTTATTGTCCAATTTCAATATTTTATATGAAGAAAGGCAACCAAAGGTTCAACCACCTGGCGTGTTTGACCTATATCTATGAAAACTCGCCAACTTATTTAAGAGTTCCTCGTTTTTCATATTTAAAATATGTATGTATGGTATCGCCATATATATATTTGACAAACTATTATACATTGCTGGTTTTATTTAATCACTCGCACATCACTTGTGAGATAAATACTATGGAGATATTGAAAAAAAAAACACTCTGCCGCTATACATATATACTACTCAAAACAGAATAAGGCCCACTGCGTGGTACAACAATGTTGTTGCTGTACCTACCTACCACGAAAACAGTAAATACATTACATTGTTTAACTTCTGTAACTACAAAATAATGTTATTGCTTACATTGTAGGGTAAAAACTGTTTGAAATAATGACCATGAACTGCTTTTTTAACTGAAATTTTTCAAATTCCATTTTAAATGGAAATATGAACAAATGAAAATCACAGGAAAAAGACAAATCTGTTCTTGTCATTTTTGTTTCCTTTTTTTGGTAACGAGTATGGCCTCTTTAGCAATGCACTCCTGACGCCTCGCATTCATAATCTGGATCAAATTCCTCACGTTTTCATCTGGAATCTCCTCCCAGACAGGTTTTAAGGCGTCAGTCAGCTACCATGGTAATACCTCAATATGAGACTTCTCTTACAGCTTTTTTGCGTGCTACATCCTAGACGTCATCACTTATCATCAGGTGAGACAGTTGTCAAAAGCAAGCTTATAAGTTAAAAAAAAAGCTTGGTTCGCTCGAGCTGTGTATGCACCTTGCCCCACTGATTAAACCCGCAGTTCAAATATGGAACGGAGAATTTGATACGGTTTGCACGTTGAACCCTGGTCAGAGGAATTCGAACTACACGTCGTCTTGACATTTGCTGGTGAAGACCGGTGCAATCGATTACGGATAGTTTGGTCACCGACACGGGCGCCCGTCCGCAGGTGGTGTGGAACGTACGGGCTGTTACTGTACGATCCCGACGAGCACTTAACTGGACGTACCGATCCTCGTGCGCCGTTGTTATATGAACTCTACCTGAGCCAGGTCTTCTGTCGACACTGCCGGTATCTTGGAAGCGGTTCCATGCATCTTGGATAGCTCAGCGAGAACAACCCAACTGCAAACCAACATAACGCTGTGAACGTCCTTCATGAATTATTGTAATGGCTCTGGTTGCAGTAATCGTATCCATGTGTCTTCGTACTGATGGCATGATTTGCGCGAGATGATAAATAATCAATTAAAATTGAAAAAGTAAAACTTTTCTCATTAAACAAGCGATACAAGCTAAGAGGACAATGGAAGCAAAACAGAATAACCTCCAATTTATATTTTTCTTAAAATGATGGCCATGCAGTACTTTTCAAATTAGGAACACGAACAACAGCATGAAAGAGATCACAAACCAAAGAGTTCGTAATATCAATGTAATGCTACTTAACAGTTACTCTCAGTTACTAAAGTGCACTTAATTATAAATAAGCTAGTGGCCCTTGATTTTGTTTTGAGTAGTATATAATTGTACGTATAATATAAGTATTATTTGTGATTCACAAGTATATGAAAGGTATTGTGTGCACATACAATGAACTAAAAGGCATGCTATTTTAACGAAAAAGCTCATGCCTTTTCTATTTTTGTATGTGATTCCATGAATTACATGGCATTTTTAAAAAACTGCCATGCATTTCTTATAGATTCCATGTAAACTAGAATAAGCTAAAACATATTAAATCGAAAAGGCGACTATTTGACAAACGCAAGTTCGTTTTTGTACAAATAATTAGTAATGTCGAAAACCTTATTAATTTTTCGACACTGGACGAAATGAAATGTGTTTTATTCATATCGTTCTCATGTTACTTTAGTAGGTGTTGTCTCTTGTTTAAGCGTTAAATTGTGGACTTGGACAATTATATTTAAGTTTACGTAATGTTTCCTCGTTTTATTTTTGAAAAATTTTAATGGGTAGCAGCCATGTCCAGACACTTTTGAGAAAATCACAGGGAGAACCTTCTAACGGAATTTCTTTTTTCCAAAAGACCGCACGAGAATAATAAATTTACAAGTATTTTATTTTTTTATTAACATTCACACAATGTCTTCAGGTCCTAAACTAGGCAGAGCCTGTACTGTGGTAACCTAATGACTGATATATATATACACCCAAACACAGGTCAAACAGACATGTTCATACACACACATGTTTGACCTGTCCGGGAATCGAACCCGGGACCAGCGGCTCAGAAGGCAGAGTGCTACCAACTGCGCCAACCGGCCAGTCGAATATTTAGTGTTTAGTGTATAATGAGAGGTACCTTACATGTATGTGCTTTAATTGAAAATTGTTACGACTCAGATATTCAAGACGCCGCTGGGGGAATGTTTGGTTGGTTGAATATTCTAAACGCATCACTGACTGATTATTCGTGTATGAGTTTATGCAAACAGGTGTCTTTTTTCAAATCTATATCCGTGTATTCTGCAGTATAATTTTAATACTATTTCACTTCCGTACTTCACAGGCACGAGATGGGTTATTTTTTCTGATAGTTATAATTGCGTTTTTAATATTTTGTGGACGGGTTACCAATTTTTTGACAGATTCTATAAATGGGTCAAATGTTTGACTCTTAGTATATAGTTACTTATCTATGTGTTTGACAGCGCTCACACTGCTCTTCGTCGTACTCGTGAGCGTTCTCAGCACAGGACGATGACGTCATATAAATGTTGTGTGCAGCCAACTATCAGTGCAATTCGGAATGATTTAAAGCACGCTATCTGTGCTCAAAGCGCTTAAAGCTCAAGAAGAAACGCACCCTAAGACGTCCACAGCTGGTCCCATAGAGAGCGGCCTGCATCCAGCCTCTTTCTACGATTTTGGTCAGGTCGTATACCCACCTTATCGGGGGACGTCTTATGCTACGCTGGCCTGTTCGTGGTCTCCACTCAAGCACCTTTTGACCCTACGCACCATCTGCGTGCTATGTGTCGTGTCTACTGTCAATTCAACGTGCTAAGCCTGGGCTATGTCCATACCGATAGTTGTTCTGCAGATTTCGTCATCTCAGATTCGCTCTCCTACACAAACCCCAAGAATAGCACTAAAGCTCGTGCTACCATGAGCTTGCTTCCAAGGCCCATAAATGAGACCACGTTTCGATCTCGACCAATCCTCTACAAGGTACAAAGGGTTGGAAAATGAAACTGTAAATAATAGGGAAACATAAGCATAACTTGGAAAATCCATTGGATGTTTCAAGGACTTTTTCTGCTTCTAATATCTACTTCTATGCCAAGAAGATTGGCTGAACGACCGCTACACACACATCAGCTTGGTAAAATAGGGTAATATTTTTTTGTGCGGGCACAAAATACTGGGGCTATTGACTCTGGCAATGTTAATGTCGCAATGCCATGAAAGGACGTCATTTTGCACCGATACATCTCAAGTTTGAGAAGGCTTTCCATGACACAAACGTCATCAATATTCTCATGTGCAATATTCTTTGTGCTATAATACATTTTTATTTTGCTACTTTCAAAAATATTCGTATTCTTCCTCGTACCTTCAACATTTTAAGGCCACAATAGTCGATTCCTAAATACAAACTTATTATTTATGAGCTTATAAAGTAATTTATTATGCACTTATATGACTTTATAATATATATATATATAATAAGTACATACATACATAATTCACGGCAAAAAACTGAGTTTAACTTCTTTAAATTATAATTTGTTAAATATTGTATCTAAAAATAATAGATCTGAAAATGCGATGCTCGCGGAAAAATAAACTTGTATAATATTATAAGTACTTAACATACTTTTTTAAAATAAAACTAAGTAATACTTACATATTCTTTTATTGTCTCTTTTAGGATCTGATTCTGGACTATCAATTTCAGATTTTCGTTTTTGAGTAAACCAAGAATTTAGAGTTTTTTGTTTGACTTTTTTATTTACAGCTACTTTCTTATAACAATCATCACTTTTGTATCTAGAGTTGTTAACAGCCGCCGAAACAGGGTGCCATGAAAGATGTTTGACAGGTCTTAAATAGGATAATGCCATATCCGGATCTACATTGTCAACGTCCAGCCATGCCTAGAAAAAAATAATCCATCAGTAAGGTAATTCATGATGTAATATGAACACATTATCCTACTTTGATTAAAGGCAGAATAATTTAAAGGTTGGTCTGACTAAAAAACCGTCTATGAAAATCTAGAACTACAATCAGTACTTAGTGCATAGCAAGCATTGGAAGAGTCCTGTATCAACAAAAATTACAACTTTATCCGTTTCTAATAATCTATTATTATGTATGTTACAAAAATAGGAATGACAGTAGAGGACTCACCATAATCAGAAGAATCATGTGATAAAATCTCAGATAAATGAACCAGGAAACAATGTAAATAACATTTAAAGTGTTAAGATTTAAAACCTAACCATGTATAAAGTTAATTGTGATCAAGAAATCGCTTCTCGACCTTTCTAATCTACGGCAGAATGAGTTAGTTCTACGGCAATAACAGTTAGTACGAAAACTATTGGAAAACCCGACTTAGCTTTATCAACAGATGCCCAAGATACCTACTGGCTTAGCCTAGTTTGGGACTCAGCAAAATTACGCTCTTGGTACTTACTAGATAGGGTTGATTATTATGTAGTTATCTGTTATATACATACGCTTAAAACTGACTTTTTTTTTGATATATAAGGAATATTAATTGTCAACTGCAACTATATGATATAGGTATGATCTTTCAATATGAATATCATCATATCATTTATTCCTTTACTTACTGAAATGTTTTTAGCAAATTCTATGCCGCCAATTCTATTGTTTTCCTTCCCTGTCTCCCCGACCGTGACTCGTTGGGAATGACGAAAAGTTGTCCCATCGTGTAACAGACAGGTAACAGTGTCACTGGTTGGGAATTTTGAAATATAAAAATCCCATCCACTAACAGTTGAGGGTGTTACTCGATGGGAACAAACCCTATAAACCGCATGTCCTCTAGGACATGAGCACATGCGGTTTGCTTTAGAGGAGTCTACTATTCTCGTCAATACGGGTTGTCTATTAATATGAGTGAGAATATTTATGAATGCTGGTGATCTTGATTAAGGTATGAAGGAGATATTGCTTGTAAATCTTGGATGACACATTACTTGTATTTGGTCCTCAGTATCAAGGATTGCCGGCATCCTGTGGTGCAGCCAACTCAGTGTGTCATTAGATTCCATAGTGATGACAGAGTAGGAGTAGATGATGGTGCCTTCATCTCGCCACACACTGTAGAGCCCAGCCATGAGAAGAAGACGTATGCCAGTCCAGCCAGTTTCTTCATCATAGCTGTTGCTCCAGGTGTGAGGGTCATCAATCTATTAAATAAAAAATGTGCAGCTTACAATAATACCTGGAAGTGTGATTTAATTTCGTGCAAATGCTATTTTGGGACAGAGTTATACATTGAATATTAAATCTTATCTTAATTGTTGGTATAGCATAGTACTAGGGGTGATCCAAAAGTAATGATAATTGGTTACTTAAGGTCCACATAAAAATCCAAAAAAAATTTTTTTCGCTAGCCTATACACTCACTACGTCAGCCTAAAAAAATCATATAAATAGGTCAGGATTTCCGGGAGATACATTCATTTGAATACGAACTGTCGAAGAGATAACATCAACATGGAGAAAAACGAAATTAGAGCTGTGATCAAGTACCTCTGTTTGAAAAAAATGTCTACAAAAGACATACACTGTGACTTGGTGGAAACATTGGGGGACTCTGCTCCTCCATATTCTACAGTTGCACGCTGGGCCAAAGAGTTTAAGCTGGGCAGAACATCCACTGAAGATGAACATCGCGAAGGACGCCCATCCACGTCCCTCACAGAAGACAACGTGAAAAAAGTCGAAGATGTTGTGTTGGCAGATCGAAGAGTGACCATCAGGCATGTAGCTGAGGTCACAGGGATCTCATATGGAAGCGTTCAAAGAATCATTTCGAACGAGTTGCATATGAAAAAGGTCTCTGCGCGTTGGGTTCCCAGAATGTTAACCGACGAGCAAAAGAAAAAACGAGTTGACATTTCGAGGGTCAATCTCGAAAAGTTCCAAGCAGATAAAGAAAATTTTTTGTTGCGTTTTGTGACTATGGACGAGACCTGGATCCACCATTTTGATCCTGAAACAAAAAAACAATCGATGACTGGGAAGCGAGCCTCCTCACCGACGCCAAAGAAATTCAAAGTCTCAAGTTCGGCGGGAAAGGTTATGGCGTCTGTTTTTTGGGACGCTAAAGGAATAATTTTGGTGGAATATTTGGAAAAGGGAGCCACTATTACGGGCTCTTACTACGCAGACCAAATAAGAAGATTACGGGAGGCCATTAAGGAAAAAAGACGCGGCAAACTGCGAGCTGGAGTGCTGTTTCACCAAGACAACGCACCGGCTCACAAAGCCGCAGTTGCGATGGCTGCCATTCAAGAAACGGGATTCGAACTGGTCGAACACCCTCCCTATTCGCCAGATCTGGCTCCTAGTGACTTTTACCTCTTTCCTCGGCTCAAGGAACACCTCCGAGGCAAGAAATTTGAAGACAATAGCGAAGTTATGGCCGCTGTTGAGGCGTTTTGGGAGGGTCAAGAAGAGGATTTTTTTTCAAAGGGAATCCTGGGTTTAGAAAAAAGATGGACTAAATGTATTGATTTGTTAAGAGACTATGTAGAAAAATAAATTATTATTTTAACTTTAATTACCGTGTTTTATTTTCATTATCATTACTTTTGGATCACCCCTCGTATATATTGAAATCTAAAATATTTATGACACATGGCGTCAATATTCCGGCTGTCATAAGCAAATCAAAACAAATTATATGCGCGTTGCGCGGGTTCTCTCGGAATAGACTTGAATTAGTCTGTAAAGTTCATACACGTGACAAACAAACTGTAATATACTTAAGGGTGTTTTGACCATATATATTCGTATTTAACCATAAAAATTAAACTACTTATCTTTTGTCTATTTAGAAAGACATACGCGAAATCCAGGTAACACAGATGTCAGCTGGAATTCTCGCTTACCATATATGTCAAATCTCCTTTATTAGCTCTACGTAGTATTGTAATCTCGTTGTATTAGCTGTGATGATAGGTATACATCTGTGTAATTGTCAAGAAAGCTTGATCATACCTGAATATTTTCGTGTTGTGGTGAATAGATATAGTAAGGCTGTTTAGTTTTTGCTGCTTTGGTTGTCTGCCACTCATAAAACCCTTCTACTAAAATAATACATCTGCCTCCATTCTTAAGAATTGGGCTGTAGAGCTTTGAACCTTTGATGTTCTCTAACCGACAGTTATTTGTACTCAATTTATGACTCCTATAATCACCCTGAAAAAAACAGTGTTTTTTTTTAAATTTGTGTCAGGTATTGACATGCATATCCACTCATTCTCGTCTTTGAAATAATGTAATGCTTGATCAGCATAACTAGACATATATATATATTAAATAAATGAATCGCTATTTCCCTTGGTCACGACATCACGCGTGAATGGCTTCACCAATTTAGATAAAATTTGGTATAAAGATAGATGGGACCTTGGAGAAGGACATATACTACTTTTTGCCCTTGAAGAAGTATGGTTCCCGTGGGATAACTGAGTTAGCGGGAAAAACGTATTGCACGCGGGTGAAACTGCAAAGCTCAGCTGGTATAGGTATACAATAAAGTGGACAAAAACTTATACACGCTAAAAGATACTATAATGTTAAAAAAATATAATCATTTGGATTAAGTAAACCCCTTAGCTAAAATTAAACTGAAATAATGCATCATCTGCAACAAGGTATATTAACAAGTGATCACTTAACACTCACAAAACATACTACTTATTTATTGTATTCTATGTTAAGTAGAAGAGTGGGTACTTGTTAGTGGTGATTCCTTGTAGAGGTTGTTTTTAACCGACTTCAAAAAAAGGAGGAGATTCTCAATTCGACCCGTATGTTTTTTTATTTTTTATTTGTGTTTGTTACCACATAACTTCCGACTAGGTGAACCGATTTTGATCGTTCTTTTTTTATTTAAAAGCTGGTTGGTGCTTCCCGTGTGGTCCCATTTAAATTTCATCAAAATCGGACGATCACTTTTTGAGTTACAAGTCAAAAACTGAAAAATGCGTGCTTATGCCTAGACGATGTTATAGTAGCGGGTGAAGACATCGGTGAACATACCTACACCACAATGACAATTGATCCCCAAAGTAACAAGGGTCACTAAATAGTGAAAAAAAATTTTTACCATAAAATGGAACCGACTTCAACACTCAGAAGTATGAAATAACTTGTCGAAGTCGGTACCATGAGCACAATATTTTGATATCAGTTACTTTTGAACTATCATGGTACCGACTTCAACAAGTTATTTCATACTTTTGAGTGTTGAAGTCGGTTCCATTTTTTGGTAAAATTTTTTTTTTACTTTTTGAATAAAATCACAGAGCTTAAGAAAAATGAAACTTGGATAAAAATAACTACCTACGTAATTATAAATCAAATATTTCCAATAAGAGGTAGATTACTAATTGTCTTTATTATCATTGCCAAGATGGCATCATTAAGTGCAACATTTATAATAGTTGTTGTACCTACACTGATTGAATAATGCTTATTCAACATATGGCAATTCATTCTTCTCAGGTTGTATTGGTAACTGCTGATTGTAACATGCATGCAGTGAAATATCTGTTGATCTATAAGCAATGTGTCGTCTTGAAATCTCTCTATATGGTAAGAATAACTTACCTTATGCCATGGAGGAATTATCCCCCACATCATCGGTTTCAGCACTCTAGCAACTGATGTCGCATTTCTGTATTTACTACCAGACACCAGTATTGGAGTTATATCAGTTGGGGATATATTGTATGAAGGGGTATATTCTTTTCCAGTATTGTGTTCAGGTAGCCATTCAGGTTTAATATAGGTAGTGCCATTCTTTGGCTTATAGCTGCAAGCGCACTGAAGTTGGTTTTTCAATAGAGATCTATAAAAGAAATTGATTGATGCATGAAATCTAGAATTTAAAGTAAACACAGTAATTAAAGCTAATACCAAATAAAAGAAATAAAAAAGAAAACGGAAAATGATTTCATACAACTTTTCAAACCCATGAAATGAACAGTAGGATGTTCCTGTGTTGTGTGATTCAGTTTCTTCCAATATGAAACACAATTTCAGTTTAATTCAACTTGCTACATGATTCATGAATGACAAAAGGTTATGGAAAAAGGGTTTGTTCCCGTCAAGCAACAACCTTAACTGTCACACTGTTACTGGATGGGAAAATTTTATATAAAAATTCCGAAGCAGTCACACTGTTACCTAATGGGAAAATTTTATTCAGGTTTGTTCCCATCGAGTAACACCCTCAACTTTCCCAATGTTACTGGATGGGAAAATCTTATTTAATAATTCCCAACCAGTCACACTGTTACCGGATGGGAAAAAAATATTTAAAAATTACCAACCTGTCACACTGTTACTCGATGGCACAACTTTTGTTGTTATTCCTCACGAGTCACAGTCAGGGAATCATTTTCATTATTTAAAATAAACATAGTTAGGTTAGGTTAGGGGAAAGGAAAACAAGAAAATGAAAATTAAACCACTTTAATCTCACTTCTTCTCACTAATATTATAAATGTCAAAATTTGGATGGACCAATGGATGTTTGTTACTCAATCACGCCAGAACAGCTGAACGGACCTGAAATGAAATTTAGCACAGAGATAGATTATAGTCTGGAATAGCACATAGGCTACTTTTAATTCCAGTAAAATGTATGATATAGGTCGCGTCATGTAAAAAGAACGCTGGCGGTCAAGGTGCGCATTAGGCGATTTATAGGTCTATTTGGTGGTGTGAGGTGAGGGGCGGGGCGAGCGGGTCACGCGCCGCTTGCTTGCCGGTGCGCTATTGGTTCGTCAGTCGATCTTTGCTTTCCGCGCTGTATCCACGTTACATTTGTTCCCAAAATACCATCGCGCACAAAAGTTTTTAATTTCAAAATGGTTTTACGTAGAAAAGTGAGAAAAATGATTTATGACGTATATTGTTTTATGAAGAGAGAAGCTGATAATAATGCAGTTGATAATTTGAAACAATGCATGAAACGGACCGCCGAGGCAACAAAATGTTCCGAGTCTACAGTGAGACGAATTGTTAAGGGATCAAAATGTTCCGAATTTCTTACTGTCTTCCGAACTCCTGGCAAAAATAAAAGAATAAAACAAAAACCAATAACAGATATTGACAGCTTTGATCAGGGTGTTATAAAAAGAATTATCCACAATTTCCACGTCACTGAAAAAGAATTGCCTACTATAGGCAAGTTACAAAAGAAATTACAGGATGATCTACATTTCCAAGGATCTGCAGCAAGTCTTAGGCGAATTTTAAAAAACATGGGTTTTAAGTGGAAAAAAACAGAAAACAATAGAAAAATTTTAATTGAGCAGTCACAAATTCGATTTCAACGAATTGAATATCTGAGAAAGATAAAAAGATATAGAGAGGAAGGAAGGCCTATTATTTACATTGATGAATCATACGTCGATAGTTCCCATGCGTCTCACCATTCTTGGACAGACGGACCCACCAAAGGCATTAAAAAACCACTATCTAAAGGTAGCCGCTTGGTCATAGTGCACGCGGGTGGTGAAGCAGGTTTTGTGCCGAATGCTTTGCTGACGTTCAAAGCCGGTAATAAAAGCGGTGACTACCACGACAATATGAATTCGGAGAATTACGAGAGGTGGCTCCGTACTAAACTGATGCCAAATTTACCGCCTAATTCAGTCGTTGTAGTTGACAACGCATCGTACCACAATAAACAACTCGACGCTGCACCAACGTCCAATACAAAGAAAGCAGACATGCACACCTGGCTCCGTCAAAAAGGAATTGAATTTGAAGAAACCATGCTAAAGCCGGAGTTGTATAACTTAATAAAAAAATACAAGGAGCAATTTAAAAAATTTAATATAGATGCCATATTAAACGAAGCAGGGCATTCTGTGCTTCGTTTGCCCCCATACCACCCGGACCTAAATCCTATAGAAATGGCCTGGTCCCAAATAAAGGCATATGTCGCCAGCAAAAATGTCACTTGGAACCTTACACGGATAACTGAGCTGGTTAATGAAAAAGTAAATTTAATGGGGCCAACAGAATGGGGGATACTATGCAACAAGGTAAAGGAAATAGAGGCCGATTATCGTAAAAGCGATCATGTGGTCGACATGATGACAGAAGCATTTATTATCCACGTAGGGGATGATGATTCTGACTCAAATGATGATGAAAGCTCAAGTGACGACAGCGACGACGATGAAATAGCCACCTCTAGCACCAACACCGCGTCCTCATCTGGTTTTCACGTTACTCACGACGACTTAATGGAAGGAGTTTCAACATTACTTTAATTTTTTTTTACACTTAATTACACTTTGTACACTTAATTAAACATGTTTTTATTTCTATATAATGATGTTCTTTCTAAAATATTTTTTAATTACCTACCAATAACCATTATACGAAGGCGCGACCGAAAGTCTAGTTCAAAAATAAAACAATAGGCATAGTGGTTTAGTGCGCGAGTGTACACATGCGCAAACACACCCCCTCCACTTTCTTTCAGCGTTCTTTTTACGTGACGCGTACTATACGCGTGGATTAATTAATGTAGCGGGAAAACTGTAATCCACGTGGGTGAAACCGCGGGGCGCTACTAGTTTTAATTATATAATGTAATCGTTATAGCAATTACTAACTATATGTATTTTCAGTTAACATTTAAAAGATAAATGACCAGGACTAACATGATGTTTTCATAGCAATTTTAAAGAAAAGTTGATCCAACACCTAATATAATATAAAATAATATGAGAGTCAACAATAATTATAAACTTTAACATACCAGCTATTTTACTAAACTAGTAAACATCATTATTATTTATTATAAACTTGGTTCCTTAATTCTAGTTACAATAATTTAATCACAATCATCACAGTATTAATAATATCAAATATTATTCCTTATTATTATGACACTATATGCGCATACGTGTTTATTATATAATAAACACATATATAATAATTATGTTATTAGATACACGATAAAAGAGGTGTAATGCAAACTCCTTGTAACTTTAACAATTTAGGCACCTTAAACATAGGCATAAAAATTTCTAAATATAATTTAAGAACTATGTTTATTTTAAATAATGAAAATGATGGAAGAGCTAGAATGTTATATTTTATAATGATTATTGACTATTATTTAAATTATTTTATTTAGTATTTATGTGACATTATTTATAATGTTGACTGAAAAATACATTGTTATAATAATTACATTTTATTATTAAAACTAAAGCAGGTTTATTTTTTTTTCGTTGTATGCCTTTCTTCTGACTGCCCGAACGACCTGTTGGGAAGGCATAAAAAGTTGTCCCATCAGTGTGACAGTTGAGGGTGTTACTTGATGGGAACAAACTATAAAAAATTGTCCTATCGTGTAACAGACAGGTAACAGTTTACTGGTTGGGAATTTTTAAATAAAAAATTCCCATCCATTAACTGTGACAGTTGAGGGTGTTAGTTGATAGGAACAAACCGATAAAGGTAATAAAAAAAGGTCACATAACAAATCAAAAAGTTACCAAATCTAATGCAGAGTACACATAACAATAATGATTGGGGTTATTTATACACCATATAGATTTAGTGTTTGACTACAATCTCACTTGATGGTCAGCGATGATATGTTCAAAGGTCTAATCACAGTAGACCTAGAATATTTACTGGCTCTTCAGGACTGACTGCTGTCTGAACACACTGTCATGTTTCATGATAGTTTATCAAATGGCTTGCCACTGTTTGGTGGCTAGCCAGGCAGGTACTCGAAAATACCCTGACACCATGCTGGGAATTTGATAATGGTGTTGCCATCACCGAAAGCTCAAGCCATAGGTGGGGATTGAAATTGCATCTCTCTAATTGACAGCCAATGCTGGGAGCATTGGCAACACTAAAGTATCATCACTTCATAATAAGTGGAGCCATGCTTATACTAGGTTTTAAACACTTCAATAATACTCAGGACGTCAAGTATATATTTCTTATGGATATATTATGTTTATTTATGATATGTATATTGTTTACCTACCTACTTATGACTAATATGTAATATATACATAAATATTACAAATATCATTTACGGAAGCAATATTACTACACAATATTTTTTCAACATTACATAATAGGGGATATCCTACAAATATTATATATGCGAAAGGTTTTGTATGTTTGTTACCTCTTCACGCTCAAACAGCTACACCGATTTCGATGAAATTTGGTATAGAGATAGCTTCTACCCTGGATTAACACATAGGCTTATTTTAATCATCACCATCATCACCGTTTTTCATCACCACGCGGGTACGACCGCGGGGCGCAGCTAGTTGTCAATAAAAATATTACATGTCGTTCATAATAACAAGTTACATAAATACGTTTTAAGCAGTATAAAACGTTTGGTTACTACCCTTCATAAATAAAATGTTATCCAATTTAATTTACTTACAAACAAGTTCTTCCACACATTATCCACCATTCAAAATATTACTCTATTTAGTTTGTGCCTCTATATCAGTGTGAATGTCCCATTCATAACCAAAATATAAATTACTGAAAAGGTTTACAGCAAGAAATATGTTTACAGATTGGAATAATTTTGCAATGCATTTTGATTAAACAGGTCATAAAGGCCCTATATTTCAAGGCAAATAATATTTATTTTATTTACTAAACTTTACTTCGTGGTTGCAACACTTGTAACGTAGGTACCACGAAAGAGAGTTCTCTCTCCGCACAGTCACAAACTAAGGCACTGTTTTGATCAGAAAATTTTATGATGCTAGCGCATCTCTTCCGTGGTAGGTACCATGCGATTATTCGAACCGACTTATTGCAGAGCGCGGGAAAATCCAGCTACGGGCTACGGCTAATGGATATATTTTTATTTCGGTCGGTTGGCTTCAGTGTTGCCAGATGACCGTGTGAATTTCCCCCCAACCTTATTCAAAATCCCCCCGAAAATTAGCTTTTCGGAAAAAAATACCCCCAAACCATTTTTAACCGACTTCAAAAAAGGAGGAAGTTCTCTATTCAACCCGAATGTTTTTTTTATGTTTAATACCGCATAAATTTCGTCTGAGTGAACGGATTTTGATCGTTCTTTTTTATTTGAAAGCTGGTGCTTCCGTGTGGGCCCAGTTCAATTTCATTAAAATCGGTCGAGCGGTTTTTGAGTGACTCTCCTATAACTTAAAAGTGCAATGACAATTGATCCCGGAGAGTAGCAAAGGTAACTTAAAAGGGTGAAAAAAATTACCAAAAAATGGAACCGTCTTCAACACTCAAAAGGTATGAAATAACTTGTCGAAGTCGGTACCATGCTCACAATATTTTGATAATGGTTACTTTTGAACTATCATAGTACCGACTTCAACAAGTTATTTCATACCTTTTGAGTGTTCCATTTTTTGGAAAAAAAAATCTATCCGTCTGCACACATACAATGCGTAACGTGCACGTTGTACTCTATGTACTCTATGGCGCGTATCGGGCGCGTTGGCGGATCCGAGCAATCTGTTATACACGTTGGAATTAGACGGCGTTCACACCGCACGCGAAGCGTGCGCATCGCAGTTGCGACGCGTGTCGTTATGAACGTCTCCATTATTTACTTCCATCTAGTGTTGAGTAGGGCAAACAAGAGGCGGTATATTTATCCCGTACATGAAGTCAAAGATTAAGAGTGGCTCGACATTTACTTTCATAGTGTACTACTTCAAATTTTATGTCTCGGCAGTCGAGAAATTACATTATTTACTCTCCGCCTCCGTAAAACTATACGATGAGACGGAGAGAGAGCGAGACGCAGGCTACAAGTTACAATAGTACGCTATTCTAAAATGGGCATTACATGCCCGTGATTTGAGTCTCGAGCGAGAGGGAAGACGTTGACATTACTAAATATTGTTAGACGAGCATTGAAGTGACTGTTTAGATTTGAAGTTTATTGATTACATTATAAGTGTTTAACATGTGATTTGTAATTTAATTCATGAGTTTTTTCATTATATCCTTTAAATGTATTTATTTATTTATTTACCTACTAAAAAAAAAGTTATATATTACTTTGCAATACTAATATTAGTAAGATATTCCTTTAATTTAGACTGACAGACAGACCGTAATGTATTGCCATAACGTCAAATGTGCAAGTTGTACCCGTAGCTTCAAACGTCCCACAGCGCTTCAGTACGCCTCGCCCATGTTCCAAGCCTCATTGGCCTCAGCTCATTAGAGGTGGGGTGGGACATTGTACTGGCTTAGTACTAAAATGAGGCTACTCTTACAAACTCATTTTCATTTCGTGCCCTACCCAACACTACTTCCATCCAAGCAACAGACGAATGAATTAATCATAGAGTAATGTAATACACTGGAACGAATTGAATGATTACAGAATGAATGAATAAACGATTTTATTGAAGTAGTGTAATGTTTGAAATTAAAGTAAGTAAGTAAATAATGATGGGAATTGTGTTTGTGGTAGAATGATTAAATAACATGATACAAAAAAAACATTTAAAATATCTTCCAAGTTAATTTTTCTCCCCGAAAATGCCCCCGAAGTTCAAAAAAACCCCCAAATTTGCAGGGAATCCCCCCCAGCTGGCAACGCTGGTTGACTTGAGCATAGGGCTTGAGTCCCTATATAACCTATAGTGTACGGCCAATAATCCGTGTACACCATAGACAAAGCCTCGTTTGCACGATTCAGTGCAACCAACTAATCGTAGGACTCGGACTATGGTCTTCCAGAGGATTAAGACATGTTCCCAAATCTCAATAACCTCAATTTAGAAAAATGTTTTGAGGATGCATTGAGTTTATATTTTGTGACTGCTCCGGCGCTGCGGGAAGTGCAGCTCCTCCGCCCATGCATAAGAAAGCACAGACATAAATGTTCTCACTTGATGTCTGCGCTTTGTTACGGCGGGCGGGGGCTGCTCTCCCTCCGCGCCTCCGGCTTTTTTATACTTTCTAAGGGTAGGACAGACAAGTACCAGGTAGAGTCGGGGTTGGCAGATTTAGTTTTGATATCATCACAAACGCGAACATATATATATGATATTCAATCATATTTATCTGGAAGTCTGTGGCTACTAGCACAAGGCAAAGGAAGCATCGACTTGCAAGCTGGGAATTCTATCTTAGTCTATGGGTGTACACGAATTATTGCGTGCGTTCAGGAGCTTTGTCGGCCAAATATTGATCGACCAATATTTGATCGATGTCTCACGAACCGCTACTTCATAGCATGTTACAGAGGAAGGAGAAGAAATCATTTACATTGTTCATGGATGACATGATAGTTACTACTGCATATGCCACCTTTGACAGCTGACTAAGATTTAATCGATTCTAGAGGTAGAAAGAATATGGTCTCGTCGAGCATAATTTGCTCTGACAGGTTGACGTGAACGGTCATGACCAAATATTGAGTGGAGCAAATAATGCTCTAGCTTATTTCGTGAACGCCGCACATGCTGGCGAAGCACCTGAACGCAGCCATTGGCCGTGCATTATTGTCTCCCACTTCACGTAATGGATTGCTCACAGACTTTATTCACGTATTGTGCGGTCGAAAAAATTTAGTCGATTATTACCGGCCGTGCTGCTAAATAATCTAAATATACATATGTAGTATATACATACTATCCATGTTCGTTCTTCGTGTGATTATTATCTATTTCGCTTTCTGATCAGTGATCCATGCTGTATGCTCTTGTGAAGTATGGTGGTTGAGACATTTTTATTTTGATAGCACTAATACCATGGGCTTTTGATCAGGTTATTAGTCTTATTTTCATTGTTTGTATTTGAAACATGTGGAAATATGTGACACGTCGTTTTCGAGATACATTCGAGAGAAGCGCCAATCACTTTGATAAACGCCCTACAACAAACGCCTGCAATTCCGCTGGAACCGTAAACGAAGAAAGAAGGAAACGATGTCCTGGTGCTGATGCACCTTCCTCCATACAAGCATGGTTTTGCCCAAGAAGTTGCAAGAAAATCCTTAGCAATAGTCAAAATACTAACAATAAAAAATGGAATTTCGAACAGTTAAACAAATCTTGGATTGGTGCCATCACATGGGTATGGTTTATTTACGTTTTCAGAATTTCTTGAAATAGCTTTCTGTCTGCATAGCACTGTTTGTTTTATTGGAAAAAGACAAAACACCAAAATTAAGAATTAACATCTTATTCGTTTTTCAGAGCAGTGCACTCGCCTTGGGATGGTTTACAAGTCAACTCATACATTTGAAGCTTAAGCAGCACTGCATGCCAGAGCGAAAACCTTGCATCAATGTTAACAACCTTCTTTCTTCAGTGAGGCCGTTTATAAAATGTATAAATGACAGAGCACTCTTTTGCAATTCCTCAACAAATATTGAACAGATTTTTGCAGAGTTTACTCCTAGAGTGCATTTGATAGCAAATGAGCGGAGTGGAGTGAACACACCACCTGCTAGCACTAGCAGGTCTGCAACACCTGACTCTACTTCTGAAAATGACTTGGGGAATGTTCTCAACTCAATTGAGAATAAACTTGGGTTGGCTGCTATAGAAAGTGGCCAACATCAAGTAGGTCTGAACTTACTCAGGTGAACTAATTTTTACATAATGCTTTGTTTATAGTTACTATTGAATTTATTGTTTAAAATTTTTTTTAAACTTTAAGGTCTGCTGCTAATCGTCACCATGCACCTGCAATTTTTAATTTAGGCTTATGTTATGAGAGGGGATTAGGAGTAATTACAAATGAGAAAGCGGTAATACCTTGTTTACTTAGTAATATATATATACAATTTTCTTAATTATGGTGTGTAATTTATGCTCTTTTGTTTTTATAGGCAATGGAGTTGTACAAAGCTGCTGCTGCACTACAACATCCTGGGGCACTTTACAATCTTGGCCTTTATTATGGACAAGGAAGGGGTGGCTTGCCACATGATCTCGAAACTGCAACTCGTTTGCTCCGCCTTGCTGCAGTGCAAGGTCAACAGGATGCTATAGCTGCTCTTAAAGCTCTTGATATAGAAATTGAACCTCCACAAGTCAACATTGACCCTCCGCAACTCCAAATTGATGATACTTGGCTTAAAAACCACAATCCATTATTGCATAACAATGACCATATGGTTCCAGCACCCACTACGCTTTTTGTTGAAAACACATTTTTTACACAGTCGCATAAGCCCGAGGCTACAGTATTTTGAGTTTTCTTTAAATCATAATGCCAGTAGGAAGTTTTATTGTTTTGTTCCTCAAGTGCACATTTAAGTGTTAAAAATGATTGAAATTGGATACCCATAAAATATCCACTTTTGAAATTATTGACTTGTTATTAGGGTATATATCAATCCTGAATAAAGTAATCTGTGTATGTTATTAGACAGATTTACAATACTTGATAGATGCCTAGTTATTAAATGATATAGACAACTCAATTTATATGCATGCAATCATATATGCTTACAATTATAATTTATAATATAAGAAAGGTCCTATGTATTCATTTGTTCTTCAACTCATTTTCTAGAGAAATGCTCAGCATGTATGAGGGTTAAAATGTAACTTATTTTCAGCAAAGGAAGAGATGACTTAGATGTGCTCATGCAAACTGTCTAATCAAATATGTATGTGTAAGTATGAATTGAGTCTGGACTACCTATAGATTTTACACCTTTGTATTTGCTCCATGTTTTCATCGGGAAGTTCACGTAAAGTCAAGTATATGTAGAATCAAAATATTTCTACAGTTTTATTTCATGATAAAGGTTGGTTTGAAATTTTATATTTGGATTATAAATTAATCATAATTCTTAAGTGACATACCGGCCTACTTATATCACACTGTATAAATGAAAGGTCCTCACAAATTATATCCCAATGCAAGACCCTATCTTAAAGACGTAAAATAAAGAAATGTGACTACTTTGACGCCATGTAGTGTTAAACTGTTTTTAACCCTCGTGATTTCAAATTTGATTTAAGAATGTTACTTTAACGCATTTCTGGTCGTACAATTTCACATGTATCTATATACTATACACATACTACACACATACATACTAGCTGTGCCCGGCGGTTTTACCCTCGTGGTGATGATGAAAAGTAGCCTGTGTTATTCCGGGACCTGAAATATCTACATACGAAATTTCATCCAAATCCGTCCTGCCGTTCTAGCGTGATTGAGTGACAAACATCAATCCAAACTTTCACATTTATAATATTAGTGGGATGGGACACATCCCATCCCATACATGTGCTTTAGTTATGTATGAGATTCTGACTTGCCTTCATTGTAAGAAAGTCCAAATAAAATTTAGGCAGTCTTAAGTTGTGTTATCATTTTATTGCTTTTTAAATCAGACCTAAAATAAAATTATCGCCTTTTTACTTGCTTTATGAATGAAGATGTCGTCATTTACTTGTACATTATTGCATACTTATTAGGGATTCACTTCATAAAAATATAAAATTTTCGTATTGAGGGGTAGGTAAAATATTTATAAAGGCTTCATATTATTTACTAAAACAAAATGTTTTCTTTCTATGTACCAAAATATGGGTGGTTGATAACTGAAATGACACAGTTGTAAGAATAACATTTGCCTTTTGTTCTACCTTTTTTATTTTGAACCATTTCCTGGTAATAATTGTTGCCGGTAGGTTAGGTACCTATGTATAGCCATAAAATACAAGTTAGTGTGTCTGAAGTTCCCTGCATGTAACAACGCAATAGCTGTTACGGCTTGGTCAATTTTAATTATTTTTGTATCCATCTTTATTAAGTACCTATGAGAATATACATTTAATCCCACTATAGGAGTGTTCGAGATGGAGCAGTATCGTTTTTAGCAGTGTACGACTGAACAAGCGTCCGATTTGGGATTGTGGCAAAAACTATCTTTCTCAACTCGAACGACGCATACACGTCATTTGCACGAGAGTCTGCTGTCAAGTACGATGATTAATTTGAATATTCATGACTTAAAAATGTTTAAATACCTATAATATTAGCTTGAATCATAGAGAGAATTACATTTTCATAATGGAAATAGAAAGAAAATATTACACTGGCGCATTATTTCAAGTTTGTTTTCTCAAATCAGCTGTAGCTGTCAAAAAACGCTCCCAAGAGACCGGAGGTGGGTCAAAACAGTTAAAAATGCCACCTGTGCCAAAACTAACGCGGAACGAGAGCGTTTTAGGCGTATTTAACTCTTCAATCGCTCATCTCGAACGCAAGGTATATATTACAAAATATAACTAGTAGGGTATTTATAGCGAGAGGAAAACTACTGTATCTAATGCTATACCCATTATGACGATAAAATCCGGGTCGCAGTGTACTTACGTTATTTATTTGGCAAGTTTTAATGATGCGAAAGTTAAATTCCAAGTAAGGATTTACGTCACATCTTTAGTTCGCGGCAGCGGAGTTACATTGAAATAAGTTGGATTGATACAAGGTTTTGTTAGCATCTTTCTAACTACAAATAGGTAACCGAGAATAAAACCAAAAAGTTTACTTATAATTGTCTATATTTTGTAATATTTATAGGTACTTAAAAAATACTTAAATGTTACACTTATCTCGTACAAAATAAATTGTCTTCAACTGTTAAAATGCACCACGACAAGATATTGTTTTATACACAAACCATCATCAACATAAGTATTCTAGGAAATGTATATCGTGTCGCAGACATAAGTATAAATGTATACTTACCAAAATTTGTAACCTTAATATTATAAACAAATCCCAGAACAAAGGGAATGCTTGAAATAAGTCGTCGTATAAGTATTCATTTACAATAAACCTCTATCCTTACGGTAAAACTAAGTGTATCCCAGTTTGGAACTTAGCAGTCAAGAATGTAGCATTATATAAGTCTCAGAACCATATAATTGTACATTAGCTTTCTGAAATCTGAAACAAACAAAATTATTTTAAATTATCGGCGTGTTTGGCACCTAACCGTTTAAATCGGAACGTTGGGCTGTCCTGAGACAATGATTAGAATCTGAAGCTATTAGAAGTTATGGTTCCTTACTAACTATGCCGCCATCGCCAGGAAGCTCGGAAGTCTACTAGAGTTTGACTATTCAACAACTGAATTGATTTTCTTATGTAAAAACTCTTAATTACAGAACTAGTAGCGCCCCGCGGTTTCACCCGCGTGGGTTACGGTTTTCCCGTTACCTCAATTATCCCACGGGAACTATCCTTTTCGCGCCTTCGACGTGAACAAGCACTTAGACAATTTCGTTAATGATACCAGTATACATAGAATATTCCATTACATTTACGAAATTTGTTTGTCTCGCATTTTTAAATATATGAACAATATCGAATCAAATAGTTAGTTATCGAATGTTCTGAATCGGGGGGCTGATCGAAACAGAAATTGCATGTTGGTCCAGTGTTAGTATTTTCATTATCTGTGAGGCTTAGGCCAAAGGGCTTAAATACCGATAATACATCGAGTAACTTAACTCAAAGAAATAAAGTACAACTTTCATTGGTACGAGATCTTAATACATATTGAATTCCGCCTCTATTCGCCAAGTGCACTTGCCCTTAGTAAAAGTAAAGATAACATGCTCTATCGAATTGGTAAGTACTGCGTTGGGTGATCTTTTTTTGAACTATTGGTTGTACTGATTGTGGTTGCAGAATCGCTATATATTTAAGGAATCTGATACCTGTTTGGGTTCATTGCTCGTAGCGGTAAAATAAGGTTAATTGTACAGAAAGAGTGCCTCGGAAAATCTAAATAGATTTGTGTTGCTAGATATACTCACGTAGTGTGTGCGATGGCACATCATAGCGTTGTTAGTACTTTCGTGGGTACTCCCTGTGTTGCGGCGGGTATCGGTCAGGGTAAGTAGCGCCAGGGGGAGGGGGCTGATACTGCGGCGGATAGCGCGGTTCGTATCCCGCATATCGCGACTCGCCGCCGCCGCCCCCGCTTCCGCCTCCGCTTGACCACGCCTCGCTGCCACCACCTGCGCCTCCGCCTCCACCACCACTACCTGATGGACAATAACATTGCATGAATAACATACTGTACTCCAATAGAAACGCTGTAGTATGTAGGTATTTATACTGACTCTTCACTGGCGCGGTGGAGTCAGGATAGCGGCTGGAAGCGGTCCAACGCTGATCCGGCTTGGTCGGCGGCGAAGGTCGGTACGAGCTACGATCGCGGGCTTCATACGATCGTCTGCACATGCAAAGTCAAAATTAATTAATCAAAGCATCCAGAATGCACCGATGAGAGTTACAAAAATATTCATATTGGGTACTCGTACTTACATAAGAAATTGGCGTTTTGTCAAACTGGCCACTTTGATCACAAGTATCTTGCATTTGGTTAGGAATTCCGAAATTCAAATTTAGGCTTGTGTTGCTGTTTCCAGTAGTGTAATTCATTTGTTTTCGAGTCATTTGATATTTCTTTGACATTGTACTGTTCACAATATGGAAAATTTAAATCAATTAACTATCGATAGTCACGAAAGTGAAATGTTAAATAAATTGTTTCATTAGAATAATTTCGATTTCATAAAAATAGTTTTGTTTTTCCATACAAAACGCCAATTTCAAATATAAGAACCTAATATTAAGAGACAAACGCCGCGTTCCAAAAACAGAATGAGACTCTGGTTCCATTCTTTTCAACTATGTTTAACAATGTTTTGACAGTACATATTCAGTTACTTAAATAGGTATAACACGTTAATATAGTGACTTGGCAGAATTAAGTATTCCAAGTAATTTTCTCTTCTCATGTTTTACATAATAGTATGCTTTCTTTAATTACAATATTTTTATAGCTTATTTATGCATTTTTTCCTTCTGTGAGCTCTGTTATGCCGTATGGGATTTTATTATAGTAACAAACACAGTTACCTATAGTGTGTTCGAGATAGGCTAGGGAACGGTTAAAACGCTCACGTTCCGCGTTTGTTTTGGGCACACGTGGCGTTTTGAACTGTTTTCCTTCACTGTTCGAGATACATGAAGTCTCTTTCTCTTGTAGTAGGTCTTTTGTGAGCGTTTTTCGACAGCTACAGCTGACGTAAGTAGATAAAAAAAGTTGAAAAAATACGAGTTTAAAAAAAAAAAAAAAAAATTGGGAATAGGCAGCGTTTGACCACTATCTCGCCTGATGTTAAGCGATGATGCGGTCTATGTAATGTTTTCTTTCTATTTCCATTATGAAAGTGAAATTCTTGTTATGATTCAAGCTAATATTATAGGAATTGAAATATTTCTATGTCATAAATATTCAAATAAATTGTCGTACTTGACAGCTCTCGTGTAAATTACCTCTATGCGTCGTTCGATTTAGAAAGATCGTTTTTGCCAGAAATGCCACATTCCCAATACGAACGCTTGTTCAGTTGTAAACTGCTAAAACGCCACTTGTCCATCTCAAACACACATCTAGGAAGGACTAATTCATCTTCGCTAATCTAAAACTAGAAACAGTTATTTTCTACTTATAGTTAAACTCACTATTTAAGTTATTCAAGTTGTCACACACATACATTGTATTTTGACAATTGTATAAGTTAGAAGGGGTCACCCAGAATTAAATGCTTATCCATCTCTATACTAGGAATAGCCACCTCAAGACTGGCTCCACAGAACATCTACGTTTATCCCGCCATTCTTTGACTTCATTGAATCGTTAAAATATTCTTATATAGTCTTGCACATAACAATAAAATATAAGGTCTTTTATTATATACTTTTCTTCCAGAGTAGCATACTAGCTTAGTAAACAAGGACTAAAAAAAAAATTGATTTTAATTTAGTGACCACTGCAGAATTTCTCACATTCAAATATACACAAACCTATCTTAAGCTATGATAATTTGAAGTTGTTATACATACCCAGGTTCTTTAGGTCTGGTGCTGGGTGGCATTGGTTGTCTTGTATCATCACTTGCTCCACCGTTACTGGAGTATTTCATGCCAGCGGCTGAAAAAACATGAATTTAAATTATAGAAAACTACTCTATCTGAAGTATTAAAAGAAAATAACTTTTGACAGTATTTTTAAAAAGATTAAAATACTTTTCACAGCGAGATGGGACGTTGCAACGAACACAGCGCACTCAAGATCCTGATGAAGGCTTCCGGAAGAAGCCGAAACAATTGTCGATCGTGATATCGACTACGCGTAAGTACCACGTAATACCCGTAGAAACAGTGTGAGTTAATTATGAACGTGAGTTTTAATAATGTTAAAATACTTCATTTTTTGGTATGATCTATGAAAATCCATCCAGCTGTTTCTTCGGCGCGGGTGCAACAGTGGAAATTGTATTCGTAAATATCGATATTTTAAATTTTCCATATTGGGAACAAGACAATGTCAAAGAAAAATAAAATAGGCGAAAAAAATAAATCGCTAAATTGGAAACCCAAATACACAATTGTAATTTTTGGACTTTCGCGATTGAATCGCATACACAAGTCTAAATTTGAATTTGGAATTCTTTACCTAGCAGATATTTGAGATCAATGTGGCCAGTTTGACAAAACGCCAATTTCATAATGTAAGGACCTAAAATAATATTCATTAAGTGGTGTGGCTGTGGTACAATCCAAACATATTAAATATTTTTTTAAATCTTTGGTAAATTCTAATATTGATCCCATATATAAAGATTTTTTGTCTCATTTCGAATCTTCCTTCCACAAGGCTCTGAGCTCTGTCGAACCCTGTCGTATTCCTACATGAGTCTTAAAAGAATTTGCCCAGTTCAAAGGACTACACAGTAAATAATTTTTGAGGGAGACTTGTCAAGCTTTAAGTGTAGATCATGTCACTCAAAGGTTGTCTCATTGTCCAGCTTTTTCATACGTGACTTTATATTATTTATAGGTCACCATTGATGGTCAGGAATTATGATATGGACGAAGGTATAATAGGTCTTAAGGATGTCACCAAGTACAATGCTTCAAGATCATTCATCATTTCAAAATCCATATCTCCAGTTTGGGAAAGTTTAAAAACCTTGAAACAAACATCTTCAAAATTCGTTGTATTGTCTATTTTAAAACTAGATTTTTTTATTTGACTAATCACAGTGCATATATCTGTAATAATACTTGTATTCATAATTTTAAACTCGTTCTTCAAATCATGTATCATATGACTAGAATTATTTACCCCACAAAACAAAATAGTGTATTAAAGCAACCACATCAACACACATCTGCTTGGTGACATTATTTACAATTTGCAAGGATGTAATTGGTATAATTATAATAATAATATATGTAATTGTAAGATACAAATAAGAAAGTATCTTACAACTATGCTGTAGAATTCATAACATTATAAGTTTCACCGAAGCTCAAGGTGGTGATTGATCCAGCAATCATTTGATTAACGGCCAACATTCACTGGCTGACCCCAATTCTATAATAGTCTCACAATAGTCCCTTGTCACATAGTTTGCTATACCCCAGCAAAGTAGCCCATACTGTCCTTTCATCTCTTTTTCTAGCAAGCATGCTACAATTAGTTTCTCAAGAGCTTTTAATATTGTTTGATTCTTCAGTCTGTTTTAATAACTCTCGTGAACTGTTGCCAAAGTGTCCCTTAGAGAAATTATGTTTAATATCCAATATAGTTCATATCTTATTCATCTTCATGGAGGTCCAGAACTTCAGAAGTGCAGTCTCCCTACTGACGTTTCATGCTTGCGCACCGCACCAGCATGGCATTAGCCTAACCTAACCTTAAAAATTATCACACTGCACATACATAAACGGTAGGTACCTGTTGTTTTCAAGTTGAAAAAAGTGTGTCTAAAAATAACAAGTAAAGGGCAACATCGTCCTATGCTGCCGTTTTTTCTATACAATACAATAACCTGAACATTCTAATACAAACAACAAACAAACAAAATAGGTTAATTTGAGTAGTCCAGGACCCTTAGCTTTTAATGGTGCCGCGCATTAGTGTGACTGGTGTAACTTACAGGAGACGTGACGAGGCGGGTAGTCGCGCTTGTAGTCGCGGTCGCGGTCGGTGCGCTTGTCGGCGCCGCGCTCGTAGCTCGCCGTCATCTCAAACCGCGGCGGAGGCGGCGCTTCGAACGCAGCTCGGCTTGATGCCTACTCAACAATCATAAATACAATATGCGTTATCTATATTCATTTAAACGTTTTGTGTCATATCTTAACAATAATACACTCTTTTTATCACATATTATTGGCTAAATGTCAGTAATCCCATGGACAGAGATGACAGAAAATACTTGGTTTCCGATATTTAATTATTATCATTACACTAAAATTGTCATCTCTAATTTTATTTTCTTAGATACTGTTCGTAAAGACAAATATTTAAGTTTGTACCTAGACAAGCATCTAGGATGAAAGAAACTTATGTGGTTGGGCATATGCTCAACCTGCTATAAGATAAGTTGATCCAGGAAACTATATGCATAAAATTAATTGCTTAAGAATGTTTTAATCTAACCTATTGCTACCGGACTATATTGTTTACATAAAGAATATATATAGCCACATAACATAGTTTAATGCATCATCATCATCATCTCAGCCATAGGACGTCCGCTGGACATAGGCCTCCCCCATTGAGAAGGGCCTGTTGGAAGCGGCCCGCATCCAGCCCTTGCCTGCGATCTTAGTCAGGTCGTCTGTCCACCTGGTCGGTGGCCATCCTGTGCTGCGCATGCCAGTCCGTGGTCTCCATTCTAGAACTTCTCGGCCCCAACGGCCATCAGTTCTTCGAGCTATGTGCCCTGCCCACTGCCACTTCAACTTGCTAATCTGCTGGGCTATATCGGTGACTTGCGTTCTTCTACGGATCTCCTCATTTCTGATTCGATCACGTAGAGAAACCCCGAGCACAGCCCTCTCCATAGCTCGCTAGTTTAATGCATATTCGCATTAAACTATGTGATGTGGCAATATAATATATTCTTGCTTCAACACTCGTTTGGAAATTTGTCCACCATCACTTAAACGCCTGAAAACTTTGCACTATCTTATACTAGCCTATCACCTTCAACAACATTATTGATCCAGATGGCATAATAGCACAGCACAGTATAAATATGGAACAGTACGGAAACTAAGCCTAGTTAATGAAATACCGAGATAGTATATTTCATTACGAGTGCGAAAAGCCTGTCATTGCAGAGTTCCGACAAATGTCTACCCGAGCCGAAGGCGCGGGTTGACAGTCGGAACAAGTTGCAATGACGGTTCCGCACGTGTACTGAACGACTATTTTTAATACAGTTGCGAAAAAAATGAAGCAGTTTAATAAAATAAGAAAAACACAATAAACTCACTTTATTCTTTTCTCTCCACGCAATAAATTCGTCGTATGTAGATATGTAGCCGGTAAAATGTTCTCGGAAGCATTTTGTGCAATTATACTGAGTTCCGGAGGTGTTGATTCAAATAAAATATCGTCGAAATTACTCATTTTGTGCAACAAACAACTAAACTCGCAAAAAACATTTTTGGAAAATGGCGCCAAACGTAAAAGAATTTAAGCAGAGATTTTTTACCCCCATATGCCCATCATCATGCCCATACAGCCAAGTCTTCAGTAGAATTTTTTTATTGATATGAAATTGAAATGAAATGAAATCTAACCAAACGCATTGAATCAAATCATTAAATCTGATATTGAAACAAATTAGTAGCTTCTTTTTAGAAATATTTGCATGAATCATAAAACCATCTACGATTTTTTTTTTAGTAAAAACTTCGTGGGTGTTTTTTTCTTTTTAATAGACATTATTTTGACAGTTGGGAAAGAGAATGCACGAGTCCGGAAAAGGTACAGAAAAAGCACGAGTATGTAATAGCCCACTTCCCGAACGCTGTCCATCCCTTCAATACGCCACTTTTGAGCATATGTATTAAAAAAAAAAAATTGCAGCCGCCATCCTTGATCACCATTTTGACAGCACTATCTGCTTTCACATCCTCGAAAACCATGAAAGCGACACCCATTACGAAAAAGTTGATAATTTATTGCAGCCGCCATCTTGAATTTACATTTTGACGTCAACACCCTCGAAGAACATGAATACGACACCCTCAAGAAAACAGTTGATATTTATTGCAGCCGTCATGTTGGATTTACTTTTTGTTTCCAACAAGTTTAAGGAAAAGTGATGGTGGAAACTTACGCCTCAGAATATAAAAATCTAGGTAAAGACCACTAGCTGCCTTATTACAAAACGTAGACTAAATGTAGAACGAAACTACTGGGTTTAAACCAAGGACTAAGTGAGACCGTACTACAAAACCGAGTTTAGCGTTGATTTAGTTATCATCTTTGGTCTAAAGATAGTCCTTCGATGACGTTTGACAGTAGTTGTCAAGTTTGTTTACCATCTCGATTTTCGTTTTAATTAAATATCTTCCAGTTCGTGATTTGAAACAAAAATGGATGTAAACAACATAGATCGTACGTAGAGAAAACCTTGTAATTTAGATGATTTGCAGTTATTAGAGACCACCCACCCAATATAGTCAAGGACTAATTTCTTAGTACCATAACACACTGGCATTGTAGACGAGGTTTAAAAACCCACACTTGTTTTGTAAAAACATGCGCATTCATCCCGCAGATATTTCATACAAAGTCGTACCGCTTACTACTAGGATGCAGTCCAGATTGTGCGGCAGCACAGTTGAAAACTCAATGCATACATAATTCGACTGGCCGGTTGGCGCAGTTGGTAGCACTCTGCCTTCTGAGCAGCTGGTCCCGGGTTCGATTCCCGGACAGATCAAACATTTGTGTGCATGAACATGTCTGTTTGCCCTGTGTCTGGGTGTGTATATGTATTTAAGTATATATATATCAGTCATCAGGTTACCATAGTACACGCTCTGCCAAGTTTGGGACCTGAAGACCTTGTGTGAATGTAAATAAAAAAAAAGCAGGTATCGTTTCTCGCCTACTATAATACCATGTGGAACGTACAATAGGAGGTGGTGGAGGACGCTTATGTCTCGCGTCCCGTTCGTAGGCCGTTTCTGGCGGAGGGCTGACCACTTTGCGGTAGCTGCTGGTCTCGTAGCCGCGCTTCCGTCTGTCTTCCTCCAACCGTTGCTGAGCTCGCTTCAATTCGAGCCTTTCTAGTTCCAACTTTTCGCGCTCCAGACGGTGTCTCTCACGTTCTAAGCGAAGCAGATCATTCTTTTCCCTTTCAATCTTCTCCCTGAAACATGGTACAATATGAATGTGGTTAGAAAAAAAAGACAAGTATATCATATAGTAGCTGCGCCCCGCGGTAGTTCTTATTCCAGAAGTGCTGGTCCCATTTCCCGCACGCTAGCATTAACGACATCATTCGGGCTTTTACTCAATGAAGCATATGCTATTCGTATGCTAGTCAGTGGATTATGACTCTTATCTGGGATGAAGGCCCGTATCCCAGCAGTAGAAATGTATTATTTATTTTTATACACAAATTTCAACTAGCAATATTGAACAACCACTTCCAGCGCCACGCAAGACGACTTTATACGTGGAGATCTCCAGGAGACAGGTACAGGAACCAGATTGACTATATCATGATAAACACCCGCTGGAGATCATCTATCAAAAACGTTAAAACGTTCCCTGGTGCGGATTGTGGCACAGATCACAATTTGTTTGTTGCCAATTTCGCCTTACGGTTGAAAGGACCAAGAAAATGTTCTTCATCAAATCTTCGAGCACTGGAACCCACAGAGATACAGGTTTTCCGAGCTACCATGGAGAGCAAACTGCAAAACTCGGCTTCAGAGTTTCCTTCAGCACACTACCACTGGACTCATCTGAAATCACTCATGAACGATATCTTGCGCGAGTTGCGTAAGGCAAGAACATCAGAGCCAAAAAAAATGTCTGGATCTCGGACAGTACATGGGCCCTCACTGAGCTTAGAAAGGAGCTGAAGATCAAAGGGCTTCAGAACCCAGCAGTGCGGATAGACTACTCCCGACTCTGTAAAAGAATAGATGCATGCTGTAGGAAAGACAAAGACCTATACATCTAAGGCATTTGTAGCGACATATAATGGCATGCCCTTATTTACCAAACTGCAGATCTGTTTAAGAAGGTCCGCCTACTGTCTTAAAAAGTACAAGCCAAAGTCATGGGTCATTGAAAATGCTAACGGACAACCATTGTATCTACTTGATGAGATAGCCGAGAGATGGCGCTGCTACTGTCAAGAACTTTACAGCAATGTGCAAGAGAATGACTCACATATAATCTCATCCACCTCATATAATATTGACTTAAGAGCCTGATGTTTTTCACTCCGAGATATTGGCAGCTATACATTGTCTCAAATGCAAGAAAGCACCAGGTCCAGATACAATAACATCAGAAGTGCTGAAAGCCCTTGGCAAAAATGGTATTGATGCCCTTCATACCATATGTAACGAGAATTAGATATACCATCGTTACGCAGAAGCGTTTTGCTTCCACTTTTATAATGCGTACTGCCAGAGAGTGGAACTCACTGCCTAAGTCTGTGTTTCCGGATATGTACAACCCCGGAGTCTTCAAGTCGCGAGTGAATAGGTTCCTTCTAAGTTTGCGTGCTCCACCTTAGACCGCATCGTCGCTTAACATCAGGTGAGACAATGGTCAAATGCAAGCTTATAATCTTAAAAAAAAAAATTGCAAATAGCCAAGTGATTGGGCGGAATCCATTATTTTGCCACTTCACAAAAACGGCTCCACGAAACAATGCGACCACTACCGTACCCTTGCCCTCATATCCCACGCTAGTAAAATACTGCTTCACATACTCAACAAGCGTATCCGATATTATTTGGACTGGCAGATTCCGCAGGAGCAAGCAGGATTTGTCAGAGGCAAGGGCACGCGTGAACCAATACTAAATGTTAGTTAGGCAGTTAGTTGAAAAATGCTGCGAGTACAACGTACCAGTCATACTGTGTTCGTGGACTACAGCAAGGTGTTCGATTGCGTAAGCAGCCGGGCTATGATGCGACACCCGAGATAATTTATGTCGTGGTTTTTGCCTTTGAAAAACCACGACATAAATTATCTCGGGTGTCGCATCGTTGGCCCGCTGGAAATCGCTGTGGAAGATTTTGGCTGAACTAGGAGTTCCGCAACATCTCATTACATTGCTCCAAACCTTATATCATATCACGGGAGCCAAGTAGTCATCAAAATTGATAAGGTAATATCCCATCCTTTTCAATTCAAAAAAGGAGTACGCCAGGGCTGTATTCTATCACCGGTTCTTTTCAACGCCTACGGAGAATACACACTGAGACAGACATGTGATCACTGGGATGGAGGCGTGTGCATTGGCGGTGTAAAGATTACCAATCTTCGCTACGCCGATGACACTACTTTGATGGCCGCTAACGAATCCGAAATGTCGTTTTTGAGAAAAATGGAAGCATTAATGTAGGCTTATCTATAAATAAATCGACAACCAAAATTATGGTGATAGACCATGCAAAAACCTTAGACTTTACTGGCGTACTTGAACTAGAGACTGTGGACACTGGCAAAGTAAACGGCAAAAGAGCTCGAGGTCGCAGCCCGATGCGTTGGTCTGATCAAATCCGCACCACTTTGGAAACATCTGTCCACGATGCAATACACATCGCCGGGAATCGGGGAAGATGGCGTGATACCATTCGGAGAAGGGTCATAGAGGGAGGAGGTCACGACCCTCAGACATGAGGAGTACGAATTAAAGAGGAGGATATTATAAATAACCTATAAACATACATTCCTTCCTTACATTTTTTTATTAGGTTTACCTCAATGGCCTTTATTTGTAAGATTTCCCTTCGAAAATAGCCTTCGCTGATTTGAAATTATGTCAAATATATATGTTGAACTGATTATATTTTATTCGTAGGCTACTACAGGCTATTGCGCATAATTTTAAGATGAAGGTGAGGTTGCAAATAACTTAGTATGTGACTATGTGCGTATTTTTGGTGTGTAAAACTTGGGCTTATTTATACTCAGTAGTCCTCCCTCTTGTGTAATTTAAGAAAACAACCGGTTGCACTCCGGGAGTGCAGGCAGAAGTGAAAACTTGAACATGATTGATGATGATGATGATGGTTATTCCGGGACCTGAAGTATCTACATACCAAATTTCATCCAAATCTGCTGTGCCGTTCTGGCGTGATTGAGTAACAAACATCTATCCATCCAATAATATTAGTGGGACACATAGAATTAACATGATGACGTTTTTTTTTGAAACAATGAAATCTTTTCTCTTTATAATATCGGCCTGTTGATAACCGAACTCAATAATACTTATCAATTATAAAACTTTATCAAATAAAACAAGCAACAAACGAAAATGTTCCTTATATATAACACATTTAAGATTAAATTTCAACGGCGGTCTACTCTCCCTTCGTCTTACGAATTCGATGACGTCACGTTCTGACGCGAGGTGTCCTGACTCGAGTTTAGCATTTTTTTCCCAAAAGTGCACAACGCCGCTAAAGTGCCACTTCAAAAAGCGCGTGCGGCGATACCGGCCGTGTCCTGTACATAGCGGAATTCTCCGGTGTACTGTATTATCATTGATCGTTACAGTGTGGTGTAGTGTCGTGTATAGTGTGCGTAGACGTGGCGTTACCTTTCAGCGCGCAGCTTCTCCCGCTCGAGCATGAGGCGGTGCTTCTCCTGGCGCTGGCGCCGTTCGCGCTCCCGCAGCGCTTCCTCGGCTGCGCGCCGCCGCCGCTCCTCCTCACGCGCCGCGCGGGACTGCTCGCGCGCACGCGCCACATCACGCTCTTTCTATTGTACAACAACAGAACCACATCAGCTCCAGCCATCCATTAGGGCTACAGTATACACAATATGAATGAATAAAGATTTATTAAATTGTGATATACCAACATCATAGTCCACAAATTACTAATTATGTACTAACTACCTCAATCAGTAGCCGAGAATAAGCAACTGTGCTGTCTAATGATTTCAGCAAATCAAGAGGCTTGTTTTCTTTGCACTCAATTTCCCTGTAGGTAGAGGTACCTACATGAAGTCGGTTATAAATTGGCACGCATTTTTTTCTTTACACTCATATATATATTATAGGGATAGTATTCCTTGTCGCGGGATGGCATGGACGCCTACTATCATCTAAGACCCGGGACAAACATCTACACTCGTCGCATAAACCTTTGGTTCATTAGCCTCTCTCACCTCACCGCTACATGGTAGATATACCACCGTTACGCACGAAGCGTTTTGCTTTCACGTTTATAATGCATACTGCCATGGAGTGGAACTCACTGCCGGAGACTGTGTTCCCCGATAGGTACAACCCCGGAGTCTACCAAGTAGCGAGTGAATAGGTTCCTTCTAATTTTGCGTGCAACACCTTAGACCGCGTCGTCACTTAACATCAGGTAAGACAGTCATCGTCAAACGAAGATTATAACAAGTAAAAAAAAAGTGCAGGGTTATATTTAATTTTTAAAGTGATGTAAACTTTTCTCTCTTAGGTATTATTAGAAACTACAAGGGTAGAAGAGCAGTTTTCCCTGAAGGTATGTTAGTTAAAGTCCAAAAACTATATCGTAATCCAAGAAAGGAGGTGTATACAGACGATTTGAAATGTAATTACGAAGACAATTTTTCTTTGTCTCATGACTAAAATGAATAGGTTTTATAAATATTAATAACTTACCCAGATCTTTTTGTATGAAAGCACTTCTCGGGGAGATCTCCTGCGTTCACGACTGCGCGTACTGCGCTTAGTTTTGTCCTGGATGCAAGAAATTCATAATAAATTTAAAACCATTCAATCAAAATCACGGCATGATACGCTTACAAATCAATAATTATAAATTATATATTTAGTTTCTTAATAAATTCACATGATTACCACAGGATGGCGTTAGGCCTCTTTCAAGTAACCGTCTGTACACTATAATAGCCTACCAACAAAACATGAGAATAGTTTAAAAAACTAAAAAAACCGCTTTTGTATTTGGCCGAACAATAAAATAATTAATCCAAGAGATTCTGGTAAGGATAATGGGACAAAATAATGCATTGTCTTCGGTCTTTTATATGTGTGCTAAATTTCAAATTAATCAGACGTTTTGTAGTTCACAGAATAAATAATACTACAAGTGATATAATTGTTATATTAAATGGGTGTCTCGGGTGATCCGGCCAGACGTTCAAAATCGGTTGGGTTTGAGGAAGGTGTGAATAGAAGTAATTATCAGAGAATAATAAATTTAATCTGTGGTAGACTCAGAACTATGATGCTACATTTATTAAGTAAATTAAAACCTCTTTAAAGCTTTAAAGAAATTTTATTTACTTAATCTAGCTGTATCGAAGCTTAGGAACTTATTGGTCAAGAGCAAAAATGTCTGCAAAATAAAGATGACACCGCTAATTTACCAACTCTGAGAATGAAATAAAAATATTGTATTTTGAAAGAAGGCTGACGGCAGAGGCACCCTATTCATGAATAAATTAACCGTAATTAGTATTGTAAACTCTAAGGCTTTCACGGCCGGCGTTGCATGTTGTATATATATGCGGCGTCTCCTCTGATACTGTGGTATCAGAGAAGACGCCGCGAAGGAGAGTTCTACGCTCTTGTCGCCGCTCGGACCTGAACCACTGAAGATGTCGACCGCAGTGATCGACGAAACGTCTGGAACACAAGTTTCACATAGACCACGGCCAAACAGCCCGAAAGCAATACATACAACACGTAATTAGTATTGTTAACGAAATTTCGTATCAAATTATTTTATAGTCTTTGCCTATTTTTTGAAGGACGGATTTAAATGTAGTATTATAAAACAACTAAATCAACTTATTGGACTACGTGAAACCAAACGCAACAAGCTTCTTTGTACGAATGTAACATTCCCAGTTGCCAACTAGAGTTTTTATAGCTAGATTTAATTCTAAATCATCAGCCTAAAAAATGATACAGAAAAAACAATATTAGCTACTTTTTTACTCTTAAAAGCCAATGAGTATAATTATGCTACACCTAAGATTATAATATTTACATAGGTAATATGCATATACCTATGTACTGACTACTGCCTACTATGCCTATAAACATAGGGTATGCATATAACCTTGGAAATCAATGGGGGAGGCCTATGTCCAGCAGTGGACGTCCTATGGCTGAGATGATGATGATGATGCATATAACCGTATATATGTATTTTCCATCAACTTTTGCACACTATAATATTATATTTAACACAGGATATGCACCATGATTTTTATTTTTATTGAGTAGAGACTCATAGATGGAGAGACTATGTCTGTCCTTAATATTTTACTATATTTTAACATCTACCGCTTTCTTCAGTCTCTCCGTGATCATGGTGCGTGGAACCGCGCAGAAAATAAAAATCATGGTGCATATCCCGTGTTAAACAATATATATATATATTCTGCACAATAATTTCAATTTTTATTTACAACATTTTAACCATTTATTATCAGCAACTAAAAGTATTCTTAAAGAATGTAGCCTGTACTCTTAAAATGGTTGGGTCCCAACGTATAGGGGATGCTGCCGCCATCTTTCGAGTTTGCTGAAACGTCACGTTCAAATCTCGTTACTCGATTTTTATAATACTGCTGAACGAAACTCCAAAATCACATTTTACTAATTATGTATCGTATATTACTTGTATGGAATAAATAGTATGGTTGTATGGATTTTTGGTCCATCGGTAACAAGTGTACACTAGGGATTTTTTCTAAGAATATTGTGGGTCAAGACCAAACATATTAATTAAAAAAAAAAAAAAAAAAAAAAAATATGGAATCAACCTTCCCTATGTGATTTAAAACATTAATATCCTTTTTAACTGAGACATTCCATCTTATGGGTGCTCCCATTGAGCAGTGGACTTCACTTCTTGTCCTGTCTTAGGACAAGAAGTAGTTAGACCACATAGAAGGCATTTGGTGTAATACCTTTGGTACTGAAGCTGAACACATTCAAATATATGTCAATGCATTGGCTCGCCTGGTGGACTATGCCTGTAATCCTGCAGTTCACTGGAAGGTTCCCATGCCAGCAAGGGGAACTATTGCTATGCTAACTATGCTGGTTGTGATGCAAAAAAGAAATATGTAAATATATTTTATTGCCTAGCACGCGAATATTGTAACAAATGCAACTAACCTTATCAGAGCGAGATAGCCTATCACGGTTTTCAGATGTGGACCGAGTGCTTTCAGCGCCCGAAATATCGCCTTCTTTCTTCACCTTGATTTCTCCGCACTTTTCAGTAGATTCTTTGGCCTGATGACAAAAAAGGAACATTTAATATTTAGGTACTACTTGACATAAGGTATAAACAAAGAAAGGACTTTAATAAGATTAATAGTGCTGGCTTTACTAGTCTTCTATAACTTACCTTGTATTTGTTATAAATATACTTTTTTTATATGTGGCACCAGCAGAGGATATGATTTTCCTATTAATTTTCCTCCAAAATATACAGTAAACATTTCTTTTGTACCTCTCTTACACAATACACACCTTTATCTATCTTTACCCTCCCTATATTAAATCGTATCTAAGAGAATAATTACGTGAGCATGACCATCAGTGTGCCTAATTTCAGCACAATCCGTTCAGGGATTTAAATTAGATACCTGTCATTGTTTAACTGAGCACAAAGTCGGTCACATGTTGAATATAAGCCAGTAAAAAAATTTTTTTACAAAAAAATAGAACCGACTTCAACACTCAAAAATATGAAATAACTTGTTGAAGTCGGCACCATGAGCACAATATTTTGATAGGAGTTACTTTTGAACTATCATGGTACCGAGTTATTTCATACTTTTGAGTGTTGAAGCCTGTTCCATTTTTTTGTAAATAAATATTTTTTCACGCTTTTTAGTGACCTTTGTTACTCATGGGATCATTTGTCATTGTGGTGTAGGTATATTCACCGATGTCTTCACCCGCTACTATAATATCGTGTAGGTATAAGCACGCATTTTTCAGTTTTTGGAGTGTAACTAGAAAAGTGCTTGTCCGATTTTGATGAAATTTAAATGGGACCAGCACTGGAAGCACCAGCTTTTAAATAAAAAAAGAACGATAAAAATTGGTTCACCCAGTCGAAAGTTATGCGGTAACAAACATAAATAAAAAATTAAAAAAACATACGGGTGAAATTGAAAAACTCCTCCTTTTTTTGAAGTCGTTTAAAATAGCCGTTTTTTGGTTAACTTTGTACTACATTTCCGATCCAATTTTATTTTTTTATAAGGTTTAGGGTTACTTACTGAGAAATAAATCTCAAAATGCTGACCGATCATCGGCATCTGGCTGGACAGTAAGCTTTTGTGGGCAAAACATCTCGAACATATCACCACAAAAGCTACAAACATCCTGATGCAAAGCACTAGGGCAGTAGGCAAAGATTGGGGTCTCAAACCGAAATTGTGCCGCTGGATCTACACAGTCATAGTACGACCAGTTCTCACTTATGGTTGTGTAGTGTGGTGGCCACGAACTAATCTGGTGACTACAATAGCCAAACTGCAGCAAACCCAAAGACTGGCTTGCTCCTTGATCAGCGGTTGCACTAAAAGCACACCTTCAGCTGCTCTAGAATTAATTCTTGGACTTACGCCCTTGCATCTGCATATACAGCAAAAAGCAGTGGCGTCTGCTTTACGAATTAAATCAACACACCAGTGGAAGGGTTTAGGGATCACCCATCACAAACCACTGTAAAATACTAGACAGGGCAATAAAAATCATCCCGGAAACTACTCAAGGAACCGACAAGATAGCTAGCACCCACCTCGACAACAAAAGGTACGAGCTAATCACTGAAAAAGGTGACTTGGACGACACGCCAGCGTCAAACAGGATTTACACGGATGGCGCTAAAAGCATGATAGGTGCAGGTTGTGGCTATTACTTCACGAATCTAAAAATATCCGATTCAATAGCTCTGGATAAAACCACGACAGTAAGTGACCTTAAACCTTGTAAGTGTGCGAGGTTAAATTCTATTCTTACTGGCCTAATAAGAATAAAAACAGGTCTTACCTCTTTATCCTTGCTTTCATCTTTACGGTCGTTGGAATGATGTTCTGTGCGCGAGGGCTGTCGGCGTGATGTTGATTCAGACTCTGATTTCGCTTTCTCCACAGATATCATCCGACCATGCAATTCTGAAACAAATTAGAATAATTACATACAATTTGAATTCGAATATCTTGGGAGGTCTAGGGAAGCGCAAAATTTCGAGTGGTTCGCTACCAGCATTCCTGTCTTTCGGTTATGGTACATACAATTTGGTAGAAAAAATTAGAACGATTTAAATGCGCTAGCACGCTAGCATTAACGATATCATTTGTCAGGCTTTTAGCAGCGCCAATATGAAATGAAATTTATTTTTATCAAGCCATATGGATCTTAAAACTAATAATAAAGTATCTTATATTATGTAAACTCTAAGGCTTTCACGGCCGGCGTTGCATGTTGTATGTATTGCTTTCGGGCTGTTTGGCCGTGGTCTATGTGAAACTTGTGTTCCAGACGTTTCGTCGATCACTGCGGTCGACATCTTCAGTGGTTCAGGTCCGAGCGGCGACAAGAGCGTAGAACTCTCCTTCGCGCCGTCTTCTCTGATACTGATCAGTATCAGAGTATATTCTTCTTCTTCTTCACAGCAATTGGTCATCCACTGCTGGGCATATGTCTCCCCCATATAGGGGAGATTTGCCAAGTTTCGCCACGCTTGCCAGGCGCGTTGGCGAGCTCAGTATGATTTCCACTCAGAAGGCGGTGCTGCCCACCTTCTGGTACGTGATCTCTTAGCCGACTCTTACGGAACCCACGGGAAGAGATGGGGGAGTACTATTCTAGGCCTTCACCACCACGGCACTTCACGTCTTACATCCCCCTGACTCGGTTTAGTAATTTTTTTCGGCTACTTTACGACTACAGTTTTATTATATGTAAAGATATGTTATGTTATAAGCGAGTTGCATCACAAGATAACATAAAAAAGCTGATATGTCAACACTAAAAATGATTGGTTAAGACAACATTGATATTGATTTTTTTTATTATATCACACCTAACCATATCATACTAATAAGTATGGCTTATTTGCCTAGCTATTATACCTGTTCTATGCAGATTCTTGATGCAGCTTTCGGCATCTTGCGCAGTGGCCATGGTGACATAGCCGTAGCAGCGCGACCCAGGGGTACGCGCGTTGGTCACCACCTTGGCTCCAATAACCTGGTAACAATCATATTGGTAGTGATTTCATTGTTCAACAAACTAAAATTGTGCAAAATAAATTGTTATATGGTTACGATAAAGTCCAAATTATTATGACAGTTATCACAAAACAAAAAATTAGTTCTTTTTATTATAAAATTACAGGAAGTTTAGTAGGTCATATAAGTCATTAGTTATTTGCTACTAAAACTAGTCATATTAAAGATAGCGTTTTAAGGAGTTATGTGAATTTGAATTTTAGATAAAAGAATAAAAAATTGTTTACCAAAAATGGAGTTGACTTCAACACTCAAAAGATTGAAATAACTTTGTTGAAGTACCATAATAGTTCACAAAAGTAACTATCATCACAATATTGTGCTCATGGTACCGACTTCGACAAGGTTATTTCACACTTTTGAGTGTTGAAGTCGGTTCCATTTTTTGGTAAACTTTTTTTCCCCCCCATTTCAGTGACCTTTCCTACTCACGGGATCGATTGTTATTGTGTATGTTTTCCGATGTCTTCAACCGCAACTATAATATCGTCGAGGTATGCGTAGCACTTTTCAGTTATTGGAGTGTAACTCAAAAACTGCTTGTACTATTTTGATGAAATTTAAATGGGACCACTACGGAAGTATACTCTATCAAACAAAAAAAGAATCATCAAAATCGTTATCCACGAACACACATACAAAAAAGAAAAAAATATATATGGCCGAATTGAGTAACCTCCTTTATTTGAAGCTGGTTAAAAATAAATAGAATAAGAGCTTTTAGATATTAAATAATTTTCGTTAATTTGCGTGATTAACAGAATTAGCAACATTATCATAAACTATTATATAAGGAATTCTTATATTAAATCTCCAGGATATATTAATAACGGCTCTTAACAATTTGTATGAAAGTATTGTTTTAAACTTTGATGGCTTTTCATAATATATTGTTTAACACGGGATACGCGCACCATGATCACGGAGAGACTCAGTGATCATGGTGCGTGGAACCGCGCCGAAATATCGGGAACTCAATAAAAATCATGGTGCGTATCCCGTGTTAAACAAAATATATATATATATATATATATTTCATTCACACAAGGTCTTCAGGTCCCAAACTAGGTAGTGCCTGTACTATGGTAACCTGATGACTGATATATACTTATATACATATACACACTCAAACACAGGTCAAACAGACATGTTCATACACACAAATGTTTGACCTGTCCGGGAATCGAACCCGGGACGGGGAGAGAGAGAGAGATGTGGTATCCGGCTTTAGCCCAGTCCCGGGCGCACCACCTCGCGCGCTGCCGCCCGCAGTGGTCGCCGCGATCTGGGAGCGTAAACTCACCTGAGGATGAGCATCGGACATGCTCGAAACACACACACACACATATATATATAATAATTATTATTATTATTGATCGTTTTTGCCATATATATATGGAAAATGCAAACAAGCCCCCCCCCCCCCCCCCCTCAGTGTTCTTGAGTATATTCAATATGGGACTCTTCTAAAGAAGAGTCAACAGTCAGGATTAGTAATGTATCATCATAACCTGTATATACCCCTAGGACTCGTATCATACTGTTACAGATGAACAATGTAATGAAACTATTTTGTGATAGTGCAGTAACTTAGACAATACAGAATTGAGTTCCGGGGGTATTTATTTTACGATTTGGGGGTGCTGAGTCCTGCACTGACATCCCACTTGAGCATTCCCTCCGCCAGCCACTACCAGAGCCATCCTAGCTCCTTAATATAGTGGAGCATGGCCGTGGGTCGCTGGCATACTCCTGGCACATTTGGTTGTTCCTGAGGCGATGACAAGTCAGCCTTACATAGTCCAGCTGTGATTCTTGTTTCTGTGGCCTCACATTGCACCATGGCCTTTCCTTGTTTGCAATCGGTTTTCATGTCCTACAGGTGTTGCAGAGACCCTTGTTGTCTTTGCTTACTTGTTTCTTTGTTCCTTCTTAGGCTAGGGTATCAGCCATGGTATTTCTGGGACTTTGGATTTGGTTGATAATTCTTGTAAAGGTGTATGACACTCAGCTAAAACCCTCAATCTGAGGGCATAGATGATGGCCCCGCTATCCATAATAAAAACCATAGGTTTATCATGATTTTCTTCAAATTGTGGCGATGCTAGTGCCATCGCCTTTATAGCCAGCAGCAGGCCCATTCATTCAGGCAGCAGGCCCTTGCATTGCTTCTCATCCAGAGATTTTGAGATCCGGGGAGTAATAGCCACAACCTGCCCCTATCATGTTTTTAGCGCCATTCATGTATATTGTATATACTATATATGACACTGACGTACCATCCAAGTCACCTTTTTCAGTAGTCAGCACATACCTTTTGTTGTCGAGGTGGGTGCTGGGTATCTTGTCAAATCATTGAGTAGTTTCAGGGATGATTTATATTGCCCTGTCTTGATATTACAGTAATTTGTGATGCATCCTGATCCCTTCCACTGGTTTGTTGATCTAAAGCAGATGCCATTGCTTCTACTGTATATGCAGATGCAAGGATGTAAGACCAAGAATTATTTCTAGATCAGCTGATGGTGTTCTTTTAGTGCTACTACTGATCAAGGAGCAAGCCAACCTTTGGGTTTGCTGCAATTTGGCAATCCTATGAATACATCCATAGGTGAGAACTGGCCGTACTATAACTGTGTAAATCCAGCAGCATAGATTCAGTTTGAGACACCAGTCTTTCCCTACTGCTCTGGTGCTTTGTTTCAGAATGTTTGTAGCTTTTGTGGTGATATGTTCAAGATATTTTCCCCATAAAAGCTTGCTGTTCGCCAGATGCCCAAATAATTGATTTATTTACTAGGGGTCAATTTTTGACCCATTGTTACAGGGGTATGATGAGCACACTATTTGAATGCTAATAAATTAATTGCATCACAAATTGTAAAACATTATTGGATTTAGGATTGTTTTAGGACAGTTTGTAAGTCGGGTACTTAACCTTTACTTGCACACAATAATATATGGGGTGCATACAATGAAATCTCAGTTAGACAGAGATGATAATTTGAGAATAAAATAGTGTTTGATAGAATTATTTCAATTTCCAATTCAATTAATGTTGGACAAACACTTATGCCTACTTTTACACTCTCATTATAGTTTCCCAGAATTGGTGGATAATCCTGCTCGTGCATGTGGGGGGGGGGGGGGGGGGGGAGAGGTGGGGGGGTCCCACAGAGTTGTGTTAGCCAACCTCTTTAAAAAATAGCCTACATCATAAAGATTCTAAAACAGCAGCATACTATCTACTTTACTACTGTCTACGACTGTCACCACACATAGTGTGTTCAGGTAGCAGTCCTCGCCGCCAGTGAGCGTGGTCTAGGTCTAGCGTGATAACATCTTCGACCACATCGTCACTAACCATCAAGTGCGATAGTGTTCATATGCTAGATCTATACAGTATAAAAAAAATATATATATATTAAAAATTATAGTGGGGTGTGGGAATCCACCTCTCTCTCCCCCCCCCCCCCCCCCCCCCGCACATGTACGTGCAGGATTATCTACCAATTCTGGGAAACCTGGTATATGGATTGAGCAACCCCTATTAGGCAATCTGTGTAAAAATTGTTACAGTATAATAGTTTCTTATGTTTACATTTTACCTTTCCATGTTTACTGCATAGTTGTTTCAAGTCTTTAGCACGAGTATCACCAGACAGACCACTGACCCAGAGATTTCGAGCACCACCTTCTTTGCTCTCATCTTTCTTATCCTTTTTATCACAATCTCCATCCTTGTTTTTCTCATCTGAAAATAATTATTTTGTTTGTTCCATGATCTTCTATTATGTACTGAATGATAAAAATAAACTTTTGAGTAAGTATCACCTTTTTGATCCTTGTCTTCGTTCTCCGTATCATTGCTGAAAAATGAAAAGAAATATTACAATGTTAGCTAAGGTGAAAAAAACTAGAAAGAGCATTTTAAAATCAAAACTGTTATTTTATATGCATGTATCATGATAACAAGTCACTTTAGTTTTTGGAGACATGTAAACATTTGTATTCTGTCGGTTTAACATCACAAATCGACTACAAAGTTTTGCACCGTTACTCCACCAGGTTGAGTAGTTCACGAGGACAAATTCAGGTTGCTGCCAGGTTGTTGTTGCACAGGAAAAACATGCGCATGATGCAAGCATGTCGCCGGCCGTATCACTCGAAGTGCAGCATGATGACCATATTGATGATGATGACATGCTGTTTCTGTCAGCATACAGCTCTCGGTGTCTGCTGGTCTTGACAATCGACAGTTGCACCCGACGCGTAGTCCAAGATCCCAGGGTGATCATCAGAGGTCTTTGGTGCAAAACTTTGTAGCGATAATTAATTAAAATCGAAGATTTAGGCGGAGGATAGTAGCGCGTGGGCGGGCGTCGCGGCGGCCGTGCGGCGTTCACCAACCTAGTGGCGGGAGCTTCGGAGTTAGCATGTTGGTCGTCCTGGGGCGCGACGTCATCAGCAGGCACGGTGTCCTCGGCTGTCTGCTCCTCTGCCTCCTCGGTAGCTTCCTCGCTGATCGCCTCATCTATGCCAATATGATTCATCAGCTGAGCCAGTGCAGGTCGCTCTCCCCTTGGGAGCGGCCCGCTCTGCCTCTTGAAGTGAAGTCTTGCTACATTGAGCACCACAAATGATCTTGTTTTTCTTACTTGCTGGTTGAATACATAATAATTCCTGACCTGAAAACTTGATTGGATATTAGCACTGCTGTCTGGATGGTATTTTCTGCCATTGCACCTCAAAGCTACCGGGTCCCGGTACAATCATTAACAATATGAACAGGAAAATCTGGATGGCAGCCACTTACATTACTAATACTGTGAGCATAAATTGTATGTGGATTCAGAAATGCTGTGTGTGAGTATAGATGATCTCCCAATGCTGCAATTTTGACATTCCATGATTACTGCCATTGAATCTGCTGCGCATTCCTGTAGTGGTTCCTCATGTGAGTCATCGTAGAGTGAGTAACCATTCACTTGCACAATATGCTGTCAATAATTTCTGCTTCAGCTAGAATTACTGTTCAGCAATATGCTTATGGATATACTATCATAGTTTTCTCCTCAATTTTATTAATTTCCAAATGTTATCTGGTCAGCTGTAGATCTTCAAGAAATAAGCGCAATACAACTTCTATTTAGGTATAACTGTCATCACCAATTGGATAGATAGATTAATTTGCTGTAAACTAACAATAACGTTCCATGGACACACACACACAAATCCCTATATCCCATTACACAAAATGTGTTACAATCACACTCTACTTTTTACTAGCAGCTTTAAAATATTACCTAGAACTAATTTAAAACTTACCTTTTTGAATTGATTTAGTTGTGTTTTTTTCTTCCCCCTGGAAGAAAAAATAATTGTCATAAACATAATAATAACTAATACATAACTAATACACTTTGGCTTAAGTCCAGCAATTCAACTATAAATACTAACTGCTTATCTGGTCATCTGTATGTCTTTCTGATGTATATTTGATGTTAATCTAAAGTTGTATCTGTTGTTGCAGACTTGTGTTAGATCTAAATGACAATTAGAAATAGAAATAACATATTGCAAAAATAATGCATGTATTTCTTTTGAACACATATTAACAGCATGACATCCAAGTCTTTTTGACATAGAAAACCTGCACAATTCATTAATTTCCTAGTCCACTTCCATCATACTAAATCCATTTGGTACTTTATCATTATGGGAAGGTAATTTAAATGTGACACTGAAGAAATAGAAACATACCTCTTCATTGAGTAATTCATCATCTCCAATATCTAAATTAATGCTGTCTTCAGCATCTGTATTATTCTCAATTTTCTGATCTTCTTCTTTGTCTTTCTCTAGGCAAGCCCTTTTAGCTTGGGTCGCTCCAGATTCTTCATTCGACTCACGCTTTCTGCTAGCCTTATCTTTCTCAACATCCATCTTTTCTTCTGATGTTGGCTCTGCTGTAGAAATCCCTTTAGCTTCTTTCTGATCAGTTTCATCTTCTTCGCAGACATCGTCTTGAACTATCATATCTTCCATAACAGGAGTTTCTTCAGATTCCTGTTCTACGGCACTCTCCACCCTTTTTGTTCTTTTTGTTGGAGTTTTCGTATCAGGCAATTCGAATGAATAGGTCTCAGGATCGTGACCTTCCTCCTCCAAGCTCTAAAAAATAATATCTTATTATTTAGCCGCATTTTCCTGGAGAGCAAATGGACATAAATATTGTAAATCGAATTAGTTCATTATTTTACCTTTGATAGGCGTTGGATAAGCACGCCGCGAACACCGCTTTTATCTAGGTTACGTTTCTCAAGTTCTGCTCGTAAGTCAATTACCCTGAGATCATTGAGACGCTTTTTGGTAGACATCGCTAGATGTTATTTTAAGATTGTGACTATTAATATCTACGAGTATCGTACACAAACTTTCGTTATCACACGAATACTCAAAAAGTCTGCAAAGCACTAGTGAAATTACAATACAAAATGGCGGCTGGCAGCTGGCAGCCTGGCAGCTAGCGCACGATCACGGCGGATTATCATCGACAAAAATTTTTCGAGCGTACAACACGCGATTATAGTCTGTGTAAATGAAATGAAGTTTACTGTACATTTACATGTAAGTATTATTAATAACAAAATACATGAAAGTAGTTTATCGCCCCCCGCCCTCGTCCTTGTATTTCCCCTTTCCTCCAAATAGGGATTTCTCTATGTCCTCATCACTATTTAATTTGTGTCCTCATTTTGACATTTGTATACATCAAAGAGATAAGAGATTACAATACTATGTAGATAAACATGCAATTTAGTTTGTGAAAAATTAGTTTTAGTAAGAACGAGAGTGAATTACGAGAATATTTACCGATTCCCGAACTAATGCTGTTATCTGAATTAGATTCTACGTTGGCTTTAGTGTTTTTTAAATGGGAGTTTATGTGTTTGGAGTGGTTGTGGTAGAACTGGCAGAAGAATTATTTGAAGATCGGACAGAACATGACTCAACATCAACAACTCCTCCACCACAAAATTCTCGACCGCGTCAAGATTTGCATCAGTGTTAGAACCCGTGGTGCTACATTGCTAGTAGTGTGCCTCCATTCTTTTCACAAGTCCAACTAGTTCTATAAAGTAAAGTCCGCCGGTAAAATCCCGCTAGGCAAGTACTTATGTCAGCCGTCGAGAGAAAGTAATTCAATTGACTAGTAGGTATTCCCCTTATTTAAATATAAAAAACTAAAAAGAAAAAACGAGAAAAGACATTTGTTGAAAACAATTTGCACTTTTTTTAAACTGTTTTTTTCTATACCCTGCGTAATATGTAATATTTTGACTTCAAGTAACTGTAAGTTGAGTTGACTTGTATATGAATGTTTTTGTCTATATTATTGAACTGCATACGGCTTTTGCTACATAATAAAACACATGCACTTGCACATCTTTATGGCTGGCTGCTCGCAGCCCACGTTCCACCCAAATTCTAGTTAAATTTAATCTATGATGATGCATAGTTGGTGTACCTAATTAAGTTAATTGTACTTTGTGACTATGGTTATAACAAACATATATGTAATAAAAGCCGTGCGCACGCACTTTTGTTAATAATTACTTCTTTGATCTTGCTGCTGTTACATTACATCGCATTGTTGTATCAAATATACTGTGAGCCAATATACCTTAAATATTCGACCCGACTTTTATTTACTAGTAGAAGTACTCAGTTAAGAGATCACCTGTAGCAGATGCCGACAAAAATATATTATTTCCTAAAATTACTACATATTATTTACCCCATATAAGATGCTAGAAGACATTTTATCGGGATCCAAAAATATTATAGGACTATTAGACCGTACTCCTTTTGTTTGATCTTTGCACCAAAATTTAAAAAACGAGAACTGTCATGTTCTAGATTGTTCTGTCATTTTTATGGTCGAAAACAATGTTGTAGATATGTCCGTCTCTGCGCAGTACTCTATGTGAGCCGGAGTAGCTGCTGAACGCAGCCCCAAATCACAGACATTATTTTTTTTCTGTACGCAACCCATGACCACTGAGGCACTGACATTACATTACTCACTCCTCTCTACATGAGAAATCAATGACAAATATTGAAAAAAAAAATAATGGAAAAGGGGATTTGATCGCTTTTCTTTCATCATAAATAATAAAGTTTGTGCTCTGCTGCCTTTCTGTGATGTTCAGAAGCAAAAAGATATTTTTGTGAAATCTATTGATTCATTGGCCCTAGCCCCTTCGGGTTAGAAGTTATAGATTTTTCTAATTTCTGATCGTTGAGCTCAATTGTCATGCGAGATTGAAAAGGAGTTAAAGAAAGTGCAACCAAGAAACTAAATATAGAATATACTTGAGTGTCTTATTTCGAGTTGGTGAATTATTTTTTCTATAGCGCTATACTTGGCAAGCAAATCCTGCATTGTTTGCGAGACTTTATCTCTACTCCAACCATGCCTGAAGGTTATAAATTTATATAACTTTAACATACGTACCTACGTTTACTTGAAATAAATCATTTTATGTTTGGTTCTCTAATGCTTTAATCACTTCCAGATAACAATAGCTGTGGTCTGGATGCGACTTGCAACTTGTTAGACAAGCTTGTGCTGAAGCAGTTACATTTGATGGAGGGAAAAATGCAGTGTGAACTCAATATTGAATCTAGCATCAATAATGGTTCAATCCACTTGGCTAAATCTCGTTACATCATGGGTCAGAGTTCTGTGTGTACTGCTAGGCTGCCTACAGAGTCCAGCCCAGATTTCTCTGCCTCTACTCTGTGTGAGACTATAAACGAAGATGGAATAAAACAATTAAAAGTAGTAGACAGCAATGGAGAGAGTAAGGTGAACCCTATTCGATGGTTTGGTGTTCTAGTGCCCCAAAACCTACACAAGGCCCAAGGCATTTTCCAGAATACTATAAATTTTGTGGTTGAATGTGTTAATGTCCAGCTACAAATATTAAAAAATATAAAAGATATTGAAACTTTGAAAACTTATAAAACTATGCTGCAATCAACAAAGAATTAACTAGCTCAACTTTAGATTATAAAACATTGAGTTGGCAGTCCACTTTGTGTTTATGAGTAGATCATAATAAGGTAAGCCTCCACGTAAAATATTAACTTGCGGATACAAATACTTTTCTAGAAATAATTGAAATTCGTAAATAATTTTGAACTGTTTACCAAATTCTGTCATAGAACGTTCTGTTACACTTATAGTGTGGTTTATTTTTTGGAGTATTTGGATACAGTGCTCACAGTGAATACGCCTGGTTTAAAATTGTATTCACAGACAACATTATATACACTCTACCAAAACTAAACCGCAAATTGTACTCTTTTGTGTGCTTATGTCAGAGAAATCAGCTAATTGTAAATTTTTGCTAAGTATAAGTATTTTGATGAAGTTTGAAATCGTGATTTATGTTTAAATCGTTAAGTGCAACTTCCAACCACCATCAAATGGCGAATCTTAAAACCACAGCATTAGTATCACATCACCCTAGAGCTCACTTTTATTTTTGGCTTCTCACCTCTATTTATTTAGGCACTGTCACAAGTGTCAACAAGTTTCTTTGACTTCAATGAAGCTAGCTCAGATGAAATCACATAAAGTTGTGTTTTCCAACTTTGATACACTAGCTCTCGAAAATAATACTATACATACTTTTTGTTTACATTAAAACTTTGTTGTTAACCTGTAATTGGTATAGTTTTTAGTCTGTTTGTTCGAAATATGAAAATATGTCAAGTTCATAAAACGAAACGTAATTACTGACTTTTGTCTATGGTTGTTTACTAAACAGTAACAGAATAATGTTTATCAACACATACTTAATCCAAGTAAATATGCAGTACTCTAATTAAGCTGTGATGTAAAACTAAATCTGCCAACCCTGACTCTACCTGGTACTTGTCTGCTCTAGAGTGTATATGAAAAGCCGGAGGGGCGGATGGAGAGCAGCCCCCGCCCGCCGTAACAAAGCGCAGCCATCAAGTAGCGGTAGCGGCTGAGGATGGTCGACGTCGGTCGCCGAAACGACCAAGAAGCCGAAGCTGCGAAGGCAAACATTGAGGTCTGCGCTTTGTCACGCAAGGGCGGAGGGCAGCGCCAGAGCAGTCACAAAACATAAACTCAAATAAATTTCTATATCTTAAAAACTAAGGCAGAATAGGAGTGCTGTCGTTCATAGGAGGGGACCCTCCTAGGGACCACCATCCCACCTTCTCCCCCCACCCCTCCCCCCTTCCCCTCCCCCTCCCCCCTTTTCCCCATCCCCAAAATCAATGTATGATAGTAGTGAGGTTAGAAATTTTAAAAAATCATATCAGAAAGGGAGGGGGTTCCGCAACTTTTCCTTCACCCCTTCCCTCCGCCACTCCTTCCCCCCTTGTTCCCAAAAGTGATGTTTTATAAACTAAAGTTGAACTAATTAATTGACTTTTTAATAGCTATCTCGCTACAGAAAACTAATTTTTTCATGTTTAATGAACACCTGAAATTGGCTTAAGCCATTGATTTATAAAAAACGGTTTTTCTTATATCAATGGCTTAAGCGCTTGTTATCTCTGAGAACTCGGGTCACTTAAAGTTTTGTATACATAATGAAGAAAATTTGTTTATTTGTTATAGAAAAATGTAATAATAAAAGTTATCCTTGAAATAGATAAGTTCACTGATTTCTCTTTGTTTTTATGACTTAATATAAGCACTATAACCATGCATTTATATACTATAAATGACTCTGCGGGAAGACCTAGCCTTAAGATTTAGTATGATGACTCGTGATTAGAATAGAACACTGAATACCCATAGTAAATTTTATATTAAGGATATTCTTAAACATGCGAGGGGACAATCCTACGAATGCACTGCACTCAAAATACTGATGGCGCATCCAGAAGAAACTGAATACAAGAAGCGTTGATATTGACTATGCATAAGTGTTACATTATACTGTAGATACAGTATAAAGTTTTTTTGACGTGATAACTTTTTATAAATTGATGAATACCAGCAACACTCATGAAAAATAGTAACGTTCCGCGTAACGTTCCACCTGAGTTTTGTAGTACATAAAATAATCAAAGTCAAAGTCAAAGTCAAAGTCGAAGTCAAAGTAAAAGTCATAAATGATTATGACGTTATCACGTAAATCTATCGTCCGTGAACCGACTTTACAGACAACCAATTTTTTTTTATTATAAAATAGATGCAAGGACCCATAGGCCTTTTGAGAAGAAATTGAAGCAAACAATTGTTGTGATATTGACTATGCATAAGTGTTACATTATACTGTAGATAGTACAGTATAAAGTTTTTTTTTATTACATGATTTATTATATTGAGAATGCTCAAGGTTTCACCTACTCAATCAAATCAGAAATGAGATCCATATAAGAACGAAAGTCACACACTGATTAGCAAGTTGAAGTGGCAGTACATCCCCCGAAGAACTGATGGCCATTGGGATCGAGGTCTCGAATGTAGAGCACGGACTGGCAAGCGTAGCATAGGACTGCCACTGACAAGGTGGACAAATGACCTAAGATTGCACGTAAGGGCAGGATACAGGCCGCTTCCAACCAGTCCTTGTGGAAATCAATGAAGGAGGCGTATGTACAGCAGTGGATGTCCTATGACAGATGATGAAAGGATCCAATAGTCTACTAAAAACACACTAGGTACTCCCAACTCTGTATAATCTGTATGTTCCAATCACAATATAATTGGTATGCTGACAAGCATAGCAACAATTGTAAATGTATTCTTCAAATTTTGGAAAGAATAAATAGGCACTTGACAAGATTTAAACCTGAACCCAACACATCACTATGTCAGTCACACTACTACACCCTGTATCCATGAATAAATAGTGACAGTAAAAATAGGTATCTCTGTAATGGCTCCTGTCCAGGTACTCCCTAGGTCTTATGAAGAAGTCTTGAGAAAGCGTTCATATTATAAAGTAAGTCGAGCCATATCATATAATATACATTAACCTTGTTACATGTTCTATGTATATTTGCATTTGAGTTTTCTATCGGATACATTTTTTTTTAGGATTCCCTGTGTCGCGGGAGGAATGGACACACACAATCACACCACACAAACACCCAAGTCCCGGGACAAACATCTACACTCATCGCACAAATGTTTACCCCTGCCGGGAGTCGAACCCAGGGTCCCAGAGACTGACCATGTCACTGACACAGGCCACGGCGATCGTCATTTCAGTGAATATACATGAAATCGTATAATTTATTTATTTTTACACATTACACCATCCCTATGTCAAACTCTCACTCGGCTATATGGCAATCTGTTAAATATGTGGTAGACATACCACAGTCACTCATGAATAATTTTATTTCCACTTCATATTGGTCAGTGGTTTTTTGCTCAATTTTATGTTTCTCGGTCGATAACATGCCTGTAGTTTTCAAGTGTTGAATGTACAGTACTGTCTATGCTTGCGCTGTGCTTGGTGAAACAGTAATCAAACACAAGCATGATGATGTATCATCATCATCATCTCAGCCGTAGGACGTCCACTGCTGGACATAGGCCTCCCCCATTGATTTCCACAAGGACCGGTTGGAAGCGGCCCGCATCCAGTCCTTGCCTGCGATCTTAGTCAGGTCGTCTGTCCACCTGGTCGGTGGCCGTCCTATGCTGCGCTTGCCAGTCCGTGGTCTCCACTCGACAACCTTTCGATTGAATATGATGATGTTTAAAAAGAAAAAAATGTTGCAGCCTCATTTTATTTTTATGAAAAACCAAACAAACTTTATCTGTGGGTATCATTGATTTATTTTCATTATGAGATGAAATGATCCCTAGTAAAATAATCACAATAACAGATGGTACTGCTAAGCTTTGTCTCATTATCACCAAACATAATTTATAAATACATAATAAATAGGTATACAATGTCTAGATTTCTAAAGTTTCAAAATTTATATCCTATTAACATTTATGTTAAAACTATTACAATCTATTTCAATATTTCCTTTAAAGTTATTGGTGTTATATGCGTATCTATCAGTTCGAATCTGGTCGAAGGAATTAGGTAGGTACCTGCTTCGAACATAATATACTGTGGCATAAACGGTGGTGAATCATAGCCGATTCTTAGATACCAAAGAAAACTATACCTACCCACTTACACAGCTGTTAGTAACAAAATAAATTAAAATCTAAAAACTTAACATTTTACAACTTGTAGGTAGAATTATAAATCAGTGATTGATTCATATCTATTTTGTGAATTATTTCAGTCACACGTATCTAGTCACATTAACGCTGGTCTTAGAAAACTTTAAGCGAGGCTTAATATCTTATAAATTATTAAGTTCGTCAAAAAGTACCCTGCGAAAAACAATAAAAATATTAGAAATCACACACATCGGAACCAAATAAACCAACTTTGTTCCACAAAAAATCATCACATGTTATGAGTTAATTACATATATTACATGTATACTTGATAGATAGCAACAGTTATACTTTCAAATAAAAATGTATAAACTAATAATTTATCATAAATCAACAAACATTTTAATGTTCATAAATAGCACGAAGGGATTAACCGATTTATCTTTAATTAAAATATTAAATATGTATCTATTAAAATAAAGTTACTCCAATAATACCACGATTTTAGGCACCGCACATGGATTTTATGCAGTACCTAGTTAAAATATTATGTATACTATTTAAAGTACTCGCTTACAACCATTTAATAATTTAACTCTATTTTTTTTAAATGATGTTTTGTACCTACAAAACGTGATTTACAATATTCTGAGAGATATTCTAAACATCGACCGAAGTAAATAAACGCATGTGCTTAATTCCAAGAAATATATAACGAAAACGAACTCAGTACATAGGTATATCTATGTACCTAAGTAGGTAAACATTTTATTGTGCGTAAAGCATTGTGCATAAATCACAATTAACAATAATAATATTTGTGATATTTCAGTGATACCATGACTAGACTAACATTGAGCTCATTTATTGACTCTATACGTGCGGATAGCGGTTAAGGAGAGACCGGTAACTATGAATCGTATCTAAAAATATCATTTGGAATGGTACATATTTTTACAGCAATTTAATGAGTTTTTGTAAAAGCAGAAACAAAATACACATATATCAACCTTAAAACATCTACGAAAATTGACTGACCTTCAGAAACCAACATTTAGATTCACTATCTCTACCAACCAACATACGTCCATAATTCTATCATCTAAGTAGTCAGATTTAATGCAAAAATGGAGTATTTCGTCCATAAATAATATCATACTCATCAAATGAAGGTTCAAATCTCGTCGACATCACCTTTATCGTCATGTACCATATCTCACGTTGGACGTCAAAGTTACCAAACCATGTTACAGGTAGGTACATTGCGCGCGGTTCCTACAGGGCTGTATACTCGATATTTTACAAAAATATGACACGACCGAACAATCTAACGACTTGTAGGTACGTGAGTGACAATATACCTATTCTCTTACATAGAGGTACAATACAATACAAGGATGCAACAATGCACGCGAACATTAGTTCTGCCGAAGATAAGGATACTCGCAAAGAATCACTTGTCACGCGGCACACGGCGGCGGTCGTTCAATACCCATTGGAGCTTGATAAATTCTCAAAGCGGTGATTTCACGTTAGATTTACACATTGAAATGCTACATTAATCATTGTTTAGCGTCGAATTGTTATACATATACTCTACATTTACACTCATGGTAGCGTCTAGCGTCTAATGTCTAGATGACAGGCACAACTTTATGAACGTTAAAAGTAAGCGAGGAACCAACACTCCACCTTGTTAATCGAGGATTCTCCAGGCCGCGATGATAGCGGCTCCCGCTCGTATCGTACAAAGCTGAATCTGCGAGTGGTGGAGCGAATGAGCTTACAAGTCTATTTTGTCGTCACGCGGGAGACAGGTGGGTGCAAAGCAGGGGTTTCGGGAGGAGTGCCGCTAGCCAGGGTCACTCTGCGATCGCCATTCGTTGCGAGTGCACGCGCCGTCTCGCCACCACGCCTGCACGTCGCTGTAATGCGCGCTTCGCTGACGACGCTCGTTCGCGTGCACCATCGCGCACACGCGGCAGAAGAAGTACGTGTTAACGAACTCCCCCGTACCCTGGAACCGATTATTATGATAGACGTCGATGTTCTTAAGGGACATGTAAGGTGTTCAATGTCATCACACAGTCGGGATTCTTTCTAGTTAGTGAGTTGTCTAAGTGTTTTTGATTCAGATCTTCATCTTTTTTCATGCTTTCGTAAAAATTGAGTTCAAATTTGACAAGATAGTTTTTACCCCATGTATCGGACATACCTATACTACGTTGGGCGCCAAATTTATCACATCATCCAGTTGAGATGAGAGGAACAAACATTCCTCTTCTGTCAAACTCACCTTCCATTTGAAGTAAGAGTTGTACAAGTTGTCGTCTTCGTCCAGTCTTTTCAAATAAGCGGCCAGTTCTTCAGCACCCGCAAACTCCTCTACATGTATGTATGAGTTGTGTGGTGCCGCTGCTGCATATTCTGATGCGCGTGCGCCCATCACTATCGGGAGCACGTTGTGCCTGAAATTGTAGACGGGGGTTAGTGTTTTAAATTCTTAAACCCTTGTCCTTGTGAGAGAGAGAGATAATGAAAATCCGAAAGTTGAAACAATCATCAAATCCATAAGACTCCGGCTAACGAAACTAGAGGTTCCAAACAATTGCAAACTTTTTAAATGGCCGCACTATTCAAAAAGTAATAATAGTATTAATCTGTTGTTGAAATAAACTAGCTGAAAATGAGTAGGTAAAGTATTGAGAGGTACAGTTAATACAGTGTCCAAATTTATATGGCACTTCCGAATGACGCTACTGATATCCTCAAAAATATCTAGTTTTTCATGAAATTCCAGGTAATTTTTACATAAAATAAGTCGATATGTAATTTGATACTTACCAAAACTGCCCGCAAACTAATAAAACTGTTATAACTAATATTAAGAATGGCATTGTTAAGGATTAGGTACCTACATGAATTTTTAATTTCTGAGTAAAAAGACTGAGCTTTAGGATTATAGAAAAATTGAGTTGGAGTTGAAAAATATTAATTATTTTGTGATATTAACTCCGAATACCATAGGTAATTATTTACATATCTAAATTTTTTTTTTCAAAAAACGGTCATAGCAATTTAATTATTACTAACTTGTAACTTATAAATTTTGTAAGTATATTGTATTGTAGTAAATATAATTTGTATAATTGTATTTTATATTATATATATACTCGTATATACCTATACTATATTCATAGCTGGGTAGGTACCTACTTGCAGACTTCAAGATAGGAAATCTCATACATAAGCTAAACACCTATATAGGTACATAAACACCTAGTGTGTCTATAAGCAGCTGCGGTAAATGGCAGTCAACATTCTCGGTCTAGTTCTGGTGTAGCTGCTTGAAGTTCTAGTGTATATAACACTAATAACAAAATAAATTATTTCTTAACCGTTACAAAAGATTTCGTGGTATTCCTATAGGACTATTTTATTCATTAGTATTTTAAGAAAATCTATAAACTATATAATTCCTGGCCGTGTTACATTCAAAAGACAAAGAAATAACAGCACTCACTGCAATCCATTAACAAAGAATTTTTCGGTGACGTAGTCCCTGCAATTTGAGTTCTCAAACGCCAGGTAGAACTTGTATTCTTTATCGAGCATTTCCAGACAGTTGGGGTCTGTGCGAGGGCAGTGGTGCGATCCACAGGCTCCGTATATGTCCACTTGGATGAATTTGCTAAGATGCCGCGCAAACTGCAAACGGCGATTTCTTGCGTGACAGTTTGAAACAAACCACGCCACCTAAAAGGGAACAATACAACAAATATGTAGAAAAATAACTTCTTATTCCTTGAGAGCAGTCATAATAATGCAATAAGAAACTCGTCGAAGTCCTATTGTCCACGTTCATATTTCATAAATAAATGTCACTAGATCACCAGGTATAAACATGGATTTTTCCTTCGTTGATAACCAGCTAGCTACGAAAACTGAATACAATTGACATTTTCGTAACCAGTCTTCACAATCGGCTACGAAAATGTATTTGTACTGCTCTGTTCATAACTTCTTTTTAAAACAATTATATTATTTTTTAGCTACTTCAAAACTGTGTAGTAAAAAACTACACAGTCAAGATAAATAAATAGATTATGTTCAGAACGTGAAAATACATGTTTATCCATTTAATTTTTTAATTATAGTAGAGGTAAACATGGGTCAAATACTCCCATTACTTACGTACAATACCTACCTACTTTAAACCTATGCTAGTGACTAGTAGACAAATTATTCCTAAGCAGTGCCCAAAATCTAGTGCTCGCGGGTGTTTACAGTTTACAGGCAGAAGGGGTGGCACAAATCATGAAGAATGTTGATTTAAAATATTACAAAAATGATACTTTGAAGATGACATGCGGAATCAAAAAAAAATTTCGTTCAAATTATTTGAAGGAAAAAATTTGACTACCAGTGGGACTTGAACCCACGACTAGAGAATACCGTCCTGTCGCTTTTATTCCTTCCACCACATCCATCCTAACAACTGAGGGGATTTTGTTCTTGCCGCCATCTACCTCTAATTGTATGAACTATCGATAGGACTGGAAAACTGATACATCAACATTACCGTTGATATCGTATCAAGCGAAGGCACTATGCCCTTATTCTTAGTTTTATGGTTCACATAATTAACAACATGCTTCAAGTCAAATTATTTGAAGGAAAAAATTCGGCTCACTCACTAAGACGTGGTCAATAAGTTTCTAAACGATATATACAAACCCAGCGTGCGCCTAGATGTCATTCGTTGACCCTGCACTCAGATAAAATAATAGAGGAGCGGAGGCTGTATACTCAAAGACCCTGCACGTCCCTTTTTGGCGCCACACGCTACCTGAGGGAGGAAAGGAGGACACTACTTGACAGTGTCAACGCGCAGAAGGCCTAGCTAGACAAGATGCGTCGCTTCGTAGCGATTCTCTTTCTCTAACCGCTAACGATGAATATTAGTTCTCGTTGATCACGTAATATATCGCTTTTAAGTGTCAATCTCATACATTTTTTGTGTTTCTCATATCACATATATCTCATAACATCTTCGACCATATCGTCACGAACCATCAAGTGAGATAGTGGTCAAACGCGAGATCTATACAGTAAAAAAAAAAAGGTGTTGCCGCTCGTAGATTTTTACTTTGTATAGGCCTACAGGACGCGCGCCTCGATTAAATTTCGTTTGTTACATTAGTAATAGTAACATTCTGTAGTATCTTAAAATTAAATAATTGATTTGATCAATACATAGTTTATACCTATATATATCTGCTCTTGCTCGAACTTTTACGCCCTGAGTGAGATCATTAATAGGTAGGTACCTACTATTATCACATAGACCACCACGAAAGGTGACGTTATTTAATGGTCTTTTTCGGACACCGACGATCCGTTAATGGAAATATGTTATAATAGTACATATTAGTCATAAAAGGCAAATCGTAGAAAAAGTGAACTAGATACCTTCTTAGTTTTATTTGCAGCATAGTTCCTATCTAGTTCTTTTTCCGTGATCAGCGGATCGTGATACACCCAGCGTTCGTAGGGTGCCACGATGTCAGAGTCTCGGCGATAAGTAGACGTCCAGTTGAAGACGTCTATGGACGAGGGTCTTAGAGACGCCGTGTGGTATGGACATTCTAAGTAATACAGAATCCAGATCTGCAAAACATATAAACATATTTAGAAATAATTCCGCAAACGCGATCATTTTGTTAGGATAGCAGAAATAGTTGAAATTTATAATAATCACACAGGATAACACAGATGGCAGGCGTTTTCAACGTTCGTTTCGTACAATCGAAGTGTTTCTATATAGGTACGTAGATACCGAACCTTGGGTGAAGTATCATTACCAAACTTTCTTTGTCTTTCTGATAAAAATCAGTAAGTGTTCGTTCTGATTATTTCTGGTGTCCTAAGATCCCACAGAGAAATACGGCGACTAAGAGCCTATTTAATGCCATTTTACCTGGCCCCCATGACGGAATAAAGGTACGACACGAAATCAGTGCGTGCGTTAAACGGAACCCTCACGGATATAATATGTACATAGGTTATACGTACCTACCTACTGCGTCCGAAGGTTATACACTCAATACGGTTATACGGTTTAATTATATTATATTCTCTTGGCACTCAATATTAGCTGGCATTTGCAGTTGGCTTTCGCATGTGAGTTATAGGTTCATTTGTTGGTTCTTGTTAAGTTTGCAGAATTTGTGAGCTTAAATTGAGCTTAGATATTATATATGTTATCCACAATATTATATCTCAGAAGCGACGCCACATGGTATATCAAGCAAATCGGAAACTAAAATTCTAATAATTAAATCGGCTATAACCACAAAGAAACTATCTACATATATATGCGTTAGGAATGCAGGTAACATATTTTCTGAAAGTTTTGTTTGCAAGTTGTAAAGACAAGATAAACTTAGTTACGTATGTTAACCTACTATATCTGCATTCTCCAGCAAAACCTTAGTTTTTGAAAATCCGTCCCGTTATTTTTAGTCTCCTTAAATTGAGCTTGATTTTCTACCATCTGACGGAGAACTCACAGTAGGTACCTACTCTAAATTACAAGTTTATTTTTCCTTCGTTTGGAGTGTTTTATATTTTTACGGCCGGTGGTTGCATATCCACTACCGATATGCTCTATCGTATCATAACCAAAATTACTGATTATGCTGGAAGCCAAAAGTTAAAGTTGTATATCTACTTTTAAATACGTTTTTGTATACTTACACCGTATGTTTGCAAACAATTCATATTATTTTGGAATAAACAATTTATATATTTTATTGTAATACTTTCATATAGGTACCTACACTAGATAATCGGTAAATGACAGCACAGTTTAAAACTCTGGGAAGACATCCACACCACGTGTATTTATCACGATTGATGGTGACCTCAATAAACAATTGGGCCAGAATTCTGACCGTGCCTAACTTACCTACCTATGTAACTATGTACCTATGTGTATTTGTGTAATGTAAACGCTGTATAACAAAGCATGCAAACACTTAACATATCTTAGAGACAATCTGTACGTCGCGACAGACAGCGATGTTCACAAGTTCTTTTATATGTAAATACCAAAACGACATACTTACAATGCAAATCGATACCTTGACGAATCGAAAATACTTCTCTGTGCATAGTACTTCAATGTCCTACCTATAAGCTCATTGATGACGCCGACTAGAATATGTTGAAACAAGGTGTTACTAACAGGCAGACATGGTAGGTACTTATTAATGAATTGCAATGCTTACCGAACATGATGAAAGTTATTAGAGGTAGGCCAGTCTGGAACTAACATTATTAAATATGTTTAAGAGAGAATTATTTACGCGTTGTTAAAACGCTGTGTGATGTCAAATGATGTAGGTTAAATAATTACGGTTCAAATTTAACTAACCAATTTCAGTCGTCAGATGACAACTGCCTGATAATGTCGATCAATCAAATGTCGAGATCAATGAAGGAGTCATTGATCTGTTCTGAAGCTAATTGGAAGAGGCCTATCTCTTGCGTCCTATGATCTTTATTAGTTTTCCTGTTATCAGCTAGTCTTTCCGGTGTCGGCGAACGTCCTATAAGTTGCGCTTGCGCTTGTTCCTCGATAACCTTCTGACTCATCATCATCATCGTCTCAGCCATAGCACGTCCACTGCTGGACATAAGCCTCCCCCATTAATTTCCACAAGGACCGGTTGGAAGCGGCCCGCATCCTTAGTCAGGTTGTCTGTCCACCTGGTCGGTGGCCATCCTATGCTGCGCTTGCCAGTCCATGGTCTCCATCCGAGAACTTTTCGACCCCAACGGCCATCAGTTCTCACTTCTCACCTACTGACTACTTCTCCGTAATTATAATTACACACCATACTTACCCAGTGGCACTTCAACTTGTTGATTCCCTGGGTTGTCTGAATCCTGATCCAATCTCGTAGAGCAACCCTGAAGAAGAGTTCCTCGAATCTCTCCTAGCTCATTTTGTGCGACTTTGAGATGGCTCATGTGATATAACAAAGTTAATACGCACTTCCCGACCATACGAACATAATATGTTACAATCTACTTCTTATAATCATTGTATTCACAAACCTGAGCAGGAGGACGTTTGACATTAAACGGTGTGTGATGGTCTTTGTATAGAATTGCATCAGCTGTAGCGGCTTCTCTGGAGTCCGCAGTGAGGTAGCATCGGTCTACTGGACACTTGTTTCGGATGAACTCGGTGCGACCTTGCGGTACATTCCACGCTCCGAGACCATTCGCTAGGAGTATCTTCTTGATGGGAATATCCACTTCATCTTTTGGTAGTGTGTACATTAACTGCTGGACCACCCTGAAAATACCGGAGTATTCTTTTTTAATCATGTTAAATTTGCAGGCAGATTAAGACGTGACATCTCGCGCAGGTAGATACGTTCTTTAAAGCCTCCGACTTTTTTATACTGTATAGATCTAGCGTTCGGCACTATCTGACTTGATGGTCAGTGATGATGTGGTCGAAGATGTTATCACGCTAGACCTAAAATGCTCTAGTCAAACTAAAATGCTTAGTATAATGTGTGTACCTGTGCTGTGTCTGTTTGAAACGTTTTAGCTCCAAAAGGTCTGCACCGATTTTCTTTTTTACTATTATTTTGTCATGAAACTCAAACTCAAACTCAATTTATTGATAATAGTCCTTACACTAAATTAAAAACTTAATTAAAACAATAACAAATAAAATATACATAAAATAACACTTAATTAAAAATAATAGGTCATATCATTGAGATATGCTATAGTTAGTGTATAATTTTTGAGCATGATTGACGAAAATCTATTCAGCCAATGGAAGATTATCATAGTCTGTCATAGATAGTTTTGCACGGCACTGCAATTCCATATTTACATCCTGGCGTTCAGTCCTATTTTCGTAATAAATATTCTGGCTACTATGCTCTATAGATCGGTTATGTAGATATACCTATCAAGATCACCTATCACTCCTTGAGAAAGTGGGTGCCGACACATAATAATAAAATTGAATGTACCTATTACTTTGTATAAATATTATAGCCTTATACATAATACACACATATACGAGTACTGGTGACTGCTTGCTATTTAACAAGAATTTGATAAGAGAAATATATTTTAGACTCGTTACCGAGACTGAGCTTGCTTCAGCTCAGTCATGGTTTTTCGACACACGTTATTTTATTATCTACGGCACACATTTCTATCATAAGCATGCCTTTCGGGCGGAGCTAGAATGGTGTCACTAGCCGAAGAAAATATACTGCCAATATAAGAGTGTTATATTTCCAGGGTTTCATGTATGTGAAGGAGTTCCTTTATGAAATTTAACATTTAAATGAACCTGTTCAAGTCAAAAAAATATAAAATGCATTATATCTAGTTGAACTGTTCAGTTTAACTAGATATAATGCAGTTTATAATTGTTTAATGGATGCTTACCTAAATATACTGAAATTTATAAAATACTGAACCACCTTGCCAAAAAAAAAACCATTAAACACAAATTTAATACAGTTGTAACTGTTCATTTGTATCGGAAGCAGTCAGCTGACCTCTTTGATTAAAAAAATGTTTCACAGAACTGCCCCCGGGCTACAATAAAAATGAAGTAAAATATGTTATTTTTTGCTTTTAAAGTTTCGTGTTTTTGGCGGGAAGTCATATTTGAATATTTTTTGTAGATTCTTTAACATATGTGAAGTTGTCACTATGCTACACTTTTTAAAGTATATGGAACACGTTATTTACTTAAAATACGGTTTATTTCACAATAATAAGTTATATTTGTCGAGTCTGGCATGCGTTACTTTTCACAAAAAGTTCTTGAGCACTCTGTGAAAAGTGACTCAACAAGTCACGAAACCGGTGAAAATAACACCCATTTGATATAACACACACTACAAAACGGTAATAAATAGGTTGAGCACAGTAATTATGTTACCTGTCATCTCCTGGTGCATCTTCGGGAAAAACCGCAGCGTGCGGATCGTGTATTTTCGGCCTCTGCTGGCCGCCACGCATAAACCACGGCCGGCGCGTTATTTCGCTCACCTCATCCTTCACCTCCTCGTTCTCAATATCTGTGATCACGTTCTGGAAAATTATAATTAAAAAGGTCAAAAAACAAAGAAAAGAGTAAATTAATTATATGACGTTGCATTAGTTCATCATGTCGATCGGGGCACTTATCTATATTTATTAAACATTTTTATGAAACGGAGGTTACTTACTTATAAAAAATAGAATGTTACAGAACCGTCACCGACCCATCTTATTCAATGGCCCACCCTGTATATCAGCTTTTATCTATTATAAGACGTCAAAATAAAATAATGTTACCAATTCAATAGTATTCCTGTTTATTTGTTAGTTCTGAACCACAGATAAACTTTCGAGTAAGTAGGTAGGTACTTTTTGTTTAAAAAACAGTCCTGAGTAATTATAGAACCCAGTTTGTATACATACTTCCTGCATACTACGCATAGCCGTAGCGTAGTCTACGACTCTGCGTGTATCGTTCTTTTTACATAGCTTTATATATCCTGGAAGTATATTGTACAGAAAGCTTCAATGGCACAATATTTGTCTCTGTGTTTGTAGTTTGTGATCAAGACGAACCCTCTTGCATCTGTAACGATTTCCTTGACTTCTATTCTTACCCCAACTGCGGTGGAGGGAAAGTTTCTTCAGTTTTTTTAATGGCAATAAAGCATACGGCCCACCTGATGATAAGCGGTCACCTTCGCATACTGTCATCATATCTGCAAAACAATTCGTACGTTCGATTGTTTATACCGGTTTTTAAGGATTCTTTAAATCCTCATTATGTTTGAGTAGCACCCTTATGTATGTTGTAACTTTGCAAAAAGACCGAAGATGTCTGGCCGTTCCACATTTTTACCGTATTTTGTAGAAAAGACCTATTACTGTTTGATCTCAGGAGTAGAGTAGAGGAACAGACGGAAATCATTGATTGAACCGGACTGTGCGGAAGTATAGTTTGTCCCCCACGGAATATATTTTTGAGTTTCGAACCTTGAAAAGCTGTACCTACGTGTAGATGTAGGTCTTCCCGTGGTGGTGACGGGGGCGGCGGGGCTGGTGACACACTTGGCGTAGCGGTCCTAGCCGGCATAAGCTCGGGTGGGCGTGGCAGCAGAAGTAGCGCCATTGCCGTCAACGCCAATGGTACCAGCAGCGCCACGCGCCGCAGCGCCCGCGCCACGTGCGCCGCCCGCATCGCGCCTACCCGCCCGAGCTCGCCCGCGCCAATCCCTTTGCCATCCTTAACCGCGTCTTGCCGCTATCGTACAATCACCTGGCATCTGGAATAAATTGCAGGTTCTTTCAATGACATACCGTCGCAAAATATAAGTATTATATATAATGAGGCACCTGTCAACCACCATTATCATAATCAATCATCGTTGATACAAAATTTCATTAAAATAATATCTTATAACAATAAGATATTTGCATGTCGTCAATTGTATTTGGCCTCTAAGCAGGCATCCACACATTTGCTACAGTAAGAATTTCCAAAACAACATGGCCAATTGGTCTCTGAATTTCAAATGCACTAGTTGTCATATGCTAGATAACCTAACAGTAAAAAGGACACCACTACTCTATTTAGTTTGTGAAGGACACCCATCCGGAATGGATGAGTACAGGTGCCAGAGGAGTGGTAGAGGAAGAACTCTTTGTTTCTCGTTTTAACTTAATTACTGTCTGGAAGATATCGCTTCTTAGCGATAAGACCGCCAATTGTGCAACGTATTTTGTAATTGTTAATGTGATAAATTATAAATATTATTTTAAGTTGATGAACTTGTACAATAAAGTGTTCTCTATCTATCTAATTACAATTTTGCTCTAAGTTGTTAAACTAATGCGGGCTTCGGGTAAAGCACAAGGATCACTACTACAAATAGAAGTGTTTAGTGAGATCATTGGTGAATTATTGATTTCTAATTGAGACTCATGACCCCCCATGATGCCTCTTAGATCCGCCTACTCTAAAAATGTGTAGAATATGAAAGCAGCATGGACAGAATAACGTTGTTTTCTTCATACAGGTACTTGCCTGTTCGGCTAGAGGAATAACACTTTGTTTCTCGTTTTCGTATGATTAAAATTTTGCTCTTACTAGTGCAGTATTTCGGGTAAAACAGAATGATCTTCTATTTAGTGAGATCATTGGTGAATTATTAATTTCGGATAGAGACTAAATAAATAATTTCAAATCACCAAATTGTCGCCGACATCGTTTTATTCTCTTTGAATGACATATTCGTCGAGCGTCTATATTCGTTTGTACATATTCACAGACTACTCTACGTTTAGGCTTGCAACGCACTAGCGGCTGGCAGCGATGCGGCGCACCTCATAACTTAAACCGCATGATATCTACGCACTGACTTGCGACCAGCCGTCAACCGCTCCGGTTGTCTTGGGTCAGCGCGGCGGGCCGCACCGGTTAAATGATGCGGCCCGCTTCCGCCCCGTATCCCCTCGATGCAATCGACGCGGCTAGCCGCAAGAGCTCGCCGCGCTGGTCAGTCGCTAGACGCTGTCCGCGCGCGCCTTAGATTTTGATTCAGAAAAGTTATAGAAATCAAAGAACGCCCCGCTATATGGGTTAGCAAATGCGATGATTATTCAGACAGAAATAAAGAATTAAAATGGAGGAAGTCGTTGGATTGCGGCGGACCGCCATAGAGCCGAGACGATGCGGTAGCCAGAATACGGCATGCGTCGCAGCAGACTGTACCTATAAACTGCGGCACTCCCCGCATCGCAGCCAGCCGCTAGTGCGTGTTAGGCCTTAGTCTCTACTCGTAGATGTCTACTACCTACCTACAGTGTTTTTAGACTTTATTGTGCTATCAAGCATTCTCTATGAATAAATCCCACCTTGTGCTAGTTTTCATTTTATCATCTCCACGGCACGGAAACCCAAAGAACAATTATATAAATACTTTTTTGACATAAAATACTTTATTGACATAATTGGTGTACAAACAAAAGTGAACCCAAAGGCTCCTGAACTAATGGGTCTGTGTTTCAGGAGCCAATGGCATCTCCAAGAACAGACTTAGCTTACGTCAAGTACCTACATAATTTAAACAGCTATAAAAAGTACTTGTATAGTGTGAGTGTGTGTTGTGTTTCTGGAAGTGTAATGAATGTGTATTTGTGTGTGTTATGATTTAATGAATGTGTAGTAATGTATGTAACTAGGTCTTCATCATCGTCGAACAAATAGAATGGAGATTTAATTCGGGCATCAACATGAAGAACGAAAACTAGAATTTTGTTTGCCGACTCTTTCTTTGGACGATGCCTCGGATCTATATATTTTACGATTTCCAGCATTTTTTATCTAATGAAAGAGACTGGACACAACAGTGAGCTCGTTCACGGTCACGTTTTCGTTCTTTATTTTGATAGGCCCAATGGAATCTGTATTCTAGGAAGGTCTATATCTACCTAGGACGATTGGATCTATTGTATCCATCTATTATCCATTTTCATTATTTTCTTATTCTACAAGTTCTTGGTTATGTACATTTGTGTATTTTCAATATTAGTGCAAAATATACCAATAAAAAGGTTTTTATCGATATATTCTCCACTGACATTCTCTTCCCTGCTCACGCACACTTAAGAGTTCTAGACACAGGCTAACATAAAATGACCACGCTGGTAAATCAATCACTATATTCAGTGTGAATCATTCATCCAAGGCAGGAAGCTGATAGATATCAGCTTCCTGATCCAAGGTATAGACTTTTTGGATACGCCATGTCTACATTTAAAAGTAATGATTATCCCATACAAAAAATATTAAAAAAATCCTAACAGCGCCCCGCGGTTTCACCCGCGTCGACTACGGTTTTCTCGCTACCTAAGTTATTCCACGAGAACCATACTTTTTCGAGGACAATAACATGACATCCTATATCTTTCTCCAAGGTCCCACTTACATATACCAAAGTGCATCAAAAATTGGTTCTGCGGCATAGGCGTGAAAACCTAACAGACAGGCAGAGCCTTTATTTCACTTTCATAAAATTATTAAACTCCATTACAAATTTTATTCAAATCTATCAAGCCGTTAAGGCGTGAAGAGGTAACAAATACATACCCACATACACAAAAACTTTCGCTGTGATGTGATACATCAGATTCACAACAGCCAATTCTTTGTTTCGCTCCATAAGTTTGGTAGAATTCTAAACTGTTACATATGTGTACACGACAGAACAATTGCGTCGGCTTCTTACGGAAGCCATCATCACCGTTAAATCCGTTATAATTATTATAAATGTTAAGAGCGTGAGTTTCAACAATATTGTCGACTTGAATATCAATATATATGTAGACTAGTTGCGCCTTGCGGTTCTACCCGCGTGGTGATGAAAAACGGTGACGATGAAAATTAGCCTATTATGTTAATCCAGGGTATACCTACTGGTATTACCTGTCTCCGTACCAAATTGTTTCAGCGTGGGGTAACAAACAAATGCACTTACACAAATACACACAAACTTTCGCATTTATAATATTAGTAGAATAAATACATCACGAAATAGTAGCGTTCGTAGGTACTTAAAGTTGAAACCTTTTCGGAAATATAGGCGGAGTCGTAGACTGCCTTTATTGTCTGTTTTAAACATTGGACCATCGCGTGTTTATAATTATGTGTTAACAGTTTTAACTGGGTTACATATCACGTGCATCTGATTTAGTTTAAAGGTTTACATCTACAACCCTGTAGACCTCGAAAATATAGAGACTTGGGGCAGTAATTAAATTTAAATGTGTAACAAAAGAATACAGGCGGTAGTTGTGGTAGCTATTGTGTAATTGAGTAGGCGCTGTTTTCCTTTTTATAGTATAGTCCAAATTTAAAATTACTTAGATCGAACTGGCAGAATTAAAATACTTACAGTGGTATACAAGTACATTGATCTATAATCTCATTGCAAAGTGGCTACTCTATAAAAATACGCAAGCAATAAGTGTCATTGTCCTCTGAAAATTAGACATTTAATGTCGCAGTAACATTTTATAAACATAACGCTAGTTCGTTAAACTTGACTCAAGTTGTTATTAAGTTAGGACAATGATACCGACGACGCGACGACGCAGTGGCTCACTTCTAACGTATTATGCACTATAGAAGAGAGTGCTAATTTGTTACCGTTTTGTGTGGTTTGTTGTCGGCCCGCCCGCACATGCTAATTAGAGATAACGTTATATATACACTATATACGTGAAAAAGTGAGTAGCAAAGGTCACTGAAACGAGTGAAAAAAATTTTTTTTTTACCAAAAAATGGAACCTACTTTAACACTCAAAAGTGTGAAATAACTTGTTGAAGTCGGTACCATGATAGTTCACAATAGTAAATATCATCACAATATTGTGCTCATGGCTGCGAGAAGGTTATTTTCACTTTTGAGTATTGAAGTGGGTTCCATTTGTTAGTAAACATTTTTTGTTCACCTTTTTCAGCGACCTTTGCTACTCGCGGGATCAATTGTCATTGTGTATGTTCTCCGATGTCTTCAACCGCAACTATAATATCGTCGAGGTATGCGTGGCACTTTTCAGTTATTGGAGTGTAAAGAAAAAACCGCTTGTCCGATGATGTTTGATGAAATTTAAATGGGACCACCACGGAAGTATACTCTATCAAAAAAAAAAAAATCATCAAAATCGGTTCGTAAACGACGAAAAATTACTACATTTTTTTTAGTATTTTTTTAAATTCACTTTAAACAAATTGAAAAAGCTCTATAAATAGATACCGAAACAAATGAGTGAAGCAAACCAACAAACACGAGTCGAGTGCTGCGCTACATTACTGAACCTTCACTATATCGAGGCGATTTTGAATCGTATCGTTAATTACTTGTGATGAAAAATGGATCCTGTACGATAATCAGAAGCGCTCACCACCAGAATCACCATGAACCAGCGCCAAATTCTACCCAAATGCAAAGTTGACTCAGAAAAAGATCCCGGTAAGTGTCTGGTGGACCAGTGCTGGTGGCAGTCTCGACTACAGCTTCCTAAGATCTGGCCAGACTATTACGGCAGGGCAACGCTGGATTGGACTGCGATTGGAATGTCTCCGCAACCCACGGTACTCCCTGGACCTTGCTCTAACAGATTATTACTTTTTCCGGAATTTGGACAACATCTTGCAAGAAACAAAAAAACAATTCCGATGAGGCTGTTAAAATCGTCTCTAAAGATTTGATTAATTTTCGCTCCCACGGTTTTTTAGGCAAACGAATCAATGAACTACCTAAAATGGCGAAAGTACATAGACAACAATGTTACATATTTTGATTAATTAATGAAACTAATTTCACTTTACAAAAATCATTTTATTCCCGTACAAAACGCCAATTTCTGTAAAGCTAAGGACCTAATGCAATGGGCATGGGTAGAGTGAGAGCAGGCATATTTCTTATTGGAAGTTGTGTTAATTACAGTACATAGTTCCTGTAACAGGTTACATATAAATAACCGGTACCATATAGTTACGCGGCAGATTTTGAGCATCCCAAGCATTTTTGTCAATTAAAACCTATTTTAAGTTTTCCTCCTTTTAGCTCAATAAGGATTTGAGGATTTTTATTGTAATAACGAATATAGCTCCCTAGGAAGGCTTTATTCATCTTTGAAAGAAAGAAAGGAAACTTTATTTGTAACAATTACATTTAAGGCATACAGAAAATAAAAGAATGAATACAATATAATATACAATGTATATGTTACAAAACGGACCCAACTCAGCAATGGCTAAAAACCAGCGCTGGTCTTCCGCTGGGACCGGTTCGTGACGTCACGGAAGAATATTTGCCAACAGTATATTTTAAACTAAAGGGTTTTTTATCAAAAAGATATAATGGGGTTTTATGTTTTAATACACCGAATAGTAACGTAGCAAGGTGGAGTTTGCGACGATGTTGCATTTTTAAAATAAAATGTTTGTTTAGATATGGACTCACATGGGCTCTAAATGGAATGTTGAAGCAGAAACGGGCACAAGCATTATTGACCCATTGTATGAGCTTTGCTTTGCTAATTTAATACTTAGTTACCTATATTGCAACATTATCAAGATAAATACCGATGCTGGGTCGTTGTTATTTTAGTGCCAGCGTTTTTGCCGCGCGTCATTCAACAGAGCTCCCACAACTACAGGCCCAATGTTTTACACCAAACGGCTCAAATATGTAGTCACTCACTACCTACGATGTTTTATTACACATAATGATTAGTAGGTACTTATTTATGTTTAATTAAAACAGGCTTACTACATTTTTCCATCGATAGCAGCCGTAGTCATGCAGAGTTAATTAAAAATGAGTTTGAACAATCGTCATGGTTGTTGAGAGATATTGCTGACGATAACAATGAAAAGTGGCATAGTCGCGTTTTATTATGTAGGTACTTACCTACATACAATAATCAGCAGCAGCAATAATCGTGACATGTATTTACATGTCACGATTATTGCTGTTGTACTGAGTTATAAATAAAATAATAGTAACTGCGTTTATGCAGTCATAGTGGACCTAAGTGAACCTAATACAATGTTTCGCTAGTGCACACGTGCTTTACACACCAAAACAAGAAAAAAATTGTAATTCTGTGAGCTTTCGCAAAATGTTAAAGTTGTATAAACAAGAAAATGAATCGTTTAAATCTCTTGAACCCAATCAAGCCGGAATTGCTCTCCGCTAATCCAGACGCAGTGTTAGTTCACCCATTAACCACAATTTATATTCGGTTAGTTATCTACCCAATGTTAGAGAATATTATGCTTTAGAACTCGACCTTTGCGTATTCTGTGATTCATTGAAATGAACACAAAATCGAAAACCTGAGCAATATACCTAACTGTGACCTACCTAATTCTTTTTCCTTTATTTATTCCTCAGCTCGGTACGCAGCGGCAGACGCGGCATTAGTCAGAACTTCAGTCCTTCAGTGAATCTAGCTGTCTAGCACGAAGAACTTTGGAAAAAGTATTCATAGCTTCATTTTTATAAACAATTAAAGAACGCATCTGATCTATCGCATACACGTCCTTTCTATTCGATTACCTACTTGTGTCATAGTTTTGCTAGAAGACATGATAGTTTCACTAAAAATGTTGCACGTATAACTTGCTTAGATATCTTGGTTTAGGACCGGATTTCTGATTAGTAGCTCAGGTATCTAACTATTATAAAAGGCAATTGTTGAATTTCTAATAAATACCCTATTTGAATTTCAGTGAATAAAAATATCTCGAGCCTTTAAATAGGTCTTTCACTAAACACCCTGCTTTTCATTCGCATATCAGAAAAGTAAATGATAACCTGATCAATTAAACAAACGAAATTGTCTAATATTGTAACTTTTTTGTAATCAAATCAAGCGTTGAATCCATGGCTGAATCTGATGAACTCATTTTATACAAATATGGCGACTCACTCGTAAAATAACTAAAGAAAAAAGGTGACAAAAATGAGTACATGTACAAACACAGGGTTAAGGGTACAGAAGTATAAATAGAGGGTAAAATGTGGTTGTGAGTGTCATGAATATAGGAGACATAAGACTAAATCACTCAAACACACACACAAACAGTCATCAGTCACTGATTTTCAGTCGGAACACATAAACATGTCCTAGCAAATCCTCTGGGTCTAATATTAATGTTGTAACCTAAATAAAATATGTAAATATATATAGGTATTTATGAAATACAGTTTTTTTTACCATTGATGATCTGAATATTTACCAATACTTAGTTCAAATGTATGTAAATTAAATAATATCAAATCAAATCAATATTTATTTCTAAAAAGTACATTGTCTAACACAAAACACTACTTTAAATTACAAGATATATGGAGTATAACAATATGTGATTAAATTATAAGTATATATAAATTATACAAAAGTAAACTATCAATCATGTTTCATAATTGTTGATAGTATTTTATAATTACAATTTTACGCCGCGATTTTACAGAGTGGCTGTATAATATGGAACTTTAAGTCCATAACTTTAACATTTTTGACAGGGAAATTTTGAGGGAAAAATTATTTTCTATGGAAGAACAGTGTTGTTTTATCCCTCTGATCAAGCATACTTTCCATGAATGCCAGAATGGCGGCATGCACAACTGCAATTGCCAATAAAAACTGTTTTATCATGACGAGGACAATATTAAACAAGATTCTTAGAGACATAAGAGAGTTACAAACTATCAAATCGCCCCCATATGTGGCAACAGGTAGAATTTTTTGTAGCGTGAATGTCTTTTTTGACATGCACATATTATTATTTTTTTGACATGTATTTGTTCTAATCATAAAACAATAATACTTTTATAATGTAAAAGTAGTAAACTCAATATTCTACGTCCGTTATTGATAACTGTGTTTCTTACAGAGCTATGTACTTATTTAACAACTAATTTGTTAGTAATACGGTTTTTGCTATAAACATTTTCATTTCATTTTATTGTTTCTATAGATAAGGCCAGCCAAATAGTTGATCTTATATCGTAGCGCTAATTCGCATTGATGAGCTATAATCCTATCATCAAACCTTGATAACAGAGTTTTAATCTTACACTTTTTTGTAAATTAGGTTATGATTAATTTGACTCGTGCTGAGAGAAAATCGACCTCTATCCTACTAATATTATAAATGCGAAAGTTTGTGTCTTTGTTGTCTATGTTTGTTACCTTTTCACGCTCAAACGGCTTCACCGATTTGGATGAAATTTGGTGTGGAGAAAGCTTTTACCCCTGGATTAACATATAGGTTTATTGTTCAAATATTTGAAGGAAAAAATTCGGCTGCTAGTGGGACTTGAACCCACGACTATAGAATACCGTCCTGTGGCTTTGTCCAACTAAGCTATAGCAGCCCATATCACTTGGGCCGAATTACTTCCTTCCTTATTAACATCAGCGGGGATGTTATTAGCGCCATCTACCTTTAATTGTATGAACAATTAATTAATAGGACTGATAGACCAACATTACAGTTGATATCGTATCAAACGAAGGCACCCTACCCTTATTTTAAGAGTTTTATTGTGTATCGCATTAACTACATGCTAGGTAGAACTTATGTTCAAATATTTGAAGGAAAAAATTCGGCTGCTAGTGGGACTTGAACCCACGACTACAGAATACCGTCCTGTCGCTTTGTCCAACTAAGCTATAGCTTTTCCTTCAAATATTTGAACATATTAATATTTTCATTTTGATCATTGAAATATTTCCTTCAAATATTTGAACATAAGCTCTACCTAGCATGTAGTTAATGCGATACACAATAAAAACTCTTAAAATATAGGTTTATTGTCATCATCAGCATCATCACCACGCGGGTACAACCGCGGAGCGCAGCTAGTAAGTAATATTTTACATCATGTAATAGAAACTGGTGATTGACAAGAGTAACCATTTGTGTCGGATATGTATTGTTGTGTGGCTAGCCGGTTGGCGCAGTTGGTAGCACTCTGTCTTCTGAGCCGCTAGTCCCGGGTTCGATTCCCGGACAGGTCAAACATTTGTGTATATGATGACATGTCTGTTTGACCTGTGTCTGGGTGTGTATATGTATATATATATCAGTCATCAAGTTACCATAGTACAGGCTACATTAAATAAATTAAATAAAATAAATAAATGTCTGTTGTTACAATAAATTATTAGAGTTCATCAATACTCGGGGTTGTTGAGAGGTTAATGGTAACCTCTTAACAACCCCGAGTATTGATAGATAGCCCTGGCTAGAGAAGAAGAAAAAAGAACTTGATATTTGCTCTATTCACACATCGAATTGAAATACATAATAATATTAATATAATAGAACATATTTAACACACATACTCAACACACTCAACGTCAGTTGGACTACTTTTTTATATTAGATTACCTATAGCTGTTAGTTGCAAAGTTTAAAAGTATTACTCGCTCCCGTATGTCCTATTAAAATTACCCAACCTCTGAATCTCATCGATAAGAAAACTTTATTCAAGTAAAATTTTCAAGTATTGCGTTACAAGTGGTAACAACTGCCAGACAAATAGGAAGATTGCCAGTCAAACATAAATTAAACAGATGCTTGAATTTTAATAAATCGATCAGGGTTTGATCGCATGAAAAATATTTAGTAATTATTTACCATGAAGTGTCGTCCAAATTGCATTGGTCATGGTCACGAGAAGACTGGAGAATGCGAGTGGCTAGTTTATTAAACTACCCGCTCTCGAAATAAATGTATTTGTATTTGATCCTATTAAAATATAGGGCTATCATAGCCCTGCAAAAGCAAACAAAACACACAATGTGTGAGAAACGCGAAAAGCTAAAAATTACAAATGCTTTATTCTTGTTCTGTAGGTTATCCTTAGCACACATATAAGGTCTCTGTAAACCTCAATATTTTTTATGTACAAACTATATTTGGCTTTTATTATTAAAAATTATTCTACAAAATTATTACAGTTTATATATTATATACAGTTTATATATACTGGATACAAATTATAAGGGTGGCGAGAGAATAAATCTTATAATTTATAATGTGAAATTTTATTCTTCTACGTAAGAGTTTAATGAGTATAAGTTGAATAATTCTCTCACCGGCCAGACGCCTCCCAGGTTTTACATTCGTATCCAAACTGTACACATTTTGAAATAACGGTATAATTCTAACTCTTCATTGCGATAGCTATCACTAACACATTACACAATGACTGTGCATATGAATGGGTCATGTATTTAAACATGCGTCTGCTTTGTATCATCAATAGCTGCGCAGGATTATTGTCACGATATTTCAGGGTTGCTGGTCGTTTTGGCGAGTAATTAAAACTGGAACTTTCCGTGCAAAAAAGTTATCTACAAGTTTGAAAAATAGGCCTTTGGAATGCGCCTGGCTAGCTACCGCCCTTGAGTTTGAAAAACTGTCATCGAACACAAAGTGTATTCAGGCAGCAGACATTGAGAGCCAGTGAACAATCTAGCTTTACCTTATACCACTTCGTCACTAACCACCAAGTGAGATAATGGTCAAACGTATCCATAAGTATTTTGATTATTACGACGATAAGTTAATTATAGTATCATTTTAACGAGTATATAACTTATTTTATAGAAAATATATACTATAGGTAACAAGCAAATTGAAAACATGGCCTGAGAGGCCAGTTTCATGCAGTTTTTTAGCGTTAGTGTTTTATTTACTTCGGGACCTGACGGTGGAATCTTTCAAGTCTGAATTATAATATTTTTTTCACATTAATCATTTCAAGTGATTTTTTGATACCTTCATTGAATAAAAATAAAAAATAATCATCTCAGACCGCATCAACATTTAACATCAGGTGAGACAGTGGTCAAACGGATGCTAATAATAATTTACAAAAAACATTCTGAATTTCTGGTAGATACCAAGTTTCGAGCATTCGAAACCGAGCATTTCGCAGTAAGCTATAAAATAATGTTCAATAGTGTAATCCTAGAGTTAAAATAAAAGGTAGTGGCAGCCCTATTTAGAACAGTACATACGTAGATATGACTTTTAGATAACGCGATGAAAACCGACAGTTAATACGAATACCAACTCAACGCTTATTATATATATATATTTAGATTACACTTATGCATTGTGTATATATGTACTTATCCGTTACATATTAGCCTAATAAAAAATGTATGATGTATTAATTTAAATAAACATAATAGTTTTTACACTGACTTTGGATGAAATGACCGTAAAGGATCGCTGTGACCCTCTACCAGCTATACAGGCTCATCAGAGACCTAGTGCAGGGAAAAAAGAGTCCTAAGGTACTTTAGTCTAGGATGGTATCAAATATTGGTAATATAAACTTTTGTAAATTGTGCCTAAACATTGTTATATATCTGTATGAATAAATAATTTTCTTTTCATTTGGACTATAAATTATTATTGTACTCTTAACTTCCATACATATTCCAATAACGTGTGACGGGCATATTTATTTATTTATTAAACTAGATAGTAAGCTAACAGCATGGCCAAAGCGCTAACTACCTAAGATAATAGGTTAAGAAATCAATACGAAAGTAACTCTGTATGTCTGTCTGTTACGCTTTCCCGCTTAAACCTCTCAACCGATTTTGATGAAATTTGGCACAGACCATTTTGTAGACGCTGAGAAAGGACATAGGCTACCTTTTATTGCGAAAAAAAAAGGATGAAGAGGTTGAAATAGAGGTTGAAAGTTTGTATGGGATTTCTTAATTTTAAAAGATAAAACCATGAAACTTTATATTTAAGCACTTGATAAGACATAATTAAACATTTGTTCTAGCGTTTTTGTAATTTCGACCTGTGAGGGGATGAAATAGGGGTTGAAAGTTTGTATAAACTAGATGAGGATGAGCATCCGACATGCTCGAAACCTAGGTCGAAACTTCGACTATAAACGTGAGTAAAGCCGGATACCACATAAATATAATAGTTTGTATAAAGTTCGTCATTTAGGTTAGTAATACTCTGCATCGCCGCCGCTGCCGTCGGTCGTCGTCTACGGACGCTGACGGCATGATTACTTTTATTAATTTTGTAATGCTGTCCACAACTTGGAAGATTTTAAAAACAACGTCTATCCCGGTTTGGAATATAACATGAGGAATAGAGAGTGGCTGTGTGAAAGGGCAATATTAGCACCGACCAATGAAATCGTGGGACAGATCAATGAACGAATGATGTCACCATGTGCAAGGCGATGTTGTCGAATATTTGTCAGTAGATATTGTCATGGACAGTGAACAGGACATCTTATCCTACAGAGTTTCTAAACTCTTTAGAACTGTCAGGAGTGCCGTCTCATAAGCTGAGACTGAAAGTTGGGGTACCAGTTTTGTTAATGAGAAATCTCGAAGCGCCGAGACTATGCAACGGGACTCGATTGCAAATTACGCAGCTAGGACGCAATATTACTAGAGCAATTATAATGACAGGAATAGCTAAAGATGAAGAAGTTTTGATTCCCCGCATACCCATGATCCTTACGGTTTTACCTTTTCAGTTTAAAAGAATCCAGTTTCCCCTCAAACCAGCCTTCGCAATGACCATTAACAAAGCGCAAGGGCAAACACTTAAAGTAGCAGGTGTCCATTTCGAGAAAAACTGTTTTTCGCATGGCCAACTGTACGTGGCCTGCTCGCGAGTGTCGAGTCCAAACAATCTCCACATTGTAACAAATAATAACAAATCAGCAAACGTTGTGTACAAAAATGTTTTAAATTTGGTCATTTTAAAATATTTTTGTACACAACGTGACGCTGGCCCCTGTAAGTGTCTCTTGGACATAAGGGACCAATAAATTTTCCTAGGTACTTTCTGCCACTCAATGGAGTACATAGGTACTTTATACCTACTGTAAACAGATATTTTGTAATTTTTTTAAATATACCTACTCTCTTTTAACCAAATGCTATACCCAAATCTATACCGTTCTTTTAATATAATCCATAATATTCAAATTAAAAGTACGCAGACGAAGTCGCGGGTACCAGCTAGTATATATATATATATATATATATATAAATGCCTCTCATAATGTTTGATTATTATTTGATATGTACCTACGATGGTATGGTATACCGTATAACGTGGATGTATAGGAAATGTAATTAAAATTATGTAATGTAAATAGAAATAATACCTTCTACGTAATGTTACTGTTTCATTTTTATCTCGGCTATAGTAATTGGCCTTCTTTACACAGGAAAACGGAAACCAATGAGTAAGTAGTAGTAGAGTACCTATGTGTAATATACCTTCCAATCTGACGTTCGGCTCTCGAGTGACATTAACGCCTACAAAACCTTTCTCAAATGTGTTAAATATTAAACTATCAAATAAACTTAGATAAAAAATTTTTTTACTAAAAAATAGAACCGACTTCAACACTCAAAAGTATCAAATAACTTGTTGAAGTCGGTACCATGATAGTTCAAAAGTAACTGATATCAAAATATTGTGCTCATGGTACCGACTTCGACAAGTTGAAGAACTGAATCTGACAACAACTTAAACCCAATCTTTTTTTTAATCATACCTTTAGCGTTGTACGTCGTGTGCAGCAGAGCTGGTAATGGATATAATAAATACTTAAAATAATTGCAAGATATATCCACAACATTAACAAGGTAACATTAACATAATTTAAAAATAATTTAGAATAGCAATAAAATAATCTAACTTAAAATAAAAACCTTGAACATTTAATAAAAACTAAATTAAATCTAAAACGGGCCCCTGCGGCATTGTACCCAAGATGCTGGCAGCGTTTCCTCTTTGTATTGCTAGGCTAATACGTTGAGCGAGGAAGCTGCCAGCTCTTCGGTCTCCCGAGACGTCAACCAGTCTCTTGGAAATTTTCTTGAAGAAGTTGAGCGCGCTAGGACCCCACGGGCCAAGGGTCTTGACACCGAAAGGAACAAAATTGTATTCCGCGCCGAGACCGCTATATTTAGCTACTTTTGCCTTTTCGGCCGATTCTGCCGCCGTTCCTGGCCTCGTGGAGGTTTGGTGGACATGTGAAGGGGCTAGTGTGTCTACACAAGTCAAGTTGTAGGTATCAATATTAAAGTGTATTGCAATAGTATGACAAAGTTAAACAATAAAATGAGGGCTTCTGAACTTGATGCAGAAAAATGGATTTCTAATTTTACTGCAAATACAATAAAATAGTTCATTTGAATAAATTCGATTCTTGTTTTAAGTGTCATGTACTGCCTGCCTGCTAAATTTAAAATTAAGTAGTTTCCAGAATATGGAACAAACGTATACAACTAAAGTTGCGTTCCAAAACACTGGACTCTTAGGCTACTGTACCAACATTTAAAACGTCCGATTATCAATTTAACCGCCGGTCAAACAGTTTTCACCATACAGTTAACCGACGGTTAATTGATAATCGGACGTTAAAATTTTGGTGAACAGTAACCTTAGTCGAGTAATGAGTGTTGATCAACTCTGATTTTCAAGTTACGAACTTACAGGTGGCATTGTGCCGGCATCAAAACTATATCATATCAGAACTGTCCTTATGAGTTTTTAAAAGAAGTTCCAAAAAGAACAAGATAGACAAATGATTATACTCTATCCTCATCATCATAGCCCCAGCCATAGGAAGCAACAACTTATTTTATATCATATATACACACATAGATAGTGGTCAAACACTAGCCTATTTTCAATAAAATCTGACATATAATTATGCCTCCCCATTGATCTCCATATGGAAGCATCCAGCATCTTCCTGGAACTTTTTAAACCGCTGGGATCTGCCGGTGACTTCCATTCTTTTACGGATATCCACATGTTTGATTTGGTCGCTTAGAGGAAACTCGGATATAGTGTCTCTTCGGTTGTTGTGCGACTATGAGCCTTTGCCTATGAGGCCCATAAAGATAAGGTACACTTTGTCGTATGTAGGTTTTTGTGGCCTATGTAGGCCCTACTACAATGAGTATCCGCATCGCATTCGTTTTTAATATTTAACATTTGGCATACTTCTACTTCTTCACTGCTGCTAACATTTCGAAGACTGATATGTACACGTATTATGCGAGTCGCGTTGAAGTTGTAAAGTAAGAATCATACATTTGACCTAATTTGAAGAAATGGTAATTGAATGATGTATACCATCCACGACTAAGGCTGTGTAAAAATAATCCGAAGGATTGCGTCAATTCTACGATTACCTTGTTGACATATTTAATTTTGATGTTTGTTTACCTTCAAAAAGAAATTGCGTCTGACTCTTGGATTACGATAACATGCGCATAAAAGTTTTATGACAAGAATAAATGAGAGAATAAAAGTTTTCACTTGAAAACTATTGTTGTTGATATAACAATTCGAATGACAAGCTCAGTCTTAACTTCTATCGGTTTTTATCCTTTGTACTGTAGTCTATAGAATAGAAATGAATGATCGCCCGCAATTTTTGAATACAAAATCGATGTAATAGATTGTAGTATTATGTTACATATAACTTTAACACATTTTAAAATACCCTAGGTTTAATTTTAATTGTTATCTTCCTTATGTGATAATATACATACCGAGATTGTAAAGGTACTTAATACTCTAAGTATGTAATGTACCTATGTCGAAGCATAAATACCTACTTAGCATAAGTTTCTCACATAAGTGAAATGTAATTTCTTGTTGAGAAATAAATATCTTTAAACCGAATAATGAAAAATTTAATATAATGCAATAGGATTTTTGTGTTATAAAAATCAGGTAAATAAGTCAATGTTATATTACGAGTATATTATTTTATCTCTACAATAAATATTTGTTAAATAGCTTAAATTATGGAGTCATTTATTATGGGGCAGCTCAGATGCCTATAAAACAGGTTAACGCCTATCGTAGGTATCTACGTTCTTATTTATAGACAACTAGTAGCGCCCCGCGGTTTCACCCGCGTGGATTACGGTTTTCCCGCTACCTCAAATATCCCACGGGAACTATACTTTTTCCGGGCTAAAAGTAGCCTGTGTTAATCCAGGGTTTAAACTATCTCCATACCAAATTTCATCGAAATCGATGTAGCCGTTTGAGCGTGAAGAAGTAACAAACATACACACATACACACAAACTTTCGCATTTATAATATTAGTAGGACTTAGCTAATGCATTTCCTGAAATTGTGTTATTGGAGGAGATCGGAGAAATAACTTCAAAATACGCGAATTACGAAATGACCGCCATCAATTTTGTTTATCTAACAACGTACAAAGTGTGATTGTACAGTGACAATGTCACTCATTCAATGGTTCTTAACTTAAATTCGTATGTGACTACTTTTTTAAGTTGGTATGCTAATTTTGAAGGCTTATACCAAACAAGTATTTTTTTATTTAAACTCAATAAAATGGGTGTGTTTTGCTACTAAGAAGTAACTAGGTAGGTATGTTTCGTATTTTGGTCTGGTGACATTTTTACATATAAACCATCGTCGTTAGAGCGAACACGGGTAAAGACATAAGCCATCAAAATTAGCCTACCAATTTAAAAAAAGTAGTTACATACGAATTTAAATTAAGAACAATTGAATGAGTGACATTGTTGTTTTCACTTACTCGTTTATTCATAGAAAATGTATGGGAATGTTTTATTTTTAATTATTGCGAAAACTTACGATTTGATTTGGTACGTTACTTTGGGAAAAGTGTTGCTGGTTGGAAATAGAGTCGATTAAGACCAACTAGTTTTTTTTGACAAATGTCATTTTTTGGGCGAACCTTACTTATTTTCAAAAAACTAAAAAGGGCAATAAAGTTTTCTTCAAAATCAAATAGGAGGTTTCTAAGAACAAAACCTTCTACTTAGAAGTATATATATATATATATATATACTTACTTACTATATATATATATATATATATATATATATATATATATATATATATATATATATATATATATATATATATATATATATATATATATAAATACCGAATTAAAAAAAACAACTTACCTTTATTGACAAACATTTAGAAAAAGCATGATTCTGCTCTTCATATCCCAATATAAAAAATAAGTTCAAAAATAATAAACCAACAACGTGAAAATCACGCTCTAAAAAGTATGAAACAAGAAAACATTTTCACACGAAATTGTCATGTAATATTTTATTGTATTTCATAACTAGGAGTGAGCAGATAATGCCTCAATAATTCATAACCAAAATAGAATATTCAAATTAAAATCTTGTTTCTATCTTTTCAGTTCTGCAATGATTATGTTATTGATTGTATTTAATGATGTTAAATTATAATAAAATTCTTAAATACGAATAGTTTTTTTTAGTTTTTAACCATAAACGAACGTCCATTCTTTTTCCTCTGATTTTGTTAATTACAGTTGCAATTTTTGTGTGCTAATAATACATGCTCGAGATACATTTTCCTGGTTACGTATAGCCATGTTACTAAGCTTATACACATTTATAACTACCTACATAAATAAGTACAACTGATGAACAGAGTAACTTACGTAAAAACTCATATATCACTCGTGCTACAAAACCGTGTACTATCTACTTGGTATTATTTCTCGACTATGTAACAGTGATAATGACACAGTTCACAATAATTACTAATGTATTTAGTACGATTTTCAAGGTGCTTATGCGGGCTTGTATATATAGTACGATACTAAGCATGGTATGGTTCGATTGGTGAAAATAAAATCCAGTTAAGTAAGTAAGATCGATCAATATTCAAATTTATATATATATGTATGTATTGTTTTCTCACACATTTCCCTTAGTCTAAATAGACTAAGGGAAATGTGTGAGAAAACAATAGAGAATTGCAGAAGTATTCTTCCATCATCAATAAAATATTGATAACATCGTTTGCATTTCTGTTTGTAATTAATTAGTATACACTGATAGCTTGTGGCAGCTTCGATCGCTCGTCTGTTTGTAAATTAACTCGTTAGTGCATCATTTGTTTTCCAAAACACACCGAAGCGATTTCGTCAAGGAATGCGAGTGGCAGTCAGGGAGAGAAGTAAGGAGAAATTTGATAGAAATTGCAGCTAATAACTCTAACTATGAGCTAACTAATAATCAAAAAAATTGATAGGTGAGATCGATTTGTTCTTACTTTGATATTGACGAAGTTTCATACAAAATTTAATACTTACCCGGTAAGGTTATTATAATTACATTTTTAAATTCCTTCTTAGTATTATTTTACTTGCGTTATGTAACGTAGGTACCTTTGCACAGAATTTATTATAGCGGGGTCGGCTGTGCGTAGATTGAAGGTACAATACAATATTAGCTATGTTGGTAGTAGTTTTATAACAAAGTCATATACAAAATAATTGAACAGTAGTGTAGGTAGTATGAAAGAAACGGCAGGGATTTATTTTAACAAATATCAATATTTTTTTATTCTTCCCTTTGGAGTTTTCTTTTTATCAATGTGATTTTTTAATATCTGGCAGATGCCTTTATTAAAATAAAATACTAATAAATAATTACAAAACTGTAGCTACTACAATAACATTTGAGCAATCCACTAGCCTACCCACTACCTACACTATTGGTAGCCTATAGATAACTCAAATGCTCTAACCCGCTACCGACTGGCAGCGTGCCAAGAATGCTAGCAGTATTGCCACGTTGAATGGCAATGCTGATTCGTTGAGCCAAATATGTGCCAGCATTTTGGTTACGCGTCGCAACGATCAAACGCCAGAGCGTTGGACCGATGACCGGGGGACCGGCAGCTCATCGGATTTTCTGAAAACTTACCAGAATAAGTTAGTAGTAGTTTAGTAGCATGCATTTTATACTCGTATTACCTACATATAATAATGAAATTTTGAGGAAGCCGCCGGAACGACGCTACACAAGCCATTGAGCCAAACACATTACCAAAATGTGAGTACAACACAGTCTGGGCGAAGAAATTTGCCTGAACACGGTATCATGTTATGTATATCGGGCGAAATATGCCTTTTATTTTTATTAACAAGTAATTGAACCTGTTAGTAATTTTTCTGATATCTTTGCTTCCTCTGACAGTAAACATAGAGCGGCAAATATTTTCCATACCAAACATTATGTATGAGTAAGAGCCAAGAGGTCCCAAATTCTTTGTTACTGTTAGAAATATTGTTCTTGCGTAAAGAGTCCGTCAATGCTCTTCGCTGTAACATGTCCCACGACTGTGAAAGCCAATCCAATACCTAAGCATCGTGCTCACGAAATCAGCCGCGCGGTATTCCATAGTTCATTGTCATACATGAGCTGAAAGTCTTGCCCCGTTTTGGCTCTGAATGGGACACGTTCCATTACTTTCTCGCGGTAATTAGGGCAGTCGTGCACCTTGTGGAGCTTTTCCATTAATTACGTCGCTGTAGTTTTGGGTAGTTTTCTGGTAGACATTTGGGGATATCGACCCTGCCCCTGAATAATAACACGATATCTACCCGTGTGCCGTGCTACCACTACCACATACTCAGTAGCGCTGTGTCTGTATATAACATTTGGGTAGCCAGAACCTCAGCAATACCGCTTTGAATAGCACTGTTTTCTAAGATGCCAACTGCCTGTATCATATCATATCGACAAATTACGGCGTATTATTACGCTAAAAAGCTTACACAACCAATTGATAAAAAAAAATATCCGTTTTTTATGTAAGTGAAAAAACAACTTCTTGCTATTAGAAGATTGCGCTGTGCTTTGTGTATTTCCATTATGATTCTAATTTCAATTTGCTAAGATCGAAATAAGATTTTTTTCCCACATTTAGACCCCGCATCTAGGATTCCCTGTGTCGCGGGAGGTATGGACACACACAATCGCACCACACAAGAATGAACAAGCTTTTAATCCATAGAATATATTTATAATAAACTTTTTAAGGAAACTACAAAAATAGGTAAAACCTTTTCATGTAGTTTCCTTAAAGTTTATTATACACTAAAGCCATATTTGGTTTCGATATTACGTGTCGTATTCTTTGACTTTGTTGATGTCTGTAAGAAGTACAGAAACAATATTAGGAATAGAAAATGCATATCGTGTGATACCGTATATGATAATTGATAATGTAAGTACCTATTTACTAATTATAAACTTAATAGTATGTTATTATTGATAGAGAAGGAATGCGGGCCGCTTCCAACCGGCCTTTGTAGAGATCAATGGGGGAGGCATATGTCCAGTAGTGGACATCCTGCCCACAAAGCCGATTATTATATTGCCACTTATTACATATAAGAAAGTCGTGTGAGTCGCCCTAGTACTATTATTATTTATTACTATTATTTACTCTATGTAGGCACTATTAGGCAGCAATGTGATGATACAAATAAAAAAAATACGAAGAAATTGTGTCAAATTGATACAATCAACCAAACCGTTGGCCCAGACTGCTTTACATGTAGACTGAACATTGATTGGTCGTAAAAGAATTGCTAGAGCTAGCATAAGAAGTAGGCAAATTGAATCAATAAAATTGTGGTTTCGCAAACTGAATTGTTTATATCGTGAATCGACTCGGCACAGATTATATAAGAGGTGACCAACGAATTTCAATGGTTTTATCGTATATTAAAGTATTTTTAACAACCTACGCAAAAATAAGGTTACGTTTGAAGTGTCTGCCTTTCATATGTAGGTATAGTTCCTGTATAGATGAACCGATTTTGATGATGTTAAAAATGTTCTTAGCTATGTTTCAACATTTAACCAATATAAATAACGTTTTATAATAATAATAATAATAGCATCTTGAGAGGCTCTCACTTGACGGTTAGATCACAAGTCAGATGTAGAAGGCCGTAACTACTTCTCGAAACGGCCCGTATTGTCCGGAGGTTCCTCTCTCTGCAGCCCTAACAACCGGTAGCTTGGGCCCTGCCCCGCTGTCGGTGGTACTCGGTTTAGGTTTTTTATAATATATTTATTAATTTTTGTTTTTGATATTTGTGTTGTGAAAAACTAGGCTATATGAAAGAAAGAAAATAAAGAGATATAATAAATAACGTTTATTGTTATACTATGTACATTGTAATATGTACAAGTTTAACACATTTTCGGTCCACAAACTAGGTCAACCTATATTTTGAGGACCCCCGTCCTATATGATATTATTATAAAAAGAAGTTACGGTACGCTCTAAAACTAGCCTATGTAGCTAAAACTGAACTAGATACATCTACGGGCAAACGCACACCTATATAGTTGTTAGTTCGGATAGGTACGGTCGTGATAAACTTGTAGTCCGCTTTTGTTGCTGAGTTGCTATCACCGCTCACAGATCAGATGTGTGGGAGTTGGAAGGTAAAACTGCGAGGATTGTACGTCATAACTTAATTTCCAAAGATATGATACAGTTAAAGAGTATTTAATCCTATATAGTAAAGTAAGGTAATGCTAGAGTCAAGTCATTATATTTTGTACAAAGACAGATAAAATTAACTAATATCAAATATTGACTCCACCACGGAATATGTGGTGGTTATTTAAATTGACACCATTTAATTAGCACCATCTCCCATTTCAATAATATCATTGCGTTTTACACTTCAAATAGTCGGAGTAAAAGTGTAAATTACTTTAATTAGAATACTATTCATTTTATGGTTAAAATAAGTACTATGTGCTTACGTAATTGTGTACAGATATAATATATTATATATATATATATATAATATTATATATTATATTATACTTATATTGGTGTAAAATAGACATTTTTATACCTAAAAAACAGGTCGAAGGAAGGAATTAGTTATTCTGACAAGTAAATAGAATTTCATGTCTTCACTTTTCCGGCAGTTTACACTCGTAACTAGTGTCAAGAGTAACCCCGCAGCAGGTTTACTCTTGACACTCGATTCCGATCGTAAATTGTAATTTCGATCGAGTTCGCGCATATTGATACTCTTGAACCCAACACTAGCACCAGATTGGAATCGCGTTCGATGGAATTTGACATAAATACAAAATGACGTTGAATAAGATTGTAACTGCGGGGCTCCTCTTGACACTCGATTCCGATCGTTAAATTGTAATTTCGATCGACTACGCGCAGATTGATACTCTTGAACTCAACACTAGCGCACGATCAGAATCGCGTTCGATGAAATTTGACAAATACAAAATGACGTTGAATGAGATTGGAATTGATTTGGATTAGAATCGAATTGATATTGAAACTGAGTTCTAGAATAAGCCAGCTGGCAAGGAGATCGATAAGTATTGTACATACCTACATATAAGCACGTAGCACGCTAGAAAAATAGTATGTATAGAAACTAAGAATGCCGTTAGTGCTTATCAAGTATGACTAGGTACTGGAAGTAGTCATACGTGATAAGCACTAACTGCGATAAACTATTTAAAATGCAAAATGCTAAGTTTTATGGTCTTGTTATCTTAAGGCTAAGGTATTTTACTATTTGTATAAAGTTAATTAGGAGGAACATATAAAATTACTTTTGTTTTCATGAACTACTAGCCGAACCGACAGCGGCTTCGCTGGCCTCCGTTTCAAAAAGTCATGAAATTCGTGTGACGTCATTTATGGATGGCCCGTGATGATAAATATTAGAATTTTAATCTTATTGTTATGTATTAAGAGTTTGGATTTTAGCGTTAACACTGACCGAGCGTTTTAACCGACATCCAAAACGGCGGAAGTCATAAATTCGGTCAGTAAGCAGCCCGTATTTAGCCCTTACCTGCAATCATAGTCAGGTCGTCTGTCTACCTGGTCGGTGGTCGTCCAATGCTGCGCTTGCCAGTCCGTGGTCTCCACTCGAAAACCTTACCCCCAACGGACATCAGTTCTTCGAGCTATGTGCCCGTTCAGTGTTTAATTTCAAGGAAATATTGAACTTTTTCTATGGATAAGTAATGAATGTCAGTTTGTATAGCTTTAAAACAATCTAATTATTAAGTTATCACTTCCGACCACGTGTATTATTTGGCTTTAGGTTATCGTATTGGAACAAATAAGGCCTAATAAGACTTCTGTGAAGGCGGCCAAATGTCAAATAGCGCAATCGAAGTGGAAACAATTACTTTTTGTTCCTGCTTTTTAACAGACTTTAAAAAAGGGGGGAGGTTCTGGGATATCACATATGCTATACTTAGAGAGAGCACAAACAGCGGTACTCAAGGTTCTCTCTAACAAACCCATTCAGTTTCCCACTTCAAATTTGTACTCGATATGTCAAGTACTTACTGTAAGGCAACTTTTCATTCTGAAAACTGTTTTAAAAAAGCATGTTGAACTTAAATATAATCCAGTTTTCGTCAAGTCCAAACGTAGATATGACAGGGTTTGTAGCGAGGAAATAAGACGGACGGCAGTTGCAAGTCGCCATTATTATATCATAAGTTCAATGTTGTATAATAAAGTCAATAAAAATTTAAACATTTATCCTCTTACATCACATAGATGTAAACAAAAGTGTGTTAAATGGCTTCAATCGTTATCATACGATGACACTGAAAATCTTTTAAAAGTTTTAAAATAAATGTCACCTCCTGTATGCACACACACACGCACGCATGGACGCACGCATTCACACACACACACACACACACACACACACACACACACACACACACACAACACTCACGCACACACACACAACACGCGCACGCATACACTCACACACACACCCTCTTATAAGTACATACCTACTTATTCCCACCTATCTTAAGTCATCCTACTAAATTTGTAACTAAAAACAAATTTGTAAACTTTACGTGTAAATACCTTAGTTATTGTATATATAGGAACTTAATATGTAACTTTCGGATGAGGGCGTTGACATCTGCGACACAGTTATATACTTCTGCAGTTGTCATCGTTTTCTTATATGTTTGTAAACAAACCATGTTTTTGTTCCAAATAAATAAATTGAAATTGAAATTGAAAATTGAATTGAAAAATTCGACCCGTATGTTTTTTTTTCCTGTAGGTTCGAGCATAATTACGTCATTTATTAACCAATTTAAAAAAAACATATTAAAATACATTCGCTTTTAATAAAATACGTTAAGTACTTTTTCTTAATTTGGTACAAAACTATGAAACACATATACAAAAAAAAAACATTGGTATAACTTAAATATGATGCAGTGCTATTTTGCCGATCGTTTTTGCCATACATCTGCAAAATGTGGAACGAGATTCATACCTCGGTATTCCCGAGTATAGCTACAATATGGGATTCTTCAAAAGGAGAGTTAACAGAGTCTTATTAGGATTGGCGACAATTGTAACGCCCGAAGTTATTGATCCATAGGCGACGGTGAACGCTTATCATCAGACGGTTCGTCAGTTCGCCACACATTATATTTATAAAATCCACACTAGCTACACTAGAATACCCTATGTTGTGAGAGAACTATACTCAATTGGGAAGGCACAGTAATACAGTAATATTAAATACACTATTACAATCTATACGTGTTGGAGGAACAATAAATAACAAAATATACTCTACACACTGAAAAAGTTAAAAGGAGGTACATAAATAAAAAAAATGGAACCGGCTTCTACACTCAAAAGTGTGAAATAGCTTGTTAAAGTCGGTACCATGATAGAGTAAAAGTAGCTATCATCAAAATATTGTGCTCATGGTACCGACTTAGACAAGTAATTTCACACGTTTGAGTGTTGAAGTCGGTTCCATTTTTTGTTTTTTTTTTTCACTTTTTTTAGTTCACCTTTGTTACTCACTGGATCAATTGTCATTGTGTATGTTCACCGATGCCTCCATCCGCAACTATAATGTCGCCAAGACATGCTACGACGACGACTGCTAGACGTCTAAAGTGTCTAGCAGTGCGCATACAGTAAGTGCACAAAATCGTTATTTTTATATAATAGGTGATAAACAAGCACACGTTCCACGTGATGGTAAGCGATCACCGTCACCTATGCATATCCGTAATACATTACGATACGTTGCCAATCCTTTTTAAGGCTCCGTTAACTCTCCTTTTGAAGAATCACATACATCGGTTCAGTATCTTTAATTTAAAAATAATCCTAACTACCTTTGTGTGTGTTTTTTTTTTGGCGATATGTAGATGTGTATCACCTTCTAACTAAATCCCTTTTTAACGGCTAAACCACTTTATAAAATAACTTTTAATTATAATAAGAAGACATCCAGAATGGTACCGAGTATATTGATTGAACTAGTAAATCGTTTAATCTAGCCGTTTGCCCAATTTTCGCTGTGAAAAGAGAGTAAAGAGTTAGCCCGTATTAATATTATAGACACTAATAGAACAAACGTTTTCAAACTTACTTCTTACTAGCTGCGCCCCGCGGTGTTATCCGCGGTGACATGGTACGTGGTATTGAAGGTTTTTGTGTTTTTCGCCCGCCCACAAGAACTGTCAATATATTCGGGATAAAAGCCTGTATGTTATTTGGAGAAAGCTTTCTTAACTCCAAATTTCACCCAAATCCGTTCAGCCGTTTCAGCGTAACAAACATACAAACGACAAATAAACCTTCGCATGTATAATATTAGTGTTATGACTCACACCAACCACTTTGAAAACGTTTTTTTAGCGTCTCTCCTTCTCCGTGATTTATTTCTACTTTACCACATCTCCAACACCAAATTGACATTCAGTACTTTAATAAAATTAATTTACTTGTATTGTGCTATATTGGTCTAGTCTATAGTTTAAACTTACATTAACTACTTTAACATTAACTTATATTAAAACAAATATAATCAGGCAGGGTAGAAATATGAGCTAAATTAAATAGTCGATGTTTTGTAGTAAGAATGTTTTAATTGTACTAAATTTTTAAATATTCAGGAGATAAAATTACAAATCAGCTATCGATCCCTAAATCCCTATATGATTTCCCAGTTTTTTCTGGGCCTGCTATTGCCAGCTTTTATGCTTTCAGCGACCGACCACAAGGGGGCATTTTGGCCACTTTGAGAAAGACTGTTCTAGAATAACAAACTTATCATTTAAAAAACCGCGAATTACTTTTATAGCGAAAATCACTTCAGTAATAATTAAATTAAGTAATAACTACTCTTAATATGTCGCGAACTCCTTGCTTTTTATAAAATATTGTTTCTTTTTAAACATAATATTTAAATGTACGCCACATTTTGACACAGTCTTTCAATTGTACAAAAGGAGTAATAAAAGAAGTACATAAAATACGTGTATTTTTATAATTGATTATATCATTTTACTCCATAACATATAAGTACCTACATAATTGTTTCTAGTGAAAATACTCGTAAGGGCTGACTAAATAATAGTACAACAGTCAATAATTCGCAACACTTTCCCAGATAAATAATCTGGATTATTTTTAATTACATTTTGGATCCGATACTCGATCGGTTGCGAGAACATGATGATTAAATTACTAATCAATTGTCTGACAATTTTGTGTGGGCAGCAGACTGGCGATGGCGTAGTTACTTCGGTCAAAAGTCAAATCATTTAAGTATTCAATTAAGATATGAAGGACAACCTTATATTGTTTCGACTATTGTTTATTTAATGCTACTAAGTTCGATAAGTAGACATATATACATATGTCTATTAAAAATACTAATTTACAAATGAATTCTGGACCAAAATACTACATGACCGATTACAAAAATTCTTTCACTAATGGATAGCTACATTATAAGAGAATATCGTAAGCTATTTCTTTCTTTTATCCCCGTATTCTCAAGGGAATGGGAGTTCTCAAGGAACGCGGGAGAAACCGGAGAGCGCTGCTAGTATCATTAATAATAAAAATAATATATTCTCCAATGCTCATGAGAATAATTTTCTTAGAAGTTACATTTCTGTCACTGAAACCTGAACTGAATGGATTGTGTAGATACTTCGTCGTAAACTATATGTTTGTGCTGAAACCCCGCTTAGTTGTACAGATTACGTATCTAGAACTTCATATTCAAAACCTTGAAAATTTACCTTAGCAGAATATATTAAGGGCCGGCTTTTTGATCTACTAATCAATGGTTAGAAATGGTAAGTAATAGTTAAATTTCTCAAGAACCTATATACGTACTTTATTCGTCAATCGTGGCAACTTTTGTTTATCATGGATACAATTTTAGAATACACTTTATAAGCTCCGTTCACATCTAGAAAAGTGTACGCATGAATACGCATATATACGAGTACAAGCCAAAAATAATTGTACCTAAATTATTTTTATAACATATTATCAGATTTCTGAAAAAAAACATAGAATGGCTTATTTGACCAATGGGTAAATATTTCGAACACTGGTTGTCTGAGGATCAATAATTTAACTATTCGTTTGTTGCTCTAACGGTGTATTAAAAACCGGCCCCTTAATTGATAATGTGTTTACTTTTATGCCTAGCACTTGTTTAAACTCTTCCCGCGTAACCTTAATACTAAGGTTACATTAGAAATATTGCCATTGGCCATTATGCTATATTTAATGCTAGCTCCGCCCCGTTGTTTCACCCGTGTGGACTACGGATTTCCTATCTCAGTTATCCCACGGGAACCATACATTTAACAAGACAAAAAAGCAGCCTATGTCCTTCGCGGAAGTCTCACCTATCTCTACTAAAATTAATCAAAATTGGTACAGCGGTTTAGGTTTAGGTTAGGTTTTTTAGGTTTTGTTGTATCCCAGAGAAACCACATTTTTTTCTAGGTAAAAAGTATCTTACGTTCTAATCCAGGTTATAAGGTATAACCTACATTCCAAATTTCATGTGTACCCACACGCGGTCTGAAATGGAGCACCCAAGCCTAGAAGGTACCTATTCACACGTGACTTGACGTGAGCTTTCGTAAATTAAAATAAGTTATTAAAGAGGTTTTAATCAATAAGTATTTTTTATTAAGTAAGACACTGTCTAGAAGACTATAGAATGGAATAAATAGCCTGGAATGCTCCACCTCTGCCAAGTCACCATATTAATGTATATGTAACTCGATTAAGTAAATATGTCATCATCATCTCAGCCATAGGACGTTCGCACGCTAGACATGTGCCTCCCCCATCGAGTTCCTTAGGGACCGGTTGGTAGCTGATCGCTACCAGCTTCTTCCTACGATCTTGGTCACGTCGTCTGTCCACCTTGTCGTTGGACGTCCTCCGCTGCGCATGTTTGTCCACTCCACTCCACTTACCTTTCGACCCTAACGGCCATCAGTTCTTCGAGTTATGTATATATATTATATATATTTTTAACCAACGTTCAAAATGAGCGAAGTTCTCAATTGCGTGTATTCTTTTAAATGTGTGTCACCTCAGATTGTTTTCTGGGTGAACCGATTATGATGATTTATTTTTTTAAACTTGCTGCTTCTTACGGGCACCCATTTAACTTGTATGCACATCTGACCATAACAATGCTTATTGACATTAACATTGCTTTGCCCTATAATAATAATTTGATTCGCCTACATTAATGTGGTTATCATTTTGTCATGAAAACGTTAAAATTGTTCCAAAAACTGTTCAAAATTCATAAAAACTCTACCAATACTTTTCACCATTACAATGCTTATAATTATAATAAAAAAAATAATTCAATATTATGCATTGAATATTGTTCCGGAAGTTCTAATCACAGTTTATATTCAATCCATCCGTACACATTAAAAATAAATCAAGCTTATGTGAATATTAAAAATATATCCAACTGTAGTTTGTAGATGAAAAAGTAGAGTTTAATTTAGCAACACACAATATTAATACCCATAGAACATTTTCGATAGACGGATTCCACGCTATCAATGTCATCGATCGTCAAATCAAATTCCCATTATTTATTTAAATAATAATATTTCGTTTCCAAAGATCATTTAACTTTATATTTAAGAAACAAAACATAAAATAAAACGGAGCCGAATTATCCGCGATCGATTTATTTTATTTTAAAGTACGTTATAAAACATAAGTACTATTTTATAAGGTACGTTAATTATCAAAGAATCGATATTAATTTAATACATAAACATGGGTTTACAATGTTCGCAAAGATTACGCTAAGAACAGGAATGATTAGTCATATTCTCATAAGAAAAGTGTCTTAATAAATAAGGTTAATTGAGCAAAAATCTTTAAATTTAATTAATTCTAGGTAACAACTTTACATGACATACTGCAATTGAATGACGTTTTGTCGTCAACACATTTTGATATGTAATGAATTGGCTTGTGTGTTGCGAATAAAATAAATTAAACATTATAATAAGTTTTGCCTTTCCGTATTTGACCAACTTGACCAATATGGGATGGGGTTTTATAAAAGGAAATCTCAGGATTCTCTGGATCTCTGGATTACCATATTCCTCTTTCACACATTTTACCTGGTTGATACTATTTATTGGGCAAATGTAAGCATTTTCTTTTTGACGATTCATATTATGTAGTTTTATTACATTGATTATATAAGAAAACCAATTTTCCGGACAAATAAAGGGAGGAACTTGCGCATTAAGTACCTATTGGTCTCGCTACGCTATTCTCTTTACAACATCAACTTACGTTTTAACTTACTCGTTATCGATTTAATCAATGAATCCAATTTACTTCAAGAATTGCTGATAAGACTTTGTTCGACTTATACTGCCGGGTCGATAGGACCATGTACTTAATTCAATATACTATTCAATTCTAATATTATGTATAATACTCACAAGAAAAACCTGCACTTTTTCACTGGGCTCACTGTTTTTTTTTTTAAACTGTTTTGTTTTTGCACTGTTTTATTCTAAGTCCGATTAAGAAACAGTCTTGGTTCGCTTGCGGATGTTAGGTGTGATGGTGATACAGATGGTAAACTTGTCGATATGCGCGATGCGCGGTGCCGGTGGCGCGTTCGGGTGCGTCGTTACGTCTGGCGTATTGGCTACAACGCGACGTGCGCCGGTTGCGCGCGCAAGAGCCGCCCTGTATGTCGCACTTTACCCGCATTCGTAGATACTGGAAACGTATGGTGGTGGCGCTGCGGTAGTGTTTTTGCAGGTCAGCCGTTTGACGCACCTTACCTTTGCCTAGCATGTAGGAAGTATTATCGGTGTCTGTATAGCATGGGCGCCAGCAGCAGTGTGCAAGGGGGTGCCCTTGCACCCCCTTGTCAGGAAAGAAACAAATCTTATAGTTTTTTATATTAAGTTACTGTAAATAAAAACTGATGGCTGTCGTCCAAATTTGTTCAGCGTTTTGTCAATAAAATCAGTATCGTCGCGGCCGTCGTCGTCGAGACAAATGGTGCAGGGAAACCGTTCAAAACCATACTTGTTGCTTAGTTTTTTATATATGTATTATAATGTGAAGATGCAGATGCACCCCCCCAGAAAATCCTGGCGGCGACCATGCTGTATAGTGTGAATAGGTTTCTGAAATAGGACCTTCTAGACTTGCGTACCCTCAAATAACATCTAAGACCACGTCATCACTTAACATCACGTCATCACACTTACATCATTTGAAACAATTTCGCATTTAGGTACTATCTAAAATTACTTAGTTTTTGTGTTGTTTACAATATATTAACTAATTATATGTTATATAATATATATATATAGTTTATTTTTATTATCTCTGAACTGGCTACGACTCACGTGATATATATTTGCTGAAAAATTACTCTCCACTCGACCAGTTTTGAACAGATTTGCAGTTCGGAAGCTGGGATCATAACTTCCAGATGTAGAACATTATTGTATCTATGTATGAGAACAGATAACTTTTAACTCGATTTACGGCAATTTGGGGAAGGATGGGACCCGAGGACTGCTCGGGCTCCAGTACCTAACGTTCTAAATTGTCTGAGTCACATTATCGCAAGGGGAAACTTTTGCGTTGTAGGAATAGATGGATACAAGTCTACAATTGTTACAACTGATCAATGTAGAATTTCATCTATACTAATATTATAAACAGGAAAGATTTGATTGTTTGTTTGCACTAAATATGATACAAGAACACCGAAACTACTACTGCCGATTCGAAAAATTATTTCATTGTTGGAAAGCTACACTATCCCCTAGTGACACAGGCTATACTCGTATTTACAAAAAAATAGGGATCCTTATAATATTTAATTTCGAAATTTTTTCTTTACCGGTCCGAAGCCGAGGCGGTTCCCTAGTTTTTTTTATAAATGAATACCTATTTCATCTGACTCTCTGGGTTAGTACCAGTTAGCTGGTGATAAGGGGATTGGGAAGTCCATTTAAGGTCGTCGACATTATCTATGTAACCGAGATAATGTTATACATCGGGTCTCTGATTCACACAAATAATTATATGTGAGTAGGAAGTTTAGGAACTTGATATAACAAGGGTTCTCATCTTAGTATAAAAGTATAACCGTACCTCCTAGATTCTGGACCAGTTAACGTACAACACACCTCAACTCATACTCTACACACTATCCTTTAATACGTTTAATTACATATAGTTTTAAATTTCTATTAACAAAGTCAAACGTGGATAACTACATAGTTTGTTCGTAATTTTGTTTTCAAAAGTATGCTGTTTGCTAAGTGCATGTTACATTTCATCTCCTACATTATCTAATTACTTACTGCCTTATGTGTTTAGTTTTGGTCTTAATATTTCATTGAAGACATCACTTCCAAACAATGGTCTCACTAATATTATCAATGAAAGTTTGGATGGATGTTTGTTACTCAATCACGCTCAAACGGCTGGACCGCGGGGCGCAGCTAGTATTACCGAATATAATAGGAAGATAGGATAGGCTAAAAGATCAAGTACCTAACTAAAAAGTGCACTAAATACAACTACAGGCAAACGCACACGCAGTTTCTAGGTACATTTATAAGAGCTATTTGTGCATTTTGTGAAAGCATAGGAAGGCATTAATTCTGTTTTATAAAAATATTTAGTGAGAACCATACATGTTAGACAATATCCCTCGCGCCGCGCCGGCTCGATTGTGAGTATGGAAAATTTGGTAAATTACAAAAAAATGCTATAATGAAATTAAATCAAAACGTCCTTACTGTTGCCTGATTACACTAACGTTTGATGAGTATATTATAGATACAGTAAGATACGCAACAATAGAATTGGGCGCGCAAGATATCTATGAGATTGGGGCTTACTGAAATTCATTAGGCTAAATATAGTATAATAATGTGGGTTTAAAAGTGTATTAGAATGGATGCACATTTGCTTTTTAATCAAATTGACTTTAAAACATGGTTAAAACTAACCTAAAAAGTGATTCATTACTCAATGAAAATTCAAAACATTTATAATAACAACTTTTAGTTCTATTTCAGAAACAGAATAGTTAGTCAAAAAAATAACCGTTCTATAAAACGTATAGTACCTTCATACCTATTTATAGCACCTGTTGTACAAACTACTAACATAAGTTGCTTATGTATATTTACCTAGGTAGGTAATTGCAGCTGTGTCTACCATAACTGAATTGTCTTCAATGATATTTGGAGACGCGTGTTTATAACCGCCACTGTGAATATCAATGGCTACAATTAATCTTTATTCAATCAATCAGCCAACCGATCCAGTACGTTCCATAACTACCGCATCGATTCGGTTCGATAGGCATTGACTGTTTATTGTTCATATATTGTCGATATTGAGAATTTCTAAAAACATATTTCTTTTTTTTATTTATCCCACTCAAACCCCCGCATCAGGATTCCCTAGTGTCGCGGGGGAAATGGACGCACAAAAAGACACTACACAAACATCCTAGACCCGGGACAAACATTTATACTCATTGCAAAAATGTTTGCCCCTGCCGGGATTCGAACCCAAAGTCCCGGAGATACAGAATTCTCAACGCTGCGCACAGAGCCACGGCGACCGTCTATGCCCGTCTATAAATATGTTTCGGAAATATAACTGAGTATCCTAATCGATCTCTAAAATCTGTTATACAAGCTTTTATTTTAATTTTAACTTACAATGTGTGTATGTTTCTCCGGGTGGAATCTTTCAACTGAATTGTAAATTAGTTATCTTTAACCAATTGAGCTGAAATTTGGTACACTTATGTATCTTTGGTGACAATACAAAAATGTGGTACCACGGAGCTATACTGATGGAGCTGGAAGACGGGCATAGGAACTCCTGAACTAAATAAGATAAACTCATCGAGTTTGGGCTCATTTCTTTTGTCTTGGTGAGTTCTTTGGTGCTACATAATATTCAGGGACTGATGATAGAGTCGAAAGGTGACCATTGGAACTTCTAAGAACAAAAAAATAAACCCATCAAGTTTGGGCTGCTCTAAAAGGGGTTGCTGAAACGATGACGGTGGTCATATGTATTTATTTATCAAAATAACTTAGTTGGCAATGTTGTCTAGGATTGTCACTTGAAGGTGTTATCCGTGGCTACAGCACCATCTCCTCGGATGCGGCATGCGTGCTGGCGGGGTCTCCACCATGGGACCTAGAGGCGGAGTATTATGCCCGTATGTACAATTGGCGTATGGAGCTCCGTCTCCGAAGTGAACACCCCCCACCGAGGGCACTCGAGGCATGGAAATACCATGCAAGACAGTACATGCTGGGGAAATGGAGAGAAAGGTTGATTTCCTCCACAGCAGGCAGATGGACTGTCGACGCAATACGCCCGGTTTTGGAGGAATGGGTAAATAGAGCCCATGGGTCACTGACTTTCCGGCTTACACAGGTGCTATCAAACCATGGTTGCTTCGGAAAGTACCTGTGTAAGATAGCCGGAAGAGAACAAACACCCGAGTGCCACCACTGTGACTGCGGTGAGGACATGGCGCAACACACGCTGGAAGTCTGCCTAGCTTGGGCCACGCAGCGTCGTGCACTAGCGGCAGTCGTTGGAAATGAGGTATCGCTACCAGCACTGATGAAAGCCATGCTGGAAAGCGAAATAAAGTGGAACGCCAGCCTCACCTTCTGCGAAGAGGTGATGACGTGTAAGGAGATGGCAGAGAGGGAGCGGGAGATCTCATCAAACCTCCCTATCCGCCAACGCAGAGCTGGGCGGCGGAGGAGAATATATGCTCTCCTTCAGCCCCCATAACAGAGGTCTGGCGGTAGCCGTCGCCAATACACAATATGACCTCGAGGCGGCGCGCGCGGTGTTTCCACGCGCCCCTCAAAGATGAGAAATCAAAATGAGAACGGGCCCTTGTAGGTCAGCGCTGCTGGGGTCGCGGTAGAGTCCGCAAGAGTACCCGTAACTCCAGCTTTAACGTGCCCTGTAGAAACACCGTGGTAGGTTTTAGTCGGTAGTGGGCCCCTGCTGCTGTGGGTGCAGTGGGGGTTGGAGGCCTCTCACAGGGAGGCCTCCCCCGAGCCTCGCGAAGGACGCGGTGCTCGGGCGAGCCCGACACACCCCGCCTGCCTCCCGGGCAGGCGGGAGTGCGTAAAGGCATTTCCTCCACGTAAAAAAAAAAAAAAAAAAAAAAAAGGATTGTCACTTGTAGGATTAATAAAATGACATATTTTTAACATGATTTCATTGTATTTTTTTGGACTTGTATTTTTTTGACATACAGTACCTAATCACAACCACCACCTCTCTGTCAATAGTGTAGCAACTAAGAAGGTGACAATAGGCTCGCCTCCTTTACATGGGACTTAAAAAACGTAACTGGCGGAAAGGTATCTTGTATCTCTGCCTAACCCTTCGGGAAATAAAGGCAGAGTTTTGAAAAGTGTGTTGTATTTTATTGCAGTTATATGAAAAATGGAAAACAACAAAAAGCGAAGCAGGAGAAAACCAGGAACTTGCAATTATGCTGATGCCTATCACAGTAAATGTTAGAAGTAGCTGGAAATCTCGTGGGAAATAAAGTTACCCCTCATAATTAAGGATATTTGTGTACCTATTTTTAAAATTGTATATAATGACGTGTTTTTTTTTTAATATATAAGATATATATATATAATTGCACATAATATAATTTCTGGTAAAATTGCCATGTTATAAGAAAATATTGTTTATTAGATGTAACTATCAGAAATTACTACCAAAAATCATTGCGTCAGTCAGTGATTAATACTCGTAAGCAGCAATCTGAAAAAGTAAATAAAACTATTAACAAACTAATGTTTTTGTTTGGGACTTTACGTACAGTCAACGATATTTTTGTAGGGAAAGTTAAAGTACCTACTACAACTTTGCCTATTATCTGTAAATTTTTTTTTTTTTTTTTTTTTTAAAAGATTATAAGCTTGCGTTTGACCACTGTAATATAATAAATATAATAAAAAATAATGTAATAAAAAATATATTACCTCTATGGCAATAATCTACCTGCCGCCGGGTCCAGTACGGTAGTACTGTATATAGTATAATCTATCATCTATCTATTCAAGACAAATTATTCAGAAATCATATATCATATCATCCTCATCCGAAATGCTCCCAAAAGTTTTAGAACATTCTATATAATCCAGAATATTCAAATAAATGCATTGAATATATCTGAATCTTTTAGATTATTCTGGTGCTGAAAATGTCGATTGTTGACGGTATATAAGCAGAAACTCAGTGAGTTTTTAACAGACTTCAAAAAAGGAGGAAAGAGGAGGAGATGGTTTGGATGGCCATCTCCCACATTTTTTCCTTATAAAAGATTTAAACATAATTAAGTTCCGATGGACCATAAAACTCTAAACTTGTCAACAAAAAAATGTCACCGCAATCAAGCTCCACCGCATAAAAGTCATACCTAGAGAGATTGAAAATACTATTCGATTTACGCAGTTCTTTCTTTCCCATAAGAGCACCTTTTCGAATAAGCGTCTAAAAACGGTATTCTCGGAGATTGAAATAGTGGATCGCACCAGTTTCGTATACAAAATAGATCGTAGACGTCGGCGAACGTTGGGGAGAGCTGTATCGATTCAACGAAATCCGAGCTCCTGATGATACCTCGTGCAGATGAGATTCCGCTTGCGTGAGTTGCAGAAGTGCTCACGCTGTTTGGCATACTGCCTGCAAGTGGTTACTGCATCTTAACGCTACCTGCATTTTAATTACCGCTACCTAATTGCAATGCATTAGATATATTTTTGTTATACAACACCTAATTTTATTAAATGACGCCATTGAGTTTTTTTACTACGTGCATTCGTGCATATTTTTTTTTAGGTAACTAGGTACTAGTCGCTTCCGTTTGAGGGAATCATATTCTGCAAGCAATTCCGATAGTTTTTGCCAGACACGTACGAAATATGGAATGAGGTTGTTCTCTCGGTCTTCCCGAGTAGCTACAATATGGGATTCCTCAGAAGGATAGTTAACAGAGTCTGGAAAAGATATGTACCTACCTAACGAATCGCGTTATGCAGATCGCGCGTGTTACAGATATCCATAGGCGACGTGATCAATTACACTAAAGTAATTTACTTGGAACCTAGATATTGCATAAAAAAACTCATAATATGCAGCTTATTGTTTTTTAGATTATTCCTATGTGGTCAACAAATAATAGGTAGATACACATATAGAAAATAAACTACTACCTACCCTTAAAAGCTTAAAAATCCCACTAATATTATAAATGTGAAAGTTTGGATGGATGGATGGATGTTTGTTACTCAATCACGCCTGAGCCAACGGCTGGACGGATTTGGATGAAATTTGGTATGTAGATACTTTAGGTCTCGGAATAACACATAGGCTACTTTTCATTGTCATCATCATCATCAGTCATCATCACGCGGGTAGAACCGCGGGGCGCAGCTAGTATTATATATTTTCTATAATTTCTCAAAAACGACTTTATAGGTTTGGTGATATAAAATTTTAGAGGTCCTGAATAAACTTTTTTATCAATAAATTTACTTTACATAGCTGAAATATTTCATATAATACTCTAGTATTATAGTATTGACTGCCAACAACCTGCTCTAAGTAGGCAAAGCGTAGGTACCTACATGTGACCGTTATTTGAAACCAAGGGAGTGCTAATTAGAACTCAATCGAAATATCTTCATGGTTGCACAAGACAGCGTCTCGGCGGATGGACTACTGCCACGGTTCCAACTTGTTTGTATTCGTGTTTATTTTTAACACAAAGGGTATCAAAATCGAGAAATTCATCCAGCTGTCACTCGTGAGGCAAGCGCTGTGACATACGTGCATTTTAAACGTGGAGTTTATTTATAAAAGGTACAGATCCAAATATGTAGCTACAAAAATACTGTTATATGTAATATATGCTATATATGTGCCGAATACTTGGATGCCCTACGCTTGGCGGTCCGAGGTCTCCGTGATATGTTTCCAATGCCCTGACACTTCAAGTTTATTTATGTGTGGTCCCTACACATAGAAAACACAAAGAAATAGAGAATGATGAAACCTATAATTAACGAAAAAAGTTTCTAGTTTCATAAATTATGAACTTCATACAAACTTTCGTCACAGAATAAATAGCACAATACTTCGACACGCAAATATTTGTTCGATACACTTAAACCATTACAAATATATTATTTATATTATATTTTTTTTAATTGGGAATATTATTTATATTATATATATACAATACATAATATAAATACAATATACAATATATATTATCACATATATATTGTTACAGTACCTACCTATGCTTCCGATGAGGTCTCATTTGAATCAAAATCTGTTTAGTAGTTATTATTAAATCGACGAAAATCTTAAAAAATACAGGTGAATGAAGTCGGTTGCTTCAATGTTTGTTAATAAATTGTTCAATGTATTTTAGTGCCTACCAGTTATAGGAGTGTCGGCTGTCAACCTGACAGCCGACTGTCTAGCCTGATAGTTCGTATCCTATCTCTGGCTTTAGCTTCCGGTGAAGGTAATATAGTTATTAAATCCACAGCATGATGACAAGGTACTTTTTAGTACCCACCTGGCTAGTTAGCATAGGTTTGAAAAACCTCAACTTTGAAAAATTGTCACCAGACACAGTGTGTTCAGGCAGCTTTACTTGACGACATTCTAGATTTTATTGTGTATCGCATTAACGCTATGCTAGGCAGAACTTCAGTTCAAATATTTGAAGGAAAAAATTCGGCTGCTAGTGGGACTTGAACCCACGACTACAGAATACCGTCCTGTCGCTTTGTCCAACTAAGCTATAGCAGCCCATACCACTAGGGCCGAATTAATTCCTTCCATATTAACATCTTGCGGTGATGTTATTAGCGCCATCTACCTTTAATTGTATGAACAATTAATTAATAATAAATGGTGAAGGTAACACCGTTATCAAATTCCCAGCATGGTGGTAGGGTACTTTCGAATACCCGCCTGGCTAGCTACCACCCTCAAGTTTGAAAAACTGTCACAAAACACATAGTGTGTTCAGGCAGTCCTTGAGTCAGTGAGCATTCTAGATCTAGCGTGACAATATCTTCGAGCACATCATCACTTGACTGACCATCAAGTGAGATAGTGGTCAAACCTAGATCTATAAAGTTTTTTAAAAAAAGTTTTTTTACTCGTATTGCTACTAATTTAAAAAACCAAGGGCAGCAATCTATTCATTCAACAAAACGCTAAGTACCTAGTGAGTATCTTAATGTATTATGTTTATTTGGTACAGAAAATAGACGCCTGAAAGAGAAGATACATTTCTACATAGTGGCGGATTTATACACCTTTTCCGCCAGGAGGCTATTCGTGTTTTACCGCCCCTACCTACTAACCTCCGCAAGGCAGTATCTCTTTTTTGAATGAATTTCTAATTTTATAATTAGTGCACTTATTTCAGTAGTGTACAGCTTTGGGAACTAGAGGGTCGCTCCTTTTACAAAATGCGTATAGTTTTAGACAGGTAGGTACTAACCTAAAACAACCTGCAATTTTATAAAACTCTTCTAATGTTATTAGAGATATATTTTTTCTAAGATATCCTACTTGGTAGTCAAAAACATGTATGAAAACATCATCTAATTTTATTAAGCAGATCTAAAATTATAAGGTACTGGCGGTCCGCTCTGGCTTCGCACGGGTAAAAAATTTGAAAATTAATAATTATAAGGATCCCTAATTTTTTTGAAAATATAATATAGCCTATATTAATCAGGATAATGTAGCATTCAAATGGTGAAAGAATTTTTAAAATCGGTCCAGTACTTTTTAAGCATATTGCAAACATACTTACATACAAATCTTTCCTCTTTATACTATTAGTACAGATGACAAAGTTAAATAATTGGCACAAGAAAAGCATGGAAACTCATGCTCCACACAATGATCCTCAATCTATAATAAAAGCCTACTGTCTGGTGCACAATAATATCTTCTGGGGTGGAAGATGCTAGGTGTAGTGCCAACCTTTAGAAAAATCTCCCGTCCATGCTGCCCTGTGGGACCTACTGGTCAAATGCTTATAATATAACAACATTACAATAATTAAATTTTATATAAGATATTATATAAAGTAAATTGATATATTGTAATGTTACATAATCAAACAATAGTGTCATCTATCACCTATATTTGTTTTATTTCCCAAAAACATTAATTAATTAACAATAACTTTCAACCTTATTTAAATAATGAAAATGCCAGAACAATGAAATTTGTGTACCTTAGTAGGTCAATATGCTTAGAAACAAAGTGGCTAGGCATTACACTTATACCAACAATGTCGTTGTTGTATTTTTCCAAGCAAATGAATGCAAAGTGAATGTGTATGCAAAATGAGCGTAAGCATTTTAAGAGAACTATCCAACTAACAATTCCTATTTCAATTAAATATAATAACTTGCTTTAATAATCAGGAACTTCAGCTATTTAAAAAAGATTCACATCTTTTATGGAGGAATCTACAAGTGCCATCATATTACAACAAGACAGCAGTGCTTGAAAAATATACCAACAAACACTCATTCTACTTGACTCTATAAAGTATACCGCCAGTAGATAAATATTTTTTTATAGTACCACCACAATTTTGCCCCATTTACAGAAGCTTCTGTGTTTCTGAAAATTTAATCCACAATCTTAACTACCCAGCTTCTCTTCATAACACTGTAAAATTATCCATCATAATAGCAGATTGTAATGTGCAATTCATGCACTGCTGAATACTTCGTAAATGTTTGCCCCAAGCAATTTCAATTTATCATTAAGAGTTAAATGTTGTGTTAATAAATCTGGAATGTTAGTTTTGCCCTTGCATTTGTTCTCTGTTATTAGCTCATTTATAACAGTCAAAAGGTTCACAAAATGCATCTCAACTTTGTTAACATCAACAAATGCAGCAGATGCTCCAGTATTTAGTGCTCCATTTGTTATAATATGATCCTCAACTTCCAAGTGATTTTTGGTTGTTGGTGTAGATTTATTCACAAATAAATTAGCAACTTCATCAATAACAAGAGTAAAGCTGCGGCTGACGGAAGAAGTTGCTATGGCTATCACTTCATCGCTCTCTAGAAAATCCATTGTCTCTTTTACAATGGTATCCAGTTTTGCTTCATTGATTTCAGTATGACCAACCAAAAAATGAACCATTTTTCTAACAGGATCACCTGCAGAAGTATCAGTGCACAAAATTGTTTGAATAGACCAGAACATTTGTTCTACATCTTGTAATGTTATTTTACTTTTTAGTGATACTCCTTCCACTACTTTCTTTACTGCATTTTCAATCTGTTTTACTAAATCCTCAACACCATTTCCTACAAAATGGTGGCACAGAGATAAATATTTTGCTTGTAACTCACTGTCTACTAGAGGCTCTTGTTCATGGACAGAGTCTCTGTATAGGTACCCACCAATAACATTGAGCTGAACTCGTAGTGTCACTTGTAAAATGCAAAGTGCATACACAAGCACACAGAGACGAGTAAATATCATAATTTTAAGTTGCTCCCATAATGACAATTTGTTTTCAGGGCTCTCTAGCAACTTCTTTACTATCTCCTCAGTATTAATAACATTCAAAATGCTTTCCGACACAATCTTTGACAGTGACAGTATTGTCTGATTACAAGTTCTCTCAGTGCTTTCAAAATGTTGTTTCTTCCTTGTCATTTCAAAGAACTTCTTCGCTTCCTTTTCTTGCCATTCTCGTAGCTTCTTTTGGGCATAACTCGAGATCAAATACAGACCTCCAAATAGTGCACCAGTAATAATGAACTTCCTTCTGTGACGATGCAGAAAGTTTCTGATGCCGGAAAACATTGTTTGAGTTTTTGATTACTGTATTTATTGAAATTCTAGTGGTGCCTCAGAACGATACTTAGTGGTTGTCATAAGACGTTTTGTTATGAATGTGGTGGCATCAATAAATCTTTCTACACAGTTCATTATGCACACTTCAGTCTTGGAGTCCAACCGGGTGGATGGTCGCCCCATACATGTCTCCCAGCATGTGTCCGTGAGTCCGTGTACAAGTACCTGAAATAAGAATGTTGTTTTTTTATTCGCTGCTAGAACATGGTTCATTAATCAATCTGTTTTTCAATGGGTCAAGTCTCTTTATCCAATGGTGGGTGGGTCAAAGGTCAGTATTATAACTATAAAAATTATAAAGGTTAGTATGATAACCGCAATACCTAAGCAGGGTTGATAGATTACGCTAAATGGTAAGTAGGAGATTATACACTGTGTTTCGTTGGATGACAATATAGAGAAATAAGATGAAATGGTAGCAGCAATTAACAGATGTGTACTGGAAATTCATATGATTATTTATATGTAAATACTAACCTGAAAACGTTGTTTCTGCGTTTCGGTAAGAATAAAGTTTTCCAATAGTGGGTCAACACTACCGTTTTCAGTCATAATCCAACAAAATATTTGTTTAAAACAATTTACTGAAATAAAGCATCAGAGAAATAGTTTCTTTTGTGGTGTTTTCCAAAAACCAAAATCTAAAAACGGCAAGAATTTGCTTTTTCTAGGTTTTTAATCTTACGTAGTATTTTATTCACTCTATTTAGTTTGTGACACTGATTAGAAAGCGGTTTGTGATTCTAATGTAACTCTTTGTATTCTACAGTAGTGTTCACAACCTGAAACTAGGCAGCAATAATCTCACCAACATTTTGGTACAGCAATAGCGTATGCAGCGGAGGCAAATTAGTAAAAGTACATAATGTCATTGTACTGTTTTATTGATTCTTACGTCACTGTCGAATTGACATTAGTTGATGTTGACGGATACCTTGTAATGACTGTTGCCATATTATGAATTTATTCTGTACCCTCCCGGAATCGGAATAGTCTGTACGGATAATATTATATGCATATTGTTACTATTGTTGTGATCATTGAGTTATCCATAATAATGCGTATTTAATAATATGCCTACATTTAATGTGGTTTAATTTTTTTAAGAATTTTTTTTAAAAGTTTCGTATGTTTAAAATTTATATGAAAGTCGGGTCGGTTCGTATATTTGTTAACCAACTAATTCATACATAAGGTCCATGATTATGTTGATTAACAAATATACGAACCGACTTTCATATTTCATAATATATAACATTAATTAACATTTAAAAAAAAATTACTTAGTCAATCCACGAATTTATTTGTTTGTGCCAGAGATGACTTGTTAGTCTCATCGATTTCTGCAGCTTTTACAATGATGAATGTTATCAGATCCTGATAACATTGAAAATGGCAATGACATTAGTGAGTTTTAATTGCGATTTTCCAATATTTAATTTTTAATATAATAATAATAATTAGCGATGATTCAACTTTAATCAATATGCTTACATTTCAATAAAAAAGTTGTTTAAGATTATTGACCTATAGTGTATATTCCCTCTAAGTGCGGTTGAAACTAATTTTAAATGTTATCAACCCGTGAAAATTTTTTGATTCTAGAAATTTTACGGTTAATGGATAGGAAATATATTTAACGAATTTTTGACAGATATACACAATGATATTATAATGTTTATATTTGGATATACACAACAGACTTGACGGATTTAAAAAAATATTGTTGGCTACACTGGTTGCAAACAATCAATCACAATTCACAACCACTTTCACAGCAGTCAGTATGTGCGTCCAAGTTTCTTTCAAACAAAATTGACTACGAAAACAAATATAGTCGAGTCATTCTCTCCGCTCCGAACGACATTTGAAATACTTATAAGTTAACATGTCTCAACATATTTGGAAGTTTTTGAACACCAATGATGTCAGTGGCTACACCCTCGTCGTGCCCTGTGTAGCTGTGGGTAACGTGGGGCAGCTAGCATGCGACTTGCTGATATCTTCGTTGAATATGATAAAAACAGCTACAGTTAATAGCCCCGCATTTATTCCTGTACTCGGATACGATCCATACGACCTGAAATCAAAATCCCTCGCGGGCAGCTGTGATCTTTACCAGTGTCAAACAAAAAAGTTGCTTGTTTTGCAGTTAAGAGCACCCTTAGTATACAAATATGCTAAATCATTTTTGAGTGACGCTGTTGACCAATTTAAAGGAAAGAATATAATTGATGTTATTGTTCTGACAAGCAGTTTCGCACACGAAAGAAAACACATACTGACTTCACCTTTTAGATACTTGGCCGATGATGTCTGTCCATACAAAAGTAAAATAACTGATTTGAAATGGCAAGAGCATGAATCGCTTGATAATGAAGTCAAGATACCTGGAGGTGGCTTTGGTACAATGCTTTATGAGCTTTGTAAAGAGAAATCTGTTCCATGTCTCCTTCTATACAAGTATTGCTCAGAAGGCGACAACATTCCCGATGCATTTGAAATGATTCACAGCTTGAATAGCATATTGCCTCTTTTTGGAAATGACGTGGATCTTTTGTCTGTGCTTGTACAACCTGTATCATGGAAGCTTCTATACGGCAGGCCACCACCTCAGGACATTTATTGAAATTATTTAGCGTTTTTATAACTAAATATGTTTGTTTTTTGTATCATGGTATTTAAAAAAAAATCTATTATTTTTATATCCCACTAATATTAAAATTGGGAAAGTTTGTGAGTGGATGTATGTTTGTTACTGTTTCACACCTAAACAGCTGTATAGATTTGGATGAAATTTAGTATGGAGATAGCTTATACCCTGGATTAACGCATAGGCTAATTTTCATCATCACTGTTTTTCATCACCATGGAGGTAAAACTGCAAAGTAGTAGAATCTTCACAGATGATACCTCATTCAAGATGGACACCTAAGAAAAATAACAAAAAATAAAGAAGAGAAGCAGCCAATATTACTTCCCGATATTACTACTAAAAATGTCATAAGAATGGACTGAATGATTAGGAAACGTTAAATAAAATACTCCTAAAATAGAATGGTAGTTTGTTTTGGTGTTCTATTGCATGTTGTAGTTAAGTGGAGATAATCTCCAAATAAACTACAACACAATAGAACACCACAACAAACTACTCAAATATTGTATTTATGGAGAGCAAGCAATGCATGCAATAATATCAGCAATCATATGGATATGCTTAGGCCAGACAGTACCTACGAAGATAATTCCTTGAACTACTTATAAGTTCTCTTTTATTTGCTTAATGTGTTTGACAACTGTCTCACCTGATGTTGAGTGATGATTATCATCTATATTATCAGTTTTAATTTAACTAGGTAATTGAATTAAGATACTACTAAACATATTATTTTTTAAAATGTTTTTGTATATAATTGCAAGGAAAGTTTGGTTAATAATATTCTGCTATTTATGGGGACACTAGTATGGCCTTCCTGTAGCAAAATATCATACCTATTTACTTCATACTTCTAACGCTGTCTTTTATAAATAAATATATAATAATATGATTATGTACCTACATATATAAATTAATTTAGTCGGTAATTATTTTTTTCAACTGCCAAGTATTTTTATTATACCTACAATCTTGACTGTGGACCCTATTGCACCAATATTTTTAAATAATTGGGCTTTGCGAAATTGCATGCGTGGCTCACCAACTGGAAGTTGGCCATTCGTTGTTCTATTTCTACTCAAGATCCATAGATGGCGCTGCCGGTATCAAAGGGAAAAGGGTTGGAACTTATATAAAATCGAAAGACTACGTAATTATGATCGTTTAAGCCAAGAAGAGGGCTATGCTCGGGGTTTCTCTACGCGATCGAATCAGAAAGGAGGAGAACCCGAGTTGAACCCGAAAGACTACAGAATACCATCCTGTTGCTAACTAAGAGTAAAGTAAGTTAATGAAGGAATGAATTCGGAAGAGAGTGCTTAGTTGGCAAAGCGACAGGATTATATTCTATAGCCGTGGGTTCAAGTCTGATGAGTGGAGCTGAAACGCTAGCTCAGTGGCGCGTAATGGAAGATGGCCTATGGCCAGCTGTGGACGGATACAGGCTGATGATGATGGTGAGGGGTTCAAGTCCCACTATTAGCAGATTTCTTCCCTCAAACCACGTGTCTAATTGTGTCAATAAGATTGCATACATTTTTACAATTACAATGCTGTAGGTTTCTAAATATTATTATTTACTTAGTACAAAAAGGTTCAGCAAAGCGTATACTAAGATTGCTCTTGTGCCGTAGGTTTGCTATTTCTTCCAAGGTCACAGCTAAATATATTTTGCTTAAAAAAAAAACATTTACTAAAAATCTTTTAATGAGTATTATTGAGTATCAGTCCACCATAACAAAAGATGTGAAATCGGTTTGTGAGCAATAACTGGATCCACCGAATCCAAGGTACGTTTGTAATTAGATATCTGTCCTCGCTTTGTGCAAAACATTATAAAATGATACGAACAAAAACCTTGCACCCTTTCCACCAATTTGCGAGCAAACCACAGGTAATATTTACCTTCCTTTGTACGTGCCTGTATTTGCCACAGGGACGGTTAACAACACAACTGCAATCATCCGAACACGAAACAATAGGTGGGTGACATAACAGTATGCCATCGAGGAAAGTCTTAATGGAAGGTTTGGATAGGTGCCACATTCTGTCAAAACATCAGTGACAAAAGATATGAGGAATACTGCTACAGTGATTTGGCTAAAGGATCCAATATCAGATCACTTCGATGGCGGCTTTAGACTACGCTAACCAGTTCGAGGTCTCGTTTCGAGAATTTCTCAAGCCCACGACTATTATGATAATAACAAATATTAATCATATTTTAAAATTTATTATTGTATTAATAATAATACATTTAAATTTATTTAAATTAAATGTATTATAATGATACATTTTAATTATTTATATTAATATAATAAATTGTAATTAATTATATTTAAACGAAAAAAATATATTTATAATAATAAATTTTAAAATATAAAACCTTGTTATTTTTCAAAGTTTTACAAATGTCGCTATGTCATCGTAACACGACCTTGTGACATAAAAACCACCGCGATAGCCCAGCCCTAATCAGCTATGTTCGTTCTGCGATAATTGCATCAATTTTCTGCAGCTTTTCTTTATTTCTATTTCTTCGATCTCGTAGAAAAGCGCCGAGGATAGTCATAGCACGCTGTGCAAACTTGAGCGTGCTTACGAGGCTCATAGTTTATTTAAAATACGATATGTATGTATATTTAAATTAACTTATCACTCCGCTATTCATTACACAGCCAATATCAAGCGAGATGTTCATATACTACTTACAGAGCAGCTGAGCGTTTTGCTGCTATTTCCCAAATAAGAATTTGGGAGTTCTTTTCTGTTCTGTGAGACCGGACTTCGCTCGGCGTTTATCCAGAAGAGGCATATATAGATAAACTTGTTGAACATAACCCTATCCATGAACAAACTTTCATCCAAATCGTTATAACCGTTTCACGGATATCATAGGTACACAAATTGCTTGTTTAGGTAATAGGGCTTATAAAATGTTTGTACACGACATTTAAAACGGATGATCCTGCCACTAAGCTTCGCTTTGGATATATTGACAGCAGAAATATGTCTGAAGCATTAGTTGTATGTGATTCAAAATCTACTTCAAAATTTCAGATGTAACGCAAGATTTCGCGCCTCTTTTCCAGCATGACTATACTGTCCACTTTTGGGAGAGAGATACAAAGCGAACGTGGGTGGGAAAAGGCTCTCCTAATAAGGTGGGCATTAAAATGACACAGTAACACTAATTCAGCTGAACGGTATATGCCACCTCAATAAGGAGGTCGCCTCCTCATTTCCCTTGTCCAATAAATTGCTACAGGCGTAGATAAAGTAAAACCCTTTTACCAGCATTTGTTTAAATTAGTATTACTTATATCGCGGCGCGAACATAGCCAAGGAGGTTACAAAGATTTTGGGGGCATTCATCTTTTTCTCTTCTTGCTTTAATCCTATCTCTACCTAAGTTATTCATTTTAAGAGGTTTATCAATGTGATGCTAATGCTTATCATTACCTCCATGAGTCGGACTGCCACTGCTATAAACATACGCATGCAAAGAAATTAGCGAAAGTGAAAGAATCTTCGATCTTCAAGAAATTGACGACGCCGATAATATTCTACTTACGATTCAAAGTCGAAAAACGCGGACCGAGGCCATCGGTGCCGCTCGTGTAGCTCCTTGAAGATATGGCTCTGAATCCCACGACCGTCATCGTATATATTAAAAATATATATAATCTCGTGCAATTGCGAGTGTATATTATGTGCACACTGGATATGGACTGGCAAGCGCAGCATAGGACGGCCACCGACCAGGTGGACAGACGACCTGACTAAGATCGCAGGCAAGGGCTGGATGCGGGCCGCTTCCAACCGGTCCTTGTGGAAATCAATGGGGGAGGCCTATGTCCAGCAGTGGACGTCCTATGGCTGAAATGATGATGATGATTATGTACAAGCGTGTGAGATACTCAAACAAAATAGAAGGCGTTAAATGTAATGCGGGAGTTTCTAGTCGCCATACTTATTAGAGACGAGGATTGGACGCACTGCGGAATAGTGGTGAGTAATTTATTGTGATATCTTTTAACTGTTAGATCTCTCTCGTCCGTGCGTTAACGGGAGTTTTGGCGTATACGCGCCTACATATTATGTAGCGATAACACTGAGTTTAAATTTATTGGACAGTTCCCCTTTTGCAGTCTCTTTTCGGTGGCATATTGTCATACATATCGAAATATGTACGATACACATACACCGTTGTGTTCTCCCCGTATGAAACAACAGACGGTGTTGTAATAAATGCAATTACGCCACAGCCGGCGGAACTGTGCAAATGACACACTGTTCACAATTATCTGCTAAATGGATGTGAACGCGGGGTAGATTTTATTAAAAATATTATGGTGAATGTCCCTGAGTCGTAAAAGTCACTGTCGTGGTAACTTATAACACAGTTTGACTGTAAGGGTTTTATTTATCAAGAGTAATTAGGTCAAGGTCAGTGCGGATGGCAGTAAAAAAGTGGTCCTAGATACAACTGTACACTTAACCATCCCGGAATCTATTTGAGCACACACAAAAATGTTATATGAATTGGTGAAGCTGTCTGTGTGAAGGTACATATCCAAGCGGTGAAGATTTACCCGGCTGGACCGGTCTGACAACCGCTTAAGAAAAATATTTTATTTATTGCATATATTTGTGTAGGTTAAGGAACATGACTTTCATTATGAATAATCCAGAATAAAGTGCAAACAAAGAAAGATGCATTTTGTTTTTAAATTTCCATTTAAAATGCCGCTTTAAGGTAGCTGATCTAAATATAGTTACACTCAATCCTACATTACCATCAGGGCACAAGTGGCATTAGCCTGTGTCCCTCTTGTATGAGCGCCTTATTACTATAGTACTTTAGGTATTTTTATTCTTTAGACATAATTAAAAAAATCACGTAGAAATGTCGTCAAGCGGTGTGTTCGAGATGGAGAAGTGGCGTTTTTAGCAGTGTACAACTGAACAAGCGTTCAATTTGGAAGTGTGGCATTGGTGGCAAAAACGATCTTTCCCAACTCGAACGACGCCCTACACGTCATTTACACGAAAGCTGTCAAGTACGACGATTCCTTTTAATATTCATGACTTAAAAATTTTTCAATACCTATAATGTTAGCTTGAGTCATAAAAAGAATTACATTTTCGTAAAGGAAATAGAAAGAAAATATTACACTGGCGCAATATTTCAAGTTTGTTTATCTACTCAAACCAGCTGTAACTGTCAATCTCTCAGCTGTCAAAAAACCTAGCCTCGGAGGTGGGACAAAAGTGGCAGTTCACGGTAGCGTTTTTAACACTTTTCATGCATCTCGAACGGTGACCGGAAACATCACCTGTGCCAAAACGAACGCGGAACGAGAGCGTTTTAGTTCCCAAGCCCATCTCGAATGCACGGAAGGTGAAAATCGAATTTGAAAATTTGAATTATCAAAAGAGGGATTATTGTCATAGCGATATTTACGCATTTTAATAATTTTGTAATTAATTGCCAAGTGTAAATCATATAAATAATGATACTATATCCAAAGATACACATATTAATAGCTGCTATTGATTTCGATTACGATTCATATTTACGCAAGCATATCGTAAAAATTTTACTTTACGACCGTCCACTTTTACAATTAATATGCTGGTATTTCTGTATTTCATGACCGTGATAGACCGTGGCATAAAAGATACTGAAAATGCATGGGATTAACTACGGTTGATATCAGAGCAAGCGTAGGTATCTATGTAAAGAGTTTTTCATCAAGAACCTTGTTTAGTCAATCAAAATAAAATAAAAAATTTAGATGACAATGATTCAAATTTTTATTTAATTAATAAAAGCAAGGTTTGGCTCGGTTAAAAGTAAGGATTTGTTTCGTGTAATGTAAAATAATATTTGTCATAAATGTCCACCACAATCCAGTACAGATGTCGATTCTTTCATCAAAGTTTTTCATCGCTTTTTGACAAACCATGGTGTCTGGGCTATTTCGTTAATCCATTCATGAATTTTGAGTTTTAAGGCTGCAATCGATTCGTTTGGATCCGTATAGACTCTGTCATAACATAATCCCACAAAAATAATCCAGTGATGTTAAATCACATGATCGGTGTAATTATGCAATCGGGAAATTTGGTTTGCAATAAATTCATTGTTTCGGTGGCTCTGATTAAAAACACTTCTTGTTGAAAAACCTTTACAATCATTTATGTTCCTACATACATAGCGCTTCTCATCGATGCGGCTTGTACGTATTTGTAGTAAAGATTGGTCAATTTAGTCGACATATTTTCAAGTTGCGAGTTTTATTTTATTTTTCACCTATTATAATGCTCTAAACTATTCATAATACATTGATTTGATTTCATCGACGCGGCGATTAAAATTATTTGGATATTTATTAATAGAAAAATACTAAAATCCCGATAACAAAATCGTGGCTACGTAGCCACGTATGTACGTGTAACGTAAGAGGGTAAAAAATACTTTTTGACCTATGATAATAAATATCAGGCAAACCGTTTTGGAGGAGTTCGATAACAAACACTGTGACGACACATACACGAGATTTTTGCATATTACATTAGCGGAGAAACCGGGGCGCAGCTAGTGTAGGTAGGTAGGTACCTTTAAATAATTTATTATGTATAATAATCTTATTCATATTATTTTATAATTATCTTCTTAACAGAAGACCATAACATCTTTTAGAAACAAAGTGAAAATAAATTATTCCTTTTTAAATTTGTTATTCAAACAATAGTAAGAAAGTGAAAGAAATTATTTCAAAACAGTACAATAAACAATCTATAAGTGAAAATATTATATTTATTTAGTTTTTACTTATGAAACAAGATGGTCTAATAAATTTAGATTAATTATGTTTTTAGCAACACAGGGGCTAGTGCGGGGGTTTAAGCGTGATAATAAAAAAAATGTACTAGTTCCTATTTCCTTCTTTATACCTACCTAGTAGGTAAAATATTTTCTATATTTATGTTTTGCCAATAGTTATAATAATACAAGTAGTAATAATAATATATTTGCCAACCCATATACCATAATGTGACTATGTGTGATAGAAAAAACCTACCATGATAGTTCAAACGTAACTATTATCGAAATACTGTGCTCATGGTAACGACTTCGACACGTTGTTTCAAACTTTTGAGTGTAGAAGTTCTCAAGGCAAGCAAAGCGATTGAATAGCTCAAGTTGAAAGCTTTCGGGTTTTAAATATGGCCATTTTGAGGTCAGAGCGTGGATTACATCAAAAAGACCTCTCAAGTTTAACAATAACAAACATGTAATGTGCTATTGACCATGCAGTGTTAACTACCGGTTTTCACCGCAATATTTGTTTCTTGGTAGTAATGCAATAATCAATCTCATTTTTAGTGGAATCGTTGGGACTCGACCAGGTCCATATCCTGTAACGCGGCTTCTGAAATATAATAAAGAGTTCATCATAAAGAGTTCCACTTTCTCCCGAAATTTGCTAGCCCTTAACTAAAGTGCCCCACTCTCAATTCTCCATCACATCTTATGCACTTTCCTGTTTTACGCTTTTCAGTGACCTATGCTGCTCACGAGATCAATTGTCATTGTGTATGTTCACCGATTTATTCACCTACATTAAGGAAGTCATCCAAGTAGATGTAACACTTTTCAGATTTGGAGTATAACTCAAAAATCCCTTGAACAATTTTGATGAAATTAAATAAAAGATGACCACATGGGAAACAGCAGCATTCCAATAAAAAAAAAATCATCAAAATCCGTTCACCCAGTCGAAAGTTCCAAAGGTAACAAACATTAAAAAAGGAAAATGCGGGTGGATCAAAAGAAAAATACGGGTCGACGAGAACTTCCTCCTTTTTTTAAGTTGGTTAATAAAAATGCAGTCAAAGAACCCTATTTCTGTGACCGAATACAATAGATAAAGTAGTCTACTATGTATAAAAAATAGCGACCATTACAGCCGTGGTAAAATAAAATGTAGCATCAAACGTTTAGGCAAGCTTCAAATAGGCCACGCAGCGCGAGCTAAAGTGTTATAAATCGCGCCTTATCGCGTACCAGTAATAACTACTTTATGACGCTATAAAGACAACGTAGTGTTATCTATCACGCATGCGAACATTGGAAAAGGAGGTTTTATTCGGGATCACAAAATATGCTCCCTTCGTCAAAGTACGTACGTATCACGCTATTCAGAATAGAATAGGGGAAAATTTATGACTTGTAGTGAAGGGTTTAAGAGGTGCTGATGACATTACAGAGACGGCTCACAGATGTTTAGAGGCGGGACTTATCCTAATACAGATGACCTACCGGCTCAAAAGAAGACTAATCACATTTTTACACTTATTAATTCCCTTTGTTCTTGTATAAGGCACAGTTCAAGCGCATTTCTCGTAACCGCGTGGATTTTCGAATGACGAAAAATGTGTTCAAACGAAAATACTTTTTATAATAAAATAATAAAATGAAATTAATTTCAATCTGAATTAACCCTTACGAACTTTTCTCATAAGTGGTATTACTCAAAGTTTATTTATTAGACACTAGCTGCCACATGCCCACTTCTTTGGGCGGAAAAAAATTTAACTTGAAAAAAAAAAAATTTTAAAAAGTCTTTCTATTTTTGGGTTAATATATAGCATAGGACACTTACTTTTAACAACGTGGCTTTCTATTGGTAAATGAAATTTCAAAATCGATTCAATAGATCCAGAGATTTTCTCTACAACCTCACACACTTTCCGTCTTTATAATATTAGTATGGATGTAGGGCTTTCAGCAAGATAAGCTGAATAGACTGAAACTCTTCTACTTCACAAATGGTGAAGCCTGAAATGAGTATTGTGTTTCATCAACTTCTTTCACGCATGTATTTTTGCTTTCTTTCTCAGAGAAAGATGATCAATAAGTGTAATTTTATTTTAGTTACTGAAAAGCTTTAATTTTGTGCTGCTTTAAAGTTCAGGCAACATCTACATCTAAATGTGTTTATCGATAGGCCTATATGTCACCATAAAAATAAGGGATGATAATTGTATAACTGTTTTTTAACCATTAAAGAGGTTTGTTATTTTTGCATTTTGTTACAAGCATGTTATTTTTCTGCATTTGATGCTTCTACTTACTAGGTACATATTTATAAAATTCATAATGGGATAGACTAGTACCTAGTACCGAATTACTTCAAAGTATATATATTTTTGCGGTGTTCTTACTAACTAATAGATGTTATTATATGTCAATTACAGCAGCGTTTTTCCTTCATCACATTTTCTAAAATAATTGATGCTGCCAACGGTTTGATAGAAGAACACCCTAATGCATTTGAAGGGCCATTTCCCAATACTCGGTGATTAGTATTCATATTGCTTCTCTCAATCGAGAATTCTCGGTTCGATTAGATTGGCATCTCGTTCGATGGAACTTAATATTAAGTAGTTTGATATGGTTTCAGATCAGATTTAGGTTCGGTAGGCTGGGTTGAGTATAAGTCAGATATCGAGGCCTCATTTAGAAATACGTGAAATATAACTCTATATATATGTATGATACAGATGTATATATGTACTTAGTCGGGCCATATATACTGTTCCAATTAAAAATACACAAAATTTCATTAATTACATTTGAATTTGGAATCTGTCATTTTTATATGATTCTTAATTACAAAGGTACAAGTGAATTCCTATTTCGCTTGGGCACTCTATAACACGAGAACGACATTTACAAAAACAAACATTTTCTAATACTTTGTAGTAGTTTCTTACGGAAAGAAAAATAAGAAAAAGAAAATTTGTACTGAACGAGAAAATCGTAGTCCGCGTAAGTGAAACCGCGGCTCTTAGAGAGCTTAGAACATTTAGTTGGATAGTAATAACATTTTGTAGATCCTAAACAAATGTGTATGTTAATTTTGTGTGTAACCTTCGAATTCTGGAACAATAAAACTTTTGTATTTGAATAAGCAACATTAAGGAACTCTTTTTTATATGAGTTATACTGTATCAATAAAACTTGTTTGATTATGAATAGCATTTGCATGAAGAGGGCATTATCTGCGCCTTTGGTGGTAGTTAGATGTGGTAGTGTTTGAGATATGTTCAACCGAGCATATTTAAGCCCTCGACTGAGTGTATTTTTCTATATTTAAGTGTATATTCAATTACTGATGCCTTTATTAAAATAAAAAAACTAAGAAGTAATTACAATACTGCAGATATTACAATAACATTACTCAATTACTTATTTATATATAACTAGCTGACCTGGCAAAATTGTTCTGCCATATAAATTATCGAAATTTCAAAGACAATTGATAGTGATCTTCACTTTAATAATCGGCGGTTAAAATATATGGATATCCGTTCATAGAAATACGCGCGTAATAAATACGCGATACAAAAATGGGAGGTGGATAGAAAATGGGAATAGGAGGGTGAAAAATACTTTATAACCCATTCCCAGACCTACCAAATATACAGAAAACAATTACATAATAATCAGGCGAGCCTGATTTCGGAAGAGTTTCGGAGGAATTCGGTAATAAACACTGTGACACGAGATTTTTTTAAATTAGAAGTAGAAGATGATGATTGATCCGTGATGAGTGAGGTGTTTATTTCGATGTATCACAAGTTACGATTAATTTGGTTGGCCATATAACTGAACTATTATAAAATCGTGTCAGGCCAAGAGGAAACCTGTTAACAAAATTTATTAGAGATAGTCCGCCGTTTGAAGTAGCTATGGAACTTTAGCTTAGGGTGGAGTTCACCAAAATTTAAACTCCACCCTTAGGCTACTGTTCACCAACATTTAAAACGTCCAATTATCAATTTAATCGGCGGTCAAACAGTTTTTACCATACAGTTGACCGACGGTTAATAGACCGCATAATCACTTAACATCAGGTGAGAAAGTGGTCAAACGCTTGCCTATTCCCAATAAAAAATTAAAAAAATTGAATATCGGATGTTTAAACTTTGGTGAACTCCAAACCTTAGGCGTATCCGAAAAATAATCACAAGGTAATTGAATTTATACACAGCATATGTCTACCAGAAATATTCTTCATAGTTATCAAAGATGCAATAAAGCTTTAAAAATAGTGGGATGCTTATGGAGACCGAACTCCGGGGGACTCAGGGAGGTCGGGTGAAGTTCTAATTTTAAAACAAAGGGTTAAAAATGCGCTTATGTCGCGCGGGAAAGCAATCTCACTTCGAATCAATTATAGGCCGTCCATTTTGCATTCAATCCGTGTACCGCACGGGCCGGGTCGTCCGTTTTGTATCACTGACCCGCCCCAAGCACGTCGCCTCGCGCGCCTGTTTCGTAATTGCCTTATTCCATTTGAATCTTGTTATTTGTATTTTTTTGTAAAAAATATTGTAGATGATACTCGATTCTGAGGCTTATGTTTGATACATTAAGATAATGCTTATATACGAAACTAATTATTAGAGAAAGTTTAAAAGTGTAATTTTTTTATAATACCTACTTAGTTTACGTAAATAGGCTATAAAATATGTTCGTCATAGAACTGTTCAATGATACAGGTGGCGGATTTGAGAAAAATCGATAGATACGAGTACAACCTCCGAGTATATATCGATTGAAAGAAAGTACCTACACAGAAAAACATTTTGATGGTCGCCGTGGCTCTGTCGTCAGTGGCGTGACTTCTGGTCCCCGGGGACTCTGGTGCGAATCCCGGCAGGGGATTCCCGCATTTATGCGATGAGTGTAGGAGTTTGTCCCGGGTCTTGGATGTTTGTGTGTGTCCATGCCTCCTGCGACTCAGGGAAACCTAGTGCGAGGGTTTGGGAGTGAGGAAAATATAAAAATAATAATGACGCCGCAACTAACAGCGTTAAATTTTCCAGGATTAAAAACAATCGTAATTCAATTATTATAATAAAAAAAATTGCTCAAGGGATATCATTTAAAATTTGTTTTGTTTTGTTGCAACAATTAATGCATTTGAAAATATTTTCACACTTACAAATTCGTTGGTTACAGGTTTCACTTGGCATGTCTCAATAAAAGCGACCTTTTTATTATTACACACAGTGGATAAGCGTGATATTTTTCTATGTCGAAAAAAATGTGAATTGCTATTCCTGGGCAAACTCCCCACATCCATAGCGGTTATAACCAAAATGACGTAACTACTTACCTGATGGATTGCTGGTAGGGGCGCGCTGAGTACGAGTTTGGCGATCAATCGAGTGATAAATTCGGGCAATCTATCGTGAAATTGCTCGATATGGCAACGCTTACTTTTAATATCGACATCTCTCCCGCTCTGCTCGGGGCGTAAAAGCCTTAAACCATTACCCGGGAGTATGTTTATAACACATATAGCTATGTAATATACATGGTAGCTATGTAACCTTGCATAAGGTTGTTGGCGATATAAAATGGTAATATCTAACTACAATATTATAGCTACTTTGAGCAATTCACTGGCTGTACGTACATGAGTACCTATACCATAGTACCAGTATGAAATATACGAACTATGTATATATAAGTATATAATTATGTAATTCAAACTTCAAATTCATTTATTTCATCACAACCAAAAAATATCCCACTAATATTAAAAAGGAGAAAGTTTGTGTGTATGTATATGTTTGTTACTACTAGGTATAGTTATCGCTCAAAGGGCTTAACCAATTTCGATGAAATTTGATACGGAGATTAGACCCTGGATTAACACCCAGACTTCTTTTTATCCCGAAAATAATGGCTGTTCCCGTGGGCAAATAATTAAAAAAACACTTACTTCTTCACGGCCAAACGGCTGCATACATTTTGATGAAATTTGGTATGGAGATAGGTTACACCCTATAATAACACATAGCCTATGTGTTATTCCAGGGTCTACCTATCTCCACTTTTATCCCAGATAAAGTATAGTTCCCGTAGGATAATAATTGAGGTAGCGGGAAAACCGTAACCCACGCGGGTAAAACCGCGGGGCACAGCCAGTACACAATAAAGCCAATTATAGAATAATATATATATGTATATATATATATATATATATATATATATATAAATAGAATAAAATAATACATAGAACTTTTTGCGTCATTAAAAAGCTAGCCAAATAGAGTTGACCTCATTGCAAGTACGTTGACCCAAACTGCAGATTTGGCTGACCGCGCTATCGGCACCATCTTGGACTATAAAGTGACCAAATGGCTGTAGAGTCGTAAAAGTAAATGCTGACTGTCGCGCCGCTAGAGCAAACCAGATTAATGCTATGTAAAAAAATCAAATAATGTTTATAGAATAATTCTATTCTATCTTTATATATATATTTAAACGACTTGAAAAAAAGAAGGTTTCTCAATCCGACCGTAAATTTTTTTTTATGTGTGTACGCGGATATCTCCGTCGTTTTAGAACCGATTTTGATTTTTTTTTGTTTGATAGAGTATACTTTCTTGGTAGTCCCATATATTTATTTATATAAATTAATAAAAATCGGACAAGCGGTTTTTGTGTTACAATCCAATAACTGAAAAGTGCTACGCATACCCCGACGATATTATATATAGTTGCGGGTGTAGACATTGGTGAGCATACACAATGACAATTTACTTGTTCCCGCGAATAGGTGAATCAATTTTTTTTACCAAAAAAACCCGAACCGAAAGTACCGACTTCAGCAAGTTATTTCACACTTTTGAGTTTTTTTTAATACTTCAGACGTCTAGGGTTTCATTTCTATCTCACTTGATGGTCAGTGACGATGTGGTGGACGATGCAACACGCTAATCCTAGATGTTCACTGGGTCTCAAGGGCTGCTGCCTCAACACACTATGTGTTTTGTAACAGTTTTTCTATTTGAGGGTTGTTGCCAGTCAGGTACTCAAAAGTACCCTACCTACGTATTTTTTTGGCGATTGCTACCTCAGAATAACGAGATTTGTGAACCGATTTGAAAAAACATGTTTTCGTTTGAAAACATATGATATATTGTCAGAACCATACTTGGTCTCATACAAATTTCATCAAAATCTGTTCCGTATCTATCTTAGATTTCAAGAAGTTTTAAGAATTGTTCACGGTTACATTATAACTTTATGATGTTTATGAAATACTTCTTTCATTCAAGAAGTGCATAAAAATAATTTAATAAAAAGCAATACTCACAAATAATCCTATGGAAAATACATGAATATCGGTGCAGAATTTTTCCTTGTTTACAAAAACAATTTAAAATGTTTCGAGGATAAATAATGGAAGTCTTTTTGTATAGTTTTTTTTTTATAAAGTACGTAATTATCTGTTTATTAACTCATCACCTGATTAAACCCCACTTATAAAACTGCTTAAAAGAAATCATTGACTCTCAAGGGTTAAAAAATATTCTTTTTTGACAAAATATGGGGACATTTGACTTCAATCGCGTTAATTCGTTTGCTTGGATGGCATGTTTTTCAGATAGTTTGATTTAAAACCAAACCAACTTGACCAATTTTAATCAACTTTATACGGGACCACTCGTGTGTCATGATACACAGCAAATAGAAAAGAATCATTAAAATCAATTATAATTGGCAGAGTAATCGGAGAATATACATAAAAGATACCGATGATGTGAATAATCCATCCAGTGAAGCTGTAAATGCTGGTAGAGGAAAACTATATTAGTCCGTTAGAAAAAACTATGTGAGAACCGCCTTCATCTTGAAGTCTGTTAATAGCAAGTTACAGCAAGAATTAATGTTATCGGAATATTTACCATGTACTTTATTTGATGGATTTAATTTTTGTATTGTGTGACCATGTCAGTTGATAGAGGTACAGCTAATTTATTCTAAATTAAATATGTACATAATTATAAAGTCAGTCTTCAACTTTACAGTGCATTTAATATCGAACTTTGTAAAGCAGAATCAAAACCCAAGCGAGCCAAATTGACGAGGCACTAATAAATTAAGTTGTTAGCGTAGCACCGAGAAACTGGGTTAAATTTCGCCAGTGAATTGAGGTTAAATTGTTAATACAAAGCTTGCCGTGTATTGCAGACCTCTCATAGGAAACCGCCACAGAATAAATATAGTCTGTAAAGTTTTGAAGCGATGATGGCTCAGCGGTGGGAGCGTCGGCTGTCAAACTAACAGACGCCACCAACGGCTTGAGAATCCAGTGGGGGTAACACCGTTATCAAAATTCCCAGCATGGTGGCTTCAAGTTTGAAAAACTGTCACCAAACACATAGTGTGTTCAGGCAGTAGTCCTTATGAGCCAGTAAGCATTCTAAGTCTAGCATGATAACACCTTCGACCACATAGTCACTGACCATCAAGTGAGATAGTGGTCAAACGCAGTCAAATTTATCTATGCAGTATAAAAATGTATTTTCTTATTTTCTCGTTCTCGCGCTCTATTTTCTTGTTCTCGTAATCTATAAGTTACTGTTTATAGAAATAGTGGCGGGAAATTTTGGTGGAGAAGATATGCATTTGATTTCATTTTCAGAATGATTGCGCATTAAAATAATTACAAAGGAACAATAATTGATGGTTAATTACAATTAACCATTAATTCTACCATTGGGGATTTTTAAATGACGTTCTGCTATAATTAAGAAGTGTTATTAATTATTATTAGTGGATAGTCTTTATCACGTCAACACATCCAAGCAAATAGTTATCATCTTGTTATGATGTAAAGGAACACACACATTTACTGATTGACAATGAATCTATGCTAGGTAAAGCAAACATCTTATATTTTAGTATACTAGTTTACATCTGTCCTAATTATGTGTGTAGGCAAGTTGTTGTACCGTTGTCCCATATTATTATTATTATTAATCCCAAATCTTAATCAATTGTAACAAAATTGTAAAAAAATGACAACTTGATTGTCGCGGTGTTGCAGTGGTTAGTGTCAGTGACATGACTTCTGCGTCGCCGGGACCCCGAGTTCGAATCCCGGCAGAGGTAAACAAAAAAAATAACATAAAACAGCCGAATTCAGAAGCTCCTCCTTTTTGGAAGTGGGATAAAAATGTAGCAATGTAGTCTTCTGTTTATTCTATGTTCGGGTGATTGCGTTAGCTGGCAGCCCGGGCCGCCGCCACCGTCGGTCGCAGCCAACCTCTCCACTGATTAAACCGTTTGCGCTGATTACGACTCTACTACATATTAAACTTGGTCTTACCACTCTCATTTACAATTGTTACCTTGGAGGTGTAACAGGCCTGACATATATAACAGAGGCAGGTATTTAATTGGACCCTAAAGTATATACTTACCACTGATACCATTCAAGACTTTTAAGCATTAAAGGAAGGACATAATGATGTTTAATGATGTTGCGGTCTACGATAGATCGCGTCTGTTTGAAACTCACAGAAAACAAAATACTTAAGGTGACGAACAATCTTTTGCAGGAAGAGGCTATAGAAGCGGGGCGCTTCAGAATGGCCCCTGTGGATATTAATGGGAGAGGCATATGTACGGCAACATTATTATCTTACATTTATCCTAGTTCTCATTCTTACAGGTCAAAAATATCGTAATTGCGTGCTTTAAAAAGACGGACAATCTAAAAACGTCTGTTTTGACCTCTATCAATATTTCGATATTTACAGTAAATAAATATACGATACGATAAATTGAGCGACACACACGCAGTCCATCGACATAGTTAGACATAACTTTTACTGAATTTGTTTACATTGCATTGCCAGATTTTTTTTCGAAATAGAATCAGTTTATAAAATAAAATACCATTTTAATCAAACAGATTCGAAAAGTTTACTTTCATCATCCATCTTTCATTTGTTATCTGTCTCATCCTGATAAGCTTGATTACACGTGTAAAAATATTAATTATACGATTAATTATTTCAAATTGCTTCCGTTGCTAGGCAAATACATTTAAATGAGCACGGGAACGTAACGAATTACGATCCCGATATCTTTGAGAGGCAACAATGTAAACATCTGTCGGCCGTAATTGGCCCTCGAAATGATTTGCCTATAAATATACCTACATAGTAAATGTTTTGGACATCTCATTCGGCCGTACTAAATATTAGCTATTTATACGATGTCTCATAAGCACAACAGTTAATCTAAACGTTGATACAACACGCTTGAAAAGAAATTTTAGACCTGTTGTTCGATAGCCATCAGATCTTCGAGATAATATATATGCACTGTCCACTGTCACTTCTACATCTACTGGGCTATGGTGGCGACTTGCGTTCCTTTCGTGAAATATCTACCGGCACCGGCAACGGCACCGTGATTATGAAGTGACACCAGACCTCAATATCAATATCTTGCTCAAAGATGAACAATCATTGCAATTCAACGTGCATGCTGGCATAATTTTGGAAATTTTACCCAGTCGTAGCAGTATTAGAGACATAGATTATTATTATTTTTAACCAACTTCAAAAAAAGGAGGAAATTCTCTTTTCGACCCGTATGTTTTTATTTTCATTTTTTTATTATGATATTTGATACGTCAGAACTTTCGACTGGGTGAACGATTGATGTTGATGATTCTTTTTTTATTTGAAAGGTGGTGGCTGGTGCTTGCTTTCCGTGTGGTTCCCATTTAAATTTTATCAAAACCGGTCAAGCTATTTTTGAGTTACACTCGAATAACAGAAAAGTGCTAGGCATACGTGGATGACATTAATATTGCGGGTGACGAAATCGGTGACCATACTCAATGACAATTGATCCCGTGAGTAGCACAGGTCACTGACAAGGGTAAAAAAAAAAACCAAAGATGGAAGCAACTTCAAAACTCAAAAGTGTGAAATAACTTGTCGAAGTCGGTACCATGATGTAGTTCAAAAGTAACTGGTATCAAAATATTGTGCTCATGGTACCGACTTTGACAAGTTATTTCACACTTTTGAGTGTTGAAGTCGGTTCCATTTATTGGTAAAATTTGTTTTTTAACTTGACATTATATACTATTATTTAGATTATGACTAGAATACATAACTTTAAATTATTTAAGGTACTCAATGTAGCTTGATGCATAGGCCCAATGTAACATTCCCAGTTAAAAGGCCAATAAATGATTTTACTTTTACCTTACCTTACTATAAAAAGTTTATATTTCCTTTCAACACTTTTGTAAAATCTTTTGTTGTTGGCTCTTACTGACGGTGAGCAAAAACTCCGATACTCGATAGGACAAAGCGGCAGAGAAGGACAAAGGCTCGCTCGTAACTTTGACACGTAATCATCGTCGGCGAGGGATTTTCATCGTTTTGTAACAAGCCTGCTTACTTTCCACAATTTACACGACTCGACTTTGCTGACACTATTTATCGTAAAATATTTTTATATAACTGTGTTTATAAAATATTTTATTATAAACCAGAAAGTCTATTCCATACTAAATGTTCTTTTCTTTCCTAGAGGGAGATGACGAAAGAGTTTTCCGTTGTTAGATGAAGTTTATGGTTTAACGCGGAGTACCAGTGAGGACTACTATTTCCCTGTTATGCCGATCTTGAAAATGTATGTAGCGATACTTAATATTATAAAGATGCCAATGTTTTGTTAGTTTGTGAGGCTAAAGGGGTATTATATATGTAGATGTATCATGTAGATGTGCTATGCAGCTTTACTCGCGTTTATAGTCGAAGTTTCGACCTAGGTTTCAGGCATGTCCGATGCCCATCCTCAGCTGAGTTTATGCTGCCAGATCGCGCCAAACCTAGGTTAAAACTTCGACTATAAACGCGAGTAAAGCTGGATAATACACCTATATAATCATGTATGTATCATGTATCAAACTCAAGAGAATTTTCAATCAAAAATTGTAGTGGGTAATCTCTGGATCTACTGAACCGATTTTGAAAATTCTTTTACCAATAGAAAGCCACTTTATTTGTCAGTGTCATGGGCTCATCATCATCCTCACCAGCGTTTTTCATCACCAGGCGGGTGAAACCGCGAGGTCCCGCATAAACGGTTTACTTTTTATTTATAAGAATTATTAGTATCAATTTTTATTTACATCCGTTCAATCTTTCGGGTTTTTTTTTCCATTTCATCGTTTTGATGTTTTTGATTAAAAAAAATTCTTTCGATGCGTCGAAAATTGTACATTTATGTATAGTATTACGATGATGATATCTCACTTGATGCAACCCTGAAGGTTGTTTTGCTTGACAATGGTACATATATGTACATACGGCAACGCATGAAAGCTGTACTGTATAGCCGGTGGGAAGACAAATTATTCAAATTACTAATCGGTGTCCTATCGCCTGCTCAGAATAATTAAAATTACAATTTATCGGTAAGATAGTATCTAAAATATGTTTGTGTCCGGAAGCCAAAACATATAACAATAATAATTTAAATTATGAGTCATTCAAGAGAGTACAAAGTCACATGACGTACTACATCGAATTAGGGCATTTCGTGAACAACTTTGTCTCCAAATTCAACATTTTGTGACTGAATTATACGTTATCGTGCCGTGACGTGTGAAAAGCAACGTCTGCAGGAGTAGACCGTCGTCGCCGCGTTGCCAGGGCCCAGCCGTGAGTGACACTAGTAATTATGCGCCGCTCAGTCACGGGGCGAGGGCGTCCCAGCCAGCCTTAGCTCGCCTCGCACCAAACTTTTAATTGAACCGATGAGACTTCTTTAAGGCTGCCGTTCTTTTAAATCCTTGAGGGCACCGACGTTTTGCTGTTGATGCAATGAGATATCATGACACAGGCAGCCCTTTATGCTTCCACAATTCCTCTCAGAGACCTTAATGCACCACGATGTGGATAAGAACATTGTTCCTCTCTTGGTTGACGCAATTTCACGTAGATCGCAGACCCATAATGGCTTTGAGGGTCGTCCTGGTTCAGTGATCAGTGACGCTAACTTTGGAACTGAGACCCCGGGATCAAATCTCGGCTGGGGCAAATATTTCTGTGGTAGCATAGATGTTTGTTCTCGGGTCTTGAATGTTTGTGTATGATTGATTGTATGTGTCCATGCCTCCCACGACACGGTATCCTACTGCGAGGGTGTGAGTGTGAATGCGTTTGTTTGTTTCCATCTTCGAACATAATGTACTATGCATTCTTTTAAGTTACTGTTTTGTTCCAATTTTGAAGCTTATTATATTATTTATATAAAAAGGAATTTACTGGGGTGCAATGACCCCATTACTACTATTATTTGCATTTCATTTACTTTCTACAGTATAACTGAAAATCGCTAACCACACTCATAGATACAAAGGGGCAATTCCAACGCAAATAAAAATATTTTACAACAGAGCAAAAAAAAATGATGTTCGAAATTGGTAACGTAATAACCTTTAACAATAACACTGAATGTGAGCTTGTTTGTTACGATTCCTCGTATTTACTGAAAGTAAATCACAAAATGGTGGCGGGAAATTGTAATGGAGTAGATTTATATTTTGTTCCATTTTCCAAAATATGTTTCTTGTAGTAGGCGATAATTCTACTAATATTTTAAAAGCGAAAGTATGTGTGTATGTTACTTCTTCACGTTCAAACAGCTACACCAATTTCGATAAAATTTGGTATGGAGATTGTTTAATTAATTTTCACTTGATTAACATATAGGCTACTTTTAACCCGGAAAAAGTATAGTTCCCGTGGGATAGTTGAGGTAGCGGGAAAACTGTAATCTACGCGAGTGAAACCGCGGGGCGCTATTAGTGTGTAATAAACTAATAATAATGGATTAGTATTAACAGATCAGCGTCCATGAAAGTGCATGATTGCTAGAAAGTGAAACAAAATGGTTAAATGATAAATCTTCACATCTTTTTATCCCCATTAGAGTACAAGTAAACTTTTAGTAAAGGTCCTAGTGGGCTCAACATGATTGGGGAGGGACTTCCAGGCTCAGCTTTTATGATCAATATAGAGTGCTTAACGAATCTGAAAGAAAGTATGTTCAAAAAAGAGAGCAGTTTAATTGATGTATTAGTTAAGCAAGATTTTTTTTTGCGGAATCACGATGTTTAGATTTGAATAGAGTTATATTCTTTAATTATTTTTAATTGTGATAAACTATAACTTTATACATATTACATTATTTCTCGTTGTAAAGGCCAGTGTTGCCGGATATACTGAGGGGAGTGCGCTCTGGAGTTACATAATTTGATCCCTCCTTCCCTATCTCATCTAAGAACGACCAGACGGACGGCAATGCGACTCGTACTTGGGAGACGTCCCAACTTGTCGCACGAAGCATTTTGCTTGTGCACAGCTAATGAGTGGAATTTATTGCATATTTTTTTTTAAATTTGCGTTTCACCACTCTCCCACTGATGCTATATGTCGTCGCGATCTAAGATGGAGCACGCAAGCCTAGAAGGTACATTCACTCGTGACTTGAAGATTGTTTTTATAGGTATCTTCTGTTCTAATCGGTATTTTCTAGGCAGGGGTACTCCATCGTACTGCCTATTCTCAATAAAAAAAGACGTGTGGCAATTGGGGACTGCCGCGGTAAAGCTATTGCATAGCATTTTTTATCAACTTATGCAATTAATATATTTAAAACTTATGCAGTTACGCCGATACAACCAATGCCACCAAGAGGCGAGTTGCTGAACTAAACAGACAAGCGTGATATTTCAAAAAAGTCATTAAAAGTTCAGCTATTCATCGATAGATGGAAAAACTAAAAAGTATCACCGCTGTGCCGGTCGGAGTGGGGGATGTTAGATTATTTTCGTTACGGAATTTCTGGACTCGGTCTTCACGCTCAAGGCGCGCGATAGAAGCTATGCAATAGCTTAAAAAGTCTAGTTCTTCAAAATTTGCGTATTCAGCTCCCTCTGTTTGTCATTCGGTCCTGCAATAAAAATATACAGCGTTTAATCATTATTATCGTGAAAAACATTACGTTTTTTAATGGGCCGGTGCTTTTATTAAAATAAAATACAAATAACTAATTACAATACCACAGCTACTACAAAACATTTAAGGAATCCACTACCTATTTATAGCCTATAGATAACTCAAATTCTCTAACCCGCTACCAGTTGGCAGCGTGCCTAGAATGCTCGCAGCATTGCCACGTTGAATTGCAATACGTTACTTCATCCCTGCATCAGACGCTAAGATCCGAACTGGAGCCAGGGCAAGAAGAAAAAAAAAAGACAGCCGACAGTAAAAAAACCTGTATCAACGCATTTTTTTGCATCTGCATAAATGAGTCCTTAGGTACTTGGTACTTGGTGGGTGAGCTTTTTTTCGCAATCAGGCTGACAGTGCGTGGCCCATTCTGCGTGATGCAAGTCCTACGTGAAAAACATACAATCAAATTGATAACCTCCTCCATTTTTGATATCAGTTAGTCAATCTACCGTAACGCGAGTGAACCCGTGTACAAAAGCAGTTTTATAAATTGCATGTGTGGTGCAAAAGTGTCACGTACCATTATAGAAGTACCACCGTCGCCAAGAGCAATTTCGAGCGAGCAAGTGTTCTCAGAAATATTGCTTACAAACTTTCTCTGTTATATTTTAAATTTACCAATTCTCTATTTTCCTTTATATCTCTCGAGGCTAAATGCTTTGGAAACGTGCCAAAGAGATAAATTGAATGTTTTATTGACTTTCTGTTTTTATTGGCTCATCTTTCATAATTGTTTTTAATTAAGCCCGAGTGCATTAGCGGATAATTGGGCATGGCGTTATTGGACATTATAGAATACTAGTTATGCACCGTGGCTGTCCCTCGTGATTTCAACCATCTAACAGGAGATGTGAAAGATATATTTGTTTTTCCATTGGTATCTGATAATATTTGAAAAGCTATAACAATTGAAAGTTTTATAAGGACTAAATTTACGATTGGATGTCATAATCAAGTACCAAGTACCAATTTTTTAATGTCCGTGAACGCTACATACACGTAAGCGTATATCACAGGGATTAGTTGCAGTTGCTATGACAACTTAAAAACAGGTTTTTTAAATAATTTCAATACAAACTACTATAGTTTCTGTGGCATTATATTACACGCAGTATTATACTAAAAAACTCACTAGGCATACATTCTACTCTTAAGCTGAAAAAAATATTGCTTAACTTCAAACAGGTCTTCAAAATGATGCAATGTGAATTTGATTTATGTTAAATGATTTATTTGGATTTAAAGTGTGATTTGATAACTTTTTATTTGACACTGACTCAGTTCTGATGAGCAGAAAAACATTGCTAAACTTTAACAAACAGACTCATATATAGATGTTGGCAGGCATAACTTATATCTGTTCTCAATCACACATTGGCCCAAACATGTAATAATCCCTGATAAATCGGCTGAGTCCATTTTGCCCAAATAGGACATGTCCGGGCTCGTTCCACATGCGACGTAACATATCATTTATCTGCTACTTGATCGTCGTAAATGAGTGTCTTTATCAGCTCGAGACCAAAAGATAATGCTTAAGGGACATGAGTGATGTTTAATGAAATGCCTGCCTTGCATTTTATTATGTACTGGTAGGGCCCCGCGGTTTCACTCGCATAGATTAGGGTTTTCCCGCTACCTCTATTATACCACGGGAATTATACTTTTTCCAGGATAAAAGTAGCCTATTTGTTATTCCAGGGTCTAAACTATATCCATGCTAAATTTTATTAAAACCGACTACGCTCTGGAGCTACATAATTTGATTCCTCCTTCCCTATTCCATCAAAGGACGACCAGGCGGACTACAATGCGACATCCATATATGATAGACTTTCCAACCTGTCGCAAAAAGCGTTAAGCTTCCACATTCATAGTGCGTATACCTGACGAGTGGAACTCATTGTCTAAGTATGCGTTTAGACATAGACATAGCCTGCGCATCTTTAAGTCATGAGTGAACTGGTATCTTCTATAGGCAGGCGTGATGGATCGTATACTGCATCATCACCTAACATCAGGCGAGATAAAGGTCAAACGCCTGCCAATTGTGACTAATTGTTTTTTTCCTATTGATAAGAACAAGTAGTCGCCCATTAGTCGTAATTCGACAGTAAATTATTTGAATGTTAAGTTTGAGAGTTATTAAGGTTATAATGTCAAAGGCTATATCATATTTATAACTCTATCAATTTCGGCAAACAACGTTTTTTTATACTTGATAGATGTAATTTTACCACTAACGCCGAGATAAAAGATGTAATCAAGTTGACGATACTTACTCCTTATGTCTAATTGGCATACATTAGGGACTCCATTGGCCGTGGTGGTACCGGTCTAGAATAGTACTCCCCCATCTCTTCTCGCGGGTGCCGTAAGAGTCGGCTAAGGGACTACGTACCAGAAGGTGGGCAGCAGCGCCTTCTGAGGATTGAAAATCATACTGCGCTCGCCAACCCGCCTGCCAAGCGTGGCGAGTATTGGCAAATCCCCCCCTATATGGGGGAGGCATATGTCCAGCAGTGGACGCACATGGCTGAGAAAGAAGAAGGGACTCCATATCCGTATTACTTGGGCAGAATCCGTAAGTTAACAAATCATGAAAGTAGTTAGTAATGAACTTTATTACCTTGTATTTGCGCTGATAGATAATAATGCATCAGGGACGGCAGTGGAGGAAATTGCCAATTAATGTGTCCATCGGAACTACCATTAGGGTAAGTATCCACATTAGAGTAAGCTAAAAGAAACGATAAGCTGTGTATAAGACTCAAACTGTATGTAATTGGACAATATTTATTTGTTTTACAAGTAGATAGAGTTGTGTTTGAGTGTGAGTGCTGGGATTGAAACGGAACAAGCGAAGGGTTCTAGGATTGAACTGCGCGCAAAGCGAAGGGTTTAAAAGAAGAACCCTGAGCGTAGCAAAGGTTCCTAAACACGAAATACTAAAAAAAATTACTTACAACAATTTTCTTACTAGCACTAACGAGGAACTTTCAAGGCGCACTTTTATCTAATTAATCGGCGAGTTGACATTATGTTTGTTAGATGCGTTCTCGAATGTTATTATGATTTTACTCACTTGTGAATAAAATAGAACTTTCCAATCAGAAATCGATGAGTAAAATTAATCATCGACGGCTAGTTATAGATTTTGCCCATATTTTTTCCTTTTTTTTATAAATATAGAAGACACTATAACACTGCTTAAGCTGGTATTATTACAAATTAAAAAAAATAGAAAGGCTAAATATGCAACTCTATTGGATAGACCCATTTACGAGTGGAAAAGTGTAGCTATTATTTAACACTTTAATTAGTTGTCTATTTGTAGTCATCTACAGCGCAATGAACGCGCGTTGGTAAAAGGTGCATCGTCGCGCTCAAAATATGCCGTATGAATAGTCACTTATGTATAGCACTACGTTTCGCTCTCATTGGTCACCTGGCATTACATTGGATAGATCTTCTTAGATTAGGCCTCGAGCATACGTTGCTAGCAGGTTGCTAGCTTGTGCCGTATGAGCTAGACTTTGTGCAGCTTAAATTGGTCTGCCAGCTGAAAGGGATTATATGCTTCTCTGTATTATGATGATACGGTAAGATTTAGCACTTCAAATACATTGTTACAAACGATTACTCACCTTACATGGCGGTTTTTTTGCACTACGGCTGTCTATATGTGGGGAATAATTACTTTTGTGATGTTCAGAAGGGAAAGTAACAAACTCCAGACAAGTTTCACATTACTCCGTTTAATACCTTGTAATTCGCGATAATAATCATCTATTCAAATTTTCTTAGTATTATGGATGTAAAGTCTCAGAAATTTAATATTACAATTTTTACACTCCGACACGATGTGAATCCTTATCGTAAAATGTCTGTCGTCGCCATCTTGGTTTTGTTCGTGAATAAAGATGGCGGCGTAGTATTTCAAAGAATGTTTTTTAAAAATAATATTTTTTAATAATAATCGAAACAGTGACTTGTTTATACTTAAAAATAACAAATAAATTAAAGTAAGTAATGCATCCTACCTAGCAGTCTCTTACAATGTTAAAATGGCGGAGTGATCACGACGTTGGTCTTAGCTTCTGACAGCTAAATATGCCGCTAATATCTCTGTAGCGCGGTCTGTTGCCAGGCAATTAACTGCAATTCATTAAGATTCTCTTATACGTCATCTGAGTAGCTTTCTGGGGTGTTAAACTAGGCGTCAGTCTGATGGTCACCCAAATTGATGTAGGTATATTTACGCTTTGTCTTTTATAAGATGTAGTTTTATATTATATGAACATCCTGAAAACGAGAGAGTATTGTCATAATCGCAAAATAACAAATGTTTTTTCCTTTGTCGTTCTGTCCTCGGCCTAAAGAAATCTCTGGGGCACCTTCTTGCGAGATAAGATTTATTCCATTCTTTTTTCTTCTCTGAATACATTATTCTTATTTGTAAATAATTATTTCTTTCGCCTTTTCATCCCTCCGAGATAAGGGTCGTGAATGGTTTATTTTAGTTCAATCTTTCATTCCAAACAATCGCACAAATACTTCCTCTCTTGCTTTTTTACTACTAATATTTTTTACGTCCTTACTTTTTATGTATCGAGTACCTAGTACAAATGTTTATCTTTTTTAGTCGTTTTCACTTATACAATTTTGCCAAAAGTCGGAACATGTGAAGTTTAAGATTACGTACATCTACTCGTAAAACAGTATTATTTTTTCTAAAATCGAAATTTAATATTTTCTATCTAATCAATAATTTAACTTGTGAAAAAATATATTTACCTAATTGTAAGCGATTTACCAAGTATAACGTTCGTGTTATAATTTATTTACAAATAAATAGTGTGATTATGAATTTCAAATTATGTATTCTATTCTTGAATTTTGTACTCAACTTATTTGCAGTTGTTACACTAACCGTAACCTATATCGATCTTTGGTAATATAGATACTATTTCTGATATACGGAACCTTATAGAAACTACGCGGAATAATAATTAATTATTAGTAGATCAGATATGTCACAGATTTGGCAATAGTTGTCAATAATGCTGGTTTTGCAGTGACCAGACGACGAGAGATGCGCGAAAATCCCCCGCTGGCTCGTTGCTACGGCATCTACGGCAGTTAGCTACAGGCTGTAGCAGGGTTGCTACGCCGTAGCCGGTCAGTGTTTCCGCGGTTTCTTGAGCAAACACGTCAACTTATTCTACAGAATCCGTAGTAACGGTTACTATATTTCGCTCGCAGGTGTTATTTGACCGTAATGTGCTTTTGTAATACAATCTATACGGTGTTTATTTCTTTGCATTAAAAGTTAACGATATTAGGGTACGGTTTCACTCTGGCGTATAAAATTTGAATGGTGTTTTTAATATGGGTTTATCATTGTAGTATATTATGTTAATGAATGAGTGCATAAAGGTTTTTTAATAATTTTATTGTAATAAATTTTTGATGACAAATGGAAACATTGCACGTTTGATATGGGTTTATTATTGTATACTGAATGCGAAAAGTTTATTTTTTATAGATTTTTCAAGTTTTATTTACGAGTGGTAATTCCAATACCCAAGACTAATGTGGTTGAAAAAACAAGGCTGCTTACGAACGATATATTGCTTCTTGTTTGTAGATTGTTATGATATTATTATTTATTTACGGTGCTCGCTTACCATCAGACCTCCCCTGCTTATTTGCCACTAATCATATGTTTTAGTTTTACTTATTAAGTTTTAATCAAAGTGAATCACATTCTTAAATTAACATTCCCAAATTGATTTGTTAATCGTAGTTTTTTAAACTATAAAGCCCTATTTAGTTAGCAGTATATGATGTCTTTATGTTCTTTTTTATATAGTTATTTTAAGAAGTCATTAATTGATACAGCTAGTCGCAATAGTCATCATCTCAGCCATAGGACGTCCACTGCTGGACATAGACGTGCTGATTTACGCAAAGACCGGTTGGAAGCGGTCCGCATCAGTCGGGTCGTCTGTCCTTGTCGTCTTGTCGGTGGGCGCCCTATGCTGGGATTCTCTTCTTTGAGCTATGTGCCCTACCCACTGTTACTTCAACTTGCGAATCCGCTGGGCTATGCCGGTAAATTTCGTTCTCCTCATTTCTGGTTCGATCGCGTAGAGAAACCATAGCATAGCTCTCTCCATAGCTCGTTGAGCGGCCCTGATCCTGCTCACAAGGCCCATAGTCAGAGACCACGTTTCAGTTCCGTAAGTCATCATTGGTTACACACATGCCTGTTCGATGACTTTCATCTTGACGCATTGGCCAATTTTGGACGAGAAAACGTCCCGGATTTTCCCGAATGCAGCCAGAGTTGGATTCGAGGATTGACCTCTTTCTCAAAGTTAGACTTGCCTAATTGGGCTGTTTGTCCTAGGTAATGGTCAATATGGCTATAGTGAATGCTATTAAACATGTTTTTTTTACTTAAGATAATCTTTGTTATCGATCACCAAGACTCGCATCAATAGCTTCACTGGCTCAGTGCGAAGAGTTACGTTTTAAAAACGTATGAAATTTACTTTAGAGACAGACTTAAAAAAAGTTAGTTTTTCCAGTCAGTTGTGTTATTTCATGTTTGTTCCCTTAGAACTCCGTAATTTATTAAACGATCTATACCTTTTAATTTTTTTTTAAATATTATATCTTGCATTTTTGGCCTGTGGCCTGAAATTTGGTCAAAATGCGCAACCATTGGTTACTATTTTTAACCGTAGCAGACGAAGCATATAGCAAAAATTCAACAATTAGTTACCTTGTTTTCAACTATGTTAATACATAGTTAAAAACGGCCACAATTAGAAATAGTTGATTTATATTTTCTCCAAAATATTATTTTTATTATTACTACTGCCAAAATTTTAAAGCAGATTTATTGTAAAGAGGATTACTACGTATTATAGATGTATCGATACCTATCTTGCTTATTTTTTGGGAAAAAAGTATAAATAACCGTTTTAATAATAAACACATACACTGACAGCTAAGGGTCGGTGAATAACGAGTACCTTCCTGTATTTCAGAGGGATTTCTATTCCCTTCCGTCATTATACGAAAAATATGTAAGCACATTTTCTCAAAATACCTTTGTCAAGAAGCTTTGCGAGTTCCGCCCCGAACAATGGTATTACAAAACTTGGGCATATACCTCGTACTCCCATTATTGTCTTTGTCAATCAATCTAACAAATTAGAGTTTGTTATAATGTAATACTCTACTGACAAGCATTGTACAATATTACAAATTTTATCGGAATCGGAATTAAGAAGAATTAGAATTAAAATTAGAGGTCATCATCATTACAGCCATAGGACGTCCACTGCTGGACGTAACCTCCCCTTTAGGGAGGGTTTGCCAATACTCACCACGCTTGGCAGGCGGGTTGGCGAGTGCAGTATGATTTCCATTTTCAGAAGGCGCTGTTGCCCACCTTCCGGTACGTGATTCCTTAGCCGACTCTTACGGTATCTATGGGAAGAGATGGGGGAGTACTATTCCAGGTCGATACCACCACGGCGCCGTAAATTAGAGGTATAATACCGTCTTGTTTACAATAAACCATAACAGTTTTTGATGCGTGCTACTTCCAACCGGTCCTTGTGGAGATCAATGGAAACGGCACTGCTGAATATAAGCCTACGCCTATGTTCAGCAGTGGGCGCATTATGGCTGATATGATGATGATGATGATTTGTAATTATTAATAAGTTGACTTGTCTACTCTAATGGATTGCTTGACCGGCTAGTAATAGCCAGCCGCTAATACAAATGTATAATAATATTTCATTATAACCTGTATCTTAAAGCCAGTGAATTTTGAAAAAGGAACTTGTTGGATTTGAAAATGTATTTTCCGACGTGGACCATGAGCATAGTAGCTCTACTAGTCATGGACGTGAGGACAGGAGCCTTGGAGCAAAGTAAGTAGTATTATGTAACTAGATATATTCTACACTCTCTTTATTACAACACGGAGCAGTATGACAAGGGTTTACAAAAAGAAACGAGTGTTAGTAAATTAAACAATTTTAAAAAAAAGTTGTTTTTTCTAATATTTATAAACTTGTAAGTAGTAAGCTTGTATAAAATAATAGTTAAAATAATATTTTTGAACATTGATAATAGTTATTTTCAATTCATTGTTTTGTAGATTAATATTGGTAGGTATATATTAACTCGTTAACATATGAGGGTGCCCCTTTTGCAGTAGATATATATAATTTAAGTAGTTTAAACATGTCTACTGTAGGTATTAGTTTTTGTGGCAATAACTGATTTATGGTATTGTATTTATTCATCGTGGAGTTTGAAAAAGTGTGAACTACCGAGAGCTTGCAACATAAAATTCACGGTAAATTCCCATGTGTGAATGATAATGATCGTGGCAGTTTATTAATAAGCTAGCAGCTCACAACTTGAGATAGGGATCGAATCAGTAAGCGTCAGGTTGACAGCTCACACTCCACACGGTAATCTATCATTGAATCACACGTTTCAGTATCAGTAAATACCTACCTGCTAAATTCCTGACGTTTTTAAATTTATAGGCCTAACATTTGACCAGTATCTAACTTGATCATGAAACAAACAAATCGAGTCGAATCGAAACAAAATTGTAATTTTTGAGACATTTATTATGTACCGCTTAGTTATAATTAGTACTGTTGAATACATTTTTATTACTATTAAGTGATAAAATGTCTCCAAAATTTTGAGGCTACAGAATTAGATAATAGAAATTCTACAACTCGTGTGATTTTACCTCCAACTTCATCGTCACTGGTCACTAAGTAAAATAGTTGTCAAACACGATACTATTTAAAATAACTTGAATAAAAGTTATAAACTGGCATTATTGTACTAAATTGGTACTCTGTACACATGATGATGGAAATGCTTTATTTTTTTAATTATGCCAACAATGTCATTAAAACAATTAGGCTGTAATTAGATAATATGTTACTAATCGGTGCATTAACTATATTCAATCAAATTATACCTATATGCATACGAGACACAACTCTATATAATTCACTCTATTCTATACAGTGGCAACATTATGCAATTCATACGCAAATGAGTATTTATGCTCTGTGTCCAAACCACTATCCGTGTGCTTCCGCTCCACTGTGATTCTTAAACGAAAAGAAAATCGTCATTGTCACCGAAAAACAACGTAATCATTTAAATCTCCGAAAGCAGTGGTGGGTTCGGAACAACGTGACTCCAGCTCAATCCACCAGCTGCCATCTACCTTGGACAAAGCATATTTTTGTGTTTAATCGCAACAAAACGCGGCGTCACGTGTTTTGAATTACAGTAAGATTGTTGCCAACAATCTACAACAACAAACAATTCAAAATGGCACGGCATGAAATTGTGATGAACACGTGGATGAACACGTGACTCTGCATTTCATCACCTGTGTGGCGTTCTCAATGAACCTCAAAGTCTTACACTCTGTATACTTCCTGGGATAATGCAAAGAAGCGCCTATCACATCAGATTGTTACAAAGAAGATCTATCTTGATAGCATATTTTCGACGTTTGATTTGGTAACAGCCAAGTCCGAAACAGCCGCGGCGCCTTCCTTAATGTATAATCTGTGTCTCGACATGACGTGACGGCGCGAGCGGCGCCAGGGTGTCAATATGCGTAGCGTCCAGTAAAGGCGACCCTAACCTCTAGGGAATAAGTATTACACCGACACGGTTACAAATGTAAGTATCCCTTTGAAAGTCGTACGACTTGTGGTGTGTCAAGCTATTGAATATTGATTACATTACAGAGCTACACGTTTGTGCGACAAACGTGTAGCTCTGTACGACATGTGATCATATATAGGATATAAATAATATGTCGTCTACAATAAATAAATGTGTTAGATGGATATAATGGATATACGAGTACATGGAGTTAAAATAAGATTGTTAATCAATTGAAAAATAATACCATGATATTTGAGGTGTAATAAGAATAGCATAGTAAATATATATAGGTATTTATAAAGTTAATACGAATTCTGTCGCAGTAAATATTTATTGTAGTAGAATTCGTATAAGGTCACATATCGTCTAGCCGCGGTCCACATACCCTGGTCCGCATAAACTTACAAAATGAATGTTAGAATCCAGAAATACTGTTCACCTAATCATAGACAGACTAAATTTTACATTATACTCGTACGCGCATTAGTATTTTTCAATTTGTTTTTACGTATATCCTAAAACCTAAATAAACGGTACAATATGTTAATAAATTATACATGCAGAGGTCTAGATTTTCAGTTAACATTTCACACGTCTATTTCCATTCGGGAAATACCTATGAATAAGTTATTGGGTTTATATTTGAAACAAATAAAAAATTCACACAGAAACTTTATTTGACAAACCAAAATACAGCACCGGTTTGTGGTAAAATGGACCAGCCCACATCAAAGAGCTCAACATCGCAAATTTAAAAATTTTTCGTATGTGATTTCAGAAATAGTACACAGCCATGAAATAGTAGATTGTTTTACAAGGGGCTAAAATTACCCATTATATACGAGGTAGTTTTACTCTATCGCTCAAGCTCGGGAACAGAAACCGAGCAATATATCCGATATAGGATATTTCTTCTCGAGTGGTGACACGCTTGACAATCCGTCGACACTCGTCTCGTACCGCTGCCGTTCTGGTACATTCGTGGAGTGGACAATCAGATTTTAACTTGGTCTGTCTAGCGCATCGGTGATCTGTCGCGAGCTCTGGTGCCGTCCTCTTTTACCCAAAATACAACGCGTTCTACAGACTCATTTCCCTACAATGAAAGAAAGGTGTTTGATATTAAGTTCGCATAGCATACAAATATTGATTATAAATTGAGTCCAAGATATGCTTAGCATATATCTCCAACAGTGGATTTTTAAATAAATAAAACTTTATTTCAGACCTTAACTTAATCCATATTTTGTTAGTTGTACAGAAGTAACATAAGTTGACATAGTTTTAGCGTGTAGTCGTTCGAGCGTGAATAAGTAACAAACATACATACACACAAACTTTCGCCCTTATAATATTAGTAGGATGGGATGAGTTAGTACCGAAATTACTTTAGAGAAGGGGCATGAATCCAATTCTCGTAGGCTGTTTGAATTCGAAATCTTACTTTGGTAGCGCTTGTACTTTAGGATATTTTATGGTGGGCATGGTTTTAACGGTTTCAATAATGTCCGCAATGACCCGTCTTTCTTTTTATTTGTCTAAAACTACAATATACTGATATTTAGAATTGATAATTATATCATGATTATTAACAGAAGTATTTTAAGATTTTAGAGTTTAATAAAAACAAGCAGTTATTTTCTGTCGCTTACTATCAGGACATTACGAGTGCTATAAAAACGATGTTGGTAGATATAAACAGCTGTTGTGATATATATAGTTGGCACGAGCCGCGCTCGGAGTTGGCTGAGTGTGCACCACAACCCTTGCCTGTTTCAGTTGTTTGTTGTGCCGCGATTGTCGCTCCAACTTCTGACTAATGGGAGTTATGAACCGACGCCGCACAAAACAATTAAACATCTCGCGGTATTTATGTGTAAACAATTACCGCGGTTACTACGTGTACAAAGGGTCGGTGTAAATGCTTTTGGGTGTAAAATTAGCGTTCTCTTTATTTTTATTTGTACTTGTTTTATAGAGTTTTTATTCGTTTTAATCCGTAAAGCAATGGTTTTTAAGTTTGCATAGTAGCGTGGTTCAGAGCAACAAATTTATTTTAACTCAAGGTATTTATTTATAGACAAAACACGTTAGGTAGTAATTGCCGTTTTCCGGGATAAAAGTAGCCTATGTGTTAATTCGGAGTTTAATGACGAAATAACAAACATACACAAATACACACATTACACATAAACTTTCGCATTCATAATATTAGTAGGAAGGATATACATTCCATATCAAACCAATAGTTTAAATGATTTATTGTTACTTTCCGATTTGGTGAATAAACCACAGTATTTCTGTTTCGTTACTTCAATTTGAAGTTTTAAATTGGTTCGCTGTTCGTTGTGCTTTTAAAATAGATTCCGAAAATCCTTCTACTCTTTGCTGCAATAAAGTGTTGTGTGTACCTACTCGAACTAGAAAATAATACCCGGGAAAGCGTATATAAAGTTGATAAAATCAGCAAGAAATAACTGAACATTTTCCATGTTTATGTATAAGTTATTGCCTATGAACTTAAATCATTTACCAGTCACATACGCGATCATATTTTGTTTCAAGGTTTACAACCCAGTACACGAATAACTTTCATCGGTGCTCGCCATCGTACAAACAATTGAAGAACGTAATAAGAAACGAATAGACTACGCTTTTTTACTCACATATTTTTACATAAGTATTTAGGTAGGTAATTAGCTTGAATTCGTGTTCGGCCCACATAGTATTGTAGTAGCAAGTTATTAAGAATTGTAGTGATTCTCTTGTTTAACTAAACCAAAATAAAATCGTAGAATATAAGATAGTTCTCAAATGGTTACGATAAAATCCAAATAAGCACGACGCTTATGAATAACAATACTATGACATGTTTTTAGTTGCGGGTAGTTTTAGGTAAGATAAGTCGTCACTTATTTGGTACTGACTAAATCTACCCACATTTGACCAGAAATGGAATTAAAATCGTCTAATATTAGATATAGCGTTGTAAGGCTACGAATTTGAATTTTACCGCAAATAAAATAAGAGCCTTTTGACTGTACACAATTTTAGTTTAATTTATTTGAATAAGAGAATCTCTACCTATGTTTTTATTTATATAGTCAAAATTTAGCATTATTAAAACTTACGTTCATAATTACTTCTTGGATCTTGAGTGCGGTGCGTTCGTCGTAATGTCCCGTCTCGCACTGACGAATGCACCGCACTGAAGATCCTGATGAAGCCGAAACATTTGTCGATCATGATATCGACTACGCGGGATTCCCTCGCTGACCCGTAGAAACAGTGTAAAGCAAAATGTAGCAAGTAACATATTGCATTGATTTCCAGATATTCAGCCGCACCGATGTCACCAGTGTTCACGCACGAACGGGACGACGTGTGAGGAGGCGCACCGTTGGCTCACCGCCACGTGTCCTGAAGTACGGCCTTACTGCGCCACGGTTGCCATTGCTCCAGGTTAGTTATAGTCAAATCTAATTTATCTACATATAGAAAAAAAGAAAGATTGAACATTATTAATTTCTTTCATCAACACTACAACATTTAATTTAAAGAAAGGCACAGGTAGGTAATACATTAATAGAACTTACTGGATAAAACATTTAAAGAAGAAGAAAAAAAAAACATTAAAATAATACAATAATTTAAAAAACATAACTCAAAGCTAAACTAAACTATATTGTAGTGTTGCGTAATGCCAGAAAAAAGTCCCTACACAGCGTTATGCGAAGGTTTGACAACCTTCGCGCTGATTTTTAGTAGGAACTCATTGAATGGCATCACGAACGCACAAGTGATTTAAAGAACAAAAGACAAAAATGAGTAAACAACTACCAATATTACACCCTCAGTAAAATAGCACTCCACCTTTATGACACCCGTTGTACACTTATAGATTCTCATATTATTATATGTGTAGTAACAACAAAACTTCAGGATAATTAATGAGCAACGACATAAACTTTACTTCGCACTCGTTTTCTACCGAATATCGTTTTTCTAAGGTCGTCTTTTCCCGCGCTCTGCAAGGCGCGCAAGCGTTTATGAAACGTTTTTTTTATTTTTTTAGCGTAACACCTGTAATGATAGCTGTAAGTTTGAAAATAAATAAATACATATATTTTATTCTAAATGATTCATTATGATTTATGACTTTAAATTTAGCTTTTGTGCTAATCGTGACAACCGAAACATAACTTACAACTTGTTCCGCGACCACACTTTAGAGGTATTACAATTTTTTGACTTAGGTCGTTGGTCACTACTAGTGATTGACTTACAACTTTGGCTAGCATGTTCTTAAGGAGTGCGTAGCTTAGTGCACACTGATCCAGTATGTTTTTCCCACTCAAGGTTAGAACTCTAGGAATTTTGTTACTGAAATCTCTTGAATGTAATTATTTATAAGTATTATAAAACTACAGATATTTTATGTACTGTCACAATAACATAATTATGTACGTTCATTAGCTATTAACCCGAGATGTATATAAATAATAAGGAGAAGTATTTTTCTGTTAGCAATGCTATTTGTTTTCAGATTTCGCTACAACGCTGGGGTGTGCGGCGGCCACTGAATCCACTTGTTCATTAGCGCTCTCGCCAAGACAAACACTAGAGCTGACCTGTATTTGCACCGGCCAACTCTGCAATGCGCCTTTCTCTTACAAACTTCGTAACGAACTCCTCAAATTTCCATCTCCGAACGTGAATGACAGTGCGCTCACCGAAGCGTTCCTTAAACTATCCAACTTCGCTAACCTCTCAGAAAGTGCTCTTTATAAAGCAATAACCGTCGATGTGACGCCGACTGAGATGCCTGTGAGAAACTCTTCAGAAGTTACAACTTTAACGTCTGTAACGTCGGGTAACTTGAAGAAGCATTCTGAAGAAATGCCACACGCTGAAGCTTTGAAACAGCAGGTTACGGTTCCATCAGATGATGACGAAGATGAAAGTGAAGGTAGTGGAGCGTATGAAGACTCCAGAGCTCACATTCAAGGCCAGTCTGCTTCTGCACCGGCGCCTCCGAGCTCATTCTTACCAGCCGAGGGAAATGATGCGTATCATCTATGCCCAGGACTCCTTTTTCCACCATTACTATTCTTATACATTGTTTAAAATTATACTAGAAGTTTTATAGACTCCTACTCCTACCATAGGTATAAAAATCACTAGATCTTTTATAAGAGTTATTACCCTGAGAATTTAATTAGCGTTGACCTATTGGGAACAAATAAGTTACGTAAATATGTCATGTGTGATTTACTCCGTTATTTCAATGTAATTATAGTTCTTTATGACACTGGTGCGGTAAGTTTGGTACAAACGAGTAGATGAATGTATAAGCCCGAGACGAAGTCGAGGGTTTACCATACTTACAACCTTTGAAATACAATTTTCCGCACGTGTGTCACAGGCTTTTCAAAACATTTGTGGAAAAAAGGTGCATGATGAAATGATATAGTAATATCTCAATTTTATAGAGATAAATATCATTCGGCAAGTGCGTGTGCTATCTTAGACATTTCTAACATAACAATAGCGCGTGCAAATGCCGCTTGAAGCGTGAGCGTGGTGAAAATTTGAACATGTTGCATTTCATTTTATCTTGAGTATTAATTTGAGCAAACGTATTAAACAAAAGCGCTTCCAAGGAGGTTTGATCATTCAGATTTATTCTCGTAATGTGAATCTCTTAGGTGGAATTCTTATATATTTCATATGAAAATTAAAAAGGATCGGTAGGTTTCGTTACATTTTCTATTTAGAATTAATTTGAGCAAACGTATTAAACAAAAGCGCTTCCAAGGAGGTTTTATCATTCAGATTTATTCTCGTAATGTGTCTCTTAGGAGGAATTCTTAAATATTTCATATGAAAATTAAAAGCATAGGCACGGCGCTTTAAAACAGAGTAGGTAGGTATGTGGAAAAAGAGATACTTAGGTGAGAGTGTCTTTCGAACAATACAGGTTCGTAAAAGCATGTTTTGCGCGTTGTTGCAAAAGTGTTGAAAGCTATTTTACATAAAGTAAGACTCAAGATATTTAAATAGATATTTCTCAGTTTTCAAGTAATGAAATAGAGTCCCCAAGTGTTCGTATTGTTACGTAATTTGTGATACCTTAACCTATAATACCTTATACCTATGTGCCAAAATATGTGTAAAGATATCTGGTAAATAAAGTCAGTGAATTAACAGGAGTGTAATGTAGTAGAATCTCAGCACAGATTTCATAGCGTTACAATATGAGCCCAGAAAGGAGGACTATGAAATATTTTAATATGTAAACATCTTATTTTAAATCATCGGATATATCATATACTAAAATAAGACATATTTAAAAAATGTAATAATCATCTTAGCATGGAACATGTTTCGATATGTGCTATGCCTACTGCCTATATTTAAGTTAAGCTAAGCTTTGTTGGTGAATATAGTCCTTCTATGGAGCTCCTAAAATCAAATCAGAAATTTGATTTCATAGCCATTTTCATAGCTTGTTGGGCGTCTATGAGACCCATAGTTAAAGACCACGGAACGTTCTATCTCCATATTTTATCATTTGTAACATACACTGATCGATTTCTGTATTTATTGTAGGTAAGCCAATGTCGTGACTGCATTAGAGTAGTTCGTTCAACAATGTCACTGAACTTAAAAAGTTTATATAGATAGCTACTCAACGAATAAATTAATATAAGGTGGGCTAACACCAAACTATTGGATTTAATGACTTGCACTAAAAAAATACTCCAAATATTTCAAAACAGTGATATAATTGACGTCATTATCAAAGCAAATACTGCTGTCAGATATGGTTAGTGTGAGTGGCCCTTAGTATTATCACGGTAAAATTAAATGGAATTATTATCATACTATCACTAGATGTATGTCCATAAATATTTAGTAATAAAAAAACATTAATAATATAGTCAATTACATTGTCACCATTATTTGAATGTCAAAATGAAATATTGTTATTTGAATAAATAAACAATAAATAATCGAAAGTTTTCTAAAATCCACACAACATCCACAGTTCTTAAGTTACTACTCCAAAGGACGTCCCTTCGCTGTAAGTCCGCTCGCCGCCAAGTGTTCGAAAGGTGATAGCTGGGAGACGTAACGGGCGCGACCATATAAGTTCACATGGTTCATTGTACACTGGTTTTATTACAAAACAAGATGGCGCTGGCGCAGCTGCTAGATTTCAACAACAGACACACAGGCAAAAAGAGATGAAATAAATGATTTATTTTGTTCAATCTGTTATCCCTGGCACCACTGTGAGGTTTTAATAAAATATTTTCTATACCTAATAAAATGTCTTTAAGCTACATATATGTCTAGTGTTTAAGTACTACCACACTTGGTCAGTGATGACGTGTCAAAGTGGGAATCACGTGCGTCATAGACACAGATTAAATTTAGAACCATTCGTTTAGGGTGTACTTTACGGGACGCTAAGGAGAAAAAAATTGTAGTTCGTTTGAAATAGGTCATAGCGCAGATCACTAGGTTAGATTATGTTGCACGAATGGTCCCTCGCCCTTCGTCACTAGTCGACGACGATGGAACTCCCTGAATTTTCAGTACCTAAGTGGGTATGCCGCCTTCCTTTCTGGCGGAGCCCCCCCCACATCCCGAACCTATTTTGCCGGTTAAAAAAAACGGTTAAAACTGCGACATCACAACCAAAATTATGTATCGCGACTAGGTTCACCAACACCTCCCATACACGATTCCGATCCCGAAAGTATGATATGTTACTTTTTACAATTTTAATTTTTTTTCTAAGTATTATCCCTTAGCGTCCCGTAATGTACTCAGATCAGACATCCTCCATATACAATATAGAGGATGAGTTCTAATTATTGCTTGAAAAGTAAATGTAAGTGTACAAAAGTTACTATTGTTTACCAGCTTACACATAGAAGAGATACTATAAATATGAAACAGAAACTTAAGTATGAAACTCAGCATCACTACTGCAATAGTACGCTGATTTTTGATTGGGCCTTTTATTCATCGAGTAGTTAGTGTAGGTTAGTATTGTCTTATAGGAATAAAGTATTCAAAATAAGAAAAATTAGAATATAAGAATTTCAACTTATAAGTCACACTTAAATTTTGTTTCAATGTTCCGCTATCTGAACTCAGCTGCATCGCTAGCAAACATTGTTTAAATTTGAATTTAAATGTAGATTTACATAAAGGCTTTCGTAGTGGTAGAGGAATTTCTTTCCAGCGGTTAGTTACCTAATAGCAGAAGCTTCCAAGGAAAGCTGTCTTATGTTCCTGTAAAATTAGGAAATAAGTAGAGCATATCATTCTGTAAGTCTTTTGTGAAGATTAGAGTAACTTCGTGTAAAGGCTGTACATTAATATTTTTATACTACCAGCGCCCCGCGGTTTTAACCGCGTGGAATACAGTTTTCCCGCTACTTTTTTAAATATACTTTTTCCAGGATAAAAAGTAGCCTATGATTCCAGGGTATAATCTATTTTCATTTTAAATTTCATGCAAATCCGTTCAGCCGTTAGAGCGTGAGTGAAGGAGTAACAAACATACAAGCGAAAGCCAAACTTTAAACATATAATATTAGTGTGATCGTGATCAAGTTGGTTACTGATGATTAATTGTGTTGTAATGGTGGATTATTAACCGTTAATTGTTCACAAAAGTTTGTTTGTTTGTATTTGTGTAACTAACCACAGAACTTTAGTAGTCGGAAAATAAAATGATTATCGTTTTTTTAAAGTGCACGAGTGTAGGATCTTTGAACAAATCGGTCTAAATGGCAGTTCTTCGCTTTTTTATTAATTTTCGCACTCACTAAGTAAAGTTTCATTAAAACGCCCACTACTTTACTGATCCAAAGGGAAAATTTGAAAGTGGTTTCGGGTTAAACTCTTAAATGATACCAATAACTTAAAACTTACTTGACACTGGCCAAATGCACAAGAAATAAAACACAAAAATAAGATGTGCAGACAGACATACGAATTGTTTTCTATTGAAGTATTTGTTACATGCGTTTGGGTAATTTTAAACATTTCCTCATCGAAAAGGATTTAATGTACATCGGGTACTTTAAAGGGATGCTTGAAGTAGGAATAACTTGCGTCACAGTCAACGTATCGCAATCGTGTACGTAACAACTGAATAACGCACGGTCTGTCCCTACTATCATTTCTCTATGTCAGAACTGTACTAGATAAATGATAGTAGGTTTGAGTTCAATTGTTACCCGCATTGTTATCCGTATTTTGGCCACTATATCCACTACATTAAGCTCCATAATAAAAACGTTCATTTAGTTTTGGGTCTGCCGACCGTATCGGTTCTTGCCTTTGACTTTTAATATAAAACTGTCTATTGTATCGATGTCCATTGTAACGAGAAGCCATTTGATATCATTGTGCGAATAGTAGCAGCAATAAAGATTAAAGTGGTGTTACATTTTCTGAGGACTCACTTACCCTGTCTGTTTTTTTGGCAAATAAGCCGGACGAACGACGAAATTAATAAAATTCTTCCTCAGGGTCATAAAAGCTATTTATTTTGTTTATTTATGTAGCCTTATAATTAAAAATATTTGCGAGAAAATTATATTATTTAGAAACTATACAAATTCTGTGTGTTTCGTTTTTATTGTGCTTTTTATTTTTGTTAAAGGACCTTTACATATTTATTAAAGGAAAATGCCTATTGAGTACAACAATGACGTAGTTAAAAAGCTATACAAACCGACTTCCACTCCGTTTACTCATCCGTGGAATATTTTGAACGAAATTTAGAAAAAAATTGAATATAATCAATATTGGCACAATTAAATAAGCATTATTAAGGCTAACTCAAAAACTACGAAATTTGAGTGGAACATGGAGCTTTCAAATTAAAAAAGAAGACTATCGGTTCGCCTGGAAAAAAATAATGAAATAACATAAAAAAATACAGTCCCATACAAGTCGATACTCTTGCATAAGATTGATGAACTTGGATGAAGCGATGGTCAGTCAATATGCTCAAAGATGTAACCACGCTAGATCTTTAATTACTGGCTTTCTAGGACTGCTGCCTGAACACTCGATGTGTTTGGTGACACTTTTACGAACTTGAGGGTGGTAACTAGCCAGGCGAGTACTCGAAACTACCGTAGTACCGTAGTACGAAGTACACAATGATGGGAATTTGATGATGGTGTTACCTTCACCGGAAGCTCAAGCCGTTGATGGAGATCGAACCAGCGTCCGCTAGTTTGACCCACCGTGGATTAACGTTTCAAATAACTTCAGACGTGACTTTATGTTTAAGTTTGTTGAGTTTACCCATTTGAGACCTTAACCATTGTTTGAATGGGTAAACGCTAATTTTCAACTGAATGATTCCATTTGGAGGGTTCGGCGCTGATCCAGCTTGTTGTCTCAGAATAGAACACTAGAACGCTAGTTAGGCAATACTGGAGGTTCTTGGGCGGTCTGAAAAAACTCCGATACTGGCCTATCCACCGACGCGCATTGGCCAGCGTAGTGAACTGTGGTCGACTCTCCTCTTTGAAATAGTGGCCCCTGTCCTAGCAGTGTAAACGTATTAGATTATGCTATTTCCAGGTTTCGCAAAACATTAAGACACTAGAAACAATGAAACAATGCGTGGATTAACGCGGGAACAGCACCCGCCTGCGATCTAATTATCCTACTGCTATTGCTGTTCCATTAAGCTTTTGACTAACATTGAACATTGACATTTAACTTTAACCGAATTATGTAAGATACGAATTACGCAATGTTTACATGTTGCTGCAGAATATACATTGACGGAGCTTAATTAATTACGCACGAACGGACTGTAATTCAAGGCAGGAAATGTATTTTGGAAATGTTGCTTCATTTTGTTATGTAAATATTTCGTTTCTTTTTTGTTCGTACACGAAAGTAAATAAGTAACTTGGGAATCAATAAAAATCTGTCTGTCCGTTTCATTTGTCACACAAAGTGTTCATAATTATCCTAAGCCTATATTACAATAACCTACGCCCCGCGGTTCCACCCGCTTGGACTACGGTTTTCCCGTTACCGTACCTTGTTCCAGGTAAAAAGTAATTTATGTTAGGCATAGAGGACGTATATCTTGAATAGGCTCTCAAGACTATGATCTATCTCTATGCTTTACCAATACGTCCTGATCTATCTGATTTAATATAAGAAAGCATTGAGTCCCCAAAGGACAAAAAGTCTGTACGTAGGTACATGACTATGACGGAAATAATTCTAAAAAACATATCCGGGGTTAATAATAAGAATGTAGCGTTAATTGAATATCTTTTTCTCTTTACGAACTCTCCCTCTATAATGCAAGGCAATCTTACCGCTTCAAACCGGATAATAGCGCCTAATTCTTGGGAACTTCGATATGACTACATAAGTATCACGAAAACTTCTCTAGCCTGCATCGTCAAGTTCTCATTTAAGCGAGCAGACAAAGCAAAATCCCCGGAGCCCGAGGAAAGTATTTCTATTCATCATTCTCATCATCATCTCAGCTATAGAACGTCTGCTGGACATTTGCCTCCCCCATTGATTTCCACAAGGACCAGTTGGAAGCGGCCCGCATTCGAGTATTTCTATTAATTACAGGAAAACCCAACAAGCATATTAGGCAAAATGTTCCAAGCACAACAATTTCTTTATTATTTTTTTGTTTGCTTATTAACGTTCACACAAGGTCTTCAAGTCCCAAACTAGGCAGAGCCTGTACTATGGTAACCTGATGACTGATATAATATATACTTATATACCGGCCCAGACACAGGTCAAACTAACATGTTCATACACACAAATGTCTGACCTGTCCGGGAATCGAACCCGGGACCAGCGGCTCGGAAGGCAGAGTGCTACCAACTGCGCCAACCGGCCAGTCTAAATTATGTTAAATATTTAGACTGGCTGGATATGTAATATTTAACTGTAACTTTTGCTATGCCAGTAATATTCTGCAAATCTATAAATTTAAAACCTATATCCTAAATAAGAAGGCATCGGGAATATTCCTGTTGTTAAATAAAAACTGTGTAAATACGAATACGTTTGAAAGTAAATAACATCAAATGATAGCCCTAATATTATTAAGCCAAATTTGTTTTACTTGCATGTGGTTACAAAACAATTAAAAAACCTCGGTGTAGGTTGCCACAAACCATGGTCACTTGGCGATATGAAAAGAATGGCAAATCACGATATATTTCACACTGCGATGACTGCTCCCATACCGAAAGGTAACAACCCAAAAGATCACACTTACGTTTTATCCTAGGAAAAAGGCGTAATTTCCGTTTTCATAAATTTATACTCATTTTGTCTAATTAACTATAATATCTTATGAAATATTTAAATATTCAATACCATTTTTTTACTTGTTTGGCTAAGGTTCTTTAAATTTAATTTAAAAACATTATTATCATTGAATTTCTTAAATAATTTAATTGGTGATTTTTTAGTTGGTTGATTATTGGATCTTTTATACATTTTTCTAAGTGGAATTGTCGGGCGCATAAATATATTTTAAAAGTAGGCATAGGTACCTTCCTATGAATAATTTAATCACTTTTTTGTTTTTATGCTTCATATAGAATTTGTGATTTAGATATAGATTAACAAAGAAAATAATGTGACTGTAAGGCTTCTTTTCCATTAGTATTGTCATCATAGAACAGAAGCCTTTCTAAAGACACGTTTATTTGAAACGTCTTGGTATACATCAGTTTTCTTGCAAAATGAGATCATACATAAATTATATTCATTTTAGTGTATCAAGTGGGTAGGTACCGCTAGGTAACGATTGACTAACGAGATAGTTTACCACCCTGCTACTATTTATCTATTTATGAGTGACATTTCTAGCAACTCTAAAATAAAGGGCGATTCCAATTATTGGATTTTGTTTTAACTACACTGGTTCGCGGAGAAAACGGATCGGTTAAAAATCGAAACAGTCGAAAAATGCGATAAAACTTAAAATATTTGAGGAATCCTATTTAAATAAGAAACTAAATTAAAGTTGTTTTCATTACAAGTACTTAGTCTCACTTGATGTTCAGCGGCGATGTAGTAGAAGGAGAATCACGCTCGATCTGGAATGTTTACTGGCTCACAAAGACAGCCATACACACTGTTTGTTGGTGACAGTTTTACAAACTTGAAGGTGTAGTGTATCTACTTTTGCTGTTTTATTGGATACCTCTTTTGAGATAACTATTCCGGTTCACTTAACAAGTTTCAGTCCGCACTGGATTTCCAAATCTAATTTCGAAAGAACCTTATATCTCAAAATGAATCAAATAATAAATCAAAATTTCAATCGTAGACTATGAAAATAGATATACAATCTACGTTGACAATTTCTATGTTTGTCCTCAATGATGTTCACAAACTCGTCTTCTATTTTTGTTATAAAGATTGGCAAACGTTTGATCTCAGTATGGCCTGATTTTAAACTGTAATGTGGTCTACGATGGATTACACCTGCCTAGAAGATAAATATACAAACTCTTATCAGTTCTTATTGTTATTAGATTAGAGCCCTGGGAAGCACAGATTCAGTCAATGAATTGGGTACACTTCTTAGCCGTAAGCACTATAAATAGATGGAATGGGGAAAGAAGAATTAAATTAAACGTACTGCTATCTTAATCTACTCTACTTCTGAATATCTTAGATGTTTGTTACCAATTGTACATACAGAACCAACACGGTCTCTAATTAAGGGTCTGATAGGCAAGATGAAGACAGCGTGCCTGGCGATTCTCTGTGAGATCGTATCAGTCCTTTGAAAAAGATAGACTAGTATATAGGGATCAATCAGGGAGGCTTATGTAGACGTGTTAAGGCTGACATGATATAGAAAAATCTATAATTGTATAACTCGATGGATAATGGCCAATTTTTATATCCTTCTCCATATATATCTATGTATAGTCATAGTATCAGGTGGAGACTATGTCCAGAAGTACTTCCTTTGGCTGAGATGATGTGAGCGAAAGATCAAATTCATTAAGGCTAACGTAATTAGCTAATTGGTTTACGCCCAAAAAGAGTGAGGATTTTTATTGCGGGACTTATTAGGTGAAAACATTTTGCGATTGATTTCATTTGTACAAGAAGCAAAATGTTTCACTCTATCTTCATATCCAGAATAAAATAAAAAGAAGATATAATAAATATGTGAAGTAATTCAGGTTAACATAAAGTTGTACAAAATTGTAGAATGAATTTATTTAAGCTACTGCTTTCTTCTCTCAAAATGTTTTTTTTATAATCGGTCCTGTTTGTAACTCTGTATTATTTCTTTTAGATACAACTTTGAAGTGTTTGATAAGAAGCTTATATCTTTATACATAATATACGTGTTATTTGTCGAAACAAATCACGCGATTAGGTGTTTCCGGGGTCCGTAAATTCATTATGTTTGGTGTGTTACGTCATCTCAGCCCCTCGAGGCGATCAACGACTTCCCCTCGTGATTGCTTTTTACAAGTAGGTACCTGCATTTTAATTTGTTTGTTCCTTATTAAGGTAATTTTCAATTTTACATTTAAGCCTGTGATACAAAATAAATTAAAATTTTCTGATTAAAATTAATAAGTATTGTAGCCATAAGCATCTAGATAATACATTGGTAATGCCCGGTTTACATTATTCCAGTCCAGCGATCGAATCCAGCGCTGTACTACTACTACTGTAAAAATGTAAGCCGGCACTGGAATGCACTGAATCCAATTAGCAATCCAGTCTAGTAACTGGATTGGCGGTCTACTTTTGAATCCAGTGCTGGTCGCACTGGATTCAAAACTCCAGTGCAACTGGAATAATGTAGATGGCCAATCCAGTGCCATCATAACTGGAATAATGTAGACGTTACAGATCCAGTCCAGCACTGCACTGGATTCTCGCTGGATCACTGGACTGGAATAATATAAACCGGGCATAACCTTGCTAAATCAAATACAATCCTCTAAAGTATGCACTTTCTAGGAAATTTTATAAGGCGTGTCGATCGAACTCCATGCTAAATTCATTAGCCAAGCTCAACCTGAATAAAACAAATAAAGTTTCCCGTAATAATGATTTATGCGACCTAAAGAAATAACTTTAAACAAGAGCTTTTGTGATTATGTAGGTCGAAGTTCTAAGCACGGAGAACAGTCCAACTTGCATCGTTATAGAAAATACGGCTTGCTTCGACCGAACCTGAGAGCGCGATATACTTATTTTTCTTTCAAAGCTTCAAAGACGATTTTATTTGATTATTTGTGAAGGATTGTGTCTGTCAACTTTTTATCGTGTATATCCTATTTGAATTATGATTTTGAATGTGTTATTGAAATGAGTGAAGCATTCAAATTACGGTGCAATCAGTTCTCAGTTAGTAGAATATGGGTGATTGAGTGCGCTCTAAACATTGCTATAAAATGCAGCAAGAGGATAATGTAACTTTTATCAATAGAAATAAATTTAGTTTTTATTAAGTCAAATACATAATTGTTTGAGCCAGGACTCAATCGCGTATTAATATTATAACTAATTTTATTTGAACAAATATTTTACCAAACATTACAGTGCTTTAAAATGCAGCCGGGGGGATATATTAAACTTTTTCAATACACATATAATATATACTCATATAAAAAAATTACAAAAGCCATCCAGATTGAACACAGTGATGGCGCAGCTACGGTGGAATTCCAGCTGCGAACTTTACAAATTGCATTCTGCTCGCGCATTCATCCCGCACATATTTCATACAAAGCCGTACCGCTTACTACTAGGATGCAATCCAGACTTTGCGGCAGCACAGTTGAAAACACAATGCATACATAATGACCCCGACTAATCAATAACCTAACGGAGCCTCTTCATGCTTCTCAGATTGTACTCGATTAGTAGGAAAATCTAAACTTTTATATAAGGATGGATTTTATATAATGGTAATTAATGTATGAACGTCATATTGAGGGGATAAAAGAAATATCTTTGAACCAATTCCCGCTGGCCTCTTACATATAACAACACCAGAATCGTAATGAATCAGATCCTCGCAAAATCGCCGCGTGATATATCGCAGTGATTTCCCGCTGTGTTGCCCTTTTACGAGAATTCCCTATGCTTCACCCTTTTTTGTGCCCGTCCCGATCACATCCCGGCAGATTAGATAATACTTAGGAACCCGATGCCCTCATCACGCGGGTGACAGACTGGCACAGAAACAACTCTTCGACTGAACTGACCATTATCGTACCATTTCTGAACCTCGAACTTAATTGGTGCTGTTGATATTCTCTATAGTATTTTTGAATGTAAGCAGCTTTTTATTTTTTCGTTGAAGTAATATTAGATAGATGCGCCTTGCGATAGAAAGTCTAACTACACGAAATATGTTTGTATTTCTTTATAGCTACGTGAATAACATATTTTACAGGGAAGAAGTTTTCGAGGTGTGGTATACGGTATGGTTCGGTACGCGATATACTCAGTTATAGACTGTCCTATAGTATATGCTACGTGTTCGTTTCATGAATCAACACTTTTTAACCGACTTCAAAAAAGGAGGTTACTTAATATTATTATATTATTTTTAACTTTTTTGTGTGTGTTCTCGCACAACTTCTTTGTTTATGAAACAATTTTGATGATTGATTTTTTTTGCTAGATGTCGTTCATCAAAATCGGACTACCGGTTTATGAGTTACACTCCAATATCTGAAAAGCGCTTCACTTACCTCGACGATATTATTGTTGCGGTTGAAGACATCGATGCACATACACAATGACAATTGATCCCGTGAGTAGCGAAGGTCACTGAAAAGGGTGAAACAATTTTTTTACCAAAAAATGGAACCGACTTCAACACTCAAAAGTGAGAAATAACTTGTCAAAGTCGGTACCATGAGCACAATATTGTGATGATACTTACTTTTGTAAACTGTCATGGTACTGACTTCAACAGTTATTTCTCACTTTTGAATGTTGAAGTCGGTACCTTTTGTTTTTTTTAAATGGACAAATTATAAGTTCAACCTTCATTTAACTTGGGTCCGCGGTGTACAGAAGCGGGTCGCTTAAGAAAAGCCGTCCGTTTAATAGAAATCGCGGCTGATCAAAGAGCTGGCGCTTACCTTGGCCAACGAATAAGTTTGGCTATGTAACATATTATTATATAACATATATATTATTATATACGGGCCGCTTCCAACCGGTCCTTGTAGAAATCAATGGGGGAGGCATATGTCCAGCAATGGACGTCCTATGGCTGAGATGATGATGATGATGATATTAGTGTTGCTAGCTTTTTGGGATCTTTACCTGCTGACAGTAATTTAAATGACATTTTTTATTACTTCCCTCATTTGTCCATATAGTTGTTTAACTTATACATTGTATATTTTTTATTAAAATTGTATACTACTTTCATTATAATACTATTTAACAACAGTTTATTGACGGCGTCATAGGAAATATCAAAGAAAGGACACATAGAATGTGCAGATGCTTTAATGCTTATCGGTGAAGTTAAAATGTTTCTAAAAAGAGAGCACGAACTCATGGTGGAGACCGTATTTCTGCCAATAGAATCAAACGGTCATAGAAATTTCGCATATTAAACATTCGAGCCGGAAAACTATCCTCCTCAAGTTATAAATATGTTCATCAAACTACAGACGAAAAGAATTTCAATATTCGAATTTCAATCGACCTATTCGTTACACTTTTTGTTTGCTCGCCGCGATACAAGTTTCAGTGGGTATTCAAGTTATTGTTATTTCTGTCGAATAAACACAGTGTATTGCTGCAGTATAAATATATTAACATATAGATATATTTATAAAAATAAATGGTCCGTTCAAGAAACATCACTGGTGTGTATAAAAGTTGTTTTTGCGCACTCAAAAATTTCGTTAATTTTTAAACCAATGACATTTTTTATTCCCGGCCCATGCTCAGTGAAGTCACGCTTGAGTGAGTAAAGTCGTAGCAAATCTAGCAAAATAATGGCTGAATAAGTAAATCCGTCTAGGTATGCTCAATGAAACGTTTATAATTATAGCGTTGCATTCTATAACATCACATAAATAAGCATAATAAGCCTTATTTACTTAAATAAACGAATTTTGAATTTGAATTTTTGAAATATTCTATAACATTACGTTGGTGTGGTGTAGCACTTATGAGTTAGGTACTAAATCCAGACTGCAAAGTGGTTAAATACTAGTTTTTGTTCTATTTGTTTTCACGTATATTTCTTCGGGTAGGTATTATTTCATTTATTCATTTAAAGTAAGAGCTTTGTCCGGTCATGTACATGGCGTAAGTATGGCCTTTACGATCTCTTAGATGCCTTTCCTTTTCAAATAAGGTGTTATAAAAAAATCCATTTATTAAAAAGATTACAAAACATTTTTAGTGATAGATAATGCGCTATGAACAGCACCTGCCGATTTAATCTCCAGAAAATATATTAAGGCTTAAAATATAAAGTATTTTGTAGTTGTCATCTAAATTTATCATATTAATTATTAGTCCGTGCATTCAAGCTCAGGTCAAGCCGGGCTTGTGAATTGAAGACCCAAAGCGGAACAATAGCATATTTCAGGTTTTCCCATACATTTTTATGGAATCTTTCTAAGTTTAAGGGTTCAAAAAATTTCTACGCCAAAACTGTTTTGTGATGCTCCTAACTAAATCTACAAGCAAACTACCATATATGGGCAGGTGTCTTGCTGCTGTTAGATTCGGCAACATCCTAGCGATTAACAATCAACTCAACAAATAATACCCTAGAGACGGCGTGACGAACCCTAAAGGGCGATACATCATTTTGTTTACAGTTTTAATCGCTTATATTATTTAGCATTATATCGACAAGCTTAGGACCACGACGCGTCCTATTTACTAATATAAATATACATATATATTAGGCATTAGCTTTATGTCTATTTATTGCGACCTAGTGTTTTGAGATATGTAAAAAGTTTTATTAGAATAATTTTGACTACAAATGGAATACAAATTTGTTCTAGAATTTTAGCATAAACTATGAATACTTACGGCACTGCCAGGCTGTAGTCGCTGCGAGTAATGGTGGCAGTCTAGAGGGGGCGCAGCTGTCTGCGGCTGCCACATCTAGTCTTTATTAAATTTGACCCTGCTATATCTACATTATTCGCATCGGGTGAGATGAAAACACTCTTAATTTAACGGCTCAGATCGCGCCTAGCCTCTCTCCAATCCTGCATAACAGTAGCTGAAATATTCCCCAGATTTATTAACCAGTCTCATCAGTCATATGAATTACACGCGTTGAGGAGGGCTGTGACAAGAGGCTTCCATATTTCACTGCTATTAATAAAGTTTAAACCTAAGCTTGCCGCATCATTTGTGAAATGCCGCAGTCAAACATATTCCGGTTTCAATCCGAATCCGAATGATACGCTGAACGATTTAATGTCATAAATAATTTCAATCTTCATCAGTTAGGAGGCAATGAAAAATAAGGGGGGTGCGAAAGTGAAGCAGACTAGTCGATTGATGAATATACTAAGCACTGCGTTCATTATTTATAACTAGTTGTGCCCCGCGGTAGTACCCGCGTGGTGATGAAAACTGGTGATGATGAAAATAAGCCTATGTGTTAATCCAGGGTATCTCCATTCCAAATTTAATCGAAATCGGTGTAGCCGTTTGAGCGTGAAGAGGTAACAAACATACACACATACACACTTATACACATACACAAACTTTCGCATTTATAATATTAGTAGGAGTAGGATGTTCTCAGGATATATTTAATTTGTTCATGCGCACACTGTATTATGCTATCAGTAGACCTTTTTGAATAGGCAATGCGGTATATAAATTCGGGTCGGCCTCCGAACGTAAGGGCGGATGTCTCCCGTTGAAAGGTGTAGGAATAAATTTAACATGGCATCAAGGCCGTTACAGTCGGAATACGTTAGTTCATAATGAGATGGCTCTGTAAATATGTTCAGCGCTGAATGTAGTTATAGCACCTCTTTCATGTATTACTGTACCGTCTACCAACGTGTGTTTAAATTTTGATCTTTGAAATAAATTTTAAAATTTTAAATTTGGCGTCTTATTAACTATTTGGTGGTCCCTAAAATACAGGTTAATCCTACTAATATTATAAATGCGAAAGTCTGTGTGTATGTGTCTATGTTTGTTACTTCTTCACGCTCAAACAGCTACACCGATTTTGATGAAATTTGGTATAGAGATAGCCTCTACCCTGGATTAACACATAGGCTTATTTTAATCATCACCATCATCACCGTTTTTCATCACCACGCGGGTACAACGGCGGGGCGCAGCTAGTTTTTAATAAAAGGTACCTTTTTGGGGCCAAAACTTGTTGAAGTTGTTATCTTATATATATATCAATAAACGTTATTACATATTTAATTATTATTTACTATATATATGATACGTATATAATAATTAATGGCAATTCACATGAGTACTGATTGCCACAAATAAAGTGGCAATCAGTACTCATGATTGCCACTTTATATGTGGCAATATGTAGTAACTGTGTGTCATTCCACAGTTACTACATTCGCAGGGACCCGATGGTTGTTTAGCTGTTTTGCTTGCGGAGTCAAAATGAACAAACACTTGAAATTCATGAATAAGTGTGAGAAAAAAAACATATCTTATACAAAATGAGAGCTTCATAAGATAAAACATTATATAAGGTTAGAAAAAAGTGAAGGTTGCTAACAATATTGTTAGTATTTCTTTACAATCAACATGGTGAAGATAAAAGATTGCAAGAATCGGTTCCATAACTCAAATCAAGGCAAGGAGGATATGAAGAAGACTAATTTATTGTATTATCTTAGTCAAAATATTTTTGTACACTATAAAACATATTTTTTTATATATTTTAAAATAATTAATCTTTGTTAAGGAATCTATCTTCATAAGTACACCATGCAAGTTAACTGCAAAAAGTGCTTTGTAAATATTCATTTTAATTGTGGCATGCGGTTGTACTGCTGTCCTTGAAAAAGACCATCGAATATGGTACGAATATATTTGAAACTGCAGTCCGAACCCTCTGACTTACTAGGTGAGTAATTGCAGTGTTTTATATATTCATAATGTGTCAAAACCACGTCATCAGTTTTAATAGCGGATTAGAGCATTTGATTTATCTATAGGCTGCCAATAGCTAGTGGATTGCTCAAATCTTTATGTAGAGCTGTAGTATTGTAATTAGTTATTAGTATGTTATTTTAATAAAGGCATAAAAACAAGCTTAATTAACAAATATCTTAACGTATTATAATCTTTATTTTCCTCCTCAGCCAACTTTAGCCACCAGCACCGACGCCCGCTCATACATATCTTAGCATTCATCGTTCCCACTTTAACATAGTTTAAACTTAGTTCAACTAAGCTATTTTAAATTTATCGACGAGTACAGAAACTCCCAATTTGAATAATTCAATGAACAAGGCGTAGCAGTCGCTATGCTAAGGAATGGTTACAATTTAAACAATACAGTACAAAACATTTTATCGTACACCGGTCACTAAAACAACAATTAAAACACAAAACATAGACCTAACCAAAATTCAATTGGGGGCCTTATCACTTAAAGTGATCTCTTTCAAACAGTAAATCTTAATAGGTAATGTATAAAACTTTAAACCCATACACTTTGCATACCTCGATTCGAAGTCGAATTACCGACCATTTTTTGGCACGATTCTCATGTATAAACTGAAATATAGTTTTAAATAATCTACGTTTAATTCTGATTTTATTAAAGATATCTTCAATCAAATTACCCACGTAACGGTTCCTTAGGTTGCATGTTGTTTATAATTATTTAAAGATTTGCGCTTCATCACAATGAAAGTTTGTGGCCAGTAATGATGTGGTCGAAGGTGCAATTAAGCTGTAAAAGAAATGCTGACCATTGATGGACAGTTATAAATTATTGATAATTAGATAAAGGTGAAAGCTTTTATGTAAACTCTTAAGAAGAAAAAATGTTAAATTATAAAATATATGGTAGTATTTGGGTTTATGAAACTATAAGATTTTAAAGTGTGTGATAAATATAAATAAAAGTAATTGTGTCATCCTAAACTAAATGTAGCTAGTTAATCGTCATGGTGATCTGAAATGAATCTCTCACTGTTCCTATTCTTACTCAAGTACATTTATGAAACCAATATCAACGGCTATAAGCACTGTAAGTCATAACTAAAGGATTCGATCCTGGGATCCCGGTCATATTTTAGTCCCGAAGTTTTCAGGATCAAATTTAATTAATCCCGGGATTTTCGGAATTAATACATTTTTTTAATAAGTTCATAAAAATGTGCGTGAAACGAAACACAGTACCTTGATTTGACTTTTTCACAGTCATCTTGTTTACATAGCTGATTTCATTTGTTTTTGCTTACGAACGGTACCGGATTATGCGTAAGTGTGTAAAAATTCCCGCTTCATGTCTTGTAAGTATTGATATATTTTTTGTTAATTGGTGATAGTCAAATAAGTCAAGATAAATAGTGTATTCACTCGTGACTTAAAGACTCCAGGAGTGTACCTATTAGAAAACATAGATTTAAGAAATGATTTCCATTCTTTGTTCTTGGCAGTACGCACTAAGAAACTAGAAGAAAAACACTTAGTACGGGATTAAAACGTTAAATTTTTGGATCTTTTGCCTACTTACCGTATTGGGTCTTGTCTTTGGATAGTAATATAAAAGGAGCCCTAGTACTCATGTCCTTTGTAAAGAGAGGATATTTGATATCACTGTGCGTATTGCAATAGGCAATAAAGACTGAAAGGTGTTCTATTTCCTGAGGACCCACTTAATCTGGTAATTTGGCGCATAGGCCGGATGAATACCTTGATTGAATGCTTTGCCTTGTGAAGATAAAATTCTTATATATTTGTATATTTTATTTTATTCTTAATATTATTAAAAATTTTATATATTTATATTAAAACTCGTAGCGCCCCGCGGTTTCATCCGCGTGGATTACGGTTTTCCCCCTACCTCAATGATCCCACGGGAACTATACTTTTTCCGGGATAAAACTAGCCTATTTGTTAATCCAGCGTTTAAACTATCTCCTTACCAAATTTAATCGAAATCGGTGCAGCCGTTAGAGCGTGAAGAAGTAACAAACATACACACATACACACCAACATCGCATTTATAATATTAGTGGGATAATGAAACTTAATTATGGGAAAATATAATGCTCAAACTTAGAATCGGTGCAATTTCAAACAATTGCCAAAAGTTTGTTGTATTTTTTAGTATATTTCGATTTTTGCTTATGTACCTATGTATGGTTCATCGTTTGAGCAATATCAGTGATAATGGGGTTAAAAGTAGTATTACTGACCATGTCTTCTGGAACTCTGGTCAGCTATCTGAAATAATCTTTTTAGTGATAGATTTTGAAATATATAAGCTGTGTTCTTTACCTGCCACTACGGGAAAAAGGAACCACTGTATGTAAGAAGGTCTGGGTTTCTTAAATACCTACATGATATTATTAGTCGGCTTAGAGTTTCGAAAAACATTAAGACAATAGAAACAATGAAACAATGCGTGTATTAACGCGGGAACAGCACCCGCCTGCGATCTAATTATCCTACTGCTATTGCTGTTCCATTAAGCTTTTGGCTGTTTTAACTGAATTAAATAGAATGCAAATGATGTGATATTTTTGTTCATCAATGCTCAATAGTTTATTGCATCATATGTGTACAAAAAAGGTTCTTAATGCTAATACTATATAGGAACAACATGTCATATGTTGTAAGGCTGGTAGGGTGTCGCAATACAAATGCAAACGGACGGATTCCTTTGATATATTGTCTTTAATTGTGTCATTGAACACAATTGAATTGACAAATTCGTTGATATTGTTGTAAGTTTTGTTACATAGTATGTCTTTTAAGTAGCTATAAAAAGCTATGTCTTTTTCTATGGTTTTAATGATGTCAGGTAGTTTGTTATATATTTTTGTACACATAGCTTCTGGGCCCGACTGTGCATTTAAAGCTTAGAAAATGGCAAAACCAGCTTGTTATGTACAGATCTAGTCGAATATCGCCTTTCTAGATCTCATTTTTTAAAAAGAAGTGAAGGTGTTTCTTTCATCATCATCTCAACCATAGGACATTCACTGTTGGACGTAGGCTTCCCCCATTGATTTTCACAAGAACCGGTTGTAAGCGGCCCGCATACTGGTGACGTTAACAGTTACGTGCTGAGGCTCGCGCCCGCCGCCTGGCACGATCATAACTCCCAGATAAAGAACTACAAATAAGTTCGAAACTGGTCGGAGAGTGAATCTCCAGTATTTACCATGTGATTCCTAGTCGGTTTGTAGATTACAATTATGGAATAAGCTTGCGATAGTTTTCAGACTAAAATTGATTAAGTCATCCTATCCCTGCACTATGATACCTCGTGTGGCAGGATCATTATTTAGTCTGTTTCAGATACATCGAAATTTAGTACAATTGATATCTATCAGCAATTTAAATTTTTACTTCCGTCACTGAAAAGTATTTGAAACGGGACAATAAAAATAATATGTATATGCGGTTATTTTCGTATATATATATGGTCTTATATTCATAGTTATTTAATCTCTGTGTCTTTACAATTTATGTCGTTATACGGGACATGAAAATGATAGTCGAAACCGTTTGCAGTTACTGAATATGCCCCTCTCGGCAGGATTTGCCCTCCGTCTGCAATAAGACCGTTACAACTCACAAAACGGACGTAGCCAGGAGACAATGGGGGTAATACTATGACCCATTTTCTCATGAGCCCTCTACGCTAGTGTGCCATGAATTGTCTGTACACACTGGCCACATTTATTCTGCTGATTTGGCAATGAAAACATTTGTCAGTATTTATTTTATATTGATCATTAATTAATTCTTTTAGAAGCTCCCCTAAATTTAGATATGCACGCCCGTTTGCCTATCAGCGCTTAGCACCTAGGTGCGATTCTAGGTATTTTAATTTTTCTTTATTATAAACTAGCTGCGCCCCGCGGTTTCACCCGCGTGGTGATCATTGATGATGATGATGATGATGAAAAGTAGCCTATGTGTTATTCCGAGATCTGAAGGTATGACGGATTTGATGAAATTTGGTATGTATTTACCAAATTTCATCAAAATCGCTTTACCCACGTGGTGATGAAAAGGTGTGATGATGAAATGAGCTATCTCCGTACCAAATTTCATCCAAATCCATCCAGTCGTTTAGGCATGAAAGAGTGAAGAAAGAAGAAAGTGAAGATCCATACTCACAAACTTTCGCATTTATTATATTATTAGGATGCGAAAGTTTGTGTGGATGTTTGTTACTTCTTCACGCTCAAGCGGCTGCACCGATTACGATGGAATTTGGTATGGAGATAGTTTAAGCCCTGGATTAACAAATAGGCTACTTTTATCCCGAAAAAAGTATAGTTCCCGTGGGATAAGCCGCTACTAGTTTGAAATAAAGTGATAAAACAATAAGCTACTTTTGTTTTGCCCATATTATTTAATAAATCAAAGCAATCAATTGTATTAATATCCTACTTAATAATATAAATGCAAAAGTTTGTGAGTATTTATGTATGTTTGTTACGCTACACGCTGGATGAATTTGAATGAAATTTAGTATGGAAATAGCTTATACCCTGGATTAACACATAGGCTTTATATTTTTTTATTACCATCATCATCATTTCTCATCAATACACGGGTAAAACCGCGGGGCGCAGCTAGTAACAATATATAATCAACCGTAACATCATAATAATATCTTCTTACTCTAAGGATATTTTGTATCCCAACGTTTTGACTAAGACATTACTGACTCTGATTATGTACTGAGTACTGCCATGAAATGCAAGCAGCTCAAAGCAGCAGCAGCTGTCCTCCCTCGCTATGGAGGCCCCGGGGCACTCGGCAAACTGACTGATGTAATCATTCTTAGCAAATAAACTGCTGTGGAGACGGCTGGGGCCTGAGGCGGTGCGCGCGAAGCCATGCGTATACCTTTATACAATTAACTACGCAGGCTAAGCGATGAGTCGTTTAAAATCACGCGTATTTTTCCTTGAAAATACACGACTTTTGTGAATACGTACTTTTCCTGTAAACATTGCTTTAAGTATCCCATATTTACCTTCCTATGCTGATGTGGGTTAGCGAAGTATTTCGTGCATCTTTTAATTGTTTTTTTAATATTAACTAATAACCCAACGGATTATTACGCTATATCAAATGGACAAGTGAATAATTACAAACAAGCCTCTTTGAATTCATGTTGAAATTTATATGGGTAAATTACTGCAGTACCTAACTACGTGTTTTGATTCTCTACCAATACCATTCATACCTTCTATCGCATAGATATTTAAAAAAATAACTGTATTGGATAAATTTAAACAAAAACATTGAATAGTTTAACAATTGTTGAAATACAAGTTAGGTGATATCAATGAACGGATACTCGAATTTAAAACGTTTCCAAAAAATATAGGCCGTGATGGAGACCGTACTTCTGTGAAAAGAGCCAAACGATCAAAGAAATCTTGTATATTAAACATAACGAGCCGGAAAACGGTCTTCGTCCTGTTTAACAAACTAAAGACAAAAAGAATTTCAATATCTCGTTGGCCTTTCCTTAATACTTTTTGTTTGCTCGCCGAGTCCCAAGTTTCGGTTTGTTAAGGTAAAGTCATCTTATTTTCAATAGAAACGCAATTTAGGCACATATACATAATTTTGATAATAATCTCTGTTTTTCGTATAGTTAAGCAAAAAAATAATAACGAAGGACCACATTATTAGAGATGTGCACCCTGTGACTATTTTTTTTCTTACGAACGGTTCATATGCTCGGTGAAGGATAGAGGAATGATGTTTTTTTTGATTTCATATTAGAAATGTCATATCTAGAAATACAAGTTAGATATATAGTAGGTATTGGTATTATAGTAGGTAGCAGGATTAAATTGATGAGAAACTATAATGCAAAGTAACTTGCGCACATCCATCATAGTTGTCACATTTTTATTTAGTATACATATATGGCGTTATAAAAACCGTGCGCTAACCAATTGCGTCACTGGAGCAGCTGTATATAGTATCTTACTGTGTACCGTTTCACCGTTAAATATGACAAATTTAATTCAAAATAATAAAAATTTATCAACATATTATTATTTAGTCTGTTTCATAAATTTATACGACTAAAAGTAGCAGCAATATGTATATGAGCAAACACGCTAGAGCCGTGACGCTGACGAATCCCGTTTATGCGAATATTTTCAATGTCACTTTTTTTCCATACATCACATAAATTTTTGGGCCCGTGGGGACCGGGGTCTCATCGGAATTTGCAATACTTATCAAACCTTTTGATCGATGGACGTGTGACCAAAATGCTGGCACATATTTGGCTCAACGAATCAGCAGTGCAATTCAACGTGGCAATGCTGCTAGCATTTTGAGCACGCTGCCAACTGGTAGCGGGTGAGAGTACACTTAAAGCATCACTGAGTTTTAAATCGCCTAGATCAATTTGGAGGGTTATGAGGCAATATTGACGCGGCGCAGCTATCAGTGTGTGCCACACCTAGCCCTTATTAACTCTGGCCCTTATATACATTAACCGCATCCGGGTAGGACACACACCCTTAATTTAACGGCTCGGCTTGCGCCCTACCTCTCTAATCCTGCATAACAGTAGCTGAAATACTCTCCATTTATTAAACAGTCTCATCATCCACATGAATTATGCGTTGAGGAGCGCTGTGACTGGAGGCTTCCATATTTTACTGCTATTACTAAAGTTTAAACATAGGCTTGCCGCATCATTTGCGAAATGCCGCAGTCAAACATATTCCGGTTTCAATTTGGGAATAATACGCTGAACGATTTAATGTGATAAATGTTCTAAATGTTCAGTTGGAAGGCAATGGAAAATGCCCGGGGCGCGCGGCGGCGATACAGACGCGTCGATTGATGAACATACAGAGCGCTGAGTCCTCGACTATTTATTGATAAAACTGAAAATGAAACATCGCAGAAAAAATAAGGACATAAGGAAGACAACCAATGTGATTTATGCTCTCCAACACTGTAAGAGACTTAAATGGAAATGGGCTGGCCATATTGCACGTATGAGTGGTGATAGATGGACAAAAAAGATAACCATGTGGAAAGGTCTAACAGGCAAGAGAAGCAGGGGTAGGCCAAAAGAGAGATGGCTCGACGATATACTAGAAATCACTGGGAAGATAAGTAGAACGACAGGACGACGCACGTGGAGAAACAAGGAGGAGGCGACGCGAGGTCATGGAAGGCGGTCACCTCCTTCTGTGAAATCAACAGATAAAGAGGGATGCAGAGGAGCGTGAGAGAGAAATGGAGCCTGTTTCTCTTCCGCTCAGGGCAGCTCGGACACGGAGGCGTGCTGATCGGTTACCGCGATTTCTGCGGGAGCATCTGGCACCCCCACTGTATGAGCCCTCCAAGACGGAGATGCCCTCAGTGTGTTCCCGAGGGCATGGTGCCCAAGGGGTGAGGGAGGTGATGGGAGGGATAGCTTAGTCCCCGAGACCAAGAAACGAAACAGTAACACTAATTAATAGTGTTACGCAATTTCACGAATAGTAACATGAATAAGTGAGAATGCACTTACTCGTATGTTATTGTATCATTATTTTTTAATTTCGCCCTGAATCTAATTCATATTGATCCGCCGCGCCGCCAGCTTATACATATTTTAGCATTCATCACTTTAACTCAGTTGAAACTTAGTTCAACTCAGCTATATTAAGTTTTGATACAATAAACCCCCGCTTTGGATAGATGATTCAATAAACGATGCGTAGCAATGTACGGAATAGGTACAATTAAAACTTTGTATACACTTTACATACCACAATTCAAACTTATAGATAGACCGTTATTATAATTAATCGTGATGTTATGTAACGATGAGACAACATTGAAACTGCCTGTTACAGATCAATTTAAAAAAACAACAAACTTCATAATCCCAATGACATGGACGAAGCGTGCATAAGTGGGCCGACCATCTGAGCCCATAACGCCTGTCAGATGCCCCAGGGATCGCTGGTCAGTTGTGGTGCAGAAGGATCTAAATCAACTGCACTTAACTGGCTGGAAATAGACCGCGCCACAAAGGGAACAGTAGCGTTCTTTTCTGTCGGTAGCCAAGATCCACTTTAGGGTCACCGCGCCATCGTAGTAAGTAAGTAATACTTCATAATAAAGAAATAAAAATATTTTATATTAATTTACCTGGTATTATTATTACACCACTTTAACGAGATGGACAGGGCTATGATTTAGGCAGAGCTTTGGATCCGTAGCTGAATGAAGGTCACAGACAAAGATTAACAGATTATCGAATTGAAGTGGAGTTGGTCAAGTCTCAAGGGGCCATGGGGTTGATGCGATCGAATGTTATCGAGTGTAGACAATGGACAGGCAAGCGAAGAGCATAAAGTCCCCTAAAATGTTAGACTAATAATCTGATAACTTCTAATTTCAATATTGAAATAATTTTAGGATAATTTTACGGGTACATAAGCATTTATAATTATAAAAACTTTTGATTGAATAAGGAGTAATATTCGTGATACGAACGTCAATTACGTAATTTTCAGTTTGCTTCCGGCTTTACTTTTTTTGTTTAATACTGTATACATTTAGCTAATGGTCAGTGACGATGTAGTCGAAGATGTTATCACGCTAGACCTAGAATAATCACTGGCTCTCAAGGACTGCTGCCTGAATACACTATGTGTTTGGTGACAGTTTTTCAAACTTGAGGGTGGTAGCTAGCCAGGTGGGTATTCGAAAGTACCCTATCACCATGCTGGGAATTTGATAACGGTGTTACCTTTACCGGAAGCTCAAGCTGTTGTTGGGGATCGAAACAGTGTCCGTTAGTATACAGGCGACGCTCCCCCCGCTGAGCTATCATCGCTTCAACGCTTTACGTGGCCCCCATCAGTCAGAAGTAGGAATTCCTCGACCACGCTACTGATAACTTCAGATGTTATTATTTATACAGGAGTAAAGTGATAACACTATCATTTTGATAAACGAAGCATTAACGATATCATTACCGCTGTATCATAGGTTCAAGCCTATATACCCGGCACCTTCCGAAAATGTTTCCTTCATCAGCACATAAACTTATCTCCGCAACAATAACTATTTGTATTTGTAAGGGAACTAACAATACGCTAGTTTCGTTCGTTAGGCGTTTTGTGAATCATTATGGTCATACAGATCCAGATTGCGTCATCCAAAGGTTCTATCAGAAATAACTTTCATGATCTGCTCTCATGATTGGTATTTCTTTAAAGTTTATTAGTCATGTAGGACTTTCATGAAAATAAGCTGAAAAGACTCAAAATTGTCCATTTAGCAAATGCTCCAGCCATATCAAGTACGATTTCGTCCTTGCTCACGAATTAAGTGACTTTTTACCACGTGACTTAGGATGATAAGTGATAACCCTCAGATTTGTACGCGATAAAAGCCATGTCATACATTGTTACAGTTACAAAAGAGCTTTGTCGAAATTATAGAACTGACAAAATAGGGTCAGCTAGAGTGATGGAGGAAGTGAACATAACTTCGAGGAAGATTGCGAAGAGTGATAATCTTTTTTGTTATAATTACTCGCTTAAATCTTTGAGCTAGCTAGCTTTTACAACGTTTCTGTTTTTATACTCTATAGATCTAGCTACCGTTATACAAAGAATATAACTTGATGTCACTTGCTACTTCGTGGAGTAGTGGTAGATACAGTCTTTGATCGTTACTTTGCCTTAACCATCATCCTTAGTGTTCAAGCGGGAATTATATTTTGTGACAGCGTAGCTTTTGTTAGATTTTAGATCTAACCGCCCGAGCATTGTTCGAACGCAGTAAACCTGGGTTTTGGCTCGCGAGCCATTTTTTACGCACAATTTTATGGTCGCGCTACCATAAAATTGTGCGTTAAAAATGACTCCGCGCGCGACAGCCAACCCGACAACAAGTGTCCTTTGCCGCACTATCAAAAACCGACATGAACAGGTTAGTGACGCGGCACGTTCGAGCCCGCCAATGCTCGAGTTGCCTCGCGCGGCCTTACAGTACCCATAGTGCGCGGCTGCCGCGCGATCCAATGTTCAATGGTTTGCCGCGCGAAGTCGATACGCACCTTTAAACAAACAAACTCTGCAATTCAACACCAAATCAAACCTGTCAACCAAAAATCAAGCGTAAGTAGCGTCAAAGTACAAACTCAATTCACAAAAAATGTACAATTAAACAATTCGGGTAACTTTCAATATTAAATCCAGATAAATATTCCCGGTGAATTCAAATTCAAATTATTTATCGAAGTAAAAACGAATGAACAATTACATTTATGTCACAATTTCATATTTGTACATAATTTAATTAAATTAATATTAATAACACTTAGTGAAGTGACGGCGAATTATATGGCTTCGCTCTGTGTTTTATTAATTGTCCCTAAAAGTTATATTTGAGAGTGCTATAAATAAATGTAAAAAATTTACACATTTTAACAATTAATTTTCATAATATTCAAATCTAACAATTCTTATAGAAAAATATACTGTAACTATAATTTTTGGCAGCATATCTTAAAACTCATTTTCAAAATACTAAACAATTCATCTGATCTTCTGAAGATCTTCTGCCAACCTAGCGGGATGGACGTCGGCTTTCGATCCCCACTGATGGCTTGAGCTTTCTGCGAAAATAACATCTTTTTCCAAAATCCGCAGCATGGCGGCAGGAAAATTAATTAAACTTTATCATAAAACCTTTTTACAAAAAATATGTATTATTCATGTGAAGTTCGTTAAATTGTTGTATAAGATAGGCAAACAATGCTTTGAAATGCATTTTATATAAAACCCCGCACAAAATATTATATTTTTAGTTTCAGTGTAATAAATAAATAAAAAATAACAAATACTCTTGGCATATACACTGACTCCTAAAATACCCAAACACCACTCCTAATTTTGTTATTTTATTCATGTTCTATATTTAAATGTAGCTTAATAAAAAACGCATTGTCACACGTCTATTTCCTTTTGGGAAGAGTGTGAATAAGTTAATCCGTTTTATTTAAAAATATATACTGCCCAAAATAGATTTATATCACGCCCCATAAACAGGGTTTCGGGGCTCTGTGTTTGAATGGAACAACTCAAAACAAAGAGCACGCGTCGCAAATTAGGAAAAGTTACATTGCAACTTCAGAAAAAAAACGGAAATGTTCTAAAATATAAATGAAGTTTTAACTGAAAATAGTATTTTTATAAGAATAACGAGAAAATTCTTACAGTTGCTTAATCTATTTAATATATATATTATTAAAGATAGAAAAGAACTCCATAATGATTACGCTTTCGTCAAATTAATACACCCCGTACTAAATAGTAGATTATACGCAAAGAGAATAAAGTAGGGCGGAATAGTACAGGCTCTGCCTAGTTTGGGACTTGAAGACCTTGTGTGAATGTTAACAAAAAAAAACATATATTGCGTAACAAATGTCTTTTTTTCGAGACAGAATTAATTCCATCTTTATTATCATGATTGTACGTATTTGCGTCCTCTTTGTAACATGTAGACGAGATGGGTATTGTTTTATATCAACAATTGTTTCAGGTTTCTGTATTCATCTTTTCTATAAAGAGCGGTATGAGCGTTTTGTTAATACAAACTTCAAAGGAAACTAATTAAACTCTATAATTATAACGTTCATATTGTTTCAGTCAGTTACTATGATTCCAGTCGTGTCCTGAATCTTTAATCTAATGAGCCCTATATCATTTTTTATGCTCTATAGTAAGTATTTAACAGTGGTTAAGGACTAGCGTGATTCCACCTTCACCCACATCGTCACTGACCATCAAGTGATAAAGTGCTGAAGTGATAAATACTCTTGGTCAAGTGATAACACTTTATCACTTGATCACGGATTACACGGAATCACTCCTAGAATGTAGACTACCTCTCAAGGATAGCTTCCTCAACACACTATGTGTTTGTGGCAGTTTTGTTTATCATACTTGATGGTGATATCTTGTTTCATGAAAGTGGTCGTAATTCTATTAATTACTTGAATTAGCTAAAAATATTTAAATTATAAAGCTCATACACTACTTAAGCTAAAATATAAATTCATAATATTACTTCTAACAACGCTATCTCTAATATTAGAGAGTGTCATTCAAATGGAAAAACTCAATATATACATTTGTATAACGAAATCTAATTTTAGTATGATCTTTCACAAATATCACACTTATTTAGACTTTATCGTAACCATAGAAAACAATTATCATTTAACACCATTGAACAGCAGAATTATCACAACCTTGTCATACAGCCGGGTCTTGGAGACACCTAGAACATGTTGTGGATTTGACAACGGAGCTATACTTACAGGGAGCTGCAGCCGGTGGGGATGGGAGTAGAACCAACGACAGTCAGGTTGACAGCCGACGTTTACTCCGCTAGATCAAAAAATACTTTAAATATATACGATACTAGCTAACCCCTCACTCACGACAGACGTTGTCTTGTCTTAACTTTTTATTTATTTCATTAAATAACGATGTTATTAATACCACACCTCAAGGGAAGTAGGCATTTATCTCAATAATATTATTAATGGGCGACGGGTAGATTTTAGGCTTCATATTTTTTTAAAAATTTTATATAGTTTGAATTGAATTTACATTTTATTTTGAATATTTAGATCTGAGTGTTGTTTTTATTGTATTATGATTAGTTTATTGAACGATGATACTAGTGATAGTGAGCATTATTTTTCATTATCTTCTGGCAGTTCTATCAGCAACAACGATAGTTTCGTTAGCATCCCATCACTCTATGATACACTCGAGATGCAATTTTCTGATGTACCTAAAAATTTTAATGTCATTCACATAAACGCGCAGAGTATTCCGGCTCACTTCTTAGATATGCAGGCATCCTTTCTTAATCTAAATATACAAGCAATACTGGTCTCCGAGACCTGGCTCAAGCCGTCTCTCCCTTCTGTCTCTTACTCTCTCCCTGGTTTCAATTTAATTCGTAATGATCGCACTGGCACTGTTGGGGGTGGGGTTGCCATCTATCTACGATCATACATTCCTTTCTCTATAATAAGCTTGTCGTCGCAACCACCACCTCCAAATGAAGGCGAACATCTGTTCATAGAAGTCTCCTTATCACATAGCAAAATTTTACTGGGGGTATTTTATAGCCCTTCTCTACGGAATAATTATTTCTCGTCATTTGAAAAAATTCTAGAAGATCATACACCATCATATGACCATAATATAGTCATGGGAGATTTTAACACTTGCCTACTGAAAAACGATAGTCGCACTCTTTTACTTAAATCTGTTATTGATTCCAGCAATATGCATATTCTCCCTCTCAATGCTACCCATCACTCCCCTAACTTTAGTCCCTCTCTTCTTGACTTAGCAATAGTGTCATCTACACAGCATGTTGCAAAGCACGGTCAATGCTCTGCCGACGCATTCTCATATCATGACCTGCTGTTCTTGTCATATAAAATTCGCCCTCCGAAAGTCAAACCCAAAACTATTCTTCAGCGCAATTTTAATGGTATGGATCACGATGCATTTCTTTCCGATGCGCGCAATATTGATTGGTCGCCAGTGATCAACTCTGAGGACGTGGACAACCAAGTTGCAATTTTTAATTCATTGATAACCCAGCTTTATGATAAACATGCCCCTTTTAGAAAAATTAAACTAAAACACTTACCCGCACCTTGGCTCACAGAAGATATAAGATTGTTAATGCATAAAAAAGTTGTATCGAAAAGTAAATATAAGCGTTGTCCGTCAGACCAAAACAAAGCTGCATATATAAAGTCACGAAATCGCTGCAATATGGTGTGTAGGAATGCTTTACGTCAGCATATTTACAAATCTGTCAGCAATGATGACCCAGCTAAAGTATGGAAATTCCTCAGGTCATTGGGAATCGGCAAATCGCGTCAAGATCCTATTTCTAATAAAATAAACATAGATTCTCTAAACATGCATTTCTCATCTTCATCTGATATGAATGATTCTGTTAAAAATAATACCATAGATTACCTTTCATCGTTACCGATTCCCGACTACTCTCCTTTTGTTTTTAATCGATTCTCCGATTGTGATGTTAAGAAGAGCATGTTACAAATCACCTCTAATGCAGTAGGATGTGACTGTGTCAGCCGAAATATGATTTTGCCTATCCTAGATATTATCCTGTCACCCGTATGCCACATTTTTAATAATTCTATTAGAATTGGAATATATCCTTCAATTTGGAAAGATGCGATAATCATCCCTTTACCCAAAAAACCTAATCCCACATCTTATTCCGAATATCGCCCTATTTCTATACTCCCTTTCCTATCCAAGGCCTTTGAGCGCCTTATTCATAACCAAGTTACGAAATATCTTTCCAATCACAACCTTCTTAATCCTCTCCAATCTGGATTCCGTTCTGGCCACAGTACAGTTACTACTCTCATTAAAGTTACAGATGACATTCGATTTGGCATGGAAAATAAGAAACTTACTGTGTTGGCTTTGCTCGATTTCAGCAATGCGTTTACTAGTGTAAATTTTGACATTCTCCTTGCTATGTTAAGCTCTATTAACATATCTCCAACGGTAATCGACTGGTTTCGCAGCTACCTTTGCGGGCGCAGGCAGCGTGTTCGTCTGGAAGATGATTTTTCTTCTTGGTGTAACACAACAGCTGGTGTACCACAGGGGGGCGTTCTCTCTCCTCTTCTGTTTTCGTTATTTATCAACTCTATTTCTTCAAATCTTACTTCTTCCTACCACTTATATGCAGACGACCTTCAGATATATTTCCAGGCTCCCTTAGATGACATAACAGAGGCTATACAAATCATAAACACTGATCTTGACATTATAATGCATTGGAGCAATTCTTTTGGATTACAAGTTAATCCTGTAAAGACTCAGGTTATAATTGTAGGTAGTTCTAGACTTATTACTAAACTAAATTGGACAACGCTTCCTTGTGTTGTTTTTGGCGGAACATTCATTCCATATAGTGAGGCTGTCAAGGATTTGGGGTTAACTTTGGATCGGTGTATGAATTGGAACCTGCAAATACAAACTACCAGCCGTAAGCTATATGCGTCTGCAGCATCATTAAGAAGAATGCGCAACTTTCTTCCTACAGCCACAAAAATTGTATTAGCTCAATCTCTCTTACTTCCCATATTAGACTACGCTGAGGCCTGCTATCTAGATCTCACAGAGGAACAATTAAACAAGCTTGAGCGACTCCAAAATTTTTGCATAAGATTTATATTTGGCTTGCGCAAGTATGATCACGTCTCCCAATTTCGTTCTAAGCTCAAGTGGCTCCCTATTCGTCTTCGCCGGAATACTCATATTCTCTGTCTACTTTATAAAATATTGTTTAATCCTTCTTCCCCTCGTTACTTGAAAGAACGTTTCAATTTCTTACAATGTCCTTCATATTCTTTAAGGTCATCAGAAAATTATACTCTCACAATAGCTCCACATACTAGCTCTTTTTATGATGGATCATTCAGTATACAAGCCACCCGCCTGTGGAACTCCCTCCCCGTTTCAATAAGATGTGCACCCTCTCTTTACGTATTTAAAGCCGAACTTATAAAGTTCTACTTAAATTAATAAAGCTCACGTTGAGTATTATATTACAATCATAACGTATATCATGTATAAGATTTATGATACTTATGTTCTCTTTGTTTTTGTTATTTTTATATACTTATTTTATTTATTTTTAAGCTTTGTAACACCCCCGTTATTTAAATTTATTCGATCCTCTCCATGCAAAGGTTGCCTGGTAGAGATCACTTTTAGTGATAAGGCCGCCCATTGTCACACTCTATGTAAGTTTATGTTTATTGTAAATATTGTTTTAAGGTGTAACAATAAAGTATTTTCTAATCTAATCTAATCTAATCTAATGTGAAAGTTTGGATGGATGGATGAATGGATGTTTATTACTCAATCACTCTCAAGCAGCTGGACAGATATGGATGAATTTTGGTAGGTAAGTATGACGTGCCTGAGACGAAAACATCAGTGATTGATTCAATATTTTGAATATTTCAAACAGATCCTTCAACAACATTTCTACAAAGTCCTTATATTTTCTATTCAGCATAATATTTACTACCTCTTGTTTGATGAAAAGTCAAATCTTATTAACAAGTTTGGCAAACAACGTAAACCTGTTTGGGGTTTCAACGTGGGCTTAATCTCGAAATTGTTTTCATTAATTTTCTTGAGTTGGAGTTTGTTTATAGCGTTAATCATAATTCTGTGTCCCGATCATCGTTTAGTTATTTTATATTTTACGTGATTACCATACACCGAAATTTTTCGATTTTCGGGAAAATCTTAGTCCGCAAAAAAGAGGTAGACTGAAAACCAGCGTTTCGTTTGCTACAATGTAAATAAAACACAAGCGGAGTCTAAAATTCCTATTGCTCTAAAATTACTTTCATGAATGTGTGAGTGTATAATAAACTGAGTAGAAAATTATATAAGTAGGATATTTTCATTAGTGTAGCTTATTTTGGGAAATGAAGTGGCAATGTGATCGAAGGTGTTAAAAGACTGGACTCAAGGACTGCTACCTGAACACTATGTGTTTGGTGACAGTTTATGAACTTGAAGGAGGTACCTGGCGAGGCAGGTACTCGAAAGTGGCCTATTTACAACAACAACAACAACAACTGAAAACAGTGATAAGTGTACCCGTAGCCGATTTTATATTTTTAATTGTAATTTTATCTATGCTATGGTAACTCCATGACATATGAGCTATACCTAACAATACGTAGGTGCATAGGCACAAATAAATTAAAAATGATGCTACAGGGCTAGAGGTAAATAGCACCAACCAACAGTAAAGTTTGAACTACACGCTTGGTCCCGAAGGAGGAATGCAAATGTTTGTTCAGTCTGTTGCAACTTTTTATACAACGACCAGTGTGGGTAGATTTTACCGTGACCAGGGCTGCCACGAGACTATTCTAAAGGTAGAAATTGTTAGGCTTGGTCTTATTTTAAGTTATTATCCCTATACTCGACGTTTCTATACGATATCAAACTGGAAATTAAGGATTTAGGAATGATATTCTTATACGGACTTAAAAGGATAAGAATTAGGGATAATAAAGACTAAGTTCAATAGCTAGCCAAAAAAATCATTGACAATGCCTCGGTTGAGGTTTCAAGTGTACATTACATTACAAAAACAGTGAAAAAAATTTTATTACTTCAAATATTTTAGTGAAGTAATTCAAGGATAATTAGCAACAACGTTGCTTGAACTTTAAAATAGTATTAGAATAACATTTTGCATAAAAACATCTACACGTAGGTTATTCACGTTTTAAAATATGTGACATGTTAATAATTACATAATCAATTTTATGTAATGCATTATGTCATGTGACATGTTTCTTTGACATACAAAGAATCCACTTTGTTTAATGATAAGATCAAAATAATATATCTCAAGTGTCAACCCTACGCAAAAGGTATGCAATTGTTAGTCTGAGTTTACACGTTTTCAACGCAAATATTCACACCGCAACTCAAATCCTGAGTGTACAAACTTCGTACAAAATTTTTGAAATTTGCTAGTCACGGAAACTTCAAGGTGACGTGCTTGCCGTAGTACATAGTAGTGGATGAGATCACAGCGCGTCACCATATATTGAGCCTTAACGATATTAAATTTCAGAGCTGATTCCTTATGATCTGTAATCATAACTTAAAAATAAAATCTAATAATATAAAAATCTCGTGTCACAGTGTTTGTTATTAAACTTCTCCGCATCGGCTTGCCTGATTTCTATTTAATTTTTTTGTGTATATTGGGTAGGTCGGAGAATATTTCGTATAGTATTTTTCACCTTCCTACCCCCACGCCTCACTTTTTATCACGATTTTAGTATTTTTGTATGAACAAATGTCCAAATAACTTGAAAGTTTTTAATTGACGAGAATACTTTGAGTATCCAGTCAACAAGGATTCTAATGAACCTCTTATTGATAAAAATTGTCCGCAAGACTCCATAAATGATTGCAATCAGCATTTTGCTACTGTGGGCACAAAACTTGCTCAAACTATCTTAGACAAACTAGGAACAACACAGGATCTACTGAGCAAGCAGGGTCAACATGCTGGCCGATGTCGAAATTCATTCTTTTTTATACCCACAGACGCACAGGAAATAAACAGGATCATCTCAAATTTCAACACTACTGGTGCACCTGGTATTGATGCTATAACACCACGTTTGTTGTAATACGCCAAAGAAGCATTACTGGATCCGATAACTTACATATGCAACTTAAGCATGTCTTCTGGTCTGTTCCCTGAGCAGTGGAAAATCGCAGTTGTCTCTCCAATACATAAAAATGGATCTAAATTAAATGTAGATAATTATAGGCCCATTTCACTTTTCTCAACTATATCAAAGATTTTGGAAAAAATTGTCAACAAAAGATTAGCAGATTTTCTTCAGAAACAAAATCGTTTATCAGGCCGTCAATTTGGTTTCAGACGAGCAAAATCGACTGAAGATGCGGTTCAACTTTTAACAGAAACAGTATCATCATGTTTAGACAGGGGACAGAGGTGCATGGGGGTCTTCCTCGACCTTACCAAGGCATTCGACACTGTCTCGATCGCTATTCTAATCAAAAAACTCGAATGCTTTGGGATCAGAGGTTGTGCTCTCAATTGGTTCTCTAGTTACCTGTCCAACAGGACACAATGTACTAGAGTGGGGCAGTATCGCAGTAATAGGCTGCCTATTACTTTCGGCGTCCCGCAGGGGAGTATCTTAGCTCTGACTCTGTTCACTATTTATATGGACGATCTGCTTAGAATTAACTTACCAAAAACTAATATCATTTGCTATGCCGATGATACGGTTGCCATCTTCCACGGTGACAACTGGAATGACACAATGACGTTGGCTGAAAAAGGAATTTCGGAAATGGCCAGGTGGCTTGATGTAAATCTGCTCACACTAAACATCAAAAAAACTAACTTTTTAGCGTTCCACATTACACAAGCCACGGCCCCAGACGTCACTAGTCTTCAGCTACATAACGCCAGCTGTCCACACTTCGGCAAACCATATCTGGGAATCAGCAACCGTTGTTCCTGTGAGGTTATTAAGAGAGTTCAAAATACAAAGTACCTTGGAGTCATAATAGATCAAAATTTAACGTTTAAGCAACATGTTGTCTATCTCTCAAAAAAGGTTCGCAAGCTTATATATTTAATGAAAATTTTACGTCCAGCTGCATCAATTGAAGTCAGAAAACTGGTTTATACGTCTTTGTGTCAGTCACTTCTTCAATATTGTATAGCTGTATGGGGTGGAACAGCTAAAACACACTTTCTACAACTAGAACGGGCCCAAAGAGCGGTTCTTAAAGTAATGTTGGGGAAGTCACGCTATTATTCCACCGATAAGCTATACGAGGAAGCGTCTGTGCTAAGAGTGAGGCAGCTTTTCATTATGCGGGCAATTTTCAAACGTCATATCCAACCACCTATTCAACAACCAACCAAAAGGCGCACACGTACACTACGGCAGCCCCTGCCGTTCACAAACACTGTGTTTGCTAGACGCCTTCCGCAATATGCTCATATATTCACATACAATGCAGTCTGTAGAGTAATAGATATTAAAAACACGAACCTAGCCGAAGCTAAAAATAAAATTAAAAAATGGCTCATGTCTCTGACTTACGGTGAATTGGAAAGACTTGTTATATCTTGCGATTCGTAGATTTCCGCTGTGTATTACACAAAATCTCCTCCCTTGTAATTTACGCATACCTACCTACATACACTCCACTTTAACACACTCACACAAACTCCCACACACCCTCAACACACACATCTGTCCTGGCGCACACACTCCTAAGGGCAACTTGAATGAATCATAACTTATGACTTCCAAATTATATGAAATATTTATATCATATCAATATATATATCAACCAAATTATATCAATATTTATATATGATTATAGTTATTTTCCTTCAAGTCATATCAAGGGTGTTGTCTGGTTCACTGGATAAACCAAATATTGTAATGTTAGGCTGGTCAGATAATAATTTCTTTATTTTTTTTTTTTTTTTTTTTTTTAATTAAAGATGTTCATTGTAATATTGCATGATTAAGAAGCGGTACATAAACAGATACAGGCCACGATGGGAAACAGCGACTTAACAATATCAACGGGTGCCCAAGATACAGGCTTAGCCTAGTTTGGGGCCCTCAGCAAACTACGTTCCTGGCACTACATAGGGTTGATTAATGTTTTTGTAATAAATGTGTTTGGTTTGTATTTGATCTGTAATAAATTTGATTTGATTTGATTTATCTGAGCGTGAAGTTATTAGCATGAAGTGTCGCGTCTCTTTGACATTTCAATCATTTATATGGCAGAACAACGTTTGCTAAGTCAGCTAGTAATTGTAAACTTACAAATAAGCAGAGCTCCCGAGTTTCTTACTAAGTTTTTCAACACACTAGCGAGGGAAAACAAATGTAATACACATTTGTTTTTCCTTTTGTTTACTCGCATAAATAACTTGTAGTACCTTACTACTAATATAACTTTGTAGGGATAATTCTATTACGCAATAGTGTGGAATGTAATTATGCCTGTGTGTGTTATAGCTCGGTTTATGACCGTAAAAGCGATGTTATACACTCAATTCACGAGTATGTGTATTGAAAATCAAATAATATAACAATACTTACTTATGTAATCTGATTTTAAGCTTAAATTGTTGGGCATAAAAGATTCTACATCTGTTTGGAGAGTAAAGTTTTAAAACCATTGTGCTAATTAAATTATTTTACATTCTTGATTTCACTGAACTTATTTTATTTTATTTTCCTTGAATTATTAATACAAAATTATTATGGAAGAGCCATTTACAAGCCTCCACGTATAATAGATATACATTCTTCTTCTTCTTCTTCTTTATCCTACCTTTGATCCAATTTTATTTCGGGTGAGCCCTCCTAATAATCTTCTGCCGCACCGGTTGTATGATATGTCTTCACTTGCATTTGCTTTTTTTTCATTTATTTCATTTTACCAGGTCATTCGTGATACATATTAGTTCTAAGTTTAAATAGAATACAATTTTCGTTACCTATAATGTAATGATCAATATCGTAAGGGCTAATGATACCAAGTATTTATATTTTTGTCTCCGAGACGTCAGAGTTTAGAATCAACACTCACACACTCATTAAAGGAGAACACGACTGCCTAGCTTTTATTTATTTATTTTGTGGCACTAAAGGCTGCTCATAATAAGTTCCTTCTTATTTTTTCAATGGCACTGGCACAAATAGTTAACTAAATACACTCTCTCTTCTTTAAGATTGGGTGAAATAAGTGGGGTGTTTAAAACATTTTTAACATCAAATATACATATTTATTAGTTTGAATTTTAGATGTACTATCAGACAGGTCGTAAGCTTATTGCCGCTTATCACATAAAAAATAGGTAAAAGCAGGCTTTTTCTGTACGGCATGATATCATGTAAAAAGCCTGTCTATATTTTATTTCAATATACTTGATCCCCCGTACTATTTTTCCCTGTGTCGCGGGAGGCGCATAAAATCACAGCACACAATCATTCAAGACCCGGGACAAACTACCTTCACTCATCGTAGAAATGTTTTCCTCTACCGGGATTCGAACCTAAGGCCCCGAAGACCCAGAAGTCATAATTGTCATTGACCCACGACTTTATAATTATGGCTTATAATTAGTATATATCGTATAATGTAATCTAAATGAGTGTTCAGTATCAGAGAAGACACCGCGAAGGAGAGTTCTACTCTCTTGTCGCCGCTCGGACCTGAACCACTGAAGATGTCGATCGCAGTGATCGACGAAACGTCTGGAACACAAGTTTCACTTATACCACGGCCAAACAGCCCGGAAGCAATACATACAACATGCAACGCCGGCCGTGAAAGCCTTAGAGTTTACATTAAATAAGTGAGTTTAAAAGTAAAACACATAGAGGTGTAGTGTTTTCTTGTGAAGAGACGTAGTAGTTTAGTTATAATGAAGTCATTACAATCATTAGAAAGTTTTCCACATGCGTTTCAAAAAACCCCGTGGAAGGCAAGGTCGTTCCACAATTTAATTTTTGGCAGAAACATTTGAAAAGCAGGTTTAATATGAGAGTAAATATTGTGAAGGTGTCTTATCGTGCGATGCATTGTAAATTGGGCGAATGAATTATGGTGAAAATTGTATAGGCGAATACATAGACGAGCTGATACCTTTGCAAGAAATGAAAGTACCTACAGTGTATGTAATACAGTGCATACCCAAATTATTGCACACATTTTAAAAATAATCAAAAATAATGAGCAATAAACTGCGGTTTATTTTTGTTAGTTTTATACTTTTACTTTTTTTTTTTAAATACGTACACACTTTCTAAATTAAGAAGAATATTCATACAAAACGTAAGTTGTTGGGTAGGTAATATTATATTATTGATATAACGGTCAGGATTTTTATTGCAATAATTGTTGATTTTTTACGAATATCTTTATATATGTATATAATTCTATCTTCTCTATACATATAATTCTACTGTACCTGTGTATGTCACTGAACTCCTCCTCAACGTCGAACCTATGGTTGATCGCACTGCATTTTCCCATACATGCTTAACGAAGTTTAAGTTATTTGCTTAATTGCCAGTACTATTTGCCTAAACTTTAAATATTATGCGCCAGTTGATACAAATCACGCAATCAGTGGTTATCGGGTCTCCGTAAATAAATTATGTTCGAAGTGTCACATCCTCTCAGCCCCTCGAGGCAATCGACGCCTTTCCCCCAATGAAATTGCTTTTAACCTCAATTCATTTTATATTTGTGTCACTTTTCCATATAAATTTAAATTTTTCCGCAATGGTTCACAAGTATCTATTACTAGTAGGTACTAGTATGCAATTAGATAATAGATTCCCGAAGCTTATGAGTTAATGACGAAACTTGATTGAAATGTTATGGATCTAGGCAGTAATTAAAAATGTAATTAAAAAATGTATAAGTGTTCACACAAAACAATTCATAGCATCTACCTGTCAATGTACGATATGAGTGAAAATAGCCGCGCCCCTCCACGCAAGCTGACTTCACTTCAGCCTAAGACGCCGAGCAGAACCTACGCTTATATACCATAAGATTATTTTTACAATTCACAAAAAAACTACTAAATACTATCTTCAAGCAATATCCGTCATATGTTCAATTAATAAGATATAAATCTAGTAATCGTATGCTTTCTGATCGCCATACCTATTTACATGACATGTATGTCTAAGAATCCTTCATTTCATTGTTGGCGTTGGCATGGAGGTTAATAGCATATAATATATTTTGATATTTGTTGTAATACGTTTCCATCAGTATGGAATATGGAAGCTCACATATCTGTAATCAGTCGCAATCTAGGCATACTTACATTTAATTTCGTTTTCAAATATAGAGTTAGTACTGATATGGCCCAAGCCCTTGAGTAGTCTTTTGAACACATTTTATGCAGCATCATGTAAAACGAAGCGCCGCACCTGTTGCCCTGTTCTGCACAGTAAAGTGCGCTGAGGCGTGATATCGTTGTTACATCGACAACGACAGTCTGGAGATATATTCATACAATACATTTTACGTAAAATGTAAAATGTATCCACATAGTTGTATCAGGCGTCAAAAATATCCATTACGTCAGTGGCCCTTAGCACTGTCTCCCTATTTATTCTCTTAGACCTCAGACGTCAGAAAGTAATGTGTTCGTCGTATTTAATCCCAAAACAAACCCATTGAATTGCAACGCTTTAAAAACACCACAAATATGAAAGGTAATAAGGAGTACAAAAATAAGTTAAACATAGGTACTTTATAGATCTACGTTTGGCCACCATCTCCCTTGATGGTCAATGACGAAGTGGTCGATGATGTAATTACGCCAGATCTAGAATGCTTACTGGCTTTCAAGGACTGCTGCCTGAATACACTATGTGTTTGGTGACAGTTTTTAAACTTGAGGGTGGTAGCTAGCCATACATGCACCCGAAGGTACCATACCACCTTGATGTGGTGTGCACCGTCCTCCCTTCTGAATAAATTGCATGCAGAAATTATATGATAAATACAAAATATTTATGCATCCTTTCCAGGAAAAAAATGTTCCCAGGAGTAACATTAAATATTGTGTATTTAATAATATTTTCCCGGTTGGCCCATTGCTCCAACCAAATTATCCGAGATTTTCGAATCTAATCACAATTTTTTCCTGCAAATTATTTGTTATTCCGGGACCTGAAGTATCTCCATACCAAATTTCATCCAAATCCGTTTTACCCGCGTGTAAAACGGTGATCATGGTGATGATGAAAATAAGCCTGTATTAACACATAGTTAATTCAGGGTAGAAGCTATCTGTTACGCTATAGTTTTTGCGTGAAAAAGTAACAAACATAGGTACATCCACACATACTTACTCACAAAATTTCGCATGTAATATTAGTAGCATTGGTTTGAGGTTTGTGATGAAACATCGTCATATGCATAACACAAGCTTTACACCTATAAATCTTCAAAGGAGACGGCGGCGTAATAAATTAATATGTGAGCGTCAAGTCACCTTATATCAATCACTTCTCAACCAGCATCGCAACGCTGATTTTCAGGAACATTATGATAATATTAAGTTAGGTATTATTAATTGAAAGCTGATTTATCGACGTTTATACAATTAATGGGTGATTAATATAATTGTTTAATAAACTAGGTAGCTTTCAAGTCTTGGGCATAATTATTGAACATTACGTAAGATTTGAAAGCTATATAGGTTATTTTATTTTTTTAAGATATTGATCTACAAGAATGAATGACGAAACACACACACGAGACGGTCGCCGTGGCGCAGTCGTCGGTGGCTTGACTTCTGGTCCACGGGTACCCTGGGTTTGAATCCCAGCAGGGGCAAACATTTATGCGATGAGTGTAGGTGTTTGTCCCGGGTATTGGATGTTTGTGTGTGTCCATGCCTCCTGTGTATAAGCGTGTAAAAAACAAAAATGTATAACTTCCAGACTACACACTACACATTTGCCGCCAAGAGCCTAATAAAATTGCTAATAAAAGGGCGGTGACAGTCAACATACAAAAGAAACAAGTACGTTACGGGTTAGAGCATTTGAGTTATCTATAGGCAACCAATAGCTAGTCGATTGCTCAAATGTTATTGTAGTAGTATTGTAATTAGTTATTAGTGTTTTATTTTCATAAAGGTTGTAAAAAAAATACGTTATTCGATTTTTTTCATGGACACCGTCATGTCAATGAAGGGAGCACAATTTCATATAAATAAAGAATCAATCTGGCTCGCGTAATCACCACAAAATTATGCGGAAAAGCGTTTTAACATTTCAGAACATGTTATGTAAAGTCGAGCTTGCGCTTGCCGTAACTATTCCGCATATTGTTTATGGCATCACCAAGCTGTTGCTGCGAGTTATGAGGCATTGTGGCAACGGTTCAGCTGTATGTTAGTGCCACATCGTATCCTTATTAACTCTGAGCCCGTTGTACATTAATCGCATCGGTCGGACGCTAACATTCATATTTCACTGGCTTGGCACGAGCCTTCCAGCCCCTTTTGTCTTGCATAACGTAGAAGCCGAACGATTTTAGATTGATTTACGAGTATCAACACTAATACAATACATGTCAACAAAAGGCTTCAACATTTAGTGTAGAAATTGTAAACATATGGTAGTATGCATTTTCATATGCAATACAAATATTATTGCGGTTACAGTTCGGAAATATTCCGCTCAATGAATTCGTTTTATAAATGATCTAAATGATCAAGGGGCGGCCAATGGAAATACTAGTGTGATTCATTAAACTCACTCACATCGCCAAGTGGAAGCGAAATGAATACTAGTTGGAGCAAAATTCAATGTGGTTTTGACATTTTTCTGTACAAAATGATACAAGTTTTTCTTGTAGTCGACAACGAACTCTTTCATGAACGTAAGGTGACTTTCAATTGACGAACATATTAAGATAATAATATAATCAATACAACGCCAAATCGATTAGCGTCTCAAGCTACATTCTTTCTATAAAGCCTGTACCATCGATTTACTTTGATATGCCAAGGAAGCTTACAATGTAGATATCTATATTTTGTATAATTATAGGTCGGCCTTCAAGATGATGACTATGATGATGATGATGATTATGATGCACCTTTTTATTTATAAAATTCATGAGTTGTAAGTTATTATTATAAGGTAGCAAGGTAGACGACATAATTATCTTTCAAAATATATATCTTCATGGACTATTTCTCTCCGTTACAAAAATAATGAACATGTACATTTTTTTTTAAATGCATAAATGATTAAGATATCGTATTCCCATTTACTGATCTACTGAGAAAAAAGTTCATTAATGAACAGAAACGGGCACATACTCGTATTAATTGATTTTAAACTGTCATGTTTGAGTTGTCAGAGTCTGTTAATGAAAAAGAGTGTTATATAGTTCACCGTTGTATATTATTTCGCCAATTGAACACCAAAATATAGCAGCAAATGAAACTGTGCAGAACACTTTTTCACTGGTCCTACGTCAGGATATAGTATAGGCAAGCGTAGCGACGGATAAATTCACTCACACATAAAATATTGATACAATTTGACAAAGTTTTTGTAAAAAGTGAAAAGGGACGGGTCCCATTCGATGTGACGCGACGAATGTTCGAGAAACTCTTACAATATTCATAACCAAGTCTCAGTGGGTAATTGAACGGAAAAGCAGTTTCGCATTGGGGTCGTGTGACCTTAAAGTTTAAATAATGTTCATATAAATCCTTTTTTATTAACACGCTTTAATGGGCTTTGCCTGTATATTTGTAACGGAATCTTCGAACGTGGTTTAACCCCCTTCAAAACGTCGAATTAATTTGAAACGTGCATTATTACTATATAAACCAATATATAAACGTGCGTCAAGGATCGATGAAAATGCAATAGTTTCAATAATTGTAACAGTTAATAAAGTTAATAAAACAATAGGAAAAAGCAATATTATGCCAAAACATTTCAGAGCGAGCATGTGTAATTGAGGACACACTTTACAAACAGTAAAATAATACATAATAATTTGAAGGTACTTTGTTCAGCATAAACATATTTATTTATTTGGTTTGCTAACATAAGTTACACAGTTATTGAGTTAGATTAACTAAATACAAGGTATTACGCGATGTGCACACACCGCATGCATATAACATATAACCATATGTTTGCATGAAATGCATGCAACATGTATAAACATGTTTACAGACCAGAAATAATCTATCAACATAAATACCTAATACATACTATCTATATATCTATATACTATCATTACTAGTCAACGTATGCCGTTAGCTCTGAAATAATTATTGGCATCAGCCAAGACGTAACCAGCTCGATGGTTGTCATTAAGTTATACGGTAACTTAAGGGCAACAATTACCAAAGATGTAGCTTGAGAAAAACATAAATATGCGACCGCGATTTATTACGCATTCTTCAGCAAGCACACATTTTGGCTCCGTTCTCTCATTTTGTTTTCCAGCTTGAGCGCGATTCATGTCGTACACCCACTAAAAATTCAGAACATTTATTACATATAAATAATCATTGCGGCATTCTATAAAATATACGGAACGAAGTGATGGGAGTGTTCTGAAGAACTCTTCAACCTTATTCCGGCATATCAGTTTTACCACCGCACTAGCCGTTTGAAAGCTCATCCTCGCATTTATTGACTCATGGTAGTCACATACTGTTCGATTCTACCGATAGTTTTTGCCACAGACCCACAAAATGTGAAACGAGCTTTTTCTCCCTCGGTGTTCCCGAGTAGCTACAATATGAGATACTTGAAAATGAAATTCAAAAAAGTCTTCGAAAGAATGGGCAGCGTATCGTAATACGCGAGTGTTACAGATACACATATGCGACCGTGCAGATCGCTTACCATTAGGCAGGCCATACGCTTGTTTGTCACTTATTATAGTATATAAAAAAATTAAGTGCCGGTTTCATCTTTAGTATCATAATATTATATTAGCTCTACTTACGGTGAAAAACATAGGGGTGTGACATGTTAGATGTGGGAGAATATTTATGTCAGTTACTATTTAAGATAGAATAAAAGTGATGAAGGGTGAGTGCCAAGCAGTTAAACTGGGCGTCTGGTACTGCCGAAACGGTTAATTTACAGCGAATTCAAAGTTAATAAAGACAAAATGTGGCGGCCGCAGAACGCCACATCTCCACTTAATTGTTCAATAAGTCGCAGTGACCCCATATTGACATGGTAAACAATCAAACGAATTCTTATAACACAAATATTATTATGTGCTCAGTGTTACATCTATATTGTTTTGAAATTCCGTTATGCATTTTAATTTATGTATTTATTTCATGTTTTTATACAATATAGATGATGCGTTTGACCACTATCTCACTGGATGGTTAGCGACGATGTGGTCGAAGATGTTATCACGCTAGATCTAGAATACTTAATGGCTCTCAAGGATTGCTGCCAGAATACGGTATGTGTTTCGTAACAGTTTATCAAACTTGAGGGTGGTAGCTAGCCTGGCGGGTACAAAAAAGTACCCTACCAGAATGCTGGGAATTTGATTACGGTGTTACCTTCACCGGAAACTAAAAACGTTGGTGGGGACAGAACCAGCATACATCAGTTTGATGGCCGATGATCCCACCGCTGAGCTATTATCACTTCGAAAATAATCTTGTCTATAACTTCCACTAACCGTCTGGACACCCAATTACGTTGTCAATTGCAAATATTAATATTAATAAAATATTTTTTATTAGAGAAGTATTCTATGTATTACTATAAAATAAGGTTTTTTGTATATATTCATTGATATCTCATGGCTCTAACGATTTTGTTGAATATTTGTAGGTTGATACATTTCGTTTTAAAACTGTTAACTACCGTTTCACAAGCCAACGTTCCGTTGAGACGTGCAAGCAGAGACGGTAAAGTCCCTATACGGTGAAAATAAATCTGGTGGCAAGTGCAATTTTATTATTAAATTATACACCGCTAAGTTCATAATCCTTAGACGGAGAGCAGAGTCATGCCTGGGTTCCAACTTCCGATGGCGGTGGCGGTGCTTGTACACAATCATAAATATTGTGTACAAACACCGTCGTGTTTCGATTTAATTAAATGTAAAAAAGCGATAAAAGGATGATAATACGGACGGTTGAGAAAAATGGACGTGAATGCATTCTGGGTACGCTGACAACTGATAGCAGGTTAACCATGTAAATAAATCATGTTATCGACTACAGGCAACGTTATATGTATTTTGTCATATTAAGTATTCAATAGAAATCCTTTTTTTTGTTTTATATTCTTTTTAGATTTACCGTTTGACGAAACTCACTTGATGGTCAGTGATAATGTGGTTGAAAATGTTATCACGCTAGACCTAGAATACTCACTGGCTCTCAAGGACTGCTGCCTGAACACACTATGTGTTTGGTGACAGTTTTTCAAACTTGAGGGTGGTAGCTAGCCAGGCGGGTACTCAAAAGTAATTAAGAATACCCTACCACCATGCTGAACACTGCGGTACCGCAACCGGAAGCTCAAGCCGTTGGTGGGGATCGAACCAGCGTCCGTCAGTCTGACAGGCGACGCTTCCACCGCTGAGCTATCATCGCTTTCACTTGATCTTACATCAACGGAAAAGTAAAAGCCATGCTATGGAATTTCAAGCCGTATTTCAGTATCATAAAATAAGGTTGACTTTTATCTGGGCACAGTAATGGCCGGCTCAGCTGGAGAATTGTTTCTGTCACCCATGTGATGAGGTCATTGGCTTACTAAATATTATCTGATCTAGCGGGATGTCAAATATCGAGATAACGACAAAAAAGGGTACTAAGGTAACACGCAAGGGAAATACTCGCAAAAAACCGAAGACACAGCTGTTTTCAGCTGGTGATTTGCGAAAATCTGATACATTATTATAGCCCTATTGAAGTTCAATATTACCTTTCGCAGATTTCTTTAGGTATATATAGATATACTATATCAAAGTAATTTTGAATTGGGCACAGGTGAAGTATTTCATATAATCAATACTAAAGTAACAAACTAAGAAAATACCAGAAATGGACTTTACATAATATTTTGTTGAACGCGCCAGTTTTTTTTTTATACTGTACAGATGTAGCGTTTGGACACTATCATCTCATTTGATGGTCAATGATGATGTGGTCGAAGATGTTATCACACTAGACCCACTAAAAATATCGTCGAGGTATGCGTAGCACTGTTCAGTTCTTGGAGTGTAGCTCAAAAACCGCTAGTCCAATTTTGATGAAATTTAAATAAGAGCACCACGGAAGTATACACTATCAAATAAAAAATATCAAAAGATACATCAAAATCAGTTCATAAACGAAGAAATTATCCGCGAACACGTAAAAAAAATATATACGGTCGAATTGAGTAAACTCCTTTTTTGAAGTCCGTTAAAAACACAAAGCACTATTCAAGGAGTATTTCTTCCATAACTCCACAAACAAACCATAAAAGTTTGAATATTAGTTAACACTTTACACATTCGACTGGCATACTTCCAGGCAAAGAACCTAAATAAATATACATGGTAACTATATCGTTATTTATATACTCGTATAAACTCTCATCAACTCTTTGGAGCCATTTCTGAGATAATTGTAGAAATATTTTCAAATTTCTCATTTAATAGTAGGTATAAGATACTTTATTGTGTATCCTCTCCAGATGCGAGTATGCATATGCACGTACAAAAGATCTTTATTCTCTTGCAGTATTAGAACATTGCTCGTAGACTCGAACAGTTAGCCAATTTAAAGCTACAGAATGTACATTTAAATTGTACGAACGTACTGTGAAGATTTACTGTCTTTGGAAAGTAAACGAGTTATTTTGTTTATTCATTGAATCGAACAGTAGAAAAAATAAAAACTTAACAGTTTGCGCTATGAGTAAGGGTATCATCCGTTTTGTATATAGATAATATCAAAATTGTGATAGATAAGCAAAACGGCAAATTGCTTTCTCTGTCTAGGCGGCAAACCGGCAAACACTGCGACGAGTGTTCGGGCAGTATAGATAACTATTGCCCATGCTAGTCAATTTTTATAACAATTCATTCATTCATTCATCGCAGCCAAAGGACGTACACTACTGGACATATGCCTCCCCATATAGAGGGGATTTAATAATACTCGCCACGCTTGGCAGGCGGGTTGGCGAGCGCAGTGTGGATTCCTATCCTCAGAAGGCGCTGCTGCCCACCTCCTGGTATGTGATCCCTTAGCCGACTCATACTGCACCCACGGGAAGAGATGGGGGAATACTATTCTAGGCCGGTACCACCACGGCACCCGCTACCACCACGGCACAGAAATAATGAAGTAAAATTATAATTTTTATAACAATACAAGTAATTATTTTTTTAAATGGCTGATAAATAGTGTGAACAATAGAATATAAGGATAATAAATATACTTATGTTTTATTTGGACCTTCAATGTTTTTTCTTGTTGTTTAATAGTTTAATTTTTTGCTATAAAAACATATATAGACAAAATTGCGACCGTTTTATACAACCCTAAACATCCCATTAGACAATTTACATACGCAATATGTTAACTTTCAAGTCTTCTTAAATAACATATGAATAGAAAACCTTTTATTAAAGTATGGAAATCGCCGGATTAAGAATACCTCTGTTGTTGATTTTCAAATCTGAGACGGAAGAAGGCTTGGTAAGAAGCGGTGTCGCAAAAATACTTAAAGAAAATGTTCACCCTCTCTGGCATCCTATTCCTTTCACTAGTCTCCATTTTACTTTTGCACATTTTTGGTGTCGATACTACGAAGTGTACACACAAAGAAGCTCACGTCTTTCACTCTTCTTAATGATACATACATTATAAATCATTGTTACCTACTCTGTTCCTGTAATCTAAATAATTCAGATTCTAATAATATTGACGAAGGAGGTAAGCCAGTGACTAAAAACCATTGGTAAGAAAAAAGTGCAGAAAAGTTTTATCGAAGCGTCTTGACGAACATGTTGTCTGTGATTCGTCGCAGTTATCGTTATTGTCTATATTCTATACATATTTGTAAAATAGAAGAGATTCTTTCGCGTTTATTGACATACTAGTAGCGCCCCGCGCTTTAAACCGCGTGGATTAAGGTTTTCCCGTTACCTCATTATCCCACGTGAACTCTATACTTTTTCTGCGATAATTTAAAAATGCTCTAACAGTATCGAATTCCAATTTAAAAAAAATGTTGCTCATGTTATTCCGGAATAATGAAACGTTCACTACTTAGGTGAAAATTTTAAAATGAATCAAGTAATTTTTGAGTGTTTTCCGCAGCCTCATTATCCCACGGGAACTCTATACTTTTTCTGCGATAAAAGTACCCTATGTGTTATTCCAGGGTCTAACTTAAACTAAATTTCATCCAAAACCGTTCAGGAGTTTCTGTGTGAAAGAGTAACAAACATGCATCTATCCATTCAAACTTTCACATTTACGAGTATAATATAAGTGGGATAATGGAATGGGTTTTCCCGGATAATAATCACAATGTTATACTTTAATTTTTTACTTATCTTTATTTCTAGCTCATATTTTATTTTAATCTTATATTTATTTATTTCAATGTAATTATAAATCTTATATGACAAAGCATACAAACAAACTTATCCCTATATATATAAATGTATCCCTAATCAATTCCTATTTCCGACGAACTCAGTAGTTTGCTCGTAGCCTATTTCACTCCTTACGGGATATTCTTCCAGAAATTTCTTCTCAGTTCTTACGTATTTCGCTTAAATAATCTTTTGTATTTATAAAAAGCGCTGCCACTTGATAATATTCAGCCCAAGCTAAACAACAATCAATTGAAAATATAAATACAAATGCAAGGTCACACTACTAGCACGACCCCAATTCGAGGCGGGTTTTCCGATCAATTACCTCTTGAAACGTGGTTATGAATAATAAATGACTTTCTCGGACATCCGTCACATCGCATGGGACCTGTCCTCTCCGAATTTTAATAAAAACTTTTCCGAGTTGTATCAATATATTCATATTTTTTATGTTCCATATTTAACTTGTGAGTGAATTGAACCGTCTCTACGCGGCCTGGATATAGTGACGTATACATACTCGTATGTAGGACATGTCGAAAATGTGGTCTTATTTCGGAGTGTGTTTGTCCATCGGTCAGTTACCGTGACATATTTGAAATACATAGTTGACAAATTGGACAGCAGTTATTTGCAGCCTCTTTCGGTATATATATTTTGATCATATACATTTGGATCATGTTTTTCTACAAATAATGTTACCGACCGTACCTTTTTTTTTTATAGGATAAGGTGCGGGAACAAGCAAAAGTCCCACAGGATGTTAAGTGGTAACCAGTACCTATACACAGATACAATTCGTAAATAACTGCACTGCGCCCGTCATGTCTCACCCTGAGCCATGAAGTTGGTAAGTCGCATGTGCTTGTAATGGAACCGGAAACCAAACCCTTCAAACCGGAACACAGTAATGGGAACACTATTGCTTGGCGGTAGTAACAGATATGGTGGCAGCACTTCCTGGGGCGAACTCTCACATAGAGCTCTTAAATACCGTTCAATGTTAGGTACATTGAACAGCTATTTATACAGCTGTTATAAAAAAATATGTCAAACTGGCACCATTGATTATTTTATACAATTAACGAGAAATTCTTGTATATATTTCCAACCTATATAGGTAATACGGGAATGTGGACATGGATGATGTCATTCATATCAAATGTACCTATCTATCTAGGTGTCTTGCCTGGGAAATGCTGAACGAAACTCGGTCACCAGATACTATTAGTGGACGTGACTGGCGGATAAATTATAACTCAATTATTTCTACAAGCTTCCGATTGCATTTGGATTTTTATATAGTAACTAGTAATCGTTGTATTTTTTCCGCGAAGCATTCTGTGATCTGAGGTAGGTATAATAAGATATAGAAAGGAAGACAGCGCATTAGATGGGAAGACGATATCCGAAAAACCGCTGGTGTTACTTGGAGGAGGATGACTCAAAACCGAAAAGAGTGGCAAGCTTTAGGGGAGGCCTTTGCGGAAGCGCAAGACAATCAAACCAGTACCGGTGTCATGTAATTTGTACGATTAGGTTTAATATTCTATTTTTTAGAATATGTAAGATTGTTAAATAAAGGCTACTAATAACTAATAATCGTTTTATTTAGCAGACATCAATTCGCATCCAACGGAGTCACTTGATTGTGTTGCCCTTGGTTGTTTGATAAGTGATATGAATACTTAAATATGATGTGAAATTAAAATCTAATTCATGATCTTAGCATTAGGACGTTCACTGTTTGACATAGACCTCCATTATTCTCCATAAGGACTGCCTGGAAGCGGCATGCGTCCAGCCCCTTCCTGCGGTCTCGGTCATGCCGTCTGTCCACCTTGTCAGTGGACGTCCAATGCTGCGTGGTCTTCACTCGAGAATATTTGGACCCCAGCGACCATCAGTGATATATGCTCTGCCCACTGCCAATTCAATTTGCTTATCCGCTGGGCTATTTCGCGGTGACTTTAACGGATCCGTTCCGTTCTTCAAAGGATCTCCTCATCTCTGATCTCGTAAAGAAACCCCGAGCATAGCTCTCTCCACAGTTGTGCGTCCTTAAACTTACTTGCAAGGCCCATGGTAGGCAACTCGATGGCTACTTGTCTTCATGGCTATATTACATGAACTAAACTCGAATGAAGCTCAACTAAGCCATTTCGAATTAATCTACGGGTACAAGTATTCCTCGGTTTGAATAATTCAATGAGCGATACAGGGCTATTCCCCGTAGAGAGAGAAGGCAATCAAAACTTGGCCGAGGTGAGTTACATTTTACATAGATAGTGAGCACCTAATTCTAACTGGAGTTAGACTGTTGTTAGTTAATAGTTACTGTTATGTTACTCATATATGATGATCATGCAACGTTGAGAATAGAACAATTAATAGCTTGCCAACGTAGGACACTGACCTCTTCATGAAGCTATCAATTTTACAAAGGGCTTTATACGTTTTAAACAAATATTTTCAGACATGCGTCCTGAATATATTAGGTTATATAACTAACATCTAAGCGAAGGTACTATTTAGGTTACTTCCAAAACTATCGGTAATCTACAATTATTTATTACTGTTCGCAATAAAATTATCGTAGTGCACAGTATTGAATTACAATTGATATCTATTAATTAGTTCTCAGATTTAAGACAAGAGTCTTCGATCAGTGTGTGTTACCAGTGATGTCACATGGAACCGAAACGTAGTATCTAGCTACTCCATACCTTGAGTTGTCGATCGGGGTTTCATTCCCTTCACTCATCATCATCACTTCAAAAATGAGGAGATCCAAAGAAGAACAGCTAAAGTCACTGATCCCAACCCAGCGAATCTAAAATAAGATAATCAACATAAGCCTAAATTAAAGAAAAGTATTACAGTATATTTATTTTATTTTGGGTTACGGTGTGTGCATTAAATAGCTTGCCTGGTGAACTTTATTGCCTTCAAACTGAGTTAAAATGAGCATGATGAATGCTAAAATATGTATGAGCTGGGTTCGTCGGTGCCAGTACGTAATTGAAGTTAACTCACGGGGAGTGAAAAGTATTATGTATAATATCGTAACAAAAATATGTTTTATATATTTGTACACTAAGTAGGTCGAAAACGAACGCCATAGGAATTAAATAATTGAAATGTAGTTTCGATCTTAACCGGTGACAACGGCCAAAGATTAATAGTTAGTAGTGCAACTTTTGGTTGTAGGTTGAAGATGTTTCTCGTAGATCGGAAGCAAAAAAAAAGAGATCTGACCAATGACGTTAAACTATCATTGACATTTGACCTGTCTTTTACAGTGGCATAATAAGTGCATATTATTTTTAACAAACATCGCTAACTCCAAAATGTAGATTCCTGTCAAAGTTAAGAAACCTTGTTCTCTAAATAAATTTCGTAATGTTTCATCGCTATTTTTATTGTATATGATTCTTAAACATCTTTTTTGAAGTATAAATTTTTGATGCACATTAACAGAGTTTCCCCAAAAAATTATGCCATATATTAGCAAAGGGTAAATGTTTCCATAATATGCACTGTTTGCGACATCAACAGACGACACATCTATTAACACTTTCAAGGCGTAATAATAACTGGATAGCCTTTAATTGATTTTTTCTACGTGTGACTTCCAATTTAAATTTGTGTCCAGAGATACTCCAAGAAAATCTGTTTCCTTAACAACATTGATTTGATTATTATCTATATTTATATTAAGTGGGATCGGTTCAGTCATATAATTGTGAAATTGCTTCAATTTAGTCTTAGGTATATTTGTTTGTAGGTTTAGAGTGTTTAGCCATTTCTTGATTGCGTAGAGAGAATTAGTTCTATCCATAGAATAATCAGCAGTAGTAATATTTTTAAACTCTTTGACAAATAATATTGTCGCATCATCTGCGTAAAGTACAGTGAAGTGTTTTAATAAGGTCGATAATTCATTTATATAAATCAAGAACAGAAGAAGACCTAATGATAATAATAATAATAATTCCCTTTTATACATAGACGTAATGTCGCTAGTTTATCGGTTTTTTATCGGATACATTTCGGGGAGTGCGCTCTGGAGTTGCATAATTTGATTCCGCCATCCCCATTCCATCTTAGGACGACCAGACGGACGGCAATGCGACATTCATACATGGTGGACGTTCCAACTTGTCGCACGAAGCGTTTTGCTTCCACATTCTTAGTGCGTACAGCTAACGAATGGAACTCATTGCCTAACTCTGTATTTCCGAAAAAATACGACCTGGGTATCTTCAAATCACGAGTGAATAGGTTATACCGTTCAATGTTAGGTACATTGAACAGCTATTTATACAGCTGTTATAAAAAAATATGTCAAACTGGCACCATTGATTATTTTATACAATTAACGAGAAATTCTTGTATATATTTCCAACCTATATAGGTAATACGGGAATGTGGACATGGATGATGTCATTCATATCAAATGTACCTATCTATCTAGGTGTCTTGCCTGGGAAATGCTGAACGAAACTCGGTCACCAGATACTATTAGTGGACGTGACTGGCGGATAAATTATAACTCAATTATTTCTACAAGCTTCCGATTGCATTTGGATTTTTATATAGTAACTAGTAATCGTTGTATTTTTTCCGCGAAGCATTCTGTGATCTGAGGTAGGTATAATAAGATATAGAAAGGAAGACAGCGCATTAGATGGGAAGACGATATCCGAAAAACCGCTGGTGTTACTTGGAGGAGGATGACTCAAAACCGAAGAGTGGCAAGCTTTAGGGGAGGCCTTTGCGGAAGCGCAAGACAATCAAACCAGTACCGGTGTCATGTAATTTGTACGATTAGGTTTAATATTCTATTTTTTAGAATATGTAAGATTGTTAAATAAAGGCTACTAATAACTAATAATCGTTTTATTTAGCAGACATCAATTCGCATCCAACGGAGTCACTTGATTGTGTTGCCCTTGGTTGTTTGATAAGTGATATGAATACTTAAATATGATGTGAAATTAAAATCTAATTCATGATCTTAGCATTAGGACGTTCACTGTTTGACATAGACCTCCATTATTCTCCATAAGGACTGCCTGGAAGCGGCATGCGTCCAGCCCCTTCCTGCGGTCTCGGTCATGCCGTCTGTCCACCTTGTCAGTGGACGTCCAATGCTGCGTGGTCTTCACTCGAGAATATTTGGACCCCAGCGACCATCAGTGATATATGCTCTGCCCACTGCCAATTCAATTTGCTTATCCGCTGGGCTATTTCGCGGTGACTTTAACGGATCCGTTCCGTTCTTCAAAGGATCTCCTCATCTCTGATCTCGTAAAGAAACCCCGAGCATAGCTCTCTCCACAGTTGTGCGTCCTTAAACTTACTTGCAAGGCCCATGGTAGGCAACTCGATGGCTACTTGTCTTCATGGCTATATTACATGAACTAAACTCGAATGAAGCTCAACTAAGCCATTTCGAATTAATCTACGGGTACAAGTATTCCTCGGTTTGAATAATTCAATGAGCGATACAGGGCTATTCCCCGTAGAGAGAGAAGGCAATCAAAACTTGGCCGAGGTGAGTTACATTTTACATAGATAGTGAGCACCTAATTCTAACTGGAGTTAGACTGTTGTTAGTTAATAGTTACTGTTATGTTACTCATATATGATGATCATGCAACGTTGAGAATAGAACAATTAATAGCTTGCCAACGTAGGACACTGACCTCTTCATGAAGCTATCAATTTTACAAAGGGCTTTATACGTTTTAAACAAATATTTTCAGACATGCGTCCTGAATATATTAGGTTATATAACTAACATCTAAGCGAAGGTACTATTTAGGTTACTTCCAAAACTATCGGTAATCTACAATTATTTATTACTGTTCGCAATAAAATTATCGTAGTGCACAGTATTGAATTACAATTGATATCTATTAATTAGTTCTCAGATTTAAGACAAGAGTCTTCGATCAGTGTGTGTTACCAGTGATGTCACATGGAACCGAAACGTAGTATCTAGCTACTCCATACCTTGAGTTGTCGATCGGGGTTTCATTCCCTTCACTCATCATCATCACTTCAAAAATGAGGAGATCCAAAGAAGAACAGCTAAAGTCACTGATCCCAACCCAGCGAATCTAAAATAAGATAATCAACATAAGCCTAAATTAAAGAAAAGTATTACAGTATATTTATTTTATTTTGGGTTACGGTGTGTGCATTAAATAGCTTGCCTGGTGAACTTTATTGCCTTCAAACTGAGTTAAAATGAGCATGATGAATGCTAAAATATGTATGAGCTGGGTTCGTCGGTGCCAGTACGTAATTGAAGTTAACTCACGGGGAGTGAAAAGTATTATGTATAATATCGTAACAAAAATATGTTTTATATATTTGTACACTAAGTAGGTCGAAAACGAACGCCATAGGAATTAAATAATTGAAATGTAGTTTCGATCTTAACCGGTGACAACGGCCAAAGATTAATAGTTAGTAGTGCAACTTTTGGTTGTAGGTTGAAGATGTTTCTCGTAGATCGGAAGCAAAAAAAAAGAGATCTGACCAATGACGTTAAACTATCATTGACATTTGACCTGTCTTTTACAGTGGCATAATAAGTGCATATTATTTTTAACAAACATCGCTAACTCCAAAATGTAGATTCCTGTCAAAGTTAAGAAACCTTGTTCTCTAAATAAATTTCGTAATGTTTCATCGCTATTTTTATTGTATATGATTCTTAAACATCTTTTTTGAAGTATAAATTTTTGATGCACATTAACAGAGTTTCCCCAAAAAATTATGCCATATATTAGCAAAGGGTAAATGTTTCCATAATATGCACTGTTTGCGACATCAACAGACGACACATCTATTAACACTGTCAAGGCGTAATAATAACTGGATAGCCTTTAATTGATTTTTTCTACGTGTGACTTCCAATTTAAATTTGTGTCCAGAGATACTCCAAGAAAATCTGTTTCCTTAACAACATTGATTTGATTATTATCTATATTTATATTAAGTGGGATCGGTTCAGTCATATAATTGTGAAATTGCTTCAATTTAGTCTTAGGTATATTTGTTTGTAGGTTTAGAGTGTTTAGCCATTTCTTGATTGCGTAGAGAGAATTAGTTCTATCCATAGAATAATCAGCAGTAGTAATATTTTTAAACTCTTTGACAAATAATATTGTCGCATCATCTGCGTAAAGTACAGTGAAGTGTTTTAATAAGGTCGATAATTCATTTATATAAATCAAGAACAGAAGAAGACCTAATGATAATAATAATAATTCCCTTTTATACATAGACGTAATGTCGCTAGTTTATCGGTTTTTTATCGGATACATTTCGGGGAGTGCGCTCTGGAGTTGCATAATTTGATTCCGCCATCCCCATTCCATCTTAGGACGACCAGACGGACGGCAATGCGACATTCATACATGGTGGACGTTCCAACTTGTCGCACGAAGCGTTTTGCTTCCACATTCTTAGTGCGTACAGCTAACGAATGGAACTCATTGCCTAACTCTGTATTTCCGAAAAAATACGACCTGGGTATCTTCAAATCACGAGTGAATAGGTATCTTCTAGGCAGGCGTGCTCCATCGTAGACCGCATCATCACTTAACATCAGGTGAGATAGTGGTCAAACGCCTGCCTATTCCCAATAAAAAAAAAAAAAAAAAAAAAAAAAAACTTAGGATACTTGTTGTGTCGCAATACAATAAGGAATAATATACCATCGTATTTACAGCCTGAGTTGGTTGGTTCGGGACTTTGCTAGGTGACAAGGCGGCAATTCACGCTACCGGGGTATTCGTTATGCGTGAGGGTTCAGATGATGGTCATCATAAAGTTAGACACCATTGACGCGGTGGAATGTTGTGGGAGGTTAAAGATTTAATTTATCTCCGCTATCTTCCCTTTTATACACATAGTTTCACTGGCCGTCCAGACCCTCGCTGTTAATTTAATTGGCACCCTTGGTCTACTAAATATAAAACATATTCAGCAGATTGTTTAATCGCAACAAACGTGAACGAAAGATGGTAGACAGATATTTTGTCTGCTCTTAAAAAACACCTACCCGCAGAAACTTTAGTTTACACGGAAACAGTCGCATGCAACTCTGCCGAAACATCGACGAGAACAAATAATAAATAGTAAAAATAGTAAATGTCCAGATAACAACGTTACCTCATGAACATTTTTATATAACCCGCAGACCACATCTAATAACAATCTAATAATATCTTGTATATACCAGTCATTCACAACCTAAGTGTGTTTATCGACTCATTTAGATATTAAATAGTATTTCTAAGTTTCTAGGAATACTATCACTATTCGTGTCGTAATAATTATCATCAAGGCAATATGCAGTCCAACAATTCATTAGCTACTATTATTCATAAGCTGTGAAAGTGTATAAATAAATATAATACACAAAGTAAAAAAAGTAAAAAAAAAAAAAAGTAGTTAAATACAGCGGTCTCGGCGCGGAATACAATTTTGTTCCTTTCGGTGTCGAGACCCTTGGCCCGTGGGGTCCTAGCGCGCTCAACTTCTACAAAGAAATCTCCAAGAGACTGGTTGACGTCTCAGGAGACCGAAGAGCTGGCAGCTTCCTCGCTCAACGTATTAGCCTAGCAATACAAAGAGGAAACGCTGCCAGCATCTTGGGTACAATGCCGCAGGGGCCCGTTTTAGATTTAATTTAGTTTTTATTAAATGTTTAAGGTTTTTATTTTAAGTTAGATTATTTTATTGTTTTTCTAAATTATTTTTATATTATGTTTATACACAAATAAATCTCATCCATTAGAAATCATATCATAACCCTCCGCATTTTAATAAAAAAACGCCTTGCCTTTCATCCGACGGATGGCTTCAACTCTTTTACGAGAAACGAAATACGTTAGAACAACCTATTAAAAAATTTAAAAGTTAATTTATTAGGTCTGCGATTTGCAAGGGATCGTCCAATTTGCATTTTTTTTTCGACTGCCGTAAAAGTGAGGTTTTCAATTTAGTAATATTTTTCTATGTTTATTTTCACATAACTCTTTCATTTATAAACCTATTAGAATTTATTTTTAACTCTCAGATTGGTCCTATAGAAATTTTTAAGTTTAGTTTAATTGTGTTTCATAAGTAATTATTACGTGTGTATGCTCATGAGAAAAAAAAATCTAGTATAAATTATCCGTAAGGACCTTTAATTGGCTTCATCATCGCAGCCATATGACGTCCACAGCTGGACATATGCCTACCCATATAGGGGGGATTCACCAATACTCGCCACGCTTGGTAAGCGGGTTGGCGAGCGCAGTATGATTTCCTATCCTCAGAGGGCGCTGCTGCCCACCTCCTGGTACGTGATCCCTTAACCGACTCTTACGGCACCCACGGGAAGAGATGGGGAAGTACTATTCTAGGCTGGTACCACCACGGTACATATTACAAACTTTTGGCTTCATGCAGCTATTCAAATATTATTGTAAACATCACTACCGTCGGTCTTCCAGAAATAAATAAATAACTAAAAGTCGCGGAATTAACACTAAATATTGTTTATTAATATCTTTTTTTGATTCTGATCTTTTTAAAATGCACCTTTTTCACCACAGGGCATTATTTTATTTTTATATTTTTCTACATTCGGTTTTATAGTTTTTAAACTACCCACGTAATGACCACACCTAAAGGTTTAAGTTGGCCTGGTTTGGCAGTAAAAAATAATCTTGACAATATCAATTATGCAGAAGGATCTCAGCCACTGAGGTGACTGACAACTTCCTGAATGTTTCATGAAACGCCTTTCACCTGACAGAATGTTCGTACAAAGAAATTTTGAAGGCTATTTAATTATTTATCGTGACGGTATCTTCAAAATGGAACAAATGTACGGTAAATAATCTGCCATTCCATTTCCAGAAGCGACAAACACAATGTTTTACCAAATTTGTAATATTTTATGCTGTATGTAGGTATAGATCTAGCGTTTCATCTATTACTTGTCTATGGTTTCCTACTACTATCGCACTTGATGGTCAGTAATGATGTGTTTACTACTAAAGAGATGCAATATTATTTCTTTAGTTTCCAATTCATTTCGCTAATTTTCGCCAAAACAAAACGCGCTCTCAATAGTCGAAACACGTTCGTAATAAGTAATATACAATATTTTTGACATGTCGCCGTGGCTCAGTCGTCAGTCGGATGAATTCTTATGCCCAGGTCCCTGGGTTCGAATCCAGGCAGCGTCAAACATTTAAGTGATGAGCATGGATGTTTCTCTCGGGTCATAGTTGTTTGCTGTGATGTGATTGTGAGTGTCCATGCCTCCCACGACCCAGGGAATCTTGATTCGGGGGTATCTATAAGTATGATTAAAATAATCATGACAATAATAATAATGTACTTTCGATCGACTTTACCGACGAAAGACTTAAGATCTCAATTTGTGCTAAGTTCTGTAGGTAGTCCTAAAATGTATTTATACGAATAACATTCTTAAGTTCTAAGGTGTAGCACGCAAACTTAGAAGGTACCTACGTATTCACTGGTGACCTATCGGAAAACACAGACTCGGACCGTGAGTTTCACTCCCTGGCAGTACAAAATATTAAATTATTGTTATTACCAATCTATATTGTATCTATTTCCATTACCATAAAACACGTTGATATATACACACATAAAATTGGTAGGATAGAAATAACAGCTAAAAAAGGGATCGCCCGATCAATCTTTTATAGGACCTTTATGACTTTTATGTACCATTGATAATAGATTAATTGTTGCAAATTATATTAGAAATATAAAAAAAAGATGTCTTCACCTTCATATTTTTATTGAAGTAACATGTCAATGAAAGTTTTGAAGCAGAACTGAAAATACAAAATTAGATTATTGTGTTAAATTAAATCTTTATAATACTACTTTCTACAGTATTAATGAATTTGTAAGCAGTTCAAGTGTGACGTAAAAATATGTACTGACTTATATTTTTATTGTATAGATATACATTTATATTTACTATGTATCTTGTTGACTCGATGTGTTCATCTAAATATTATTAGCATATGTTATTTCCCTACACACTCAGTGTAGGCTATTATTATAAATTTAAAGCTTTTGTGACGTGTACTGTAATATGAATAAATATGAATATGAATATACTATATTTCGTTAGAGTACCTATTTTAACATTAATCACATAAGAATCATCCTCAAATGCAATCTTGGATTCGTTTGGACTAAGTTAGTAAGATTGGCGCATTCGACTATAGTCGAATAGTCCAACTTATGGACATCATATAAACGAAATTTATATGCTGGTATATTATAGCATGTTTTACACAAATTTTTGTCATAACTGCACCTACCATGTTGCGCCTACGATGACATAATTTTCCAAAATACTGTCACTGTTGGTCCTTACACTGACTGCCTCATGCTCGTACCTGAGGAGGTCAGTAGGTAACCGACAGTGATCCCCCATCCTTAAATCAGATGACAAACATACCTTAACATTTTGCGTTTCATAAAAGAGGTTAGGAACATAATAAAAATCATATTCAATTGACCTACCTAAACCTTGCGCCCCAGTTGGATGCAAACCTACTTGGCCGAGAGCCAGATATATTAGTTAGTATATTACGCTAGTATAGCAAAGGTGCTTATAATTTTGAGAACATACAGTCGGTAGATTGTGGCGGGAAATTTGGTATGCAGACGTAAGTTAAGTTTAACCTTCCTAAATGAAAGGTTCTAATTACAACTCTTAAAGCTCATAACAACAAAAACTAGCAACCAGTGGGTTAAAGCGATGATAGCTCAGCGTTGGAAGCGTTGGCTGTTAAACTGACGGATGCGGGTTCAATCCCCACCAAAGTCTTGAGCTTCCGGGGAAGGTAACTCTAACTTCTAACTTCGATTTTAAGGCAGTATTTAAGTATTAATTATGTAAATTTGTTATTATGATAATAAATAATAAATAAATAAAACACCGTTATCGTTCATCGTTACCTTTATCAAAACCCCAGTATAGTGGTAAGATACTTTCGTGTAGATACACGATACAAGATACAATTTTTCAACTTGAGGGTGATAGCTAGCACTTAGTGTGTTCAGACAGCAGGACTTGAGAGCCAGAAAACATTCTAGGTCTAGCGTGATAACATCTTCGACCACATCATCACTAACCACCAAGTGAAAAAAAGAATAGGAAAACGTAACAAACTAGGTAAAATGGGAAATTTCGCTTCATTAGCGATCACATTCACAATCTTCAATTAGTAAGGTGCCTTCTATTACACTAAATCATAGGGATAACGGAAATTGGCGGAATTTTGGGGCTGAGCTTTCCGCTTTCATCCAATAACTTGCAACAAACTAAAAATGACTAAACTAAAACTGTCTTTTTTTACTTGGCACTATAGAAAAATGCAATCGAACGGAGCGCCATCTGCAAATAGCTTGACTTCTTCTTTTCTATTACATTTTTTATTTCCTAACTTCTTCTGGACAGCTCAGCCGAGTGCCAACTGAAAGCTGGAATCAGTCGAAAGTTGGGCCGTGGAAATAATTGAGAGTGACTCACTGGTTTTGTAGGCTTCAAACTTTGGAAAAAAACCATCGGCTTGGCAACTTAGCAATGCAATTTTGATCTATTTCCAGTATCAATTTTCTATGTCGACCAGACTAGTACAATGCAGCATCAAGTACAATGCGCCATAGGCACAAGGTAGACATCTCATAGCCTTCATGCACTAAGCGGTTTATTAGGTTTAATTAAGCGTAACTGTCACTGCCAACGTTATGGTTTTATATTCGACTAGCTGCGCCCCGCAGTTTTATCTGCGTGGTGATGATTGAAGATGTTTATGATGATGAAATGAAGCCTATGTATTATTCCGGGACCTGAAGTATCTACAGTCACACTGACGCCCACGTTGAACTTCGGGAGCTACATTGAGTCTAAAGCTTAATCGGCTGCCAAAAAGTTGGATATTCTTGCCAAGGTCAGACAGTATTTCACGCCGGGGCAGTTGCTTAATCTGTATCAAGCACAAGTCCTGTCGTGCATGGAGTACTGTTTTCACCTTTGGGATGGGTGAGCCAAATACCAACTAGAAGCTCTGGAGTCAATCGAAAGGCAAGCCAAAAGAATCATCGGCTGCAACTCTTTGGTGGAACGTAGGCTTCAGAGCCTTGAACACCAGCGTAGAGTAGCGAGCCTATCGGTTTTCTATCTGGTGCATTTCGGAGAATGTGCACCGGAATTACACAATCTAATTCCACAATCCCCTTTCTATCATCGGTCGACTCGACGTACGGCAATTCGCCATCGCTATATGGTAGATATACCACCTATACGTACGAAGCGTTTTGCTTCCATTTTCTTAATGCGTACTGCCAAGGAATGGAACTCGTTGCCCGAGTCTGTGTTTCCCAATATGTACAATCCTGGAGTCTTCAAGTCGCGAGTGAATAGGTACCTTCTAGGTTTGCGTGCTAAATCCTAGACAACTTCATCACTTAACATCAGGTGAGACAGTTGTCAAACGCAAACTTATAATATGGGAAAAAAAAGAAAAAAAACATAACAAATTTCATCGAAATCGGTGTATCCGTTTTTGGCGAAAAGAAGTAACAAACATACACTTTATTTTTTTATTCACAATAGGCAGGCGTTTGACCACTATCTCACCTGATGTTAAGTGATGATGCGGTCTACGATGATTCACGCCTGCCTAGAAGATACCTGTTCACTCGCGACTTGAAGATGCCCAGATTGTATTCATGTGGAAACACAGACTTAGGCAATGAGTTCCACTCATTAGCTGTACGCACTATGAATGTGGAAGCAAAACGCTTGGTGCGACAGGGTGAAACGTCTACCATGTATGGATATTATGATACACATAAACTTTCGCCTTTATAATATAAGTAGGATAGGATAGTGACGAGGCGATCGCGGCTAATATTATTTATTTATTTATTGAGAATAGACAAACGTCTGAAACCTGTATAAGCCGACATCGAAAACATATGAATGTAATGTTTAAAACATTTTCTTGAAAAAAAGGGAAATTTCTACGAGACCAATTTGGAAGTAGGTTTTATTTTATGCATTAACTGTTTGAATTTATTTTCTCTTTGTTAAAGTTTAGAGGTAGCAACCTACCTCTTATCCGTGGTAAATTACGCACAATTTTTTTAAGTGAAAAAAAAACCCTGATACAAAGACATATGTAATATGTACTTATATAAATTTGGAAAATAGAACCTATCGTTTTAAAAAAGAATTTTCTAATCGTTTCCCAAATGACGAAAAATATAGCTAATGCAATCTCTTACAGACAATCTACGCATGGATGGGATAGGCAAAAAAATTGTGAATCTGATATGCAAGACGATCTAGTATACTTTATACCGTAATATAGGTATATTTTCAGTCGGCAACGGCCTTGATGTCAGGTAAAATTAATTCTAAGCACCTCATAACGAGAGACAGCCTTTCTGCCCTACCGCTCTTGAAGGTCGACGCAAATTTATACGGTACATTGCGTATTCAAAAAGGGTCCCTGACAACAAAATATATTGTGAAACTGATTACAATAAATGTAGCCTGAGAGGAAAATAAATAATCAACGCACGCTGAGAGCATTCGTCAATCGAGGCGTCCGCCTCACCGCGCGCGGCGCGCCTTCTTGATTCCCTTTACTCGCCCACTGAAGATTTAGGACATTTTTCCTGCGCTACTACAATCGGAACCTGCAACCGCAATTTTATAATTCACAAAAGGTCTAATTTTCACTTTTTCTAACAAAACTTTACAAAATTTTGGGTTGTAAAAAAATACACTATAATACAGAACTTTGATATTTTAAGTTCATAAGTAGATGTATAAGCTTATATTGAATACACAATTTAGAGTTTTGAATTTGAAGGCACTTGCTCACTAAAAAGCGTTTAGCATATGGAAATTCACTAAGAAGAGTTATCTATGAGAAAGCTAGATTTCCATAATTATTTCAAAATGCCAGAGCCGCTATATGAGGAACTTTTACGTTCAGTAAACGGAATACATGCATGAGAGAAGCTATTTCACCGCATGAATAAACCAATGTAACGTGATATTACGATTTTTGGCTACTCGCGGCTCATAATGACATATGTACGAGTGGAGACGAGCTACGAGCAAGATTTTAAGCCGGTTGGATCGCTGACGACATGTGTGGACTGTGGCGGTTCAAAAGTACGGGTGCATATAAAATATGTCACTTTAGACATTAGGCAGTTGTTTTGCACATTGCTCAACATGTCATGACAAGCTCCAAAAGATTATTATTTTTTACACACTCTTTCCCCCACACTAGGATTCCCTGTGTCGTGGGAGACATGGTCACACACAATCACAGCACATAAACATCCAAGACCCGGGAAAAACTCCTACACTCATCGCACAAATGTTTGCTCCTGCCGGGATCGAACCCAGGGATCTGGAGACCTAGAAGTTATGTCACTTACCACTGAGCTACGGCAACCGTCATTTCTCAATATATGTATATCTATGAAGCTATCAAGAAAGTATTTGCATGAATCTAAATATAACGACATGAGAAATATTGTCGAGAATGAGACGCGTCGCGTCTCTAAACGTAGATATTCTGTCGGCGTCAAAAACCCCACAAACTGATCAGAACGTTTCGTATTCTAACACGATTATGTACGATTGGATGCGTCGCGCCCTCTGGGGGGTATTGTTTGCCGACAGATTAATCTACGAATGTGGGAGCAAAAGGAGGAGAAAATAAAACACGATAGCAAATATCCAGATATTAGTGAGCTAAAATTCTTATCAAAAATCAAATGGTGAAACAATATTTTGATGTTTTTACCAAGTCCAGCCTTGAACTAAATCTTTAAGGACGTTTTTAGAGATTTTCTATACTCAAACTAAACTTAGGTACAATTCAAATGTATTTATTTCATCCAGTCACAAAGGTGATAGAAATAAAATAAATAAATAAAACATTACCTAGACACACAACTTAGTTTAAAATTGCAGTCATTTTGTCACCAAATGACATATAGTCCTCACAGTTTGTAAATGCTTCTTATTAATAAAAGAATTTCCAGATTCATAACGTGAATTTTATAGATTCTTAAAGACATGTAATTGACAAACGTAACCAAATATTGAGTGTGAGAAGGAAAAAGAGAAACCTGTGCCCGAAGCATGAATAACTTCATAATCATCGTATCGCAACACAATCATCACATCGCAATCGTATAAACAATTTAATAACGCACGTACTGTACGCAAAAAAAAACTTCTGTGCCACAGTTATACTAGATAAAAAAAACAAACAGAGTACCTTCAAATTTACCCATGTTTTGCAAAATGATTTGATTTGATTACATATTATATGAGTGTTATTACTGAGTTCAATTGCTTCACGCTGCGATACGGCTGCGCTACAACTGCGGTAGCGATTCCTGCTTCGACTACGGATGTTAACAGGTTACCACCTACATCCAAACTTAAGCAAATACGTGTCCTTTATAACTGGCGATACGGTCGCGTCTCGAATGGCACACTTCTATTGTTCGATTTTCAAAAAGAGGTGGTGTGATCGCAGATGTATAAATAAAAAAAAGTTGCACAAATCTATCTCGTAGCATAACGAACTGCGTTCAAGTTTGAAAAACATAATGTGCAGTGTGTTCCGGTAGATGTCGTTAGCATTCTACATGATTCTACCTTGGACCACTTCATCGCTGACTTCCTAGTTTGATAGTGATCAAACACTACATGTAGTCAGAAAGAGAGAGATATATAGATATACTAGTTGCGCCCCGCGGTTGTACCCGCGTGGTGATGAAAAACGGTGATGATGAAAATAAGCTTATGTCCAAGGTATAAGCTATCTTCATACCAAATTTCATGGAAATCGGTGCAGCCGTTTGAGCGTGAAGAGATAAAAACATACACAAACTTTCGCATTTATAATATTAGTAGGAGGATTTATATCGACGACACATTTACGACACATTTTTATTTTATTTTATTTGTCACACTTAGACCCCCGCACTAGGATTCCCTGTGTCGCGGGTGTCATGGACACACACAATCACAGCACACAAACACCCAAGACCCGGGACAAACATCTACCCTCTCGCACAAATGTTTGCTCGTGCCGGGATTCGAACCCGGAGACACAGAAGTCATGTCAATGACACAAACCACTGCGCTACGGTGACCGTCATCACATTACATGTTTATTACATAATAAAAATAGGTATTAGTAGATATCAAGTTTAAAAATACTTTCACCTACTTTCATTATTCTAAACACGTATATTTATAATGAAACTTGTTTCTTTTTATAAACACCCCCGATTTATTGTCTGCCAGCCACGTCTCGCAACTTTACAGAAAGAGCTTAACCAGTTGACGTAATAGAATGCAAAGCCATATTTTACGTTCCGCTGGGAACGGCAAAAGGTGTTCACTTATTCAGGCAGGCTTTTTGCAGAATAGCTGCGGCACAACGCCGACGCCAGCGAAGCGTGACTGCAGAGATGCAGAAGCTAGGAATGATTCATTTAGATTAAAATGTGCACAAAAACGGAGAGTGGTTTTCTAATTTCAGTATATTAAACATTTCATGACAAAAAGTATAGTGTCGTTGTGACAACAACTTTACCCAGAGGTTAATTTTTGATGTATTATTTAAAATGAGTGTACTTTCGGATATTGCTATGTAAACACACTGTGTGTTAAATAACTAGTCGACTTTGAAAAAATATTTCACACTTTTGAGTGTTGAAGTCGTTTCCATTTTTTGGTAAAAAATTCTGTCATTGACCTTTGCATCTCACGGGATCAATTGTCATTGTGTATATTCGCCGATTTCTCCACCTGTAAATATAATGTCATCCACGTATGCGTAGCACTTTTCAGTTATTGGAGTTTCTGGCTCTCAAGCACTGCTGCCGGAAAACGCTATGTGTTTAGTGACGGTTTTCAAACTTGAGAGTCTCTACCACCATGCTGGAAATTTGATAACGATGTTATCTTCACCGGAAGCCACCCCACCGTTGGTGGGGATCGAACCAGCGAGCGTCGACTGTTTGACAGCCGACTCTCCCACCGCTGAGCTATCATCGCTCCAAAAGGATGGTGATAAGGGACTACCTATTTACCTGGCTAGCTATCACCTTCAAGTTGTGTTCATCTTGACATACGCTAGATCTATAATGTTAAAAATAATCAAAAATAGTCATATTTTGCATAATATAATTAAAAAGCCGCAGTAGCTCGCTTTTCTACGAATTACTGTTCATGGCTAAATAATTCGCTAGAATAATAAATTTCGTCACCTGAAGGTATAATTAGCAGAATTTGAATACAATAAATTGTAAGTAAACAGATATACTTCTAGTCTCATATATATTATCATTTAGGACAAGGTGTTACTAATTGGAACGTAGTAGATATTATTTTGCCAAGTGTGTAATTAAACCAAATAAATATGTAGGTTACTGAAAAGACCCAATTAATATTTTGGTAATTATGGGATTACCATAGATTCAATTTAAACAATGAATAACGGATTTACTAGCGTATATTTATTATTGATTTCAATGTTTGAAACCCTTGCAGATAAAAATTATAAGCCGACTTTCAAAAATGAAGGAGGTTAACAGTTGTATTCGGTTGTGTTTTTTCTTGTTTTTTATCTCAGTAGTCCGTATATTCTTTGAAAATGCCACTAGCAGGCCCCCGTCCAAGGCATGACAGAGAATTACGCTCCTTGATATGTTTAAACTGCACGGGTAAAATATCCTACGAGCGTTTCTTTAACTTTTAAACTAAATAATTATTCATCACTATAAAAACTAACAAAAACCTGATTTACTTATCTACCACCGGAAACGACTGATATCTCGAAAAACATTGTAGGTTTTTCTGTTATTTGGTTGTTGCGTATTTTTTTTTCTCATTATACGCTCACACCCATAAGCACTAGAATTTCCTATATCGCGAATTTCCTGTATCGCGGGAAGCGTGGATACACACAATGACGTCAAAAAAAATATCCAAGACCCGGGGCAAACATGCATCCATCAGCATCACATGAGTGAGACCGTCGTCTGTTAGACAACCAAACTAACTAAAATGGTGTTTAAAAGGATTTTTTTATAAATTTGAAATAAAGCCCAAATGTATGACGATGCATGTGATATAATGATAGATAATAAAAACCTTTCGATAGTTTTGAAAATTAAATTGCGAGTAGGTACATTACATTACCTAAATAACATCTCATGAAATCTGGCGCGGACTAAACCTACCCACATTCAAACAAAAACGTTCTAATATTAGGAGTAGTTTTCTACGAAACTGTGTGCCTTGGTGGTACTGGCCGAGAGTTCCGTGGTGGTACCGGCCTAGAATAGTACTTCCACAACTCTTCCCAAGGGTGCCGTAATAGTCGGCTAAGGGACCACGTACCAGACGGTGGGCAGCGCCTTCTGAGGATTAAAAATCATACTGCGCTCGCCAACCCGCCTGCCAAGCGTGGCGAGTATTGGCAAATCCCCCCTATATGAGGGAGGCATATATCCAGCAGTGGACGCCCCATGGCTGAGAGAGACAGAGTTTACGAAACAGGATAGGGCTTTAGTGTTATTAAAGAATTTTACTTAGATAAAAGAAAAAAATTAAATGGAAGAATTACTATTTTTGTATAAATATGACATTAATACGAGTACCCGAATCACCCTTCAATAATTAATTATATAATATAAAAAAATAATTCATTTCAACGTTTAGATATAAGTAAGTATCTATAGGTATATTTGCGTCAATAACAAGACCTTTCAAAAGCAAGCTTGAAAATATGAAAAGTGGCTCGAACAGACACGGTATAAAGTGTTCAGCGATGCGATGAAAGAAGTTTCCCGGCATTGTTCCTTCCGACCGCCTGGGGGCAAATCGCATCAATCTCATCTATTTTTTACAGTACCATAATACAATGTAGATCATCAATGCGTGCAAATACAACTTTAAAAAATACTCTGAACAAATTCTTTTTGTCTAAGTTCCCATTCTCACTTTTTAAGTTTTGTGCGAGAAATAAGTAGGCATAAAAACGACTGAGAAATATCATAATGTTTTCAGGTTTTCATTTCAAACTCGGTACTTAGAAAAAAGTTACAGTAGTAACCTACAAAAGGCTGTTAAAGGGAGGACAAATCCTTAACAATTTAAAGTTAAAAGAATATTATTATATCAATATCCCACGTTAAATTTCTACAGTGGCTCCACCACCATGCTGTCTCGATTTCTGATCGCCATTTTAAGGATATGGTCCCGGATGATCTTGTCCGTTCTAAGAACTATCTTGTTGCTCACAAACTGTCCAATGGCGTCATTTCCTTCGTCTGCGTAGTAAGTGAAAGTCCCGTTGTGACGTGAAACTGCAACGAATCCGTGCGGAACGCTCTCATGCAGCTTCATTTTTCTTGATTTTGTGTTGATAGCAATTACCGGCTCGTACTCTGCGCTTCATGAATAGTAAGTGTACGTGATTCTGTTCTTCCCTCATGGCCCTGGTTGGTTAGGGTCTCCTTTTCTTCCTGGGTATGTACCAGGAAAAGGGTGTAGGGGAGGTATTTGAGGCACCCGTGTACTGCTTCAGCTGTAGGTACCTAACGCGGAGCCGAGGAATGTATAATAATATCTGAGCGTATTTCCCTCAGCTTGTACGCGACATCCAATGGGCTTCAATGCATACATAACATCTCCTGTATGATATTCGTGTCCAGATTCGGGCGGTTGTAACAGCTAAAACAGATTTTCTCTATCGATATAGGGTAGTAATACTTGTTTTTAACTTAATACGCAGACAAGAGTTAGTGTGAGGGGCGATACAGAGTATCCCAAACTCACGTAGTCTCGGGGTCCCTACCCATAGTGTTTAACCTGGCTGGCTCCCGCTAGAAATTTGAGGGAGCTCCTGAGTGGAGCAAGCCACACGAGGCCCGGAATAGCGAAGGTTACGTTTCTAAACATTACCCTTTATTATATTAATAAAATCACCGATTTACATTCATTTTTATCTATCTACCTGTATCGTAATGCAGTTGAAATCATAACTACATCGGAGTAAATTACGCAGAATATTTTTTTTAATGATTGTCTGTTTTTCATGTTAAATTCAGAGACTCCTCAATAGTTTCCTTCTGGTCATCACGAGTAGAGTATGAACCGTGTCTTTGACGAGCAGCATGCGTGGATGCTCTAAGTCTTTTGTATATAGCAAATCACATTAAGTATTGTTTATAAACTTTCATGGCTTTTCATAACAAAAATATTGGTTTTTGTTTTTTGAAATCGCATTATATGGGATTCTGGTGTTACTTTTTCCGTTATGCCTTTGTGCTGATATAGCATGCCGCATAGAACTATTTCATGGGAACCCATTATTTAAATATGTCCATGGACACTCATAAGATACATAAATGACAAGAATACAAATTGAAGTTAAAATGCAATAAGAGAAACTCAATTGTTAAGCTCAAGCTTTGAAAACAAGTAACTTCATCACGTTCTTAAGCCGGCCGAGACGAGGCGAGCTGGAACTTCGACGACGGTGCAAGTAGTATAGTTGTCTGTGCTTCGAACTCCGTTCTACAAAATCACAAAGGTTCTTGCTTAAAGCTATATCGTCAGGTCACAAGCATTAATCATTGTTCTCGGAAACTTCATTTGTTTTATTCAGGTCGAGCAGGGTTAATCTATAAAGGGGATCTAGGTGTAAAAGCGCCTATATATTACAAAAAGTAAACTGTATGTACACCATATTTTTTAATCCTTTACAGATCTCGTTTCACCACTCCACGGCTAGCGATAATGCAGTCAAAGATGCAATTACGCTAGATCTAAAATGTTAACTAACTCTCATGCATCATGAACATTGAAGACACGGCTTGCTGAAAAATACCCTAGCACCGCGCCATAGGTCTGAAAACGGCGTAACCTTCACCGGAAGCCCAAGCTGAGGGTCGGGTTTGAAGCAGCGACTGTCAGGACAACAGCCGACGGTTAATCACCTAGCTATAGACTATTATTGCTTCAAAGTATAATAGGGTAACAACACTATGAAAAATATATATATATATATATATATATATATATATATATATATATATATATATATATATTTTTCATAGTATATATATATATATATATATATATATATATATATATATATATATATATATATATATTTTTTTTTTTTTCATAGTGTTGTTACCCTATTATACTTTGAAGCAATAATAGTCTATAGCTAGGTGATTAACCGTCGGCTGTTGTCCTGACAGTAATATATATATATATATATATATATATATATATATATATATATATATATATATAAGCACGTACACGAGTATCTATACAATAGTTTTTTGAACCCGTAGCTATCGAAGCCATAAATTTAATCATTCCTAAACCTAGTGTAATATATTATATTTTTCATAAGAGTTTTCCTAATTTAGCAAGGACTCTATATTGCATATAGTCTAATTTTCCTACAGTCACCCCTCCAAGTGGTAACCGCAAAGTACTTTAAGTAATTTAAATAACTAAAATATAGCAGTCTAATTCTGATAATTAATTACGAACAATAGGAGAAACAGTTTGGATAGAAAAACATCTTTTTGTATTTTTCTATTTTATGGTAGTACCTACCTATAGTATGGTAGGTAGGTACGTAGTATGGTATAGCAGATTGTAAAAACAAATGAAAAGCGCATCCTAAAAAGGATGATCGTTAAATGTTTTTTGTTTCTAGTACAGCCACACCTTTTATTATTTTTATTCACACATCCTTTCATTTTTGCCATGCAATTTCATGCTAACGTTTTATATAAAGGTATTTTTCCTATTTTGTTATTGTACATACAAACAACCTTTCTTTTTGATGTGAGAATGTCAGAAGGTAAAATTATTACCGCGATGATTAGATAAATAAACCATGTTTCGGGGGGTTTCTCTGACGTTTTGAGGTGAATTTCCCTTGGAGAAACATCGCTCCTGGCCCGATTATTTAATTACATTTACATCACACGCGAGGATGTGGAAATGGTAAATGGTAGGTGTCTCATACTCACAATTTGAGCAGAGGTATATTGTGATGTGTAGGGGCTTATTTTTGACAGATCAAAATAGGTATTTTTTTTTTATTTAACATTTTATAACAGGACTATTCACACGTAAAACTCTAAATAATGAATTAGTACTGAACTCAATAACCTGGACTTATAATTTTCTCCATCGAAGCAGGTCAAATATTTGATAAATTATTCATAAAAAGAGGCCAGATGATGAAAAAAAAATGAAAAAGCTACTGCTACCGACGCTCTTGTATGAAAGCTCCGATGAGTGTGGGTGAAGCAAAAGAAGAGTGTCGGAATCACAGCAAGTGGAGATCTGTGATCTCTGTCTATCCCTACGGGAATGTAACTTCCATTATGCTACTGTTCAAGTTCAGATTGTGAAAATATCAAAGATATTCAGTACGTTTTGATGAAGTGTGTGGAGAAATAATGCTACAGAAGAACTGGTTTTAATCAAGAGAATAATAATGTATTGGTGTTGGAGTGTGTGCGCATTCATTCTCCTTGCGATTCCGAAAAAATCTGATCTTAAATTATATATTAGAATGGCAGAGGCATTACAATAACGTAATAAGTTCAAAAGTTTATATTCTCCTTTTACCGGATGAAATCATCGCTCAGAGACAAACCCAATAGCACGCCGCTTAAGGGGTTAAGGGGTGCCTATGACATTACAGATGTTGGCGGGTGTTCAAGGTGTTTAAATATTACGAAATAAATTAAAAAGTTACATTATAATACAGCTTCTTCTATGGAAAACTATACCATAATGTATTTTTTTTACCATTAAGGTACAACTTCAGCTGTACCAAGGAGGTTGCAATAAGTGTAAGCATAATCTGTGAACGCAGCGCAACATTCAAGGGCGATGTTCATGCTGTAATTTTACGTAATATTCATTATATACATAATACTTGATATATTTTGTTCTATATACTGTAAGGTGTAGGTAATACTAATGTTGATAATGATATGCATAAATTACTATTTAACACATTTGTGCTGTAAAAGTACGAAAAAGCGAAGTAGTACTTATAGAAATGAATTATTTTGTTATGTTACACCTGACTATCTTCTACTTATTGATTTAATGAGAACTATTTAAACTAAAACAACAAACTGTTTTGAAAGTTTTAAGAAAAGGCGGTCCAAGCGTGTAAAACGAACATAATGTTATAAATATGTTCGTTCAATCAATCAAATACAAGATTGTAACGCTGAGTTGTACAAATAATGTATGGATCTATGATAATAAAGTAATTGAAAAATAAATTAATCAATCAATAAAATGTCGTCACGAATCAGTGGGAATAAGTACATACTATAATAGTTCAACTATACAAAATTTCGATAAAATAATGAGGAAAAAAGCAGTCGATATTAATGGAAACAGCTAGAGACGACAGTCGTTAATGATAATCATCGGGTACGACAAAGTGAGGACGCGTCCTAAACCTTGAAATGTTTATCTATTCAACGGTGTCGTTATCGAACTGTCCCAGTATTTTCAAAGGCTTGCAACTTGGAAAGGGAGAGTCGTTTCCAGTTATCGCTGTAATCCGTCTGTCTGTCCTGGAAAGGATTACGGTATTGGATATCTGTCTGTGTTGATTCTCTTTGATTATCAAGAAAATGGTGATAAGACTAGGTAAGTATATGATTTTAGTAGAGTAAACTATACAAACTTTCAATAAATATGCATTGGTATTGATGCTAAAATGTAATGTAGTTAGAAAAGTATATATACTTCTCAATATGCTGGGAATCAACGTACACGACGCATCCGTATATAAACTATAGGGTGTGGTTGACAATTATTATTATTATTGTACGTGGAAAACTCGAGAGAAATCTAATTAAATTAAGTGTGTATCACTATTGTGTTTGAACGTGCACTAGCAATATTATATAGGCGAAAGTTAGTCTGTCGTTTATCGTTTGTATGTTTGCCATCACGCTGAAAAGGCTGAAGGATTAAAGTTTCGCCTTCACAATATTAGTGTGATTATACATACGTTAGTTTCATCAAAAAAACATCTCCACGTTCCCAGCTTTAATGCTGAGTGACAAGGTCTCGCGCGGAATGTCGGATGTCCTGCCGTGCGTCTGCAAGACGGACGTCGTATGATGTCTTGGACCATTACTCATTGTCTTGGCATTGAATAGCTTGCCATGCCACGAATATAAATCTCGCGCAGGATTTGTGATCCCTTCCGAAAACAGGATATGACGAGTGCGGGTACGATGGAATGAAATTGAGCGAAGATTTTCAAAACAACTAACCTATGTTAGAGCTTATTTCCTTTCGGGAACCTGGTGGTAGAACAGCATGGAAGCTAGCATTTTTATTAGACAAGTCATCAAACAAATAAAGCAGGCAGACAATAATGTAACTCCAGTCTGTAAGTTCCTCACTTGTCAAGGATAAAAGGTTAGAGTTAGTAATTAGACGTAGAAAGTAAGTAAATAATAGTCGTGATATAATGCGCGCCTTTATGTGTAGCGATGTATGCGTGTGTAAGTGAATAAAATACAATACATAAAATAATATATAAATCAAAATTGGTGTTATGAATAATATGATGATTTTAGTTTTGATTATAATATACTAGTTAGATGAAGCGGTTTATAATCAATGTATAAGAATATCACAGGACAATTTTTTATTTCCTCAATCATTTTAGTCCGTTATTTATATTTTAAAGATTACACTCGGCGCGGCGTATGCATTGTAGAATATGTGTCTAAAATACAACAACCCTTTTATTCTTATATTTGAACTACTCTTATGTTTAGTGGCCGTAGTTTACTCGAATTACATAATTTTTTATAATATATGTTTCGATTTTCCCACATTTGAACTAAAATATTTCTTATAAAGAACGTGGCTTAAATAAAAATATCATTAATGTAGATTGCGTTTAGATTTTACTTCACCATAATGTCAACCAAACTGTCATTCGGGCTCATATCAGACAGTCTTGATTACTGTCTGTATATATGAGTCGTTTATGGTGTTTCTAAAATGATTATTACTTTATTTTATACTAGCGGCCGCTCCGGCTTCACACAGGTAAAAAATTTTAAAATTAAAAATTATAATCAATGTTGGTTCCTCAATTTTTTGAAAGTATAATATAACCTATGTTACTCAGGGTGAATGTAGCTTTCCAATGATGAAAGAATTTTTAAGATCGCTCTAGTTCTTTTTAAACCTATTCGTTACAAACATACAAATCTCTCCTCTTTATAATATTAGTATAGATAATTGTTTCTTTTGTACTACTAGCATATTTTTACGATACTAACAATGGACTATGTCTGATGTTGAAATCACATACGACAATTTAAAAATTAAAGTCGCATTTTCTACTTACCAGTAAAGCATAATCTGAATCTGAGGAGTCCGAGAATATTATACTATGTATAATGAATATTTTATGTCGTATCATTAGATAGAACGTTTTTATAAATAAATAAAAGCCTCTTTGAAATCTATTAGTAGGCATTAAAAATTTAAGAAGTTCAACAAAAAGATGCTGAGAAAGAGAAGTAAAATAAAATTATCAGGCCCATGATAAAGTTGAGATCACATTTAATTGTTCTATAATGTTAGTATTGTCCGTCGAATCTTGTTCTCAAGTAAGTCATTTTCATTAGGCACATAATAAAGATTTCTTAAGCTATTGATAAGGATAGAACCGTCAGCGTGATAACCGACACGCTAGGCTATCGTCGCTTCAAAAGTTTGTGTTGTTAGAAAAAACATATGTTAGTTAAACATAGAAAAAACGATGCTAAAGTAGTTAAGGGTTAATTACAGGATGGTGATATACAACTATCACCTTCCTGGTTAAGGAGATAAAGTTGTGTGGTAAGGGTGGTAAGGTTAACAAATGACGTGCTCTAGAGAAGGAAACGCTCTCCATCATTCAATGATCCGTGCGCTGCTGACGGATACCCAATTCTGTTTCTTCGTTCATCCTGGGCTAATCACTTCCCAAATTATCATCTTTCTAAATCATTTTGGCTGACAAACTAATTACTTTTAGAGTAAAACTGTATTCTCAAATATACGTAATACGTCAAGAATGGAAGGATATAGTTATTTGTCTTCCATGTGGGTAAAGTTGATTTTAGGCGAGAGTGCTTGGATTAAACCCTTAGCAAGCAAAGGGTTGAACCCTGAGCGAAGCCAAAAAAAAAACAAAAGTATCAAATGCTAAAAAACTTTACACATGAGTGAAACACACCAATTTTCACCACACTAACTAACAAGGAACTTGCAATGCTAGGCACGCGGTGGAAAGGATGTTTTCACAGAATTCTTTCAAAGTCTTTTTTCAAGTGCACTCTTCTCTGCATCTCAATAGATAAATGAAGACATAAATATGATAAAAACACACGCTTAATCAAACATATTATGAATAAAGAGTCGGAGCGGAGATAGGTCGATCGGCGTCCGATCATATAATTCGATCTTAACCCCGAGAAGCGCGGTGCTCCATCAAGTGTTATTTATAGTACATATGGTCAGCAGAGGGGAATAAATGGGGCACTGCAATCACGCACGGTTGGCCATTGGAAGTTCACGGCCGAAACAATCTGCTACAACGGACAACACAACCCTCCTTCATATTATAGGTTATTGAGGGTTACCTCACTGTGCATTAACTCAATATTTACCCACGAACTGATACGCTGAGACTCAATCATTATAAGCCCATATACATAAGCTCGACGATAAGCACGCGTGTCTATCGAAAAACACACTTCTGTCGTCACGGTCGAAGTACGAAGAAGCAAAATAGCATATTGCTGCACTCAAAAATATACGTTCCTTTTATTACATAGTTTTAAATTTACTTCCGTAGTCAGTCACTTTATATGAACTGTGGAAAGCTCCAGACTGCTTTATTCTGACTAGCTAGTAAGTAGATACTAACTATCTGACTCTATACTGAGAGTTTCGACTTCGCTTTAGCTCGTTTCAACTCTTAGGTTGTCGAGTGCATTCGAAATGCGTATAAATGTCTAATATGATATAATATAAAAGATACATTACATTATTTATCAGATATACATTTTGTTTTCTAGGTCCGATGCCCTTATTAAAATAAAATACTAATAACTAATTACAATACTACAGCTACCACAAAAACATTTAAGCAGTCCACTAGCTATTGTCAGCCTATAGATAACTCAAATGCTCTAACCCGCTACTAGTTCGCAACGTGCCCAGAATGCTAGCATCATTGCTACGTTGAATTGCAATGCTGATCGTTGAGCCAAATGTGTGCCAGCATTTTGTTCAGGCGTCGCATCGGTCAAACGCTCTGATAAGTTTTGGAAAATCCGATGGTCCCCGCGGGCCTAATGTCTGTAATGGGGTCAGAACCCCAAACCGTTTAAATTTGTAACCACTACCTAGGTCATCATATTTTCGCAGCTTCAATTGCTCCGCAGAATAAGCCGCCAGCCCTAACATGTGTCGCGGGAAGATGTGACGGCGTCAAAGTGATAACGCATGTAGCGTCGCACACTAACGGCCGCCCTAACTTCCAGGGAATAAGTGTCATACCGTCGTCACGCATGAGACCATTCGGTTAAAAAATGGCTGCAACATTGGCCGACGAATGCTGTCGTTAATGGCGTGGCGGGAAATTCGACCAGCACTTCTGGAACAAGAAAGCCCGCGGTAACCGAGAAGATCAACTGCAGTACCACACTGGCAGAGATGGGTTTCATAGCATTTTGCACCCAAGCGTAAGGTGGCAGCTAAACGAAAAGCAGACGGGTCTAAAAGGTTACCTGTACTAAAAATATTAATTTCGTAACGTTTCGTAATATTTATAAGTAATTTACGACTTGACGCTTTATAATTTTGTGCTACCTTTGCAAGGTTACTTGCCAGTACCCGTTAGCTGTCATCTATAAGGACGAAAGCGAATGAAGGCGTAATCACGCCAGACCTAGAAAATACTCTCACACACAGGATGTTCAGGCAGCAGCTATCCTTGAGAGCCAACACTAGGTCTAATGTAATTTCACCTTCGATCACATCGATCTGGCCAATTACTGAGATAGTAGTGAAATCTAGATCTACATAGTAATGATAAAACTTAAAAAGTTCTTCTCTGAACGTCTCACTAAAAATAGGCGAAATATTCGTTATATTTGAAACTTTCCATCTTCATTGTAAGCGGGGGCTGTCAGCGGTGAAGTCACGATAAATGACTCTATTTGTATAGATTTGTGACCTGAGGGAGGGCGGTGCACCCAGGTTAAAGGGGTTTTGTTCTGGCAAATGACAACATACGAACAGTTGAAAAGGATATAGTGAAATATGGCAACACATATGCTGTTCTCTATTTAAAATATATTTTGAATTTAGTATGTGCTATGTATAGTAGTATGTGCAATATGTATAAACATATTATGTGTCTATATACGCAACAGTACTGAAATATCGAAAGCTAATAATAATAAGCTAATAAATAAGAAAGTATAAGGCCATACTTGGGGGTAATTCTGCTTATTCAAATTAACTAACTTAACTTCAGTTAACTTGACTCTTAAATTCAAATACATAGCTCAATTAAGCTGTTTGCATTGAAGTGCCTACTGAATTTGAGTTTGAACTTGAGACCATTTTAATATGTAACACAAATTTAAGCAGAATCTAGCAATCCTGATATTATCTTTGCTTCTTTCTCTCTCAACAGATTCTTCACACTTGTTTTATTAAAAGTACTATTCGTTCGCCTTTCTCCATGATATTTTAGTCTGCAGCCGTATACCGGCTATATTTACCCATTATGAAAATGTCACTTCATGTCGGTTCAAACATAAAACATCAATGAGTATAGAGAAGGCCTTCATTCAATGAGATTCGTTGGATGAAAGACCGATGAGAATGGCGACAAAGTGACGTTTCATAATGGGCAAAATCCTCGGTGAGGCTGGTGGTCAGATTACATTGACCAAAGTCCTAACAAACACGACTCCCCTATGTACTTAGTGCGAGTTATTTGACGTCCGTAAACAATACAAGTGAGTAAGCGTAGTACAGATCATAGATAACAATTTGTATGACAAGTTCAAAACAACATTTTATTTATTTACAGGTTAGCACTATAATAGTGCACGGAGGACATTACGCTTAGTAGCAGTTTCTACCAGTCATTTTCCTTTCAGCTCCAGTCATCCGCATGGATGACTGGAGCTGAAAGGAAAATGGTAGCAGTACACAAGAAAAAAAAAAACTCAAAAAGTGACACAAAAACAACTATAACAATTAAAAAAATAAAAATGTTAGCTAAGAACCATCTCCATCTCGTCAGCTTTAAAAAAAACACATCGTAAATGGTCCATTTGTTTATGAGCTACGATGCCACATAACCACAGACAAACACATAGAAACGTCAAACTGATAACACTCCTCTTTTTGCGGAGGGGCAGAGTGTTAAAAAAATGTGACGAATAAAATAGATTTTACCTTTTTATGCAAACTGTTACACTTTCTGTGGCATTACGCAATTGCGCTTGTGGAATTTATTATAGGCGTGAAAAACTTACACTAAGCATACTGGGCATTTCACACTCACCCCTTTTCTTTCGTCCAGTTTTTCTGCATCTTCAACTCATCTTGGGGCGTACATATCACGACGAATGTCATTATATCTACAGTTTGTTCTAGTTCATGTAGGCATGTCAATGAATTTCCCCTATGTAAGACTCGCCACCAATTTTGATGAAATGTTATGCGTGTTTTTTTATACTTTATAGATCTAGCATTTGAATACTATCTAACTTAATGGTCAGTGACGATTTGGCCCCTGACCATCCAGAGATGATCCACTGCTTCAGACCAAGTAGAACATCTTCCGGGTCCATTAGTAATTTATATATTTACAGATATCTAGTGCAGTTTACTATTTCTACGATTTTTAATCATTAATGATAGTTGTTAAGTGATGTTTATTTTATTACTGTAATATTTTATGACTCTAGCTATTGTTATATAATCAATCAATCAAATACAAAACTATACAAAGTATACAAATTATTATGCCAGTTGAATAATGGGCGTCTTATCGCTATAAGCTATTCCTTACAGGCAACCTTTATATGCCCAGTAATCATTACACACATGCGGTATTAATGATGAAAAGGAGACACATACAGTGGCTCAATACAATGTATAAGACGAACTTTTGTTATTTCATAATGTATATACAAAAGAATTTGTTTATATTAACTTCTTTTATATGACTTGCTTAATAAATATTTGAGCGCAGTTCTAGTCGGTGCTATACAAAAAAAAATAGTAGTGGGACTATTTAGGCCAATATAAAGGTGTAGTATGTTACATGGTTGGGGGCAAAAGCTCATAATCTGAGGCAGGCAGTAGTCCAAAGAGGCTTTGTGGGTGGAAGTAGGTCGTAGCATCGGCCTGCAATGCGGTGCGATGCTCGTCATAACCAGGGACGTACTATGTATAATATATACAATGTACTTATTATGTAACACAAAATGAATTCAACACGAAGTAAAAATGGAAAAATTATTTAGCCCGAATTCATACCACAACCTTTAGAACATCGTTGGGTCGTTTTGCTAATTAAGCTATCGAAGCACTTCACAAACGGTTCAATTTTTTTCCCATCTTTTCTTTTTCCCATAAATAATATGGACTATTAGATGACAAATCAACGCTACGATTCACCTTTCACAACTACTATATCATCACCGTTGCGCGTGCGAATCGGCTCTTTTTTTTGCTTTTGTTTAGATTTCATGTCATTTTTTATTATAAAATTATGCAATTGCACACAATTTAAGTTAGTTTTTAGATGTAACTTTATGAATTTATGATTTTCTTGGCGGTAAATCACGCATTTCCATTAGCGATACGCACCAGATGAGGTTTTTCATTTTCTTTTAAACAAGCGGACTGATTTTTTTGCAAATGTAAACACCATACTCGTATTTATACATTTGCGATATTTACTATACTAACATTTTCAAATGTAATTATAATGCTTTAAATTGTATTTTTAGATAGTCTCCACAATTACGTCAAATTTAAAAATGCACTCAAAATAAATGTTTAATCTGCCAAACCTCAAAACTTGCCTACTTAGTCCGGCACTGCTCATATTCCGAGCTGAATCTTTTATGACAGGTTGGCGTATGATGAAAGTGGAGGTAAAATGATTGGAGCCGTCGACTGTTAGATTACGGTTGTATGAAACATACGAGGATCATTTAGCGGGTATACCTCCAGCTAGACCTAACGAAGCGAAGGTGTGTTCGGCAGCTTGGGCTTATCGTCATTTGTTTTATTATAACTTGTTTGAATTAATTGAATTGAAAGAATGGTGTTTATTCTGTTATTCTCTGAAATTAACAAACATTCTCCAAAATCTACTCGAATTAAGGTGCGGGTAGTTTTAGTAAGCACAAAACTATATGCGACTTATTTTATGTAAAATTACTATAATTTAATTATACATTATGGTAAAGTTATCGAATCTATTCAAACTTTCGGGTATTTTTACTTTATCGTAACCATAGGTATAAGTAGGGTTTCCAAACAGATATTTCACACATTTTCTACTAATGTAAAAGTTTTAATATATCACCATTTTTTACTATAATACTATAGTTTAATTATACATTATGGTAAAGTTATCGAATCTATTAAAACTTTAGGATGGATATTTTTACTTTATCGTAACTATAGGACATAGGTTAGATAGAACATAGGTAGGGTTTCTAAAATGATATCCCACACCATTTTCTACTAATGTAAAAGTTTTAATATTTCACCATTTTTTAAGCTGGTTTGATTGAACAACATGAAGTATTACCTACCTTTAGTTGAATATGAAATTGGTATAAAAGGTTAATTGTTAATCGTTTAAAGAAAATATTGAAAACATACACATTTCTCACATTTACACGAGTACAGTAGAGATAGAGAGTACACTAACATAAGTCAGTTTTATTCAAAGAAAAGAAACGACTTTATTGCCGCTATTTTACATTTATTTCACACAGGTTAGTTAAGTAAAATTTTAGAGGTAAGGTATTGGTTAATTTTTGCTAAAACATACTCTCGGCATTTTTCTGGCTTCCTCTCTTAACGACTTATCTTTCGACGAGGTCTTCTCTATAATAATTTCTACTTGCTTCTATCTTTTGCTGTACGTATCCATCCTGAGCCTGCTGCTTTATTTAAGTCGTCTTCCCATCACTTTGGTTGTCTTCATTATACTTCTTCTGCTTTCTCATTGGTACCAATAATTATTTTATTAATGAGACCTTTATTCATAGGCCTATTCAACTGACCTTTCAACGGATCTCGTTGCCCGAGTCTGTATCTCCCGATACGTACAATTCTGGAGTCTTCAAGTCACGATTGAATAGGTACCTTCTAGGTTTGCGTGTTACATCCTAGACAACGTCATCACTTAACATCAGGGAGACGGTTGTCAAACGCAAGATTATAATAAGTAAAAAAAAGACATGCTATTTTTATTAATGAAATATTTTGTAACTACTATAATGTATGGATATAAAATCTGACAGTGACGAAGTTAATTTTTTTTCCGCAAAACACACGCAATATAATGAACCCGGTTTTAATATTATGATGTCTCCGAATATTATTATTTTTCATATATATTCCATTTCAACAATATAATTTTATTAGAAATCACGGTTACAAAGCATTCATAAAATAGTAAGGTTTGTACTTAATGCAAAATGTTGTCGTAATACGAATTTATATTTAAGTGATAACCAAATGAGGACTTTTGTATATTAAATATTTTTAGTATATTTGAGGGCATTCAGTTGAAATAGTACATATATCTATGTAAATTGGACCGTACTTATTTCTAAATTGTGGTGATTTAGCATAACGATACAAATTATTCTCTAATGCATAGCACTTTCCGCATAATAATAATGTAACTTTTCAACGAGCGAAAATCAAGTTGTTAATTATCCAGAGAGGTACGTTATCAATATTATTTAGTTCCCCTTTCTATCATCGGTCGACTCGACGTACGGCAATTCGCCATCGCTATATGGTAGATATACCACCTATACGTACGAAGCGTTTCGCTTCCAAATGCTTCCTTCCTCCTTAATGCGTACTGCCAAGGAATGGAACTCGTTGCCCGAGTCTGTGTTTCCCGATATGTACAATCCTGGAGTCTTCAAGTCGCGAGTGAATAGGTACCTTCTAGGTTTGCGTGCTAAATCCTAGACAACGTCATCACTTAACATCAGGTGAGACAGTTGTCAAACGCAAACTTATAATATGTAAAAAAAAAAAAAAAAGTTCGCGAATAATATAAAATACTACGCATGATTTTGTCTACGAATAAAAATATAAATACCTATGATTGATATCATACTTGTTTTGGCTAACCAAAAATAACTACATAGGTAACCTTTCTTAACAGATTTGCGGAAATTCTTCGTCTAAAATGTCCTAGGGCCCATTTTGATGCACCTTAAAGCGCAGGCGAGACTCATCGAAATAAGGCTCAACAAATCAGTCGAAATTGTTATTTTAAGAAGAAAAATAGATGAGAGCATCTCTTTTTTTATACTTTATAGATCTAGAGTTTGACCACTATCTCGCTTGATGGTCAGTGACGATGTGGTCGAAGATGTTATGACTGTAGACCTAGAATACTCGAGTACTCACTGGCTCTCAAGGACTGCTGCCTGAACACACTATGTGTTTGGTGATAGTTTTTCAAACTTGAAGGTGGTAGCTAGCCAGGCGGGTAATCGAAAGTATCCTACCACCATGCACCACCACTCACGTACCACATGCTCTGTACACAATGGTGTAATTACGGAAAAAATTAATGCGCCTTTTTTAAATGCTTATATTAAAGGCAGCAGTAGATTCTTTGAAATAGATAGGTTTGCTAACAAATTGTTGTTGGAAGATACATTATTTATTTTATACTCTGTGACAAAAAAATACTCATTTGTTTTATATATGCTTCCACTTTCTTAATGCGTACTGCCAAGGAATGGAACTCGTTGCCCGAGTCTGTGTTACCCGATATGTACAATCCTGGAGTCTTCAAGTCGCGAGTGAATAGGTAGCGAGGTACCTTCTAGGTTTGCGTGCTAAATCCTAGACAACGTCATCACTTAACATCAGGTGAGACAGTTGTCAAACGCAAACTTATAATATGTAAAAAAAAAAAAAAAAAAAAAGATGTGGGTAAAATTTCTTATTGGCGTGAGTGTCTGGATTAAAACCTGTGCAAGCTGAGTTCTAGGATTGAAAAGAAGAAACCTGGGCGTAGCGAAGATTTCTAAACACGAAACGCTATAAAACTTTACCTATGAGTGAAACACAACAATGTTCACCACACTAGCACTAACTAGTGAGTAACTTGCAAGGCGCTGGCGAGGAATCTTTCACAGGCTCATTTCAAGTGTTCTCTGATTGGTCAAAGGGGTCAAAGAAAATTAGTAAGACGCGTTCTCGAATTTTAAAAACATTTTACTCACTTGTTAATAAAATAGAATTTTCTTGTCAGATATCGTTGAGTATAACAGCTTGAAAGCTAGGGTGGTAAAAAATATGGCTGATTTGGATTCAATTAACGCGTTCAATTAAGTTGGAAGTTATTTCAATACAGAACATAATAAAGACTTGTACAACACTTTATTAAATTTACTTGGAATAGCCCTGGCTTAGCCCATGCTACACCCCGGGTGATCTATTTCCGTGAGTGTTTATTCATGTTCCAATTTATTGCCGCTTCACGATCGTATTTTCTAAAGCGACCTTATTTTCTTAGAAACGTGTTTTATGTGCGGCACAACAACTGAGAAAATGGCTGTATCGTCGCGTAAAATAAGGCTTTACGGCGGTACATTAAATATGTATTGCCAATAGACACATAAACCGACCATTTTATATTCGTGTAGAGATTTTCGTAAGTGAAATATATATACGTTGAAATATATCGTACGTTTAATGTTCTGACATTGTCTTTTGGTATGCTCTTATTTCTTTTATTATTCTGTCAATAAATTGACTATTTGTCTATTGAGGCGACCGCATGGCCTAAGATTGAGCATACAATATTATAAGAATTCATTAGTAATTTGAAAACTATGATTGTTGGTAAACACAGGCTCAGACAAAAAGTTATATTCCTTGTCAAAATATAATCTATCGTCAGATGATTATAGCTTTTATTCTTTTTTATATATGTAAGTTAAAGTTCGATACTTTTCTTTTTTTAAAACAAAATAAGAAAACTTTCCAGAGCATAATATCTAAACGTGTTTTGAATCCTTAAAGTGCATTTATAACTTTTTCTTTATTTATAACCAACCCTATTAAATGTGAAAAATCAAATCTCTGAGGTATTTTTTTTTACATTGTATATTTTGTGTTATGCCACGTGGTAGGAATAATCTTCCAAGGCCCGATAACCCTCGATGAGTGAAATTGCGCATGGATGATTCTTAGTACAAAGAGCATATTATGAAACATATTAACTGTCGCTTGGAAAATAGTTAATTTGAAAAACACAGTTTACGACTTTTGTTTAGTTTCAATTGTAGAGTTCAATCAAATTTTATGTCTTAAAACCACATCATTTTAATGATAAATTTCACTTTTTACATTATTTTTTATGATCAATATAAAGATAATAGATACTAGCTGACCCGGAAAACGTTGTTCAGCCATATTATCGAATTGTCAACGTGACATGACACCTAATTTAAATTACTTTACTATTTGTTCATACAACAATAACAATATATATATTCGAAATTGCGATAAGAAAATGGGAGGGGGGTAGGGCGATAGAAAATACTTAACAATGTATGAGAATAAGTATTACATTTTTCAAAAAATTTCATAAAACCTGTCAAGCCGTTTTGGAAGAGTTTGGTTACAAACACAATGAACGACACATGTAACGAGAATTTTATACAGGTGGGCCACAAATTAGTTAACATTTAAAAAAGTCGTATAAAAGAACCATTTATATTAGATATATCATTTTTTTATTGTTTATGTATAATTGGTTATGAGTAAAATTATTTTAAATATCGTTGCTTATACTAGGTAATATAATTATAATATGACGAATTAGGAAGAGGTTAGTATCACATTTATTTAGCCCACCTTCTACACAAAGTGCCGGAGTTCGCCTTTGCCTTATCTTTTTTAAATCGATTAACTCTAAATTGACTAAATTGACTCTAAACTGTGAAATAACTTGTACTCGGTACTTTTGAACTATCATGGTACCGACTTCGACAAGTTACTTCACACTTTTGAATGTTGAAGTCGGTTTTATTGTTTGGATTTTTTTTTAATTTATGGGTTTCATTTTCTACCTCTATCTCACTTGATGGTCCAGGTCGATGAGATCGAGATGGCATCAATACTTATTTTATATTATAATTAATAAGCCTTTATTAGCCACGCAACGTATTTCGGACCGTTTTTACAATCACGTATATATATTTTTCGTACTATGTACGTATCGTATTATGTACCTATATTATTCTAATTTCAATGTCGTATAAAATATTAACTGCATCTACGAGTGCTAGGGCTGAGTTTTAAAAAAATCGCCATGTATACCGTAATAAAGCCTATTTTTATTTCAGTATTTTTCAGCAACTAGACAGGTTATTGCGAAATTTAATTCTCAATATATCAAAAATATAAGTATCTACTTATACGATACGGTACAAATAAAACCTTCCCCGTGTTTGAAGTTGTTTAAAAATGTAAATCCAGTTTTAATTTGTAATTTAAGGAAATTAATCGGATAAACTCGTCACAGGCACTCCTTAGCCGTGTAACTCAATTGACCTAAATGCAAGTTGTACATAATTAAACAGTCTGTTTCAGCTCAACTAGGTCGCTATTGATGTTCACACAAATTGCTTGATTCAATATGCATTGAATTTATGTTCTGTCGCGTTGCTGATAGATTATGAATAAACTAGCAATATAATAAATGAGTTGACTAGTTTCTACCTGGTTTTCAAATAACACAGTTGTTTCACGGTCCAGTGCGAAACGAGACGCGCCGACGTATAGACGTATATATCGTGCTCCTTGAATAAGAACATCTGATGTAGCATCTGATCAGTTGCAACCGCAACTGTAGTTGGAACTAACTCAGTTTTTTACTTGTTTCCCTTTATCATATTTTTTTTTAATCTTTTTATATTAAAATCTCGCCCATTGAGCCAAATTTCCACAATACTGTTATTGCCATCTTGAATAGCAATGCTTAATCTTTGAGCAAGATAAGTGCCAGTATTCAGTCATAATTTCGTTCGTTCCCGTTAACAATCGCGCCAGTTATAGCAAGGTCATTATAGGCGTACGATGGTATTTGCGACTTTTGGCGTTCTCCGCTATTTTAACTGCCACTCTAGTCGTCTTTCAATTATTATTTTTGAATTATTTGATTATACTTTTGACTACTTGACTTGACTTGACTACTTTGATTATACAACTGCACAGTTCGCATACCGAACTAAATGTTATCCAATTTTTCCAAGGAATTAGTGTAATTGCATTTAGGTCTTTTACCATCATACATCATCAGGGATGAGACCATTTGTTTCTAAAGTTTCATGGCAAACAAGTATTATTATTCTCTCGTGAAAGATTGATTGCGATGTAGACCCACCCTTTAATTCACTGTAAACGTATTTTCTCATCGTACATTAGTTCTTCACATATTATCTAGCTCATAAAGTAGTAGCATTCGTTCAGAAACTTGCCTGGGCCATCTTAATCTTTCAACTAAGTTGAGCATCATTCTCTTCGTTTATAACTTTGATGAGTGACTGTTACTGGTAATTTTAAGTAAGCGCTTCTTTTCCCACTCGTTTTTGTCTTAGCATAGCCCGGAGACATTCTCAGTGTTTTCAGAAGACTTATACTTAGTCTATCCCTCGAACCCATTTTCGTTGACCTTATTGCCAATAGTTCGCTCTCTAAGCGGAAGACTTCCTAGTAATGGGAACGCAAAGAGCTGATAAAACACAACCACGAAAATTCTATAATTAATTGTATAGTGTTTGTGTAGATATGTATCTATACAAATATTATAAAGAGGAAAGATTTGATTGTTTGTTTGTCTGTTTGCTTGCATTTAGGAGCCTATCTTAAATACTGAACCGATCTGAAAAAAATCCTTTACTGTTGGGAAGCTATACTATCCCTGGGTGGCATAGGCTATTTTATTTTATTTTTTAAGTTAGGGATCCTTATAATTTTTAATTTTGATTTTTTTACCCGTGCGAAGCCTTGGCGGACCTAGTTAGACCTAGGACCTCGCTAGTTATAGTATGTAATAGTACATATTCTGTAAATTCCACCGTTGCCGGTCCCAAACCCCGATGCAAAAGGAAAAGGGTTGCTGTCTTTGACACAATCAACGCCGAGCATTGGGCGGCGAAACAAAAACTGCGAAGCCACCCAGCGCTCGAAATGGTACCAGTATAGCCGTGACGAGCTGAATCACCTCTAAAAGTCTGAAAGTGGAAGGACGCGGGAACCCACCACTTACCATTTCCCAAGAAAACCTCCATAAGGAACTATTTTGATTGACAGGGGTCAGAACCCTCTGTATTGAGGAGAACGACTCAAGTAGAAAGGAGGATTGTGTAGAAATTTATTGAAATTTATACCATTCAAGGCTCATGGTATTTTTCTATGACCTAAATGCAGCATTGCGACGTTTGCAAGCAAAAGGCCGTCACCTGTGCGATAGTTACACGACATGTCGAGGTCAATAAACGGACTTCACTAAAAGAATATATAAATGTACTTAACTATGACCTAAATAGCGTTTGGTAAAGGTCTTCCAGCGAGCACTTAAGGTGTTATTATGAAAAGATTTAACTTATATCACAAAAAAATAAAATGGGGATTTGCCCTTGTCACCAGCAATAAATTTAAATCATCATCAATAAGACTATTTCTTGGTGTTAAAAACAGCTATGATTTTTTTTATATTTATTTTGTCACTTTATCTGCTCTCGAAAGAATGTGCGCCATCTTTTATACAGAGTGAAGAGAAGAATTCTTGGTCTTAGATCATCATTGAACAGTAGCCATAAGTATGGCTTCTGTTCAATGATGTCATTTGCTTTTATTAGAAATATTGATTGTATAATACTCACACATTGACTGTGTTCCCAGCCTTTCTAAACTATTAAATGAAATATTGACCAAAAATTACGAAATGTAGGTTACTTTTATGGGCATAAAAGTAACCTACATTTCGTCATTATTAAATTGACTTTTCAATATCAGTAAATAACCTCCGTCATTTCTTCTACGACTCATAACAGTACTCAAGGTACATTAAATATAAAAGTACACCACGAAAACAGTTGTTTGCGGCACGCAAGAGCTTAATATTTAGTGGACACGGCTACATCTGATAAAGGTTAACAAATTGTAGGCAACACAATGATTTAGATAAATGGAATTGTATTATTGATGTTATTTATTTTCTTATCTATGAGTTTGGGCGTAAATTGAATATTAAATTAAATTGGAAAACAAAATACGCTGAAATTATATTCAGATGGTAGCTATAAAAAGCTTTAACAAAGATTTCTATAGCCATTGTCAAAATAAGGCACGCAATAGGCGCCTTATTATGGCGCAACAAAGAGCCCACAACTATTTACTAAAACTATAAGAGGATTATATACTGCGTACTTGTCCAAAAAAAAGGAAACCCTTTTTTCTACCTTTGAATATTGTCCGATTTCGGTTATGTTTTTTTCATATAATCTTCACATCACTTAGTAGGCTTACACGTCTTATTTCGTCCAGTTTTTAATATCACTTTAAAGTTACAAGCATCACATCCAGTCATTTTTACGCAAACACTGGTAATTTTAAGTTCATATTTTTCAACAACATACTTTTAAACATTTTTTTTGTTACAATTTAGAGAGGAAAAACGGTTTGCCCACGGACTAAAATTTATCAAAAAATGTTCCTACGAGTATAAATCTTACGAGCAGCAACTCTCTCTATCGATTGCTTGGCGGTTGGGGGATAGACGCTAAGTTAGCAATAGGTTTGCTTTATACTTATAACGCGAAAACAGTGCAGGTATGATTGCAGGATGAGGCTGGATATAGGCCGCTTCCAACTGGTCCTTGAGGATATCAATGTGGGACCGGTATGTGGAGCAGTGGACGTCTCATGGCTGTGATTTTGATGATATAATTGTGTATCAGTGACAACGTGAACATTGGTACAAACATCAATAAACGCAGCAAATATGAAAAAAAGTAGATTGTCATAGCAGAAATAAAAAATATCCACCCGCATCTCACGTCAGTTCCGAGATCATGGCTCTTGCAACAGTGCCGAAACAGAACACGGCTGAGAACACCGTTCTCAGCTGTGTTTTGAAGGTCAGAAGACATATATTTATTAATCTACTGAGATTTATATGACCAATAGCAAGACTATCGAAGTTGTTGGAAATGTACTGAAAAGAAAAGCGGATTATTTTCTTTCATATTCAAGTGTGAGCGATGCCTTACCCCTAGTGATTACGTAGTAATAAAATGTTATGGCCGCCTGTTTGCTCCGAGACGCCAGCGTAGTCCGCGCGTAAGCGGTAACACTCGCGCGTGTCATAACTCCTCATATTTTACTACACAAAAATATTGTAATAAGAAAGCTTACGCAGCTGTAGACATTTAGTAAAATCCAATGTAAAATATAGAAGTTGTGCGATTAAGATGGCTTCAAGATTAACAAAGTTGTGCCCGAGGATACTCCTGTCGAGTACTGCGGTTTTCATTTTACTAAGTGGTAAGTAGAAGTGGCATCGTTCAAACAAACTTTGGACTTTCACGTGTCTACGAACTAAGTTTAGTGATAAATGTTCTCGGAGCTGAAAATTAATTTTTTGATGCGATGTTATTAGAAAAGTTGCTTTAGTATCGCGAAGTTATGGCAGTAAAATCTTATTTATTTCGGCAAATTTTAATCAGTTTCTATTCGAAACGGTGTTACTTATGTGGCCTATGGATATGTAGTCTATGTGATTGGGGTTCACAGTTTGTTTTATCTGTATTTGTTCTCCAATTTAAAGTAAAATATACAATATGGTTGAATATTGGACTTGCAAATGTTATAAAATATGTAGGTATATGTCATTTAAAATTAAGTACTAAGCTAATACAAACATGAACTGTTTAACACATTCTGTCAGGGGCCAGACTCTAGGTACACATATCATCCTTTTGCTTAATTATATTATCGAAAGAAACTTTGTTTTGAGTGCAATTATTTCGGAAGGTTATAATAATGTCGAGTCAGGTTAATAGTAAGTAACCTTACTATTATGTCAATTAAATGTGCGCGAATAGACCCGATATTCTATATAAGGTTTGAAGGGCTATTAATTTATAATAAAAGAAAGTGTACTGAATTTGTTAAACATGGTTAATTTTATATAATCACAGTACACAAACCTACACCTTTTTAGAAGAGTATTATTCAGTGATTAAAACAACATCAAAATCGTAAATTCTGGGCATAAGCCTCCACCGGCTCAAAACTTTACTAGTTAATTTGTTATTGCTATCTTTACTATAAAAGTACCTACCGCGAAAGATTTCGTGACCATTTATCTATATTAAACCCTTGGCTATTTCGTCCGAATAACTCTTTGAGTATACAGATTTAGCTTATGAACATTATGATTATACATTATTTTTGTTATGAAAACTAGGAATCACTCAAGTAATAACTCAGAGTGTTCTATAGATTCAACCACATTCGGTGTCCTTTTTCAAGGAGGATATGGGGGGAAAAGCCAAAAATATATTTAAAGTAGTAAAAACAGTATATTGATATTCATTAAAATAAAGTAGCAATATGAGTTCATCATTACCTATTGTACGGTCAGCAAAGAAAGTGGTGTACCACCCTAAGGTTGAATGCCGCTTGTAGATTCAAAGGCGATAAAGATTATAGTTTCTAGATCTGACAACTTACATTGCCATCTTTATCTGATTATTGATAACGATGATTACTGTTTGTTTAGGTTTGTTACGTGACAGCTGTTCTTAGTTTGAACTTGACGGCACCATCCAACCATTGTGAATCACAAGTTACATAAAATTGTAAAGTTCTCACACAAGGCGAGTACACCGGGCGGAATTTACAAATTGTGTAAACTTGTAATTACAATACGCATTCAATAAAACAGTTTATTTCGCGATTAGTTTTTATTATATACTAGTAGCGCCCCGCGGTTTCACCCGCGTGGATTACGGTTTTCTCGCTACATCATTTTTTACACGGGAATCATACATTTTACCGGGATAAAAAGTAGCCTATGTGCTATTCCAGACCAGAATCTATATCTATGCCAAATTTAATCCAGATCCGTTCAGGCGTGATTGAGTAACAAACATCCATCCATCCAAACTTTCACATTTATAATATTAGTGGGATGGGATTAATACTCAATACTCAATACTTTATTGCATCTCCGCAAAACGATTGTCCAACGCAAATCCATTGTTTTCATACTCCCATCTCGTAAATTCTCCATCATTATTAGAGAGAGCAGGCCGGCGACCACGTTTTCTGTGATTTAACAATTTTCTTTCCTTTCCTTCGCGATGAATCCAAAACCGGCCCCTTTGTCTCAATATATTTAAACTCCTCGATATCGCACTAATACTGCATCCCTATTAAGTTGGGCAAATATTTGTGCCCTTTCAGCAACGGTCAAGTTGGTATGCATTAAAGATGATATTTATATGCAGTTGAGTAAAAAATAACACGGATAGGTAATATATCGATTTTTCTGAGGAACATAATAAAAATCACTTGGTTACCTGGTTGTCTCTTTAACTAGTTTTTATTACTTTTCTTTACAAACATTTAAATTTTCTTTTTAGATATTAATATCTTATACATTTATAATGAAGGTTAAAATGTCACGCACTTATAAGTGACATCAATTAGTGTTACTAACGTCATTATTTGGCATCTCTTTCAGTTATATTTTTTTATTATTTACAGCGGCCTTCATCACAGATGTGGGTTCCCATAGAACATTCTATATTTGATTTTCCTTGTATTGTTAATTTCTTTTATCGAATTTCCCTTATCTTCTACAATGCTTACATTGTTTGCTGACCGGGAATGGTTACTTAAAGGTATGCCTAAATAACGTATCTACTCCCTTAAACAAAGGATTTCGTGGAAGTCATTTATCTAAACTGTACAAGCATCCTACACAGAGATAAGAATTAACAAATAACGTGTAAAAATTTTCATAATAAATGTTTGAACACTAATTATTATTATTTCGCCGATTTGAATGCGTGTCTAGGGGCACATTCAGGCAACATTTTTTTGTAATTTTTCTTATTGGTGTTTGAAATGTTAATCGACTTACCTGAATCTCCCTGTCAATCTTCATGGCTCATATTATCATTTTTTTTCCTTTCGCCGATTTGGGCAGGCTAAAGAGTAATTGATGGCCATACCGTTTTGTCATGACGTGTAGTTTAAATCGACTAATTTAATTTATAAATACCTTAATTTACATAATACACATAATAAATAAATGATAAATACAAATGTACTCCAAACTTTATATTTTTAAGAATGCTATCTAAACCAACATAATCACTAAGAAATACTCTTACAATATAGGTACTTAGTCCTATTTCTTGCAAATTAAATATTTACTAACTGTAGTGGCAAAGAATGAATACGCAGTAAAAACTTATTAAAATAGGTGATTTAAAAATTATCTAATAAATTTAAGTTAATTTCAGGTTGTGCGAAATTCTGATGGAACTCGTAGGCTATAACTAACGAGCTTTTCTGCTGGCAAGGCCTTAATAGCATGTTGAGAATAAGCCACACATATAAAACTTATAGCCAACCGGCTTTCAGTTATTTGTATGAACAAAACAAACAGAAAGGCTCTACTCTTGTGTTTTTAAAGTACCTATGGAATATTTGTTACGTTTTTGGTCATATAGTAGGTACGCATAATTATTAGGTAGTACATTAGTTGAATACCTACATAGAAAAAGTACTCTATCTAGGTATGGCTGGATCATGGATACATCTCTCTTGACGGTGATGTAGGGCTAACCTCGCATCAATTTAGGATTTATTATGGAAGAAATATAAATATTTACTATATTATTTTTGTCTTATCATAACCACCGTAGAGCATCCACAGCTGGACATGGGCCGCTTCCAATTGTATTGTCTAATTGCGGGATTAAATTTATACAGGGTAGGAAGACCTAAAAAATATGTTCAGATTTCACCCACACAGTACCTACCTGAGTATACTTAATTGAGCAGTCGCCTACTAGCTGCACGTGTGAATAAATGATAGCGCGTCATTTCACAAAGTTCACACATAGGCTACTCAGTAGCCTATGTGTTAATTTTTTTTATCAAGTATTCGTTTATTAAGCATTTGTTTGTTTATCAAGTATAATGCCCTTGGGATAATTGAGATAGCGGTACTAGTTTACTGTAATTATAAAGTGGCTATAGGAATTATTATACCTATGCATCAACATCATCTTAGCTAGAGGTCGTCCGTTGGAGATAGCCCTTCCCCATTGATCTTTACGATGATCGCTGCATCCAGTCTATTGCGAGCTTTGGTTCACCCTGTCGTTGGATGTCCTACGCTGCGCTTGCCTGTCAGTGATCTCCACTGGAGAACCTTTCACCTCATTCGCCATCAATTCTACGCGACATGTGTCCTGCTCACATCCATTTCAACTTGCTAATCCTCTGCGCCATATTAGTGACTTTCTATGCCCGTAAGGGCGTATGGCGGATTCTTAATTGTATCTGCTAAGCCAATCCCATGTTCAATAAAAATAATATTTTTTTTTTTTTTTTACATATTATAAGTTTGCGTTTGACAACTGTCTCACCTGATGTTAAGTGATGACGTTGTCTAGAAATATTCATTTGATTTACTTTGGAAAAGTTTACGTTAAGTTACATAGCCGTTCTATCAGCTTTATTACCACTTGCTGCGGTTAGCTTTTTCTTTTCACTAAGGAACTAACTTGTATATTTGTGCTATATATAATCCATAAAAAATACCACCACGGACTATAGTCCCGCAAGCTGGTACCTAGTAGATTGACCGTGCCAGCTTACCAGAGGATGCTTGGTGTGGGTTCCAATATAAACCGATTTGAGGAGTACTACGTATTTTCCAGTTACCACCGGCGATGCGACGGGCGTAGAACCTACACGTTGCTACTGGTGCGGTCCATTGGCCGAACAAGTCCACCGCAGCCAGCGTGCCCCGTCGTGCGACAACTTCGCTCTAGAGCAACACCAGACTACCTGCGATAAAGGATACACGCACTGTGCCATTGTAGCCGCTTCACCTCGTACGTATCCAGAAGCTGAATACTACACATCGAGCAGGAAAACAAACTTCTCTGATCGACAAAGCAGACTTTCCTTTAATATTTTCTCAATCAATCAACCAATCAATCAAAAACTCCTTATTGAACACCAAAATAGAATACAAAACAAACTGTAAATATATAACACTGGTTGAACAATTGGCGGCCTTATCGCTTTAAGCAATTTCTTACAGACAACCTTTGTATGGACAGAAATTGTAATAATATAGGTACACAGTAGATGTAACCAAGTATAAAAAAATGGATACAAACAATGTCTGAAATATAAAATCTTTTTAATATATATAATACAAATAAATATTTATTCAGTTCAGGAATACAGAACGTACCAATGGACGTCAAAAATGTACTAATATTTAAAGACTTAAACGCTGCGTTAACAGTCAGTTTACGTTTACTTAACGTAGCAGCTCTATTACATTCTCCCAGTCTTATTGCTCTCGTTTTTAACCCATGCTAGGTGGAGTCACCGCATGTTTTCTTCAATTCTTCAATGTTCACTGGCTCTGAAGAACTGCTGCATAATTACACTATGTGTTTGGTGATACTTTGTCAATCTTGAGTGTGGTACCAGGCAGGTACTTGAAAGTGACGTATCAACAATCCTGGGAATTTGATAACGGTGTTACCTTCACTGGCAGCTCAATCCCTTTGTGGAGGTCGAACCAGGTTCCGTCAGTTTGACAGCCTGTCCTCCCACCGCCGAGCTATCAAACTCCATCAATATTTTACATCCCTCGTTATGATGTTCATTAGTCCAGTCATTTGACTGTACTACATATTAAGCCATTCTATTGCTATTCAACTTTTCATACTGGTGCGACTTTCACAAACTATCTCTGTTCAATCACTTGAGTTATTTGACCATTCTTGTGAGCTTTACGAAATTTGCAACTAGCCGCATAGAGATTGTAGTTAATGATATAGTTTCATTATTATCTACATAAACTGTATACTGTAGCAGAAAAATTCGTTATTATAAAGCCAAATAATAAGTATGTATAATAAGATATGTGTTGCTTGTAATCACACTGAATTTTTAACACTTGAAAGTTTTGACGTACTTCCCGTCTGATCATCGTTTGAACAGAGTGCTGGCCTGCATCTTGCCCAACTTTTACCCTCGATATAAGTCTAAAACTGACACAGTATCGATAATAATAGTCATCAGAACGTCATTATAGAACAAAAAGCAAAAACATTTGAACTAAATTTAATAAAATTATTGTCATCATAACTATTTAGCGATCACCCGCGGCTAAAACATTTTTATTTATTTTATTTATTTATTAACATTCACACAAGGTCTTAAGGTCCCAAACTAGGAAGAGCCTGTACTATGGTAACCTGATGACGGATATATATACTTACTTTTACATATACACACCCAGACACAGGTCAAACAGACATGTTCATACACACAAATGTTTGACCTGTCCGGAAATCGAACCCGGGACTAGCGGCTCAGAAGGCAGAGTGCTACCAACTGTGCCAACCGGCCAGCCATTGATCGATACCTGAGCTCAGTTTATAAAATATGAAACTTGCACTTAAGTTGTTCTATTTATAAGATAGGTAATTTTAAAGTAATTTTAACTGGTGACTGGAACAATTTATTTGCCACATAAGCAACTATATACCTAACCACAAGTTTGCAAAACTGTCATGAACTGTGTGTTCAGACTACTATAGAGATTTTATTTTTTCTCTTATGCTCATTCAAACCTCTCAACGCTTAATAAGGGATTAAGAACGGAGTTGTTTTCAATAATATATATTTTAAATTTATTTTTACAGCGTACGCCGAATCGAGACTATGTGTGAAGTTTTATCAAGACGAATGCTACTCTTTGTATTGCAACTCCACGAAGACATGGGGAATGGTGTGCGCGTGCAGAGGCGACTTATGCAATGGACAGCACACCGAACGCGAAACTAAAGCATTCGCGGTCCTCCCCAGAGCCCTCGGGAAATCTCACCCACGCAACAAACGATCACTAATCGCTGGCTTCATCAGTGTTAAAACAAGCTCACCAGCCGACAATAAAACTGTCATAATATTAAATAAAAAACATAATGAAACGATAGACATCAGCCAATTAGAAAATTCTAACTTGGGTAATGCAACAATGAATATCATACCGAAAAATATAGAAGAAAATATAATAATCGAACACGGAACTATTAGAAAGGTCGAAAATAGCCTTAACGCTACTCAAAACAAGGCTGAGGATAATGAAAATATGGCTGATGATGATTCAGACAAAGCCATTGCAACGGGAAATCTACAACTTGAAAACGCTGGCACAGATAACCAAATCACAAATAATCTTAACAAAACTGCCGCTGACATTGAAAACGCTAATCGGGTAAATGCTAAAACGAATAAACCAACACATATTGCAGAGACGACTTTAGTAGATGCAAAAGAAACAGGTGACAATGTCACTCCGTCTACAGTAATGAAACCAACAAGCAACGAAATAGAGGTGGCAGTATTAAACACCGTAACTCCTGTAAAACTGCCAGCAGCTGAAGCTCTACAGCAAAATGTTACTCCAACCAAAGCTATGGAACTTACAACTGTGGGGACTGTATTCATGAGCACAGATAATACTCACATGGTAGAAACAACCACAAGATCGATGTTGAAAGAAGTTACCAATGAAATAGATCAAATGAAAAAGAGCAACTGTGCACAAAATTCAGCGCGCCTAGCCATATTAGTCATTTCATTTCTTGCACCTTATTACCTGTAGATAAGTAGATAAAATATATATGTCATATAAGTTTCAGCTTCGAATTGGCGTTTGCTCTCTAAAAAAAGGCTTTAACTATTTTTAAATATGTTGAAATGTGAAGTGTTACAGTCCACAGTTATTGTGATATTAGTGTGTAGATGTAAATAATTTAGTTTAGTTTTACATGTAATTGGGTTTTAAACGACACGGAAATTAAAAACGTCATCAATAATTTACTAACTGTTTTATTACATTATCATTATTATTTACACTAATTACAAAAAGAAGATTGTTTTCGTAAAATATCTAACAATATTACAAAAGTCAATATTAGTTGAACATAAAGTCATAATCTTTAGCGATTTTTCTGCATTCAGGTTTAGATTCTAAGCTTTTTGCCCCTTGTGCGTATGCTTCTCTTATATCTGAATCAAAAGGCTTAGTAAACCTTTGTTTCTTAGGCACAGGACCATAGTAATCGTAAGTAGGAGGAGGCGCAATTTCTGTACCGGACATATTCAATTTACTGTCAGGCACGTTACTTTCAGTCTCACACTCTTCGTCACTTAACTCATTAACTATAGGAGTCGGTTCTTGAGGTTTGACAAAGTTCTTATACTTTATTTCTTTTCTACTGATATTTGGGTGTAGAGGAGTTTCTGTCCCATTTTCTCTTATTAAGGAGCTGGAATCTTCAGCTTGTTTCTTTGAAGAAAAGTACAGACCTTTCTGTTCCATGATATCTTCAATCACTGGGGGTGGGGGTGTAACCGCTTTTGGCCTTACATCTGACCATGTCTTTGGCCCATCGGTGGCTGATATTTTGCCATTATCATCGAATGTGTAGTTAGATTTATTACTAGAAGATGCTTTAGGGGGTGCAAATTCATCTATCCTTTTACTTCTTTGTTGTTCTACATATTCTTCTTGAGTCATTTGTTTAAACCTCTTAATTTTGTCATCAACACCTTCCTTGCCGAGATCCCACTCTCTGATGTAAGCCTCGCGTAATTTCTGTCTTTCTTTTTCGAGTTCTTCTTTCTTTTTCTTTTCTTCTTCTTTAGCTTTTGAATCTGCTTCGTTTCTTTGCTGCGTCAAAAATTCTAGGAGGTGAGCGGCAAAGGCCTTTGCCGTATCTGAAAGAAAACAAATTTCTCTAAATTCAATCTCTGAAGTAATCACAATGCAAGTCACTAGTCGCTAAGCAAGCCCGCCTGTCTGCGGACGTAGCCTTAAGGTTGCCATACAAAACTATTTTACTAAAAGGAATTTTATCAGTTTCGAACTTTCATTAACCAGACTCAGATTTGTATATTAATTCAAGATCATTAAACTTATTTGCTACCAAAAGCTACTGTCCAGTGTAGTAGATCAGTACAGTAGCGCCTGGAATATATTGAGAGATGCAATTTTTTATTATAATTAAATTATAAATTCTTGACATTTATGGATACAAAAGCATCCTACTATAAACAAAAACGAAAATCATGATCATAATCTGAAACAAATTACGAATCCATCGCACACAAGTGCATAGACATGCATTTCTAAGCAATGGTAGGCTCGGTAATAAATTATTATACAGATGTATTTTTGAGAGGGATGGTGATGGCCAAATGTGGTACCACGAGAGCTAGAGTAGTCATGAACAGTCATACCCTTGATTTCATAAATCAAGGGCATGACTCTGTTCACGACATGCTATTTAATTTTTATACAAAATTCACCTATAATAGTATAATTGAACCAATGGATTATACTCATTGACCCGAATTAACAACTTTTATGAATACATAATTCAAAATTATATGTCATATATGACAAATATCCAACCACTTCACCACTTTTTTTCACAAATATCCTATCACAGTATATTAATAACATGTAGATCCAGTTGTCTGTTGTCTTTAGGTACAACTAACAATTTTATTTATTTAAGTATTTTACAATTAAATACACGGCATAACATCATTTACATAAATAATTTAAAAACATATAATATCAAACTTATAAAAGAATATTACAAATAAAACTAAGGAACAAAACAAAAAAGGCCAATGTACGCATAATTCAGCTAAGCTTCCTCGTTGAATGTTCGACATACAGCTAATAAGTCATTCCATATGTCTGCAAATAAATCAGAACTAGGATTAGCATTCAGTAGATCGTTGGGTGTCGAAGAGCCACTTAATTGTTTTGATATTTCCCGCGAACGGGCTTTCCATCATACCGGACCGAGCCAGAAGAACTCGCATTACCCGGCGATACCGGATTCGACTAGGCTCAATTGCCACCACGTTTATCCACAATTGCATTATGGTTTCGCACGATTTATACTTTGTTTACTGAGGGGTGCTCCCTGGTTTATACCTCATATACATAAATACCCATATTATACCTTCCGGCTCTTCCGGAGGCAAACCAGCTCTCATCCTCTGTCTCGCTCGCGCCGCTTTGACCCTGGCAGCCATGATATCTTCTCTCTTCTTCCGTATTTCCTCAGCTTCTTTCTGCGCTTTGAGAGTGGCTTCCCTTTCTTTGACGAGCTCTTCCATTTGCTTGCGACGTTCTGTTTCATCAGTGCTGAATGCGTAGTAGCCGACGCCATGGATTCTCGCCTCTGAAAAATACGAAAGTAATATTGTTGTAATACACAATCCGAAATTTGGGAATTCGGGTTTCCCGAATTCCCAAATTTTGCAATCCACGAATTCCACAACAGTTTTAGAGTATATAGGTGCTCAATATAAATCAAAACTACTCGGTCATTGTAGCTTAGTGATCATCACTAACGGTTTGAACCCCGGCTGGGGCCAACATTTCTGTGATTCGCATAGATGTTTGTTCTCGAGTTTTTAATGATGCGTAAAATGACTGGCCGGTTGGCGCAGTTGGTAGCACTCTGCCTTCTGAGCCGCTGGTCCCGGGTTCAATTCTCGGACAGGTCAAACATTTGTGTGTATGAACATGTCTGTTTGACCTGTGTCTGGGTGTGTATATGTATATAAGTATATATCGGTCATCAGGTTACCATAGTACAGGCCCTGCCTAGTTTGGGACCTGAAGACCTTGTGTGAATGTTGTAAAAAAAAAAGAAAAAAAAAAAAAAAAAGTTACTTCCTCTGATATTTTTCCACTTTTTATAATGTAGCATTTAACCACTATCTTACTTGATTGTCAGTGAAGGTGCTGGCGAAGGTTGAATCACGCTACCTAGCTACCTTAGCTACCTTCCTTGCTTTTTAGGAATTTAAAGTTCTTAAAGCCTATCAGAAACTGAGCCGTCATGGCCAAATTGTGAACTTACATTTCTATTATTTTATGACTATGCTTTGGACTACTTTGGGATCTGTGCTAATGCTAAGCCATTTTACTTTCTCTAGATATAATCGAAAAGTTAACAATATTTATACCTAATTTACATTACAAAAATATGAAGTGTTTTTATTGCTAACTAGTAGCGCCCCGCGGTTTCACACGGGTGGATTACGGATTTCCCGCTACCTCAACTATCCCACGGGAACTATACTTTTTCCGGGATAAAGTAGCCTATGTGTATCCAGAGTTTAAACTATCTCCACACCAAATTTCATCGAAATCGGTGTAGCCGTTTGAGCGTGAAGAAGCAACAAACATACACACATACACAAACTTTCGCATTTATAATATTAGTAGGATAGATACGTTTTCAGAAAATATATAATATTATCACAGATGAAATCTCCCTATAATTGGAAATATGTAAGTACCGTCATTCTCATAGAAGATTTCGGATTTACGAAAGCGTGAAATTAAGCATATTTGTGTATATGTGTTTATGAGTGTGCGTGTGGTGTGTAAGTAAATTTGAATGAAGTGTGTTGTGTTTGGGAGCACGTGTGTGTTTGGGAGCGCGTGTGTATTTGTGATAATGTGATATAAAAGTGTGGATTTTACTGTGGCAATACATAGTGTATGAGCGTTCCACTGAGAACACGGCAGTCTTATAAGATCTTGGGCCACAGATGGAACCCAGTTGAACGGTAAAATTATTGATGAATATGTAGTCTAAGCCTGCGTATTTTATATATTAATGTTGTTGAGTTGATGTAAGAGGGAGTTATTTTGGGGTACAAACCATCAAACAACAGATCCTGGTAGTGTATATCCTTGTCTTTGGCGAGTAGCTCCCTCTCTTTCTCTTCCCATTTCTGCCGCAGCGACAGCAGGTAATCGTTTGTCGTCCGCACCAACAATGGTTTCTCTTTCTTTGCCTCCTGTAATTATCCAACAAGTTTTTCACTATTATAAAACTGTGAAGGCAAGAATTCTGTACATCCAACTAATATTACAAATGTGAAAGTTTGATGGATGGATGGATCTATGTTTGTTACTCAAAGGTTGAACGTATTTGGAAGAAATTTGGTATGTAGATCCTTCAGGTTCCGGAATAACACATAGGCATTTCATCATCATCATCATCGTCATCAATCATCACGCGGGTAAAACCACGGGGCACGGCTAGTATAAACTATTTTCACAAAGCCCTGATAAGAGCTGCTAGAGGTAAACAAAAGGAGAAGCTTCCAAAGTTTATTTTACGTGCATCTGTCTGTCTCTTGTCAACTTATATATCAAGGTGAATTTAATTGGATACTTGTCCTCACGGTAATTACTGACATGTACACACACATTTTATATGAAAACAACATCGACAGAGTCAAGTAAAACCTTTTAACTCAGGAACTATTGAGTAAATTGCGACATAATTTCCAATTTTTTTTTCACATCAGTTGTGTTAAACTTATTCAGAGAAGACGGCAGGGAGCTGAGTAATAGGTAGAGTTTTTTACCAAAAAATATCAAATATGAAAGGATATTAAACATGAAACTATTTTATATTGTTATGGGAACAATTTTGATCAAGTTGCACGATTATAACACACAATCGACGAAATGCAAATCAGTTCTAAACTGGCCGGGGAGAAAATTTCCAGTATAAATCACGTGAACCCCAGCCGGCTCTTACATACTAATGATGAAAAACTCGCGATAGTTTAAAACTCAAACTTGATTCTGTTAAAATGTAGTGTGTCGTACCATGCGAAAAAGCTCAGCGGGCCAGTCATTAAAATTAATGAGTGTAATAAAATCGTAAATTTGCATTTTTGTTATAATGAATAAACGCAAAACGATTGACTTTTTTTTTACTTTTTTACCTTCTTAACTATTTCACAAATCGGTGTAGCCGTATGAGCGTGAAGAAGTAACAAACAACATACAGATTCAGATAGTTTTTTTTTTTTTGACGGGTACCTACGTGCATAACATTGCTGTGATCTTTGAAAAATAGTTTTAATTCGTAATAACAGTTTTATTTCCGTAACAACTAGTGGAAAGTGTTGTCCTATGTGCAAATCTTATGTGACAATGTTATCTCAGTGTAAAACAAACTGTGGAACATAAAAATCAACACTATAAAATACATGATACGATAACCAAAACAGACCCCACTAAAAGTAAACAAACAAATCGTATGCAAAGTGCAATGAAATATTATGATTGCTATTGAAAAATAATGTTGTGATATAAAAGTAAAGTGATCAACTTGCCTACCACAATATTTATAAATCTATTGATAAAGTGATAATTCAATATTATATAGTGTTTATAGCCTCATATGTCTACCCTCCTAACAAATTTTATTTACACTGCGTTCAAGATTCATTGACTTGTTGTGAATTATAATTTCGACCGCAATCCATCAGAACACACAGCGCATTACAAAGTGGGATGGATTAGCACGTAGAAGCCTAGTGTTCGATTCCGATCAACTATTTTGAACTTTTTGCACCTAAAAATTTATTTTGTTTGTTATATTTGAACAACTATAAAAATATATTTTATATTTCGTGTCTTACTTAAAGTTTGAGCCATGGATATGGAAAGCCATGTGACACTGAGGCGAATGCGACGGTATAATTCAGAAAATGATATCACCTCTTTGAATAACACAGTGGGAAATAGTTCTATCATATTTGACGAATCAATGCGAAGCCTACCCGATGTCTCTATATGCAATAACTCACGTGTAATAGAATTAGAAATGCAAGTACAGCAAATGAGGCAAACTCTGTCTGCAGCCAACCAAGAGGTCGATATCCTCACACTTGAAAATAGAGGCCTCAAAAAAGAGATAGAAAGTAATAACTTAATGATTAAAGCTCTTAAAAACATACAAAGTCCAACACCGGAAAGGCAGCGCTGTATGTCACCTCGAGATGCGTATAGCGAGAAAAAAAGGCAAGTGCTGAAGTCACAAATCGAAAAATATAATATAGCAGTACAAACGGATATCCATACCCTGATGCCAACAAAGTCAAGCAGGAAATCAAAAAGAAAAATTATACTTTCTATAAAACCTAAGAATAGATATATGAACAAAAGTCTTTTTAGGAAAATAAGAAAACAAAAGAAAGAAATTAAAATCTTGCAAAAGGAACTAGAAGACATTAGAATGCTGGAAAAAAAGATACAACACCAAATAGTACAACAAGAAACTAAAAATAAAATAAGAATTTCGAAAAAGTGTTTTGGAAAAGTGGACACGAAAAAAATAACAATATTTTCTGACAGCTTGGGAAGTGGCTTAGCAGTCAGAGTGTTAGATAAATCTGACTCAAAAGAAATTATCAACTATTGTAATCCGGCAGCTACGACGACACAGGTACTGAAAAACTTTTACCAACGCACGGAGAATCTACGGTCAAACGATTTAGCAATTATATTAATTGGAAACTATTGCGACACAGAAATGGACGAACCTTATATTGAAATCGTTAGAAGTATTTTACATAACAGATCTCGACATTTCAATATTCTATTGGGAAGTATTATCTATGATGGCAGAAATGACGCTAAAATTTACAAAATTAATACAGAACTTTCTCGCTTAGCTGCGGTATCAGAAAATGTTAAATACTTTGAGTTAAATACCATAAATAGGAGTTTAATTAAAAACTTTGTCGTGAGTGAAATTTTACGAGCATGTGATAACTTTAATGCCTCTTCATCCTTAAAATTTATTAAAACTGACTGTGAGCAATCCTTAAATTTTATAAATACCCCGATGACAAGTGCAAATGGTTAAACATAGTACATACCAATATACAAAGCATAGGAAATAAATTTTTAAATATAGAGCTTTTAGCCGAAAATACAAACTGCGATGTACTTTGCCTTTCAGAGACATGGGCGAATGAGCTAAAAACAGATGTAATGTCTATTGAGGGGTATACGCTCGCAGAGTATTATCATAGGAAATTGTTTGAACACGGAGGCACTGCCATTTTCTTAAAAAACGGCATAGATTTTAAAATAAGACATGATATAACCAAACTTAGTTTTGAAATGAATTGTGAAGTAGCAGCAATAGAAGTAAAATTTTGTAAATTGTTGGTCATTTGTGTTTATAGACCTGATAATGATTATTTAATATTTGAAGATGTAATGACCAAGATTTTTGAAAAAGCATGTAAAGAAGGAAAGAAAATCATAATAGCAGGAGACTTTAATCTAAATGTAATGAATAATAATAAATATAATAAAAAAGAGGTACAAAAGTTTATAAAATTACTAGGTGAATTTAAATGTAAGCTTATGTTAAATGAGCCAACAAGAACTAAAAAAGAGTCCGCAACATGCATTGATAATTTTATTGTAAACGATTGTACAAATTTTGAGCATCATATAGGGAAAGTTCTTGATGTCAAACTGTCCGATCATAATGTTATCCAACTGTATTATAAATTAAATTGTAGTAAACTTAAAACTGAAGTTTCTAAAAATATAATGGTAAGGGTTATGTCTCAGAATAATAAAGATTATTTCCATTACTTGTTCTGTAAAGATTTTGCCAGAGTTAATGAAACTGTAAATATCACACCTAATGCTAATGAGAAAATGAACATCTTAATGGATCACCTCAAGTATTGTTACTATAACGCGTTTCCCTTAAAAACTCTAAATGTAAGTAATAAAAAGAAAAATATATTGTTTTCTAAAGGAATAGAAATTTCGAAAAATAATTTAAAAAAACTAGAAATACTCCAGAATACCTATCCATGTGCTGTTAGGAAGAAAAACCTTAAAAAGTATAAGAAAGTTTTTAAAAAAGTTCTAGAAACGGCGAAAAAATTAAATATTTCTAAGAGAATTCAGAAATCTAGTAATAAAATTAAAATGACATGGCAAATTGTAAAAGAACAACAAAATAAAAAAACAGAAGATAGAAATCACATAAAAAATAAAATAAGAAATCAAAGGGGACATATAATGACAGGCTGTAAAAATATAGCAAACAGTTTTAATCACTTCTTTAATAATATAGCCCACACTTTAACAAAAGATTTAGACGTTCAAGTTGAAAACTGTCGTAGATATTTAAACAGCACAACAGCAATGAATAAAATATTTTTTCCCAGTATTTCTGATTCAGAACTAAGAAAAATAGTACATAGTATAAAAAGTAAGTCAACTAGGGATATTTATGATATGGACACTAAAACTATTAAGGAATTAATTTTGTGTAATAATAATATGTTTGATATTACTCTAAAGGTATTAAATGAGTGCATTCTGCAGGGAATCTTCCCAGACAGCCTAAAAACAGGTAAAATAGTACCATTATTAAAAAAAGGGAATAATTATGATATTGGGAATTATAGACCAGTATGTATCTTACCAGTTCTGTCTAAACTTCTAGAAACTGCTGTAAAGGCCAGAATAATAGCATACTTCGATTCGAATAATTTATTTACTGAAAGTCAATTTGGTTTCCGAAAAAAGAGATCAACTGAAATGGCCATTAGACGAACTGTGTGCTTTGTATTGGATGCTATGGATAAGTCGCAGAGAGCTGCTAGTATTTTCTGCGACTTGTCTAAGGCCTTTGATTGTTTGCGTCACGATGTCCTAATTTTCAAGCTTAGTTTTTATGGATTTGAAGGAACTGAACTAAATTTCTTACGCTCTTATCTAAAGGACAGAGTTCAAATTGTCAAGATAAACAATACACTATCCGATATCGAACGAAGTAGTATAGGAGTACCACAAGGTTCCATATTAGGGCCTTTACTGTTTTTAATCTATGTTAACGACCTGGTAAACTGCCTGCCAGATTGGGCATTTGCTACTCTATTTGCGGACGATACACATGTAGGAATAAAAGACAAAAATCTAGTAGATGTGGAGAAAAAAACAAATGAAATTGTACATATACTAAAGCAGTGGTTTGAAGCAAATGGTATTATTTTAAATGAGGATAAGAATACTATTTTAAACTATTCGTGTAGAAGAAAGAATAAAAATGATACTATCAGAGAGGTAAAATTCTTAGGATGTACTCTAGATTCTACACTTTCTTACAGTAGCCATATAGACAAAATCTGTAAAAAGTTAGCCAGTGCGAATTATGCGTTGTTTAAATTGAAACCTCTAGTTGATAAAAAAACACTTCTATCTGTTTATTATGCCTACTGTCATTCTATTATTAGCTATGCCATAACCGTTTGGGGAAACGCTCCCCATATCAATAGGGTTCTTATTAGCCAAAAGAGATCTATTCGAATCATGCATGGCTTATCCCGGTTAACATCTGTCAAACCTTATTTTAAAAAATCCAAGATACTAACAGTGATTTCCCAATTTATATATACCTGCTTAATAGAAATACATTTAAGTAAACATGAATTTCCAACAAAAACCCAAATACATAATTATAATACCCGAAATAAGGAAAAAATACATGTACTAAAAACGAGACTCGTGAAGACCTATAAACAAGGAATATGCTTAAAACTTGACATGTACAATAAATTGCCATTAGAAATAACCCATTTACCCATAAATACTTTCAAGAATGTACTTAAGAAATTCCTCGAATGTCACCCTTTTTATAATATAAATGAGTACATGAGCTGTTCATTTTCTGATATATAGCTTGTAATATAACCTGGTAAGATGTAATGTCCTAAAAACAGCTGTTGTAAATATTAATATTGATATTATATAATTGATAATTATGTACTGAATTGACGTGCCAATGTTATGCAATGTAACGAAATGGTTAATAAATCATCTGAATCTGAATCTGAAAGGAGGAATTAATCACATAATACTAGGAGTGTAATATGAAAATGAATGGATAATGAATGGATGGAAGTGAAAGACCATTTCTCTTAATAAAAGAAGGATGGATTAAGTATTAAGGATGATCCGAGCAAAAAGGTTGAGACTGATGTGTTCACAGATGATAGAGCAGAAGGCAAGAAAACGATAAACCTAAGAGGAGGCTAAGAAAAAAGAGAATTTAATTGTAAAGAAATTAAGGAGAAAGTTTATGTTGGTATGATGGTTCATCAGTTTTAAATTTCTATGGGTTTTATGCTATGATAAAATACTAGAAGGTTGTTTCACCTGAGCATCAGATGAATCTATATCTTCTGTGCTACTTTCCTGATTCGCATCATTGAACATGACCCTCATCAGGTCTTTATCTCTTTGTTTGAACATGTCCAAGTCTGATTTGAGGCATTTCCGCGTTCTTCCCAGACAGTCCGTGAATTCAATCCTACAAAAAAGACATAATATATTTAGCATCCTAGTAATATATACAAAAACAGTACAAGCTGGACAGAATAATTTATAATTGAGACTGAACTTTATTGTGAATCTAACTGATGTAGAGCATAGTAGCTGCGGATGGGCCACAGCTAGTGACATTCTCATCTGAGCATTTCCGTACTTCGGTAGATCCACTCCGGTACTTTCGGTTGTCGCGTTGGGACAACCAAACAACAATCAGTAATTAATCAAATAACAATCGCTAGCTCAATTCTCGGCCGAACTGTTTGCTCTGACATTAGGATGGCAACTAGCCTATCTTGCAATCCATATTTGCCAGAGTAGTGGAATGTGACAAATACTCTTCTTCCTAAGAGAAAGGCTCCTGTCCATTCAGTGCGGCGGCCCACGGCGAATGTAAGAGATTTCAAACTAAAAAGACACCTAGGCTAGATTTCGTTTCAAAACAAATAATAATAAGGAGACGAAAAAGTATTAACCAAATTATCTCGCAGAGCAGCGGAGACAAGCGAAGGTTTGTTACGACACGTCAGGCTCAACTGGGGGGAAACGCTTTGTACTTCGACCCCCTCGCTTTACCCTGTTTTTTTTATCATACTCAGACCCCCGCACTAGGATTCCCTGTGTCGTGGGAGGCATGGACACACACATTCACAGCAAACAAACACCCAAGACCCGGGACAAACATATAAACTCATCGCACAAATGTTTGCTCCTGCCGGGATTCGAATCCAGGGTCCCGGAGACACAGAAGTTATGTCAATGGCCACTGCGCCACGGCGACCGTCAAATTATTTATATATGTTTGGTAGTAAAGGCATAAATTGGCACTTGTGACATTAATTGTTTTAAATATTTGTTAAGTGATGTTTTCATAAATGGTTAATTAAAAAAGCTCATTTTGCTGCTATGTATACTTACATAAATGTATTCATAAAACTAATCAAAAAGTTCAAATTAAGCTAACGATTTTTTGAAGGAAAACATTCTGCCACTTGTGGGATTTGAACCCACAACTACAGTATACCGTCCTGTCGCTTTGTCTATATATATATATATATATATATATATATATATATCTATCTATAAGCTATAGGCTGCGTTTCAATTTGGGCTCACAGTGCACACGTTCGTACGTAAGGATTTAGCAGTTCCGAGATGAATTTAGTACTGACAGTGCTGACGCTCGTAAGCAAATCGGAACGGCTTTTTGTGTGTGAATGCGCGCGAGTTCTTTAAATGTCAGTTCCCATTGAATTGATATTAAATCATTCTCTTCCGTACTTCATGGGCACTAAATGGGTCCTTTTTGTTCTGATATATAAAATTACGTTTTTAATTTTTTGTGGACGAACTACCAATTTTTCGACAGATTCTCATAATGAGTCAGATGTTTGACTCTCAGTGCATAGTTATTTATCTATGTGTTTGACAGCGCTCACACTGCTCTACGTCGTACTCGTGAGCGTTCTATGCACAGGATGATGGCGTCATGGATGACGTCATATACATTTTGTGTGCAGCTGTCAGTGCATTTTGGAATGACTTTAAGCACGCTCTCTGTGCTCAAAGCGCTCAAAACTCAATTTGAAACACACCCCTAGTAGCACTGAACTAGCTGTCACGAGTACCCTGAACTTTTTGCAGGTAGGTAATTTAAAAAGCAGAGAAATTGGTCAGTTCTCTTTCTTACAGAACTGATGTACCCATTTTCAAACATTCTACATTTGTCATACAACATACTCATGGATACTTCTTTTCCTATAAAAGCGCTGGGAATGATATTATATTATTATATAATTTTAATATTATAATTCTGTAGACATACCACTCTTCACCATCATTTTCATCGGCAATACTTTGTTGTATATCTTCAGTTTCATCAAGTTCCGATGCATGCTTTATTAGGTGATTTACTTCGTCATCTTTCTTTGTCTTGAAGTCTACTAGGAATCTGCCAGCAAGCTCTGAGTTCCCCACACTGTCTGCTAAGTGCTCATATAGCTCAGCTTTCTTTTCTAGAGCAAGCCTGGAAATAAACATGCAGGAGGGTTGTTTAATTTCATGCAATTTCGCTTGTCTAATTCTATCTGTGATCTCTAGCCGTAAAAATGTAAAATATAAGAGTCGAGCTGGAAAAAGAAATAGGTAAGGTTCACTCTGATATCTTAGGGTAATGTGAAGTTATAGAAAGTAAAGATGGTAATGGGCGTGTAGCCACGGCTGCCGCATGAACCGAGCATCACCACGCTACGTAACACATCTATCGCAATACACTACTACTACAAGCTGACAGAGGGCGATGATCCCTAGTGCAAACCTAAATCTCGCAAATTAAATTTCCACATAGGATGGAAGCACTTGGAGTGAACATGTCTGCACCATCCATTACTTTGGAGTCCATTACATTATGCGCATTACTTTGAAGAATTGGACTGATGGGGCTACTGTTAGCGACTATAGGATTGCAAATCTGCGTTACACGGATGATACAACTGTATTTGCAACTAGTGAGCACCATATGGAAACACTACTTCTTAGGATGGAGCATATGAGCCAAGAATTATGATTAAAGATTAACCGCAGCAAAACCAAGATGATGATTGTGGACCGAGCTAAAAACAACTCGCTAGAATTGACTGAGATTGTGAACTATAAAGTCGTCCCATCGTACGGATATCTGGGCTGTCTAATTTCGAATAACGGTAAATGCGTGGAGGATGCCAAACGCCGCATGGCAATTGCCAGGACAGCAAAGGACAAGATAAAGAAAATATGGAGGAACAGATATATCACCAAAGCCATCAAAACAAGACTAGTGCGGACTCTTGTTTTCCCCATATCTCTTTACGCTGTGGACGTTGAGACAGATTGAAAAAAAGAAAATAGACGCTCTAGAAATGTGGTGTTAGGAACGCTTGGAGTATCATGGATTGAGTTTCGTACAAACGACTCAATACTTCAAGAACTCAGCATCAAGCAGGGTCTACCAGCCTTAGTACAATCTCGTATTCTAACTTTCTTCGAACATGTCTAGAAACGCCAGTCACTAGTCACACAGAGAGCCAATCCATAGAGCGTCTTGTTGTCCAGGGCAAGGTGGAAAGGACTAGACCACGTGGGCGGTCACCCATGCGATGGGCCGATCAAACTAAATCTACAGTGGGCGGCCCTTTACACGAGTGCACCAGAATGACTGCAAATAGAAGAGGATGGTGTGACATCGTGAGGCGCGTAATGGATCAGAGGTAAGTTCTCATCAAGAACTAGAGTTACCATTTCCTATGCAATACCATCACTTAGGCCACTAAAATGCGACTTGTCAGAGCACTAGTGTTTCCCATATTTCTTTACGGTGCCGAAACGTGGACTTTGAGAGAAAGTGAGAGAAAGAAGATTGACGCTTTAGAAATGTGGTGTTGGAGACGAATGCTTCGCATAGCCTGGACACAGTTCCGAACCAACGTCTCAATCCTCGAAGAACTTAATATAAAACAACGTCTTTCTTCCATCGTTCAAAGTCGTATTCTCACTTTCTTTGGACATATTACACGCCGAGAGGACACGTCTGTGGATCGACTAGTGGTTCAGGGCAAAATTGAGGGCAAGAGAGCGCGCGGTAGATCACCAATGCGCTGGACGGACCAAATCAAAACTGCATTTAATGGTCCACTCCATGAATGCACGAGGCAAGCGACAGTGCGAGAGGAATGGCGACGAATTGTGAAGCTCGCCACCACCCCTGTCATGACGACCACGACCACTCTGCCAAGAGTGTAACGACAAAGAAGAAGAACCATCACTTGCGACTGTGTTTGATGAAATAGATTCTATGCTCTTTTTAGCATTGAAGTGAATTGCTTTAAAACAAAAGGATGGAATAGAAGAAAGGTGATGAGTGTTGCTGCTTTCATACACCCATCAAAGTAACAGAAGAAGAAAAATCTTAGTTATTACATCTATATTGATATTATTAGTGGTTATTTTCACATGACTTTCCAACTCCTTATGTTCCCAGAAACTTCCAAACTTTTGAAGGATCCCCATTTCCTAGTGCTTTCAACGTTCCTCATATATAGTTTTATTTACGTCAGAGGGCTTGCATTTTAGTCTGGCCTTGCCTGCTAACTTTTTATTTATAAGAAGCTTTATTTCAGGAGTAAGCCAAGCTAAGCAGGTAAATGTTAGTTTTTAACTGGTCTAAGAGGGGTATGCTTGTCATACAGATCAGTTAAGAGTACTGTTGGGGGAATATTAAAGAACAACTGAGGATCGCCATTTTTTAAAATTATTTGGAGTACTCACTTAGATTTTCTACACACTTCCAGCTCTTCAGTATCAACAGCTTTCAGGCTGTCTTTGAAACTTTTCTTTTTTTCTTTGTTATCGACACTCTCACTTGGCATAAGGGGTGGAGGCTTGTAGTTTTCGATACGGTTCTCAGGAAGTTTCTTCTTTTCAAGCACTTCTTCTTGTTTCCTCATAAGCTCTGCCTTTAAGCTTAATAGCTGTAAACATAGGTGCATGAATAAAGTTCATGTGGCAGAAATGCAAACATTGGATTTGTGGTGAAACTAACGAAAAAGATAAGGAATGACACACACCCTCACACAAAAAGACGATGGTGGTGATAATCGTTTAGCAGTGGGAGAGTTGACTGTCAAACTGACAGATGCTGATTCAATCCCCACCAACGGCTTGGGATTCCAGTGAAGGTTACACCGTTATCAAATTCCCAGAATGGAAGTAAGGTACCTTTGAGTACCCGCTTGGCAAGCTACCATCGTCTAGTTTGAAATACTGCCACCAAACACATAATGCCTTCAGGCAGCAGACCTTGCGAGTCAATAAGCATTGTAGATCACGCATGATAACATCTTCAACCACATCGTCACTCACCATCTAGTAAAGATTGAGATAGTGGCAAACTCTACCATTACAGTATAAAAAAATAATTAGCAAAAAATGGAACTGACTTCAACACACTTATTAGGATATCACAATCAGTGACATTGTGAAATGTCGATAATATAGAAAACTTACAGAGGATTTGCTGAACAAAATTTTCTTCGATGATTGCATATTCATGTTTCCGGATTGAAATCAGTACTCTATAGTTTGTTATTCAGTTAGGTAGTTAATTTTAATTACGGAAAAAGTCAAAGAACATTATTACCAGTGCCACATCAAAAAGGAAAATAAATTAAACTGAATGAAGTAATTTTGAGGAAGTAGTCTGAAACAAAGAAAAATATCTCACATACAATAATGATTATACAACTTGCACTAAATAATATATGAAAATATGGAGAACATACTTATTTTATTACGAGTATATAGGAAAGGAACAATACTAAAGCTTGATGTTATTTACAGATATAAAGGATGATATTAAATTAAAAAATGGCTCTGGATAAATATTAAAAAATGGTAGTAGTAATAAATCGGTAAGTGGTCACTGCCACAGCAGTAAGACAAATTTTTCCAAGTAATTGAAGGAGCTAGGCTAGCTGACACTAAAGTCAGGTCAACAGCACTAATTTGTTATCTAGATTTTGTGTTTATATATTATATTAAATATATTAGTGGCAAGGGAATCAGGGAATGGTGATGGAATATTCAGAGTATAAACTATTGCTGATGGCGATGAAAAAGAGTCTGTTATTTGTGGTTCTATATCTATTGATGAACTACATTGTCCTCAGGGTAAAACAGTATCCTGAGAATCAGATGCCGAACATTTTAAATCTTTGCACTTCTTGATGACTTTTTAGAGCGCTTAGTCCGCAGGTGACGGTACATCATTACCATTGAAAATTGGTTGGATGATAACTGGAGGACAAGCAGCTTTAAAATAAATCAGGGGCCTTACTATCAGCTTTGTAAAAACCATGCAAGTTCCGAGCAGTACTTATCAAACCTGGCTTAAACCGCTTAGTGTGAAATCATACCATCACCACGGCATCACGCTCCTTTAGGTGAACGGTTTGAACATTGATATTCTCAAAGATGAACGGTTATTGTTGTCTCTGGCATGTTTTAGCCAGGTTTTAGGACTGCTCGGAACTTGCATGGTTTTTACAAAGCTGATAGTAAGGCCCCCAGGATCAGATACAATACATGAAACCTATCCAAAACAACTGCCTCTCGAACATCGTGACGCGAGAACTAAGTGCATACAAAACTTACCAATGTGATCAGAAACGAATGAAATGTTGATGGGGAATTATGTGACAATGGGATGAATATTTTGTGTTTAGTTTACTACGTCCAAAAAACAAACTAGCTAAAATAAATACAAAAACAACACAAACACTGAGCCCAAAATCCAGATCAAATTGGATCACAATAGAGTATCACACAGCCCTGTTAATCTGCCATTCATTTGCTGTGGTCCTTATAGTTTAACCTAGGACGATAAGAATCTAACCGCCAGGGATTGACGAAATCATTAAATCGTATACTAAAGGGATAAGGCTGATCCTTGTTCGAAGACTTACTGCAGCTTTTGAAAATATTTCTTTTTTTTTTTTTTTTACTACTCGTTTTTTCACAGATCATTACATACATCTAACATAATATACTCCAAGCATTCAACGAACGACAGTTATTAAAAACTCATTCCAATAAATACTACGGAAATCTTTGACATTTAGCTTTCACGTAAAATAGAAATTTTAATAATTCTTGTTTTTTCATTAATCAGAAAGCGAAATTTGTTTCGTCTTCGTGATACTATTTTATATTATTGAACAGCTGAAACCTTAATTTCATCGTAAGTAGCTAATGTACTATTACTAATCTAAGTCCTAACCTATGCCTAAATTTGTAATACAGGATTTATACGTCCAAAAATTAAATACATTTATTAATTCAATTCAATTTATTTATTTGGAACAAAAACATGGTTTGTTTACAAACATATGAGAAAACGATGACAACTGCAGAAGTATATAACTGTGTCGCAGATGTCAACGCCCTCCTCCGAAAGTTACATATTAAGTTCCTCAATAACTAAGGTATTTACACGTTTAGACTTAAAGTTTACAAATTTGTTTTTATATACATTTAAAATTTAGTAGGATAACTTAAGATAGGGAATAAGTAGGTATGTATTTATAAGAGGGTGTGTGCGTGAGTGTGTTCTTTATGTGTGTGTGTGTGTGTGTGAGTGTGTTGTTTGTGTGTGTGTGTGCGTGCGTGTGTGTGTGTGAATGCGTGCGTGCGTGCGTGTGTGAGTGTGTGTGTGCATACAGGAGGTGACATTTATTTTAAAACTTTTAAAAGATTTTCAGTGTCATCGTATGATAACGATTGAAGCCATTCAACACACTTTTGTTTACATCTATGTGATGTAAGAGGATAAATGTTTAAATTTTTATTGACTTTATTATACAACATTGAACTTATGATATAATAATGGCGACTTGCAACTGCCGTCCGTCTTATTTCCTCGCTACAAACCCTGTCATATCTACGTTTGGACTTGACGAAAACTGGATTATATTTAAGTTCAACATGCTTTTTTAAAACAGTTTTCAGAATGAAAAGTTGCCTTACAGTAAGTACTTGACATATCGAGTACAAATTTGAAGTGGGAAACTGAATGGGTTTGTTAGAGAGAACCTTGAGTACCGCTCTTTGTGCTCTCTCTAAGTATAGCATATGTGATATCCCAGAACCACCCCAGGAAGTTATGCAATATGAAATGACTGATTGGGCAAGGGCGTAGTACATAGTCTTTAGGTATTTAAAATCGACTATTTGTCTAAGATTTTTAAAAATAAAGATCAGTTTTCGGACCCTAGATACCACAGATCTTATGTGGTGTTCCCACGTTAGTGCATTGTCTATCACAACACCCAAGTATTTGATATTATTCAAACGTTCTATCAAACTACAGTTGCAATAATTAGAGTTGCTAGTACCACTGCCATCCTTACACATGTGAGCACGTATGTCAAAAGGTAATGGTGGTTGTTATAATAATTATATATTAAGTTAGCTGCGTCCCGTGGTTACACCCGCGTGGTGATGATGATGATGATGATCCTACGTTGCCTTCTATTGGTTAAAGTATCGGTTCAGATATCGGTAGATACATGGTTTAACACCTACAACCCAATGATATTATATGTATAAATGAGGTAGATGTCACACAAGCGCGCGGAAACTGAGGCGGCAAAATTAAGTCAATTGTAGTAATTTTCATTGCGACGCGTATTTCAAGCGCAAGTCTAAACATATAGCTATCCTTTTCTATATTTGTATCGTATTATCTGTCGCAGTAAGCATGTTTATGTCGTAAAGGAACAAAATCTGAGCACCACGCAATATGAATAGGTCATCTTTAGTAAAACATCATTGCTAAAACCTCATAAACATTACCAACTTATAATACTAGTATCAATAGATACATAATGATATTAAAAAAGAAGGTGAACGGTAGAACGTATCCCTTTACACGTAAGTAACTAAAAACTGGACTACATACAACTACAGGCAATGTCACAACCAATTGTTTTAAGGAGAGTTAGAGCTCCATGTTTTGAAATAAAGATCTCTCTACGTGTCTGAATGTCCCATTATATTTGCCTGATTATAAGAATATTTGATCCTTGCATGTGCTGCACAACTGCTGGTCCGATTGAGAAAAACAAAAAGAAAAACAAAGTATAGAGCAACTATAAACCACATCTTAATGGTATCTTTTTAGAGTTTGTGTTATAGTTTGTACTACATTTAGAAATAAGAGATGTGCAACTTATTTTTCAAAATTTTAACGTACAAAGAGTGTATTACCCTCATTGATAGATGGCGTTAATTTTAGTTCTTTTCTCTGCTACTAGATGGGGTACTTATATCCTTATTTTATTCGTACTAGAAGGCCAAGTTTATTTAAACCTAAATATGAAAAGAAAGCGTTCTTCCGTCGGGGTTCTTCCTGTTAATTATTTTACAAGAAGTATCAACTAGATATACGTCGTATAACTGTATACATTAAACATTTTACGATTAGATAGCACTATCTCAAAAATGATATTATATACAGTCGGAAACGATAACTAGATGGAAATACATGGCCTACATTAATTTTTTTTTCATAGTTTATTTTCACCCGTATGCAACCATGGATTTATATACTAGCAAACAACCGATCCTCTTGACGTTCTACCTGCCTGACACGGAGCGGAACAATAAGCAACCTACTGGAGGGAGACGCCATACACAGGCTTCCCCTCTGTCAAAGTATAAGTCCACACGGCCCTATGCGTACTATAAAACTAGTTGCAGCTCAATTGCTCACTTTCTCTCTCTGTCTCTTTCGTGTGCCCACTAGACTGAATCTAGTCGTGCCATATTTTGCTGCAAAATGAGATCTGCGACATCAAGTTAGAAAAAAATTGGCATTATCTTTTAAAAGTAAGTATTTATTGATCAAAATATTACAATATACTCATTTTTAGAAATAAAAACACAATAAGAATAGTCGTGTTATCATCTCGGATTCTCTTAGCAACACAATCCACTCGACCTCATACAATACACAAATCAGTCAAGCGACTGATCCAAGATGTATTCAACTTGTCACTGTCAGCGGGCAATAGTGTTGTTACCTACCGGTTTTTAAATTAATCTATCGAATGAAATGGCAGAGAACAAATAATTTACCAAACCATATCTCGTGCATATTATAACTATTTAGAATATGTAATTTTATTTGCTTAATACATATTGTTGGCTTCATTTTAATACTAGCTAATCCGCTCACGACTTTGCTCGCGTGGGCTAAGTTTTATCTCGTTTTTAGCGATAAAAAGATGAATTTCGAAAACACTGACGTAATTACTCATTTATTTCGGCTGTTAGGTTCATATGTCAAGCAGTTAGTCAATGCAACAATAAATTAGATTCTTCATTAACCTCACTTTAACCTATTCATAACGGCTGCAACAATAGACCAGAAAAAAATTAAGTCAAGTAACCATTAGCACCGTAGCGTTCAAGAGTTGGACTCCACGTCCACGAAGTGGGGTGACCCTGGTCCAAGGAGGTGGAAGAATGGTGGACCCTGGTCGGAAGAGTCGACCCTGATCCAAGAACCCCTTACGGGGATACGATGCAACGCTTCACAGAGTGAAAAGAGTAGGTCTACCCTCTACGGTTGCTATGTAGCGTTTGCGTTTATTAATTTTCGTCCATCACAAACCACAAGAATGTATCGTAAATGTTGCGTGACCAACTTTGCGAGCCAACGACAGAGCGTTAAATTGCATAGGTTTCCTTTTAAAAAGGAATTATGTGATCATTTTGCATTTCAACATCGAAATGGTTTTTTATTGTACCTAGTATGGAAACTGATAACAAAATTGTCTAGGGTCATAAAACTCGCGTTAATATTCTGTACATAATCCTATCGAAGTTTCCCGGTCTAGCTACAATATCGAAAACTATTGGCGTGAAATGCGAAATGTGACTTATTATGTAAGCAATAATATAATCATACCAATGCATGTATAACGATATCTATAGACAACCACGCAATACCTATGCTTATAAAGTAGTCTATGTAGCTATAAACAGTATATAATAATGCACAAAATATGAGAAGCCACAATGAGCAAAAAAAAAAACTTGCTGTCTATTTCTAAACTAGCAACGGTACAGCTTTGACATATGAGGACCATCTGAAACCGTAGGTTTCCGTAATCTGTGATAGTTTCCTAACACACTCCGACATATAAATGTCAGTTCCCATTAAATTCTCAATGGTAGTTATTCGCTTATTCAACTGAACTAAATTAAAATATTGGCAAATTAGATAAGTTCTTATATGGTTACGATAAAGTCTAAATTAGTATGAAACTACTTACATACAAACATCACTAAAATTAAATGTATTTATTAAGTTTGCGGGTAGTTTTACATAAATCGTCGCTTATTTGGTGCCTACTACAACTACTCACAATTCGCCAACAATAGAATAAAACTTGTCTAATATTAGTGAGAGCGTTGTAGTTACTTATACGAATTTGAATTTAATCGTAAATAGAATTTGACTTATTTCATTTTGAAGAATTTTAGTGAATTTTAGCTAGATCGTGTGATTAACAGAAATAGGGCCACTATATCACTATAGCATTTACTTCCGGACTCCACGGGCGCTATATGGGTAATTTTTCTGAAAAGGTTATATGCCATTTTTAATTTTTTGTGGACGGATTGCCAATTTTTGTTAGATTCTATAAAATATGACAGTTGGATGTTTGACAGCACTCACACTTTTATTTCCTCAATATTGAAGAATATGGCGTCGCACGTCATGTACGAAGCCATATTCCAGGCAGGCAGCTATGGTACGAGGATCGTAAAACTGTCATGTGTTAAATAAAACGGATCAAAAATATCGTACTTTGAAAGTTCGATGTTATTTTTATTCCTAATATTCTACTATTTTCAACCTTCAAAAAAAGGAGAAGGTTCTCAATTCGACCCGTATGTTTTGTTTGTATGTTTGTTATCTTAGAACTTTTGACTGTGTGAACCAATTTTAATGATAATCTTTTTATTTGAAAGCTGGTTATTCCAGGCGGTGTCCCGGTCCCATTTAAATTTCATCAAAATCAGTCAAGTGGTTTTTGAGTCACACTCCAATAACTGAAAAGTGTCACGTGTACTTGGACGACGTTCTAATTGAGGGTGAAGAAATAGATGAACATACACAGTGACAATAGATCTCGTGAGTTTAAAGGTCACATACATACACAAGTTTAGACAAGTAAAATAAAATAGAAAATATATACACACAAGTGCCAATATATACCATAAGTAGGTAAATACAAGGATGCCTGAAACCTTACCAATTTAGATTAAACCTGTTGCATCATAACTAACATACCATGCGGCTTGGCTCAACACAACTTGCAGTTAATTTACTTGCTCAATTATGCGGAGCCAAAATAAGAAGAAAACAATAGAAAAATAGAATTACCTGAAGTTGGCTAAGATCACAGAATAACCAACATTGCAACAAAAACTTTGGCCGACGTGTAATTTGCTGCTAGCTTCATGATATTCTCTGCAACATCCATCTCAGTGGCCGTGACGACCAGAATTTTTTTATCCTATACAACGACAAAGGCAGAATCTTTTGTGTACCTTTATGCTAAACTGGTGTCTAACTAGTGGTTAATCATAAACAAAACAAAGTTCACCTGTGCGTCACAGGTTGCGAGACACAGTGAAATTAGGTGTGTGAAATCAAAATGTCAACTCCTGCAAGAAGACGCCTGATGAGAGATTTCAAACGGTGCGTAAATCTAGGAATCCAGCTGATATTTGTTTCTAACATGATATGCACATTTTTTTTAATTTGAAATCGTTTCACCTTTGTTCAGAAGCTGTGTGGTGCTGATTCATCAAATTACATCACTGCCCCTAAAATCGATTTCTTTTCGGATCTATATTTCCATTTTAAGTAAACTGTTCGTCATTAGGGTGTTCCACCATTACAAGTCTTGTATTTTAGTCATAAATGACCTAACGTACGTCTGTATTACTTCCGTAATTATGGTTGTTTGTTGGTACTCAAAACTAGGTTATCCAAATAGACTACTTTCAACAAAAGAAATGTGTCATTGATCGAAATAACCAGCATCTACAATCGTACGTTAAATACTCGGTAAATGCTAACATTTAGATCATGGCCTTGGTTTCAAGTTTTCGTACAAAATGTATGGTAGTGACTATTTGCCTTTGTATGATAATTAATATGTTGTCCATGTATGGCTGTTAGTACTTTGAATGTTTCTAAAATGTATTTTCACAAATCCTATTATTGTTTCAGCTTGCAAGAAGACCCACCTACCGGTGTGTCAGGTGCACCTACTGACAACAATATTATGATCTGGAATGCTGTGATATTTGGGCCTCATGACACCCCTTTTGAGGATGGCACATTCAAACTTACGATAGAATTTACAGAGGAATATCCGAACAAACCTCCCACAGTGAGATTTGTCTCCAAAATGTTTCATCCAAATGTGTATGCTGATGGTGGAATTTGTTTAGATATCCTTCAAAATAGGTGGAGCCCTACATACGATGTTTCTGCTATTTTAACCTCGATACAGGTAATATTGAACTAAGTATACTTACTGGTAAATCTTTGGCTGCTGGTGAAATGATACATGAATCATAATGAAATATTGATATTATGACTTGCTGAATTTAAATGGGCATTAAAAATGGTTAAATTAGATAATATAAATACTAAAGTAAATGCTAACACTATGGTATATTACAAAATAGTTATTGTTTGATAATACTGGCAATCACAATAATATTATTAAGGCAAAAGTGGGTCTGTCATCTGTTACACCTTCATGGTGAAACGGCTGAAATTGAGTTAAATAGCTTAGCCTTGGAATAACCAGGCCACTTACTGTTATTTATTAAATAGTCATACCGACACAGGGAATCCTGGTGGTGTGGCTATTTGCACTTGTAAATAATTTTTAGCACCCATAAATTAAATATTATTATTCTTATTTATTCTGAAAATATTGACTATTCTTGTGGAAAATCACAAAAATCATCAACACCATGTACCATTTTATTTATTTGAGTAATAGGCGAGCATAGGTGTGATATAGGCACATCAGCATTAAGCTGATGTGCCTATATCACACTATGTCGAAATTTTATTTAGGCAGTCCACATAGTGTCCACGCTGTTTAAATTCCACTGGTATACTGGTCACAGGTTAGCAAGAGATTTTTTACTTTTCTGCAGCCAGCCATCGAGCCGGTTTTTACCATGGGTAAAAATTTATATTTCTACTGGATGCGGGCCGCTTCCATCAGGTCCTTGTGGAAATCAATGGGGGTGGCATATATCCAGCAGTGGATGTCCTATGGCTGAGATGATAATAAGTTTCATAGATCTTTTTGTAGAAGCCTAAACGTTACAATGATCCTAATTTGTATCAAAATAGCCTAGGTATATGGAGTGTTGGCCATGTATCAGATATTCCTACAGATATACCCAATTAAATACCATCTTGGGCAAATCAAGATATGCTTAGATGTAGCTAGTGTCATATAAGCACATATTTTATTTTATAGATGTTTTTCAATTTGAAATAAATGTTGTGTATTAATTTTATTTTGACATGATTTCAGTCATTATTAAGCGATCCGAATCCCAATTCCCCTGCAAACTCGATGGCAGCACAGCTTTATAAGGAAAACAGGCGAGAATATGAAAAGCGGGTGAAAGCATGTGTAGAACAATCATTTATTGACTAGCTTCACATAATCAGAAAACACAGTGATATACACATTAATGCTGCTGTCGACAACAGCCAATACCTCCTTATTCATTCATTGGGACAACTGTGGAAATTATATGTTTTATATGCACTGTAGAAGTAACTTGGGGCATTATATGGAGATATATTTGGACATTATATGGATTTAGAAAACTAATTTTTCTAACAATACAAATGTTAACATTTTTTACATAATAAGCTTCATTCAACCTTAGTAAATTTCAAAAATGTATGATGTGTTATTTCCCCTATTACAATACTGTGTATTTTTAGGAAGTAACAAATCACTGTTTATTTCGATATATTTATACCACCTGAGAAATAATCAAACATACATTATAGTTGCCTAAATACTAATAAATTACAGTAATTGCCTAAATACATGCAATTTATTATACATAATGTGAAACATATTGAATCATAGCAATAATTGTAAATTAGAAATAGTTACAAAAAGTATGTATCATGTTAAGGTCAATAGTTTAATAACTAACTAAATTTATAGTTTTATTATTACCAACTAAATTTAATTAATAACTTCTGTATGCTTTTACCTTATTGAAAGCATATGCTTGCACATACCATACCCATGCCACATTTTGTAATTGTTTCTGGCACACTGCTGTGCTGCTTTATATGTTGATTACATTTATTTATGAACAATGTATTATATTCAATCCCAATTCGTGATAAAATAGAAATTAATTATGTAAAACAATATAATATTTTTTTCTTGATAGAATCTAATTTTATTGTAATATTACCTCTAAAACAATGTAATTTTGTATTATTATTATGTATTGCATTTTTACATTGTGGTCTTTTCTTAAATACTAATTTCAATATCTACGATTGTGGTCACATTTTGCAAATCTACTTGTAGCAATAGCATACGTCCCAATGAATGTTTTTGAAATGTGTAGCAGTTTTCTCGTTTTTTTTAATAATAAATATTAAGAAATGTCTTGTGCTCGTAAGACATTTTACATATAATGTGTAACACTTTGTCTACTAGTAAATATTATTTTTGGTTTTGTATGAGTGTTTTAATTAATTATATAGGATACCTACCTTTAACTGCAGTAGGGATAAAGGGTAAATGATTATCATTTTAGAAAGTATAATCTTATGTATTAAAGCAAATATTAATTAATTTACAATTTATCACTACAAAATGTATTGCATTTTCAAAAAAATTATATAATGTCTGTATAGGTCCTTATGATTAAAATTATACTTACACTAGTAAAAAGGACACAAAAACGATAATTTGCTATTTATTACAAAAATAACTTGAATAATTCATAATATTACACAGGGACACAAAAAAATCTCATTTTCTATCAATAAATAAATGTCACTTAATGATCTATGAACCTGCATCTTAGTTCAGTCATCTGGTCTTTAAGTCTTCTTTTAATTTATAATGTAACAGTTCCATACACACCATTGCATCTTCAGCACTGTCATGGCCATCCACAGAATTTTGAATTATTTTCTTCAAATGTTCAGAAGACAGATTCCTCAATGCTCTTTTATATGGAGGACCCATTTTGTGAGGGAACAAGACACTTGTGTCCACAACAGTATCATGAATAAGTTTCAGGGCCTTAAAATCAGATTCTAGACTATGACCTACTAATATGGTTTTACTATTAAACATAGATAAGAGAGTCGCCTGGACTTCTAATAGGGTTGTTCTTACATTTGCCATTTGTTCTTCAGTAATACCAGAATACCTTGTATTGTAGTCAACAATAGGATGTAAAGGTCTTATAAGAGTCTCATATACTACTTTGCATGAGGAGTTTATAACAGTAATTCTTGTCAGATCTAGACCTTGAGTGGTGTAACACATTTCACAATCTAGTGAGTAAATACCATAATCATCCAACACTCTTTCTGGAGGCAATGTTCTAACATAGCCTTTTAGATTTTCAAAATCTACAAATTCATACACATGACTTGGTGCTATGCAACAGCCATCAGAAGTGCCATCCTGGTTGCAACACTGGTATCTAGCTTCCCCCCGTACCCTATATATCCTATTAGGATGATAGATACACTCTTCTTTCGCAGCAGCAAATCCTCTTTTATCAACTGTATATTCTTTTTTGCATCTACAACAAGTTCTAAGATATCCTTTTGGTGGTTTCTGTTTGTTTTGTCCATAAATAACGGCTCTTCCCTTTTCTCCATTAGAATGTGGTCTAGGGAATCCATTACTGTGCAATTGTTCCTCAGTAAGTATCCATTTTGAAATATTTTTATAAAATTTTGCTCCAACAAACTCATGAGAGTTGTCATTTACTTTTTTATTCTTGCTTTCTATGCTCCAAGAGCCTGTTGGTTTACTGGGTGAGCTGTCTTTTCCTAATATAGAGCAAGAAGAACTTGATTTCTTAACTCCATTACATTCTACTAACTCTTTCCTCAGTCGACTCACAGTCAATACAGCTGAATTTTTATATATGGGTACAGTGGAACATTTTTTACTAGTTGTTAGTTCTTCATGTTGTGCTCTGGCATAGGCATCTGTTGCACTAAGATATAACTTTAGGCATTCATCTATCATCATATTCAAATATATTGATCTAATATTTGCTGGTATTTTTGATGCAAGTGGTTCTAGGACTCCAGGTCGATCAATAAATTTCTCATTAGGGACATGTGCCACTCTAGTAACACCTTTTTTCACAGTTTGACAAATAGTAGAGCTGGTAGAGGGTTGGCTTGCTGGCTGGACAGGTGGTATTGTTTTTTTAGCATTCATCATGGTAGAAGCATAGGGTACATGTGCTATACGAATTTTAGTACTAGTACTGGGTGTGCTTAATGTATTCTTAGGTTGATCCACTTTAGAAAAAAGATTTTCATTTAAAGTTGGATTGTTTGGAGGTGGTGGTTGTCTGGTACTATGGAATTCTCTTACTTTAGCTAACCTCTCTGCCATTGCTTGAGCTGCATTAACTTTGAAGTCTGGTTTGATGGGGGCTTTAGGAATAACTTTGAAATTTTTATCAATGGTTCTTGACACTCTTTTTTTACTTGGTATATATTCTTCTGCAATATCTTCAGTGGGGAGTGTTTCTTCTGGATCGTGTGACTTTACAACAGGGACATATTCTTCAAAAATCTTTTTACACTCCAAAGCAATTGTTTCTTCATCAGTATCTGATAATTCATAGTCTTCATCATCGTCATGGCCATTTTCCGCAGTACTGAAATCATTATCTGATAATTCTATTATTGGTGATTTTTTCCGTTTTTGTTTATTTTTATCATGTTTAGAACTCTTAATTCTTTTTTCGTTTTTATTGCATCTTTTTTCTTTAGTCTTAGAATCATTTTTAGTAGTTCTTGAATCAGAATGTTTTTCAGATTTCTTAGATGAGCTGTGCTTAGAATGCTGGTGGCTTGTGTCAGAAGTTTTAGAGCTATGTTTTTTCTTATCACTAGAATGTTTCTCTTTGCTGTCTTTTTTTTCTTTTTCTTTATATTTGCCACTGTCTTTATCTTTCTTTTCTTTTTCATTATATTTACTGTCTTTATGTTCCTTCTCCTTATCTTTGCTAGAACTTTTGTGATGTGATTTCTTGTCACTGTGTTTATGCTTACTTTCACTTTTGTCTTTGCTCTCTGACGAGGATCTATCTTTTTTATCTGACTTACTTTTGTGATGAGATTTGTGCGACTTTTCCTTGTCACTTTTCAAAGCATCGCCATTTTCTTTGGATTCTGTGATAGACTCTTTAGAATCTATTCTAGAGGAATCATTTTTCGTTATGATCTTACTTTTTTCTATGGTTTTTTCTTCATCTAAGATTTGATCTAATATATCAAATTCAGGACCAAGATCATCAAGGCCATTCAGATCATTGCTTACTTTTCTTTTCTTAGCATCTGGTTCATCTTCATCACTAGAGAAACAAGGAGCTAATGATCTGGGAGTTGGTTGGTATGTAACTGATGGCTGAACACTTTTTGTTGATACTTTTGTAGGTCTATATTCCAGAACTTTCTTTTTGTTAATATTTTTATCAGATGATGGGATATAGTTTCGTTTATTTGAAGAATCTTGATTGGCTGGGGCTGAATCTGGTGTGTATTTTTGCAACTCTTTTTCTGTCCCTGGCATATATTTTTCCTTTGACTCAACAGCACCAGTGGGTGTATATGTATCATTTGTAACATTTTCCCCAGAACCAGGACTATATTTTACAGGAGGTGGTATATAAATAAATGGCTTTGATGAGCCATTTGTGTCTACGGGTCTCTTTATAGGTAAACTGGTTGGTTTTCTTGGTGTGTATGGAACCGGTATGTGTCTCTTTCTTTGTTCATTGATATCCTCGTTATTTTCAGCATCCGTATTGTTGATTTTGTTAAGTTCTGCTATCGGAGTAGGGTTGTATGTAGCTTTAATTGATGAGGGAGCAGAACTAGATTTGTTGCTGTCAGCTACAGTCTCTATTGCAGATACTTGGGTATTCGTCACTGTTGCAGATACCTCCGATTGTTGAAGAACCCTTTGTACCGCTTCGGACACTAATTTCTGTAGAATCGCCCCACTTTCAATGCCATCATTGGACGTGTTTTGTAAATCTCTCTTAACGTGACGAAAATGACAATAGGGCCTATCACATGGGCCATTTTCATAGAAAGGACAATTAATACCATTAAAATAACCTGTCGACGGCAGCATTATCTACAGTTGTAAATTAATATTTCCAAAACAAATCGCATTCCATTCAATTGCCGAGAACAAAAAATATGTTGTAATATACTCTGTGGTTGTCATAGAGAAAAGAAAGACTATCTTTATCAAACTAACTACTAAAGGTGCGTTTCATTTTGGGCTCAGATTGCATACGTTTGTACGCAAGAATTTAGCTGTTCCGAGATGAATTTATTACTGATTGTGCTGCTGCTCCTAAACAAATCGGGAAGGATTGTGTGTGTGAATGCACGTGTGTAGTCTTTAAATGTCAGTTCCCATTAAATTCATATTAAATAATTCACTTCCGTACTTCACGGGCACTAATGGGTCACTTTTCAAGATAGTTAAAAATGCGTATTTAAATTTTTGGGGGCGGACTACCCATTTTTCGACAGATTCTCTAATTGAGTCAGATGTTCTGAAGAACGCAGCCCTGTAACTTTTTGAGTGATCAAAAGGTTACAGGGCTACGTTCGGCAGCTTCTTCGGCCAAATATTGGGAGGAGCGAAAAAATGATCACATGGACTCTTGAACGCCGTATATCCGCTGACGAAACAAGATATGGCGCTGCCGAACGCATGCCAGAAAGCACAGACCACAGACTGAAAGATGCGCATCAGACGCGGCCATGAAGCCATAGATCAGATAGAATACATACATATAGTATGTATTAGATGTTCACAGTATGACAATAATTTGAGCAACTAATGAGACATCTGTGGAGTCATTAACCATATGACGTACATAATATCATAACTACGTATTAATATTTACTTTTATATAATAAGATAGGGTGTAAGTGGACGAAACTAAGATTTAAATGTAAATTAAATAAAACATTTCCGTATATGTTGCATTTATTAATCACACATGACTAAATAAAATAGTTTTATGTAATTTTTGGCGCAGGCAATTCTGTTGCCTAATAAAGCCATGGATTTTATTCAAATTTTCGTAAATCCATACATGAAGTTAACGGATAACAAAGTTTAATCATAATATAATTAATATATATATATATATTTAATCTTAACATCAGGTGAGACAGTGGTCAAACGCAGGCTTATAATATTTAAAAATAATAATAATAATGATAAGATATCAAACTTACAAGAATGCAGAAAAGAAAGAACAGGAAAAATTGAAAAATTTTCAATTTTTCCTGATCATCTGGCTTTAAATGACGGCTGCTCACCACTACATGACTACTAACGTTTATTGGAATTAGTTTAGCCACCTTTGATTTATTTCATAATTTCTCTGAAAGCGGAAAAGGAAAAAAAGTCAGCTTGTCGATTAAACTAACAGTAGTAACTGATGGGATATACCATGTACTCGTGGGTAGAATAATGTTTTTTTTATGAATGATAAAGTTGAAACACGAATCGAACTAAATCGCGACAAAAATATTGTCACCCTAATCACGCCACTTTTTTGATGTTGTCATAGTAATAAATAAAACCTACCAAACAAGTTTACTAGTAGTAGTAATAGCCAATTTAGAATTTTTGTTAATTACGATTTAAAGAAGTTTATTGTTTTAAGAAATTACAAAATTTCACTTACAAGACAATTGTGCTTACGATTCTTTATTTTTTACATAGTTGTCTTAAGGTGATAATTATCAAATTCAAAAGTATGTAAACCCGTACATTCTTTGTTATTCAATTCTGAGACTTAAAATATATATTGTTGAAATGAATAAGTGTTTGATAGAATCAGAACATACTTTCTATGACATAGGATTTAAGGCTAGGTTTATTTTATTTATGTGCCTGAGCCCAGAAATGAACAAGACGGACTATTATTTATATATTTATTTAAAAAATACTGTAAATGAACAAACTAAAGCAGACATTGGATAAAATAATTAAAAATATCTGGTTTAGAATAAAAATTAAATAATAGGAAGGTATTTGCGTAGGCAAATACCTTCCTATTATTTATTATATTATATATAATATTATATATAATATAATATATTATATATAATATATTATATTAGTAAATTGATAACAATGATAACATGGAAAAGACATGTTTTAGTAAGATTATTTCACGAAAGTGACGTATGATACAAGATTCTGTCTTGCAAAAGGATACTTTCAATATTTCACCTTATTCGTAAGAAAGCTACTAAAGTTTACCATAACATATCCTGGCAATTGCTAAAAAGGGACACACTGACCCCATCCTAGCCTTCTCTGTCGGCTCGCCCCCTGTTCCTTCAAATACAAGTTTTATATTGACGCTGTAAGATCTGTTTTTGTTTGCAGTAATTTGGTACGTGCTCGCTCATTCTAGTTTTACATAGTACATATTACTTTTATGATTCTAGAGGTAGAAAGATTATGGTCTAGTCAACATAATTTGGTCTGACAGGTTGACGTGAACGGTCATGATCAAATATTGGGTGGAGCTCTAATTGTGTTCGTGAACGCCGCATATCCGCTGTCAGAGCAAGATATGGCTTGGCCGAAGCCGCTCCCGACCCGAACGCAGCCCAGATCAGACAGGAAACTTATAAGAGCCAATAACACGCTAAGTTTTATTTAGACAATTACTAATTTTACACCGTACGTTAAATACAGGTATGCCTAAATAATCGATAGCCAAAAATTTAAAAGCAACTTCGTGTAATAAGCGGGGTAATATAGGGCTACTAATAATAAAGTTTTCTACTCAAATCAGCTGTAGCTGAAAAAAACCACTATTTGCACCCAGCCTCGGAGGTGGGTCAAAACTGGACTGGCAGTTCACGGTGGCGTCGCACTTCAAGCATCTCGAACGGTGAACGAAAACAGTTCAAAACGCCACGTGTGCCAAAACTAACGCGGAACGAGAGCATTTGAGGGGGTTTTAACTATTCCCTAGCCCATCTCGAACGCACGGCTACTAGTAAGGACTCTTTCTGATCTATGAGGTCACGGCCTTGATTTGATTGAGCCTGCTGTTGGGCAGGTTTTCAACAAGCATTTACGCAATAATTCTCAAGGTATATGTAGGTAATGTCATGTATTTACAATGCCTAACCACATAGCAGTCATACAATGGAGTTATTTGTGAAACTTTCACGTGTGTTCCCTAGGTCTTTTAGGGACATATCGTTAGTTGTATCAGAGTGTATTGATAAATTGTTAAGTGTTTTCCAATATTTGTATCCAGATTTTGGCGCTGATTAAATTCGAAATGTTGGAACAACTCGTGGAAGATTATGCTGCGTATTTCAAGCTAGATGTGCTCAGTGGATTTCAAACAGTTCAAGATGTAGTCGACAATATGCTGACAAGGCTTGAAGAGTTGACCAGTGTTCTACAGATGATCAAGTTAAAAAATAGCGACTGTGCTGTGGCTGTATCCCAAGACATAAATATATATAGAACTGAAATATTAAGCCTATCTAAAAAAATTGCCACTTTATGCCTTCTAATTACAAAGCTGCAAAATAACATAGACCTAATTGAAAAACAAGTTGAAAGAGCTGAAACTGATTTTGGGATTAACAATGAAAATAAACTTAGAAGCTTACTAATACCATTCTTGAAGAAAAATAGTGATCCTGTTGCTAATGCCCATTTTGAAAGAATACATATTGAAAGTATCCTTGATAATTTTGAGGACTGTACATAATCTAGGCTACATTTTGCGCTGTATACTGTCCTGTTTGTGGTGTCCTTTGCCATTGGTGCCCATGGTCACATTTAGATAAGTTTGTTATGACAATCTTTTTGTTAAGGGATACAATTTCAACAAAACCTAGACAATTTAATTCAACCTGTGCCTATGAGGTCATGCAATATTGTAAACCTGTTACAAAAAAATAATGAATTTAAAAACATAGTGCAGAATTGTATTAACTTGCACTATTGCTTTTTGTCTCAGCTATATGTGCACATGTAATAGCTGTATAATAACATGTAAAATCTATCTCCCTCATCAGTATTTCAATCTAATTGGTCCATTTACTCACTAAGCCTGGCATCCTAATTGCCAAGCAATTTAGGATGCATTGCATGTCCATGAGTTGCTGTCAATTAGCTTGTAATAACCAGTTGTAAAATACTTGACTTAACAGGGTCAAATAACGAAATACCTACACCAAATAGTTCTAGTAAAAGTTTTGTACTTGCATTAAGTAGATCATTTAGCTTGTTTAGTCCTGTTTGATGGGTATCACTAGGACTTCATTATTTGCTAGCAGACTAGTGAAAATGACACTGTGTCATTGATTTTAGATTGATTCAATATGGAAAATAATAATATTTTAAAAATATGCTTTTTCACAATATAAAATATATTTCTTTTGTAATCCTTATAATAATTCTGTTGAATTGAACATTATTTATTAGTTTTTATAAAGAATTAATTGTTTTCTATGTTTTGTTTAGCTCTTTAGTTTGGTAATCTACCAAAGGTTGTTTGAAATCAATTATTTCATAGTGTAGTATGAGCTGTTTTTGTCTTTAGTTATCATGAGCATATATATATATTTAATTAAACAGTAAACTAAATACAATGTAAACTCTATAGAATATAAGAGTTCTTAAATAGAGTGAAGTGTGTTTGCTCTTACTAGCCATGTTTACAGTGTTGAGCAACTAAGAATATAGATAACTCATGCTCACTCACTAACATATAGATAATTCATGACTCCTGCTTATTAGTCGTGGTCAACAGCAGTCTACACATGCAAGCAATTCCAATTAGTATGCAAAAGAACTAATTTCTAAGAAATTTCGGTATGCTTGATGCCGACAGTGACAGTTTATTATAGGCTAGGATAATGAAGTGATAAAAGAATGTACACAGCTGCACAGCTTTTACTAACTTTGGCAACTTTAAAGGTACTTATTATTACTTAATTGTTGTTGTTATTCAGAGTGGGTGTAATGCTATATTATAGTGTATCATTGTTTGGAAAACAAGCTAAACCAACCAAAGCTAAGTCATTTCAACTCATTTTGTCATTAAATTGAGTCATGTTACATGGAGTTTACACTGTAACATAAAGCTTGTCTCATAAAACAAGCCAAAACAAAAAATAATAATGTTAATGACCACTTAGTGCCTTATGTATGTTACAACTTAGAAAATAATATTGTTATACAATAAAATAAAGGTATTCTTATGACATATTTATTAAAAAATTAACCTTAGTTTCCTTACATACGTAATACAGTTTTATTAATCCAAACTATTTGAATTTACCTTACATATTACTATATCACATTGTTGTGAGATACAATAATCTGCACCTATTAATTGGTTCATTTTTATAATTAGGCAATTTTTTTTCAAATACAGTAATCCTTTGTTCTTTTAAAACAACAGGAAACTAGATTATTGACAGTGACTGGATAATAACCATTCAAACTTAGATTTTACTGAGATTAGCATACAGAAAAACAACAATAAAAGCAACAAATTAGCAATTAAACATAACTACTTTGTTCCTGTTGAACCAAATCCTCCCTCTGCTCGCTTAGTTTCAGATAAGTTGGTGACTTCTTGCAAAACTGGATAGTAGATTCTCTCACAAACGAGCTGTGCAATCCTGTCACCTTTCTTGACAGGGAAATCAGTATCTGCATGATTGAACAGCACTACTCCAACATTGCCTCTGTAGTCTTCATCTATTACACCAGCTGTAAAAAATAAAAAATTACCTGTTACATCATGGTGTCAATAACCCAGTATTGCAATGTTATTCCTTTATATTGCAGAAAAATTTAAGGCTAATTCTTGCCTATGTAAATAGGCAACAAAATGTTGATTTCTGATAAATATGTTTTTAATCTATAGTCATGAATTACAGAACCGAAACATGGTCTCTGACTATGGGCCTTCTGAGCAGGCTTAGAGTCGCACAACAAGCTATGGAGAGGGCTATGCTCGGGATTTCTCAACGTGATCGAGTCAGAAATTGGAGGAAAATCAAAATCAGGGATTTCTCGAATGGAGACCATGGACTGGCAAGGGCAGCATTGGACGGCCACTGACCAGGTGGACAAATAACCTGACTAAGATCTCAAGAATGGGCTGGATGCAGGCCACTTCCAACCAGTCGTTGTGGAAATCAATGGGGGAGGCCAATGTCCGGTATGTATGGGGAGCAGTGGACGTCTTATGGCTGAGAAGATGATGAATCTGTAGTCTGACAATCAGTGGTCAAACATTACTTAACAAAAGATAAATATACCTATCCAGTCCATCAACTTATTCCAGCACACCTACTCATACTCATCTTTGAAATGCTTTTAGTTATTTATTAATCTTACTAGTCCGCCCCGCGGTTTCACTCGCGTGGATTACGGTTTTCCATCTACATCAATTATTCTACAGGAATCCATAGATACATTTTACCAGGATAAAAAGTAGCCTATGTGCTATTCCTATGATTTAACTGTGTGCCAAATTTAATCTAGATCTGTTCAGCCGTTCTGGCATGCTTGAGTAACAAACATCAATCCATCCAAACATATACATTTACATTTTCAAGTTACAAGAACTTACATTTACACCTCTTTCCCATAGGGTTAGGCAGCCACATCCTTCCAAATGGTATGATCCTGACACACTTCATTTGCTTCATCCAAGCTCATCAGACCTTTCATACAAGAGCAGTTAAGAGTACTCTGGACTTGGCCCATTCTACCCATTCTAAGAACTTCCTCAATCTGATTTTGGCACATTTGCCTAAACCTTCCTCTACTGACACTAGCATACATTTCACCCATGTATGCCTACTTAGTCATTCTCCTTTCGTTCAGTCTTTCTAGATGGCCTAACTATTGGCTGGCCGGTTGGCGCAGTTGGTAGCACTCTGCCTTCTGAGCCGCTGGTCCCGGGTTCGATTCCCGGACAGGTCAAACATTTGTGTGTATGAACATGTCTGTTTGACCTGTGTCTGGGTGTGTATATGTATAAAAAAAAAAAAAAGTATATATATCAGTCATCGGGTTACCATAGTACAGGCTCTGCCTAGTTTGGGACCTGAAGACCTTGTGTGAATGTTGTCCCATATTATATTATATTATCTTAACATACTTATCTTAATCTTCACTACATCTGTTTACAACACAACATTCCTATAACACACTGTTTATTACCCTGTCACTTAGATTCACTCTAATCATCCTTTCAGAGCTCTCATTTCAACTGCTTTAATTTTTTTGCCACACACAACTCACTACCATATATTAGTGTTGCTATCAACTTTGTAAACCTTTTGGCTGTTTGCCAAACATTTTTCACTTAAGCACTGCAAGGAAAAGACTTTTGAAACCCATATTTATTCATCTGTCTGTTTCATGACTCTTTCAAACTTTAATTTTGACACTACTTACTGTAATTTTTGCAGTCCTGTTGTGACCGTTTTCCTTTGTAAAGCAGTACTGCTTGCACCAGTCATTCAGCACTCTCTCAACTTCCCCAAATTGAAAAGGCAGTACAACTGACTAGCAACAATTCCCTGACCAGCCGTTAGCTACCAAAATATGCAACAATATATTATTGAAAACTAGCAGCCCGCTCCAGCTTTGCACTGGTTTAAAATATAGCCTATGTCATTAATGGATGTTATTATACATATAAACCTTCCTTTTCAATCATTCTATTTAAAAAAAACGCACCAAAATCCGTTGCATACTTTTAAAGATTTAAGCATACATAGGGATATAGGGACAGAGAAAGAGACTTTGTTTTATACTATGTAGTGATATATATGTAATAAAGTTTGTGAGATGTGTGTATGGAAAAGGAATGAATGAAGTTCAACAACTTTTATTGGTATTATACATTTTTAGGATATCCCAAATAGTCATATTTGTAAATATTCTTTTATTCTTCTTCTCTTAAATTTTGGTTTTATTTATAATTACAGTATTGGTTTATGGTGATAACATTTCAAATATGTAAGTCTCAGTATATAGTAACTTATATATGGTGTAAGATGTGATTTCACAACATAATCCTGCTTGAAGTTAGAGTTTATACACTGGTACTATATAATTAACTAAAACTATAATATAATTATAGTTAGGTTAGATTAAACTTCATACTAAGAATTCCCCAACAGTAATTCACGAAAAGGTCATTCAAAAATACCTATTAATAAATAGCAATAGCCATTGTAAGGTGAATAATGAAGTCATCAACACAATATGCAAAATATATGGTTTCTATTGTTACCTCCTACATCAATAAAGTTCTTCACAGCCAAACCTGAGCGAGGTGCCACCCGGCCGTAGCAACCAGATGGTAATTCAACTTGCAAATCTGTTTTTACCAGTTCTTTACCGCGAGCCGGCACCACATAATCATATGCACTAGAACAGAAAAAAAGTGACTGCAGTTAAATAAAATTCATGTGTAAGTATACCTTGTTCTAGATATATATCACTTTGACACCTCACCTCTTTAAATCGAACCCAGCTGCCCTTTCAGAGCCCTTCATCGGTGGAAATGCGTTTTCACTCAAACGTGTAAATTTTAAAGAAGGAACCTCGGAAGTCATTTTCTCAAAAAACTGTAGTGGGTAACTAAGTCAAAAACTGGTAAAGGTTCACAAAGTCTAATTCAGATATAATTATCTACTACTTCTGTAACGCTAACGCAATGATCAGGCATAAAGCAACAAACTGTTTCACGTTACGTTACAATTATTTCTATTGTTCTCTTAGCTTAGAGTCAGCGGCAAAAATGTATCAAACACCCCCAGACGGAGATAGTCATGACAGCCCCGCAACGCAACCCACCCAACATAACCTTTTCAATAGAAAATAGAAATTGGCGCGAAAAAGCAGTGTCGCCAACAAGATATATACAGAATGTGATAAAATGGTTTTAAAATTATGCCAATTGCTAGGAATCCTAAAAGGTCAAAAACGTAATCTTCTTTATATATATAATTCTACCGTACGTGCGTATTTCACTGAACTCGTCCTAAACGGCCGGCTGGACCGATTTGAATGATTTTTTCTATATTTTAATGGCCCCCAGGGCTGCGTTCAGGAGTTTCGTCGGCCAAACATCTGATCGATGTCTCACGAACGGCTACTTCATAGCATGTTGCAGAAGAAGGAGAAGAAGTCACTTACATTGTTCATGGATCGATAGTTATTACTGCATATGCCACTTTTGACAGCCGACCAAGATTTGATCTAGAGGTAGAAAGATTATGGTCTCGTCGAGCATAATTTGCTCTGACAGGTTGACGTGAACGGTCATGATCAATTATTGGGTGGAGCAAATAATGCTCTAGTTGAGTTCGCGAACGCCGCACATGCGCTGTCAGAGCAAGATATAGCTTGGCCGATGGAGCTGCTGAACGCACGCCTGGATGGTTTAGACTTTAGATCCGCAAATCAGCCCGGCAGATGGCGCTGCAGTCGGTATGCAAGACAACGTTTGTCGGGTCCGCTAGTATAATTATAAAATGTTTATTAATTAACAAAAAAATATGTTTTGATCGACTATGTTATTAAATAAAATATTAGTATCTTGGTCTTTATTGACAACTAATGTGATTGAAGACCTGGGAAGCCGCATTGCTCAAACTGTAACTGTCCTTGGTACCTATAGAGCGCAGTACGAACTGTGCAGGAGTATAAAATGGCATTCAAAGTGTTTACTGACAAACGATTGCGTAGCTTAGTTTTTACTACATTCATTTAGGGGCCGTCCATTAATCACGTGAGACTCTTAAGAGGAAGGAGGGGGTTGGACAACAATCACGAAATATCACAAGGGGAGGGTTATTTTTCTAAATTATTTTATTATAATTTACTATTTATTATTTTCGTCATACCATTGTGGCGTTTGTATTGCTAATCAGCTGTCTCTAAGATTGTAGTGGACCTGTTCAGGTACAGTTTTTGTTGCATCATCATACTGTTCCTTATCAGTATCAGTTTCCTGATCATGAGTTCTTTAATGTTCACTGTAGAATTTTAGTTTACTTCAATCCAACCAATGTCTCATTGTTGAGTGCTAAATGGAGATCTTTGTTGTTCATATATCCAAACTTTCTATTTCAGTCTAGTATGGTACCTTGCTTCGTGTTCGTACAACTAGATGCAGACGTTGCTGCGAAGCTTCTATCAATGTTTGGCGATCTGACATAGTATAGACCATTAGACTTTACTGCTGTCGTTTAACACGGGATACGCACCATTTTTTTTTATTTTGATTGAGTTCCCGATGTAATGTAGAAACTTGCAATCGAGTTCTAGTGCCGGTGGTACCCGTAGCAAAAGACTAAAAAAGAGGGCAGACAGATATGTCTGTCCTTAACATTTATATTTCAATATATTTTTACATCTACCGCTTCTTCAGTCTCCGTGATCATGGCGTGTCGTGCGTCCTAAGTCACCGATGATGGCTGTGTGCCCGGATTAATAATAACATTAAATATACACGACAAAGAATATATGTATATAAATGACACGTGGATGTAACAATGGGTCGACCATTACCAATGCATGTAAGTTAGGCAACGTTTAGTGCTACGAGGCTTTGCCTTATCTAAGGGGCCGTTCAGTTATCCTAATGATAGATTGCGCTACGAGGCTTTGCCTCTACCAAGGGCCCCTCCAGTTACCGTTATGATCGATCATGCTACGAGGCTTTGCCTCTACCAAGGGCTTCTCCAGTTACCCTTATGATCTATCATGCTACGAGGCTTCGCCTCTACCAAGGGCCTCTCCAGTTACCCTTATGATCGATCATGCTACGAGGCTTTGCCTCTACCATAGCGCCTCTCCAGTTACCCTTATGATCGACTATAGCTCCAGTCTGAGTGCAGTACACTGCACCCGGGTGCCTTCCCTCCGCATACATAAGATCTCTAAAAGTGTATCTCTCTTGTTGGGTTCCTGGCCGGTACAGCTTACCCTAGGAAGGTCACCCGCTGGACATGGGGCTTGCGCCCCATGAGGACCTCCTCCATCCCCATAGTCCTGCCCATGCTCCAACTTGCATAGTCGATCATTTCGCTATCCCTGTTGAAGTTACACCCGGGTAACTACTCAGGGGTCCGCTCGATAGGAGCTATGCTGTCTAATTTATTTGACTACCCGTTAATGGACATTGTACGCAATGATTGGGCCTAACCTTAAGCTATGCTTCACATAAGGTCTCCCCATTATTACACCACACGCTTCATGTAGATCTAGGAATAATGAGTACAAGCACTTACCAGCACCTTTGTTGGTTGTTTCTCATGGACACCAGTGCCTCAGGCGTGCTTACCCTTCAGCAATCACGTCGGCTTCCCTGTCTGCCTCCTTTTCGCCCGCACGCCATCTTGTCCACCACTGGATTCGTCTCGCGGATTGGTAGGTGGCCAGGGTTCTGCTTCGCCCCGAGTATGTGAGCCGCATCCCGAATGGATGGTCCAAATCGGACACTACGTGTTTCTTACCTTTACTCAGTCGACCAATAGAGTACCGGCGGTACCTTAGTCAAATCCGTACTTCCCATTTAGTGCCATCTATCCTGTGGTAGTCTCTTACCATGCTCCGACAACGCCATCTGTTCTATTAGGTACGAAACAACTATCCTAGTGTAATCTATGCTTGTTAATAAATATAGAGGATGCACCTCGCGATTCGTCGCGACATGGTGCGTGGAACCGCACCGAAATATCGGGAAATCAATCAAAATCATGGTGCGTATCCCGTGTTAAACAATATTTATATTATAAAAAGCCATGAAAGATTAAATCAATACTTTACTGCTGTCATTCATAATTTTCCCATTTTATTGCGTATAATTGCTTTGTCTTTGTCTAATTTAACAGATACCCCGTGGTTGGTCATACAAGGCACGGATAGTAAGTTTGTTGAAAGTGTGGGTACAAATAGCGTGTTTTCCAGATGCAATTTCACATTTTTATTGATCAGAGTAACTCTGCCTTCACCTTTAATTTCAGTGGAGTGATTTTCAGATGCAAAGTTGAATGTTCTTGACACAATTTTCATGTCTTTAAAGTAGGTACTCAAGGTGAAATGTCATATGCGTTATACAGCCACTGTCAAGTACCCAATCGTCCGGGTTGTTCCGATTAGAAGTTAGGAGGTCATTCTTCAGCGAAGTGAGGGTTGTCGGTTTCGTATATGTATCACTCTATTTTTCTTCCAGCAGTTAGACCATATTTTTGTTGAAGCAAAGAGGTTTATGTTTCTTATTTTATGTTAAGATCTCATTACATGCAGTGACCATTTAGAAGAGATTATTTTCAAATAATATAAAAAGGTTGACAGAGGTATGTCACTCAGAAAATTATGTTGTTATGAAAAACATCTAATTATGTATTATATGATATTACCATCCCCTTTCTATCATCGGTCGACTCGACGTACGGCAATTCGCCATCGCTATATGGTAGATATACCACCTATACGTACGAAGCGTTTTGCTTCCACTTTCTTAATGCGTACTGCCAAGGAATGGAACTCGTTGCCCGAGTCTGTGTTTCCCGATATGTACAATCCTGGAATCTTCAAGTCGCGAGTGAATAGGTACCTTCTAGGTTTGCGTGCAAAATCCTAGACAAAGTCATCACTTAATGTCAGGTGAGACAGTTGTCAAACGCAAACTTATAAGATGTAAAAAAAAAAAAAAAAAAAAATTTATTTTGTTCAAAGTGTAATATAACTATTTACTACATGGATTTATGTTTTCCTTCACCAAAGCTACGTGCACATGATACTCTGCTAACCCATCAGTATGTTAGAGGATTTCGTGGGTTTTACTGGTGTGTCTAAGTACACCTATCAATAATTTTATGAGTCTTTTACTGAAAGATTTTTTCAACTTTGCAAGTTGCGTAGAGTGCGTTTTTATAAGCATGTTGTTATGGACCAGGTTCAACATTGTCATTTTTGTGATGAAAAGCGTCACATTCTTCTATGATTTTTATTTTAAGTTCCGCTGGTTGTAGCAGGACGTCTTTCGTTTTCTGATCAGTGAGGACGTCTCGTGACTCAATCGCGACACGAAAGTTTTCATACTCAGGATAGGCAGCATCATTACTGACAGTAAATCCTCGTGGATTATTACGTCCATGTCTGCAAGTTTGTCAACTGTATCCAGGACGACTCACTACTAGTATTGGTAAAGCATATTGCTAAATAGGAAATTGTATTAATTTACTCTTTATTGTAGACGAATTTCACTACATTTATTCATTCTTTGAAGGCATATACTCTTATATTTAAAATTATCTCTTCGCCGCAAGTCCAAAATACCAAAGCCGAAGAGTCGAAAAATACCACAAAATATACAATAAATAGGGTGACCACATTGTCCAGCTGGACATAGTCCTCTAACTACTGGTCCTTCCAGAAGGAATGACCAGTAGGAATCGGCCCGCATACAAAACAGAACATAGTTTCTATACAAAACAGATATGCAACAAGCGCCTTATTGTTGTGTCCACGTTGTTTCATAGCAGCCACAAGTCATTTAAATTAGCAGCACAGGTGAATAATAACTATATTCATTACTAGCTGCGCCCCGCGGTTTCACCCGCGTGGTGATGATTAATGTTGAAGATGATGATGAAAAGTAGCCTGTGTGTTATTACGGGACCTGAATTATCTACCATATCATACCAAATTTCCTCCAAATCAGTCTAACCGTTTCAGCGTGAAAGAGTAACAAACATACTTACATCCATACCCACAATTTTTCGCATTTATAAATAGTAGGATTGTGATCTATGCTATCATCATCATCATACATGTAAGGTTTATTAATATAGAAATTGTTTAACGAATGTTTAAATAGTTCTATAGAATGTCTAATGGGGCTTTATCCATAGCGATAGCGAAATCGATTCGGTTCTTCGAAGACCTCTGAGTCAGGGGGCTGGTCTTTATACCAAGTACATCAATGAAAACTTTAAGCGATCCATGTACATACATACTAACCCTAAAAATTACACAATTACATATTTAGACCTAAAATCTTACGTCAGTTAGTTGATAGTTAATACTTGCTGTGATAAGGATATATTTTTTAAAATTTAATACCATCAGTGATCTTATTATTGCATGATTATTGATAAGGTATACGTGGCATTAATTTGGCAACTGTAAGGTATGTCAATCGACCCATTCAAGTATAGTACTTGATATCACAAATATATTGACTATATTTCCTGACAGTCTTATTTGCAATAATCATTTATGTAGGTTGTTTATACAAGTTATAGGACTAGCGTTTGACTACTATGTCACCTGAGTCAGCAGTCAGCAGTGATTTGGTCGAATTAGTAGTCACGCTAAATCTTGAATATCGGTTGACTCTTAATGAAAGACGACAGTTATTAAAACTTAAGGGTAGTGCCCAGGCGGGTACTGGAATGGAAGTAGCTTACCAACCTACACTGAACGCTACTACGAATCCGGGGTTGGTATCGAATCAGCGACCGTCTGTTTGGCGGCCGACACTCAAACTCCGTCGATATCATTGTTTAAAAATATTCAGCTAAGTTAGTAATTAAAATTAGGTATTTATTTTCAATCAAAGCACTTTATAATATGATTACTAATTACACTAATTAGTTCATAATTAGAGCCTTAAGACATTTACCGCCTCCTCAGTTGTTGTCAACCACCGCACCGGTTGGAAGCCGCCCGCATCTTGTATCTTGCTGCGGTAGTAGTAATTTTTCAATTATAATAAGAATGAATAAGGTATGATGCGAAGAACGATTTCAAATAACAGCATTATTAAATTTGTTGCATACACCTTTGAAGTTGTGGTTTCCGGATTCCATCCGAAATCACAAAAAACATCTACCTGACACAAAAAGGTCGCAGAGATAATAGGTATACCTACATCGATTGTAAACGGTTGTGTATAGCTATAGCGTAGCAATTATCCCCTTAGTACAAAAGCGCCTTGCTATAGGCCAGGATATGTTGAGAAGCCCTGTCCTCTTCGATCAATAATTTAAATTAAATAAATTACACGGATGTCTTCAATTCAATTTATACTCATCCTCCATTTCTAAACACAAGCGTTTGAGCAACTTAGTGTCGAAAGGCACACATGTGGCAAAAGTCCTTGCCCAATAAAAAAAAACTGTTCCAAATGCGAGGCGTTTCGTGCACATCAACTGTGATTCATTCGGGCGAGCCCCCAAGAAGGGGAGTTTGTCCATTTTTATATTTACATCGAGTCCCTCGCGACATGCGCGGCGTCTCTCCACCGCCAGTCTTGCTACTACAGTTTCACGCACGTACACTAGTGCAATGAAACTCGTGTAAATATTACTACAACGGTATATTTACGCGCGAATTGTTATTTTTAAACATCAATATGCAGTGTGAGTGTTGTACAAATGATTTAGTACGAAAAATATCAGGTTTTATGTGAAAATGTGTGATAAATATCGTGTCTGAGTTGCTTAGCTTCGATCCAAGACTGAGGAAATGCCACCCGATCTCAATGCGCCTATTTCAGGAAGCATTTCAGCAAGAAACTTTTCGTTCTCGTAACTTACGCTAGAGGTCAGTATGGACTCTTTTAAGAAACTTTTTATGTAAATATTTTTCCATTAAAAGACACGGTAAGTGTAGTCAAATACAGGCGTATCTAAAGTTCAATCACCGACAAGCTTCTCTCTATCATCCCTTCTCCGCCCTTTACGCATGATCGACCGGAGTTTTGGGGTTCCCTTTTGTAGGGTAGGGTGCGATAAAATACGCATACACGTATAGATAGGTAAGTACTTATTTCCCTCAATAAGTTGTGTGCTTACTGCTTACTATAGTTTGGTCACGTTTATTTATGTGTGGAAGTGGAAGCTTTACGTGCCAAAGAATGATTTGGTTAGGTAACTTAGGTAACAAAAACCTTGTTCTTCGTTAGTAGATGGTGATGATATAATACATACATACATGATGATAATAGCAATAATAAAATTTATTGTTACTTGTATCATAATAATTATAAATAGCAATTAAAAGGCCATCTATAATATTGTCTTGATAGGCACACACCTATATACGAGTAGTAGTAGTAGTATAGACTACATACCTATATAACTCGTATAGTTGACATTGCATTACAACGAAAAGAAAATCTCAGAAATTATAACGTTAATTTTAGGTAGATTCTCAGTAGAAAATATAAATACGTCTTACGTATTTAATACGACACATACCCACTCTAAATTATAAAATGTAACATAATATAATTAATTGTGTAAGCTGTACATTGTAGGTAAATAGTAACAACCTAGGGCATATAATTTTTTTATTATCTCTCGTCGACGGAAGAGTCGAACTGATGTCACGGGCTTTCACGAGCCTTGTTTGGGAACCGGTGATTCTGATTTGATTTAAAATTAAGCACAAATTATTTGGTGATTAACATTATCCATAGTACCTATTATAAAAGGTGGACAGATCACAAAGAGACAAAGGTGGACAGACAACCTGACTAAGATCGCAGGAAAGGGCAGGATGTGGTTCAAAACGGTCTTTGTGGAAATCAATGGGTCTATATATCCAGCCGTGGACGTCCTATGCCTGAGATGACGATAGTGTAATACAAAAATTGTCTGAGATAACGTGAATCAAAACCAATATTATGAGGTAGTTAGATTTATTACATTCACTAAATCAATTAAGTACATACCTATAATTAACACATTTATAGAAATCACTACATGCCTAAAACTATCTAGTCTTTATAAAAGAGCAGTCTATACATACATAGGCCTATTACAACATTAAAGAATGAATACCTATTATTAAAAAAGCAATCAATTTATAAATTGTAATCAAATATTTTTTAAATTACCACCATTTATATACCTACATATATGATATTGAAGGTTATTTGCTAAATAGAAAAGATAGACTTGGTTTTGAAAATACACATTAACATTATTTGTATTACTTATTCCAGGGAGTCACGTGTAGATCACAAATGAAAATAAAATAGATCAAGTGCGAGTCGGGCCTGATTATATTAAGGTTCCATTATCTACATACAACCATGTGACTTAGGAGCAAGATAGAGCATACGTACAAACGAGTGTGTATTCTATCTGATCTATGAGATAGAGTAGCATCCGTTTAAAAATGTTAGTTTCAGACACAGCTCACCAACTACGAGTACAATATGGATTCTTTTGTTGAATACCTACAGTGTAATTGTTTCATAACTACTTACAGAGATCCTAAATTGTAGCAAATTAGTTTAATATACTTATATATAGGTATCCTGCTTAGTTATACGTACATAGATACCGAACACCTTTGGCTGGTTTATTTATTTTAGCTTAACACTGACATAGGTACGATTTAAATACCTAATCTACATTATTTGTGCATTTTTGTTTGTACGGTCTACTCAATGAGGTAGTGCCCAGGCATAACTTTAACCTTCTTAAATGGTAAAGATACACTTAACAACATTTTTTTCTTGTGGGTATGGAAATATTGGATCATGATTTCTTGAAAAATAATTTGACTTAATTTCTAATTTAATGTTTGGTTCCGATTCAAAATTAAACCGATATGGGTAGGTTTACCCATATTCTAGGGTAGGCTCTAAGAGTTAAGGAAAAGACTTGCGTTCATCATTGATAGTGAAAGGGGGAGATATGTAACGTTCAAACATCGCCTGGTCCTACTCAAGTGAGTCCGGTGATTTCACACTCAGTCGCACGCGTGACGTGGTCTTCACCCTTTGTCGGTACTAGATAATACCGTAAGGTCCACTTGAACCAATCAAATTGTCCGAGATTCTCAGATCAAATCACAATTTTGCCTGCAAATTTGATTTAATCCAAGCTTTCGGCGAAAATCTCGGATAATTTGGTTGGCGCAAGTGGGCCTATTACCCTGATTACTATTTACATTTTTGCTAACGATACGCATCATATCTGCCCTCTTGTGCATTTTACAAGTGTTTTAATCACTCAAGGAAGAAAAACCAGACACACGGGATTACTTTTCACTCGTAAATATAGCCAATAATTATAGTTGTAAACACTGACCTATAGAAGATCATTGGTTGTAAATTACATTAGTATTGTTGATTCGCCAGTTTCGTGAGAGCGAGATAGATAATACGTAAACATTCGCCGGAGCCGATGCTCAATACTGTTTCGCTCGCATAAATAGTTCGGTGTCTCATTCACCCTTGTAATAGGTACACTGTTTACAGATGCATGAGTTTCCGTGCATGTAATTGCGCGCCGAGCTTCTAGTTTAGCGCTTAGGATGTTAGAGCATCACTTAACCCCCCTTTTTAACACTATCAATGGCGTTTATGCATTTTATAAGGACCGTATCGTATAGGTATATTAGATCTATGCATGCGTATAGTTGGTACTTAGTTGATGAGAATGAGATTTGAATTATTTTCATGTCCATTAAATTAAAGCTAGCTAACTCTATAAACTTTATAAAGGACAATATTTTCTAAAAACATAATAAGACCCTTTAGTAATAAGCTTTTTTTGTGGGTACTTTGCAATACAATGCACTCGAAGAAACTTTATTTTTGGGTAACGTCAAATAATAAATCTCTATGTGAAAACAATTTTGGCTTTTAGATTGTTCGGAAATTGCCTAAATGTTTGAGTAGTACGAATGTTGGTATATTAAAATTATCGTTAAACTATTTACGTTTATTTGCCATAACGTAAAACATAAATGAAAAGGGTTTCGGTATTTCAGTAGCGGAAAGCCCATATCGGTAGGAATATCGAAAAATCGTGAGGTTCGAGAACAATGGGTGTATATTTTGAAAGCCGTAGAAAATGATACTCAAGTGAACTAGCCAACACAACAGCACAGAATAGACAAAAATTAATTAATTACATTGGACAAAATAACTATTATAAAAAACTATTTCCGAGACGGAATGCATGTAGGTAAAAAAAGCAGATGACACCACTACTCTATATAAATAGTGTTGTCTTTTCATCGATAAACAAATAAGGTTTAGGATGGATCACTTATTTCAATTTACGATTCAATAATCGGTAAAATGTTTTACATACGAATAAACTAAGAGCATCGAAGAGTTGCAATTTGTTGTTTGTGTATTGTTTAAACATTTAGTTATTTAGTAAGAAGGATTTTACGCATGCTGGTTCACACATAGAATATAATTAATAAATAAGTTTTCTAAAACTTTTTTAATTGGAGTAGGTTAAAGAAAGGCTTAAAAAAGATTCATTGTTCATTTTAAAAACATCTAGGTACAAATTGTATGTACAGTACTTAATTCAGATAAATTATTTGTACTTACATCGACGAAATTAAGAGAAACGTTTAGTACCTATCCATGTCCTAATCTAATAAAATCCTGGTTTTTCATAGTATATGCGAACTGGTCCAAATCATTCGTCACGAATGTCGCAATTGGTTTAAAATCCATATCGCCCCATGAGCCAGGTGTCGTTCACACCGCGCGGCCTCGCGTCTCTTCTCGTTAATCACTCACTCACTTGTGTGTTCACATTTCACTACACTATAGTTACTAGTTATTGTATAGTGTTGTATATGTATGTAAATGTATAGTTAGTTTAGTTTAGGTATAGATTAGCGGACAGCCATCTTATATTGTTTGTCAAATTACGGCATCTCAATAAATTTCATATAGGTTAGTGCAATTATCAAATGTAATTAATCTAACACATCGCTGGAATGATGCGTTTAGCGGCGGAATTGAGTGCATGGTTACGTTCTCTTTTGTTTCGCTATTGACGGCGACGCTCTACGTTCGGCCGTTGAATGGAAGCGTAACGCGATTACGGCGGCGCTATGCTAACAAATCTATTGACTCAATCATTAATATGACGGATAATGTAGTCTTTGGCAAAACGAGCGCTAAGTGTTAGATTTAGTGATTTGTGTGGAGGGTGTTGTGAGTGAATACTTGGTGTAAGCGATGAAAATTGCGTCGTAATCGGCCAAATACATTGCTTTTACGAGTGAAATGGCGATGCGGAGCGCGCGGGCCCGAGCATGCGCGCCAGTTTCACCAAGATCGCCCGGAACGCACTGAATGCCTTACGTTTACGTGCATATCAAAATGGGAAGGTCGAGATTTCCTGGGAAACCACTCAAGTTTCAAAATAGAAAGCGAATTAGTGTTTTGTCGGGGACTGTTTACAATGAGACTGCTCCAGAGAGTCATCCGCCCGTCCGCGGCAATGCTTCGAATGATTTTGCTGGGGAACAAGAGGTAAACCTAGTTTTTGTAATAACATTCTCAATGTGGATAAATTATGCGAAAATAATTACTAACATACGGAAATGTTTTGTTTACGTAATAACTACAAGCATTACGAGGCGCTAATTTTTGGTAGCATCTTGTGTGTCGTATCTACGTATGTACCTACCAACTATGCATATAATTGACATTTCTGTGTTCCATTTTGATGTCAACAAAATGTTCTTTGTAATGCCAGGGCAGTGTTAGGGCCAGAAAGATTATATGCTCAAGAAACATTGTCTTACCTTTAGTACTGTTAACAAATAGGGAGAAACCTTGTATTTTGCTGCCAACATAACCTCATATTTATCAGTTCTTTTGTCTTCATTGACAAATCTGAAGGTAACATTTTGGGTTGCATATCTTTTTTACTTGCTGTATTTAGCTTTACATTAAATGTGTCCTGATGTGTTGCTAATACAAATGTAATATAAATAAATCTAAGTAACAAGATTTTTGGAATGGTGTGGCAAAATAAAATTAGCATCATCAAAATTATGTTATAACTTTTATGTACAATGTTCAGCTTACTGGTGCAAGTAAAATGAAATTTGTTGTCTCAAATTCTAAGAAGTAGGTATTCTAGTTTTGTTTGTGTGAGCTACTCTTAACTTTCAGTCTGACTGGAAATGTTCTGGGGGATGTTTAAAACATCACAAAATCTCTCAAATCAAAATCTCAGGTTTGAATTGATTTTATCTATATATTTTCAGATTTTTAAACCATGTTTAGAAATGTTATAAATCTAATAATATTAATATATGTCCTATTCAAATTAACAATTCATCATTATTATATCCTAGCTAGGGTTGGCTCTTATATCAAGTCTCCCAAATTTGAGTAAACTGGAAATTTTGGGGAGTCAAAGGGGTTCAGATGAAGGGCTGGAGATGTGTTGAAATATTTAAATTTATTTTTCATAAATATGTGAACTCTTACGAAAATATTTACAAATACATGAACAAATAGACTCCCCTCCCTCCCCCCTTTCCTTACCCTCCTATGAATGCGACGTGTTTTAAGATCTTTACCCCAAACTATCTTAGAAATAGCTAACAACTTAGTTATAAGTTTGTATATTCAAATGTTATGGTTGACTATTTTATCTACATAGGTGTTGCATATGGGAAAATACCAAGTGAAGCGTGCTCACCAGGTACTACACTACTATTTACATGGCTAACCCGATATCAAATTACATGCCTGACCCACTCAAAAAGTTTGTAGCCACACTGGCATGGCCTCCACAGCTGTCATAATAGACTATTGTACAACAAGCTAAAATGACCCATTATATGAGGTAGTTTTTTTCCTTACTAAATAAGTGACCTATTGGATAGGTTTTACTTAATGTTAACATGGAAGCTATCTTTTATAGTTTCCCGTTTTTATTAGTGTCTCTAGTACATTGTTACCTATGCATATTTAATCATAATTCTTCCACTGCAATAACAGTACACACTTCTTATTCTTAGTGGGGGATGGTTAGTCCTGCCCTGACATCTTGCTTGGGATGTATAGTGCATTTCAGGCGCCAGTGCCCTACCAAGCCAAGTTAACTTCTACACATATCAAACTAGTGTTCTAGTTGGTACAGATTGGCCCATTATTATATATGTATATGTGGTATCCGGCTTTACTCACATTTATAGTTGAAGTTTGTGGTGGCCGCGATCTGGCAGCGTAAACTGACCTGAGGATGAGCATCTGACATGCTCAAATACTAGGTCGAAACTTCGACTGTAAACGTGAATAAAGCCGAATACCACATATATATATATATAAAATAATGTGTCAAACTCACGAGAATTTCCAGATTGGCCCAGTTTTTGTAATTGTGTTCGAACCTGGAGTCTCACATTCTCCCTATGGTGAATTTGTTTCGGCCACACCTATTAGGGCGCTTGTACACGGTAAGAAAATACGCCAGGCGTAGGCAAGAATTCGTGTCGTAACTAGAAAAGGTGCTGCTCGCAAGGTGCACGGAAAAAAATCTTGTCTGCGCAAGACATGACGCGGCAAACGTTGTTGTGGAGCGGTGGGGGCCGGAGTAGTAGTAGGGTTCAGCCAGCTATGTAGTTTTCGTTGTGTGTTTGGTGTGGACGTGTATTGCAGCGTTGAGTACAAATTTTTCATCATGTTGTCACATTACAGGGTTAAGGGTAATGAACCCACCAAACTCATATTTCTCTTGTATAATTTTGAAAGGATACTACAACCTTCCAGATTTGGCTGATTGGTTTAAACGCCGTAATCATTGTGAGCATAGCAGGGGACACAACCAGAGAATCCAGAGAGATCCTGCCAATACAAATACAGGGCATCACATCCTCAGCAACAGAGTGGTTCACAACTGGAACAGGTTGCTGGAGGAAGTGGTCAGTGCTACATAGGTCAACAACTTTAAAAACCGGCTCGATGGCTGGCTGCAGAAAAGTAAAAAATCTCTTACTAACCAGTGCACCAGTGGAATGTAAACACTGTGGACAATATGTGGAATGCCTAAATAAAATTTCGACACAGTGTGATATAGGCACATCAGCTTAATGCTGCTCGCCTATTACTCAAATAAATAAAAATAAATAAATAAATAATTGGATGAACTCAGTAAAGTGTTAACCTTAGCGATGATCTTCTTAATAAGTTAGATCGCCTGCTGAACACCTGCATTAGATTTATCTTTGCTCTACAGAAGTATGACCACATTTCTGCATACAGTGCAAAACTCAAGTGGCTGCCTATTCGTGAGTGAAGAAATACAAGACAACTCAACTTGTTGTTTTCAGTCCTGAACGATAGAAATTCTCCTGTTTACCTGAAACAATACTTCACCTACATCTCTGATAATAATAAACGGCAACTTCAAAGTGCTTATAATCTATTTCTTTCCATTCCAATACACCCATCTTCATTTATACATAACTGTTTTTCTGTTGTTGTAGTCAAAATGTGGAATGCTTTGCCTGTCAAATTAAAAAATGCTCAAACCAAGGATACTTTTAAGCTATAACTTCGTAATTATTATGTGGAAAAAGTTGATCCCAAGCCATCCCTATTCATCTAATTATCGTCAATCTTAGTCTATACTTAGTCCATAACTATTTTTACCATCGTTAGTTACCATTTTTCCATCCCTCTTAATTTCATTCATATTATCAAATCTCTGTTTTAGATTTAATATGCTGTATACATTTATCTACATGTTTATATGTATATATATATATATGTATGTATGTATGTCTTTATTTATTGTGTACTAGCTGCGCCCCGCGGTTCCACCCGCGTGCACTACGTTTTTCCCGCTGACTCAGTTATCCCACGGGAACCATACTTCTTCCAGGACAAAAAGTAGAAAAGTGTCATTTTTGGTTTCCTTGATGGAACTGGTGTACGGATCTCGGAAACCATAATCGATGGGGGGTAGGTGTCAAAACTAAAAATGACTAAAACCCTGGGACCTTTTTGGAAAGTTGAAAAAAAATTACCCTCCCAAACAAAAAAGAGGTTCTCCCATACAAATTTAAAACGACCGCAGCTCCCGAACCGTTATAGGTGGGTATGGGGGGTTTGAACAAATGTTATAGAGGGTTTGTAGGAGAATTTGGGGTTTTAGTCGAAAATTGAAAATTGGTCCTTCGACCCGAATACCAAAATCCAAGTTGCTCCGATCTGGCTGAAATTTGGTATTTAGGGCGATTGGGGGTCCCTGATTCCAAATATGAAAAAAATTTTTGGATGACGTCATTTGTTTTTTTTTTACTGGATGGGGATTTTCGCTGGCGATACAACGCCACGGCTGCGAGGCCGCAGGCCGAGCTTCAAACCTGCGAGGCCGAAGGCCGAGCGTGGCCTCCGCGAGGCCGTAGGCCGAGCCGTGTTAGTCACTTACGAGGCCGAAGGCCGAGTTCCGAATGGGGTGTTACGCATTTACATTTCTTAGGAGAGTCACTAACGAGGCCGAAGGCCGAGTCCCGAATGGGGAGTTTTTTTTCCACATCTCGAGCTGGTCTTTGATGCAACCGCTCACGGGAACTAAAAGTATCTGTCAGTTGTTCGACTTGCATGAGAATTTTTAAATCTTTTTATTTACTGGATGGGGATTTTTGCTGGCGATACAACGCCACGGTTGCGAGGCCGCAGGCCGAGCTTTAAACCTGCGAGGCCGTAGGCCGAGCTTTCGGCCCGCGAGGCCGAAGGCCGAGCGTGGCCTCCGCGAGGCCGTAGGCCGAGCCGTGTTAATCACTTACGAATGGGGTGTTACGCGTTTACATTCCTTAGGAGAGTCACTAACGAGGCCGAAGGCCGAGTCCCGAATGGGGAGCTTATTCCACACCTCGAGCTGGTCTCCGAGGCAACTGCCCACGTTAACCACTGCACTTAGAGGTATGGTCCCTTAACAAAAGTCGTTTACAATCTTGGTGCGATTTTACAGCGACTAAAATTTTATCAAAAAAATCAACTTGTACATGGTAACCCTGCCCACACTTAGTTCATAGTTCATAGTTCATAGTTATTTATTGGTATAATTATACACGTCAAATTAGCATTCAAATAAATAATAATATTTAGACATAACATTTGAAAAATTAACAATATTAAATAAAGTCATCAATACGTAATTACACTTATTAATACAATAAAGTTCAGTCATATTATTCAGTCTCAAAAATAAGAGTACACAAAGTACACTGAATTACAAAACATATAAATAATATCTTATAAAATTTCGTATATGTCACATATTCATTTTTTTAGTCTTGCAAATTCCTCGAAACTATAAAAACTTTGGTTAATAAGCCAATGTTTTAATCTTACTTTAAATAATGCACTATTGTGAGCTTCTGTGACTTCGGTTGGTAGTCGGTTATAGACAGTCGGTCCCATGACATGAGTCAACTTGCTCGACTTAGCTAGGGAATGGGCTACAGCCGCCATCCGACCCTTGTGTCGAGTCGAGTACGAGTGAGGGTCTCCTAGTTTACTATAGGTGTCAATTTTTTCTCTGGCATATACCGCCACTTGATATATGACAATTGATGGCAGAGTCAAGATTCTAAGAGACTGGAAGTACGGCCTCACTGTCGTCTCTTGCGAAATCTTCACAATGGCTCGCACCGCGCGTTTCTGGAAACGAAAGGCTCGTTCCCAGTCTGCAGCCCTCGCCCACACTTCTGCCCCATACTGTAGTACAGAATGGACTGTCGCAAAATAACAGGAGCGTACTGCGTCCATTGGTAGCAGTTTCGACAGCCTTCCGAGTGCGAAGCACGCACCTCCAAGCTTCCCACATACTTTATGAATGTGGGACTCCCACGTTAGACCAGCGTCTAATTGGAAGCCTAAGAAGGTCGTACTGTCAAGTTGCTCAATTTCTACATTGTCTGCACGCACATTCAGGCGGCATATAGGTCGTCCGGAGAGGTTGATATGGATAAAGTGAGTTTTAGTTAAGTTCAAAACTAAGCCATTATCGCGAAACCACATTGCAAGTTGAGTGGCAGTACTGTTCAACCTCTTTTCCAGCTGTTCCGTGGACATTGCCGTCACTATCGCGGCAACATCATCGGCATACATGAGTACCTCCGCATCAACCACAGCGTTTGGCAAATCGTTCAGGAGAATCGAGAACAGTATGTTTGATACTGCTGAGCCCTGACCGACCCCTCTACTGGATGTTAGCGGGTCCGATCGTGTTCGTCCCCCATCGCCCACTACCACCTGACATCGATCACGCAGGATGTCCTTTAATATAGCTAGAGGCTTATGGTGTATCCCGTAGTGTTCCATCTTCACTGCCAGAATACCATGGTCTGCTACATCGAATGCTTTTGAGAGGTCACAGCATAGTATTGCTACCTGCTGCTTCCTCTCTCGAGCATTCATAACACGTCGCATCACCTCGCGCGTAAGAGATGTGGTAGATCTACCCTCACGGTACGCGTATTGTCGGTCAGACAGTGCGTCTGTCGACTTCAGGTATTCTACCAAGCGAGTGCTCAAGCCGTTCTCAAGAACCTTGGCTATCACTGGGATGATAGATACAGGTCTGTAGTTATCGATACTATCGCGTTTTCCTTTACCCTTAAATATAGGCGAAACTTTGCTTATCTTTAACGGTTCAGGAAATATCCCGTCCTTTAGAGCGCGGTTAAAAATACTTGTCAGCACCGGAGCAACAGAAGCAGCGGCCATATTCAGTAAGCGCATTGATAGCCCGTATGCATCTTTTGATGGTTTTGGCGGAATACGTGCGGTGATAATACCATATACCTCATCAGACGTAAAAGGACGCAGACGAAGCGAGCAATCGGCGGGTACACTCGTATCACTCAGCGCACGACGGACACTCGTAGGGTTCGCGGGCGGCGCGCCACATGCCGCGGCGGCTCCCACAAACCTAGCGTTCATAGCATTGACGGCCTCATATTTATTTGTGAAGGATTCGCCGACTGTGTTCTTGACGATGTCAGTGAAGTCAACTCGGCATGAGTTCAGTTTTCCCCTTTCTTCGTTTACTATGCTCCACATTGTCTTTGTGGGATTTTTACTGCATGAAATTTTTCTAAAATAATAGTTTGATTTTTGATCATATAGCAAATCGTCATATTTTATATTTAAATCATAACTAAACTTATTCAATACGTCATTTCCAGGAAATTTATTACATAATTCAAGTAAGTCAAATAATAACAGTTTGGTATTCCATATGTCAGTAGTTACCCATGTCAACTCTTTTTTTTTCGGTGCACGTCGTAATGGGAAACATACACTATGTTTATTACATATTATGTTAATCACAGACATTGTCAGTTCCGCAGTCGATGAACAACGGCGGTCTAATTCTTTCCATTGTATACTTTCAAGGGAAGTAATAAAATTATTCTTATTAATTGGAGAGTAGTTCCTATACATATTTGTAGGATAGATATGTTGTCGTGATGGCAGCACCACTTCCCCGCGTACCGCTAAGTGATCACTAAGCTTAGTAGTAACCGGCGACACAGCTATACAAGTGGGAGATATGTTTGTATAAAGGTGGTCTAAGCAAGTACTGAACACACACACTTTGTACTGAACTAGAAGAAACTGTCACTTACTCGACTTGTATGAGAATTTTCTATATATTTTTTAAACTGCAACTAAAACTTTAATTAAAAATACAAATGCACATCGATAACGCGGGCTGCTCGCAGCCCGCGCACCACCCAAATACTAGTTATATTATATAAAGTTCGATTACCACTCACTCACTCACTCACTGACTCATTGACATCATTGTTCTCCCAGAAGGAGCGATGGGGGGTGTTTGTAGTGTAGGGGAAAAGTGTAGAGGAGGTTCCTATGACCACCAGAAAAATCCGAAAAGTGTCATTTTTGGTTTCCTTGATAGAACTGGTGTATGGATCTCGGAAACCATAATCGATGGGGGGTAGGTGTCAAAACTAAAAATAACTAAAACCCTGGGACCTTTTTGGAAAGTTGAAAAAAAGTTACCCTCCCGAACAAAAAAGAGGTTCTCCCATACAAATTTAAAACGACCGCTGCTCCCGAACCGTTATAGGTGGGTATGGGGGGTTTAAACAAATGTTATAGAGGGTTTGTAGGAAAATTTGGGGTTTTAGTCGAAAATTGAAAACTGGTCCTTCGACCCGGATACCAAAATTCAAGTTGTTCCGATTTCGCTGAAATTTGGTATTTAGGGAGATTGAGGGTCTCTGATTCCAAATATGAAAAAATTTTTTGGATGACGTCATTTGTTTTTTTTTTACTGGATGGGGATTTTCGCTGGCGATACAACGCCACGGCTGCGAGGCCGCAGGCCGAGCTTCAAACCTGCGAGGCCGAAGGCCGAGCTTCGAGGGCGAGGCCGAAGGCCGAGCTTTCGGCCCGCGAGGCCGAAGGCCGAGCGTGGCCTCCGCGAGGCCGCAGGCCGAGCCGTGTTAGTCACTTACGAGGCCGAAGGCCGAGTTCCGAATGGGGTGTTACGCATTTACATTCCTTAGGAGAGTCACTAACGAGGCCGAAGGCCGAGTCCTGAATAAGGAGTTTTTTTTTCACATCTCGAGTTGGTTTTTGATGCAACCGCTCACGGGAACCAAAAGTATCTGTCAGTTGTTCGACTTGCATGAGAATTTTTAAATCTTTTTATATACTGGATGGGGATTTTTGCTGCCGATACAACGCCACGAATGCGAGGCCGCAGGCCGAGCTTCAAACCTGCGAGGCCGAAGGCCGAGCTTTCGGCCAGCGAGGCCGAAGGCCGAGCGTGGCCTCCGCGAGGCCGTAGGCCGAGCCGTGTTAGTCACTTACGAATGGGGTGTTACGCGTTTACATTCCTTAGGAGAGTCACTAACGAGGCCGAAGGCCGAGTCCCGAATGGGGAGCTTTTTCCACATCTCGAGCTGGTCTCCGAGGCAACGGCCCACGTTAACCACTGCACTTAGAGGTATGGTCCCTTAACAAAACTCGATTACAATCTTGGGGCGATTTTACATCGACTAAAATTTTATTGAAAAAATCAACTTGCACATGGTAACCCTGCTCACACTTTGTACTAAACTAGAAGAAACTGTCCCTTTCTCGACTTGTATGAGAAATTTTAAATATTTTTTTCAACTGCAACTAAAATTTTAAAAAATATACAAATGCACATCGATAACGCGGGCTGCTCGCAGCCCGCGCGCCACCCAAATACTAGTTATAATATATAAAGTTCGATTACCACTCACTGACTGACTGACTGACTCATTGACATCATTGTTCTCCCAGAAGGAGCGATGGGGGGTGTTTGTGGTGTAGGGGAAAAGTGTAGAGGATGTTCCTATGACCACCAGAAAAATCCGAAAAGTGTCATTTTTGGTTTCCTTGATGGAACTGGTGTAGGGATCTCGAAAACCATAATCGATGGGGGGTAGGTGTCAAAACTAAAAATGACTAAAACCCTGAGACCCTTTTGGAAAATTGAAAAAAAATTACCCTCCCAAACAAAAAAGAGGTTCTCCCATACAAATTTAAAACGATCGCAACTCCTAAACCGTTATCGATAGGTATGGGGAGTTTGAACAAATGTTATAGAGGTTTTGTAGGGAAATTTGGGGTTTTTGTCAAAAAATGCAAATTGGTCCTTCGAACCGGATACAAAAATCCAAGTTTCTTCGATTCGGCTGAAATTAGGTATTTACGGAGATTTGGGGTCCCTAATTCGAAATTAAAAAAAAGTTTTTTGATGACGTCATTTGTTTTTTTTTTACTGGATGCGGATTTTTGGTGGCGAAACCACATTCTCTTTGCGAGGCCGTAGGCCGAGCTGCAATCGAGCGAGGCCGCAGGCCGAGCTTCCAGGGCGAGGCCGAAGGCCGAGCTTTCGGCCCGCGAGGCCGAAGGCCGAGCGTGGCCTCCGCGAGGCCGTAGGCCGAGCCGTGTTAGTCACTTACGAGGCCGAAGGCCGAGTTCCGAATGGGGTGTTACGCATTTACATTTCTTAGGAGAGTCACTAACGAGGCCGAAGGCCGAGTCCCGAATGGGGAGTTTTTTTCCCACATCTCGAGCTGGTCTTTGATGCAACCGCTCACGGGAACTAAAAGTATCTGTCAGTTGTTCGACTTGCATGAGAATTTTTAAATCTTTTTATTTACTGGATGGGGATTTTCGCTGGCGATACAACGCCACGGTTGCGAGGCCGCAGGCCGAGCTTCAAACCTGCGAGGCCGAAGGCCGAGCTTTCGGCCCGCGAGGCCGAAGGCCGAGCGTGGCCTCCGCGAGGCCGTAGGCCGAGCCATGTTAGTCACTTACGAATGGGGTGTTACGCGTTTACATTCCTTAGGAGAGTCACTAACGAGGCCGAAGGCCGAGTCCCGAATGGGGAGCTTTTTCCACATCTCGAGCTGGTCTCCGAGGCAACGGCCCACGTTAACCACTGCACTTAGAGGTATGGTCCCTTAACAAAACTCGATTACAATCTTGGGGCGATTTTACATCGACTAAAGTTTTATCGAAAAAATCAACTTGCACATGGTAACCCTGTTCACACTTTGTACTGAACTAGAAGAAACTGTCCCTTTCTCGACTTGTATGAGAATTTTTAAATATTTTTTTCAACTGCAACTAAAATTTTAAAAAATATACAAATGCACATCGATAACGCGGGCTGCTCGCAGCCCGCGCACCACCCGAAATACTAGTATTTATATATTATTTAATCGCCACACGTTCGCATCACTACTTTCAATTTTCATTTATTTTACTGTTGCACCGCTACCACTTTACTTTCACCTTGTGGTTGACTGGTAGAAAATGCTATTTAGCGTTAATTCCTCCATGTACTAAATAGTGCTTAAGTATAAATAAATAAAAAGTCTCTTGTTTTTTGTTTCCTTTTTCATTTTTTTATAATAATAATATGCAATTATCATTCTTTTTTGCTTTGTAGTTAACATTTTTGTAAATAAACGAAAGTGATTATCAGACTTGTTACTACTTGCGCGCCCTACGCTCGACTGACGACTGCACGAAAAAAATCGTGTCGTGTACACGTTCCGATTGGTCTTGTCTGCGGAAGACACGAAAAGTTTTTGTGTGTAGAACAGACAAAATTCTTGCCATGTACATGAATAATTTGTCTTGTCTGCCGCAGACACGGTATATTTTCTTACTGTGTACAAGCGCCCTTAGATGCCATTATTGGCACACTCCTGGCTATAAAATGCAGCAGTACCATTTCCACAGTTACATTATTTTCCATGTACCCTTTGCAAATAGTTATATCTATAGTCCTAATTCCTTATTTAATTTATATATAGTAACTACGTTAGAAACTGATTTGAGCAAAAGATCATAATAAATATTTAACTCTGGCAACCTCCTACATATTGCATACCATATTAAGGCAGTATTCATTTCTGTGCTTTCATACTTAGTGTATGCTTGATTTCAGTAAAATGCTATGGCTTCTGTATTATATAAATATACATATAAAAATTGTTCCACCTCTATTTGCCAACATTTTATGTAAATACATCTTTATATTATTCACATCTTACTCATTTTTTGTTTAACTAAATGGAAAGGTTGTCGGTTTTCTTTGTTGAAGCTCTAGACCAACAGTCAGCAACAGGCGGACAGCGGTCCATATCCAGACCGTAAAAAATCGACCCTGGGACCACCAAATATTTGTT